>OY998258.1:43435500-44737000 GCA_963922045.1 Persicaria maculosa
TCAATCATTCATTACTCTAGTAGAAAATCAGTTCCAATCTTCTGTCAAAATCATAAGGAGTGATTTGGGAATTGAGTTCTTCAATGCCTCTGTCAACTCCTTTCTCCAAAAAAAAGGTATTCTTCATCAAAGCTCTTGTAAAGACACCCCTCAGTAGAATGCTAGAGTGGAAAGGAAACATAGGTACATTCTAGAGATTGTTAGATCTCTCATGTTTCAATCATCCTTACCTATGTTTTTCTGGGGTGACTGTATTCTTACAGCCACCTACATTGTCAATCGTATACCCAATCCTTTACTTCACAACAAAACTCTTTATGAAATTCTATATGGTTCTCCTCCAGATTACTCATATATCAAAACATTTGGGTGTCTTTGTTACATATCTACTCCTACAAAACCCACTACCAATAAATTTCACCCTCGTGCTCCTCCTTGTATTTTCCTTGGGTACCCTTATGCTCAAAAAGGTTACAACGTCTACAATGTGAAGCTTAGTAAATGTCAAATCAGTAGAGATGTAGTGTTCTTTGAACACATTTTTCCCTACTCTCAATTACATCTTCAAAAACCCATCATGCCCGATTCTACTATCTCTAATATAGTTGATCAGTGCTTTCCATATGACTATCTTACAGACCATATATCACCCATCTTTGATCACACTGAGCAGACTGCACAACCAGCTCATGCTTCTGCAGAGTTGGAACCTAATCCATCACCCCCATCTACTGATTTTGATCCCACTGATTATGTGGATTATGAAACCTCTTTGTCATCTGAGCCCACTGAGATGTCTCTCAGACATTCTACCCGTACTCACAACCCTCCAACATGGATGAAGGATTATGTTAGTATGGCCTCTATGAAGAATATCAATGCATTATCTGAGACTTCCAAGGTTAACCCTCTCACTTCTCTCATGTGTTATTCTTCTATCACACCATCATATAGAGCTGGCGATGCCCGACCCGACCCGAGAAAATCGATCCGATTGATCCGACCCGAACCCGTCCGACACCCGAATAATTGAAAAAAAAGTTTGGATCCGAGACCGACCGACCCGATTCGAGTTAAGCCCGAACCCGAAAGCAATCCGAACCCAATAAGAACCCGAACCCAATTATATCTGAATAGACCGACCCGAAATCAACCCAAAAACCCGAAATTGCCCGACCCGAGCATATTCGAAATCCGAAATTACCCGAACCCGATTATACCCGACACCCGAAATAACCCAAACCCGATTATATCCGAAATCAACAAAAATCTTAGCATTTTCCCTAAAATACCCAAAACAACCTAAGTATTTGATTACTTAATAATGGATGGTAATATTATCATGCATATAGTGTAATTAAATATAATTTTGTACTCTCTCTATTAAAAAAAGTAACTTTTTAGCATTTTTTAAGACGCCCAAACTATATAAATATCAATTTTTGTTATTTTTATAATTTCATAGTTATGAGTAATAAGTATGAAATTAATATTAAAAAATAATATTTTATATGATTTTGACTTTTTTTAAAAATATTATAAAAAGTGAGAAGACTTACATTTTTTTAACCAATGTAGTATGGAGTATTAGTTTAAGAATTGATAAACATTAGCTTAATCTATATAGAAGGATAAATATTTCATAGGTAAAAAAAATTGATTTGTTTTATCCAATTTGATTCTTGCGGGTTCGATTTGACTGAACTCAATTCAACCAAAACCGTTGTGACCAAAACCCGATTCACTCGAATCCGCTTAGACCAAAACCCGATTCACCCGAACCCGTTTAGACCGACACCCGATTCACCCAAACTCGTTTAGACCGAAACCCGATTCGCCCGAACCGAATAGGACCCGAAAACCCGATTGTATCTGATAAACTGATGCCCGAATAAACCCGACTCGAACCCGAACCTGATCAAACCCGAATTATCATCACACCCGATATCAACCCGAGTCCGATATGACCCGAAACCGAATAACCCGACCCGAACCCGACTCGACTCGCCCGATTGCCACCTCTACCATCATATCATGCCTTTATCAATAATGTTGTCTCCCACAAAGAACCCTCTTCTATTCATGAAGCTATTCAAAGCCCTGCTTGGTGTGATGCCATAGTTGAGTTAAATCCTCTTGAAAGGAATGATACTTGGACACTTATGCCTTTGCCTGGTGGACATTCAGTTGTCACCTGTAAATGGCTCTTTAAACTGAAATTCAAGGCAAATGGATCTCTAGAAAGGCATAAAGTCAGGCTTGTTGCTCGTGGATTTAATCAGATTGAGGGCCTGGACTACTCAGAGACTTTTGCACCAGTGGCAAGACTGGTTACTGCACGTACTCTCCTAGAAGTTGCAGTTGCCAAAGGTTGGCACACATCTCAGATGGACGTCACCAATGCCTTCCTACATGGTGATCTTGAGGAGGAGGTATTCATGGCTCTCCCACCTGAGTATGATAGACTCAAGACAATACAAGTTAGCTCTTCTGCTACTGATCATGGCTCTTGTGCTCAGGAGGAGTATAGGAAAAGTGAGTACAAGACCAAATTGGTGTGTAAGCTCAACAAATCCTTGTATGGATAAGCAAGCTCCAAGGCAATGGTTCAACAAGTTTGCTCAAGTCATTAAGCTAGCAAACTTTGTGCAATTTGAGGCTGACCATGCCTTATTCACTAGGCAAAATGAAGGAACCTTCACAGCTCTCCTGGTGTATGTTGATGATATGATCATCACAGGTGACAGCAAGGAGGAGATTGAGAAATTGAAAGTGCATCTTCACAAGCATTTTTAGATTAAAGATCTTGGTCACACAAGATACTTTCTGGGCATTGAGATTGATAGGACCACATATGGAATTTGGTTAAATCAAAGGAAGTATGCCATGGAATTATTAGAGGAAGCTGGAATGGAGAATGCAAAGCCATTGTCCACTCCTTTAGATGTTCATTGCAAGATGACAATTGACAAGTGAAGGGCAAATATTTGACAAGCCTAAATTGTACAGGAAGGTAGTTGGGAAGTTGATTTACCTAATTGTCACGAGGCCTGATATTACCTATTATGTGCACATACTGAGTCAATTTATGCAAAGACCGTGCACTACTCACTGGCAAGCTGTAAAGCATCTTCTCAGATACATTAAGAAAGCTCCAGGGCAGGGCATTTTACTGTCAAGCAGTTCAGATTTGAGATTGAGAGGCTTCTGTGATGCAGATTGGCAAGCATGTCCAATGACAAGGAAGTCTCTTACGGGATACTGCTTTCTACTAGGAGATGCTTTGATATCTTGGCGTACAAAGAAACAGTCTTTTATGGCTATGTCAACTGCAGAGGCCGAATATAGGGCCATGGCAATGACTTGTTTCGAATTGATTTGGCTCGTCAAAGTTCTTAAGGATCTAGGAATTGAGCAATCTCAAGTTGTTGAATTGTTTTGTGACAATCAAGCAGCGTTACACATATCCAGAAATCCAATGTTCTATGAGAGGACAAAACATATAGAGACTGACTACCATTTGGTTCGAAATTTGGTAATGAAACAGGAAGTGAACACCAAGTATATTTCAACCAGAGATCAGCCAGCAGATATCTTCACTAAGGTTGTGAATCAAGTTCAACATACTAAGTTGTTAGGCAAGCTTGGAGTCATTAATCAATTCACATGATCTCAAGCTTGAGGAGTGTTGATCAAGCTATAGTGTATGCTGATGTCAGCTTGTATGTTGTTAGAAGGTTGTTAGAATAACTAACTGAGATCCAGTTTGTACACTAAAGCAATATGTGTATATATAGTCATTTCTTTCTCAGTCTTACTACGTCAATTCATTTTTCTTACTAAATATGAAACTTCATTCCTCATTCTCTATGGGTTTTCCCTCTTTCATTTCTTCATTTATGTTCAGCTGATTGTGCTTGACTCTTCTCTAGTTTCAAGCTCAATCTTTCATCAATAACGGAAATCGAACACACCATAATAAACAAATTCAGTTGAAGGTAGATGAGCTAACACAACCAAGAACCTCGTCGAGTCGTCGTCGGGAATCCTTTGTCTGTGTATCATCGTCGTCAAGGGAGATTTGTGCTTAGACTCGAATTGAACTTTTAGGTGCACTCTAGTTGCCTTACAGATGGCCTGATCAGTGCACATCTCTTTAGCTGACTCTCAAATTAGACTCGTTGGCAATACGCAAAAAGCCACTTCTTCAGATCTCCGGGATACCCATCTTCAGCAATGTCACTCTCTTACTCGCTTTGACCAATTGGGAGGTGGCTGGTCGATATACCTGTCCACAAGCTAATTAAGTGGCGGAGAGTCTAACTAAGCTTGCTTTCTATTTTAACAATGTTGATTTATGTTATTTTGGGGATCTCCCAGATGCCAACACAAGCCTCCGTTATACGCAACCAAGAACATAAATGAACCAGGCATTACCATTTCCAAGGGTTCCTAGAGCAAAGATTTGATGTGATAAAAGTATTCAACATCATCAAAAGCGAAAGTAAAGCGTAGATGGATCTGAATGGGGCAAAGGTAAATACTGAAATAGCACTTAAGAAAACATTACAGAGGCTTCAGAAACAGGCAACTCTGTAAGAAAAAAAAGCCACAAGCATACATGCCAAAGAACACGGCGGTGAAGCATAGTTTCCTTGAAACCATGCATCGGCTATTCAAGTAACAAGCAATGAATCTACACGACTACGAATTCATGCAAAATCTCAAGGACAATTGGAATGGTTGCAATTGTTCCCTCGGCTAAGATTGATTGCAATTTGCAAGCATATTCTACTTGCCAATAACTATAACAAATAACGCACAATCCTATTACTTGCATTTTGTGTAGCCCTCACAAATCATGCCAAAGACGGTTCAACCAGGCAAAAACATAAATCACACAGTTATATACAGAAACGATCATTCATCAAAAGAGCTCCTCTCGGAGAAAACACCAAGGCGGAGGTGCTGTCCCAACTCCCAAAACCACAGAACACAACCACTTGTAAATGTAGTTTCCAGATGCTAAAAAGAAGTTCAATTTAGTTAACTCTAGAAAACACCAAGAGCTACACATTCTAAGATGGCTGAAATCAAGAACAGAGGAAAGTGAGAAGAAGAGATAAACACCATGATTTCACGAATGCCATTAGGACTACATTTGCACATCATAAAAAAAAAAAAAAAAAAGGGAAGCTCCAATGTTCCATCTGTAATGTCAGAGCGCCCGTGGCACAAAGAGCATCAAGAATTAACTCTACTTCATCATTCCCACATAAATTATAACTCTACAACACTTGAGACTTTTATACAAGCCAAGAGGATGGTGCAAGTCTCTGCAAAAACCAAGGATGGTGCATCTCAAGGAGAACAGTTTGGGCAGTCAAATTCTATTTTGGATGTCACCCCATTTCTAATAATTTCCCATCATACTCCAAGTAATGAAAGCACCATGCACATTTCTTTGCGAATTCATAAAACTAATGAAGTTGCACACTAAGGTAACTTCTCATTTAAGACGAACAGAAATACATAGGGTTGCATAGAGTCATAGACACCAAACAGGAATAGGAGCTATTGTTCAGATGGAAACATACTATCTAAATGAGAGAAGATAAAGGGTGATTTATGAATACTTACCATTTAGGAACTTATTCAGCATAAACACGCAAACCCATTACCAGTGGATCAAACTAGACCGCTCTAGTTCAAAGCAAATCTCAGCACAGGGTGTAACTAACTGCAGGCGTTGTTGAAGATCCAAATGCATAAAGTAATTGGTAAATAAGCAGGATCAACTTGCATCTTTACCACTGTCAACAATGCAATTGAAGATGCAGCAAAGAGACACAAATAAAGTAATAAGTAGGCAAGGATCAACTTCATTAGAAAGAAGTATGCATTTTTATCTCCTTCAATAGTGCAATTGAAGATGCAGCAAAGAGACACAAATAAAGTAATAAATCCATGTCCATTTCAGCAATGCATTTAATCCAGCAAACATCATTTGCGTCCAACTAATCAATATCCTGAAGTTTGGAATATGCTCAATTGAAGATAGTATAGCAGTAAAACCTAATGAAATCAATTATCAAGAAATCTATCAAGCAATTTACGAGATCTCACAACTTTCAAAATGATTTCGTTAAATCCATAGCAGATTGGCAGATCCACACCTAAAAAGTAGCAAGATCAGATTCAAAACACAACCAGGAGTGAAAATAGGGCGTAGATCAGGAAACAAGCATAAGCAATCAAGCCACGATGATCATCTCCAACCGAAGCGAGCTCCACCAGAAGCCTCGTGCAAACTCGGGTCGACCAGATCACGAAAACCGCAGCCATGGCGAAGACAATCACCCCTCCAGGCGGAACAAACAACGCCAAAGCAGACAAGATCACGATCGGGAGCATAGAGTAACCGATCAAGCTAACACACCGATGTAGATCGAGATTCCCGTTCCTTCCAGCCAACATATTGAACACGACGTACAAGAACATCGCCGCGACAGTGATCCACCCCAAGATGATCCCGAAATGGATCTTCCCTGCGAGCAACTGGAACAATCCGAAAGCTACGATCAAGATGAACGGGCCGGAGAGATCGGCGTCCTCGTGCAAATGCGGATTGATCCGGAAGGGATTGAGAACCGACACGGTTTTGCTCCAGATTTGCTTGGTGTTGATCCCGAGCTCTTCGAGGAGCGGGGGCTCGTCGCCGAAGTTGAGGCTGCCGCCGCTGCCGATGCGGTCGGAGAAGGAGGGGGCGGCGGAGAAGTGCGGCACGGAGGAGGAAGAGGAGGCGGAGGCGGCGGAGACGTCGAAGGACATGAAAGGGATGTTAGGGTTAGCGGGGAAGGGAGCAGAGGGTGCGCGGCGTTGCTGAGGGATGGGGCCAGAGTTCCCAACGGCGCCAGGGAAAA
Source organism: Persicaria maculosa (assembly GCA_963922045.1). Lineage (NCBI taxonomy): Eukaryota > Viridiplantae > Streptophyta > Magnoliopsida > Caryophyllales > Polygonaceae > Persicaria > Persicaria maculosa. The sequence goes on from OY998258.1 coordinate 43,442,424, forward strand.
CCACCGGGGGAACGTTGAATCCCTTCGACATCGGTGATCGGAATTGGGGAGGAAATCGGAGGACGGGGTTCCGGTGGAGAAGGGTCGTAGAGATTTTGAGGCCAGGAAACCTGGAAAGAGAATGTCAAATGAAATGAGAATTTACGATTACTAAATGGGCTAAAATAAGTCATGACAATATAATCATATCTCAAGTCTTAGGGTCCGTTTGCATAGTCGGTATTAAGTTTTATAATGACTTATTATTATGCATTATGGGCTATTTTCCAAGTAGAAGAAGATATCACACATCTTTTCACAAACTATACTCACTCACTAAGTCTACTTTTCAAGCTGGACAACACGATAGCCAACATCATAGAACTACAAATCACAATGACATTTTTGCTTGATTAAACAAAACACAAAAAAAGGCTCTAGCAACTCTATGGGCAGGTTTATGGACTATCTTGAAGCTTCAATGATGATGACTTTACAAATAATAGAAGATAGAAAGCGTATTTGTAATAACTTATTAAACAACACAGTGACTCCAAAATTACATTTTGGGAAGACGAGAGCAAGTCAACCACCAAGCCACTAAGTCCATCCGGGAAAAAGAAAAACATTAAATAAAAAAAAACCTCAAGGGACACTTCAAAATTAATTTTGATGACTCAAAGCTCCAAACATGTCAAGCAACTTTATGGTTCAGGATTCGGGATTCCAATGGACCTATCATATCTTCTGAAAAGTATCTGGTGTGACCCTGTCTTCTCCTTGGTTGCCGAAACATTGGCTCTTTATTCCGGCTTGATAGCGGAAAAAGGCCTAGTTCTTCGGCGCATCGAGATTGAAGGAGATAACCTTACAATCATCAACTCCATCAACGGCAAGTGAAAATGCCCTTGGGAGATAGAGATCATCATTTCGGTCATTTTGCAGGTCCTCAAGCGGTTCGTTCGAGTGTTCATCTTGCATTCATGTCTTTTGCAAAGTTAACCAGGTAGTTGACAAGGTGGCTCAATTGAATCACGCGATAGACCACGATGCTCTCCTGGCACACCATGAGTTCACTTCTCTTGTATGGAAAAATGTTATTGGATGGTGGGTCAATATGGTCTAATATCCTCCAAGTAATTTCGATTTTTAACCAAACAAAATAGGGTTATAGCTTTTCACCCAAAATCAAAGAGGAAATAAAAAGGGAGTTGAACGGTGGCACCCGCCGTGAGACAATCTCGACCATCGAATGGGTCTTGATTCCTATTGTGGTGGTGTTGTGTATAAGGGTGAAGATGAGAGGTGGTGACCACATGGAGAAGGGGAAGTCCTCATCTCTGACTAATTGTGCTAGTCTCACTCTTGTGGGTGTTCCATTCATAACAAACTTTCATATGAAATTTCTGACCTTCAGAAGGCACTCGACTTCCCATAACCAAGCGATGACACTTTCTTAGTTCCACTGGTTTTTTGTGATTTTGTCGAGAGATATTGCTGTAGTGAACCATTCATGTGATGTCGGCTAGTTTGCCAATATATTTGGTCCTCCATATTTGTCGTTGATATCCTTGTGTTTTGGATCATTTGAACAATATTTAAAGATAGTCTCTTATTTAGTTTATCAAATTTCCATTGTTTGTTCTGACCTATATACATATTAACTCTTTCATTCTCATCAATTTTCATTTTAGATTAGATTGGGGTTGAAAATTTGAACTTTGGGTTGATTTGTTACTAAGGGTTCGTTTGGACGTCCTTCAATTATGAATTATACGGAGTAATGTCCTATGGTAAGGTTCGTTTGAATTTTTTTTTCTTTTCTAGCAACAGATTATCTATCTTTCTCATACTAGAATCTTCTACCTTCCCTATTCACAATCGCCGCCACTTTCCTCCCAACAATGTTGCTTCCTAGATCTATTGCCTTTACTCCACCACTTCTTCTTCTCTTTCAAGCATATGCCATCTGTTCTAATGAGAAATACCCAAAAGAATAAAACCTGAAAAATCTCTCAAATACATAATTTAAGGCTCAATTTCATGAGATTCAACCAAAGTAATTTCAATTTTCAACCAAACAAAACAGGGTTATGATTTTGAAGAATCAATTTGGGGCTTTTCACCAAAAATCAAAGAGGAAATAACAAATGGAGTTGAACGGTGGCATCGAATGTTGTGAGGTAATCTTGACCACTAAACGGGTCTTGATTCCTATTGTGGTGGCGCAACGGATAAGGGTGAAGATGAGAGGCAGTGACATTGACGACTTCAAAGGTTTAATGGATCCATCAATGGCGACGACGACGACGACGGATAAGGGTGAAGGGGAGGTGCTGCTCTGTGGAAGCTTCTTCTTTGACTAATTGCATAAATGAAAAGAGGAAATATGGAGGATGAAAGAGGGTGGAAAACAGAGATCGAGGATGAAAGAGCGGAGTCCCAAACAACATTTAAATTTTTCTACGCCATAATGCATAATAATAAGCCATTACTTTTCTGTTTCATATATTCTTCCGTTTCATTTTAATTATAATTTATTATGTACATGTTTTAAAACTAATAAAATCATTTTTTTATTTTTCAAATAATTTTATAATTATTACTCCCTCCGTCCAAAAATACATGGGCTTTTACTGTTCATGCACGCTTTTTTAGGAGCTAAAAACTATATAAAACTAGTTTTACTGCCCGCGATCTTCGCGGTTTTTTTATATGACTATTATTATTCATGCATAAATTGTATAAAATCAAAAAATTATATAAAATATTTTTTTTAACCTTTTAATTTCTTATTTATTATCATATATATACACACACATACTTTAATATCACACGCATCTATAAAATTAAATTATTGTTATAGAAAAATAAAGATATATTTCAAATTTGTATGATGTAATTTCATTATTCCTTTTCTAATTTTTTGTTTCAGACCTCTGTTTTAATATTTTATTTATAGATAGATTCATATATAGATTATATTCCAGCAAAAATAACAAATAAATGAAATCCATATTTTACTACGTATATATTAGATGTTCTCTACCGTTTTACTTTCATTAGTAATTAACTACATGGTTTAAAAATAAAAGATGAGATGAGATACGCTTGTATTTGTTTGAATTATAAATTTTACTTTGTAGAAGATCAAAGTTTTATTTATTGCTCCGTGTTTTATTATTTAAGAAAAAGAAATCAATGTCCAAAAAAGTATAATAGTAATATTACTGTAGTTTATAAGATAACTGATTGATAAAAAAAAAATATTAATTGGGTAGTCAATTAAGATATGGATGAAAAAATTATATTAAAAATAAGTTATTATATTAAAAAGATTATTTCTTAGATGTGGAGTATAAAGATAAGTTTTCTAACTAAGATTGCTAGATAAAGTATTTATAAAATAGCTTAAGGTAAAATGATAAGATTTTTAGGATATGATGTTGAATATTTATACTAAAAATTAATTTAATCTTTAATTAAAATGGACACATTGGATGACATATGGATAAATAGATGGGGCTATCGTCTAACATGACTTAAATTTATTGGTTCGTCATTAATTGACGTGTCAAAAAACTCGGCCAGATTGCACCAGAGAACGACACGTAAGCGAATCGCACCAGAGCCCGCCACATAAGATTTCCACGCCTCTGTTTTAGTATTATATATTGATATTAACTTTTTTATTAATTTTTTTTAATAATTACAAACTTATTATCAATAAGTTTGTAATTATTAAAAAAATTAATAAAAAAGTTAATATTTTATATAGTTTTTACCTTCTTAAAAAAACGTGCGTGAATAGTAAAGTTCATGTATTTTTGGACGGAGGTAGTATTAATATAACATTATAAAAATTAAATTAAAATTTTCAAATTTTTTATCATCCTTAGAATATGCACATAAATAATAAAAAAATTAAAATGAAACGAAAGGAGTAATTTTTTTTTTTTTGGTAAAGTTGGTCAAATATGCATGATATCCTGATATGGTATTGACGGAGCCGGATTTCAAAATCTCGTTCTATTAGGTTTTTGAAATCAAGTAGAATGCAAATGACCTCGTGTGATCGAGCTTACCTAAAACGTGTGCCCAGATATCGTCTGCACCTAATAGGTCATGGCAATTGCTATTTTTTTTTTCTTTCTTTATTGTGCTTGTTGTAGATTGATTTTATCGGCACTCTCGATCTACTAGGTAAGTACATCGAGTCACTTTCATTTTCCCAAAATAAACAAACAAACTCTAGGGGAGGAAATTATGGGGTACATCTTCCAGGGATTGAAGCAAAAGTTAATTTATAGAGCTGTTTGAGAAGCCAAATTCCATGAGGTATTGTCAAATGTCAGCCTCACAGATTTGGACTTGATATGAATGAGAAGATCCATACAGTGCAGAAGAAAAAGATCCCTCGGGAGTTTAAAGTTAAAGTAGGCAATTTAGCGTCACAGTGCTATAATTTATCAAGGTTGTAGTAGGTGACGAGCAAATATCTGTAAGGATTTTCCAGAAGAAGACCCTTTCAGGGAAAAGGAGGGAAACAGTTTCAAAGATGTTTGTCCTAGAAAATTTAGGGTCAACCCAACCCGAGGAGAAAGACTGAGAATCACTTGGAAATAAGATGACGAAAATATGGGTTACCCAGACGAGATCTAGCTCATCAAATCTATCTTTGCGGTTGCACAAGAGGTGCGATTATCATAAAACAAGTCCTGATTCCACAATATCATACATGTAACTGCAACATCTTCTACTGGAGAGAGAAGTTCACATTTGTCAGCTAGGAGCCTTTGGAGGCACGAAATCACCTGTTTCATTACCGTACCGAAAAAGGGAGTCTTGACAGTCGATCCTCCTCCACTTGACTCTGACAAACATCTGCCATCCACGGGAGAGAATAAAGATGAATGTAATTATGCACGATAAATTTACTTTAGGGTCCCATAATACTAGCACAAGCTGGTAGGAATGTTTCTGCACACGTTAAGTCTCTGTTGTTTTAAGAATTACTCTAGGAAACAAGTTAACAATATACATAATAACAACCTAAGGCACTATTGGGTTAGAATTGATGTTGACATGGAGTTTTGATATTTGGTGCGTTAAAGTTTTGGTACGAGTGGTTGGCAATGGATTGGGAGGTTTGTATTAGGGTATGGATTTGGCTAAAACATTACCACACTGTATTGATAGAAAATCCCTTTACATGATTAAAATGATACTTGGAAATATTATAGCAAACTTACAACTTCGCTAACAGTACCATGTGGATATGCATATCATTCCAAAATGTCGGTCCCTTCTCAACTCCTAGACTTAATATAATAGCATACCTTTTTCATATGAAGAGTGTGCATACCAAGACTGATCCAGCATTTTTGTTTTCCGTTTTCTCTTCGTCATCATCAGGTGAATTCCAGGTACACTTGAAAGTGCAGTAAGCTTCGAGCACATACTGACGCAAGGAAGCTTCAGTTCAGACCAAGGGCAGGGCAGAGGAATCAATGCTCCGATAAATCAGCTCCGGCCCACCTCAGTCTTTATGCCTGCACACCTTGCCTGCCAGCTTAATCTTCAAGGCATTTCAAGTTTTATTGCAGGCAGGGGTGCAGGCATTGCCCATGCCCCTCAACGGGGCCGGGCTAACCCAAGAGTTGCGTCATGTTGCTGGTGAAGAGACTGCATCATGGGTCAATATCCAATAATGACGATAAGCAACTGTTAATTTGAAGAAAAGACGCAAAGATGAAAAAGTAGGACCATAAGTACCATAACTAAGGCCAAACTAACCCAAATAAATGTGCTCAGGCTCAACGGACTTATTATATACATCATTAATTATTGTGTTTCATGCTTTCAGCTGTCCAGGGATAAGGTGACACTGAATTAAATTTATCTTTTTGGCACGCGGAGGCATGGATAAGGAAGAGTCAATAGAAGTCACGTCAATCAAACAAGAATTGAAACCAAGCAACAATGGCAAACTGAATAGTTGCCATTATCTGATGATAATCAAATAGATAGAAACAAACTACAAATCGCACATATAAATGATTACCAGGAGTGCCATCGTCATTTTGAAAGTGGAATGTTAAAACACAACTCATAAACTGCTATTCATCCTCCCCGGTTCTAAAACTCATTTCAAGGCTGATATTAGATGTTAAAACTAGTACACTACAGCTCAATCTGGACTTCATTAGTCATACAAGACGACCAGATATGAGAACATAGACATTCATTCAACACATCAGAAAGTCATTATAAAAAAAAACAGATAAATTGGGCGTAAAATGGCAGGTCATCAATTAAAAAGAGGAGGGGGGGTGTGGGAGAGACCAGTAGAGGATCAACTGACCTGTGAAAAAGGTTGGTGGATGTGTTCATGAGAATGAATGAAAGGCATTCCAGGATGCTGACCAGGAGGATATTGAGAAGGTTGCATATAGATAGCAGAGGTAGACCTCGCACTAACATGATTAGAAGTGTATGCGGCCATCACTGCCTCTGGATGACCATAACCAATACTAACATTATTAGTTTGGGAAGACCATGGACTAGGCAGATGGTGAGCACCAGGGTGAGGCTGATGCTCAGCTGAAACCTGCTGCTGATGAGCTGGTGCAAGTTGTGGAAACTCTGTGTTGTAGTTCACTGCAGGTGCGTACATCGGTTGAATAGGGTATGGACCTGTATTAAATCCAAACCCAGGATCGAACCTTTGCATGTACCTAAAGGAGGCATCTAAATTAGCTTGGGATTTGGTTTGCTAACAACATCACTTGTTAGCCAACAAAATCCAAAATATAAACAAGTCTGAAAAAATATCCTGCATATTTAGGTTTAATATCAATACTCTCTAAATTTAAAACAGCTCAAATGGAGAGACAGTCATCAATGATGTATAAGAAGAAATTCTATTCTTCAAAATAAAAACTTTCAGGTCTCAGTTTTTATCAAGTGTTCAGAATCAAGTACTAAACCGCTTTACATAAGCACATTGCCATCTTTTAAAATAATTTTAGGCATTCAATGAGCATACCAGATCACCAGATATTTCAGATATGCCCATTGATAGAGCTTGTTAACGGCAACGCCATCTTTAAACAACACTTCATTATCCCACCTTAACTAAACCTACATCTATTGCAATATACCAAGGTTCAACTTCAAAATTACCTAAATCTACACCGCATAAATGTTATCACGTTTTGATCTTGACTACCAGCATCACGTTTTGATCTTGACTACCAGCATCATATAACTCGAGAGAGTGAGACTAGCAAAATATTTTTCAAAAGATTACAAAATATTTTAAATTGCCATAAAAATGATCAATTCTATCAAATATAGTTCTACCTCCGTTAATTAAAACTTGACGTTTTATTATTCACACACGCTTTGTTAGGTGTTAAAAACTATATAAAGTATTAACTTTTTAAACAATTTTTTTAAATAATTTCATACTTATTACAATTAAGTATGAATTTATAAAAACAAATGTTAAAAAATGTTACTACCTCCGTTTGAAAATATAAGTCCTTTACTATTCACACACGTTTTCTTAGGATGATAAAAACTATATAAAATATCAATTTTTTTAATGATCTCATACTTCTTACTAATAAGTATAAGATTATCAAAAAAATTAATAAAAAAATTGATATTTTATATAGTTTTTATCATCCTAAGAAAACGTGCGTGAATAGTAAAGGACTTATATTTCCAAACGGAGGGAGTAATATTTTATATAGTTTTTATCATCCTAAAAAAGCGTGCATGAATAGTAAACGACAAGTTTTAATTAACAAAGGGAGTATAAGATTAAATATTGTACAATCTAAATTAGATTATTTAACTTAACTAATAAAATAATAAAATCAGTATATGAAAGATTGCAATATAAGACTAATAACATGAGAATATACAGAAGCGTAGTTAATATGTAAAAAATATTTTTCACATATGTCACATGCATAGAAGATTTAAAGTTGACATAAAAAATAACGCATGCAGGAATGCCTTTCTAGTCAAAATATAGAATAATGTTTTAGAAATAACATAAGTCTCAAACAAACTTTTAGCTACTTCTTTAGTGAAAGACTGAAAGAGCAATATCACAAATCAAGTCATATATTTGTAAGTGAAAAAATAAAGACCACAAAAGAAAAAGAAAACTAGAAATGCACAAATGAACTTCATATGCATCAAATGAGTAGGCAGTATACCTATCATAGCTCCTGTTATAGTCAGGATCTTTGCTGTCAACCTCCCTGTCCCTGAGAATAGCGACTCTATTATTAGCCTTATTCCTGCCAACTGGCTCCTTTTCTGTCCTACTTCTAGCTGATCTACTGCTTCCGGAAGATGATTCTGTCACGCCCATACCAGTGCTCAAATCATAACCACCTGTGACCGATGGCTTTTCCAACTTCAGTGCTCCGATAGAAGAATGATTGAAACAGTCAGAACGCCTTGGGTCATTCTTTGGCTTTGCACTGGAGGTATTTGTAATAGTAGTGGAGTTGAATATTCTTGCACGAGCCCGGTCGTATTCCTCTTTTCTCTCCTCCACACTTTTAGAACGATTAATCTTCCCAGAACCGGAACTCATATCACTGGCAGCATTAGAATACTTCTGTGGCCTCTGCTTAATTGCTAACTTGACAATGCCTCCATCATCTTTAGCCAAATTTACAGGGATGTCTGCCAGGCGGACACGAGGATATCGGCATTCATTAGATGTCTTGCAGACAAGAATGATGCCACTTCCCTCAGGGAGATTACTGTCTGAGAGGACCATTGACTGTAGAAAGTAATGTTGAGCCACACGATGAGCAGCCAACCGCAAATAAGAAGTGGGCAGTTGCTGAAACTCCATTTGCTGCTGGGTGGGATCTCGAATAAATTTTTCAACATCTTGTTCCATCCGCAAAACTGGGAAGAAAATCAAAGATAGATTAACAGGAGTGAAAAAGTGAAGCAAAAAGGACTGAAGCAGTACTATCAATTTTTTTTAGTCAATAATAAGCCTCACACGCAAACGAGAACAAATCATAACTTTCTGCTAGCTGACAAAGCATAAATAACTACTGTTCTTAGGATGTACCTAGTTCTAATAACCACATGCTTAAACATATCCACCGTATATTCCAGAAGACACTTACGATCCCATAAAGTTGGTAATATAACTCCAATGTTAAGTTGGTTAAATCTTAACCACTCAACTCTAAATAAGTGGTTTAGATCTAAATTAGTTTAGCCTTTTTTAAATTTATTTTTTAGGGTCGATAGGTTTCTATAGGATAATCCTATAAACTCCACGGGATACTTATCCTCCAGGAGAATGGAGCTTAGACACCAATAATTGTAAATGCCAAGTTAAAAGTATGGGCATATGACACGACAATCAACCAGTCCATGATGAGCCAGTTGAAGCATAACTAATGAGATTTTGCACATGGTTGAACTACAGCTAGTGGACATATATCTCATATGGTCAAGGCACAAAGACTGTTGTACATGTGCATGTAGCATACAAAAGGAAATGGAACTTATGAAAGAGCAGACATATGAATAAGATGCTCAATCATTGTTTGTATGCAATATACAGATACTCCAGAAATAGTAGCATATTTCTTCAGATGTGTAAGATCAAAACTGAAATACATCATCCTTAATCCATCATAAGTTGTGGTTTGTTGTTTTCTAAATAGTTTATTCTTGTATCTTTTTTTATTTGAATAAGAGTTTATTTTGGTGTCTCAAGTCTCAACTGATAATAATCAATGGGCCAGCAAACATTAAGAAGCCTAGATTAATAGGCTATCATAAAACAAATTTAACTCAACTTCCATATATTTTATCAATTAAACAGATATTTTCAAAATTCTTCTTATGCTTCAGGAAAACATCAATGAAAAACATAAAACTAATGATATCCTTTAAGCATGGCATTTAGTGAATGATTAGTTAGTTTTTATTCTGTTGAAAATGGAACAAAAGGCATGGTTAAATTTTTTTATCAATATATTCTTGCTGTGCATACAGTTTTACGATATTTATGAAAGTAAGTTACATGATAGAGGAGATCCCTTTGCAATGCAAACTATCATCCTATCCTGACATCTTTCATCTTTCTTGAAAGAATAAAACTATTTCGCCTGCCATGTCAACCTATGTCCGTACCAACGATACAATATCTCATCATACCCATCCACTTTGAATAACACAAGATGTCTATAACTAATAAGAAGTCATTTTAGTTCCATCTTAGGACTGCAGTTGAACACTTTAACCACTATCTTGCCTCCTGCATGGGAGGCTTTCAATATAGTCCAACAATACGTCTTCACATCATCAATATTCAATAGAAGGAAACATTTTTTCCAAGCGTGATCAAAGTCAAAGCAATCACACATTCGTACATATTATGAGAGTGAAATTCAAATACTAAAATACTAAAATCAGTAGATGCCACATAACATACTGAAGGGAAAATCCCGAACAAACTTACTTGACAACCGCTCTCGGGGGTTTTGCAGCGCGTCACGAAGAAACTGATCAACCTGATTAATTGCTTCTTCAGACAAAGTCACAGCCTTTCCAGAAACCCCACTAGACAAGGAAACCGCGGAATTCGGCAAGCCAGGGACGGGAGCGTCGAAATCGAACTCCGTAGCTGGAGGAGAAGAAGAAGCAGTAGAGAGCATCAGCCGCTTCATGCTCTCCTCTACATCCGCCGCCTCCCACGAATCAGGGGCTCCGAGATCCTCCGGAGAGGCGCCGGCGCCCTCCGATGCGTTGTTCATCGCGCTGTTCTACCTGGCTAAACAGCTCGTCGACGGCGATAAGAATTGTCGTCGGATTACAGGAGATGGATGGCTGATCATCAAAGAGGAATCGGGGAATTGGAGAAGGAGAACCTGATTCGATCGATTTGGAATTTCATGAGACGTGATTGTGGGGAGAGATTAGGGTTTGGGGAGAAAGGGTGAGATTGGGATAAAAGGAATCGATGAGAGAGAGGAAGATAATAGGATTGACGACACGCGGTAATGGACTAATCGATTCCTTCCATCGTCATTTTCCCTCTGAAAATAATTTTTTTATTTTTTGTGGTCGAATGAAGATAATTAGCCCGTGTCATATTATTTGACGTTTTTAAATATTACACCTTAAATTATTTTATCTTTATCATTACTATTTACTTATTTTAATTTATTATATCTAAGGATAAGATTTCATTATTTATTGAATAATAAAATTTTATAATTAAAACATTTATATTAATATTCAACTTTTCATATCTTAAGTCGTTACAAAATTTATTATTTTTATCACAATTAACTCAAAGATAATTGATATAATAAAATAAAATTTATAAATATATTTTCAATCTCATATGTTTACTTTATAAGTATTAATCTTCTACCTACTGTCTTCTACCTCTTCTATCTATATCTATCTACATCTACATCTACCTCTACCTACTAGTAAAAGAAGCTTTTTTGCCTATTTAATTATTGTCAATTAAAAATAAATCTTTTTCCATAGTACAATTAGGATTTTAGGAGTATTAATGAGATAAAGAAATTGATGCAACAAAAAATTATACTTTTTCTTTAAAAAAAATGTTTTAGTTTGTATTTATATAATATAAATTATAGAATGAGATAAAATGTCTAATTAAACTTTTATCTTATACTTTTTCTTTAAAAAAAGTGTTTTATTTTGTATATTTATATACATAATATAAAGTCTTAATTCATCACAAATTATAGAATGAGATAAAATGTCTAATTAAAATTCTATCTTATAAATAAAACTCTAAAAAATATTAGCAGAAAATGTGTATAAAGTAAAGTTTTTCTATTTTGCATAAATGAGATAAAAAAAAATTGATGACAACAAAAAATTATACTTTTTATTTAAAAAAAGTGTTTTAGTTTATATATTTATACATACACAATTTAAAGCCTTAATTCATCACAAAATATAGAATGAGATTTTTTAAAAAAAAAAAGTCTAATTAAAATTTTATCTTATAAATAAAATTTGCAAAAAAATTAGCAGGAAACAATGTAGTAAAGTAAAGTTTTTATATTTACATTTTACATTGATGATAGGAAACATAAAGTAAGCTTATTACAGTTACATTCTATATACTAAAGTAAGATTTTTAGATCATTTATTAAAAAAATATTAGCAAGAGACATAAAGCTTCTTTGAATTACATAAAAATCCAAGTATAAAAAACTAAATTAATTTTACTTTTAATTGACTTTATTTTTTTAACCGACTTATGAATATATAAAACTTCTTAATAGTCGAAAACTGACAATCCCGTGCATAGCACGGGGCAGTGCGGGTCTGTTGTCCCGCTTTTCTCCCTGTCTCCCTATGCCTTCTCGCAAAATCCCACCCTTTACTCCTTCTTTTTTTGTTTTTCAAATTTTAAGCAATTTTTTTTTCCTTAATTCCGGGGATGGGGAGGAGAATACAGGGGGCAAGGGGCAGGTGATCCCACTCGAGCACGGGGTAGCTCCCTAGTTTATAAAAAAACTTCACAAGTGCGGTAATAAATACTACTCCGTAGTAAGTTACTATACTAACTAGGGTGGCAGACCCGTGCTACGCACGGGCCATTATTTTGTTGCGTATAGATGGCATGTAATGAATTAAAATTCTTTTAAATAAAATAATTAAATAAGACTTGGCCAAAAAAGATGAAACTTAATTATGTATATATAATGAATTAAAATTCTTGAAAAAAGAAGTTGTTATTCTTTTTAATTTTGTTGTGTATGGATGGCATGTAATCCTTCTTGGTCATCAATGTACTTCTCAATTATAATTATAGATGATACGAAATATTTCTTCATCACATATAAATATGGTAGCATAATGTATATCACTGCAAGGATTCTTTCCTCTTTGTCAATGTAACAAATAGAAGATCTCATTGGAGCCATATTGAGATAATTAACCAGGGTCGTAATTTCAACGCACCACCTTTTATCAACCTTTATTGTACTAATATGCAATGTAAAAGCAAATATATATGAGTACGCACGGGACATATATTTTTGTATCAATTATATGCGAGTGAAATTGAACATGTTAGTGCAATGCAAGGAGCATGTTATTAATTCCTTATAAAAGTTGAAATAGTGTTTAGTTATTTAGATATAATAAAGTATGGATTCTTCAATAAAACAAAGTATTTGTATTCTAAAAACTATTTTCATGTAATGTAAATGAACAATCGTTAATCACAAATATATATGATAAACAATTACATATTAATTTAATTATAAATATATGAATAATTTCTAATCACAAATATATATATGTATAATATATGAATAAAAAATTACCTATTAATTTAATTATAAATTTATGAATAATTGTTATCAATAATAAGAAAGTACAAATATTTCATGGAATAATTTCAAGCCTCCTAAGTCCTACCTTCTGTTGGCTAAAATGGTCATTAATTTGATATTCTAAATTGTTAAATGACTTATAATTACCTTTAAATTGAAAAAATACATTAAATATTCAGAAAAATTAACAATTTCATTCAATATCATCCGCATGAGAATACATTTACATATTCCATCATATCCTACGAAACTCAACCATTTCTTATAAGCCCTTATATTGTTTCTTTTCTTAATTGTTAATTAGTTTGTTTCTTATTTCAAAAAAGTATATTATATAGAGAGATAGATAGATAGGTAGTTAATATTTATAAATTAATGAGTATTAGTTGCAAAATGTTACGAAAACTGAAGCGGCTATCAATATATTAAATGATACCGTACGCACTATTGTAATAATCAATAGTAAATGATACGTATTATTCACAATTAAATTTGGATGTTACAAAATGTGATTTCGATCCATTTTTGCCAAGATGTCTTATTACTCCATAATTTATTTCATTAAAGTATTTTAGTTATCCACACACCAAAGATGTAAGCCATGTTTTAGAGACTAATCTATATTTTATATATTTTAAGGAATGAAAATAAATAAGAATGATTTTAGCCCCTTTAACTACTCAAAATATATGTTCAATATAAAGGATCTAAAAATTATACGATCAATAAAACTCACAAAATGGAACAAATCACTTTTGCGTTAAGCTTACACGACCGACCACCGCTAATTAAAACTCATGCGTTAATGAAGTCTATGTTGAATTCTTAAGATGAAAATCGATTTTCACACCGCTAATTAAAATTCACACAAATGCACATTCTTTTTATATAAAATAATGGACATGAGTAAGTGAAAAGGAATATCGTTCCGCGAAATAAAAGATGGATTATTTTTATTACTTGAGGTAACCATAAATCGATAAGTAAGTATTTGTTTACAAATACTCATGCGTTAATGAAGTTTTGTTTTGTTAATTCCATCAATGAAATTATCTAGTGTACTATTTGTTTACAAAAGGGGTGATGTTGGTAGACGATAAGTACCTTAAGATGTTGTTGCCTTGTTGGCCTTGGAAACATGTGTTGAACCTAGTCAAGTCAAACCCATCTCTAAACTGTGATGAACAAAAAAATGGTGTAAGACAAAGAGACAATTTATATACTATAATTGATATTTTGTATTATAAAGATAATATCATATAGAACGATTTAGAAAATAAGAAAATGATAAAAAAAATTATTGAAAAATATTGTAATAATCAAATTGGATACAATTTTAATAGTAAAATATGAGTATAGAACAACCTAGATGGAATATACTTATGGACTATTTGAAGAAAGAAAACAATGACTACACCGTTAAGACAATTGATGAATATTGTGTTTCTTAAAAGGTACATCAACCATTTGGATTGATTTTGTAGCAACGAATTTCTAAATATCAAATAGGTGGTATGAACTCATATACATTTAGAACACAGAAAACTCCACCACCATAATTATACGAAATACGAAATAACAAATGTGTATATATAAGGTATGGAAAGAAGTTGAAAAGGCTATTAAAAAAACATTTTTATTAGTACGTGCACTAATTAATTAGCTTTTAAAGTATAAAATAAAAGAAGATTTGGAGTTACAAATCCCTAAAATGTTCATCTTCTAGTACTTGAATGTGTAGGCAATGGGTTGTAACGGTTTGAATATTCATTTTCCAGGAATTGAAGGTAGGTAATGGTTTCTAATTGGTAAAGACAAATAGCTTGAACGTAGACAACGTACCCGTAGTAATTATTTTTACATTAAAAATAGTTTGATTTGATATTTTCTAATGGATTTAGATCGACAACTTATTTTTACAATTAAAATAACTTGATTAATTTATTAACCAATTTAAATGATTAACTGTGACTTAAAATAAAATAATTTTGTAACTTTCATAACTTTGAAGGACGTACATTCACATACTGTACATTGATATTAACCCATCTAATACAGTATAATATACAAATAATAATATTTGTAAAATAAGAAATGTTATAAAATGCAACTACAGTGTGTGTTTTGATTCCAATTTGATTATGTTTATAATACAAATAGACACATGGTGTTTGGCTAACACAATTTTTAAAATATTTGAGTTAATTTGGATTCGATGATGTATTAATTATAATGCAATTATATATTTTATCTCGATCTATGTAATTATTTGATTAACTTATTGTTTTACCTTAGTTTGTTCAAAAAATTTATTTGTATATAAGCTCTGTTTATATAATTATATATGAACATGTATAGGTTCTTGTACGTAGATTTATTATTGTATAATTATATGAAAATAATTTGTAAGGTATTTGACTACATATTATTTACAACGTAATATACATATTTAACTAAGCAGTTTGTAAAAAAAAAAGAAAAGGAGAAGCTACTTTAATTTTCTTTGAATTGAGCATTTAAAATGAGGTAAAGCCAGGATCTTTTAAAAATAAAAGGGTGGATGTAAATAATGGGATTCGATCCCTAGATAAAAGGGTTGTCAACAACAATGATAACCATTGAGCTAAACATGTTTTCATGATAAAAAATGAATAGATAAGATAAAATAGTGAAAACTTGAAATGAGTAAATGATGGCAATAAATTGCCATTTTTTTTCCTTAATTCCGGGGATGGGGAGGAGAATACAGGGGGCAAGGGGCAGGTGATCCCACTCGAGCACGGGGTAGCTCCCTAGTTTATAAAAAAACTTCACAAGTGCGGTAATAAATACTACTCCGTAGTAAGTTACTATACTAAAGACAAAATATTTTGTGGGAAATTTCATTGGGTAATCACGAGGTTTTTTTTTACGTGGTACTCAATTTTTTTTTACGTGGAGAAACCTCACCTTTTGGGTTTCAATCACTTCGAATCAAGTTATGACATCTTCATGAGAGTTGTAATCCTCGAAAAGAGCTTTTCAAATCATATTCATATACGTCAATCGGACGAATGAGGACTCCGAAAATTGAATTATAAGACAGTTGAATAAAAGTTGGAAAAGCAGGAGCGGCGCCCGCTGAAGACTCTTGCAACATACACGAGATCGGCGCCTGCCAATGCCTTGTTGACACCCGCCGATCCTGGATTCTCTAGATTCTGCCGAGGATCCTGTCGGGCAATTGGGCTTTGCTTCCACACTAAGGATTGTCGACTCATAGAATTTTAACATTATAAATGGGGCTCTTTTCTCAACCATTCAGAACACAATTCACACAACTCATTTTCCTCTCTCTCTCTTTCACCAAAAAAAAATTATCCTCTCTCTCTTTCAGGGTTCTGCCTTCCTCGTGGAGCGAAAACCCTGGGTTTTCTCTTTTCTTTTATGTTTTGCATGAAGATAGCCATCCTAGGCTAATCTTCCCCTCATCTACTTGTCAAAACGTTGGTTTTTTCTATCTTACTATTTCGTTTCCTTTACACTTATATTGTTATTAAGTTGGTACTTTGTCTTGATTCGCAACCTAGACGAAGTTGCATATATCTAGGGTTTCGACTACCTCCGCTCCTATAGGTCGAACCTATATAGTAGGAAACACGTCCAATGATAACCATCAATCAATGGCTTTGCTTTACTCTCTCTCTCTCTCTCTCTCCCCCTCTCTCTCTCTCTCTCTTCTGCATAGTTGACAAGAAAACGTACTAAATACACGCTTTATGTGGGATCGACACATGTACTTATTCGCTATGCTAGTGTTAATTATTGGTTATTTATCATTGCGAGAATAAACGACCGGTTCACCGCTCGTCAATACCCTAGTATCATCTTATTTCCTTTTAGTTTAGTCTCAATGTCTACTTCTTTATTGATGTTTGCTCATTGTTAAAATTTTCATTCTCTCTCTCTAGATTATGTATGAGTTCGGGTGGTCGAAACCTATCCGAAAGCATCTTTACGAATGAGATCCGAAAGACCTAAATCATTGTAAATATTGAGACCACTGATGATAGGATAGGGAAAGAAAGGAGATTAGGGTTTAGAGAGAGTAAGAGAGAGAGAGTTTAGAGAAAGAATTGGGTTTTGATTATTGATTGGATGCCCTTCTAATACAAGATATGGGTATTTATACTAATCTCCTTTAACCTCTATACATGACATAATCCACTCCTTATAAAAGCTTTGTCCTCAAAGCTTAAAGGGGTAAAAATGCTAATAGCTAGACTAATATAGCTAATACAATTAGAAAAAGAAAAGCAAACAGCAAGTAGCAATGCCTTCCTAATTTGATGAAAGGGGTATGACAGTAAGTTGCAAAAAAATAAAATTTTGTTGCTTGAATTGCTGTCCCTAATTGCAGACGATCCAAAGAGCTTTTTGGCAGCTTTCCATGACACAAAACATCACTTTGCTTTGATCACACGTGTGAGGTTGTCTTGGAAACACCTCCTTTACCATCCCATGGTCCTGCCCAGCTATACAACTTGCATACTTCTGTATGAAATGAAGCAATCTGCATAGCCTTTTTATAGCTAGGCAACCTGCAACTCCACCTATTGTCCAACTCTCTAGGTGCAAACTAACACCAGCTATTACAAAATTTGCGATTGACTTGATTCCAAAATCAGCAACATACTACTATTGATAGCTCCGCCAGCAAATATGAGAGACTTGCTCACCAGCCACCTCTGCTCCAGTTGACACAAAATCAGCACCAAGACGAACCTATTCAAGTCCCTACACAAGCTGGCAATTCCCGGATCAAAAATCCAATATCCATACGTGCCTTCCAAGGACTTAGGACTGCTCAAATCGCTCTCCAAATTAGCCATTTTATGGTCAAAATTCAGATTATTATTCAACACCTTCTAACAGACTATACCACCAACGACCACCAGGGGTGATTCAACACAACCAATAAGCAACTTGACAGCAGCCCCTTCAGTGCAAGGATCAATTAAAAAACTTGAAGGACAGGCAAATAACATTCCTTTTCCTCTATCATATGGCCAAGTGAATGCAGTGTGCTTCAGTTCAGCACCCTTATCAGTCACTAACCGGACAGACTTCCTAGGCCTATTTACAAACACCATACGTGCATTAGAGATTTCCGGAAATCCCATCAATTTTACCCCAAATACAGTCCTAAGCTTCTCAGAATTCATACAATTTGCAAGATGTACATCCTCGACTACGAAATTTTCAGACGATGCAACAATAATCCTGCCAAGATTTGGGAAATTGGATATTACCTTAGAATACTCAAACTGGATTTGAAGTGCTTGCCATGGTGCGTCAACCTCTAACTGCGGCGATGACGAAAACTGGCTTTCTTGGCCTCTTCTAATGCCGATTCCCCAAGCGGTCGTTGGGTCATTTGTGTTGCCAATTCTTGGGATCGGAATTCACCCCTGATCGGAGCCCTCCGTCACTGAGATCTGGAGATCTGAACCTTCTACCCTCGCCGATTTCTCGAGCCCTGCTCCTGCGGTATCGCCAGGATTGACCATGAACGGAGATCGCTCGCTCCCCGCGATGAATTTCTTGACCAATTCCGTCAGGGCATCAATCTTCAGATCCGTTTCAGCCCGGTGCTTCGCCTCATCTTGAAATGCCTTCCGCGTAGCGGTGATGAACTCCTGGAGCCGGTTGTCGGTCTTCCTCCAAATTTCCTCGATGACTTCCATCCTGGTGTCGTCCGCCATTGCTTGATCTTGTCGCTCGGATACCATTTGTTATGTAATTTGATAGGATAGGGAAAGAAAGGAGATTAGGGTTTAGAGAGAGTAAGAGAGAGAGAGAGAGAGTTTAGAGAAAGAATTGGGTTTTGATTATTGATTGGATGCCCTTCTAATACAAGATATGGGTATTTATACTAATCTCCTTTAACCTCTATACATGACAACTGACAAAGATGCAAATGTGTGCAACCTTATCTGCCACTATGTTGCCATCGCAGGGAATGTGAGAGAAGGATACATCTCTCACTCTTGATAGGAAAGTTTTAACATCTTACATAACCTAAGGACATTTAGTTTGTGCTTTGAGGTGGTTTATGATTATTAGGGAGTCACATTCGATTTTTATGTTGTTTATCCCCAGATTCAATGTTGTAATAATACCTTGTTTAAGAGCAATAATCTTCGTCTTTAAAGGAGTCTGGTTGCCAACCAATTAAGTCATAACCAATATGAATGAATTGGCCCTCCCAGTCCCGAATAATAAAGCCAGATGCGCTATTATTATTTGTGAGCGTTGATCCATTAAAGTTGAGTTTGAATGTACTTTGTGGAGATTTTTTTCCATCTCATTATCTTCCTTTGCACGCTTTTCAATTCATAGCCCTACATTTAGTTGCCTTAATTGGCTTAATTCCTTGTCGATACCTTTCTCATAGGAAGTGATTTTCAACCAGTTATCTATGTGCACATTGACAATTTGTTTGGTGACATCTTATGTTGGTGGAGCTTCATATTTAAATATGGTTTGGTTTCTTACAAGTCAAGTTGTTCACCAAGTGAAGACAGTTTTTTCCTTTTTTTTTTTGTATTTTTTTAACTTACTACCCAATAGAGATAAGATGGGCTTTATATCTCTAGACGTTGGAATCAAATTGTTAATAGTTTGGTGGACATCCTTTGTTAATAATGGTTGGATACTATTGTACTGCATTCTATGAAAAAGTGTGTATCGTCCTCTCTTGCGTGGTTATAAAAGATGCATGTTGTTGAGACCGAAACCCCTTTTTGTGCAAGGTGGGTTGCTGTTGGGAGTCCTTGGTCTTCGCAGTTTTGAGGACATGAATAAAGCCCTTCAGATGAAACTACTTTGGAAACTATTAGCAGAACCATCTAGCCCCTGGGTTACATTAATCAAAGAAAAATATCTCAAAGATCAAAACATTCTGAATTATCGAAAGCATGGGGCCTCTTTCTGGCAATGGACGCATTTAATAAAATTAATACCTTTCTTCAAACAAGGTCTAAGATGGTCTATCGGGGATGGCTCATCCATTAATTTTTGGCGTGACATGTGGCTAGGCTCTACGCCGCTAAATTCATTAATCTCAGGAACACAACAAATTGACGAAACAATCAACATAAGTTATTTCCTAAAAGAGAATAAAATATGGGACCAAGAAAAATTACATGAAAATCTACAGAACGTCATTCCTAATGACATAATAGAAGCAATCAAAACAACCCCAATACCACAACATATCCATGTCGATAGACTATATTGGAAATGGAGCAAAAATGGCTGGTTCAGCACAAAGTCTGCAATTGACATGATACATAGACACAAAAACCATGAAATTTCGGATATAAACTGGGTTTGGGGGCTAAATATTCCCCCTAAAATAAAATCCTTCATGTGGAAAATCCTTAAGAACGGAGTACCCACTGCGGTTAAACTGGCATCTCGCCATCTTGGTATTCCGACTAATTGCCCACACTGCGACTCCTGCTATGAAGACCTTAACCATCTGCTATGGGATTGTCCTGTTTCTAGGGAAACCCTTATTGCAAATAATCCAGGTGCCTTTATGAAAATCCTTGGTTGTTTCAACAAAGAGGAACACCTCAACGACACAATCTGGGATATCAAAAATACAATTGGGAAAAAAAGTTTTGAAGACCTAGCTTTTGTTTGGTGGGGAATTTGGTATTTCAGAAACAAAACGCTTTTTGAAAATATAAACCCAGACATAAGGCGCATCTTATCCTTTGTAAAAGAACAAATATTTATCTGGAAAACCACGCATTTGGGTTCACCGGATTACTGCACAAATGACAAAAACTTGACCATAAATGTTGACCGACCCAGATTGATATCGAAAAGAAAAAGAACCAAATGGGAACCCCCACCAAATGGAACTTATAAACTGAATTTTGACGGATCTCTCTCCCCTGATGGTAGGGGCACGTTTGGCTTCATCCTTCGGGATTCCGTTGGTGCTCCTATTTTCAGTGGTTCAGGAACTTCACCGATCACCTCGGTTTGTGGATGTGAAAGCATGGGCCTTTGGAAGGGTCTGCAAGCCGCAAAAGAACTGAAAATCATGAACCTAATCATTGAAGGAGACAACTTAACAATTATCAAAAGTCTAAAAGGTATGGGGAAGCCTACTGGAGACTCTGAAATGATTGTCTCGGACAGTCTAGTCTCGCTAGGCTTCTTTGGTTCTGTTGACATTCGTCATGTCTTCCGTGAGGCAAATCTGGTGGCTGATCGCTTGTCACGTATCGTTTTTGCTTCTAACGGATCTTTGACTCCTGATGATTCTCTGTTGCGTAGTCTCATCCGCAAGGATGCTCTTGGCTGATAGAGCTTAGCTCTATGGTCAAATTCTTTCCGTTTCAAAAAAAAAAAGTTTTTAATCTTTTGGGGAACATTGACCTTCCAGATCCACGGATTTTCCTCATTTCCAGTTCTGTTGTGATACGTGATTACTTTATACGCACTTGTCATTGTGAATCATCCTTCTCTATCCGACCACCAGTACAGTCTATCATTAAATTAATTTTTTGATAATGAGATGTTTATAATGTCCTTTACTATACTCTACGACAATCTTGCATTTAGTTTTTCCACCCCCTATTATATACTCCGTATTCACTAACTGTCTCAATGTTGGTAATTGTAGGGCAATCACTCCTATTACTAATTGGTGCCATTGATATCTAGTTGTCTTTTCAGAATTTTATTATCTACCCGTAGATTAAATTAAACCACTTTTGAATTTCTCGATAAGGGGATACAATTTCGACCATTGTTAGGAAGCTCCACCTTTTCTTTTGTAATTCATAATATGAGTAGTTTTTAGATATTTATGCTGGACGACTTTGACCCAAACGTAATTTAGTTCTGCAAGTATCTTCATATAAGTTTAATTTAGAGAGCATTATTCACATCTCTTGATTTTCTAATACTCAATCCTCCATTAGCTTTTCGCTTGCAAATTTTATCACAACTTACAAGAAGACGGTGTTGGAAGCCTTTATTCCAGAAGAAAGTTCTGTTTATATGGGCAAGTTTTTTTTTTGTGTATCGCACATATGGTAACATAAAGTTTTACATGATATAAATTGGTTTGGTGGTGAGGTTTATTCCAATCAGAATTGCACGTCCTTGTTGTGATAATACATTGGTTCGCCATTTATTGAGAGTTTTTTTATTTGTATACAATGTCTTTAAAAGTTTATGTGTTTACTCTCCGTGCATAATTGGCCACCCTTAATATTTATCCATTGAGGTTTGAGAAAGATGATTAAACATCTTTCAAGTCCTTCAACTCTTGATTG
The DNA here is from genome assembly GCA_963922045.1 of Persicaria maculosa. Classification (NCBI taxonomy): domain Eukaryota; kingdom Viridiplantae; phylum Streptophyta; class Magnoliopsida; order Caryophyllales; family Polygonaceae; genus Persicaria; species Persicaria maculosa. The sequence goes on from OY998258.1 coordinate 43,465,141, forward strand.
TGGTATGCCTCTTGTTTTTTGGAACATACTTATGATAAATGACTTTTGATTTTCATTTTCTCGATATATCGAGTTTTGTCCAATGTGTTGAAATTTTAGTTAATAGGGCCAAAAGCAACCTTGCGAGAACGGGATGATTGGATCAGGTGTTGTGTGGAGTTTGTGATGTTATATAAATAATTATAAAACATTAAAGCTTAATGGTTTCTAATTATTTATACATATCCCTGAAAAAATTATGGTATATTTTTTATTCCGTAAGATTAATTACGATTGTAAGTTACTATATTTTTATTAATATAGTAACTTATTTAACAGTTAATATGTTTTTATTGATATATTAATCTTATTTAATTTTGGTTAATATATTAATTCTTATATATTAATAGTAATAAGAACTATATAAAGTTTGATTAAAAACCCGTAAGGGCATCAAACCCCCGCTCGTATGAGCGTGTACTAAACCTCGTTAGGGTTTTTGGTGACTTTCTTGTTAGATTTGGTTTTGATTGTCGAAGTCGGGATAGGTTGGGGTTGTGATAGTGTGCATCGTGGCGTCTCCATTCTCGGGTTGACTGCTTCCCTGGAGTTTCGTCCTCACTGCCCACAGGTGGATCGGGTCCTGATGTATCGCTGACTTATGGTTCTGCTTAAGTGTGGAGCTTGGCTTCGTCCGTCGTATTCGACCACATTCTGCATGGGTTAGGTCTTCTGATTTTGTTTTTGTAGAGTCGTTTATCTGTCTTTGCACCGATTTTTTGTATTGTATGTTTTGTCTGTCGACTTTTCCGGCCTTCGAGTTCAGTTTCAGATATCTCTAAACTCGAATCCTTACTTTATCAAAACAAAAACCTTGCGAGAACGGGGCGGATCAAGAACGAATGGGCAGCCCGGGTTGTTAACGGGTCAAAAGCAGTACCCGACCCGACGCGAACACAACCGCCATTGCCAAACGTTCAAGCTTCAACCCAACAATGAACGTGTCCGACTATTTGTAGCTCGATTCACATTTTCTTCATCTCCGTTTCCGAATTCCCACTGGTAACCGCCGGCGAAATCAGCTCAACGTCTGAGAACAGCTACAGATATAGGAATTGGTCGTCAATGGCGATGCGGGGCGTCGGTAGGCTAGCAACTCGAGCCTTGAAGGCTTGTGGATCCCATCACGCATCGGAAAGTGCCAGCGGCGGTCGATTTGTATTTCGGCGACTGCTTTTCGTTTCCTCTTCCGATTTCCACAGATGCTCTGATCTCCCGAATTCGACTTCTTCGCTGACATCCTCTTCTTCCGTCATCTCGTCCGGTTTATACCAATCGGTGCACTTCCATGGTTAGTCTATGCACTATGAATTCTCATTCTTGTGGTTTTAATTTCCAATTTGGAGATAAAAGCTAAAATTTCATCTCTTCCGATCGATTTCTGTTATATTAGATTAGGGTTTGATCCTTTGATGGACTCTGGATTCTTCACGGGAAATCCTTCATCACTGATGTGATTTGAATGTCTTGTGATTTTGAGCAGGGCAGAGAAGGACCATGTTTATCCAAACCCAGCCGACGCCAAATCCTTCATCGCTCATGTTTTATCCCGAGAAGCCGGTTATGGATGTCGGGAGCTCGGATTTCCCCAACGCCCGTGTTGCGATGAACTCGCCTCTCGCAAAAGCGCTGTTTGGAATATATGGTTAGCTTGCTTGTGATGCTGAAATTTTGTTTCTGGATGCTGCTTTTTCTGTTTTCTGATAACTCAATTGCATACACATGTTTTCTGCATTGGAAGATTTGATATTAGGGTTTGGAGTCTCATCCTGATCATCCCATTGCTATTGCAGTTTGAATTCACACATAAGGTAACAAAATGAGCTCATAACCTTGCAAGTTGGGAAGTAAATGATAGATGAGCTCATAAGCCACATAACCTTGTGTTACATTGGTATTATACTTGCCTGACTCAGCTGGGAATTCTCGCTGAGATGGAAATAATATTATTACTGCTAGAGGCCATGGAAACTATAGACTAGCTTAGATTTCTGAGTGGTGGATTGATGGCACTTGGTTGTAGATACTAGATGGTATATGACAAAGGTGTAATCTGGTATGGGCAAATTAGCAGAGGCGGAAACGATGTTATTTTGTGTAAATCTGAAAGGGAATTGTCTTTATTTCATTTTTTTTAAATAATGAAGGGACACACCTAATTATACTATTTGGATCATTTCATTTGTCCATCCACAATGTATGGTCAGGTTCCTAGTATTCTAAAGATCCTTCGTCTTGTTCCATTAAACAGGAGTCACACGAGTCTTCTTTGGCTCTGATTTTATAACCGTTACCAAGTCTGATGATGCTTCATGGGATTTTCTAAAGCCAGAGATTTTTGCTGCAATTATGGATTTCTATACGTCTGGGCAACCACTATTTCTTGATGCAGAGGCTGCCGCTTCCAAGGACACTGCTATCCATGAGGTATGTTTCGAAGCTCTGTGCATCAACAATTCAACATGTATCAGATGCTGTACTCCTGCATAGGTTGCTGCTGTATTTACTTTTCTGAATATTGCATGTTGAAATTTAGACTTATGTATTCACTCATAGAGTCCTTGTATCTCCTTTTTTCTGTTCAGTGGTAGTTTTGTTGTCTAGGGTTAATTCAGAGGGATATGAAAGTGGGATTGATGGGATTCTCACCTTCCACAATTTGGATTAGATAGCACAACTATATAATTACCAGCATACATTGGTGCTTAGGGAACTAGGCAAGGACGATATTTTTGAAGATTAAGTATTCCGGAAAATCTGAAATAAGCATTCCAAAAGGACTTCATGGAGCAGCTTTTGCCAAACATCACACTCTTTTAGCTATTTGCTTGGTTGACTTGTTGCAAAATATTCCAGAATCTGTTCAGGTTTCTGCCGAATCATTCTGATCATTTTCTTCTGATAAAGCTAATTCTTAAAGCATACTCAATGATGCTCACACCTCTCTCTTTCTAACGGATGTAATTAATGATTTTTACTGATCTACATGTGTGATTTTGGTAACATGTAGTCAAATATTACTAGTTCTTAACTCTAAAAGCCGGTGAGTTTCTCATATATAGTCACTGTTGGCTCATTAGTTTCATGTTTGCTAGTTAAAAAGATTATGAATTTGAAGGATGTTATACTAATTTTTTTTTTATCACATACCAGTTAAATTTAAAATGTTGATGCATCTATGTGAAGTTTTTTCCTTTCATTTTTTGGTTAGCACAATTTGTGGAACAATGTTATTTCAGTGTTTCTATGGGAATTTTTATTTCAAATTTGCGGGAATCACATTGCAGGATGATTCAGAAACTGTTGCGATGATCAAAGAACTGTTAGAGACTCGCATCAGACCTGCAGTTCAAGATGATGGTGGGGACATTGAGTATCGAGGATTTGACATGTAGGTCCCCTTTGAATCCTTCGTGACGAAAAATTCTAGCAACATTCTTTCTATATGTGTTGACTAAAATTTTCTTCCCTACACTCGGATTTGTCAGGGAAACGGGAATTGTCAAATTGAAAATGCAGGGAGCTTGCAGTGGCTGCCCTAGTTCATCAGTCACACTGAAATCTGGAATTGAGAACATGTTGATGCACTACGTACCCGAGGTGATTTCTTACTCTTCTTGCCAGTAAATTCCTTTTTTTTTTTTTATCACATTGACGAAATTACTCAGGTTCTGAACTGCATCTCACCAGACATGAACTTGTTAAGAAAATTCAGACGCTTATTGGCATTATAAAGCCAGGACCAGGAATCTTACTGTGGAGAAACTTCGAGTGAATGGTGAATTCCGACAGGACTAATGTACTCTATGTGATTTACAGGTGAAGGGGGTGGAGCAAGAGTTTGATGCTGAAGACGAGGAGGCTGCAGTGGAGTAGAATCAATAAATGGGGAGTGCTTTTGCGCGTATAACTGGATTTATTTGTTACATCTTCACACTTTCACTTTATCTCCCGAAAATTAACATTAATTTTGGCTATATCCATCTTTGAAGAATTGAGATACTGTCAGCCTCAGCGGTGACGCGAAAGAGATGATTTATTTTTATCCCAGGTATGGTGTAGAACAGCTTGCCCATTTGGATACAAGGACCAGTGAAATGAATAATCGAGGATCGTGAACGCCTTATGGTCCCATCCTCCATTGATGGAATCACTCCTCTATCATTGTACTATGTACATGATTGTCAAAAAGTTTTGGTGTCTTCTTAGTTGGTTGTATGTCAATAATATCAACCTTGCTGTACAAATTTGAAGCCACAAATCTCACATGCCCACGGATTTGTTTGCGAAACAGTATTTATAAGCTTTTTATAAACAATTGACATACTGTGTCAAACAAAGTTGTGGATAGATGAAGAATGCTCCCTAAGAATCGAGCCTAGGGAGGTTTTGGATTCAAAATGCATTATAGGAGTGTTTGGTTGCATAATTAAGAAACTCGTTAAAGTCAAAATAAAATAGTAATCTTATAAAATTAGGGGTGAACACAAATCCTGGTCCCGACCCGGTGGGATTTGAAAAAAAAAAAATGAATCCCGTTTTGTAAAAATTATGCGGGATGGAATGCGGGACGAGGATTCCTTATCCCGTAAATCCTGTCTCGTCCTGCATATTATTATTATTATTATTATTATTATTATTATTATTATTATTATTATTATTATTATTATTATTATTATTATTATTATTATTATTATTATTATTATTATTATTATTATTATTATTATTATTATTATTATTATTATTATTATTATTATTATTATTATTATTATTATTATTATTATTATTATTATTATTATTATTATTATTATTATTATTATTATTATTATTATTATTATTATTATTATTATTATTATTATTATTATTATTATTATTATTATTATTATTATTATTATTATTATTATTATTATTATTATTATTATTATTATTATTATTATTATTATTATTATTATTATTATTATTATTATTATTATTATTATTATTATTATTATTATTATTATTATTATTATTATTATTATTATTATTATTATTATTATTATTATTATTATTATTATTATTATTATTATTATTATTATTATTATTATTATTATTATTATTATTATTATTATTATTATTATTATTATTATTATTATTATTATAATAAAATAAATATAGGAGTTTACGAAGAATTAGTGAGGAGCCAAGAGATAATCTGGGCCCTCACTTCTTTAGCAATAGAAAACCTTACCCTAGTGAAAATATGAGTTGCATTATGAGCTCCCATATCATGAGCTTGAGAAAATTTCTGGATTTTCTTTAGAAGGGCTACGGAGTATGCCGCAAGTTCCCCCAATGCAGAAAAAGAAAAGGGTATTGTATTATTATTATTATTATTATTATTATTATTATTATTATTATTATTATTATTATAAATATAGGAGTTTACAAAGAATTAGTGGGGAGCAGAGAGACAATCTGGGCCCCCACTCTTTTAGCAATAGAAAACCCCACCCTAGTGAAAATATGAGCTGCATTATGAGCTCATACATCGTGAGCTTGAGCAAATTTCTGGATCCTCTTTAGAAGGGTTATGGGCCTTATGACGTCTGTCTCAAGTTCCCCCAATGCAGAAAAAGAGAAGGGTAAGAACCCATAACCAATTGCTTTACACTTATCTTGATACTTGACCCGCTTACAACGAGCTGCCTCTGATGCGTTTATGAGATTTCGCCTATATTTATTACCTCACTATGACGACAAAATGTCTTAAAATACATGCGGGCCCTGACGGTGTGGAGCGATAATCAGATTATATACTTATTAGTCTAAGCGATGGGGATTATGAGTTTTGCTCGTGATGATTTATTGTTTAGTCGTCGTTTGTAGAGGGAGCTAGGCGAGGTTGTTATCCCAAACAACGTTCTTCTCCGATCAAAGATCTTTAGAACTTAACTCCGGGGGATAATCAGAGCTCTTATGCTTTTCTATCTTGAAAATCGGATCCCTTTCTTTGAGGTCGGAGGGGGGTATTTATAGGGAAACCAAGCGAGCAGTTGGCTGTCAACCTCGTGGTCATATGTAGGACACGTGTAGCGCATGCCCACACACTTAAGGGCATAAGCAATACACGTGAAGCCATTGGAGGCGAGGTGCTTGAGCAAGCGAGCTGCTTGCTAGGATTTCGGAGGGTTACGAGATATTTGGAGAATCCACTCTGATTCTTACGCGGGGTTCAGGTCGCGAGGGAAACAGGGGTCAAAGCTCTTGGGGGCGCTAAGCCTAGTCATTTGGGCTTGATCGGATACCTCGCTCGCGATGGATCCAATGGTGGGACCGAACATCCTTTTGCGTTGGGCGGCCCATTTATGACGTCATACTTTGTGTTTATTATATAGCCTATTTTCTATGTCATCGTCAGCCTCGGCCACCACATGTCCTGGAACAAAATCAACCATCCCAGATTGCGTCAAAGGGGATGACCATGTCAAGTCAACACAAACATCCAGCCCTTCATCCCATGCATAAAGAAGCATGTTCGCAGGACGGAGGGGTTTCCCGTCTCCCCCACACAGGCCAATATCAACGTCTTTACCAGCCGAGATCCCAGAACGATAACAGAAATTCACCAAAATGTCACGAACAACATTATGGCGATGTTTAATCCCCACAATACCAGCACATGACACAACATGATCTCCAAAAATGTCTCCCTCAAATACCCTGGAGCAAGCAGAACAAGGCTCCGAAATGGAAAACAAAGGGATGCCCAATCGATAGCACAACATACATCGATACGTCTTACCATTCATAGTCCGACCCAACCCTGAGATGGGTACAACCCTAAGCCGATCAGTAGCATGGTCTTGACGCCGAGAACTCCACAAATCCATCTGACGCGGTGATAAGGAAAAGGTATTCTCTGCATCTTTAGTAATCTGTGTGAAATATATGTCTGCCAGTTTCTTCATGAGTTTGGGGGCAGCGATCTCACTTGGATTACTCAGAATATCAGTCCTTACCTTTGTATTGAAGACACGCACAACGTCATCGAAGGCATACCCAGGTGATGTGACATTAGTATGCTGGAGAAGCTTAATCTGCAGGCTAGCTGATTGCAAGCGCGAAGCTAGAAAAGCATAAAAGAGAGCGTCACCTGCAGAATAAACACCGAGGCCCCCAAAGTTGAAGGGCAACGTGGCGAGCCTCCATTGCCAATTGCCAAAACCCGGTTCAAAAGCAGTGATAATACGTTCCAAGGAACGTCGAAGAGCTTGATCAAACTCAAGCTGAGCAGACTCAAAGGCACGAGGCGAGCATGTTCGAAGAGCGAAATAAAGTTTTAAGACCCTAGTACAAGCACGCAACAACAATAACTCACATTGGGGGTCACCAATCTTAGCAACCGCATCCATAAGTGCGATTGTTTTGTCCACTCTCTTTATCACAAGCTCGCTACTGAATGCATGACTAACACTGACAGGTCCACCAAGGAGCTTAACCCCATGTAGTGACCTAGCAATGTTAGGTGGAAAAAAATCAGCCAACCTGCTCCTCTGGTCCTCTTTCGGCCAAAAGACTTCAGTTTTATCAACATTGAAGTGCATACCATAACAGGGTCCTTACTCAATAATCATCTGCAGAACCTTCCAAATGACCAAGGTATCTCCAACAATAGTGCCGTCATCCAAATACCAAGCCTAAAACCACACTTGAAACGTGTCCCAAATTTTGCGCACCAATGGATGCAAAACTAAGGCAAAAAGTAGAGGGCCGAGAGGATCCCCTTGCTGCACCCCCTAGCAAGACCGTAAGGTATGATCCCCATTATACAACCTAGCTGGACTGGAGTAGCAAAATTCAACCCAACGCGAGATTGCAGGATAATGGGTGCGGACTTCACGTATCACAACTTCTCGCTCAACCATATTGAAAGCATTTTGAAAGTCCACTAACAATATAGTAAACCCCTCATCATTACGGTGCTCATCAACTAAGCGATTTATAGCATGGAGAATGACCTCACCTCCACCCGACACTCCTACCCCAAACTGAAAATCACCGAAATAACCACTCAAGGAATGGCCGATCAAGGAGGCGCTAACCTTGGAAACCAAACGCCTCGTTTTTAGGGTGTTTATCACTTTGGTCATTCTTGTGTGTTTTATACTTGCTGAGTGAGGTTCTCTGTCCTCGTTTTTATCGCCTTTTGTCGAGGGGTAATCTATTTAGTTTTTCTTTTCCGAATTACTCTTGGTCGCTTTAAGGGCCTCTTTTGAGAAGTTTGTCGGGTTTCAGCGAGATGGTCAATCGTTTAGTAATAAAATGAATCTTGATTTCAGAAAAGAGAGGATGCGTGCCTTGTGCTAATGTGTTACTTGTTGCGCGTCATGCATGCACCTCTTCCCCATTTATTTGATTGTTTCCTCGTGAGCGATGGGACAAGAAAGAAAAAACTATTGTTCTCCCCTTGCTTTTCTCGAGATGCGAGGATCCATTATAGTCCATCCTTTAGCATTTAGGGCTGACGTGGCCTCTGAGCGAGGACCTTGATGGGCTTTCTTCCAGGCAATTGATTATCCTGAGTTGTTTTCGCGTTTGGTGAGATTTTCATGTCTAATTTCCCATACCTTCTTCGCGAATTCTTTCCTTGTCTTTACCTTTTTCTATTTTTTAGCTGCTGCCGCTCAGATTTGAGGAAGTGTATGAGGACGCTGTTCCTGATCGAGTCTTACTTTCTTCTTATCAGTTACGAAATTTCCTGGTCTGCATAGAACGTCAGGACTGTGGTCTTCTCTACTTTGGTCGCAGATGGAAAGATTTTGTAGAGTCGCACGGTTTTGAGAGGGGGGCTTCTATGATCTTTACTCATATGGGTGAGGCGTGTTTTGAAGTCCAAGTGGTGGACTCTCGTGGAGGAGAGCGCGAGATTAATCACAACGATCCTTCCTCCCATGGCTTAGCCTCAAATGGTTTTTGAGCTTGGTTTCTTATGTTTTGTTTTTAATAAAGCAAAGTTTAGGGCTTGTTTGTTGACCTTTTTAGTCAGCGGATGCGATTGCGGTGGTGTTTGATAGTATATGTTTTAGCCCTCAAACTGGTTTACTTTCTTGGGTCGTTTTTTGGACGCGAGTTTTTATTTTCCAAGAGGGAGTAATCGAGATGCTGGCCATAACCCCCGTCAACTGCGAATTTTTGGTTTTTACTTCGGGGGATTTTCAAGATCGCGCATGCCAGCTACATGGTTTAGTTTCTCGATACAATCTTGTCACGATATGTTATTCACGGGTATCTCAAATTTATCTTCAAACAATAGTGTTTTTTGTCGTATCGTGCATGGCGCGCTAGTTGTTAGGTTTAGTGAACAACCTTTCAAATCCACTAGGCTTCTGTCTCTGCATGTTATGCGCGTTAGCATAGTCAGAGTGTTCTGTATAAACAGAGGGCATGGAGGTGTGTTGAACTTGATTTTTTCCTTTTTCAACATGCCTTCTCCTATTCAACCGGCTTGGTCATTTTTTGAGCGTATCAGTTTTCCTGAGCAACTCCGCCGCTTGGTTAGCTTTTTGTTTGTTGAGTTTCTCTTCTTGTAAATTTATCTTTTCTCAATATTCTTTCTTCTTCGTATTTTGCTAGTCTTTGCCGTTACGCTTTGAGGATGAGCTAGGCCCGGATCTCCCTAGGAGCATTCTTTTGTCAACTAGGATCCTTCGTGACTTCTCGGTGGAAGTTATACGTGGCAACTATGGGGTCCCTTTTCTGAGTGGCGGTTGGAACGATTTTGCTGAGTCGCACAACATTAATGTTGGTTCTTCCGTGACTTTTATTTATAAAGGAGGAAACCGTTTGGAGGTTCAGGTTTTGGATGCTGTGGGAGATGAGGTGGATGCTGAATGGGCTTCTCCCCAATCGGGGGGTCCGCCTTCGAACGGATTTCGCTTGAGTTAAGGTAGGACTCGTCTAATCCCGGCTAGGCCCAGGTGGGCATAAGCTGGTGTTTGTATGTTTTTTAAGCGGATGACTTCTTGAATGTGCTGACATACTTTTGTCATCTGTTGCTTATCTTATGTTTAGTTGCTAGATCATGGCTGCAACTTTTATGATAATAAAGGGTCCAGTCGTTCTAAAGACTTATGAAAACTTAATTTTGAAATTTTGAAATATTTTGATTAGAGACCTGACGCGGAGCCAAGCTCCAGCGTTCTTGGGTCTCATTCAAGAACTCATCTCCGAGAATTGCTTCGATCGGAGGCCCGACGCGGAGCCAAGCTCCGGCGTTCTTGGGTCTTATTCAAGAACTCATCTCCGAGAATTGCTTCGATCGGAGGCCCGACGCGGAGCCAAGCTCCAGCGTTCTTGGGTCTTATTCAAGAACTCATCTCCGAGAATTGCTTCGATCGAAGGCCCGACGCGGAGCCAAGCTCCAGCGTTCTTGGGTCTTATTCAAGAACTCATCTCCGAGAATTGCTTCGATCGGAGGCCCGACGCGGAGCCAAGCTCCAACGTTCTTGGGTCTTATTCAAGAACTCATCTCCGAGAATTGCTTCGATCGGAGGCCCGACGCGGAGCCAAGCTCCAGGGTTCTTAGGTCTTATTCAAGAACTCATCTCCGAGAATTGCTTCGATCGGAGGCCCGACGCGGAGCCATGCTCCAGCGTTCTTGGGTCTTATTCAAGAACTCGTCTCCGAGAATTGCTTCAATCGGAGGCCCGACGCGGAGCCAAGCTCCAGCGTTCTTGGGTCTTATTCAAGAACTCATCTCCGAGAATTGCTTCGATTGGAGGCCCGACGCGGAGCCAAGCTCCAGCGTTCTTGGGTCTTATTCAAGAACTCATCTCCGAGAATTGCTTCGATCGGAGGCCCGACGCGGAGCCAAGCTCTAGCGTTCTTGGGTCTTATTCAAGAACTCATCTCCGAGAATTGCTTTGATCGGAGGCCCGACGCGGATCCCAGCTCCAGCGTTCTTGGGTCTTATTCAAGAACTCATCTCTGAGAATTGCTTCGATCGGAGGCCCGACGCGGAGCCAAGCTCTAGCGTTCTTGGGTCTTATTCAAGAACTCATCTCCGAGAATTTCTTCGATCGGAGGCCCGACGCGGAGCCAAGCTCCAGCGTTCTTGGGTCTTATTCAAGAACTCATCTCCGAGAATTGCTTCGATCGGAGGCCCGACGCGGATCCAAGCTCCAGCGTTCTTGGGTCTTATTCAAGAACTCATCTCCGAGAATTGCTTCGATCGGAGGCCCGACGCGGAGCCAAGCTCCAGCGTTTTTGGGTCTTATTCAAGAACTCATCTCTGAGAATTGCTTCGATCGGAGGCCCGACGCAGAGCCAAGCTCCAGCATTCTTGGGTCTTATTCAAGAACTCATCTCCGAGAATTGCTTTGATCGGAGGCCCGACGCGGAGCCAAGCTCCAACGTACTTGGGTCTTATTCAAGAATTTATCTAAAGGATTATAATAAAAGCGCCCTCTAACCGCTTTAGTTAACTTTTGCGGGGGCGACTAAGGTTTCCGTTCTTTACAAGCCTTGGCTATTACACATAATATTTCTTTAGATTATCTGCATTCCAGGTTTTATTTAGGACGGTGCCTTCAGGGGTGCTGAGCTTGTATGCTCCTTCTTGGATCACCTTCACGATCACATACGGCCCCTCCCAGTTTGGGTCTAGTTTTCCTCCAGTGGTAGCTTGACGGAGCACCAAATCTCCTCTCTTGAGGTGTCGCGGACGAACTCGTCTATCACGGTATCCGGATAGACGCCTCTTATACTCTTGTTCTCTTAGGGCTGCCGTCATCCTACGTTCTTCTATAAGATGGAGTTCGAGTTCCAGTGTTTCATCATTGGTTTCTTGGTTGTATGCCAGGACTCGCGCCGAGGGGACCAATCTTTCTACTGGAATGACCGCGTCCATTCCATAGACTAGTGTAAATGGGGTTTCTCCGGTTGGGGTTTTTACAGATGTGCGGTAGGACCATAGAACTAATGGTAGAAGTTCAGTCCATCGTCCCTTTGCCGTGCTTCCAAGTTTCTTCTGTATTCCATGCAACAACTGCCGATTAGTTATTTCCGCCTGTCCATTTGTCTGTGGATGGGCCACGGACGAGAACTTGAAGTTTATGCCCATACCTGTGTAAAAATCTCTGATTTTTTCACTATCAAACTGAGGCCCATGGTCTGTGATTATTGAGTCAAGCACCCCAAATCGGCAGATGATGTTTTTCCACAAGAACCTTCTCACTTTTTCCGCGGTAATCAGTCCCATCACTTCTGCTTCTACCCATTTCGTTAAATAGTCTACTAAGACGAGTACATACTTCAATTGTCCCGGGGCAGTTGGAAATGGACCAAGGATATCCATTCCCCAAACAGAAAACGGGCAAGCTCCAGATATGCTTTTCATCAGTTCCGTAGGGCGATGCATCAGATTTCCAAACCTCTGGTACGCATCACATTTCTGAATATAATTTTGGACGTCCCTCCTCATAGTAGGCCAGTAATACCCCAGTCTGGTTGCTTTTGCTACCAAGGCTCTCCACCCTTGGTGATGCGCACAAACCCCATCATGTAGTTCCTTCATGACAAGACCTCCTTCTTCAATTGGTATACATAGCAAGTCTGGGAGGCAGTAGCCCCCTTTGTAGAGTTTTCCCTCTCTGATGGTGAAACGAGAGGATTTTGCGATCACCCTCCTGGCCACGTGTTTTTCTTTTGGTAGAATGCCCTTACCCAGATAGTCCGCGAGTGGTGTCCTCCAGTCTCCTTCCTCGATCCCCTGGACTTGATAGACTTCTTGGATAATTCTGCGATTGTTTATTCTTTCGAGGACAACCTCCTTCCCTACTTCTTCGGGCATGACTGCCCCCATTCGAGCCAACGCGTCTGCCTGCTGTTGTCATTTCTGGATATCACCGTCAAGCAAAAACTCAAAAACGCTTTTCACAATGCTTGCATTTTTCTATGATAGTCAGGCATTAGTCCGGTTCTGGCTTCGTACTCCTCTGTTATCTGTCGTGCCATGACCTCTGAGTCGGTGTAAATGGATACTTGTCTGGCTCCTTTGATCAAAGCTATCTCTAGGCCCGCGAGCAGGGCCTCATATTCAGCTTCATTGTTCGTGGCTTGAAAGTTCAGTTTGTAAGCGTAGTTATACTGTTGCTCATCTGGTGCAGTGAGAGTAACTCCAGCTCCGCACCCATCTTTGTTGGCCGCGCCATCTACCTTGAGTATCCACTCGCTTTTTCCCGTTTGAGCGCTTAGCTCAAAACTCGTTTCACTGATGAAATCGGCTAATGTCTGAGCCAGTACCGCCCGCCGTGGGGTGTATTCAATTTCAAATTCTGTCAACTCAACCGCCCACTTCATCATCCTTCCTGACAAGCACAGGGAGTGGGGAATCTGTCGCAAAGGTAGGTCAGTCATTACCCTGATGACGTGATCCTGGAAGTAGGGTCTCAATCTTCTTGCCGCGAATACCAGACATAAAATCATCTTCTCCACTGGTTCATACCGCTTCTCAGCATCTTGTAGCACACGGCTGATGTAGTATATGGGATATTTTTCTTCTCGCGTCAAGACCGCACTAATGGTAATGTTTTTGACTGATAGGTACAGGTGTAAAGCCTCCTGTTTCTCGGGTTGCTGCAAAGTGGGGAGTGTTGATAAGAAAACTTTTAACTCCCCGAAAGCTTTCTGTAATTCTGGGGTCCACCGTATCGGCCCCTTTTTCTTGAGTAAGGCAAAGAAAGGTAATGATTTGTCCGCTAGGCATGAGCAAAATCTGCTTAGGTAGTTTACTGCTCCGTTTAAAGACTATAATTCTTTGATCGTCCGCGGTGGTTGAAGATTCTGGACTGCTACGACCTTTTCAGGGTTTACATCAATTCCCCGATGCCTGACCATGAAACCAAGGAACTTTCCAGAATCAACCCCGAAGACACATTTTTCCGCGTTCAGGTTTAATCCTCCTATGCGAAGGGAATCAAATGTCTCTTGCAGGTCTGCCGCATGATCTTTTGCTTTTTTGCTCTTAACCACAATATCATCCACATATATCGACACATTCCTCCGAATCTGTTTGCGAAAAATTCGATCAACAGTTCTCTGAAATGTAGCTCCAGCATTTCTGAGTCCAAAAGGCATGACGCGGTAACAAAATATTCCCTGGTTGGTGACGAAAGTAGTCGCTTTTTTGTCTAGCGGGTCCAGGCTTATTTGGTTGTACCCAGAATAAGCATCAAGAAAGCTGAGGACCTTGTTACTCGCGGTTCCGTCGATGATTTCGTCTATGGATGGCAAGGAGTAACTGTCCTTGGGCAGAACTTATTGAGATCGGTGAAATCAATGCACATTCTCCATTTCCCATTAGACTTTTTCACTAGAACCACAATTGAGAGCCAATCTGAATCTTCTACTTCTTCTATGAATCCCGCTTCTAACAGTTTATCAGTTTCTTCTTTTGCCGCGCCTACCTTTTCGGGGGCCATTTTTCTCTTCTTCTGCACTATGGGCTTCGTTCCTAGACGGATCCTCAAAGTATGCAAAGCAGTTGTGGACGGGTCTCCTAAAAGGTCTCTCGGAGTCCATGCAAAAACATCTCTTGACCTTGCTATGATCTCCAAGACCCGATCTCTTTCCTCTGGCTCTAGCGCTTGTCCCATATAAATTTTCTCTTCGGGGTTCGGAAAAGGCGTGTAGATAATCCTTTCATCCGCGGTTGGTATCCTTGCTTCTGTCAATCTAACCTCAAGCTCAGCTTCCGAAAGTTCTGATGGGTCACTGTCTCCCACCATGGATTCACATTTTTCGCTAATACACATTACCTCTTTCTTCTTCTTGATAGAAGTTAAATAGCAGCTTCTGCTTTCTGGTTGTTGGCCGCGAACCTCACCTACTCCTCCCCCTGGTAAAGGGAACTTTCCGACAAAGTGATAGATCGACACTATCATTTGAAATTTATAGAGCGAGACGCGTCCCAAAAAGGCATTGTACACGGTTGGTACTTTTACCACTGTGAACACAACATTCTCCATTCGCCTTTTTGGGGCTGTTCCTAAAACTACCATCAACTCGATCGTTCCTGCCACCTGCACTTCTCCTCCTGAGAACGTAATCAATGTGCCTGAGTAAGGTTTCAATGATGCCGCGGAGATCCCCATCTGAGAGAAAGCTTCCCAAGATAAAATATCAACGGACGAACCAGTGTCAATAAAGACTCTTTTGACTGTCTTGGCAGCTATCTGAGCATGGATGACCAAAGGGTCTGAGTGCGGCATCCTTACTTCCTCAACGTCTTTTGGCGAAAAAGATATATCCTCATGTTGCGACAGAGAGATTTTTCTGCTTGACGCGGACGGCGGTTGCTTTCCCTCTCGCTCGTAGTTCTTCTTCTCTTGTCTACTTGATCCTGCCATGGAGTATCCTCCAACAAGGGTATTGATAAAACCTTCGAGTTCTGGAATGTGGCCTTCTCCTAGTCTTCGAGCTCCTTCCTGATTAACAGATCTTTGCATAGTGGGTGCATGGTTGTGTCGACCTTCGTGCCCTCTCCGTCCCCTGCCTCTTCCTCGATTGTAAAATGGGGGATCTCTGCGCTGATCTTGTTGTCCTTGGTAACGGTTCTGTTGATTGTGGGGGCCATCAGGTCTGGGGTCACGAACCTCCCAATTGGTCTCAGATTGAGCCGATCTTCTCTCCGCGGTGGAAATCTCAGTTCTTGATTCCAATAGAGGTTCTCCCTTGGATGATAGGACCGCGGATGGTCTTCCCTTGGATGATACGACCGCGGATAGTCTTCCCTTGGATGAGACCCTTGGCCCTTTTCAGAATTCATGTGTATTTCGTCGCGACGGGGACGAAAAACTCCTGCTTCTGACTGATGTCTGGGCGGCTTAACTTTCTCTTTCGTGAATTTTCCAGCGAGTTTCCCAAAAAAGCCCTGATTGCCTGTGTTTGCTCTTGAGCTGGAGGCGGCCGCCTCCTCAGCTTCGATTTGTCTTGACACTCGTTCCCTCAAATCATCGTAACTGGCTGGCTTCTTTCGAAACAAGTATGTCTTGAAATCTCCTTCTGCTAAATTTCCCATGCGTATGATGATTGCCGACTCGTGATTAAAGTTGGGGATTTGTACTACCACACTGGTGAATCGAGTAAAAAAGTGCCCCAGTGTTTCCCCAGCTCCTTGCCTGATCGAGTTTAGATCAAGCATGGTCTTCTTTCTTGACCGTGCACTTCCAAAATGGGACGTGAAGATGTGGGACAGCTGGGTGAAATTGGTCACGGAGTTTTTTGGTAGGTTAGTGAACCATGTAAGGGCGATTTTTATCAAGGTTGAGGGGAAAGTTCAGCATAACATAGCATCGTTGTATTCATTTATCCCCATCGCGGTTGTAAAATGGCAGAGATGATCTTTGGAATCAGTCGTTCCATCATACTTCATAAGGCCCACATCTCTCCATCTTTTTGGTACTGTCGCGGAACAGATTTCCCTGGTGAACACAGATAGGAAGGCTGCCGGTCCTTCTGCTCTTCTATCTGTTGAGTCAGATTTTGTGGAGGTGGAAACGTCCGTGGATCTCTCTCCGCATCGGTGTTTGTTCTCATGCTGCCGCTGATCATCCTGCCATGTTTGGTGCGGCATTGCCTGACCTTGGAAGTCATAGTTCATGTTGCCTGGGTTGTTGTATGTAGTATAATATCTATCAAAATTTCCACGCTGCTCTCCGTGATATACATTCCCTTGCTGACGCGGGTTATGTCCCCAGTGATCATAATAGTAATACTGCGTTTGTTCTTGCTGTAGGGGATTAGGCTGCTCATGATGAACTTCATAATACCAGAAATTCTGAGGTATGTGCTCTCTTTCTGCTCCGTGCTGATTGTAATAGTGATGCGGAGGGGTATCGTGGCGCTGATTTCCTGTTTCACCCTCTGGATCAGGTTGAGGCATCAACAGGACATACATACTTGAGGCCTCTTGATCTTGGTGGATCCCTTGGCTCATGCTCTGCGTCGCGTTGTTTTGATTATCACTCATTCTTTCAGCGTTGTAACTCTGTCAAGTCAAAGACTCATTTATATATATATATATATATATATATATATATATATATATATATATATATATATATATATATATATATCAATATTTTTATATTTAGACACGGACCCCCAATCCCTTTCAGGATCTAGGGGTCTTTGCTTGATTTTTTGGAATGAAAGCTTACAGAGGAACCCCTTAGCGTGAGGGGATTCCCACAGACGGCGTCAGTGACGAAACTCGAACTAAAAAAGGCCTCTATTTTTAGTGGGACCATGGAATAAACCCAGTGGACCTTCAATATTCCCTACGGACTTACCAGACCCGTATCGAAATAATCGATACGGCCCAACCTGTGCCTCGGGAACAATTTTATTAAAGCCTTGGAGAGATTATCCCCTTATCGAGGTTTCCTAAGACGAAGTGGGAATCAATTACTTATCTGTCACCGTTACCTAACTTAGGGTTCGACAGCAACAAATTCTTGATTCTTACTTCGGGCTTTCAAATGGCAAAGACGGGTTCAACACTGCAATCCGTGGATGGATTTGATTCCTGTCCGCGGAACAGTTCCTTCTCCTGATAAAGAGTTTTGGGCGTATCCAGCTTTCTCTCCTTCTCTCACTTTTCTCCCTCAGTTTTTACTTTTCTCAGGATATTCGATCCAGGTCCGCTTGTTTTTCCCTTCTCTTGGCGTCCAAAAGTCCCTTCTTTGTATGTCTGTTCTCGCTTTTATAGGTGACGAGTGATCTTCGGATGATTCGCCACGTGGGGTTTGCTGTTTGACATGTGTCCAACTCGTGGGGTGAGGGCATGTCTGACACATGCCCCTTTCTTCCATCCACGGATGATATGACTTATGTGAGTGACGGTTTTTTGTTGGATGGTTATCCGCGGATGATCTCGATAACTATCTGGGGTGACTTCTGTGATGACTTTTTTATTATTTTCGCCTTTTGTTGCGACTTATTTTTATACTTATCCAGATGTTTTTTTACTGTTGGTTTCGTCAGGCTGGAGGATTAGGTATGGACGGAGGCTGAGAGAAAGAATGTTTCGTCAGGCTGGAGGATAAGGTTATCAGCACTAGAATATGGAGCAATGCCAGAGGAGGAAAGGACCCTGACAGCAGTGGTGTAGTGTCCATCGCCAATCTTCTTCTTACACTGCTTGATATTGCGCCCTGCCAAATCAAGGTCATCCTCACCATCGTCTAACAGGGGAGGAGAGGGTTCGACAAGAGTATTTAAAACAAGCCGCATAATAGTGCTCGACTCACTCCAAGAACAAATAGCCTTGCCAATACAATCCTCCTGCAAGCCGCTTGTTAGCAGACCTAGACTCCTGGACTCCTCGGAGAAAAAGTTTTAAGGATACACATAGGCAACACCAACAATCTAACCCACCCACCGATGTCAACCGGATTGCTGATAACCTTATCAAGAGCTCCTTTCAACACCCGAGAAAACCCAAGACGACATTTTGGGGGAATAGATTTCACAGTAAGCAACCTTTTGGAAAAGATACGGTCAAGCAGATCAACATTGAAAGCACACTGCTGCCCATCTCCCATACCAGAATCACGAATAAGCTGCACCGGTGAAGAGGTAACTTGTGGCCTGGCAAATTTATACAACACAAATCTAACCACACCATCACCGTAATAAGGGGGGTGTACAAACTCAGAACCCCTCCCGTGGTGACATCATTTAGAGCGAAGAGTATGTGTTTTGAAACATACTCCACATAACCAAATTCTCATCCTCTTAAAAGTAGTTTCCGCCTCCGTGAAAACAAACTCATTAGAAGTAATAGCATCCCTTGTTGTTACCTGAGCATCCGTCGTACAATGACGATCCCTAAGGTGTGTGATCAAAGACGCCTTGATAAGCCCTTGGCCACCACCATCTTGGTACCCTTTGAGACCCACAAACGGACAATGGAACCGAACCGTTTCATTCAGCATCGGCAAACCAATAAGCACCAAAGGCAAGCGAACACCGAACTGAAATCCCAAGCAATCCAAACGAAAAACCTACACCCTATTGAAACTCCTGATCGACAAAACCACCAACACAACAGCCAAACAAGAACAAGTAGCAGACACCGGGCGAACACGAACAACAAGGTGAACTGAATAACGACGGGAAGTGCGAACAGAATACGCCCTACTGCAGGTTGCCAAAACGGACCGACCACGAGTTTCGCCTTCACCAGTGCACCCCACAACCACCACCGAAGAGAGAGAGAGAGAGAGAGAGAGAGAGAGAGAGAGAGAGAGAGAGAGAGAGAGAGAGAGACACCTGATGCGCCACGCCACCACCGGACTGAATCGCTGAACGGAGAAGATGAGGCGCGAACCGCCAAGGAGATCAAAAGCGTCCTCAACGAAGATGAAATGCGATGGATCGGGACTGTCGACTCCAGTCCTCACGAACCACCAGGGAGAACGCCGAGGCAGCCGAACGCCGAAGACCACCAGTCACTGAACGTCGATCGTCCGAATCTCCCATGCCCTAGCAGACGGTTATCATCATCATCATCATCATCATCATCATCATCATCATCATCATCATCATCATCATCATCATCATCATCATCATCATCATCATCATCATCATCATCATCATCATCATCATCATCATCATCATCATCATCATCATCATCATCATCATCATCATCATCATCATCATCATCATCATCATCATCATCATCATCATCATCATCATCATCATCATCATCATCATCATCATCATCATCATCATCATCATCATCATCATCATCATCATCATCATCATCATCATCATCATCATCATCATCATCATCATCATCATCATCATCATCATCATCATCATCATCATCATCATCATCATCATCATCATCATCATCATCATCATCATCATCATCATCATCATCATCATCATCATCATCATCATCATCATCATCATCATCATCATCATCATCATCATCATCATCATCATCATCATCATCATCATCATCATCATCATCATCATCATCATCATCATCATCATCATCATCATCATCATCATCATCATCATCATCATCATCATCATCATCATCATCATCAAGGCAACAACATTTGTATCTGGGCACCCACTCCTTTAGCGATAACAAAGCTAAGTCTAGTAAAAATAAAAGCTGCAGCACGAACCCCGACATCCTGAGATACCGAAAATTTCTGAATCCGCTTCAGCAAGGCAACAACATTTATAAAATAATAATAATTACATATTACAAGAAATTAGTGGGAATACGAGATACTATCTGGGCACCCACTCCTTTAGCGATAACAAAGCTAAGTCTAGTAAAAATAAAAGCTGCAGCACGAACCCCGACATCATGAGATACCGAAATTTTTTGAACCCGCTTCAGCAAGGCAACAGCATTTGTATCCAGCTCCCCCAACGAAAAGAATGAGAGGGGTAGGAAACCGCACATGTCCATGAGAAATTGAATTGGTGATGTCCCCGTGTCCGATATCAAAACATTGTTGTCGAGTGTGAGAGAAGTCTTCTTCTCTCATGTGCCCTGAAATGGCAATAGAGTGGTTGATTGCCGCTCTGCCAGTGGCTTTGACATTTACACTGATTCAGGTATTCAAGACCTCACCCGAAAGGATGCTATCGAGTAGGATTATTCCACCCGAATTATTACCTTAAAAAAATTAAGCAGACCGAGGACATTCACCTTTAGTTGGGGTAATGGTGCCATCTTAACTAATCATTTGTCGTCTTCCTTAGTAAGTTACACACTTTTGTTCATTATTCAAATTACAATTACCATTTCTTATGAAACATATTTATTCTTAACCTATAAGTGATATCGTACAAATTCATCCCTTCATATAAATCAAAAATTTATTTCCAGAATTTACATGGACGAAGCTTAAAAAAACCAACTCTGTTCCTTTTGTGATACCTATTTCGTCCCCAAACAATATTATTGTATGAAGCTTTTCGAACATTTTTTATTTTATTTTTATTTTTTTTCCTTGCAAACACGCGAGAATTTCACTAATTCTATATAAACATATACTAGCAATGATTTAAGGTTTAATTTAGCGGATGTCCAAAAAAATGGACATAATTAAGTAAATGTCCACTTTTTAAAAAAAATTAGGTAAATGTCCATATTTAACACTTTTTTACCCTTCCTTCCCATCCCTTGCCCTCCCCTTCCCGCTTGACTATTTTTAATTTTGATATTGACTAGTCAACATTGACCAATTAAGTCAATGCCTAGATTTGATGACAATTATTTTCGGTGACAGTTGTTTTTTCTGATAATTTTTTGAAGTAATTTGGTCCAAAGGCCGAAGGCCTTTGGATCAAATACTAAATGTCCTAAAAACTTTTCTTTGCTAGTAAATGGCAAAAAATCTTTCATAATACCAACACTACCCCTGATTTAATTTAACCCATTCCTTCCCATATTTCCCGTCTCCTCCCTCGCGCGATCACTTCTGCAGTTTCTTCCCCAACGTCTCTCTCTCTGGCGAGTCGGTTTTCGACAGTTCTCCTCTGATCGCTGCCTTGCTCTACGCCGTTCTCGCTAACTTGCTGTCGGGCTTCCTGTTCGAATTTCTCTCATCATCGTTTCTGCACTCTCTTCTCTCCCTTTCGGTTCTCTGATCATCTTTCTTCGACTCTTCTGTTTCATCAGGTACTTTCTTCGACTCTTCTACTTCATTGTTCTCGACAGCAACCTCTCATCTTGTTTCCTTTGAGTTGTCGAGATCTAGTATCCATTTTTACATGCAATTTCTACTGTTCGTTTGTTTAATTTAGCCCTTTCCTCCCGTATTAGGGTTTGTTTGTTGCTTCAGTTGTTGTCTACTGGCTATCAGTTTGTGCTATGGTTAATGTCTCTTCTTCTGATTTCGTTTCCATTATTGCATTTGTGGCATTTGTTGTTTCTCTTTGTTTTCTGATAATTGGTTACAGTCTGGTGTTAGGGTTACAGTTTATGGATTATTTTATAAAAGGGTTGCATGTTATTACTTATTTTAATGTTTGGTTACAGTCTTGTGACAGAGTTATACAGTTCATTACTTGTTTTTATGGTTGGTTACAGTTTGGTGAAAGTGTTACAATTGATTCATTGTTAGAGTTTGTTGATTTGTTGGTGATAGGGTTACAGTTTATGACTTGTTTGGTGATAGGGTTGCATTTTATTACTGGTTTTAATGGTTGGTTACAGTCTTATGACAGGGTTATAGTTTTTACATTATTTTGGTTACATGGATACAGTTCATTACTTGTTTTTATGGTTGGTTACAGTTTGGTGACAGTGTTACAATTGATTCATTGGTTCAGTTTATGACAGGGTTACAGTTTGTTGCTTTGTTGGTGATAAGGTTACAGTTTATGACTTGTTTGGTGATAGGGTTGCATTTTATTACTGGTTTTAATGGTTGGTTACAGTCTTGTGACTGGGTTACAATATGTTAATTGTTTGGTGACAGAGCTATAGTTCTTTACCTGTTTTAATTATGGTTACAGTCTGGTGACAGGGTTACAATTGATTTATGTTTACAGTTTGTTACTTGTGTTGGTGATAGGGTTCCATATGACATTCTGCTTGTTGTGTGTTTGCAGTTTTTGGTGTGGTGACAGTGTTAGTTTATGTGGTTGTTCAATTTGTTGTTTGCTGGTTTTTGGTGATAGTATCTTATTTGTTGTGAAACCTAATCTTTACACTATATTTATGCTATTTAGGTAAAGAAATTGTTGTCCATACAGAAATTCCTACTGTGGTTCCACCATCTGCTATTCAACCTGCTTCCTTCAAGTTTGTTGTTCCCAAAGAACAACGTTTTCATGGGAACATTAATGTGTATTCAAAGCCTGAATTGATTCCAATTATTAAGAGTGGTCTGTCTCATGATGACTGGGTTTTTCTTATAGATGGTTGTTTAGGTTCAATTGTACGGGCTAGGGATTCTCTATATTTTTATCAGCAACTTGTGCATCAGATGCTCCTACATGAAGTTGAAACTTCTAAAGTTAATGAGTTGTGGTTTCAAGTTGGGCAACATTTGTTTAGGTTTTCTCTAGCTGAATTCTGTTGTGTAACTGGTTTGAGTTGGAAAGAACCTGGTGATGACATGCCTCCTTCTCCTCATGTGGATATGGAGGAGTTTTTGGGTGTATCTGAATGTACATTTATGGGTCTTCTTCAACTTTTCCTCAAGGAGCCAACTCAGTCTCCAAAGAAGCTTTCCATGGCGTACTTGTTAGTGATTGAGGGTGTGTTGCTCCCTCAGCTTTCTAAAGCTCTTGTTCGTCAATGTTATGTGGACCTTATCTGTGATTTGGATCGTTTAAACCTTTATCCCTTTGATCGGGTTGTTTTTCTAGAAACACTTGGTTATTTGAAGAAATGTATGAGGTCTGAGCCACCAAAAAAGGGTTCAAGGTTTGGTTATAATCTGCTTGGATATCCCATAGCATTCTTGGTATTTCCCTTTCCTTTCCTTTTATGTTCCCATGCTTTTTCCTTTTTATTTATTATTCTTTACTTCTATTTCTGTTCTTACTGTTGCTTTCTTCCCAGGTTTGGATTTTAGAGGCAATCCCTAAGCTTGTTGGCATCTGTAACTGTCACTTTCTTTGTTGTGATGGATTACCAGCATCTCTTGTCTGGTATACTAGTGTTCGTGATTACAACATTATATATGATAAGTGTCATGATATTTTCTCCAAAGATTTGGTAAGCATACTTTCTTGTCTTATCTTTTATTATTCTAATCTCAGTTTCCCTTTTCCATTTTTTATATTTGTTGTTGTTTAATTGTATTTTTTGTTTTCTTGATAGGGGACTATCTACTCTTTGTATGCGTCGTTTATTGATTGCCTTGGCCTCTCCTTTTCTGATGAAGTTGCTGATGACAGTGTCGATTCTTACGTTTTTTGTTTTGTTGGTATGGATGCTGATGCCAGTGATGAAGTTTCTCCAAGGAATTTACGGATCCAAGCGTATCTGCTCAGGAAATCAGGTGGCTGTCTTTTTGATGGTGGTGTGGAACCTGTCATCCCTTCTACTAATATTCCTACTAGGAAGAAGGACATAGTTAGAGCCCCACCTTTGAAGAAAAAGGTGGTGGTGACACCACGAGTTATCACAGAGGGTAGTTCTGACTTTGAGAGTCCTGTCCATCCCAGGAAGCGGTTGGTTACAAGGTCAATGGGAAGTGGTGACAGTCCTCTTCCTGTGAAGAAGGGTAAGGTGGTGACATGCACTCCTGCTGTTGATGAGTCTGTCAAGAAGAAGAGGTTTTTTAGAAGTTCTTCTACTCTAGATCATCCTGTTATGAAGAAGGCAAAGGTGGTTCCATCCCGGAAATCGTCAAGGACTGAGTCTCCTGCCAAGGGTGAAGTAGATGCATTGTGTGGTGAAAAAGGTGTAGATCATGGTGATAAGCCCAAGAGGTCCAAGTTTAAGCTCCCTAGATCTATCCCTCCCACGGGTGATGAGCTTCCTACGAGTGATGATCTTCCTGGGTTGGCAAAAGAGTTTGTTACTAAAGCTCATTTTGAAGAAGTTGTTAATTCATTTAAAAAATTCTTTGATTCTTTTGAAGCTCAATTGCAAGAGTGTGTTTCTAGGATTCTTTCCCTAAAGGAGAAAGTGTTTTACCTTGAAGGACGTGTCTTCCACCCCAGTGATGACAATGAGGCTGTTCTGAAAAGGGAACGTAAGGCATGGGATGATTCTATGAAGGATATTTTGGATGGGATTATTGAATCCTGCTCTCAGAAGACTGAACATGGGCATGTAATTGAGCGGTCGGTTGAAGGTGATGATAATGAGGGTGATGCAGTTGATTCTTCCAATGATTCCCCAACTCCTCCGGAGTATATTGTTGTTAAGTCAACTAAGGAGTCAACTTCAGGAGATGCTGATGTTGTTTGCACTAATGATGACACTCTTGTGGGTTCAAAGGAAACACTTGATGACAGTGTTGTCCCTTCTCCTGGCATTGCATCTCCTTCTCTCAAGATTGATGACAGTGTTGTCCCTTCTCCTGACATTGCATCTCCTTCTCTCAAGATTGATGACAATGTTGTTGCTATTACTGAAGTCCTTGTATCACAAGATGTGCCTGTTAACAGTTCTATCCCTCTTACTGAAGTTATTCCGTCATATGAAGGAATCCTCAATTCTAGTGCAGCCATTACTGAAAAGGTTGTTGATTCTTCTTCTGCTGCTCCTACTGAAATCCTTCCTTCGTTTGATGAAACTGTTGATTTGAGTGTTGCCCCAACTGAAGTAATTGGGTCAGTTGAGACTGTTTCTGCTAGCTTTGTTCCTCCTACTCAAGTTCTTGATTCACATCCAATCAATGAGGACAGGGTTGCTTCCAAAGAGGTTCTTGGTGACAGTGTTGTTTCCACTAATGTTCTCCCTTGCTCTACTGATTGTGGTGATGACAGTGGTATTGTTGCAACTCTTGTGCTTCCTTGCTCCAATGATGCATCTGATGACAGTGGTGCTGTTAATCCCAAAGTTGTGGTTACAGCTAATTTAAATTATGATAGTAGTTGCCTTCCTCCTGAAGAAGCTGTTGGTGGAACAGTTGATCATGGTATTGGCGTCATACTTGGATACAGTTCTGATGTCCCAGAGGATGTGCCTACTGACAGTGGTGATGCAACTGGTGTTATTGATGATAAAAGCAGTCTATTTCATAACATCACTGATGTTGCCTACCCTATTCCTTCAGATGGTGAGGATGATCTTGAAGTTCTGCTAAGGCGTTCTTATAGGGTGTTGAAATCTGCTCATGCAGCCCATACTCCTTACACCAATCCTTGTAAACCGAAGAAACCTCGCCTTCCTAAAGTACCTAAACATTATATTCTCAGCTCGGAGGAGCGTGTTGAATTTTATACCACTTTTAGAGATCTTGGGTAATTATCTACTTTTGTTTTGATATGTATTTTCTTCTTAGTATTGCCACTTATTATCATATGTTTATTTAACTTGTTATCTTACTTTGTAGGCGTGATGGAAAAGTCAGTGGCTGTGAGGTTGATATGAGCAAGGTGTTTTTCACTTAATTATCGGGGAGGACAAAATGGCTTCGTGATATTGTAAGTTCATATTTATATGTATTGTTACAGCTTATATTTTGGTGCCATCAGTTTGGTGACAATTAGTGTTTATTCTGTTTTCTTTCACAGCACATAGACGAAACACTTCATCATTTTAGAAAGCGTCTTCATGATTGTCATGATCTAAATCCCACCAGTGTTGTTTTTGACACCATTTTTTTCCCTAAGGTTGTGAACTGTGATTTTAATGTTCTTAAAACTAGTGATGCCATTCCGGATGAATTCTTCCATTACTTCCTTGGTCTTTATCTTGGCAATTATGGGAAGTCTTGGGAAGGTGCTGAGAAGGTTTACGCTCCTTTCAATCTTGACAACATGCACTGGGTAGCCGTTGAAATTGTGTTGGACAACAAGATGATTCTTGTTTATGATTCCCAGTGTAGTTTCATTAAAAATGAAGAGCTGCTTTCGAAGTTTGCTAAAACGTGTGAAGTGCTTGCTGTTATGTTGAGTAAGACTGGTCTTTTTCCTATGATGGATGACACTCCCTTTGAAGTGGACCGAGTAGATGACTTGCCTCAAAATGAAGACGGGTAACTTCTTATGTTTTCCATCTTGTTGTATTTTGTTTTGTGACATTTTATCTGTCCACCTTTTGTCTCTTATTGTTTATTTTTTGCTTCTTATGTAGAGGTAGCTGTGGTGTCTACCAATGTTATTAGGATCGAGATTCTAGGATCGAATCACGACGGGGTTCGTGGATCGGATCGTAAGATCCCATTGAGGGATTGTAAGATCCTAGAAATATAATAAAAAAATAAAATATTAAAATATATATAATAAATTGACTAGAGTTAATGTTATAAAATTAGAAAAAAAAAGATGTGTACATTTAAACAACATAAAATCAACCAATGGAACAAAAAAATGTTTAAAAAACACACATTTGACATTTCTAACAAAAATAGGATATTTAGGATCACGTAGGATCGTAAGATCCTGTCGTAGGATCAAGCTCATGAGTAGAATCGTAGGATCTTAAGACTCTAAAGATCCAGATCGAGATTCTAATAACAATGGTGTCTACGCCATCAAGCACATTGAGTCTCTGGTTTTTGGTGGTGAGATTCAGCTTGTGAATGATGAGTATGTTAATGCATATCGTGAGAAGATTGCATATGATCTCATGAAGAAGCAGTGGACATTTGTTTAGTTATGAAATTTAAGTTTGTGTTAGTTGAACTATGTGGTACCAGTGTATTTGCTGACAGTTTAGACTATATTTTGTTGTTGTAGCAGTCGTGGTGATAGCCCATGGTGACACTTGAATTGGTGACAGGTTATTGTGTATTGTGTTGATGTAAAACTCGTGGTGACAGCCCATGGTGACACTGAGATTATGTATTTGTAGGCTATTGCTCTAGTAATTTATATGTTTCTTTGAATCTTTTACTGTTTTATCCTTATTATATGTTACAACAGTCTATAATTCCACTTCAAAGTCAAGGTTTTATTATTTTGTTGTCATCCTCAAAGTTTTCACGTTTGGTTACAGTGTCCATGGGCATGTTTTCATAGTGGTGACAGTGCATATGTCATTGTTTATATCTCTATTTTAATAGTTTTGAAAACATCTATAAGTTTTACCTGT
Source organism: Persicaria maculosa (assembly GCA_963922045.1). Classification (NCBI taxonomy): domain Eukaryota; kingdom Viridiplantae; phylum Streptophyta; class Magnoliopsida; order Caryophyllales; family Polygonaceae; genus Persicaria; species Persicaria maculosa. Next base: position 43,492,919 of record OY998258.1, read on the forward strand.
GATTACAGTGTCTATTCCCCTTGTTTCATAGTGGTGATAGTGTCTATGTCCCTGTTTTAACTGTGGTTACAACGTCTATGTCTTTTTTAACCATTCATATGATGAAGGAGAACAGTTCATCACATGTCTTTTGGCTTCTCATTAGCCCCTTTAGAGTTTTTGATGGCCTTGTCCTAGGGTTTTCCATTTGATTACAACAATCATCTCTTAACGATTTACTGTACTTGACATTTTAGGGTTTAGGGTTTAGGATTTAGGGTTTAGGGCCTTGGCCCTAAACCCTAAAGACTTAACCTTGAACCCTAAACCATACTGTACATGACATGTTTTTTTGGCTTCTCATTAGCCTCTTTGGTTTTTATTCTTCCATAATCATAATGTCTTCCTTTTGGTTACAGTGTCCATGGGCATGTTTTCATAGTGGTGACAGTGCATATGTCATTGTTTATGTCTCTATTTTAATAGTTTTGAAAACATCTATAAGTGTTACCTGTGATTACAGTGTCTATTCCCCTTGTTTCATAGTGGTGATAGTGTCTATGTCCCTGTTTTAACTGTGGTTACAACGTCTATGTCTGTTTTAACCATTCATATGATGAAGGAGAACAGTCCATCACATGTCTTTTGGCTTCTCATTAGCCCCTTTAGGGTTTTTGATGGCCTTGTCCTAGGGTTTTCCATTTGATTACAGCAATCATCTCTTAACGATGTACTGTACTTGACATTTTAGGGTTTAGGGTTTAGGATTTAGGGTTTAGGGCCTTGGCCCTAAACCCTAAAGACTTAACCCTAAACCCTAAACCATATTGTACATGACATGTTCTTTTGGCTTCTCATTAGCCTCTTTGGTTTTTATTCTTCCATAATCATAGGGTCTTCCTTTTGGTTACAGTGTCCATGGGCATGTTTTCATAGTGTTGACATTGCATATGTCATTGTTTATGTCTCTATTTTAATAGTTTTGAAAACATCTATAAGTTTTGCCTGTGATTACAGTGTCTATTCCCCTTGTTTCATAGTGGTGACAGTGTCTATGTCCCTGTTTTAACTGTGGTTACAGCGTCTATGTTTGTTTTAACCATTCATATGATGAAGGAGAACTGAAATATTTTCAAAATTGTATTGATAGAAGAAGAAAAAACTGAAATATGCTCACTGTTTACATTCTTTTTAGTGTAATGACCTGTTTATAGTGACCAATTTATTCAATATAAGAAAACGATAAAGTAAATCGTATTGTCTTCCTTAATGCTTTGCTTCTGATTTGCCTCTGATCTCTAGCTCTTGTCAGTCCTCTTTGATGCTTTCCCTCTGATTTCTCCAGTTGAAAGCTTTCTTTTCTTTTCAGGTCGACCACATCTTCTACGTATCACTGGTGGGTGACATTCCTGGCTTTTGATGTCCTCTGGTACAACCCACTGATCTACATTTAGAGTAGGATATATTGTCTCATGATAAGCCAATTTTCAAGCTTCAGTTTTGTAGTAGCTGCTAATATAACTCAGAACACTCAGGTTTTTTTCCCTGATTACAGCCAGAGCATGTACACAAGGTATCTTTTCATAATCAAATACCTTGCAAGTACAAGAGTTCTTCTTTAAATCAACCATAACCCTTTTCATTCCACCGACAACCTCAAACTGGAATTGATTGAGGTTCTTGACAGTATACATTCCAGCATCACTGCATCTTATGTACACTATATCACTTATATGAGTTGGAAGCTCAAAGCTGTTGTTTTCAGATTCATTTCTATGATCATTGAACCATTTTGTTAGCTTCTCTCTGATTGCATTCAGTAACCCTATAATTGGGAATGATCTATCCAAACCAAAGGCACTATTTAATGATTCTGCGTTGTTTGAAGTCATCATATTGTACCTGTCACCTTTTGAATAAGCTCTTGCCCATTTCTCAAACTGTAATTCTTGAAGATATTTCTCCATCTTGCTGTTTGTATTACTAATGGAACCAAAGTAGTTGTTGAAATCTTCTTCTGTGTAACTGTTTGCTGCGCTTTCAAACCACTGACAGAGTGCTTTCTTCTTGAATTTTGCCATTATATTTTGCTTTAAGTGCCATCTGCAGTAATAATGCTTTGCGTTTGTGTAAATCAACTCTATAGCTCTTGCAATGATTTGATAACGGTCAGAAACAAAAACTAGCTCTTCACTTGATGGGATGACTGTTGCTAGCTTGTTGAAGAACCACTCCCAAGAGTCGTTGTTTTCTGATTCAACCACTGCAAAGGAAATAGGGTATATTTGATGATTTGCATCTTGTGCAGAAGCTGTGAGAAGAGTCCCTTTGTATTTTCCTTTTAGAAATGTACCATCTACCACAAGAACCTGTACAATTGAATTCTATTCAGTAATTATTTGGTTACAGTGTAATTTTTTCTTATGAAATGAATATGTACCTTTCGTATGATTGGAAATGCTCGGATACATGGTCCAAAGGCAATGAACACATACTTGAACTTTGAGTTTCTCTCAAGTTCAATGAAGGTGACAATTCCAGGATTTGCTTGCTTCAGGACCCAACAATATGATGGCACTAATTCATAGTTGTCTTCTGCAGTCCCCATTGTCATCTCTATTGCTAAATCACGAGCCTTCCAAGATTTCCAGTAGCTAACATTCTCTTTGAAATCATTCCTCATCGTGTTTCTAATTTGTCTTGGAGTTGGACCTTGTTTCTCATCTTCAAAACTGTATATATTATGTACAACAGTGAATAAAATATGAAATGAAGCATGATTACAGTGAATAATAATATAAAATATGTAATGAAGAACTGATTGTAGTCTATGTCACCTGTGTTTTATCCTTTCGGCTATGACTCTGTAATTTAGAGGGCGTTGCTTTCCTATTCGTACTTCCATGTTGCAAGTGTGTTCCTTAAAGTATTTCTTAATTATAAATACAGTTGAACCACCAATTATGGCGCCATGTATTTTCCAGGTGCAGCTGCTATCCACACACACTGTTCTGTAATAACATGGTGTTGTCTTCTTCACTTTGTAAGCAAACACCTCTTGTGCAGCCAACAGGTCAATAGTCTGTTTGAAATCTTCCTTTGTTCGGAACAGTTGTCCCAAAAATATAAGAATTTCTCCCTTTCTTTCACTTATAGCTTGTTCTGTATATTTTGTGGACATTGTACTGCCTGCACTGATGCGACTTTCGATCCCTGTGTCATCTCCATTACTATTCATATCACATCCATCGTTTATGGATTCTACATTTCCATCCTGCACATCAAAGTCCTCTTCCATAACATATGTACCCTTGGCAGAGCTGTAAGCATGTAATTCCAATTGATTTTCATCATGTATAGATTCTGTAACCTGTTCTTCAGTGATTTCCTTCACAACTGTAACATATAAAGGCAATGTCCAATACACATTCTTCAATTCATTAATTTGCAAAAAACTCCTGAAATCAGTCTCATTCTCTATTGAAAATGGCTCAGTAGTTTTCTTGAATGGATGCAAGTGGCTGAATTGAAGAGTAGGAGACAAATTGTCACTCGTTTTGAATCTGTTCTGTATCTCAGACTTCATCTCATGCAGAGTTACAGCCTGCTTGATGACAATTAATTACCTTTGATGACACATCCCCAGCAAAAACTAAATCACCATCTTCCAACTTCCATTTTCCTCCAAATTTTACTGTTAACAGACTGGCCTCCATAGTACCTGATCATTGGTGACACGCATTAAATTTCATTAATACAGTGATTACAGTTACACAGATGCACTGAAACTCAGATATCCACATATAGGTTACAGTCTAATTTTGGTTACAGCTACACAGATGCACTGAAACTCAGATATCCACCTATAGGTTACAGTGTAATTTTGGTTACAACTACACATATGCACTCAAACTCAGATATCCACATACAGGTTACAGTGTAATTTTGGTTACAGCTACACAGATGCACTCAAACTCAAATATCCACATATAGGTTATAGTGTAATTTTGGTTACAAGCTACGCAGATGCACTCAAACTCAGATATCCACCTATAGGTTACAGTGTAATTTTGGTTACAGCTACACAGATGCACTCAAACTCAGATATCCACATATAGGTTACAGTGTAATTTTGGTTACAACTACACAAATGCACTCAAACTCAGATATCCACATATAGGTTACAGTGTAATTTTGGTTACAACAGTATAATCAAAACACAAGCATCTTAAATCAGCAACTACATCAACAATACAATCTAGATTACAGTTCTATAATCACAACACCAGTCACTTATATCAAAATCGACATCTGATGTCAAAATCGCAATCTGATGTTTATGTAATCAATTGTTCTCCAAATTGTTATCAACTCAGACAATAATTGTGATTCAAAATACAGTACTATATTTAAAGCAGATTACAGATATTGTTGTTTTCGAATTTTGGCTTCCCTGTTGAAACTCGAATTTTGGCTTACAGTGCTATTTCCGACCAGATCTCTCTTCAGATCTGAATGAAGAGCTCGAAATCATCGAAAATTGGGGCTGAAATCAACTACGTTGCTGGAGAAATTGAAGCCAGATCGAAATCGCCCTTCTTCGTCGCTCGTGTTGTGCTGTGTTTCTCTCTTTCCGTGAAATTGAAGAAACAAACGGGATTAGTAAGGCAGGGGTAAAATTGGAAAAAGTGGAAACTCACCTAATATTGTAACCTTTTTGTCCTATGGCTTAAAATTTGGTCCCCAAAAGTCCACTTAGCAAAAAACCCCTAATTTTTTTGGTGACAATCGTTGTTTTTTGGTGACATTTTTTTTTCCTGGTGACAATTGGGGGAAATTTTTTCCGGTGACAATTAATTTTTTTTCTTGGTGACAATTGTTGGTAACAGATTTCGGTCAATGCTTACATTTGATGACAATTTTTTGGTGACAGTTGTATATATTTTTTCCGATGACAGTCGTTTGTGACAATTATTTTGATGACATTTTTTTTGTGACATTTAACGGAAATTTTTTTTCTAGTACTAGTGAACACTGTCACCAATTTATTGTCATCAATTACAGAACATTGTCACCAACTTTTTGTCACCTACTATAAAATATCGTCACCATTGATTTTCACTAACTACATACTATCACCAACTACAAAATATTATCACCAACCTATTGTCAACAACTATGAAACATTGTCATCAAATTATTTTGACCAACTTATTTTTATCAACAAGCTAGTGAACATTGTCACCAAACATTGTCACAAACCAATTGTTACCAACTACAAAACATTGTCACCAATTTATTATCCCTAACCAGAGAACATTATCACCACCCCTATTGTCACCATCCTAATTTCGTAATATGTTGTCACCAACAATAAAATAATGTCATCAACTTATTGTCACTAACCACAGAACATTAATTGTCATCAAATTTCTCTCCCCTCTAGCGTCTTCATCCTCTTCATCTTCTTCGTGTTCAACCGCCCTCTTCATCTAAGCCTCACGCCAGATTGACCGACCTCGAGTACCTTCAAAACCTTAGGCTCGACCTCTAATTACAAATAATAACACATTGCAATTTCACAAAATCATCACCAACAAACACAATTTCACAAGGAGAGATAAAATTCGGGTGTAACGCATAATCTGCCAAGTTCCCAATTCAATCTAGAGACCTTATGAAAACAGCCTAGGTACCCATGGAAATCTAGAATCTTATTATTTCAACGATTCAATCCCATTGAGCAGATTTCATTCAACATCGATTGCAAACTTTCAGTTCAATTTCACAGTCATCACCCTAAAACTTTGGCCTTTAAGGTCTTTTCGCTTGCCGATTTCGGATACTTCAAGGACTTGTCGGAGATCCTTTCCTGGTTGCTTGAGGGTTCCGATGTCCGCCGAGTCGCCAATGCAAGGAGGATGAGTAGGAAGGAGAAGGAGAAGCCGAAGGCGGCGGGGTTGACCAGATCTAAACGACGAAGACAATCGAAGAAATTGAAGAAAATCTTCGCTCCGATCACGAAAGAGGCGGCCAACAGAGAGATTCGCAAACTGAGACGCGCCGAAATGGCTAAGGAAGCCCGAGATCGTTTCGAAGTCGGCCCCGATTACCGGTACCTGCACGAAAGGATTTCCGCGGAGATCAGATAATGAAAGTGGGGGGGGGGGGGATCCTTAATTTGTTGAAATCAAGCGCTGGATACGAGGATGAGGATGATGATGATGGGATAGAGGTAACGGTAGAATGAGTATTATGAAAAATTTATGGACATTTACTTAATATCTATTTCATTGTGGACATTAACCTAATTGAGTTTTCTAGATAGATATTTGACCAAATTTTTCCATGATTTAAACCCAAATATAATTTTTTAAAATATTTTTTATCATAAATTTATAAAATAAATATTCTTGAATCACACCAAAAGTCGCTCACTTTTTTAGTTCACTAGTTAGTAGTTGGGGCTACTCATGTCTATACTGGTAGGATTATTTATTTCCCTCGAATAGACGAAGACAGACAAAAAACCCATCTTACTCTTCTTCTCTCTCATCAATGGCGACGACGACCGACGCATCCAAATCGGCCACCACCGACAACGGCGAAGCCATCGAGCGCCCGATCACTCCCTACCACAAGGTCGCCCTCGTCACCGGGATCACCGGCCAGGACGGCTCCTACCTCACCGAATTCCTGCTGAACAAGGGTTACGAGGTCCACGGTTTGATCCGGCGCTCTTCCAACTTCAACACCCAGCGGATCAACCACATCTACATCGACCCTCACAACGCTCACAAGGCTCGGATGAAGCTCCACTACGCCGATCTCACCGATGCCTCCTCCCTCCGTCGCTGGCTCGACACCATCTCCCCCGACGAGGTGTACAATCTCGCCGCCCAGTCTCACGTCGCCGTTTCCTTCGAAATCCCCGATTATACTGCTGATGTCGTCGCTACGGGGGCTCTCAGGCTGTTGGAGGCCGTCAGATCTCACGTCTCTGCCACCGGTAGGAAGGATGTTAGGTATTACCAGGCCGGCTCGTCGGAGATGTTCGGATCTACCCCGCCGCCTCAGTCCGAGTCTACTCCATTCCACCCTAGGTCTCCCTATGCCGTCTCCAAATGCGCTGCGCACTGGTACACCGTCAATTACCGCGAGGCGTACGGTAATTCCTTTTCGCTTCCAACTATTTCTGCTTATCTGGAACCATTTCGTGTTCTTTGATCGTTTTGCTTCTTGAATTCGGAATTTTGTGTATTTCATATCATTTGGTCGCCAGTCTGAAGCTGTATATTGGTATATTGTTAAGTGTTAGGTTCCAATTTCATGATCTGGATCCACTCAGTAACCCTCTAGTCAGAGAGAAATTGGTATTCTATCTGAATAAAAATGAAGAGTAATTCGAGTGTTTGATAATTTTGCCACTGAAATCGGGTTGAAGCCTTCTTGACCACAATGCTTCTGCTCTCTGAACAGGTCTTTATGCCTGCAATGGCATTCTGTTCAACCACGAATCTCCTCGCAGAGGAGAGAACTTTGTGACTAGAAAGATCACCCGAGCGCTGGGAAGGATCAAGATTGGTCTTCAGAGCAAGCTCTTCCTGGGAAATCTCCAGGCTTCAAGGGATTGGGGGTTTGCTGGAGACTACGTGGAGGCAATGTGGATGATGCTTCAGCAGGATAAGCCGGATGACTATGTCGTGGCTACAGAGGATTCTCACACGGTAGAGGAATTCTTAGAGGTTGCATTTGGATATGTGGGTCTCAACTGGAAGGACCATGTGGTGATTGATAAGAGGTATTTTAGGCCGACTGAAGTGGACAACTTGAAAGGGGATGCTTCCAAGGCAAAGAGGGTGCTTGGATGGAAGCCTAAAGTTGTGTTTGAGCAACTGGTGAAGATGATGGTGGATGAGGATATTGAGCTTGCCAAGCGTGAGAAGGTGCTCGTTGATGCCGGATACATGGATGCTCAGCAACAACCTTAATCTGATCTTTTGTCTTCAGCAATCTGCAAGTAATGGCTCGAGTTTACATTTTACAAACCTTTATGAGATGCAAACAAATTATATACTCATTTGATTTCTAGATTTATCCGATGATCATCCAGTCTGGTAGATGTTAGATTCAAATTCATTAAATTTCAAGGTCACTTTTTGTTATTGAGATAAATTGCTTGGATAACCTTGTTCAAAAACCTAATTTACTATTTAACACAATCCAAAATTAAATTGGGTGCCTGAGAGTCTGAAACCCTCCCCTTATCTCCCATGGCTGCCTGTCGAACACACGAGAAGGTGCCTTTGCTCCTCGTCTCTGGGCTCCTCCTGGCTCCTGTTAGTCCTGCCCAATTGTCCACCGTCCATTGGAGTACGTCACCGGCTCACTGCTGATGTCTCCTAACCTCCTCTGCCGACGGTCCTCCTCAGTTCCAACTTGCGGTTCCTTTCTCACAATCTCACTCCCCTCAGTTTACTCCCCATTCCTTTTCTCTCTGTATTTTTTTTCTGAAATTTATTTGATCGATGATTGGAATTGGATGCTTATTATTAATAAGGATCAGTTATGCAATTTTCATCGATGTTTTGTGCAATCCTTCCTTTCACCGCCCAGTTTTTGCGTCACCTTCACGGCTTCACCTGTCCCCTTCAAATCGCTCTTTTCTTCTCCTGCAGAAGCTTGATGATATTGATAACACATTGTGTTTAACGGCTACAATTGGACTCTTCGGGATTAATTTCGATTAATTAATATAGGGTAGTTTCTAACTCAAAATTTGTTTGATTCCCATGTTAGTTAAAATTTTTATGAAAAATTGGTGATGTTTGGGTTCGATTATTCAATTTCAAAATTTACCCATGTTTAATTGTTCACTGTATTAATGTAGTTATTAGTGTAAATTTATCCATAGGTCATTGTATTAGGGTGTGTTTTCTCACCCCCACCTCCATCTTCATTTAGGGGGTGTTTGGCTGGGGGATGGGAGTGGGTGGAAGGGATGAGGGTGGGCATTGGGTTTCGCGCTTGCGTGTTTGGCTGGGGAATGCGCGGGGTGGGAGGGATGCGAAAAAGGGGATGCCGCGGGGGTGGGGGAGTGATTTTTCTCCACCTCCAATGAGGAGGATTGAGGGGATGGGGAGGTTAAGAACTCCGAATTGCCCCTCCATATACCACTCTCTCATAAAAAATCCCCAGCATGAACTTTGATTAATCCCCCATATGAGATTCACAGTACGACGACCTGATTTTGTCCTCTCTCTCCCAAAAGCACCACCGCCATAACTCCCTTCTGAACAAAGAGTACCGACTGGCCGGCAGGGATTTATCTGGTCTTGACCTCGCAGCCGCCAGCGGCGGATTCGACACTCCCATGGCCGTCGATTCCTGCAGGTCGGATGAATCCAGCAACGAAAACAGGAGCGTCGGCACCGCGGTCAACCGACCCCCGCTGCCTCCCGGCCACCTCCGGCACTTATCGGTCGACGCCGATTTCTTCGAGGGGCTGTCGTTTGGTGCCACAACTTTCGATTCCGCTCCGGTTCCGGCCGAAGGAGGGAAGAGGCAGGCGCTTCACCGACGTAATAGGTCCATAGACGGATCCGCTTCTTCATCATTAGAAGGGGATTCACTCATGGATGGGGCTGACCAGAAGGCCATGGCGCCTGAGAAGCTCACCGAACTTGCTCTGTATGATCCCAAGCGAGCTAAGAGGTGAAGATCAGTAGGGGTAATGGGAAAGAGGGAGGGGTATTTTGGAGGGGTATTATGGTAAACTCAAGTGGTGAAGTGGGGGCATTTTGGACCTTTTTCGTTGCTCTATCCACCAAAAAATCAATATATGACCAAACAGAAACGAGATTATTTTGGTGTTAAATCTCCACCTCGTCCATCCCCAAAATCCATCTCCATCCATTCTATCCCCAAAATCCATCCTCATCCACTAAAATCCACCCAGTTTCCAAACACACCCTTAAATAGGCCACCTTCTCCATCTCCCCTACCTCCTCTCACAAAGGTAGAAGATTTTCTCCTACCTCCACCCCATTTCACCCACCTCCACCCCCTCCACCTCTTAAAAAAGAGGTTCAGAAAACACGCTCTTATAATCTATCCGTTTGGAGGTTTTGGAATTGGAAGATTTTTTTTTAACCAGAAAAAATTTGGCTGACTAGATAATTTCAGCCTTAGCTAAGAGCGTCCAAACGGATGAGAACTGCAAGTTTTAAATCATCGGGAAGAGCTAGGGTCGATAGTGAGAGTCCTATATGGGTTAATCGATTAGCTACCTTATTGCTCTCCCGGTAAATATAGTGAACTTGGACAGAGCGAACTAAAGAGAGTGTCATACTAGACTCAGACATGATAATCTCAATTTCCCATGGACATGTCCATCAGTCTAGAGTTGCATTGATATATAACGCATAAATTGTTGCCTTCAATCTATATTTTTTTTTAATATTGAGTAGTTGTGTCTAGCGTATATCCTTCAGATCCGACGATTGTATTTATGGGTGGTTTTTCCAGCTCATAAGTGGATAATATTGTCGTGTGAGTCTCTATTTACATATTCGAATGAACCCAAATCATCTGCGGATAGAGCCCCATCAAAATTTAACTTATACCAACCTATAATTGGCCTTTTCTATGTGATGTTGTTTCTTGTCTTTTGTTTCTTAATAATTGTTGTTATGGTTCTGCATTCGGTTTCCTCTTCATTATCATAGATGCAGGATATCTGGATATCTTGACAGTGAAGTGTTTCTAGAATTGCAGCGGTACTTATTACCTCAAGGTGACGAAAAATGTCCTTAATTACCTGCAAAACCGGCCAGGAAGTGTATTCGCGTACGATTATATTCTTTATTATGAGTTGGGTTGGGTGGCAATATGTTCTTCGCGATGAGATTTTCTCGCGTCTTATGTTTCACTGTTCAATCGTCATCTTCAGAGGATTCTGAGAGATGATGCTCAGTTCTAGAAGCGTTCTTTTCCGATCAAGGATCTCAGGAAATCAGGGAAGATTGCAAAGCTCTTGCTTTGTTTCCAAAATCGGATCCCCTCCTATGAGCCCAAAGGAGGGTATTTATAGTATTGCTAAGCGAGCAGTTGGCTGACAACCTCGTGGTGTGACAGAGGACACATGTAAATCATGCCCTCATGTCAGAGGGTTTGAGTCGTTGCGTGTAGTGATGCCAGCGAGGAGGTGCTTGGCCAGCGAGCTGCTTGCTCTTGGTGTAGGGCCAGATGACGTGGGGTCTTTGTTCCTTAGCGTAAATGATATGGAGATAAGTAATCGGTGTTCTGATTGTGATCCATGTATCCCTTTGTTGGAGGGTATACAATTTGTGTTGGGCGATAGAAGTTTTGATGATCTATTGAGCCTGGTGTGCCTAATCGCGATGGTCGACGTGGTGTTCTTTGTATGACTTTTGTTTTGGGTGGCCTATTTATGACGTCCTTCCCCTGTTTAATAAGGGGGTTATTTACGACGTGATGTTCTTTGTATGACTTTTGTTGCTGATGGGCCGCGTGGGGGGAAGCCCAACACTTGGTGAGACCCATTAAGGGGTTTGTGAGTGGACCCACAGAGACTTATATGTAGGGAGGACTCTCTCAATCTTGGCCATTTTCCATATCAGTGGCAATAGAGCGAGAGAGAGAGAGAGAGAGTTCCTGCGATTTTTGCAAAGGAGGAGAGAAAAAAGGTCGCCGGAGTTCTTTAGGGGTCATATTTGTTTCATTTGTTGTCCATGTTTAGTTGGCTCATCTCTGACGGTAAGTAGTGTTGGATTTGCTTTTGCTTTCTGTTTCTTCAATCATTTCTTTTGGTTTGCTTTTCAATTTGGTGAATCAAGGGGTGTTTTCCGGCGGTGGTTTTTGGGGCGGTGCTTTTGATTTTAGGGGGCTTTCTTTCAGTGGCGGATCTAGTATTTTAAAGTTAGGTGAGTGAAAAAATATTTATGTGAAGAGATTTAAGATTTGTCAATTACAATAAGTGTTTTTTTTTTTTTTGTTATTGATGGATTAGAAAAAAAAGAAGGCAATGTTAGAAATTACACCGAAACAAATGAAAAAAAGTAAAAAGAGGGACAATTTTTTTAAAACAAAAGGAGGAATAATGGATAAAAGAGAAAGTACCAGATACAATGTAGTCGATAATTTGAACTTTAAAAAATAAAAAATCGATAAAGAAAAATTTTAGAGATCTCCTCAAAACATACCCATCTAGGTAGATTTTACAAGTGTTTGGGCCCAATTTTTGCTAGCAATAATAATAATTCAGCCCAGCAAATGATGTTTTTAAAGCTGGCCCAAAAAAGTCAGCCCAGCAACGCCTGGGCTAGCTTCCTCATAGATCCGCCTCTGCTTTCTTTGGGAGGAACCGCTTTTCCCGACGAGGGGTAAGGTGGTTACATATATGGAGAGATGGTTATCCGGTTGTGGGGTGATAACAATTAAGATCCGATGACTCCGGACCACAAGACGATTCAAGATGAGAGCTTGCGTGGCTCAAAGATCAACCATGAGCTCAAGATTTTAGTTTGCAACCTCATTCCACCTTGACGAAGGTTCGATGTCGAGGGCATGAGAGTTGGCCAATATCTCTTTTAAGACATTTATTTCTTCCTTTCTTTTATTATTATTATTATTTAGGAGAAATAAAAGTGAGGAATATTAATATCCTTGCTTAATTGATATTTTATCAATTTTTTTGTCATTTTAAAATAGATAGAATTAGTAGCTTTTATCTTAGGGTTTTTATCTATTTTTAGATAGATTAAATTAGGAGTATTTTATCTTATATTTTATTTATTTATTTTTAGATAAAAATGAGAGAGCTAGGGTTTCCTTTGCAAGGAGCCACTCTCATTCTCCATTAAACCTTATTTAAGTTGTAATTTTCTTAAGTTTTAATTAGGTTGAAATTAAAAGAGAAACACTTGCTTAAGTATTTTCTCTTCGTCAACCCTAATCGCGGTTCATCTCGTTCTCAATCCAACTTGTCGATTCTCACGTTCTGTGATTCAATTGATTTCAAATAAGTCGATTGAATCCGTGGTTGAGAGGCCACGTTGAATTGATCCCAATTAAATTCATTGAATTGTTTCAAAGTACAGTGGAGCATGTGAGTTTTAGGAGACTTCGGCCGACGATTTGTAATCGAACGGAAGCAGCTCTCGTAATTCACCTTTGGCAGTGCTTGGGAGTGCTAATTGGAAGGGAGGTTATTTAGCTATCTTGCTAATTAATTTCATCATAGCATAAGTTTACTCATACGGTCAACGTCAACCCTTTGCCAGACGATTCGGATCGAGTCCTCACGTATCATGGGGCTCCCCCTTTTCACTTTCCTTACGTCGGGACTCTCTTGTTAGTGGCACTGGTGCATTTAAGATTTTGAACGGTGGTGATGCTTACCCGGTATGGGTGTTTTTAGGGATTCGAATGGCGGTTTTCCGCTGGAGAAACCCTTCGCCTCCTATCTTGGGAAATGAAAGTTTTTCAGGGCTAGGCAAAAAGCCACTTTTTGCTTACTCTCCATGAGGTCAGCGTCTTTTCATCGTTCCTGTGTGGAGCGCGTGAAGTGCCAACATGGTTCCCTTAAGGGGGTTTTTGGCGCCTTTTTTCATGATCGTGATATTGAAACGTTTGCACTTCCCTTTGTTAATTTTTTCTTCCCGCGTATTTTCAGGGGGTTTATTTCCTATAAGTCTTTTCTCGGTATAGCGATGTCTTCAGAGATCGGTAGTAAGAATAGGAGCGCCGGCTCCGTGGAGGATGAGGTTAGCTCCTCGAAGACTAAGGAGTTCGCGATGTGATTTGATTTGGAAGCCACCGTATCTTTTGTTCGTCATCCATAATCGGCGATCGGACCTTGCGGGGGAAAAGGGAAGAAACCTGTTGTTCCAAAGAAAGTTAAGAAAGGCTCTTTGACTGGATCTATCAAGCGCCCTCTCTCAAAGAAGGATCCGGTGTATTACCATATGATGAATTCCGCGAGTAGTTTGGGTGACAAGGAGAGTCCACTTCATTCTACGAGGTAGCAAAAGGATGTACGCATGGTGCTTGATAATGCATATTTCATATATGAATTATAGGTATTTCTTATTGCATTTAGATAGGTGTTTTGCATATGTTTTAGTCTAGTTTCATATCTTGCTTGTGAAGTATCCGAGTTTGGAATCTATGTCTTTTTAGTGTTTATTCTGTAGTTTTACATTCCAACCTTGGATGGGATGTTGGAAGAGCTTAGTAGACATATTTTGGAGCATATGAAGGCCGAGGAATAGGCTACGAAGGAGCAAGGAAGCACAACGTTGAAGAGAAGAAGAAAGTCGTCACTGCATAGGGCAGCGCCTGCCGTGCCTTAGGTGGCGCCCGCCATGACGCCGTATTCAGCAATCCGAATTTGGATCCGAAGATTCTATTTCCTATTATAATATTATTATATTTCTAGGGTTTTGCACGACTCTTTATTAGGTTATTTCTATTGTTTCTAGCCGTGGAGTTGGCAAACTGTTGAAAGAGGTTAGACAATGAATGTTTTGAGAGAGAAGAAAGGTTTTTGGCCTATGAGTTGCTAAACTCATAGTTTTGCATGTAATTCGAAGATATGGTTGAATAGATTGTGAGGATATAATTCTATTTAGTTATTTATGAGTATATTTACCATCTTGTGTTTATTGATTGTATTTGTGTTCATTTCTATGATTGATCACCATGTTAGGAATTGCATCTTGGCTATGAATCCGTTATTGTTTTCTTGATAGCAAACAAAGGTATTGAAGTAGTGATATTCCCTTGTCTTTGTAGTGGATGATTTCGATTGATCTATGTCGCTAGATGTTGATTAGGCCGAGTATGGTTTGCACCTATTTGTCTTAATTGCATTGAATCGATATGTCAATTGGTCAAGTACTTGAGTGTTTAATGATGTTCTTTAGTGATACTCCCTCCGTCTCGAAAAACAAGTCGTTTTAGCAATTTGCACTAGTTTTAATAAAATAATTACCCATCAATCAACATCATCATTCCACTAACTTTTTTTCATTAATTTTATTGTTTTTAAATACCCACTATATTTTTTAACCAATCAAACTCTTTTAAAAAGTCAACAACACAAAAAACCAATACAAATCATTACTACCCCCTACCTAGAAAACCTAAAACGACATGTATTTTGATACAACTCAAATACTCTAAAATGACTTGTTTTTCGAGATGGAGGGAGTATTAAATAAGGTGATTGTATCCATACAGATCCTTCAACTTTAGTAAAGTAGACATATGCTTATGAATAATTGATTAATCAATCATAGGACCATGAATCACAACTATTGTCAGAGAATTACAGGTGAAATATTTCTTCTATCTTTATTGTCAATCACTTTGCAATCATTAGTTCTCTTTACTTTTTTTGTTATCAATTTATCACAAGTCATTGTTTTTGTCATAAAAGTCATCGTTAGAGATATTGCATAGTATTCCGCTTCTCTATGTGAGTTCGACTCCGGAGATCATCGCTATACTAGTAGTTGTTTGGTTTATCAATTCATTGATTTACTAATCTATTGGTTTTGAGCTTTGAGTTAGGATAATTATTACTATTTGGCAAAGGGCGAAAGTGTCAACTACGTTCGTCCCACACCAAGAGGATCCTATCAGATCAACACAAACATCTCGCCCGCTGTCCCATGATAAAAGAAGCAAATTTGCCGGACGAAGAGGTTTATCGTGCCCATCCACCAAACCGATATCAACCTCCTTACCTGCAGAAATCCTAGCCCTATAACAAATATCAAATAAGGTATCGCGCACAAGGTTATGTCGATGTTTAATGTCCATGGTCCCAGCCCAGGACACGGTATGATCTCCATAAACATCACCATCAAAGACACAAGAACAAGCCGGACATGGCCTAGACACCGTGAACAACGGAATACCCAGTCGATAGCTAAGCACACTACGATAGGTTCTTCCATTCATAGTCTGCCCCAACCTAGAAATAGGAACTGCACGCAACCAATCGGAGGAGTGAGGACCTTGCTGAGACTTCCACAATGCAACCTGTCGCGGAGTCAAAGAGAAAACAGATTCTGATTCAGCAGCAACCTTCGTGAAATATATATCTTCCAATTTCTTCATAAGTTTAGAGGCAACGATTTCACTAGGGTCGCATAAAAGATCAGAACCTGTAGTCTCATTAAAAACGCACAAAACATCATCAAAAGTAGGACCAATAGCAATGATACTAGAAGGACGTAAGAGCTTAGCTTGCAACTCAGCCGACTGCAAACGGGACGCCAAAAAAGCATAATGTAGGACATCTCCAGCAGCATACACTCTGAGCCCACCAAACTGAAAAGGAAAGGTGGCAAGCCGCCACTTCCAATCTCCAAACCCAGGCCCAGACGTAGTGACAATACGTTCCAAGCTAGAACGGAGTGCTACATCGAATGAGAGTTGGGCTGGCCCAAAGACACGCGGAGAACAAGTACGCCAAGCAAAGTAATGTTTAGAAATACAAATACCCGTACAAGCACGAAGCAAAAGCAACTCACACTGTGGGTCATAAATCCTTGTGACAGAATCCATAAGCTCTATGGTCCTAGTCACTCTCTTTGCCACAAGGTCACTGCCGAAAATATGGCACGTACTGACAGGCCCACCCAAAACTTTGACACCGCGCGAAGGCCAAGCAATAGGGGGGGCACCAGGAAGCCGACTCCTAGGGTCTTCTGTAGGCCAAAAAACCTCGGTCTTATCCCCATTAAGATGAAGACCAAAGCGGGGACTTTCCTCTATAATTAGATACAAGGCCTTCCCACAACCAAAGTGTCCCCAACAATAGTGCCATCGTCTAAGTACCAAGCCTGCATACTCAGGGCCAAAGAGTCTCTGATCTTACACAACAAAGGATGCAACACCAAGGCAAAAAGCAGAGGGCCCAAATGATCCCTCTATTGAACCCCTCGACAAGGCCATAAGTTATGCTCCCCATAATACATCTGAGCAGCACTAGACTAACAAAATTCCACCCATCGCGATAGAATAGAACCGGGAAGTGAATGCGAACTTCCTATAACATGGCCACACGGTCAACTAAGCTCAAAGCATTTTGAAAATCAACCAAAAATATAGAAAGACCCTCCTCACTACCACGAGCCTCAACAAACCGATTCAAGGCATGCAGAATACCCTCTCACCCACTAGATACCCTGACCCCAAATTGAAGACCACCAAAATAACCAAACAAAGAGGAACCGACCAAATAACCAACAACCTTAGAGACAAGACGTCTCCAAACAGTGCCAACAGCAATAAAACGTATACCACCACTCGATTTAACAAGCGGCGTGAGCGGAGCACTAGCAATGTACTCACCTAGATCTTGCGGACAACGTCTCTCAAGGAAAAGATTACTCACCCGAGTATTAGAGGCGATCAAATCATCTGAAATAGCAACAACAGCTCCACCCAAACAATCCAAGACACGTTGAGCACGAAACCCATCTCTACCACATGATGTGCCACGCGAAAAACTCCGAATCATATCTAAAACAACAGTTGAAGAGGCAATAAGAGGATGGTGCTCAACAAGCAAAGGCGGCAAGCTAGAAGGTGGGGGCAGTAGGGTGTTTATCCCACAGAGCCTCAAGAAGATTACAAGAAGGAAGGTTATAAGAAATTGATGGGTAGCCAAGATACTATCTGGGCACCCACTCTCTTAGCGATAACGAAGCTAGGTCTAGTAAAAATATAAGCTGCAGCACGAGCCCCAACATCCTGAGATATCGAGAATTTCTGAATCCACTTCAGCAAGGTAACAACATCCGTATCTAGCTCTCCCAGCGAAGAGAATGAGAAGGGTAGGAAACCATAATCAACTGCAATGCACAAATCTCAATACTTGGCACACTTACGCTGAGCAGCATCAACAACAACACGATTGGGAACAAAGTCAGTCATCCCAGACCGAGTCAAGGGGGAGGACACCGTTAGATCGACACACACATGCCGGCCGCTGTCCCAGGAATAAAGTAGCAAATCCACCGGACTAAGGGACTTATCATGCCTATCAACCAAACCGATATCAACCTCTTTACCGGCAGAAATCCCTGCCCTATAACAGATATCTAATAAAGTGTCGCGCACGAGGTTATGTCGATGTTTAATGTCAATGGTACCAGCGCAGGACACAACATGATTGCCATATACACCGCTGTCAAAGACCCGAGAACAAGTCGGACAAGGTCTAGACATCGTGAACAATGGAACCCTCAATCGATAGCTAAGCACACTACGATAGATACTTCCATTCGTAGTCTGCGCCAGCCCAAAAATAGGAACTGCATGCAACCAATTAGAGGAGTGATCACCTTGATGAGACTTCCATAAAACAGATAACTAATAAAGTGTCGCACACGAGGTTATGTCGATGTTTAATGCTAATGGTACCAGCGCAAGACACAACATGATCGCCATAGACATCACCGTCAAAGACCCAAGAACAAGTCGGACAAGGTCTAGACATCGTGAACAATGGAACCCTCAATCGATAGCTAAGCACACTACGATAGGTCATTCCATTCGTAGTCTGCCCCAACCCAAAAATAGGAACTGCACACAACCAATTAAAGTAGTTTACTCGACGTCGAGTACTGCTACAACTTCTCGTACATGCAAGATTTGTTAGACATACAATATCCGTAATAGCAAAACCCAAAAATAGTGTTTCAAAACAAAAACCAAAAGTAAACGTGTCTAAAAACCCTAAAAATTAAGTATTTTGTTACAAGCTCTAGATTTTATAGTCGCTAGGCCACCTTCTTTCGTTTTAGCTCAGGGTGGCATCTACAACGCCCATGTGGCTTTGGCCTCACACAAGACTCCATTCTTATCCATCCGCTGTAATGCTCCGGAATGGATCTTGTGCACCGTGAAAGGCCCCATCTTCTTGTTATTGAACTTGTTGGGAAACTAATGATTCTTTGACTTGGAGACATATACCTTGTCTCCTACTTCATACTCTTTAGGATCGTCATTGGAAACCCTACATAATCGTACATACCAAGGAAAACATCTTCCATGTATAGATAGATCTTTTTATAGAAATAGGGGAAGAGATGTCCTTACCTCTACTTACCTTCGTTGAATCTGCATTCGAGACCTCAGGATTTGATTGACATCGAGTAGGTGTACTCGACGTCGAGTATTGTTATGTGTCTGGTGGCTTGCTTGTCGAGGAAGAATAAGTCGAGTTGCTGTGGATCTAGTCGACGTCGAGTAGTTTACTTGACGTCGAGTACTCCTCGGCCTCTGGTGTGGTGCTTGACACTAGAGAAGTCGATGGTGGTGTCTGAATCTGGTCGACGTTGACTAGAGTACTCGACGTCGAGTACTTATGGTCGACATCGACCCCATACTTAAGACCTGGCAAAGCATATGAAAAATAGTTAGTCGACGTTGACTTACCTTGGTCGATGTCGAGTAGATCTGCAGTCTCTTCGTTCAGGATTGCCATGATTTCCTCCACCTGGGCTTCCATAGCTTTCTTCTTCAGCTTTTCGGGAGTCATATTTCTCACCTTAGGCTCCCCGTAAGTGATATACCTAGCTGAAATTGATTTGACCACCTCCATAGGACCTATATGCCTCTCGGTTTTATTAAAAGAATATTAATTACCTCATCGTTGATGTTGAAAGTGAGTACTCCCTGCCTTACGCTTATGTTGGCATCCACGGTCGCTAAGAAAGGCCTTCCTAGAATAATTGGACAAGCAGGGTCCTCTACCATATCAATGGCTAGAAAATCAGCAGGGACAAAGAACTTACCTACCTATACTAGTACATCGTCCACCATGCCGGTTGGGATGACCACAATGTTGTTCGCCATATAGAGTTGGCCATCCACAGGTTCTAAAGCATCTATTTTGACGTTGGACAAGATGGATAGAGACATGATGCTAACGTTGGCTCCTAAGTCACACAGTGCATTAAATTTTTATTGAACGAATCCAATAGTTATAGAAAACTTACTTGGATCTAGTCATTTCTCTGGTAGGTCCATCTTGCTGCATTCCTCTACGATCTCATCCATCGACCGCTTCTTACTCAGGATGTCCTTGAGGAACTTGACGTAGGACGACATCTCATGAAGATCTTCTATAAAGGGAATGGTGACATTGAGCCTCTGAAGCATCTTCACGAACCGCTGAAACTTCTTCTCTGCTGGGTCCTTCAAAGATTTGGTTGGGAATGGCAGCGTTTTCTTCTTCGGAGGTGCTAGAGTGTAGTCGATATTGACTGGAAGTTGGTCGACGTCGAGTGAAGTGGTCGACTTCTGGGCATGCTTCATGTTCTGGTCGACATCGACCATAGGGTCCTCGATATCGACCAGATTCTAGTAGATGTCAATTGGACTAGCCGATGTCGAGTTGTCTCCTGCAGCTTTCTCCGTGTTTTGCTCGGGCGTTTGCATCTGACGTCCACTCCTCAGGTTCATGGCGACTACATGTCATGCAAATTTATTCTTAGGATTTGGTTCCGAAGATCCAGGGAGCATACCTGATTGTTTAAGGATTGATGAAGCCAATTGACCCATTTGGGTCACCATAGTTTTCCTCCAGATATCAATTTCCCCAAGTCTAGAATTGATGTCATGCAGTTGAGCGTGGGTGGAATTAATTGATTGCTTGTTGTCGGTGTGATTCCTCCGCATCTCGTCAAGTATAAGCTACATGTCATCTTTCTTATCTTCCCTGTCAGGGTTACTAGGAGCTCTGTAGGGCGGGGGTCCTTGTGGTACTGGGGCTGGCAATAATGGCTCCAGTTCTGTTGCTGATGTTGCCCTGAGTAGTTTCCCCCTGCATAGCGCGCCTCCTCATGGGTTTTTGTTATAAGTATTTGGTCGGCATGTCGGCATGCAGTAGTATTGTGCCTCACAGACCCACATTTCAAACAAGGTTTATCTTTAGACAAAAATTTAACTTGCTTGGTGAGACGATGTACCTGATTATTGTGGAACTAGTTCTTGACGTCAGGATCAACATCCTTAGGTGGCTCATATAAAGGCATAGATGGGGCAGACCTTTCATACCTTTCTTCATCGGCCGCAGAAGTCCCATACGTGTTTCATAATTGGCCAGTGTCTCAAAGGTTTCCCAAGCACGTCGTGGTGTGTACTCGAGATACCTCTAAGCAGTGTAGTTGTTGATCCGCTCCTTGGTTGGCGCATCCAGGCAGTTGAAGATGATTTCCTAGATCACATAGGGTGGTTGTCCGTGCGTAGGACAGGATTTCAACAACCTTTTGTAGCGTTCCCAGACCCGTGCAAGTGTTTCTTCTGGCTTCTGGCTAAAAGCCGTAATCTGTTGTCTGAGTTGCGCTGTTTTGGCAGGAGGAAAAAATTTGTTAAGAAACAAATCCCTTCGCTCATTCCACGTGCGAATGGATCGTGGAGGCAAACCCTCAAGCCATTGCAAAGCTACTCTTGCAAGGGACCAACGAAAAGCCTTTAGTTTTAAATATTCTAGATTGACATTATCTACTATAGCTTTCCGTAAATCTAGAAAAGTAGTAACATCATCTAAAGGGCATTCATTGGGTTTTCCCCTAAATTGATTCCTCATAATTTCAGTAATAAAAGAAGGACGAATTTCATAATTAACAGGGAGGGGAGAACGATCGGTGATTCTGGAACTTTCAGACTAGGGTGCAGATACTCCTTCGCGTTTGCAGGGACATGCTGAAGTTGTTCCTCGAGTTCCCTTCTAGCATTGACTTCGATCTCTTGCTTCCCACCTTTGTTGATTCCTTTGATATTCCGCCTCTCGTTGGGCGTATTCTGTCTGCCTGGTGGTGAACTCCTCTTTCTGCTTGCGGAGTTGCTCAAGCTCCTGTGCCGGTGTGAGCTGAACCTCATTCTCATTGTTAGTGGTCGGCATGAGTCTCCTCCTTAGCCTTTGCTAAAGATGGAAGAATCGTTCGGGTTCGAGAATAGGATCGATAGGTGTGCGATCAGTTCTTCGCAGGCACCTGGAAAACAAAAAGAAAAAAAAAGAGTAAAAAGGAACTAACAAGAGCGCGATTGATTGCTTCATCGGAAACGGTGCCAAAATTTGTTGTGGAGGGAAATCAAGTATGCAAATATAAAACTATATGAAAGCAAACCAACTCTCTGTCCAAGAAAATAAAATACAAGAAACCCTCCCGCTGTAGTGGTAGGGTATTCATGATCGTATCCACGAGAAAGCGTGTCAGCGCTCACCTTTTCAGTCCCAGAATCCTCTCGCAATCGACTAGAAGAGTACTCGATGTCGAGTAGAGTACTCGATATCGACCACACTGTCGACCAAACCTATAGATCTGCACAACAGAAGACAAAACAAGGCAATGTCGAGTGCAAGGGTACTCGATATCGACTAGGTAGTACTCGACGTCGACTAAACAGTAGTCGATCTCGAATAGACTGTGCAGAAAAAACCGTACCTTTTGCTGTAGAAATAAAGACAAAAGAAAACACGAAATTGGGGATTTGAATTCAATAATATAAAAGCTTCCAGAATTGGGGTTTCAACGCCACAACAATAACCATATAAGAACAACGCTAAATGTATAAAAGATCATGCTTTTTCATCAAATAACTGCCGTCACTAACAAATAGGAAGATAGAGGCTTTCGCATAAACCCTAATTGTTACTAACCCTTTCCACATAATTAATCCAAATTTGCATTAGATCACTTTCACTTCAATAACAAAAATAAGGATCACCTTCAACTGTCGCAGAAGAATCATGTAAATCAAGGATAGAAGATGAAATCGCAATAAAGATTGTACCTTCGATGCATTACCTTACATGGCTACCGTCAGGCTCACCCCGACCCTAGAAGTTGGGTGACTACTCGCTCTTCATCATCAAAACACAAATCAATAATTTCATGAAAATAACTACTTGCATTAATATAAAAGAAAGCTTACAACCGAACAACGTCAAATCGCTCTCGCTCTTTCACCTTACTCGGCCAAGCTCCAAAACTCTCTCTACTAGCTATCTATCGGTAAACATAATTGCTTGTGGCTTGGATGATCCTAAAACTCAGCGTCTAGGGCTTTATTTATAGTGCTCAATCCCCGTTAATCAAGGAAAGAACAATCTATCTATATCTAAAACTATCTATCTAAAGCTTAATGATAAATTGTTTAACAATTAAGTAAAATAGAACAAATAAAATCTCCTAACTAAATATGGGAATTTACTAGTGTCGATAGATCAGCCTTCAACTTGATAGAATTCCACGTGCCTTCACTTGCAAGTAAACTCAATCACTCGGATTCCACTCGATTTCGACTCAGACTGGCCCAGAGAAGTACTCGATATCGACCAGTCTGGTTGATACCGACTAGTCCTGTCGAGTTGCTTTTCTCTTCTCTTCTGCTCGATGTGCTATGGTTCACCTACTACCCAACCTTGGACTTTCTGTATTCAACCTCGAGCTCTCTCATGGTTTTCTTCCTTTTCCGAATTGCTGTAAAATGTCTTGATTTCTACGAAATTAAACATAAACTAGTGTAGACCTCTATAATTGGCAAATAAGCACAAACTACACAAATTATATACTATTCTAACCCAAATGTATGAAATGCTTACAGAAAACGATATAAAAGTCAATATAAAACAGGGCAAGATAGGCTCACAATAGTTCGACTCTGGACTTCATCGCTATATTAGAAGTTGTTTGGTTTATCAATTCATTGATTTATTAATCTATTGGTTTTTAGCTTTGAGTTAGAATAATTATTACTATTTGGCAAAGGGCGAAAGTGCCAATGAAGTTCGTTCCGCATCAAGAGGATCCTATCAGATCAAAACAAACATCTCGCCCGTTGTCCCATGAATAAAGAAGCAAATCTGCCGGACGAAGAGGTTTATCGTGCCCATCCACCAAACCAATGTCAACCTCCTTACCGATAGAAATCCCAGCCCTGTAACAAATATCAAATAAGGTATCGTGCACAAGGTTACATCGATGTTTAATGCCCAAGGTACCAGTGTAGGACACAACATGATCTCCATAAACATCACCATCAAAGACACGAGAACAAGACGGACATGGCCTAGACACCGTGAACAACGGAACACCTAGTCAATCACACTACGATAGGTCCTTCCATTCATAGTCTGCCCCAATCCAGAAATAGGAACTACACGCAACCAATCGGAGGTGTGAGCACCTTGCTGAGACTTCCACAATGCAACCTATCGCGGAGTCAAAGAGAAAACAAATTCTGATTCAGCAACAGCCTTCGTGAAATATATATCTTCCAATTTCTTCATAAGTTTAGAGGCAGCGATTTCACTAGGGTCGCGTAAAAGATCAGATCATGTAGTCTCATTAAAAATGCATAAAGCATCATCAAAAGTAGGACCGGTAGCAATGATACTAGAAGAACGTAAGAGCTTAGCCTACAACTCAGTAGACTGCAAACGGGACGCCAAAAAGCATAATGTAGGACATCTCCAACAGCATACACTCTGAGCCCACCAAACTGAAAAGGGAAGGTGGCAAGCCGCCACTTCCAATCTCCAAACCCAGACCAAGACGCAGTGACAATACGTTCCAAGCTAGAATGAGGTGCCACATCGAATGAGAGATGGGCTGACCCAAAGACATGTGGAGAATAAGTACACAAAGCAAAGTAAAGTTTAGAAATACTCGTACAATCACGAAATAAAAGCAACTCGCATTGTGGGTCATAAATCCTCGTGACATAATCCATAAGCTCTATGGTCTTAGTCACTCTCTTCGCCACTATGTCACTACCGAAAATAGGGCATGCGCTTATAGGCCCGCCCAAAACTTTGACACCGCGCGAAGGCTGAGCAATAGGGGGGAGGACACGAGGAAGCTGACTCTTGGGGTCTTTTGTAGGCCAAGAAACCTTGGTTTTATCCACATTAAGATGAAGACCAAAGCGGCGACCATCCTCCATAATTTGATCCAAGACCTTCCTCACAACCAAAGTGTCCCCAACAATAGTGTCATCATTTAAGTACCAAGCCAGCATACTCAGGGCAAAAGAGTCTCTAATCTTACACACCAAAGGATGCAACACCAAGGCAAAAAACAGAGGGCCCAAAGGATCCCTCTATTGAACTCCTCGACAAGACCATAAGTTATGCTCCCCATAATACAGCCGAGCAAGACTAGAGTAACAAAATTCCACCCATCGAGATAAAACCGGGTAGTGAATGCGAACTTCCTATAACATGGCCACACGATCAACTAAGTTGAAAGCATTATGAAAATCGACCAAAACTGAAAACCAGCAAAATAACCAGACAAAGAGGGACCGACCAAATAAGCACCAACCTTAGAGACAAAACGTCTCCAAACAGTTCCAACGACAATAGGACGTATGCCACCACTCGGTTTAACAACCGGCGTGAGCGGAGCACTAGCAATGTACTCACCTAGAGCTTGCGGACAACGTCTCTCAAGGAAAAGATAAACCACCTGAGTAATAGAGGAGATCAAATCATCCAAAATAGCAATAGTAGCTCCACCCAAACAATACAACAAATGTTGAGCACAAAACCCATCTCTACCACATGATGTTCCACGCAGAAAACTCCAAATCATATCTAAAACAACGGTTGAAGAGGCAACAAGAGGATGGTGTTCAACAGGCAAATGCGGCAAGCTGGGAGGTGGGGCAGTAGGGTGGTTATCCCGTAGAGCCTCAAGAAGATTACAAGAAATTAGTGGGTAGCCAAGATTACAAAAAATTAGTGGGTAGCCGAGATACTATCTAGACACCCATTCCCTTAGCGATAACGAAACTAAGTGTAGTAAAAATATAAGATACAACACGAGCCCCAGCATCTCGAGATATCGATAATTTCTGAATCCGCTTCAGCAAGGTAACAACATCGGTATCTATCTCTCCCAACGAAGAGAAGGAGAAGGGTAGGAAACCATAACCAACCGCGATGCACAAATCTCGATACTTGGCACACTTACGCTGAGCAGCATCAACAACAACACGACCGAGAACAAAGTCAGTCATCCCAGACAGAGTCAAGGGGGAGGATCCCGTCAGATCGACACACACATCCCGAACGCTATTCCAGGATTAAATAAGCTAATCCGCCGGACTAAGGGACTTATCATGCCTATCTACCAAACCGATATCAACCTCCTTACCAGCATAAATCCCTGCCCTATAACAGATATCCAATAAAGCATCGCGCACGAAGTTATGTCGATGTTTAATGCCAATGGTACCAGCGCAGGACACAACATGATTGCCATAGACACCGCCGTCAAAGACCCGAGAGCAAGTCGTACAAGGTCAAGACATCGTGAACAATGGAACCCTCAATCGATAGCTAAGCACACTACGATAGGTCCTTCCATTCGTAGTCTACCCCAGCCCAAAAATAGGAACTGCACGCAACATATTAGAGGAGTGAGCACCCTGTTAAAACTTCCATAAAAAAATATCTAATAAAGTGTCGTGCACGAGGTTATGTCGATGTTTAATGCCAATTGTACCAGCGCAGGACACAACATGGTCGCCATAGACATCACCGTCAAAGACCCGGGAACAAGTCGGACAAGGTCTAGACATCGTGAACAATGGAACCCTCAATCGATAGCTACGCACACTACGATAGGTCCTTCCATTCGTAGTCTGCCCCAACCAAAAAATAGGAACTGCACGCAACCAATTAGAGTAGCAGCAACCTTCGCGAAATATATTTCTGCCAATTTCTTCAGAAGTTTAGGGGCAGCGATTTCACTAGGATCGCATAGAAGATCAGAACTCGTGGTCTCATTAAAAATACGCCAGACATCATCAAAAGTAGGGACAACAACAATGATACCAGAAGGACGTAGGAGCTTAGCATACAACTCAACAGAATGCAAATGGGACGCCAAAAAAGCATAATGTAGGACATCCCCAACAGCATACACTCCGAGCCCACCAAAATGAAAAAGGAAGGTGGCAAGCCGCCACTACCAGTCTACAAAACCAGGCCCAGACGCAGTGACATTATGTTCCAAGCTAGAATGGAGTGCCACATCAAAAGAAAGTTGGGCCGACCCAAAGACACGTGGGGAATAAGTACGCAAAGCAAAGTAAAGTTTAGAAAGACCCACACAAGCCCAAAGAAGAAGCAACTCGCACTGTGGGTCTTCAATCCTCGCGACAGAATCCATAAGCTCTATGGTTCTAGTCACTCTCTTCGCCACAAGGTCGCTGCCGAAGATTGGGCATGCATTGACAAGCTCACCCAGAACTATGACATCACGCGAAGGTCGAGCAATAGATGGGGGCACACTGTTTTTTTTTTTTTGGAATAACAGTGATATATAATTATATATAGACTCAGTGTTTGTCTATACATATATGCATTCTATATATTTTTTATATTATGTGTAATCTACTATATAATAAATAAGAAGTCGGTTGAGACACATGACGACTTCTCCTTACTCGTAATTGTATGAACCAATCACAATTTTTTTTAAAATAATGAACATATGCATAAGATAAAATTTTGTTCTAAATCTATTTAATCAATATATCTATTCTATATATGAATAAGATAAAATTTGACCCAAATTATATTATATATATATATATATATATATATATATATATATATATATATATATATATATATATATATATATTTAGAAGATATTAAAATAATGAATATATGCATAGGATAATATTTTATTCTAAATCTATTTAATCAATATATCTATATATGCATAAGATAAAATTTGACCCAATTTGATTAGATATGGATATATTTTTAGAAAATATTAACCAAATTTAAATACTATTATTTAAGATAAGATTTAATAATCAATATATGCATAAGATAAAATTTTATTCTAACTCTATTTAATCAATATATCTATGTATTCATAAGATAAAATTTAACCCGGTTTGATTAGATATGGATATATTTTTAGAAGATATTAATCAACTTTAAATACTAGTGTTATATAAGATAAGATTTTACTTATTTTCGTTATATATGAACATATTTTTAGAAGATAATAACTTTATCAATATCATGGTCATACTAACTAAATAACTTTATCAATATGAAAATATTTTTAGAACAGAAAAGGTTTTGAAGAAATTGAAATAATACTTAGCCGTGTAAATGTTATAAACTCATGAAATTCAATTTTGTTAATATATTTTCCCCAATTTTTTTTTGATAGGGATATAATTTTGGAACAGTTTAATCATAAGTTTTATGAAAGATCTATTGCTTTTGCTCTTCTAGAATGGTGTTTTGAAATATGTAATTATAAATTTCTATCCAATTATATAGTTGTATATTTTTTTTATGTTTGGTAATAATATCTATCTATCTATTATATACTATATATAATAAATGATAAGTTGTATGTGACATATGACATCTTCTCATTATCTTAATAGTAGTAACCAATCAAAAACAATTATCTCCGCCTTAATCAATCTTAAGATAACAGTTTTCTTACCCAATTTTGTAAGATTTTGGTAATAATTATATTAAAGTTTGATAATACTTTCAATATATTAATGTGAATCAACGGATTTTATTTTAATTGTGTAACAATTCAAAAAGGTTGAAATAAATTAATTAGCTCTCTGAACGAGTATTTATATCAAATTTAATTCAATTATAAAAAAAATTGCACACGGTGCGGCCGGTACTGAACTAGTTATATGTATAATGTGTCCCGTCTATATATATAAGAAAATATTAAAATATTAAAAAAATTATAAATTTATATATGTTTCGCCTTTGAAAACCGCAAAATAAATAGAAATTTTAGATTTTTTTCATATTGTTTTTTATTTGAGGGACATGACCCGTCCCGTTCCATGAGGGACAAGGCCCGCGCAGGATTGAAAAAAAAGTAGTGAATCCCGTCCCGGTCCTGTCTAGTAAAAATTACGCGGGACGACCCCCATCCCGTCCCACACCCACCCCTATCTAACTATCTCCAAATATTGAAATAATTTTTTAATAGAAATTTATATACTTCATAATAGAAAATAGAATTGCAAATATTTCATAACAGAAATTTCTATACTTCATAATAGAAAATATAGTTTTTCCATAAGTATTGTTCTCACTTGGTGGCTGACGTTGCTCACACTAGACAGTGTTGTGTCGACCGTGTTGACAATATTGTGTTGACATTGCTGTGTTGTTTTACTTAGATGATGGTGCTAACAACATTATGTTGTTAGTGCTATGTTGTTTTGAATTAGGATATGAACGTGTAGTAAATGACGTAATTTCATAGAGTAAATCAGGGTGCTAGTGTTGTATTGTTTTATGTTGTTAGTGCTATGTTGTTTTGAATTAGGATATGAACGTGTAGTAAATGACGTAATTTCATAGAGTAAATCAGGGTGCTAGTGTTGTATTGTTTTACATGAATAAAGGTGTTGACAATGTTGTGTTGTTTTGAAAAAGTTGCTAATAAGTTTATATTGAAAGTTATTACATGAAAAAAATATATAAAAAAGTATCAACACTTGCTAAAACTTTTCGCATGAAAAAATTGGATCAGGATCCTCTCCTAATATAACTCTTCCTTATAAATTCCTAATAAATCAATCTCATCCCTTAGATCAAATCAATGGCTAAAATTGAATTTTTATAATTAAATCAATTTATTAACACTTATCCCAAACCATGCATCTTCTCCTTTCTTCCTCCAATTGTATAATGTTGATGAGTGATTGATCAAACCTGGAATAGGCTGAATTAATTAACCTTATAGTCTATGTTAATTACTGTACTACTCGATCCTTACTAAACGTAAAAATCAATGGCGGTTAGTATCCATCTATAATGGCGTACCACAAGTTAAAATCAATTAATCCCGGCCGATAGTGTACAAGTTGATCAATTCATCTAATACATGATCGAATCAATTAATTTGGGCATATTGTTTCTGAGACATCAATGATATACGACGTCCGATGATTAGTGGTACCGTGCACTCGGGAAGACTGGGTGTCGATGTTGAGGAGGAGGACAAGGGAGAGGAGTAGGGCATCGTTGAGGGGAGTAACATCAACAACTGGATAGATGTAGGACGTACACGGGCAATAAGCGTTCGAGGATAACGATCGGTTTGAAGAGGATGATCACTGTAATCTCGTCCATCCAAACAAGTCAATTAATCTCCCTAACTTAATTTAACCCAATCATCTACTATTTCCCTATCTCCATCACTGATCGTACGCGTTCATCCTCCTCCCGTCACGGCGGCGCCATTATCGCCGTCCTTCCCTAATCAAGCGTGGGAAATCAAAATTGGGATTAAGAGGTGAGATTTGAATGAATTTGGCGATGGATTACAGGAGGACAAATTAACAAGAGGGCGAAAAGATGGCTACGATAGGATTGAACGAGTTAATGACAACGAACAATAACCAAGTAAGACGGCTTCAACGCTCGTTGAGTTTGAAGAACAAAGCTGAAGACATATACGACCCATCACATACATAATCAATTGGATCAAATTACAAGCACCAGAACAAAATTTTGGTTCTTTTACACATAAATTAAACCTTACACGTTTCTAGGATGCTTCTCGGTTTGAAGGTCTTGTTGTTCGGGTTGAATAACTCCTATTAATCTGTAATTACACCAATTGGGAGAATTAGCACTAATGATTTCCGGAATATGTTTTGTAAGAATCAATCGATAAAACAAAGGGGAAGATAGGATTTGTGCTTGTTGAGAGCTCTGGAGGTGAGGAGCTTCTTCTTGATTGAGAATTTGGGGCCTATCGTTGCTTCCCATGGCTACGAGTTCAAAGAGAGTAATCACTTGAAGAGAGAGAAAAGATGTTAATTAATTATAGTAGGTTAATTAAAATTAATATAATCTTGACCCTTGGTTTATTTGGACGGACGAGATCAGTTCATTAGACAAATATTAGGAAGTAAGAATAAGGAGAGGGATCCAAAAAAATTGTCAAATTGTCCATACATTCAAATTACCAACCGTCAAGGTGAATTATTGTCAAAAAAAAATATTTTTTTTTTGAAGAAAAAAATTGTAAGCAACTATATGAATTATTGTCAATAATAAAAGTGTTAAAACTCAAGGTGATTTTGTTATTGGTAAGTTATGACTTAAATGATGGATTTTGACCCTTTTCCCCAAATTTAAATGTATTTTCACCCACAAGTTACATATGACGGGCGAAACCGTCGATCTCCACTGGTGATTCACTGTCCAAGAGTGTCCTGACGGAAAACTGTTGATCTCCACTGGTGTGCGCACATTGGCAAAAGTCGAAGTGAGATCTAGGTACACCAGCCTGTCAGTCACCTGATTCTCCTCTCTAAAGGTGTAGTAGAAGAGGATTTTCTCAAACGCACCACAAAAACCGAGAGCAATGGAAATCATCATCTCCATCTCCCACAGGCTCTTCCAAGTCCCATTCATAGCGTTGATCACAGTCAAACAGTCGCCCCTCCACCTCTAGACAAGAGAAGCCCCCTCTTCGTCACTTCTAGTAAACCCAGTCTGAAGCCCAAAGCACTCCGCTTTTATAGCAGAAACATGTCCGAAGCCACGTGCTGCAAGAAAGAACTGTACCTTGGTGTGATTATCATCGCTCTTTAATAATTGAAGACTATATAGGTGTGATTATCATCTCTTTAGTAATTTATAAAATAAACTTTAGCCTCAGTCGGGGTAGCCTAGTGGTATGAAACAAGGGGTGATATAGAGGTTCCGGGTTTGATCCATGCCTCTGCCCCTAAAGATTTGCCTTGCTCCCTACTACTGGGTCGAACTGGTCAGCCTGTTTACCCAGTATGTGGCTCTTGCCGGCTGGGTCATGTGCTCGGGGTTTACCATCGAAGGTGGGTTCCTCGTCATCAAAAAAAAATAACAAACATTTATTGACTTGATAATTAATAAAGAGAAAACCATTTTTATGTTTTTTTTATATAAAACGAGGATAACCCATATTTGGTAGGGCTGTTATACGAACTGAACAGCTCGAGCTCGGCTCGAAAAAAGCTCGACTCGAGTTCGTTCACTTGTCTATACAAGCCAAACATGAACAAGATTTTAAGCTCGGTTGAAAGCTCAGCTCATTCGATTAAACTCGAATAGCTCGAATTTTATGGAATTTCTTAAATTTCCTTTAAGTTAACATACACGACCAAGTAGAACTGCTTAAAGCTCGAAAAAAGCTCAGCTCGAGCTCGTTCATTTCATAAACAAGCCAAGCTTGATCAACAAAAAAAAGCTCGTTTAAATTTTATTTTTTTGATTTTAAAGGTTAACTAGTATAATCCCCGCACCATGGTGCGGTTTTTTTAAACTAAAATTTTAGCAATATAAAAAAATATATTATGAAATATTAATAAAAGCTAAAATAAAAATCATTACCACAAATGTATTTTATAATTCTCTGAAAAAAATATTTTTAAAAAATCTCATGCAATGTATAATACACAAATATAGATTGAATCACTCAGTAATAATAATAATAATAATATCATTATAACTTTGTTTAAATGTGATGTGTCATAACCAATAGTTATATTCAATGCTTTGAATTAAGCCCAATAGTTACATTTTTTCTTTATTGTTTTAAATTAAGCCCAATTGTTAGTAAATGGTTACATTTTTTTTCTTTAATGTTTTAAATTAAGCCCATTTGTTAGTAAATATGTTAAGAATAAAAGAAAAAATGTGATTATTTTAAAGAGATAAAAAAAAGAATAAAAATAATAATTAAAGAAAATAAATAATTAAAAAAGGGACAAAAAAACTTGATTGGTGGAAAAGAGATGATTAAGGAGAAGTTGACACATAAGCCTAAAGTGTTCTAAATTAAGAGTATATATAGAATATAGATATATTACATGGAAAATAAAAGTATATACAATGTACAAAAGGTGGGACCAAGTGTTGTGTATACACTTGTCCAATGCTACCAAAATCATGGAACAATGAAGTTGTTCCAATCGATGGGTGTGTTGAGCAAAGCTCAGGGTAACTCCAGTCTCCTTAAGCCACGGCTATCAGAAGTCGGACCTACCCCCTAAGTTTGTGTGAATATAAATCCCCCTTCGGCTCGGCCATCAAAGGATTTACACCAACACAAACTTAGCACACCAAAGCCATGAACCTGTAGTCCAGATCAAGGGATGCATTACAGAACAAAATATCATCCCTGGCATGAAAGCCTTGTAGGATGCCGAGGCTATGGAAGGTTTGAGATAATAAAAAATTACAAGGTGAAAAGCAGGCCTTCCTATATTCTTCTTCATGGCTCGGCATTAGGAGTGACCAGTAGCATCATTGGTCTGTTGTAGACCTCCTTGCAGTTCTCTAGATGGTATGAAATGTAGAGCAAACTCATGGCTTAGTACTTTGTGAACATGTGCTTTGATCATATGGACAGTCTCCTCGTCACTCTTGCTAGATTCTTCAAAATCTTTCTCATTCCTCGCTTTCCAAATGAAGTAGATGGTGGCTGCTAATGCTACTCTTTTGGCTTTGGAGAGCCAACCTTTCCCTCTTGCTTCCTTCTTGAGCCACTTTAGTCCATTGTTGAGGGTGGTCATTCCTCTCCATATTCCTAGCCATGCTTTCACCTGTGACCAAACATTTGAAGAGTAATTACAAGCAAAGCAAATGTGTTCATGTGATTCTAAAGTTTGGTTGCACAGATGACAATTTAGATTCACTTCCCTTGTCTTGATCTTGTCATTTGTAGCAAGTCTTCCTTTTGCAGCTAACCATAGTATGAAAGCATTTTTAGGGACAATTTTTTTTATCCCAAACAACAGTTGTCCAGGGGGGTTTTAGCGCCTTTCTTCTGAAATGGTTGTATGTTGTTTCTATGCTGAACTTCCCACCAAGACACCAACTATTGAGCATTGTAGAGGCTTCTTGTGCACTTCTTGTGGAGGTTAGTAGGGAATCTCGAATAGATAGAATTTTTTTTAAATAGAGGAGAGTCATTTTTGTCATGAATTTGCCAATTCCATACATCTCCTTGTTGTAGATACTGGTGATGCACCCATCTGACCCAAAGACTGTCTTTTTTCCTATTTATGTCCCAAAGCATTCTTGAAATAAAAGCAATATTCCAGGTTTTAAGATCTTTCAAACCTAAACCTCCTTCATTCTTAGGTAAGCAGACATCCTTCCACTTTATTCTATGTGATTTCCAAAGAAATTTGGCACAGAGACTGTTTACCTTGTCAATAAGAGTAGAAGGTGAGGGAAGGATTGAGAACCAGAAAGCACTTATTCCTTGAAGAACTGTTCTTATAAGCTCTACCCTTCCTGCATAAGATAGAGTTTTCGAATTCCAATAGCTTATGTTGGTTAGTATCTTATCCAGAAAGGGGGAAAATTGAGAAACAGTTAGTTTCCCTGAGGAAATGGGGATTCCTAAATATCTGAAAGGGAAAGATCCCTGTGTGAATCCTGATCTGGTAGCAAGGAAATCTTTGTCTTCAGCTTTAACCCCTGCAGTAAAGTAGAAAGATTTCGAGGGACTGACCTCCAGACTTGAAACCTCAGAAAAGTGGTTAAGAGCATCCAATAAGATATCCATTGAATTTTTATCACCTCTTGACATTAAAGTTATATCATCAACATAAGCAAGATGTGATATTTGCAAATTTTCACATTTTGGATGGAATTTAAAACCTGGAAGCCTTGTCTTGCATTTGAGAACTCTGGACAGGTAATCCATAGACAGTACAAAAATGAGCGGGGAGATATGATCTCCTTGTCTTAACGCTCTCTTGCCATAAAAGTAACCATGCAGAGAACCATTGAGGCTAATAGAGAAAGAAGGTGAGCATACACATTCAAGAATCCAATATATAAAGAGTGGAGGAAAATTCAGGTGCAAGAGCATTTGCCTAATGAAGTTCCAGGAAATAGTATCATAAGCCTTTTTTAAATCAAGGTTTATGATGCATCTAGGACTGATTCTCTTCCTAGTATATCTCCTAATCATTTCTTGCAAGAGTAGAATGTTTTCATTCATGATTTTGCCTTCAATAAAACTAATTTGAGAAGGGGAAATGATGGATTTAAAAATAGGAGATAATATGGCAGCAAGAATTTTTGTGATGATTTTATAAGAGATGTTGCAACAAGATATGGGTCTAAAATCACCAACACATAGGGTTTGCAGTTTTAGCTATAAGGGCAATAGAAGTATGGTTGGTTTGTTTTAAAAGATTGCCTGATCCGAAGAACTCCATTACCGACCCAATTAATTGATCTCTTGTAATGGACCAAGTGTCTTTAAAGAATTTTGAGGTATATCCATCTGGTGCAGGAGACTTGTCATCTCCAATACTCCAAAGTGCAGATTTAATCTCTTCTGGTGTGACATTTCTAAGCAGCTTAGGGTGTCTGTCAGCATTCAGTATAGCTCCACCATTTCTAACATATCTTTCATCAACCATTGCTGTCTATTTTTCAGTTCCAATTAAACCAGTGTAGAAAATTAGACTTGGGTCGGCTCGAGCTCGTTTAACAAACGAACCAAGCTTGAACATGTCAAGCTCGGCTCGTTCAGCTTGAATAACACCCCTATTCTTTGGTGGTAAACTCAAAACACGTGTCTCAGTCGGCAAGAGCCACATATTAGGTAAATCAGATTGCGCTAATCGACTAGCTAGATCCAATGCTCAATAGTAAAAAGCAAGGCCAACCTTGATTTTTCACCCAAAAAAACGGAGACAACGATTAAATCAGGACCTACTATTAACCCTTCGTTTTTTTTTGTAACCGAAAATAATTTGGCTGTAGGGACAAGCCCTATAAGCCAAGGGCATCCAAACAGATGAACTCACGAAGTGCAGAGTCGTTAGGAGCCAGATGGATATGGAAAGCAACGTCTAGGTGCGATAAGCGGTTCGCAAAGCGGGTAGCTTTCCAAAAGACATGACAAGTCTCAATGGATTGAAAAAAGTCAAGCGAGACTAGACTGCATGAGACAATTATTTCAGAGTCTCTTGTTGGCTTTCCAACGCCTTTATGACTGTTTATGATGGTTAAATTATCATCTTCAATCTCGAGGTTAGTTATGTTGAGTTCAGAAGCTGCTTGTAAGCCTTTCCAAAGACCCATGCATTCAGAACCAGAGATGGAAGAAATTGGACAAGGCCCAAATCCAAAGAAAATGGGGGTGCCATTACAATTTCGAATAACAAATTCATATGAGCCTTTAGAAGAAGAGGACCAAGCCCCGTCGAAATTGAGCTTGTAATTACCTGTTTTTGGAGGCAACCTTTTTGCTTTTTTCCTTCTATCCCCCGATTTTGTTGTTCGGTGTTGTTTTCCTGATTGCTGATGGTCAACACCATCGTCAATACTCTTAGTCGAGTTCCACAAGAAGACTTGATCTTTTAAGAAAGATAAGATGCTCCTAGGGTCGGGCTTCACGTTGTCGAAAAGTGCTTTGTTGCGGAAATACGAGATACTCCACCAGGCAAAGGCAAGCTTAGTGAAGCGAGTGATACCAATGTTCTCTTTGATTTGTTGGATGGTGGTGTTTAGATCAGTTCCTTGTATAAAGTTATTGTTTATTTTAACAAATAATGATGAGTCCATCATTGTTATTACATCTCGTGAGATAGGACAATTCCAGAGTATGTGAGTTAAGTCTTCGTAGTTTGAGTCACATTGTGGGCAAGTTTTGGGTAATTAATATCCACGACAGGCAAGCCTAACCGAAGTGGGCACACCCTTTTTAGTGATCTTCCAAAGTAGTGTTTTGACTTTCGGTGGAATGTCAAGTTTCCAGATCTAGTTCATGTATGTCTTTTGGTGATTTTTTATGTTGTTTATCATGTCAATTGCAGATTTAGTAGAGAAACATCAATTCAGACTCCATTTCCAATATAGTCTATCAATATGTATGTTTTTGGGTATTGGGATTGTTATTATAGAATTTATCACTTCCATAAGTATGGTATACTATTAACCCTTCGTTTTTTTTATTAAGTAAAAATTGGAGTACAGACATACCTGAAACTCGATGGCTAACCAAATCGGTAGACGGAACACCGTCAATACAATCAAAACATAGTAACACAAATCAACAGAGAAGAAAAAAAAAAACCAATCAACCTATACAAGACGTCAGCCGGCAGAGAAGTCGACGGAGGACAAGGACGTGCCAAGAAACGCGGGAGAGTGCAAAGACTCACGGTAGTACTCCAGCCGAAAAGGGCAACTCCTGAGGAAGTGTGGATCGCCGACGTTGCCCCCACCTAAATGGAGGATATTCGAAGACTGCGAACACAACCACGATCCGCTGTCGGTCAAACAGGACGCCCAACCCTGCAACCCAACACAAAACAAACACATCCCACTAAAGCATTAACCTGATGGCTGAAGACAAGGCAAATACAAGCTAAACACGAAAATGTGAACATGACTCCCGTAACCAAAAAGACGTTCGGGGAAAACAATTATTTCTTATCCATATAAAATTTCGGACCCTTTCGGGATTTAATTATTGTGGTGTGGTGTGTAATTATTGATGTAATTTGAGTCAAGTCACCCAAACTCTTCTTTAAATTAAATAGAAGAGAGCCGTAGTAGCACAATCTATAAGAATTAAAAAGAAGAGAAAAAAAAACTACGTAAATTTGCTTGGATTTATCCATATAAATGCAAGACGTCACGTAGTGTTCCTGCAAAGGATAACACATATAAGGTGGAACATACGTTTCACACCCCTAATCCACTTCTTGTTTTTAGTCCATCAATGGAACGGCTTTCAATGCATCTGGCTCGGCTTATCCGAGCCGGGCCGCTCCACCCACCTCATTTTTTGATTTTATACAGTACGGAGTATGAATAAAAAACTGTCGCGACTCGCCATTAGCCGGGCACAAGATGGCGCGTCCAAGCCACACGGCTCCCACGAGCCTCCACGCATCGTCTCCATCGCTCCTCCTATTTAAACTCCTCCCCTTCCGAAAATGTCGCAAATTGCCATTTCCATCCCTCAACAAACCCCTCTCCCCCTCTCTCTCGATTGATGGTGCGAATTCTCAACGGCTTTCGCATCCGCCATTGCTGATCTCGTTCGATTTTTTTTTTGCTGGGAGAAATGATGGAGTGCTTTGCGACGATGAAGGATTTACGGCCGCTGGTGCATCTCCTGTTGCCTCTCTGCTTTCACTGGATCGCCGAGGAGATGACCGTCTCCGTCCTCGTCGACGTCACCACCGACGCTCTTTGCCCCGGCGACTCCACCTGTTCTCAGGCCATTTACCTCAACGGCCTTCAACAGACTGTATGTCTCTCTCCTTTTACGCATCCAATTGTTAAGGATCTCATAGGTATCTGGATTTGTTGGCAGTTTGGTCGATCTCCTGATGAGTAATTCTATTTCGTTATAGAAGTTGGAGCTATGCTTATAGATGAATATATCTTTGGAGGTGTGATTGCTGAGCTTGCAGTGCCTTCGTTTGGAAGATTTGATTATGATTGTTAGGGATCTCTTAGGTATTAGGATTTGTTGGCAGTTTGGTCGATTTCCTGATGAGTAATGCGTAATAGAAGTAGGAGAAGGCTTATAGATGAAGATATCTTTGGAGGCATGATTGCAGAGCTTCCAGTGCCTTCGCTTGGGAGATCTGAGTATCTGACTACTTTGCTCAAAATGTTCATTGAATTGCTTAAAGTCTAAAGAGAGTGGACATCTAATAATGTGATAAGTAATACATTTAATAACGTGATGAGTTATAGGTAATCGTTACAAAAATAAGTGAATTGATACTTTTATTGAAACTTGTTCACGCCTAAAAGGATACTTATTGTATGGTACTTGCACTATTTAGAATCTCACCGGCGTTTAGTTGTTAATTTAGCTACTGTAGCGTGCAGAGGAAATAAGCAATATGGACCTTTTTCATCAGCTTGAATGTGTGTTTGAACTTTGAATCAAGTCATCATCACTGATTCTGTAATTAAGCAGCAGTTATAATCTATGAAATTGGTGGACATGCAGGTGGTTGGAATTTTTAAGATGTTTGTGCTTCCATTCCTGGGTCAGCTTGCTGACGAGTATGGTCGGAAGCCCCTTCTCCTTATCACAGTATCAACTTCCATTGTTCCTTTTGGTGAGTAAATATATGAATCTGTACTAGTAAATGCCAGATATGTTGTGTATAGCTTTGATGATTTCTTCCTTTTGTTGAATATCATGTTTCAAGTATCTGACTATATGTAGCACAAATGTCAGATGGTAGCTATAACATATCTAAAGAAGGTGTTTGACATAGTTTATTGTGATCTTTTTTTCCCAACCCTTACAGCATTGCTTGCTATTAACCAGTCCAAAGAAGCAGTGTATGGTTATTATGTGCTCCGAACAATATCCTTCATTTTGAGCCAAGGGAGTATTTTTTGCATTGCTGTTGCCTATGTGGTAAGTTTCATCCTTGAAAGCATGAAGCATCAGATAAAAGGTAATCGGAAGGAAAATACTGTATTGGAGTATAATGTTCTCTTCTCTATTAGGCAGATATACTCAACATAGGGAAAAGAGCGGCAGCATTTAGTTGTATTACTGGTCTCTTTTCGGCTTCACATCTCATAGGAAATATGCTAGCGTGGATTCTTCCTGCACAATATATATTTGCGGTACGTTTTCATAGATCAAAAAGTTCAACCAATTCCTTTTGGAAGATTTGACATTTGGCTTTTTATTGACCATCATATTGATGCTCATTCCTTGCTATTCCCAGGTATCAATTGGCCTTTTGACTGTTTGTCCGGTTTATATGCAATTCTTCCTCGTCGAGACAGTGAGACGAGAACCAAGACAAGTGCAACAATCCACACTTGTTCACAAATTAGTGGAAACTTCCAAGAAGAGATATATGTCTATGAAATATGCTGCAAGGGTAGTTGTCAGCAGGTGAATTTATCATGTTCATTAGATATATCTACCGTCCAAATTTTAGATGTTTAAGCATTGTTCTTTGTTCCCCAGCCTCACTTTCTTTTCTTTCTAGTTTTAAATGATTGCGGTTTTCTTCATTTTTGAAGAAGACATCATAAGGACTCATTGTTATGCTGTTGATAACCTATTTCTATGAATCTTGCTGCAGTCCAACGCTTAAGGGCATTTCCATTGTTTCCTTTTTTTATGAGTTGGGTATGTCTGGAATCAGCAGCATATTATTGGTAATGCTCTCTCTCAAACCCATGATACTTGTATCTGGTCATTTGCTCATTGGAACTTGCATTTAGTCCAGCCTATTGAATATTTGATTCTCAGACTGCTACATAAATTCTTCAGTACTATCTCAAGGCTCTATTTGGTTTCAACAAAACTCAACTTTCACAAATTCTGATGGTTGTGGGAGCTGGTCAAATTGTATCTCAGGTGAACTCCTCTTCTTCTTCAAAACATATCGTTTTTGACATACAAATGAAATGTAATAGATCTTATTTATTTGTGTTTTTATTATTGCCTCCAGATATTGGTGCTGCCTCTGATCAATCCAGTGGTTGGAGAGAGAGTGATACTGTCAACTGGCTTACTTGCATCTGTATCTTATGTATGTTTTCAATATTTAGGACCTTTGACAGCTCAATTAACCTTACTCTAGTTCAAGTTGAGCAATATGATAGTTCCTACTTTATTATTCAAAAATTACATACTGATAGTAATTTCTCTTCCAGGCACTACTATATAGCTTTGCATGGGCATCATGGGTAAGTCCACCCTTTGTTTATGTTTGCAGAAGTTTATTTTTTATATGCTAAGATTGTGCAACGAGGGAGCATTTTCTTTGTTTTGACATTGCAAGAGATACTATTATGCATTAAAAAAAAAAGAATTTGCATCTGCTGAATGAAATGTTACAGAAAGTGCTTGTAATTTTCTCAAAAAGAAAAAAATTGATGGTGGGTAGCAGTAGCTTAAAAAGGATCTGGGTTGGTTCTAGTTGCTTGGTCCTATTTTTTCTCCCCTAACTTTGATTGCAAATCTTTTGCTGCATGTCAGGTGCCATACTTAAGTGCATCATTTGGAGTCATATTTGTCCTTGTAAAACCTTCTGTAAGTTCACTTGTGCTATCTTAGTAATTTTGAGTTTTGAAAAGTATGTTTTTCGCTGATAACTTTCTCATTTGCTGATTTGTGTAGACGTATGCTATTATTTCAAAAGCATCAGGCTCAAAAGACCAGGTTGGTAGAAACTTCATCAATTTGTATCTGAGATCTAACTTCAACAAAACATTCATCTTGCTTCATATTTTCACCCCCACCCCCTCCCCCCCCCCCCCCCCCCCCAAAAAAAAAAAGGGAAGCATCTGTGTAGGTTGTCTTGGCCTTACACTCATAATGTACACTCACTTGCAGGGAAAGACGCAAGGGTTTGTTGCAGGCGTTCAAGCAATAGCAAGCTTATTATCACCAACTTTTATGAGCCCCTTGACCTGTGAGTTTGAAGCAACAATGATCTTTGTTGTGCACTTAAAAATAAACCATCTGTCTTGCTGATCGCTCTGGATGTTATTGCAGCCTTGTTTTTGTCAAGTAATGCTCCTTTCGACTGCAAAGGGTTTAGCATCATCATTGCATCATTTTCCCTGGTGCGCTTTTCTTTCTTGATTCATTTGCATCGATCCAATTCCTATCCGTCCACAGCTGCCCATTTTAATTCCTTATTTCTGTGAGATCTATTCTAATAGCAAAATTTTGCACCGTCCCTAGATGATTGCCTTGGGCTGTTCGCTGTGGCTAAAGTCAGAATCAGCTCCAACAGATGATATCAAAGAGGAAGCCGAGTGCATTGAAACACCACTTCTCACATGAGATTTGGACTGTTTCCGACTTCCAGCAGATGTCATCACAGAGACTCTCCATCCTAAAAATCAGGACCGGCTCCAAGGGGTATATGAAGGGAAATATAGAGCATTAGAAAAGAAAAAACAAAACAAAAGAGAGCAGTTCTGTCATGAGATCTGAACTGAAAATAGGTTTTAGTTCCTAGCATTTTTAATTTCTCTCCTAGCCTCTTCCTGCATTGTACAAAGAATCTTTCTTGAGTTTAATTTTGCTCTTATCAATTCAATTTCTGGTGTTCTTCTTCCTTTGGCTTCGATCTGTTCTAGTTGTTTTACTGGAACCGAGTTGTTCTGCATTTTTTTAGACTAACATTTCAGGAGAACTTCTCTCTCAAATTTTCGGTGAACCAGGATCAATGAAGTGTAGCAGAACTCAGCAACATTCTTCCTGCGAGGTATGGTATTTCTATAACCATTAAGCTTTTACATTGGATTGCACATGCTGCATCATAAATATCACTCCAGGAATGAAAGACATATTTACTCTCCTATAAGTACTATACAATGCACATTATTTATTTGTTACACGCCTTAGATCATCTTTGTTGCAGCTTCTAATGAGTTGAAGTTTGTGAAAACCTCATGATCATCCTCATATGCACTGTCGACTTTGTGAACAGATGCTAATCTCATAGTCAAAATCTTTGCAGCCTCTTGATCAGAACCGAAAACAACATCCGAGATGCTCACCACGCCAGGATTCTGGCTATTGAGTACAGAAAAGATGGATGCAGCCTCAAATCCAGCATTGAAGCAGTAATGCAGCAGACCGCGAGGAACCACGAAGACGTCCCCTTTCCTAAGAACCTTCTGGAACCCATTGTTCTTGGTGTCCATGAACCCGACAATCACGATCCCTTCACTAACGAACAAGATCTCTGAGGCGCGGGGGTGAGAGTGGGGCGACACAAGCCCATCAACCTCCAGATCGGTCCTTGCGATGGAGAGACCAAGCGTGTTGAGGCCCGGGAACTCAGCAGCCGTCACAAGGCTCACGGACGACCCGAGGAAGTTGTCAGTGTCACTGGCCTGGCTGAGCATGGAGTTCATGAAATCAGCAGACGTGGCATTGGCCGGGTTCTTGCACGGAAGGCCGTTTATGAAGACGGGATCGTTGCTCGAGTGCGGGGCACTCGGGCAAGTGTCTTGTAGGTTGTGGTTGTCAGCTACGCAAACTCGGGTGCAGGTGAAGAGGAAGGAGGATAATATGAGGAGGCTAATGGAGAAGTTGAACATGATGAAGTTTTGTTGTTGGAGAGTGTTTGAAGGGTTGTTTTGGTGAAAAATATGCATATGGGATGGGTGTGGAAGTAGATGGGTTTATATAAGTGAAGATTGTTGTCTTGGAGATTAATTTTTAGGTAGTTTGGAATGCAAGTGTGATGTTGCTTATAAGCAAAGATAATTCCTCTTTTGATCTTTGCTGCAAAAGTGTGCTAATAGCCCAACACCATTTTTATTTCGGTTTGTCTATAATTCAAATTGAAAAGTTATTTACCTACATATATTTTCCCGAACCATGTTCGGGTAAGTGGAGAGCTTCTGCCCTCTCTCAACAAGGACGTGCAGTCCTCATTGGGGCAAACCTTGCATCAAAACCCCTTTACGTAATGCAAAATTTCTTGCTCCCATCTTCTGTGCATAACGAGTTGGACCAAATTAATAGGAGATTCTTCTGGAATAAGGACATCCAACACCGCCCACTTATCAGTTGGGATAGGATATGTAGGCCAAAGAAGTGTGGAGGATTGGGACTAAGAAAATCAAAAGAGATGAATGAAGCCCTTCAAATGAAACTACTCTGGAAAATTTTAGCTGAACCTGAAAATATTTGGGCAAAGCTAATCACCCATAAATATCTTGGGACAACAAACATATTGAATTATCGTAAGAGGGGATCTTTCTCTTGGCAATGGTCTAGACTTACCACTCTTTTAGAAAAGTTCAAAACTGGCCTAATTTGGTCTATCGGAAATGGTAAGTCTGTTAGATTTTGGACCGATAATTGGTTGTCAACCTCATCTATTCGCTCCAGACCCGACTGTCCGATCATTCCAAATACTGACGAGTTTGTCAGCGATTACATCCTTGGTGGACAGTGGTGGCTTGAAAAGCTCCAGGTTGTTCTTCCATCCTCTATCGTTAATGATATTCTAAGCACACCCTTACCTATTAATCAAATTGAGGATCGTCTATACTGGTGGCCCGACAAGGAGGGTTGGTTCACAACTTCGTCTGCATACAAGCTTGCCTCTGGCCAAAACACCCTTGAGATAGATAACAACGCTTGGATTTGGAAACTCAATACCCCTCCGAAGGTTAAAAACTTTATGTGGAAAATCTCCCAAAAAGGACTCCCTACTGCTGATCGGCTTAATCAACGCAATGTATTTGTCCCCACAACATGCTGTCTCTGCAACCGTGCTGTTGAAGATGACACTCATTTGCTGTTTGAATGCTCGTACATGAATATACTTCAATCCTTCTCCGTCACAGATCGATCAAAAATTTCCAATATGATTGTCCTTTCTCGTGATGTGAAGCCAATCCTCAACTTCATTGGAAACACCTCCTCGAGTCTCGAGAAGGATAGACTTGCATTTTCTTGGTGGACAATTTGGTACGTTAGAAACAAATTTTTGTTTCAACAAGAACCCATTCCCTGCAAATCTGCAATTAAAATGTCTTATACAAACGCACATTGAAAAGTGGAAGAAAACCTCTACACTAGATGACGACTTGAATTTGGGGGCTCCCCCCGTGTCACATACACCCCCTTCGAGGAATAGAAAAAACCCAAATAAAAACATCTCGTGGCGAAAACCCCCTAAGGGTACGTTTAAACTTAATTTCGATGGCTCATCGCGATTGGAAGGGGAATCCAATCCATATTGGATTTAAGTATCTGGGGACTCAGTCTGCACTCAAATCG
Source organism: Persicaria maculosa (assembly GCA_963922045.1). Classification (NCBI taxonomy): domain Eukaryota; kingdom Viridiplantae; phylum Streptophyta; class Magnoliopsida; order Caryophyllales; family Polygonaceae; genus Persicaria; species Persicaria maculosa. The sequence continues at coordinate 43,537,753 of OY998258.1, forward strand.
GAAGCTTTTGCTCTTAAACTTGGAGTGATAAAAATTAAACAACTACGTATTGACAAAATCCATATTGAAGGCGATTCACAGATAATAATAAATCATCTAGCCAAGAATAGTAATTGTCCTTGGGAAATTGAATTAATTATGACAGATATCAAAATACTATTGTCGGATGTGAAAGAAGTTTCTTTCTTTCACGTTCCCCGCTTGGGTAACAGAGTGGCGGATAAGATTGCACACCTTTTCCACTCTACCCGGGGATCCGACATCTCAAACAATCCTGGTCTTTTAGACCTCATCCGCAAGGATGCTATCGGGTAGAGTTTCGCTCCCCCGAATTCTTTCCTAATCAAAAAAAAAATGTTCGGGTTTGTTTTTATAATATTTTCGGCCGAGTTAAATGCACCACACAAAATAATCTAACACATGTCAATTTTCCATAACATATCATTTTGCTCACTCTCCTCACTACACCATTGTTCGCAACTTTTTTTGTAACTATCTATCTATATCTATATAATTACTTAATTCCGAATACTTCTCGCTGACGTGGTAGCCTCCCAAAGTTTCACTCTTTTTCGCCCAATGAGATGTTTTCTTTATTTTTTAATTTTCTTTTGCTTTCCCTCTTCACACTTTGGACCGGAGGTTTAGGGTTCATTTGCCTGGTGCGTCATTCCTCCTCCGCCTAATTCGCTTCCTTCGTGTCTCTCGCGATTCGTACGCCTTACTAATCCGCCGATTTCAACTCTTCCTCCTGGCGTCCTTCGTGCCTAAGGCCATCGTCTTCCTCCTCCGCCGAAGTTGTCCCGCCTCAGGATTCGTCTTCTTCCTCCACCGAGGTTGGACCGCTTCCCCAACTCCAGTTTACTCTGCTGATTTTCAATTTCATAACTTATTTTGCCCCATATTTTTCTAGGTTTGGCTATTAAATTTCAATTTTTCCTCCCTTCTTGACAATTTCGATCGAAGGCTTCTTAGGGTTAATATCTCCGACGACGACTTCGATCATGGTGTCCTTCGTGCCTCATGCCTTCGTCTTCCTCCTCCACCGAAGTTATCCCGCCTCAGGACTTCGTCTTCTTCCTCCATCGAGGCTAGACCGCCTCTCCATCTCCATCTTCATCCGCTGAGTTTAAATTTCATTACTTATTTTCCCCTATATTTTTCTAGATTTGGCTATGAAATTTCAAAATTTTCCCCCTTCTTCACAATTTGGAACGAAGGCTTCCTTAGGGTTATTCCTCCTCCAATCGATCATGGCGTCCTTCATGCCTCAGATGGGGTTATGATGCTCAGGTTCATCGAATTTCATATTGGGGATTTGCAATTGTTGTCGAGGTATATTTTGCAATTCCTGCAATTATCGATTTTTTTTTCTCTGTGCTTCATGAATATCCTGGTAATGTGATCGACTCTGCTATTGGTGGTCTTTCTTATCAGATTCGAGAATTCCGGGAATCTATTAAACTTTGCTGAATCATGAGCTCTTCCCAAGGGTGGGCATCAAACCTCCCAAGGTAATAATATAGATACAGTCAACATTCTATGACATGGTTACCTATGAATGCATTTGTTAATGGTAATTTTTTTTTTTTTTTGCATCATAAATTGTTGATTGATTTTTTATAACTTTGTTTGATTTAGGGTCTCCTTTTGTATAACTTTGTTTGATTTTTAAATTCTCCCTCTCTTGAAGGAGAAAATATGTTGTAGTAGATACTTGAAATGTGTAGTTGCAGTTTTCAATATTTTTTCATTGAATCTAATATATATATATATATATATAAGATTGTTCAAGTGGTTATGTTTTTGTGTCTTCTTCATGCCATAATCTTTTTTTAAGAACAATGAGCTTTTTCTTCTGCTAACAGCTACATCTCATAAACGTTGTATTTATTGCAGATTGATGGAGAAATCTAATACACTGATGTTATAGGTTATATCTGCGATTCGAAATGCTCGAAGGAGTCTACCCATGAGTGGAAAGGAAGCAGTTTCTATTGCAGCCATGCTACAATTTGCTGATACTCTTCAGGTCTCTATTAAAGTTGCACTTAAAGAAAACGCTGACATTTATATACGTTTCATACCTTTTTCCTTCCCAATATATTCACATATTTCAGATTTGAGTATTAACAAGCCACTTATCAAAGTGATACTGCAAGTCATTGATGATGATGGATCGTTAAAGACTCATTGGTTTGTTATCTTAATTTGCAACATTTATTAAGTGGTAGAGTTCTATTTGGTTTTAGCGGCCATTAAATCATAATAATTTTTGTAATTCAGTCATAACTAAATTCATCCCGCCTTCTTTGTTAATGTCACTGTTGCTATTCACGTCAGATGCAAGTGATTTGGACAAGTCAACTTCATTAGGTATTCTTATTGTCTAATGTCTATGTTTTCTATTGGATGTTAGCGTCTATTGGTTGTTAGCACTGACCACTATCTCATACAAGACTCTTGCATGTAGAAAGGAAGGCCTATATGCATCGTTAAATATTTGATACGTATAAGGTCACTTGCTCTCATCATTCTACCTTTCCCCCTTTTTTCTTAACCACTTCTTTCTGTCAATTATTCTGGGTAGTACAACCTATTTTTTTTATTTCTTCTGTTGCTCTGTGGGATTGTCACCCATTCCTCATCGTCCATTTCATATGAGTTTATCGGTTTTCTTCAACTCTTCGCTTTATCCTGATTTCCTTTAGATCACAATGTTGCATTTTCCCTTTTAATTTATGATTTTGTTACTATATTTTAGTCTTTTGTTCACAATGTTGAAGCTCTCTGGTTGAATGGCTTTCGGCTTGTGACTTTTTTTTTCCGGAAATTTCACGAGGTACCCCCGAGGTATCGCTTAATTCACGCGGTGACCAACTGTTTTACACTTTTCACGTGATACCCCTGAGGTTATAAATCATTTCACCCCATGCCCTTATCCCTATTATTTAACAGATTCCGTTAGTTGAAAAAAAAAACAATTAAGTTAAAAGAAAAGGGGAAAGAAGAGACGGGAAAGAACTCGTAGACACGAAGAAGAAGAAGTATCGGGGCTCACACCGATTCGACGCCTTCGTCGGCAGAGGCGCACCACTGTCGCCACAACCGCCGCCTTCTCTGCTGCCTCCTCCGAGGCCAAAGGTTCCGACACCAGAACATCCTCCACCGCCACGGTAGTCTCCTCGAAGAAACTCACCGACTTCTCGACGGCAGCTTTGGTCGGCGCCGCCTGCTCCTCGGAGCGTCCAATTGGTGGAAGTTAGTGGCATCGTTGAAATTGTTCTCGGAAGCCATCGATTTCTCTCTCGTAATTCAAAATCGAAAGAAGCGAGGATGACAACGAAAGCTAGGGTTTTTGAAACTTCGTTTGAGATTTTAATTCGGAAATTCAAATCTCCTCGTTCTCTCTCTCTCTCTCTCTCTCTCTCTCTCTCTCTCTCTCTCTCTCTCTCTCTCTCGCTTCTGGATTTGGCGTGGATCTTGGGAAATTTGAAACTATCAAATTAATTTGAAAAAATATGGGGATTTGCAGATTGATTGAGTTTTCTCTGGGATACCATCGTCCGGGTCGAGTCCCCCACCAGAACCGACGCTGGCGACCAACAGCTCCGACCACCCTCGCAACCTCTTCTTCTTCGTGTCTTCCTTCTTCTTTCCTCTTTTCTTTTTAATTTTCTAGTGTCGAAACCTTCGGCGTCGGAGGAAGCAGCGAAGAAGCGGCAGTGGTGGCGCCTCCGCCGGCGAAGTCCATGAGTTCCTTCTTCTTCTTCGTGGGTGTGGAGCCTTCGGCGTCGGTGTGGATGCTGCACCAGCAGCCCCGGCCATTCTTCTTCTTCGTGAATCGTGTCTGCTTCTTTTTTTTTATATAAGGTAAAGATTTGGATGGGGTCAGGCTCTGCTGGACCACCATCCAAGGGCATCCTTGCGGATGAGGACTTTCAGAGCAGAATCAGTTAGGAGGTCATGCGTGGGCGTTGTGTGGATGAGCCGCGCAATCCTGTCGGTGGCCGAGTTGACCTCCCGGAAAACATGGCCGAATTTCACCCTTTTAAATTGTTGGAGTTGAAGCAGGGTGTCGGAAATCAGCATCTCGATCTCCCACGTGCAACACCATAAACCTCGCAAACTGTTGATGACGTTAAGGTTGTCGCCTTCAATCATGATGTTGGAAAGTTGAAGCTCCTTTTCCTTGGTGATCCCTCCTCTAACCGTCAGAGCCTCCGCAGCTAAGGCTGAGATATGTCCACATTTGAAGCCGCCACACTCGATGACTGCCCCGTTGTGGTCTCTAATAATGAAACCTGCAGAAGCTTCACCCGAAGGTAGTTTGGATCTATCGAAATTAATTTTAAAAGATCCCTCATCTGGTTTACTCCATCTCAAATTTCTTCTTCTACGTGGTTGAGTCGCTCGAGTTTTCTGGTGGTGGTATGTGGGCTCCTCGTCAAAGGTTAATTTAGAGGCAGCCCAGTTCTATATTTGTTGTCTGGTATAATTCTCCATAGTATGGATGGATGTTGTATTGAGGTTTTCAAATACTTTACGATTCCTACTTGTCCATAGGCTCCACCATGTCGTCGCTAGTCTTCTTTTTTGCTCAGGGTTGAGTTTAGAAAAAATTTCACATACAATGTTTTTGATCAATTTGTTTATCGTGTTAGATTCTCGAATCACTTTTTCAATGTTTGGGTCAATTTTATGAATCAGTTGTAGGGTGCGATGACATTCAGTAAAGAGATGGATTGGGCTTTCATCCGTCTGATCGCACGGGGCGCAACTAAGTGGAACATGAATGCCTTTGTTTGCTAGTCTAGTTTTCATTGGGATTCCATCTAGTGCAAGTTTCCAGATGAAGTTTTTTGACTTTCGGGAATGTGTCTAGAGTCCATATCCATGTCGTGTCACTAGTTTCTTCTGTGTTTTGCCTTGTGATATGTGCTAGGGCACTTGGTGTGCTGAACCAACCATTTTTACTTGGTTTCCAGTATAGTCTGTCTTCTATTTCGTGTTCTGGTATGTAGGTGTTATCGATCTTGTTGACCACATCCATCTTGCTTATGTCAGTATATTTTTCCACCTTTTCATTTTCGTTGATTGTGATGTTTGGATGTTGTCGACCTTGTAATGGTTTTTCGTATAGCCAGATGTCTTTCCAAAAATTTATTGTTTTTCCATTTCCTATTTGTCGTATTAGTCCTTTGCAGAATTCTTCTTATAGCTCCATTAGTTTGGCCCATTGCCAAGATGAATTACCTTTTCGCTGGTATTTAAGGAGGGGGATTTCTTTCAAATATTTTTCTCTAATCACTTGGAACCACGGATTACACGGTTCTGCTAAGATTTTCCAAAGCAATTTCATTTGCAGTGATTGGTTCATATCTTTTGTTTTATGTATTCCTGTGCCTCCCAATCGTTTCTGCTTGCAAACCTTGTCCCAACCAATAAGGGGAGAGAATGATTGATCTTTGTTCCAGAAGAAGCATCTGTTTATTTGATCAAGTTCTTTATGGATTGTTGGGAGGAGCATAAAATTTTGCATAATATAATTTGGCTTAGTTCCCAGGTTTGATCTTATTAAGGTCACCCTTCCTTCTTATGAGAGGGAGTTGATTTTCCATTTCGTGAGTTGTTGCTTGGTTTTGGTTACTGTTTCTTCAAATGTGGTTCGGTTGACTCGACCATTGATAATGGGACAGCCGAGGTACTTATCAAGTGCTATCTAGTTTGTTATATGGATCTTACTTTGGATCAACTGTTTTGTACTGTTCGAAACTTTTAGAGTAGTTTGAAAGACCGATTTGTGAAAATTGACTTTTTGTCCTGATATGGCACGGTATTCATCAATACTGTTCTTTACTACTCGACATGAGTCTTGGTTCGCCTTGGCGAATATCATCATATCGTCCGCGAAGGATAGGAATGGGATTTTCAGTCCTGATCTAGATATTTTGAATCCGATGGATTTGTCTGACTTGTTAGAAGCGTCTTGTAGCTTCCTAGCAAGAATTTATGCTCCTATGATGAATAGATAGGGTGAGAGTGGGTCTCCTTGTCTGATCCCCCTCTCTAGTACGAAGGGTTCTATGGGGCTGTCATTGACCAAGACTGAGAAGGAAACAGTCTGTACACATTGCTCTATCCATGTTCAGAATTTTTTGCAGAAGCCGAATTTTTCTAGGACTTTGAAAAGGAAGTCTCATTCTACTCTGTCATATGTCTTCTCCATATCTAGTTTGACGGCAATCCATCCTTCTTTTTCGCGTCTACTTTTGAATGAGTGGAAAATTCCATGGGCTATTAAGACATTGTCTTGGATAGCCGTTTCAGATACAAAGGCCCCTTGGAGGGGGTGAATAATTTTCTTTAAAATCGGTTTCATCCTCTCTGCAATGATTTTGGCTATAGCTTTGTAAATCGTTGAGCAAAGGCTTATTGGTCTAAAGTGGTTTGTAGTTGTCGGGTTCTCACATTTTGGGATCAGGGTGATAAAAGTGTGGTTGATTCGTTTTAGGATTCGTCCAGAGTGAAAGAATCCTTTAATTGCCTTTATGACTAATGGACCTACAATATCTCAGTACTCCTGGTAAAATTCCGTTGTAATTCCATCAGGTCCTGGAGATTTATCCTTTCCAATCGAGAAGAACGCATTTTTGATTTCCTGGTTTGATATCTTTTCAGTTAGCTTCGAATTGTCATCAGCAGTGATTTCTGTGTTGATGAGTGAGAGGTAATCATTTAGAAGGTTATGGTTGATGGTTTGCATCCTAAACCTTTTTTCAAAATCGTTCTTTTTTTCTCTTCTGATGTTTTCTTCTCCTGTGATTAGTGTGCCATCTGTAGTTTGAATTTCCTTTATGATTTTTCTATTTCTCCTTCCTGATGCCATTCGGTGGAAATATCCTGAATTTGTGTCAGTCAGTTTAAGATGTTTTGTTTTTGCTCGTTGGCTCCAATGCATCTTATGGTATGATAGGATTTTCTCTCGTTTATTTATAAGTCTGTTCTGCTTTTGGGTGTCATGTTCATTATGGGATATTCTGTTTCCGTTTTGTAAATTGATGAGTGACTCATCAATTTCCTTTAATTGAAGGAATATATTTCCAAATGTTTTCTTATTTCATTCTTTAGTCAATCGCTTAAGTGTTTGAGTTTTTTTCATGAGATTGTACATATGCGATCCTGCAACATTTGATCTCCAAGCCTGTTGGACCACGTGTCGGTAATCTTTTCGTGTAGTCCACATTTTTTTAAATTTAAATGGTTGGGCTTTGTATTGTTCTTGGTTATCTAATTCTGTTACAATAGGACAATGATCTGATGACGTGAATGCGTGGTTTTTCGTTGAAATATTAGGGAACCAAGTGAGTATTTGATCTTGTATTAAGGTTCTATCAAGTTTTTCCATAATATTGTTGTTGTCAGATCTATTTTTCCTCCATGTAAAAATTTTTCCAGTCATAGGCACTTCCTGTAGGAAGCAGCTATCTTTGAATTCTGTTAATATTCTATATCTGTTTGGATGTGGTTCCATCCCTCCTTCTTTTTCTGAGCTATTTTGGATTTCATTTAGATCTCCCATGATCATGAATGGGCAGTCCAAGGATTGGACGTATCTTTGTAATCCGGTCCAGAAGTTTGATTTCTCGTTTTCATGTGGGGGTCCATAGACGAATACGATGTTAATAGCAATGTTTCTATTTTTATTTTCATATCTAATTACTATAAATCTTTGATCCAAATGTACCATTTCTAGTGATTCGTTCTGAAGATTATGACTTTTCCATAGCACACATAATCCTCCAGCCCTTCCGGTTGCCAGGGCCCAAATCATATGATAAAACCAGTTTTTTTCCAAACTATCCCCTTTGGTTGTCGTTCAGTTCTTCTTTCAAGTAAAGCAATTACTTGAATTTTCTCAATTTTACAGAATGAGTCTATTTCCGTCCATAGGTTTCTGCGGCCTATCCCGCATATACTCCATGAGCATAATCTCATTTGAACCTAATTGATTGGGGTTTATGTTCCATAAGCTTTTCTTGGATCAAGTATTTGTTCTGATTTGGGGGCATATGTCTTATTTGGTTTGTTTTAATACTCGTTGTTCTTATTATCTTTTCCTTTTCATTGTTCCTTGCTGCTTCGATTTCTTTGTTACATCAACAACCCCAAGTCATTGCCATTTCAGCAGTTGTCTGTTCAATAGTAAGCTTAACGGCTAAGTTCGTCAGCAAACAAAACCTGGTGTCGGATCTTTTGGTTCGCCATTTCCACTTTGAGAGATTCATTATCAAAAAAAAATTTCTTCTTGTTAAACCACAAATTAGAGACAAAGATGCATCGATCATTATAATAGTAACCATTCAGAAAAGAAGAGTCAATCATTTCCATTGCAGTTAGATAAGCACTTCACCATTTCAACAGTATTGGTTCTGAGAGCGAAACCCACAAATAGAGCACTCTCATGTCGGCTCTCGGTTCATCACCTTCTTGTTCAATATTTGTTCTAGTGTTTATTCCCTTAAAGAATATGCATTTGATTTTAAGTATTTTCATTTCATATTTATCAATGCACCGAAAAGGGGTCAAATCTTTCTTCCCAGAACTTTCGTCATTCCCGGATCTGTGTGGTATTTCGGTTCTGATTTTTCTTCCCAGAATTTTCGTCTTTTTCGAAATCAAGTCAACACCATCTTTTCCGGGCACGAGAGTGGTTCCTTTCCGACTTTTTCCCTTTTTCACAATCCATGTCATTTGGTTATTTTTATCTTCAATTTTCAGATCGAAGGTATCGAGAGGAGTCATATGAGTTATGGGAATCTGATATAGATAGCAAGGACGTTCAAACCTGCTCTTGGGTTCATAGATCTGTTTGTCGTCTATTCGAGGGTCACTTCTTGTCCGACATTGAACTTCACCGAGAACAGGGCAGCAAGGAGGCGAGAGAGGAGCACAGATCTTGAAACAAGAAGGCGAGAAGGGAGCAGAAACAAGGGGTTGGGACTCAAGCTCCGCCGAAACCCAGCAGACACCCGAGGCAACCCACCGGAGCCCTCGGACCCTCACCGACCACCGCGCAACTTTTCCTTTTCTTGAACTTCCATCTTTTTTCTTCAAAATCTTCATTGATTCTTCTTCTTTTCTTCAATTTTCAGATCTTTCTCCATCTTGGCCACTTACAGAGACTTCTACTCTCATTTTCTTTGTTGTTTATTGGGAGCTTGGTGGCCTTTTGGATTTTGATATCGAGATTTCTATATCTCGGTCCGGGCTTTTTCTTTTGGATTTTTGCGTTTCTGTTTTGAGGGTGAGTTGGGGTGGTCGGCGACGGAGTCCAGGGATCTTGTTCGAGGTGGTTAAAGGGGTCAAGGGTGGCGGCAGCTCAAGCTCTAGGTTTTTTTCTGATGGAGTTTTCCTGGGAAGAGGGATCTGTGTTCTTGGGGTTGGGGGCGGCTAGGGTTTTTCTTTCTCTCTTCTCTCTCTTCTCTCTCTTCTCTCATTTTCGGGCTGAATCGTGTCTGCTTCTTTCTCGTCTTCTCTCCCCCTTTCTTTTAATTCAATTGTTTTTTTTTTAAATTTCCAACTAACGAAAGTTACGGAATGAGTTAAATAATAGGGTTAAGGGCATGGGGTGAAATGAATTATAACCTCAAGGATACCACGTGAAAGGTGTAAAACAGTTGGTCACCGCGTGAATTAAGCGATACCTTAAGGGTGCCTCGTGAAATTTCCGTTTTTTTTATCACAATGTTGCATTTTCCCTTTTAATTTATAGTTTAGCATTACTTTACTCTATTGCAGGTGGAACAAGTCCTCTGACCGGGAATCAAGTGGAATAGTTTCTTCTTTTGATTTGAAAGAGATTGTAGAACTTGTGATGAAATCATATACCGAGTGAACAGATGGTTCCAGCATAGAGACCAACTAAAGTGCGTTAGTGTGGCATCAATAGTCTGCAGATCCCGATTTTCGTTCATGGAAGGTAGTGATTCATCAACATCTGAGGCCAGTTTCATTTATAGTGCTTATGTCTCGCTTTCCTTTCCCTAATTGCCTTCCTTTCCCTAATTGCCTTCCTGCTCTGATTAACCCGTGTCATGTATGTTGATATCCAGTTACATAATTATGTTACCAAACCACTCCTGTATTTCAAGTTTTTTCTTCAGCATCTATAGTTATGTTCTTGAACTCTATTTCTTAATTTTTTGTGTTAATTAACTTTTGACATTTAGCTTAGCTAATTCAATTTCCTTTATTTTTTTCTACAATACATTCTTTGCAACAATCCAATATATAAAACATAATTTTTTAGTTCTGTCATTTTATTTTTGAAATTGCAGCTCTATGTATGTTTAAAATTTCTGTTCTTTACGTTAGTTTCTACAACTCATTTGCTATATTTTTCTTTTTTTTTTCCTCCCGCAAACGCGCCATGATGCGGGAATGTCACTAGTATTGTATAAATTACTACATAGTATATAACAAAAATAAAATATTAACTTCCAAATACAATGGAATGAAAAAAAAACTAACTATGCAACAAAAAATATACAATCACTACTCGAAAATAATCAATGTGTTTAGCCCATTTAACAACAACGCCATATAAAAAAGTATGGCCATAAGAACACTAATAAAATATAACCACTCTACACAAACTATAAGAAAATATCTTGTTTAAGCGGTAAGATGAATTAACTTACAAATACACATGACACAAAACAATTATGGTGTGTAACAATAAATAATGACTTTTATTCAGTCTATTTCACTGCAATAACATGAAAACAAATATGGCCATAAGAAAACTAATCAAATATACCCAATATATACAAACCACAATCCACATATGCACAAAATCTAACAGTTAAATGCATACCATTCCTGAATATCAAGAAAACATCATGCTACAAAATAATTTTTAAATCAAGTTAAATCTACATATAAAAGAAAAACACACACACAAAAAAAAGGTGTGCAATAGGATGGGTGAGTTTATGCACCTCAAACGAGTGAAGAAAATAGTACATGTCTTCACGAAGTTTGGCTTTCATGGTGCCAAAATCCATAAGATCAACATGTTGAGAAACCTCAAATGGACATATATGGCGATATTTTGGAGAAATGCATATACTGAAAATATTCACGTACGAGGAGGAAAGAAACATCCGTTAGACAGCAAATAGCTCGCCTGCATCTCTCCTGAATATATCTATATATAAATTTAGAAATTGAGATGCACTATGGTGAAATGTATACGTTATAAATAGGAGGAAGCCAATTATATAACCTTTCAAGTGTATCAATGATGAGCTCTAAAGACACACAATCTTCATGTTCAAAAGCAAAGGTGTCCTCATCTATAATATTTGACAAATTGTCACATGTTTCTTAAACCCACTTACACATCAATGCACATAATAAAACTGATGAAACTATATCTAAAATCAATTAAGATCTTGAAAACTAAAAAAACGCTCAAAAACTATATTGATAAACTCTTACCTTAAAATTTGAAATTGACATGGATGGTAGGTTGAATTACCCTTTCGCAACCCCTAAGACAACTTAATTCCTTTCTTCTTTTTCGACTTGGAGTGAAGCAACAACATCAAGGAATCGATGTTTTAATTAGTGAAATAATTAATAGGAAATAGATTGAGTTTGAATCCTCGCCCATTCATAAGTACGTGGGGGCAATAATAAGATGTGAATGTGTTGAGTTAGGTTGGAAGGGGATTTAAACTCACCAAGCAACTTAAAGAGTTTTGAGAGGGCAGAGACCAACCGACTTTCTCTCACGAGCAGTCATATTTGATCTAGCAATCACATGCTCAAGAAAATAACTAATCAATTGACACTGTAATCAAAATCAAAGCTATAACTTAAAAAACATACCGGAAATATGAGAAGATGACAAAGAAGAAGAAGAAGAAGAAAGGAGGTTTTTGAGCAACCGTGATCGATGGGAACGGAGGTCACCAATTCACCATTGCTCAAAGATTTTCAAAATTCATCTCAAATCTCAATGCGACTTAACCACACCGAATTACAAACAAAACAATTCAACACATCTAGATTCAAGTCTATTACTATACAAACAATCATATTCAAATTCATATAGAAATCAATGTTCAGGACTCAAAATCAAGGAAAATGCAACTCACCAAACTCAATCTGTTTATGTGCTTCCCTGATTCAAAAACTGTAACTGGCCTCAATGACACTTCCACCACATCCGACACTCATTAACCTTCGGATCGGTGATCGGCAGTCCTCCGAAGCTTCAACATTTTGCGCATGTCCTCCTATGAAACAAAGCTCCCCCTAACCGCCTCTGGCTGCTTCTAAGGTGAAGAAGTTAGTATATCGAACCTCCTATATGGCAATGGCAATGATGGCGGATTCAACACAGATTCGGTCATCAAACAACACTCGAACTCATACGTGTCGGCACCGTATGCACATATATAAGCTCCTTAGTTAAGGTTTGAGACTCAAGCAGATGGGTAAACAACTACATCTATTTCACTTGTTGAGTTCTTGAGACATTTCATCAAACACTTGGTGAGCATCACTTCCTCCCAACAAATCAGTCATCGAGTGCTTCATTTTTAAGCTTGAACTCAATGTCTTTAGTTAAAGGAAAATATTGTCAATCTCGCCGCAACTACTAATTTTACTTGTGAGTTCCTTTAGACATTTCATCGAACCCGTGCAACTTATTAGAAAGCCGCCTCTAGCCGTCGCCGACTGCATCGCCGCCTAAAAATCGCCCTCCTCCGTTCGCCGACCGATTGCACCCGCCTCCAGCAAAGAGTGCAGCCACCCGCCACCGATCCAATTGCTCCATACCTCCAGCCCACCAATCGCCCTCCTCCAATCTCTAACCGATTGCACACCAATAGAATGTGGGAAGTATAATCCAATTTGTGCTTCTTAACTTTTGCTTATTAAATTATAAGTATTATTATGGGTGGATTAAATTGCAAAAATCGCTAAATTTTCAACGTTCAAAATTATTTAACCCTTTAATATGTGATCGCACGTTGATTTGGATTCTTAGGGTCTATGAATTAGATTAACTTTTTTATATGAGCTTATCAAAATTCAATAACTACTACTTTTGATTTGAGATGATCTGCTAAACAAAGAAAAAAATGATCAAGATATGAAATGTGAGATGTAAATTATATGATCAAGATATGAAATGTAAGATGTATTTTTTTTTTATTAATACTCCCTACGGGTTAAAATATAAAATCTTTTTTATTTTGACACGTTTTTAAAAAATATATATATAAATTTATATGTATGAATTTGAGTATTAAATTATTTTTACATATTGATATTTTATATAGTATTTAATTTCTTAAAAAATACATCAAAAAATCAAACAACCTGTATTTTAAGACAGAAGGGTCGATTCTAAGTTGATTGAAAATTTATAATTATTTTTATAACCCAGTAAACCTGAAGTATGGATTTTTTTTTTAAAAAAATCAACCTGAAGTATGGATTTTGATTTATAATGAAATTAAAAATGAAGAATAAATTTTGATTTTTCTGATATTTGGGTAGGTTTCGTTAATTTCATATAATAGATTCCATAAGGTGTGTTTGGTTTCCAATGTATTATTATTATTATTATTATTATTATTATTATTATTATTATTATTATTATTATAAACAATTAAATAGTATTTGTTAACTCATTTTCTGATGAGTTTAAAATAACATAAATTTAAAATATAAGTATATTTGTAAATTCTTTCAATAAATTACATTAGTAATTCAATCTTCATGCAATAGTAAGTATTTGATTAACACAATTTATAAAATATCTTATTTAAAATTTATATTAGTTTAAATATATTATAAAATTAGAAAACAAAATACTATTAAATGTTATAATATTATTAAATGAGGAAATCAAATGTATTGGAATCCAAACACACCTTAAACCACTTTTGAAGTTTTCATCGGCGGGGGCTTCTAGAAACTTTACACATCATAAGCAAATTGGAGCAACAAACTTCAAGCCGCCGCTTTCTTTGTATTATTGGATGCTTTATTTATTTTATTTATTTTTATAAGAAAATAATTAGGATGGACAACCGGACTGATTATTTATCGATCTATCGTCTCTGACTTCAAATTTTTATTTAATAAAAAAAAACTAAGGATAATTTTTGGATTTTTTTTTAATCTAAAATATTTACTGGATGAAAACCGAAAATAAATTGCCAAATATAGATTCATCCAGCTAACTGCTAAGTATACACCTAACCAATCAAACAACCAATAAATTATAAAATCAAACAAACAAACAAATAAATCATTAAAAAAACAAAATAAAAATAAAAATATAGGCCAAAGAAAATTAAACCTAAACAATTTATTAAATCTAATAGCAAAGCAAACGATTACTGCAAAATTAGATAAATAACCTTTTATCTAATTAATTTTGTCTTGCTATAATAGTTACGGAGTAAAAGATTTATATACTTTTTTATCTCAAAATTTTATTTTATTTTTGGTAATTATATAGTTCCTTGCACAACAATATATATCTGTGCTCATAGATCTCAGGTTTTTTTTTTGGTAAACAGATCTCATAGATAGATTGAGATATTAGATTTAATTTTCTTGATATAGAACTAGAATCTTCTAAATCATGCCTATATAACACGCTTAATCCAAGCCTTTCGATCATTCAATCCGATCGTCTCAAGCTTCTCTCAATCCTCTCTACTCTTCGATCAATCAAATCGCGCGATCAAATCTATTTGGATTACTCCGACATCCAGAACGAATTCAAACTCAAATTCCATGGCGGAAGAGCAACGATGCGAGCAATCGAACGCCCCAGGCTTCTGCGCCAACAACTGCGGCTTCTTCGGCAATCCGGCGACGCTCAATCTCTGCTCCAAGTGCTACGTCCACCACCTCGTCAAGGAGCAACGCCCAGCGAATCGGAAAAACAGAGCCTTTCGACCTCCGCCGCCGCCAAAACGGCGTCGTCTCCCGCGGTCTTTTCGGCGGTCAACGCTCGCGCTAGAGACGGCGTCGTTTCGTCCGATTCTACTGATACTACGGCCTTGGAGAAAGCCGGCGATACGGCGTCGTCTCGGCCTGCCAGGTGCGGCGCGTGCAGGAAGCGCGTGGGGCTGACGGGGTTCAAGTGCAGGTGCGGGACCACCTATTGCGGGGCCCACAGGTACCCGGAGATGCACTCGTGTGCCTTCGATTTCAAGGGGATGGGGAAGGACGCGATCGCGAAGGCCAATCCGTTGGTAGTCGCCGCCAAGCTGGACAACAAGTTGTGATGTGGGTGACGTGGCGGGATCTGGGCCGTTGGATTTCGGTTTATGGGTGATTAGATCTGTTGGGCTTGTATTTGTTTGGGCCTGGGCCCATTAACCCATCAATTATTTTTTCCGTTGTTTTAGTTGTCGGATTTAATTTTGTTTATACAAAGACTTACGAGTAATGATAAGTAACTAAGATTTGTTGTTATTTTTGCTTGGATATTGACAAAATAGTCATTTTTATACGCCCATTGGGGCCATTGATGTAACAAAGTGAAAATTTTAATCAAGATATTTTCTTAGAAAATACAGTAAAAATACTACTAGGGATATTTTACTATTTCAGCCCTAAAATTTGACCTTCTAACCATTTATGAAAAATAATACCAAAAATTTTATTTCAAGTAATTGTATACTCCGTAAGTTATAACTATTTCTGAAGTTAAATGTGTATACACCAACTAAACCTCAACCTTACCTTGTTAAAAGCCAAAGTGGTTCAAAGTTGGACCAAAAGTGTCCATAACTCCATTTCTGTATGCACTTAATTCACTATCTAAATTAAATGGTTGTCTTAAACAATATATATTTTTTCGATCCATTGTTTAATCAATAACAAGATAAACCTCTGTTAGTAAGAACTTGTTATTTCTTCTCAAAATATTGTATGTTCGATTCACATTGTCGACAAATGAGACAGGGTTGATAGCCAATCTCTTAATAACTATAAATTATCCCGATTTCAAATGTACTAGAATAATTCCCACGCCATGACACGTTTATACAAAAAATAAATAAATATCATTATATAAAGTAGGTAAGTTATACTTTTAATTCTGGATTCTTGATGTTCCTAATATCAGCAGTGCGAAAAAAATATCAACGTTTCGTAATAAATTAAAAATGAGTCAATTATTGAAAAAATTAAAAAAAAAAATGGTAAAACTGGTTTTTTCCCCTATATCTTATCGTATTTTAAAGATAAAACTGCCTTGCTAGCCTTATAGACTCTAGTGGCCTGAGGTTTGCTCATGAACCCACAGGTCCCAGGTTCAAGGCGTGGCATTTACAAGAAGATAAAACTGTCTTTTTTTATAAAACAATGTGAAATTATCATGCTAGATAAGATATTTTTTTATTATCTACAAAAGATAAAAAAAATTATATATCTCTACAATAATTATATAGAAATTTTAATTTTAAGTTAGATTAATCTTTTCATGTAATAGGAGAAAAAATAAATAAAAATGATAAAACCAGATAAAAAGATAAGATATAGGAAAAAAATTAAAAATTAAAAATCAAATTTTATAGATCTTGCAATCTTTTCCGCCGTCGTCATGGGTCTTTTGTAGATAATAAAAAAACTTTATTTTATATATCTCTAAAATAATTTTAATTAACAGATACAAAGATAAGATATGATAATATATACGAAAAAAATTAAAATTAAAAATCGGTTAGGAAAGATTGGGTAAAGGCTCAGATTTTTAAATCCTATTTTTTCAGAAAAAGGAAAATTAAAATGAATTTAAATTCGGAATTTAAAGGAAAACTCGTTAACTCGGATTTTAGAACTCATGAAACGGATTTTCGACCTAAACAAAATCTTGGAACTAACATGGCAAACTTGTTTTCTGGATTTCAAATTCTAATTTCACGAAAGAGAGAGCGGGATTTGGGAAGCTAACTTTAGAAACTAATTTCGGGACTAACCTTGGGATTCGAACTCGTAACGTTGGAACGAGATCCTCGCCCTCATCTCTCACTACCCTAGCCAAAACTCCTAGCCCAAACCCTAACCCTTTGGAAGTTGAAACCACGTCAAGTCAAAGATGCTCTCTATTTTGGGGTGAACACCCACATTTGCCCTCTCCTCCCTCCCTCCCTTGCTCCCCTCATTTATGGGAAGGGACAAACCCTATTCTATCTCCACAACTTTCAAATCAAACCGTTCCAAGGGGATAAGCTCATGACATCATTCACCAAGTTCAAACACAAAGCAAGCGTTATCTTAAGGAGAAGGGATTGGAGAGGCAAGACACAACCCTATAAACACAAAACCCTAAACACTCGGATCCTCTCTTCCTCTCTCCCTTGTGCTGCCACCCTCAGTCACCACTCCCCACCACCTCAGCCGCCCTTCACCCCCTTCAAACACCACAAAAGTCACCACATTCCACCCTTCTTCTCCCTCTACTCTCTCGGCCGGAAACACCACCCCACCACCTCTCCTCCATTTTTCTTGTAAGCCAAAGAGTCCAACAGCCTCCTCAACCTCTCTAGGAGTCCAAGGAGTCGTTAATTTGGAGCAGCTCAACAGCCCGGAGAAGCAAGATCGAAGCCCCGGAGCCTCCTTTTGCCATTTTCGAATCTAGGAGGGTAAGAAGCTTGTTCCTTTCTCCTTCCACCTCCAAGCCCTCAAAGTTTTCTCTTTTAACCTCCTACTAACTCCTCCATCCCACCCAACAATCGGATCCAGAAGAAACGGAAGGAAAATCGCACTCCGAGCCACCCCAGAGAAGAGAAGTGAAGAAGAGAAGAGTTGGGTGATAAATCCTTTCAAATCTTCGAGTTTTACGTTTGATTTATGTACTAACATGTTTCTGGGAACCTAGGGAAAAATTGGGAGGGGTGGGGGATCTAACAACGTCAAACAAGGCCGGAAACGGGGCTAGAATCAAGGATCCAGCACCGAAATCGCCGCCGCGAGTATGTACTCGCGGCTGTGAGTTAGAACACTCCCAAGGGTTCTCGCAGTGGCGAGAGAGCCCTATGGGGTGCCTTAGGAGGGGAACCCAGACTCACGGCCACGACCGTGAGACTCTCGCGGGTGCGAGAGTGATTCCCGTGGATGTGACACCCCTCCCTCCACGGGGTGCTCGCTGGGACATCTCACGAGTGCGAGAGCTATTTTCTCCGCGACGAGTTATCCTTGGCCGGATATTTTGAACTCATTTTTCTCGATATTCAGCAAACATTTTTGCGATCCGTCTTCAACGATTTTGAGGTTTTAAAGGACTGACCTAATGACCTGACTCGGAATTTAGGAAAATGAATTTCACAAGTGTCTCAAGTTCGGAGATTCTAAAACGATTAACTCTGTTTTCGAAACTATTTTCGAGACTAACTTGGGAACTTGATATGGTCGATGACTAACTAGAATGTTGATATGATTGATTGACTAATGACATGATTGTGTGAACTAATGACATGTATGAATGACTAACGACATGATGAGATGTTAGAGTATGTTATCGTCTGACTTATACTTTATGAATTATAATGAACCGTTGAGATGTATAGACGGATATGATATTATGAGCATGCGGATGTGGCTAAGTGAAATATGGAGAATGATGTGGTCCTATGGAATTTTGTGATATGATGAATGGTTGAGCATGATGAAGTGGAAATTGCAGTGTGTTGCTTTTCTTATTAAATGATGTATGCCCGAGTGCTTGAATAGTTAGACGTAGACTTATATATGTTCCGCTATGTATCTAGGCGATATTGTTTGACTGTGCGTGCTGCTTCCCGGATTCTACTACTACAGAAAAGGGAAAATAACTCTGATATTTGGCCCTTTATAACCTGGATATGGTCCGGCTTAAAAGTCGGCGGGTTATATTCTCAATACACTATATAACCCGGATCATATGTCTGGGTTATGTTCTCTGGGTAATCCGATTATCCATACGGCATATACACCATCTAGTCCGGGTTATTTGGGGTGTTAATATAACCCGAGCATTAGAATATCCGGGTTATAAAGGGCTTATGAAATAACCCGGATATTTGAATTTCGGGTTATTATATATTGTCATATTTTAACCCGGACTTATTTGCACGGAACCTATACACCAGTTCATGCAAATCCGGGTTATATTCTCTCTTTTTTTGCGGTGAAAGTGAGAACATATAACCCGGGGATTTCGAGGTCTGGGTTATATAATATGTCTTATTTTATATAATATACTCATATTTCATTTAATCCACCTGTATAAATGCATAATCCGTGCATGCATATGCTTTAATACATACACCGCTCAGAACATCTCAACGAATGCAATTACAAAAGTACAAATATAATTACCAAAATATAATAATCTTGTCATAAAGAGTACTTTAGCACTAACAAAATATAATAATCTCGTTCTAAAGAGTATAATACCATTATCTAAATAGGAAAACACGTAAGTTTGAAGACCATGACTACTACATCATCAATAAATCAACCTTAAAAGACAATTGTAGGCAAGTTAGTGATGATAATTGTAGGTATATAGATTCCTTTCTTACAATCTTTTTTCTTAAAAAAATTGAATACTAAGCCGATTTCTAAACCATGACTCATGAACATGACATTTAGAACTTAATGGTACCAGAATCGGTAATGGGTAACCAAAACAACAAAATTAACTTATAGTTTAAAAACTAGATTCAGACTAACCAATTCGAAAAACAAATGTGATGCCAGGAAGATAGAAGAACAAGATCAAATATTTATTTCCCCTCTAATTAGAAAGTTTAACCTGCAAAGTTAATGCTCATGAGTATACACCACCATTCAACACCAAATACACTTACATCAACACAAATTCAGCATAAAGACACTTGCATCAACACAAATTTCGGCCAAAATACCCTTACATCAACAACAATTTGGCACAAATAGACTTACATCCCCACCAATTCGGCACAAATACACTAACATCTACACATATTCAACCTGAATTAACCCTAATTTCAACTAAAACTAAACAAAAAAGTAAGAAAAACATTAACAACATAGCTTTTGTATTATCAATGCTTCAATTGAGAAAGATTAACCTGCAGAAAAGAAAGAAAGTTAATGCTCATGAGTAAACACCACCATACAACACCAAATACACTTACATCAACACAAATTCAGCACAAAGATACTTGCATCAACACAAATTTCGGCCAAAATACCCTGACATCAACACCAATTTGGCACAAATACACTTACATCACCACCAGTTCGGCACAAATACACTAACATCAATTCCATGTTTAACTTTCATGGAATTGCATGTGATATCTCTATCTGTATCTATACTTGAAAGGTTTAGGCTAAGCTGTCCAAGATATACCCAAAGGATGTCGATGCCCCTGATAGAGGAGTTGATGATATGGCCAAATTGTCTTATCTCCACGAACCTGGAGTTCTTCTGAATTTAGCAAGGCGATATACCCTCAACGAAATCTATGTAGGCTTCGTTTGGAGTGATTTTTAGTTCATAAACTTGTGTTTCAATATCACGAGAGCAAACAAGTGATTGATGCAGCTATGAGTAGGCGTGGCCACGGGTCCGACCCGGCGGGTCGACGGGTTAGACCCGCCGGGTCAAGGGTCGGGGAGGGGCGACCCGAACCCGAACCCGAGAATTCCACGGGTTGGCGGGTTCGGGTCACCCGGCGGGTCAGAGGGTCGACGGGTCGACCCGACGGGTATAGCCCGGGTTGGACGGGTTTGCACTTGTTCGGAATTGTCGGGAACGGGGAACATTTGAACGCATATATGTTTGAAAAATATCCTTTCGTGTTTGGCATTTAGAACTATAGGTACAAATTACAATATTACAACTTATAATTTTCAAGACTACAACTATAACTCTATAAGTCTACAAGACTACAATACAATTGTACAATTTGTGTATGAGTGAGTGTGGGGGGAAAAAAAGGGAAGAAGGGCTTGAATCGGTTTCCCGATTGCCTACGTATCCTCCCGGGGTTGAGGAATCAAAGCCCACGTAGTTCTTTTACCTGTGTATGTCTGAACCCCGGCCCGATTAACTACTCTTCTAGTCTTCTTGATCGTCGGACCCTCCATCTCCTGAGCCATCTGTGACCGCGCCGTCAATGGAGCTCCCAACGGACTCTGTATCTACTCCGTCATCATCCTTAGAATCAGTCCCCAAGATGATCTTCTACATCCGCATATCCGCCTTCTTCCAATCTGCAAGGCAAACTTGGGCTTTGAGGTTCTCGGGAAGCAACCTTGATCTCTTCTCCGAAAGAATCTGACCTCCGTGACTGAAAAGTTGTTCGACTGAAAAGCTACAAGGCAACCTTGGGTGTTGTTTGGCTTGTTACTAACACTCTTAACTTGTAATTAAATTCATATGTCAAGCTTTTAATTTATTTTTTTGAGTTTTTTTTATTTTTTTGACATTTTAAAGTTGATATCTAATGTTTAGGTAATTTTTTCTAAGTTGTTGAGTAAGACAAATAATCTTATGAAACAACATTCACACAAACACAAGTTTATTGTAAACCGACATACGATTACAACCCGCTACATAAACTTACTTACTTACTACATAACTACACTACTTACTACATAAACTTACTTACTTATGTAACACCACTCACATTCACATAACATAAAAAGTTAAAAACTTAGTATTAGGACTTAGAACTTAGGAATACTAGACTAGTTACCACCACTCGAGCCCGATGCGCCATCGTTCTTGATCTTATCGGGGTGCTTCTTGGTGATGTGAATCTTCAAATTTCCATATCCAAATTTATTTGTCACCTTGTACTTGTGACCGCAATGACAACAAACGGCTTCGAACTTTCCACCGACTTGCTCCACCTTCTCGTAATGATCCCGGAACAACGCCGACCGAAGGTTATCACCGGATCTAGTTGCGTCGGACATGATTACGAGCTTATGAAATAAAATTGATAGGTGATCGATTGATGGATTGGATGGGAATATGGGGGGTATTTATAGCCTCGAGCCTAATCTACCACTCAACTAGCCGTTACAACTTACAACGGCTACAATTTTTAAAAAAAAATCATCCGACGGTGGGCCCCACGCCAACGGTCAAGTTTTCAAAATAGGTCGACCCGGCGGGTCACAGGGTTACAAATCCCCGACCCTAACCCGGACCCGCTACCCGTCCCCACCCACCTACCCGTCAACCCGGACATGTCAGGTCGTTGACCCGCTGGGTCATTGACCCGTACAACCCGCCGGGTCACGGGTTGACCCGTAACCCGTGGCCACGCCTAGCTATGAGTGGTTGTGATATAACATGATATCCTACTCTTTGACATCATTGACAAACTTTCACTGCAAACATCCTTATTGTTATCAATCCATTCTAAATGCTTCCTCATCGGTATGATTCAAAGATGATGGTCCAATACAAGGGTGCACCATTTGAGGAACTAAGTCCTCGATCATGTTTTTACAACCGCTGATGTTGCATATAGGTGAACAAGCACTTTTTTCCCCTACTTTCTAATTACACCTCGGGGTTCTTGTTTGTTATTCAGTACTGACATTCATATGCTAAACAAGGGCAATGATAAATGAGGGGAGAAGCAATTCTATTATTGTGAGTGGTGGAAGTGGCGCAAGACGAACGTGTAGATGGGGCGAGCCCACATCTGGCGAAGTGTAGATGGGGTTGACCCATGTGAATCCGACAGCAAGTAGGGCCTGAGATGAAGTAAGAGCAATGATAAATGAGACGAATCGAGCCCACATCTGGCAAAGCTTCCGATGTCTTGACCTTGAAATATAACTGCAGCTGCAAAAGCATCCAATTCAAGCATACTCAACAAATTAAATGAATGTTCCGGTTATCTTTTTTATAACCGTAAATCACGAAACAAGAAAAAGAGACAAACCATGATCATTTTGGAGTCGGGATCCCAATGTGAAAAGTACTTGGGCGTTGATTTATCAATTTCAGGGCTAGGAACCTGATAACAAGATACTGTACCATTTTAGTGAATAAATGGTCTTTGCAAACACCAATAGTAGAATACAACAATAATCCAGTAAAAGAGTATTCACCTTGAAAGCAATGATCTCATATGGCTCAGCATGAAATAGAAGATATTGGAAACTCTTGTCATAGCTTTCAACTTTCTGTAGGACAGATAATAATAACCCAAGAACCAGTTAGTTTTGGGAGAACTGTTGCAGATTCAATAAGTAAGAAATAAAAGATCAATCAACCTACCTGTTCGAATGAAGACATAAACCGGTGGCAATCTCAAGGTATTCAATCTGTTAATTTAACCAAAAAAAGCAAAAAATCAGTATGTTCACAAGTTTAGATGCTAAACAGTATATGACAATTCAGCAGGACACACCTGGAAGTGTACCTGGAAAAGAAGGGATCTTTGTTTCGTACCATTTCTTACATGAGTGAATTAAAAATAATATAAGAACCCTAATTTCAAGAATTGATTAGTTTCCTTCTTGAGCAAAATTAAATTATAAGAGGTTTTCGTCCTATAACCTGAAACTGGAAAGTGGATTCAATTAGATTAGAATGAAACATACCTCACGGCACATGAGGCAATTCTTGTAAGGACTCGCTGCCTTCAATCCATCCACAATAGCCACAGATGCCGCCAAGCAAGCACAAATGTAGCAGAAGATATGCCCACTGGTAAGAGCAAAGGCTTCATAAACTGTGAACTGAGAAGAAGCTTTGTTATTGTAAGAGGACAAGAAGAAGCTTATGTCTGTCATCTAGATTGAAACAGATTTAGAATGCGCAGATTCAACGAACTGTCCTGCGTAGAAAGCACACGCACCCTTTCCTATAGCAAATCGAGAGTGTGCTTTCACAAGTGACAGATATGACAATAGTACGACAGAAAACATGAAAATCAGAAAATATGGGATCAAGATATCAACTTTTAACTCTTCTTTCTCTTCGAATCAGAAAAATGTGTTCATTCTCTCCTCTTTCCCATCTGACAGACTTTCATATTTGGTCAAAGTTAAAGGACAAAGGAATATTCATTCAATTAACTTATCTAGGGCAAAGGGACTACAAATATAAGACCCTGATCCTGAAAAAGATTGCTCAATCAGAAAGTGGAAAGAATCAAATCAAGCCTCCAAAGGCGCAGGGATCAACAAAAGGAAGAAGGTCAATCCGAGATGACAAAAGCAAACTCAAGGTGCTTTGTATCACTTTGTTCATGAGAATCACTAAAAAATAGTTATACTATCCTAATGTAAAAACAATAGGCAGCCTATACAACATGATTAGAGTAGATAATGAAGGGATTGAAGGCCTTACATTACTCAAAGGGGGTCCCTCCTTTGCTGTGGGTTTTGTCGAGAGTTCGCAAAGCTGCATAAAGAAGAGGCCTTACATTACTCAAAAGGAAGAAGGTCAATCCGACATCGCTTTTATCCTTGCTGCTTCTTTTCTTCAGAGTGAATCTACAACAGCAAGAGGATAAATTCAAGCTACAATCAGAGCTGCAGCAGGAGATTGAGAAATGCAGACACCAACAGAAAGAAGGTGAACAAGAAGCTAAGGCATTGAGACTAGATAGGGAGTCTTTTGAGAGTGAGTGGGAAGCCCTTGAAGAGAAAAAGAAAATAGACAAGTGGAGACAAGCAGAGCATGAAAGATGCAAACACATATTTATAAGTATATATAAAGTGTATAACTACCTGAACATGCTTCCCACATCCATATGCTAAATATTCAGCAGTAGTGAGTGCAATACGTGGGGTAATGATACGCTCAATTGTGGGGTCATTAGCCTATAAGAGGAGGGAAAAAGCAATCAAGAAAATGTCAATCCATATTCCATGGTTGAAATCTCACTTCAAATAGAAGTATAAAGAAGAAAACCTTCTATCAAGGGGAAAGTTACATGACAACAAGAAAATACCAAGTTCAGGAACCATCTTGCTATATCATAACATAAACCTCAAATCAGCATAGCCATTAGCCACTGAGTTGCTCATGAACATCTTATTTCTGCATAAGCTTCAGAACCTTTAGAAATTGCATGAAATTGATCGACAAAATCATCAATAAAACTACCAAGGAAAAGGTGAGAAGGGGAAAAAAGACAAATTAGACACAGAACAATTGGCACTAAACGATGATAAAATTAGGATAGAGTAATAGAACATTTTACATGTTAAAATCAACATGAATCTACACACACTGACTTCAAACTCAATGAGGTGCAAATTAGCCACCTTGTGTACTAAATAGAAAGAAAGATGTTATGTTTTACCTGGTTAGACTTGCCAATGCCACTTTCCATGACGAATACAACTTTATTAGCCACCTTGTGATCAAAATAGTACCTACACAGTCTACACACACTATTGTTGACCATGATCAGAAGAAACGAAAGCTGTCCGGTGAGCCACCTTTCAGGCATTCACCAACAAGATACAAATAAGGCTGTGAGCAACAAAGCAGGGCTCAACATGTGAACACCCATCAGTGCATACTCGAAATGCCTTCCTGACAGCTGAGACCAAAAAGCAGTTATCATAGCAAGAAAATCAAATGACCAATCTCAGAATTTAGACTTGAAGATTGTTTCATTTCATTCATGTGAAAAATACTGATATAAAAAAACAAAAAAAAAACAAATCACAATATTAACATTTTCATGGATGAATAGTTGAATACATTGAATAGCTCCAGCTGAAACTTACTTGCGCTTCTAAAGTCCTTAAACCAGATCAAAGTCCAGTGCCTGAAAATCCCAAATTCAAAGGCGGAGGAGTTGATGAGCTTTATCTCAGTATGTAAGAACATTTCAAGAGAATGTTGAATAAAAATAATAACAAAGAGAAATCATGTTGATAGTTGCTGCTTCTCAGTATGCAATTTCAAAATAATAACAAAGAGAAATCCCAAATTCAAAGGCGGAGGAGTCTCAGTATGCAATTTCAAAAGCATTCATGAACAAATTCCGTAAAGTTGGACTAGCCTGAGCAGCTTCTCTTATCCGTGAGAACTCAATGCAAAAAGCTTGGACTTTAATGAAGAGACCTTTACCTGTCAACAACCACAAAAACATTAAAAAAAGTATTCCCATGGGAAGTAAATTAAACTCAGAGATACAATGAGCAGACTCAGGCATAAATCAAGGTAGTTGGTAAGGACTGATCGGATAACTCATAAGGACCATAAAGGTGACAGTGTCAAACATACAACTAAAAATGTTCACTCTTAAGTACTAATTTGCATTCTGACTTCTGATATGAAGAACTAGATCCTTATTACTCAAAATGATTTGGGGAATATCATTACCTATATATTATAGCCCACGGATTTTGACATTTGAGATAAATTACAAGTAGGTACTTAGTCATTTGGGGAATATCATTAAAGTATTGTATAAGATACTTATTACTCAAAGTGATTGATAATATAATGGCCTTACCATGTGATTATATAGAGAGAAAAAAATAAAGATAAAACATATTTTATAAGATAAAGATAAATAAAGGATAAAAAGATAAATAGAATAAATAAATAAAGATAAAGATCTTCTCCATTCATAGCATTTATGAGAACTTCTCCAGTACATCAGTGTGTGAATCTATATTCCCATAGTAAACTTGTTCTTGGATTCTTGGCAACTCTTCATTCATAGCATTTATGAGAGCCTCCTGAAGATGCACTAACTTATAAAAACTGAAAGGTTCTAGCACATCATACATGGTTGAAAACATGAAATCATAATGCAAAACAGGAAATACAATTCAAATTCATGTAGCTTTTCCCCATTCTTACATCAGTTCAATGTCAAATCTAAAAATCTGTATGTAGCTTACATCAGTTCAATCAGAAGGAGCATAAATAAAGCTTGTCATACATAATATAACAATGAAGGAGAAAGACGGCGATCTAATTGGCCAACAGCTATGTTCACAAGCTTGTCATACCTTAATCGGTGGGAAACTATTAGGTCCACAAATCAATTGAAACAAACTGCCACAGAGAACGCCAAGGACTTATCCAATTCCTGCCAGATTTAAGTCAAAGGAAAGATGTTGAAACTTAAAAATAAAAATAAAAACCATGATAGTAAAGGAAGAGCAATGTTGAAGCTAAAAACAAGCAATACAATACCTGAAGCTGTGCGAAACAAAGCAACTAAAAGAAAATGCTGCAGAGATCTCTGGCTACTTGAGCTTGTAACCGCAAAGCCCTATCCAATTCCTGCCAGATCTAGGTCGAAATAGGGATGTTGAAGCTAAAAGCAAGCATGATAATAATAAATTAATAATATTAGGAGCAATCTTGAAGATGAAAACAAGGATGCAATACCTGAAACTGTGCGAGATCACTAGCGCGACAAAGGAAATGAAAGAAAGAGATCTGGCTACACAAGCGAATAACGCCAAAGTTATGGCCGATTCCTGCCAGATTTAGGTACCTCCTGATTTCCTGATGATTTTTAACCTCGAATCGCCTCCGGATGTGGACGGATCTCACCTCCTGATTTCCTAATTTGGATCTAGTCCGAAGAGACGAATGTCAGTCGATCTCGAACATAGAGGGAAGCCGAAGGGAGAGACAAACCTGCTCAGACTTCAGGTGCGGTCTCCGGTGGGCGGTGGGAGGCCGTCTCCGGTGGGCAGTGGGTGGCCGTCTCCGATGGGCGCAATTAGGGTTTTTGGAAATGTGAAGGAGAGAGGGACACAGGAGTCGGGACTCGGGAATAGTGAAGTGAATACCGTCTCCTCTCCTTTTGGATAAAATTTTTAGTTAAGCCATTCTCGACGCTTTAGGACGTCGAGATCTTTGTCAATTTCGACACCTTCAGCTGTCAAAAAATTCCGACAGCTCAGAGCATCGAAAATTTTCGACGCTTTTTAAAAGCGTCGACACTAAAGCGTCGAAATTTATCCACTTTTCTAGTAGTGAACATTTGAACAACAAGTTTTGAAGGGTGGCAAGATATGTTTATTTACTATATATCTGTACGTGTGAGGCTTTTGTAGATTCTAAAATCTTGTTTTCTTATATAAATGAGTAACTTCCTTTGGTAGATTTTCTAATTTGACTATATATTATTTAATAAAATTGCTACTCACAATTAAAAATATATATCCTGGAGTGAGTGGTGTTCCCTTTATAGTCTAATATTATAACTTGAGAGACCTAGAGCTTATTTTTGTTGAGGCGAGTCTCGGAGGTCTTTGGTGGAAAGTAGAGAATACAAAGGTTTAGGCTCTTATTACATGTGCTCTCACATTTTTCACAATGCCATAATTACTTGGAAACAAAATGTTCACGGTCCATTTGTAGCTAATGTCATTATCTTAATGAAATTACAATCAAATCCGGTTTTGGAAGCTTGTGGCAATGCAAAGTCGGTTAGAAATAACAACTCAAGGTGAGTTTCTACTACACATATTTTTCATACTCTATAAACATGTACGTTTAGGTTACTTTCCTTTGAATCTAGAGTTTAGACTTTAAAGAATGAACTGGGAAAAGAAACTTGCTTACTTCCGTATTTGCTGGTAATGAATGGTCAGTACTGAATGACTGTAAGACTAGGAAATTGATTAAGACTGAAAGCAGGGACGGAACCAGAAATAAATATTCGGGTGGGCTAAATTTGCATATAATTTTATTGCATATATTATGTAATATAAATGGCTAATCATTAACTCCATAAACATCATATTTTGAGTGATATGTTCACATTAATAGGGGAAAAAGAAGGAAAATACTTTCACATTAATAGGAAAAAGAATGATGCCAGGTGCAAAGGGTAAAGGGGAAAAAAAATGATGGCGGGTGTAAAGGGTTTGGGGGGTAAAAAAACAAAGGAAGCTTGCGACTCAGGAGAATCGAACTGACGACATCACTCAATACTATCATTGTTCACAACCAACTGCGCCAGCCATCATTTATGTGTAATATGCCAATACCCATGTGATTTTATTTTCAAATGGGGTGGGCTACAGCAAAGATGAGCCCACCCCTGGGTCCGTCTCTGACTGAAAGAATATCTAACTCTTTTCTTTCATGAAAGATAGGCTACAAAAATAGAGATTGAATTCTTATGGTGGGCTTGATTGGTGCCACTGCATTTTGTTAATTTTAGGAATCTTTAATACATATAAGCAATTAATAATTCATAAAACTAATATATACAAGATTTTGTAAGTCTCATCTACAAATTAAATGTTGCTAGCCGTGAATACTTAATCTTGATGATAAGCAACTCTCATCATAATATGGAGTTTTAGATCGATATATGATCAATTCAGTAAGTTGCAGAAAATAATCAACTATGAACAACTAGGGAACAACTTGTGTAAAAAAGGACTTGAAAGGAAAGAAAGAGAATCACTTGAATGCATATTATGGCAGTTTCTCTCAGCTTCCTACTCCTTACAGGTTGAGAATCATCTGTTGATCTCTCATTATCACTATAATCAGAATCTAATGACATAAAATGATGAAACTTTGGGAGGCCGAGCATCAGATTGCTCAAGCGATTTATTGCGTAAGTGAGGCGGCTTGTAGAGACTAGAGACCAGAATTAGTCTTCGTTGTCTCTCCGGCACTAATGTTGCAGCTTGAAGAACTCAGGCTGTTGTTCTTTTAGCCAATCAGTATCTTGACATTACTTGAACCATACGTAAAAAACACCCGTAGTATAGCAATAAAGGCAGCCATCTGCAACAAATTGATTGTAGAATGAAGCAAAAACTTCAAACAGTGGATAAAGATCCAAACACATGGTATTATCTCTGGTGGATAGAATGTGTGGAAAACACCTAATGGTACTTGCATGATCCGAAAGAGAACCTTTACGATTTGCAAGAACAAGATGGAGACAGTCTAGAAATGAAGCATAATACCTGCACGTGTGGGAGGATGACTGGTCAATATTTAGAATTTCTATCACTTTCTTTTCACGGCTAACAAAGTTGATTCAGTAATTTGAGGTGAAAACAAAAAGGAGAATTAAAATAATATCACAAGAAAATGAAAATCAAGTGATACGTGCATCAAAGAAAACATAATCACAAAACTAATGAAATTATGCATTAGATAACTCACTTCCATCTTCAGAATAAAGTTGGGAAGAAATCCTTTCAAAAAGCTAAATGTATCATTCAAGCCAATGGCTAGATCACAAAATAGTTGAGCATTGTTGCTCCATATCATAATTCCAACACATGTAACTTAAGTTTTAATCTTTAGGAGCTCCCTTCAATGAGCTAAAAGATGCATATTTTTCGGAAGCACCTTTGACATAACTATGGAGAGAGAGAGAGAGAGAGAGAGAGAGAGAGAGAGAGAGAGAGAGAGAGACCAACCTTACCTCTACCAAGGTCCTTTTATATCATGGGAAAACATTTTATTGTGCATATTGAAAATTTTGTCTATTGGAATCACTTCAATCCGTTTATAAAATTTGAAATCCATCCTCATTTATGAGGAATTGATGAAGTCTTGGCTAATCATCTAAACCAAGATGCTTAGCAAGTGGATGATCATTGCAATTAGTGTACAAAAAACAATTGACTATTATCCACCACATTGAGCATAATCGCATAAAGACTTGTTTCACGATATAATTCCACTAAGAAAGTCTCGTATTCAAAACTAAGGGGGCAGGGTGCCTGAAACAAAAATAAAATAAAATAAAATAAAATAAAATAAAAGAGGTCTACAGAATACCCCACATCAAATTCTCAAAAATGAGGTCTAACTTATGCAAGATGGGAAACAAGCCTCAAATGGACCCAAAAAAAATTGTCAATAAACCACCAACAACAACAACAACAACATTCCCAGCTTATCTTGCATGAGCATGGTTTGGGGGGCCAAGTTGTACGCACTCTTTCCCCGACCAAGTCGAGAGAGTGTTTCCTAATGGCCCAAACACCTGCGTAAACTCATAGCACATCCAAAGATAAAAGTATAACAATCAAACAAGGGAGACTAGGAAGTTATGGTGTGAGAAACGGGTGAAAGAATACGATTTTTGCCACTCCTCTGAGTCCCAGCTCAACCCTCTCTGACCTGGATGATGCTCCTCCATTGCGCCCTATCCCTAATCATGCTCTCGTTAAGATTCGAAAAGGCAAAATCTTGTCTGATCGATCACCTCCCTCCAATTTTTTTGTGGTCTCCCTCTGCTCCGTCTTACTCTGTCAATATCCAAATTATCACACCTACGCACCGGCGCCAGTTCAACAGTGAGCTGGTATATTGCGGTCACTTGAGCCCATCAGATGAGAGTCGGAATCGTATGCTGTATATGAGATTGACGCCTGTTGTTCTTCTACACGCATAACTTTAGGGACAATCAGCTTTGATCTATTCCTGGAGGTTATCCTCACGTACGACCAGCAGAGGATCCTGTCTGAGACTTCCTATTCTACTACTCGCCTTGAGGCGAAGAGGGCGCAACCAGCTGATGCTCGCGGAGACGATATGCCTAGGAGAGGAGGCTTTAGAGGAGGATGTCATGAAGCCGCACCAAGAGTACCTCCAGTTCAGACTACCTATGGAGGAGATGCACGGGTGAGGGGTGTCACTTGTCATGGATGCTTCTAGAGGGGCCATTATGTTACTTCTTGCCCAGCCCGTTCGACCGTCTTCTTTACCTGTGGTACTATGGGACACAGAGCTGCCAGATGTTCTCAGAGTCGTGGAGCTTCATCTACTACGCAGCCACAGAGACTCCTCGTGGCTTCTTAGTCGTCGTTGCTGATATATCCCCAGGGCTAAGGTCAGGGCCAGGGACGAGGTGATTGTTCTGGCAGAGGTCGAGGCGGGGGTAGAGGAGGCAGAGGCTATGGTCATGGAGGTAAAGTGCCAACAGGGCCAGGTCAGGGTAGAGGGTCAACTCCTGTAGGGCCGTCAGGGTCTGGGTATGATCGTGGCCAGAGCTCTGGAGGTCGAGGACCAGCATTACCCACACCGCCCTGCATATTCCAGATGCGAGTTGATGACTGTTCCGCCCCTACTTCCGCAGGTACTATACTCTTCCATGATGAATGCCTATCTACATTGTTTACTGGTGCTACTCACTGCTTCTTAGCAGAGGTGTGCATTGTTGGGTTGAGCCTGAGCTGCATGAGTGGTTCACCCCTTACTATTGGTTTGGCGGATGGGGCCATGGTTAGGACAAGTCGAGAGATTTTAGGGTGCCCTATCCGTATAGGTGAGCGAGAGTGGTCAGCCGACCTTATTGTCATGTCGTTGAGGATGCACGGTCTCATTCTGGGTATGGATTTCATGGACCACTATGGAGCGATTATCAACTTACGGATGAGGACTGTGTCAATCTTGGCATACGACGGGACCGGGCATCAGGTTTGAGGGAGCGACCCCAACAGGAACGGGGCGCTCATCAGCGTAGTCAGAGCTGTCAGACTTCTCGACCACGGTTGCGTCGGATATTGGTGTTAGCTTTAGAGGTGGATCGCGTACACCCCAGCTTGTTAGATGTTCCCATCGTCAGAGAGTTCACAGATGTGTTTATAGAGGAGTTTCCAGGACTTCCCCCACATAGAGAGGTCGACTTTGCGATTTGAGCTAGAGCCGGACACCAAGCCCATTTTGTGATTCCCTTACCGCATGACACCGATGGAGATGACCGAGCTGAAGGCTCAGCTAGAGGAGCTAGGTGAGAAGTGCTACATTAGACCTAGTGCATCGTCTTGGGGAGCGCCAGTGTTGTTCGTCAAGAAGAAGGATGGGTCGTTGAGACTGTGCATCGATTATAGGAAGTTGAATCCCGCGACGGTGAAGAACCGGTATCCCTTTCCCAGGATTGATGATATGTTGGATCAGCGGTAGGGCGCCGTTGTCTTTTCAAAGATTGATTTGAGATCGGGTTATCATCAGCTGCGAGTGAAGCCAGAGGATGTTCAAAAGACTGCTTTCCGGACCCGCTATAGACACTATGAGTTCGTGGTCATGCTTTTTGGGTTGACCAATGCACCAGTCGTTTTCATGGAGCTCATGAACCATGTGTTCATCGACTATCTGGACATTTTAGTCTATTCGAGGAGTAGAGAGGAGCATAAGGAGCATTTGAGGATTGTGCTTGAGACGCCGAGGGAGCATCAGATGTATGAAAAATACAGCAAGTGTGAGTTCTGGCTTACAGAGTTGGCTTTCTTAGGCGATGTGATTTCAGCTGAGGCAGTTTTCGTGGATCCGGCGAAGATTGATGCCATCGTTGGTTGGGAGGTACCCAAGAACGTCAGAGATATCCACTCATTTCTAGGGTTGGCCAGTTACTACAAAAGATTCGTTCAGGGATTCTCGAGTATCGCCCAACCGATGACGCAACTGTTGAAGAAGGACGTTTTGTTCGAGTGGAGTGCAGAGTGTCAGGCCAGCTTTGAGCTTATGAAGGAGAAGCTGATGATCGATCCAGTTTTGGCGTTGCTAGATGAGACTAAGGACTTCGTCATCTATACAAACGCTTTGCATTCCGGCTTCGGTTGTGTTCTGCATCAGGGAGACCGAGTCATCTCTTATGCTTTGTGCCAGTTGAAGCCTTCAGAGGTGTCTTATCCCGACCATGACTTAGAGTTGGGCGTTGTAGTTCACGCTCTGAAGATTTGGAGGCATTACCTGTACGACACTTCATGCAAGGTGATGACAGATCACAAGAGCTTGAAGTATATTTTCACTCAGAAGGAGCTCAACATACGACAGAGACGGTGGCTAGAGCTTCTGAAGGACTATGACTTGGACATAATTTATCACCCAGGGAAGGCCAATGTGGTGGAAGATGCGCTCAGTAGGAAGACTTACCAGGAGGCATCAATTGCTACGCTTACAGCTCAGAGAGACTTGCATGCAGATTTGATGAGATGCAGCTTCGAGGTTTGGGTTCTGCGAGAGAGCGG
This sequence comes from Persicaria maculosa, assembly GCA_963922045.1. Classification (NCBI taxonomy): domain Eukaryota; kingdom Viridiplantae; phylum Streptophyta; class Magnoliopsida; order Caryophyllales; family Polygonaceae; genus Persicaria; species Persicaria maculosa. The sequence continues at coordinate 43,571,746 of OY998258.1, forward strand.
ACAATTGTCGTTCTTGGAGTTTCGGGCAGAGTTGACAGAGGAGATTCGTCGAAGCCAGGCAGATTGTCCCAAGATTGCAGTTACGAGTGTAACGGCCCGAGATTATAATTCCCGGGTTACGTTTCGAGGGATGAAACCTCTCGTTAGGATCTTGCGCCCCGAGTACAGGTTGAAGGTTTGAAATTCTACTCTAACGTTTTCAAGTGGGATTTCATACCCAAAATTCCAAGGGATCGTTGGAATCCCCGGGGAAGTCCCTTGTACCTGTCATAAGTCTAAGCGTGGAAAACCAACAGTCATGTAAATAGTAGAATCAAGGTGTAATACAAGAGGGTGCCACGGCAGAGCCGGGTCAAAACCAAATCAATAAGCGTATTTATCGAAATCTAAGGTTAGACCATTTCTTTGCAATCGCCCAAGAGAGTACCCACGTTACAGAAGCAAGGAACAATCATGCTGCAAAACAAACCTAAAAAAATATGTATGCGGGGCGGTGTCAGATCGAAGCCCTACGCAATATAATCACAAACAAGTAGACACATACACACGCTACTCCTAATAAAGATGCTTCTAGATGCAAGGCGGAATATTAACACACTAGCATGGTCCTAAGATCAAGTGCATAAATATAATAAGGCCTTAGCACCGAATACCAAGTGGTATATCCCTCTCCTACCTTCACCCCCTTCCGATAGGGCGGAGACTGGCCAGCTCGTGAATGAATTCCATAATAATCGGGCGGCATGCATGCCCAACCCGTATCCACAATAAAGTCCGCATGCAGATCATAATATAAGGAAGTTTCATGACTCGATTGACTCAAGACGGGACCCGATGGGACTGGGCCGTCCTATAACCCTAGCAAAGACTCTAGTTACTTCACAGATAACGACCGTTCTGTTTACAAAAGCAATGAGTAAACGAATGCTCAATCATGAGTGCAATCCTAGCAGGATACTACATGGCATGCTTTATTATGAATGCAAGCACCTAGTATGCACATGGCTACAAGCAGTAAGATCTCTTTTCGAATCTGAGTGAGCTCATATAGGAACTCACCTGGCTATGCAGAACAGCATAATAGAAGATCCGGCATACATCAATGATAATCACAAAGCATCACCTAGATACATATCAGAACACATATATATAAGTCTACGTCTAATCATTCAAGCACTCAAAGCACACATCATTCAACAAGAATAACAATCATATCGTCGTCGTGCCATCAAGTTCAACCATTCATCATATTGCCACATTCCACGAGACCATATCATTCTCCACAATTCACTTAGCCACATTCACATTCTCATAATAACATATCCGTATATATCTCAACAGTCCAATATAGTTCATAAAGTATAAGTCAAGCGATACATAAGTCCACCCTTTCTATTGAGACCCAAATTATGAATCCTTTTTTTTTTAAATAGGCCCAAAAACCTTACTTTAAAGAAAATCGGATCCAAGGCCCATGTCCAAATACAGATCCGGCCCAAGGAGGAAAATGAACCAAAGCCTGGTTTTTGTTTAAGTGAACCAACCGGTTTATTTTATTAATTTTCTGAACCGGCCAAATAGAAAGGAAATGAACCCAAACCCCACTCGGCATTGTTCACTTCCTTCCTCCCCAGTTCTTGCGTTCGGAAATCAGAAGAAGGGAGGGAGAGAGGAAGCTCGCCGGCGTCGACTTCAAACTCCGACCACCTACCCGGCACCAAAGGCCAAAACTTGAACAAGAAAGAGGAGAAGGAGAGGCGCTCACCGAGAGGAGGTTTCGAGACACACCGGAGGCTGTCCAAGCTCGCCGGAGGGGCGGTTCGAGACGTCGGGGGCCGGATTCTTTGCCGGAATCTACCTAGGAAGGGCGAAGGAGATTAAAGGTGGGATCTTTGCTCGATTTGAAGGTGAAAGAGAGGAAGAGCGAGCGAAACGGAGCTTACCGAGGCGAACGGAAAGTAGGGCGGCGCTCGGTCTCCGGAGCTTCTTCTGGCGGTTGCTGCTACTTCTTTCGGCTTCGAGGGAGGCAGGGGTGCTCCTGTTGCTTGCACCTTAGGTGGAAGGAGGGAGGAGTGGTGGAGCTTGGGTGCTCACGGCAACCGAAAAGGGAGAAGGAAAAGGATAAGGTGTGAAATTGTTTTTTTTTTTTGGGTTTGTGAGGTGTTGTGTCTGATAGGGTCCTATTATATAGAGGAAGGGATAAGGCTGGCAATTTAGCAGGGGGTGGAGTGGTGCAGTTTGACCCTTTTCCAAGAATGAAGAAGGGTGGGGAGTTACATTTTGAAATTGAAGAGAAGAAGAGAGGTTGGGAGTTGGTTGTGGCGTGGTGCCGGTCTGAGGAGGCACAGGAGGGGAAAGCAAAGGAAGAAGGGGAAGAGTGTGTTTGGTCCAATCTGGGAAAGAAAACAAGAAATGAGCTGGGGGAAAGTTGCCTTGCTGCAGGCATCAAGAAAAGGGAGATGGTTGCTCTGAATTGCAGTCGGAAGAGGACAAGAATAGAGGGGAAACAACACTGTTGGTCAAAGGGAATACTCCAAAAGAAATGCCCAAAACCCAATTCAAAATACCCGGAAGATAAACCCCGAACCCGCTCTTTCGACCATATCCCGACTCGTTCAAAATAAATTTTTAAAAATTCGAGGAAGATGTTGCCATGTGAAGTTAATTTTCAAAAATTTTATTTTAGGTCGGAAATCCGCTTTAAGAGTTCTACAATCTGAGTTAGGGAATTTTTTTTCCGTTAAATTCCACTTTTAAATTAATTTTGATTTTTCCTTTTTCTGAAAAATTAGGATTTAAAAATCCGAGTCTTTACAACGAGGGAGCGGATGGCTAAGGGAAGATTCAAAGAGCTCGCAGGGCAGAGTTATAGGGATATTTATCCTAAACAATACTAAAGCATAACCTGTTTAGGACACGTGGCAACTCCTGGTGGAAAATTTTCCCGCTCAAATGTGTAGCCAATAACACAATCTTCTTCTTTCCTTTTTTTTTTCTTGGCAAGAATATCAATATTGTAATTTTTCTCCTAAATATGTGTGGCATACGCTTGATTTTTTTTTCAACCATTAACATCCTAATTAGCTTGGTAGCACATTTTTTAATCATTCATTTTTCAATAATAATTAAAATGTAACATATATATAGTTATGTGTATCTTATTTTATACAATCATATACTCCGTATAATATTAAATAGAAATACTTCTGGTGTAAAATTTTCCTGCTCAAATATTTAGCAATTATATAATATTTTAGGAAAAATGACCAAGAATAATACCAACTATCACTCATGAACCAAAAATAATACGAACTTTAAAATTGACCAATTAGTATCCAAACTATATCCAATTAAATCGATTTTGATACAATGGCTAAAATTTACAAATGAAAAAATAATCTGACTTAAAATATAATTAATAAAAAGTTTGGAAGAAATTGTAAATTTGAAGGGGACTCATCATTCGTCTATTCGAGACCGGGATCTGGAGCAAGGACTGTAAAAACCTAAATCTCAAATTTCAAGATTTTCATCCAAATTGGTCATGGCGGTGGCAGATCGAGGTTCTCCGGCTTGATGTCGTGGTGGGAGATCGATGTCGTGGCGGTGGCAGTGAGCGAGCGCGGAGATGAGTTGCGAGAAGACGATGCAGACGTCAGCCTCGGAGAAGCGGTCGAAGAGAGTGGTGGGTCGCAGATGTCGGTGACAATGAGGAGGTGGGAGTCGGAGTCGTAGAGGTTGTGGATCTGGAGGATGTTGGGGTGAGAAGAGAAGAGGAGGAGGAGCTTGGGGCTTGGGCTAGGCGTCGAGGCAGCGGGCGTCGAGGGAGTCGTCGGCAACACAATTCGCGAGCGCCGCACTGCAAATGGAAGAAGACGATGAATAGTGAAGAATAGTTTTTCCCATTTTTACAAAATTTCCCCAAGCTTCTTGTTAATTATATTTTGAGTTTAAATAGTTTTTTCGTCTTCGAATTTTAGCCCTAGTATCAAAATCGGTTTAATTGGATATAGTTTGGATACTAATTGGTCATTTCTAAAGTTCGTATTATTTTTGGTTCATAGGCGATAGTTGGTATTATTCTTGGTCATTTTTCCAATATTTTATATTAATGCCAAATGTATATTATTACATAATGTTAGTTTTTTTTAACAGATAGTCTGCTTCTTTTTTGGCAAGAGTATCAATATTATAATTTTTGTTCCTAAAATATGTAGCATTCGATTGATTTTTTCCCAATAACATTCCTAACCTAGCTAACTCATTTTTTTAATCTTTTTTCCTCAATAATCTAATATATTATATTCCGATCCTTTGTTTGAATTAGAACAAATTGTATAACACTTATACTCATAATCATATACATCTTATCTTATATACAATAGTAACAATACCAACTTCTGCCACATGTCGCTACCTAGATATGTTAATATCGGATCATTCGGATTGGATTTAGATCGGATCATTTTGATTTCTGGGTAAAATGGGTCTTGCATATATCCGGGTTGACTCGAACCCGGGTTTCACTTTGTTTTGGGTCAAATTAGGTCCATTTTGGGTTTGTCAAATTTTTTTCAACTATATTAAAATAATTTAACTATAGGAGTGATTTCATTATATTCTAATTTTTTTCAATTAATTAGTACTTCGTATTTTCTTAAGTTTTGTAAATAGGTAAGTCACATTTTAATCTATATATTTTTTCTCCACTTAAAAGTATAATTATGAATTAATATGTTTGATTACATATTGTTATGCTTTTTTACTCTATTTGAACAGTCTTTTAATTTGTACTCTATTTGTATCAGAACACTTAACATTCTAAATATATTTAATGTCTAAACATTCGAAATTTTTTTCCATTTTCCTATATATTAGCTTTTATTTCCAACAGTGTCTTATTAATTCTCCAACTTCTAATATCTTTCTACGCTGTTCATTGACAAGGTTGATTTTTACCTTATTAATTTGTTGTATTGGAAAAAAAAATTGCTAAAAAGATAAGTATGATTAGAAGAACATGTATTGTGAATTTGTGATACTAGAAAGAAGTATCGTTTTTATGTAATTTTTAAATTAAACATGATTAAAAAAAACTATGATTAAGTCAATGATATTAAATTTCAAAGATGATTGGATTAAAATAGTTTTAATTGAAAATTATAACATACCTCTTCATAAAAAAATTTAGGTGTTTCATTATCAAAGTACAAAAAGGGCAATGACCTCTTGATTCACATTTGTTTGACTTTAAATATTTTGAAATAAGTTTTTATGATAAATAAAATTCTACTTATTAGGTTCATATTTTTGTTCAAATTTAAAATGGTGTATTAAAGAAAAATATATTTAAGTTATAAATGAAGATCTTTTATAAGAATTTGAGACAAAATTAACACATTTTATATTCAAACTAATTTTAGAGATTCTTTCATATATGGAAGATATTTATCTTTAATAGCACATTATTTTTTTTATAAAAAAAATAGCATATCCTAAACAATACTAAAGTAGGAGCTGCTTAGGACACGTATGAAAAATTTCCCGTCTTTTTTCCCTTCTATTATTGTGCCACATATGAAAAATTGACCACCTACTTTTTTATTTCTTTTGATAATAAATTATTATATTTTGAATATAAAATGTTGATGACCGTTCATATATACACCAAAAATCTTATAAACTTATTTTAATTTTGATTAAAAAGAAGTCTATAAGATATTTGTAAAATTTATAACCATTTTTAGTAATAAAATAGGAGAATGTGTTCATATATACACCAAGTTTTTTAAATAATATTTTTTTAAAATTTTGGTAAAATATATTTTTTAAATTTATTTGAGATTATAATTTAAATAAAGCGTAAAATATTATAATATCATATATATTTTACATAATCCTAATAGAATTTGACAATAGGTGGTGATTTGTTAATAAAAAAAACATTTACTGGGTGGTTTTCTCTAATTTTGTTCCTAAAAGGTGGTTAAGTGTAAAAGTCTATATTTAACCGGTGGTTAAGTGTAAAAGTCTATATTTAACGGATAACTTTCTGAATTTTCCTAAAAAATATCTTTCTCATTAACGAAGTGGGTACTTTGCTTGATTTTTCATAACATTGATTTTAAAAAATTTAAATAAGTGTGTATTAGAAGTTGTTAAGTACAAGTTAAACTCTGAAACTCTAACTAATGAAATTTTAGGTTGATTCGGGGTGGTGGTTGGCATGAATATATGTCATTTGTAGAATTGAGCCAGTTCTTTTTATTGAGTTTTTTAATTTCAAATCGGTTCAGAATCATTTAATATTGGATATGATTATTACTGACTCAAAGGAGGTTAGATATCATGAAAATTAAATTTATATAAGTTTTAAGTACAAATTCGGTCAGTAGATTTTTTAAAATATTTTTCTATTAAAATAGGTTAATAAAAATTATTGTATTTTAATTTATTTATTAACCAAAACTTATATAATATTTCTGTAATTTACAACTACGGGTAATGAACTAGTTAAAATCTAATAGAAAAGCAAATAGTTAATGCCAAATTAGATAAATAACCTTTTTAAGCAAACAATTAATGCCAAATTAGCTAAATAACCTTTTTATCTAATTAATTTTTTTCTTGCTATAATCGATAAAAGATTTAGATACATTTATCTCAAAAAATAAAAATATTGTTTTGGTAATTATATATTTCCTTGCACTCCAATGTATTTTTTTTTTTTTTATTAGGTAAAATTTCGAAGGTCAGACAGGCCTGACTCATCGAGAGGCCGACAAAGTCGGCAGACGGCGAACCGTCTAACAGAACAAACTAAACCAGAAATACAAAAACAAGCGAAATGAACCAAGCAGAAATAAACTCTACAACAAATGTTCCAAGAAGGCCAAACACCCAAAAAGCTGAAGAAGCCGCCGAAGAACGCAGCCAAGCACCACCGAACAGTAGCACCGCAGACCAGTAGTACAGCAGGACACTATCTCCTGTGGGTAGTGCAGACGAACTCCAAGGAAACTATCCCGGATACGGAGTCGCCCTGAGCGCACCACCTCGACCCCAGCCAGACCCGACTACAGACTCCACGCCCCCCTCAACCAAGCAGAAGACCTCCTACAAACATCGGAAGCAGAGCCGCAACATGCTCAAAACAAAACGCCAACAAGCTTTCACCTACAAAAAAATCGACAAGCCCTTACGGGATTTTCTCAAGAGGGTCTCGGGATTTGCACTCCAATGTATATATATCCTCATAGTTTCATAGATAGATTGAGATATTAGATTTAATTTCCTTGATTAAAAAAAATATGGAACTAGAATCTTCTAAATCATGCCTATATAAACGCGCATAATCCCGACCTCTCGATCATTCAATCGTCTCAAGCTTCTCTCAATCCTCTCTAACTCTTCGATCAATCAAATCGCGCGATCAAACCTATTTGGATTACTCCGACATCCAGAACGAATTCAAACTCAAATTCCATGGCGGAAGAGCAACGATGCGAGCAATCGAACGCCCCAGGCTTCTGCGCCAACAACTGCGGCTTCTTCGGCAATCCGGCGACGCTCAATCTCTGCTCCAAGTGCTACGTCCACCACCTCGTCAAGGAGCAACGCCGCAGCGAATCGGAAAAACAGAGCCTTTCGACCTCCGCCGCCGCCAAAACGGCGTCGTCTCCCGCGGTCTTTTCGGCGGTCAACGCTCGCGCTAGAGACGGCGTCGTTTCGTCCGATTCTACTGATACTACGGCCTTGGAGAAAGCCGGCGATACGGCGTCGTCTCGGCCTGCCAGGTGCGGCGCGTGCAGGAAGCGCGTGGGGCTGACGGGGTTCAAGTGCAGGTGCGGGACCACCTATTGCGGGGCCCACAGGTACCCGGAGATGCACTCGTGTGCCTTCGATTTCAAGGGGATGGGGAAGGACGCGATCGCGAAGGCCAATCCGTTGGTAGTCGCCGCCAAGCTGGACAACAAGTTGTGATGTGGGTGACGTGGCGGGATCTGGGCCGTTGGATTTCGGTTTATGGGTGATTAGATCTGTTGGGCTTGTATTTGTTTGGGCCTGGGCCCATTAACCCATCAATTATTTTTTCCGTTGTTTTAGTTGTCGGATTTAATTTTGTTTATACAAAGACTTACGAGTAATGATAAGTAACTAAGATTTGTTGTTATTTTTGCTTGGATATTGACAAAATAGTCATTTTTATACACCCATTGATATTTACAAAGTAAATTTTATTTAAGATATTTTCTTAGAAAATACGGTAAAAATTCAGACAAAAAAAAATGTAAAAATACTACTAGGGATATTTCGAATTTTTTTAAAAAATATTCAAGAAAAAATAAAAAAATTACAAAAAAAATCACAACTTGAAAATATTTACAGAAATATTCAAAATTTGCAGGTGTGTCGGAGAAACGCGGTCTCAGACCGCGTTTCTTGAGAAGATTATCAATTTAAACCTGACGCCGAAGGAAAATAGCATTTTAAAATAAAAACGCGGTTTGAAACCGCGTTTTAGCCCTAATTTCGGGTAAAACGCGGTTTAAAACCGCGTTTATTTCCTAAAAAAAACTAACAAAAAAAATCCAAAAATAAAATAAAAAATAAACAGTAAAACGCGGTACTAACCCACCCGCGTTTTACTTGCAGGCAGATCTGGTGCTCAGAGATCTCCGGCGCCCTCCGTCCCTCCGCCCTCGCCCTCTGTCCCTCCGATCTGGTGCTCAAACCTCGCTCTCCGTCCCTCCGCCCTCACCCAACCACCAATTGCAACCCCTCCTCCTCCTCCCACCTCCGACAATCATCTGCTCCGCCCTCGCCCTCCGCCTCTCCCTGTCGGATTCGCGACCTCGCTGGCTCGCTTTCCTCCCTCCGCCCTCGCTGCCCATCCCAGCCACCAATTTCGGGCCTTCCTCCTCCTCCCACCTCCGACAACCATCTGCTCCTCCCTCCGCCCTCGCCTTCCGCCTCTCCCTGCCGGATTCGCGACCTTGCTGGCTCACTCTCCTCCCTCCGCCCTCGCTTTCCATCCCAGCCACCAATTTCGGGCCTTCCTCCTCCTCCTACCTCCGCCGGAGATCTCTGCTGGTGCACCGATGCACGTAAAACGCGGATTAATACCGCGTTTTACAGTTTATTTTTTATTTTTTTTTGGGTTTTTTTTGGGTTTTTTTAGGAAATAAACGCGGGTTTAAACCGCGTTTTACCCGAAATTAGGGTTTAAACCGCGTTTTACCCGAAATTAGGATTAAAATGCGGTTTGAAACCGCATTTTTATTTTAAAATGCTATTTTTCTTCGACGCCAGGTTTAAATTGATAATCTACCCAAGAAACGCGGTCTGAGACCGCGTTTCTCCAACACACCTGCAAATTTTGAATATTTTTGTAAATATTTTCAAGTTGTGATTTTTTTTGTAATTTTTTATTTTTTCTTGAATATTTTGAAAAACAAATCGGATATTTCAGCCGAGAAAATATGTTTTTTTTAAAGCCGCAAAAGCTATTGTAAAATAGAGAAAGTTGAAATTTTTAGAGAAAATATGAGTTTTTTAAGGTCTAACAGCTTCTCTATGCTCATTTCTAAAATAGAAAAATCTTAGGAAAGAGTACTCATCTCTAAAATAGAAAAACCTTAGAAAAGAGAGAAAAAATCTCTAAATTTAGAGGAAGATGGCAAAAACTCTAAATTTTAATTCTCCTCAATACCAATGTAAATTCATTGTAATTCATCAAAAATTGGACAAATTTGTTATATTTATACAAAAATTAAATTTGGAGTATTTGTTATAATTAAATTAAATTGAATGTTTTGCTAGAATTAACTCGATATTTAATTTAAACACGTTAGTTTTAAGTTATGTTAAAACTCATGTTATATGTAAATGTCAAACTTATACTAGTTTATATTTTAAGTTATGTTAAGCCTAAGTATTAAAATTTATATTTCAATTAAAATTATTTACCTTTTTTTAATTTTAACTTAAAATTCATGTTCATCTAGTTGTATGAAATTATTTCACAATTTGTATAAAGTTTAAGGATAGCTAAAATAGAAATTGCCTTAAATAGAGAGTATATATAGTATGTAATAAATGCATAAATTTGTAAAATAGAGAAACTGTTGGAGTTGAAGTATAAATTTTTTAGAGATTTTGATATTTTTTCCTCTATTTTAAAGAATTTTTAGAGGAGCTATTGGGCTTGCTCTAACCGTTTATGAAAAAAATACCAAAACTTTTATTTCAAGAAATTGTATAAGTAATAACTATTTCTGAAATTAAATGTGTATACAACTATACACCAACTAAACCTCAACCTCACCTTGTTAAAGAGCCAAAGTGGTTCAAAGTTGGACCAACAAGTGTCCATAACTCCATAACACTTCTGTATGCACACTTACACGTACACTCAATTCACTATCTAGTTTTTTTTGTTAGCAGAGCTATTAAATTAAATTGTTCTCATAAACAATACATATTTTTTTGATCAATTGTTTAAGAGCACAACAACTCTTACAAATGGTCTTGTAAAATAGAGAAACATTAAGAGAGAGAAGAAAAATCTGTAAATTTAGAGGAAGAAGTGAAATTTGTAAAATTAAATGCTTTGCTCTTCCCCATGAAATTGTTAATAGATTTGTGGTTGAGATTGTAAGATTTTGAATTAAAGTAAATATTTTATGTTCTATTTCTATCTATATCTATATAAACTCTTAATTTAGAAGAGTTTATATTGAGGTGTCAACATTAGAGAGATTTTAGGGGTTTTGATCAATTATAATTTTCTTTTTTCTCTTTAATCCTTTTTTTTTAATTCTCCTTTTTACTTATTTTTCTTTTAATTCTCTTTTTTTCTTTAATCTTACTAACTATCTATATCTATATCTAATATCTAATATAATACTAAAACACTTGCAAAATGGGACACGTGGCGGCCATACATTTAAAGTTAGAAATTTAGTATAAATCCCCAATTACTTCTCCAATTGTTTAAAAATCAAAATTTAGGATAAATCTCCAATTGCTTCTCCAATTGTTTAAAAATCGAAATTTAGGATAAATCCTCAATTGCTTCTCCAATTGTTTAAAAATCGAAATTTAGGATAAATCCTCAATTGCTTCTCCAATCGTTTAAAAATTGAAATTTAGGATAAATTCCCAATTGCTTCTCCAATTGTTTAAAACTCTTTTATTTATAACGTTTACAGTTTTTTTTTTTTTTTTTGCAGAGCTACATCTCGACATTGCACCATTGCACCTGAATCCAATTGATCATGATCGATACTAAAATTGAATGAATGATCAACTACAACAATGGCTTCCCGCTCTTACAGGTTCATTCCATCTAATTTGAAACACCATCAATGCACCTCAAATGCATGTACGTGCAAAAAATGTTCACATGACACTTCTAATTTCACAAATTTCCTGTTGCACACTACAAACACTAAAAATACAAATCTGAAATCTCTCATAGGTTCCCTTCAACCTTTCCTAGGCGTGTATGCAGTCCATGAACGTTTCCTAGGCGTGTAGACAGTCAATGAAAGCCTCTTGGTTATCGTGACAGTCATCTAAGGCTAAGCTGATAACTTATCCACATATATATGTTTCCTTTCCATTTGGCTCATGGTGTGGGATGATCCTCCCATTCATAGTCCGCTCCTTTCCATTGATTTCATCATCGAGGAACATCCCATGGATCTCAACACCTGAAGGACACAACGCTTCGTCTAACAAAATCAGTTGTTGTACATAAAACACTAAATAAAACACCCTAAATAAAAAAAATCACAAATTCAGATATACATATATTTATCCTTCTATTAAATACCCTCCTCCATAAATTCAACAATAAATAAAAATTAAAAAAAAAAAAACAAATTTCAGATCTACAGAGATTTGATTTTGGGCCTTATTTAACAGCTTGATTTGCTTCACATCCCTATTTCATATTTGTTTTTAATTTACATGGTATCCAAATATTTGATCCAATAAATCTTTTTAAGTTTATGACCAAGTTCCGCTCCAATTTTACTCTTATATATTGCTATAAAATGTAACATTTTTTTTAGAATTTTTTTAATAGATGATTAAATCTAACTTGGTTGATGAATAATGAGATCTATTTTCTAAGTTCATTGATCATAGAGTTGGTTAATTGATTTCTTTTGCATTTCCAGTAGCTGTTTGATTTACAGAACACTAACTCGAACCTCAAGAGTGAGTTAAATAATATTAAAACGATATAATATAAGCATTTCCAGTAGTTGTTTCATTTATGTTACTTTTTTTAAAAGTTCCATCCGTTATTACTTCAATTACCCAATTAACCAATGTTTATCTCTTTTATTTAACCAAAAGATTACACATTTATTCTAATTTCAGATCTGCAGAGATTTTTAAACCAATTACAAAACATTCTGTTACTTTTTGTTAAAATAATTAAAATTTTCAGATCTGTAAGGTTTTTTAACCAATTACAATCCATTCTGTTACTGTGATTTTTTTAAAGTTCCATCCGTTATTACTTCAATTAACCAATTAACCAATGTTTATCTCTTTTATTTAACCAAAAAATTACACATTTATCCTAATTTCAGATCTGCAGAGATTTTCTTAATTATTAAAAACCAATCGATATTACTTTATTTTTTATGTTCTATCCGCTATTAATTTCAGATCTACAGAGATTTGTTTTACCGTTTTACTCTCATTCACCCTAACCTAACTGGCAACACTACTCTATATATAATCAGAATCGAATATAACAGAGAACCCACTTCTCCTCCTTCCTCTTCCACCTGTCATGGGGCAGTCCTCTCATATGGAATTCAATAGTGTATACAACCAACATAAAAAACCTAAATAAATTCATCAATGTTTATCTCATTTCTAACCAAAAGATTACAAATCTATCCTCTAAAAAGGGATTTAGACAGTTTATAATTGCTGCAAAGGTTCATATCTATCCTAACTTAATAGTCAACAATAATCTATATCTCATTTCTCATTCCAAACTAAAAGATTTGATATCTACTATAAATCTTCTAGAAAAAACAGAAAATAAAAATAAAATCAGCTGCTGCAGACGTAAAAACTCATATAAAAACAAGAAATTCATCAATGTTTATCTATTTTTTAACCAAAAGATTACAAATCTATCGTCTAAAAAAGGATTTAAAATGTTTATTCATATCTATCTATCTATCTATTTCTATTATTATTCTATTATCTCTCCTAACTTAATACAGCGAAAGATGCCATACAAACCATAATGTGTTCGATATTACAAATAAAATACAATTCCACATAAATAATGCAATATTAATAAGATAATTTAATTTAGCAGACAATGCACACCCACATAAATAATTTCACTGCACAAAATTCCAATCCAAATTCGATTTCGACATTCCCATTGCACAAAACCCCTAATTCAAATCCCATTGTTATTCAACAACCACTGTTATTCCAATCCCACTGCACAAAATTCCAATCCAAATTCGATTTCAACATTCCCACTACACAAAACCCCCAATTCGAATCCCATTGTTATTCGAATCCGAAATTCCAATCCCATTGCACAAAACCCCCAATTTGATTTCAACATTCCAATCTAAATAAATCAACCCTAGATCGTTGTTATTTGTTAAACCAAACCGGTGAAAATTTAAATGAGATTATGGATAATCGATTAGGACTTGGGAGTTGGGAGTGGTACCTGAGAAAGGAGTCCGGATAGAAGACGGTGCGGCTACAACAGCAAGGAGGCCGGACAGAGGCGATGAGAAGGTGACGAAGATGGTCTGCTTCTGATCGGCAACAAAGCCGACGACGACACTTCGGCAGTCGCCTGGGCTACTTGAGCAGAGAGTGGCGCCTGGGCTCGCTGGAGTCGCCGGTGACGACGGGAGAGAGCAAGCGGGGCAGCCAAGGTCCGGGCTAGACTGGAGGTCGACGGTGAGGTGATTGAACAAATGGAGGCCGAAGGAGCGGGCGATGGTGCTGCGAAGGGAGTTCGGACTTTGGAGCAGTAAACGGGTGTTTGATTTTTAGGGTTTTTCTCTTAACGATGCCGTTTTGATTTTTTTTACTAGCTAATTATTGCTGAGAGGGTAAATCCTTATTTATTGTGAAAAAAATATTTTTAATCCATTATTTTACAATGTTTCATTATAAATAATTGATCTAAATGATATTTACTCCATTTACATACTTTATATTATAATAGTCTATATAATATGAACTATTTCTTTTTTTTAAGATGTCATTCTTAACTTTGTTAAGATAGAAAACAGCATTAAGTGCGGAGTCATATGACGATAAACTTCACAAAAGACTCAAAATTCATATCCAAAACACTAGATAATATATTCATATAGTTTGACAATAAACTTCACATAATATGAATTATTTCAAATAATTACATCATAGTTTGATTATTTCAAATAATTGCAGTATATTTAATGACAATTTGCTATATTCTTAGGCCTTACAATACACTATTTTATATTTTGTTATTAATATCATTAATCAAATATTGTATAGGAAATATCTACAAATTTTGCTTATATTCTCGCATCTCTAAATTTACTTATCACAAAAAAAAACTAATAAGAATATACTAACAAGATAGATAACAACAAAATAATAAATAGTTATGTCGTTTTCATATTATTATAAAAGTATAATACATCTAATAAATAATGTAAATAAGTTATGGTAATATCTTCTATAAAATATAATATACTTTGTAAATCCCGTGCGTTACGCACGGGCACTACGCTAGTAAACTCCTAATTTAGAAGAGTTTATGCCGAGGTGTCAACATTAGAGAGATTTTAGGGGTTTTGACCAATTATAATTTTCTTTTTTCTCTTTAATCCTTTTTTTTAATTCTCTTTTTTTTTCTTTTTTTTTCATTTAATTATTTTTCTTTCTTTAATCTTACTAACTATCTATATCTATATAAACTCTTAATTTAGAAGAGTTTATGCTGAGGTGTCAACATTAGAGAGATTTTAGGGGTTTTGACCAATTATAATTTTATTTTTTCTCTTTAATCCTTTTTTTTTAATTCTCCTTTTTTCTTATTTTTCTTTTAATTCTCTCTTTTTTTTTTCTTTAATCTTACTAACTACTGGACTTAATTCAAAACATCTATATCTATATCTATATAAACTCTTAATTTAGAAGAGTTTATGCTGAGGTGTCAACATTAGAGAGATTTTAGGGGTTTTGACCAATTATAATTTTCTTTTTTCTCTTTAATCCTTTTTTTTTAATTCTCCTTTTTTCTTATTTTTCTTTTAATTCTCTTTTTTTTTCTTTAATCTTACTAACTATCTATATCTATATAAACTCTTAATTTAGAAGAGTTTATGCTGAGGTGTCAACATTAGAGAGATTTTAGGGGTTTTGACCAATTATAATTTTCTTTTTTCTCTTTAATCCTTTTTTTTTAATTCTCCTTTTTTCTTATTTTTCTTTTAATTCTCTTTTTTTTTCTTTAATCTTACTAACTATTGGGCTTAATTCAAAACATTGAATTCAATCTAATATAACTATTGGGCTTAACTCAAATTCATTTACTAACTATCTATATCTATATACTATATTAATTTATGCCACATATCCGCTCCATGTTCAAAGTTATTTGTGAAAATATTATTTACATAATATCATTTTATTATGGTAACTATATTTTCTAATATTTTTGTTGAAAAATATTAATATTAATTACCGAATATTATTTGATGTTACATTTTTTAACCGATGGGATTAATTCAAAACTTTTATCTTTCACTATTTATCATTTATTTTTCTCTTTATCTCTTTAACCCAAGTGTATTTTTTTCTATTATTTTTAACACATTTACTAATCAATGGGTTTAATTAAAAATATTGAATTAAATCTAATGTCTATGATTTAACTATATATAAATATTATTTATAAAAAAATCGCGCCATGGCGCGGGAATCGTACTAGTTTCCTTTTAATTCAAGTAAAATTTTATTAAATAATATGCAATAAATATAGAATATAATTAATGTAAAAACTTGTAAAATAGAAAAGTTGTTGGGGTATAAAAAAATTTGAAATTTTGAAATTTTTTTCTACAAAATAGAGATTTTATAGAAAAGCGGTTGGACTCGCTCTAACCAATAACAAAATAGTAAAACTCTGTTAGTAAGAACGTGTTATTTCTTCTCAAAATATTGTGTCTTCGATTCACGTTGTCGACAAATGAGACAATGTTGATAGTCAATCTATTAATAACTCTATAAATTATCCCGTTTTCAAATGTATGTCCTAACTTTGATGATATGACTAAAGCCGAGTCCACATAATTTTTTTTTTTGTGTATAAAAAGATAATGACAGAAAAACTATGGCCATAATTAATTTCAGAACTTAATGTAATCATGTAACTAAACATAACTCAATACAATTGAATTGCCCATAATACCACCTCCAACTCCGCCAAAAAAGGTTCGCTAGAGGAGTGATTGGCCAACTGGTAATCAAAATCTTAAGGCTGGCCAGAGGCTTTCGACGTTGTTTATGGAGTTATGTTAGGCGTGAGGGACACTAAGCGGTGGATTTTCTAGCAAAGTTTAGACCTAGTTCTTTTTATTTTATTATTTCGAAAGATGATTTACTTTCTCAATTGTTTGACATTGTGTTTGAAGACCTTATGATTTCGCAATAATATGTTGAAATGTTTTTCAAAAAAAAAAAAATGTAACTAAACATAACTCAATATAACTTAATAGCTTGCTTAAAATAAAATAAAAAAATTAAAATTGAGGATTGCAGCATGAAACATGCCGGTTTGAGAGTGTGGAGGAACCATTCCAATATTCCATAATTTCCAGTAATTTTCCATCCATTTCTTCCTCACCAGTTGGGCCTATAAATATCCTGCTGTGTGTGTCTCTCTTTTTTCTCTCCCTTTCCCAAACATCCAACCATTCCCAAAACTCATTTTTGTTCTCCCTCCCTCCGTCCTTGGAAATTCCTCATCGCCATTCCAGTAGCTATGTCTCAGGTAAATTGTTTCCCTCCTTTCGTTTCCTCCGATCCTTGAATTCATGATTTGTGATTTAACTTCATCTCTAGAGATCCCTCTTTGTTTCCCGTCGTTTTCGATCTACTATTGACTTTCGATTTTCATTTGATGGTTATTAGCAATCCAAAGACCGAATAATTGTTCGAATTGATCGTTTCTCGTGATTGCTTTCTTTTTAGGTATTGATTCTCCGGGGACTTTATGCATAGGAAAATTAGAACTGTACCAATTAGACCTTTCTAGATGTAGTTGTGTTTTGGAACCCTAGTATTTGTTCATGTCAGATGTTTTTTAGGCCTTTGAATGAATATTAACGAACTGTTGGATCAGAGAGTTTCCCGGTCTCCAATTTTATTGGACAGAATAGATATATTCATATAAGATTGCAGCTGAGAAATTGTTGAAGCTATGTTTGATGCTTTCTAGTATGAAGAACATGTGATTCTGGATAAATTTTCTGTTGTTATAAGGGTTTCTAACTTTCTGTACATGTTTATGTGTGGATCTTCCGTAGTCAGTACATAGGCCCCATTTGGTTAATTAGCTATTGGTTTCGGTGTCAGGATGGAGTTTTAATATTGTGTGTTTGTTAAAATTTTGGTATAAAGAGAGATATACATATAAGTTAAATGGTATCGGACTATTCCAAACTCATTGTTATGGATTCCAAACTGTCATGGGAAACCCTTATAGTTCTGTCTGAAAAACTGAAAGTTGTCTTATTCATCGACGTCCAGCCTGTCTTTCACGGTGAGTGGAAACTAGTAAGTATATGTTGAGTTCTAATGATCACCCGTCAAGCAATTCATTGATGATGCCTGTTCATGAATATCATGTATAACGGTTTATGTCTACTTCTGATATGATGTTACCTATAGATGGCTGGTATAATGGTATTGGTTATTTGGTCTCTTATGTTAGTTTTTTTAATTATTTTGAGTGCAAAGTCACGCATATGTTTCTTGTTGTCAATTTGAGGGATTGAGTAAGCTTATGTTGGCTCTAGGAAATCTAAATTCTAATGGCGTAACATCTAAGCTAGCAAGGTCTCATTTGTGATTCTGATTTCATTTATTGTTGGAATGCAGACGGTTGTCCTTAAGGTTGAGATGACATGCCAGGGCTGTGTTGGCGCCGTTCAAAGAGTTTTGGGGAAAATGGAAGGTTTGTTTCTTCTTGGGATCTTTAAAATATTTATCCTTCCATCTGCACTTAATTGGTACAATAAACCTTCCATTTTGAAAGCTGTCACATTTCATGATACAATCATACAACCTAGCCAGGGAATTTCCTTGTAGATATGAATTGCAACGAAATCCAGAAGTGATGTTTGTTGACTCGGGATGTGAATTGCAATCTCTGCAGGGGTAGAATCATTCGACGTGGACTTGAAGGAGCAGAAGGTGACCGTGAAGGGCAACGTGGATCCTGAGGCAGTTCTTCAGAAGGTATCTAAAACAGGAAAGAAGACCACACTTTGGGATGAGTCTGCAACTGCTTCAGCTTAG
This sequence comes from Persicaria maculosa, assembly GCA_963922045.1. Taxonomy (NCBI): domain Eukaryota; kingdom Viridiplantae; phylum Streptophyta; class Magnoliopsida; order Caryophyllales; family Polygonaceae; genus Persicaria; species Persicaria maculosa. Next base: position 43,590,334 of record OY998258.1, read on the forward strand.
GCTTGAATCAGAATCTGCTGCCAAAGAAAATCTGTTTGCTATGTTTAAAGCTTTATCAAAGTAAGTAAAAACTGTGTTATACTTGGTTGTGTGCTGCTGTAAAGAAACACTTTGGGCGTGTACAGGGCTGACCCTGGTGGGGCAATAACCTGTGTATGGTTTGAGTCTTCTGACTCTGTGTTGTGATTGACAGATTTGATGATTTACCTTATGCATTAGTAGTACACTATGATTCACTAATAAGTATAAAAGCAATACAGTTATCTTGTAACAAAGGATGATTTACCTTGCCCCATGTCCCCTATCGTCTGTCCCTCAGGCATAAGAAGCAGGTAAGGTTGCCTATTAGTGCCTACGAAGAGGCCAACGATTATCATGCTTGGCTCGAAGAGCACTTGTTTGATTAAGGACCTGACAGCTTTGTAATGTCATGTCTTTGGGGTTTGTCATGTCAATAAGATTTTAATGTTAATATACTACAAAGTACAAAGGGTAATCTATAGATTTCTATAATTCCGGCTATTATATTCTTTAATTAGATTAAACATTGAAAGATCAAACAACTGAAATATGGTATTTTTTAAACCTTGTGTTTTCAGTAGTTTAAAAACTACTTCTACATGCCCCATACACACACCCGATTTAACTCATCCGAAAGTGAACCTGGGTACAAATGATTGAAGTGACTCACAATAAAAGACGAAATATAAAATTTTAGAAATAAAAATCCTAAATAGAAAATAATTGAACTTTGGGTTTTGGGGATTTGTTTTAGCAATGTTATGGCTAGAGTTTTGGTCTGCGGGTTGGTGTACTTTGCTTTTCTTACTGTGGTACAGGTTTCATGTGAACGGTGACTGGTTTGTCGAGCTTGTAGACGTCGTGGAAATGCGATGATGTCTGTTGATTATGTTAGAGTCCATATTGAGGTGTCAGCTAGTGATCCCCAGAGTTCTCTGTGTACGTCTCCGTTTTGATGGTCGGTCATTGGTTCTGCTAGCTTGTTTACAGTGTTGATGGCTTGTACTTTATTTCTGCTTTTTCAATTCCGTCATTTGCTTCTTGTTTTTCTTTTCAGTCATTTGCTTCCGGTTGTACATGATGGTTAGTCCATCTCACGAGTTGTCTGAGCTCTCGGTTTCTCTAGGCCTGTCTAGATAATCGAATTTCTTTACTTATATCAAAAAAAAAAAAAAAAACTTTATAAGTATAATTTCATATTTATAGTATCCACCCCTACTTTATTTCTCTCCTTTCTGTTTTCTTTCACATCTTCAATAAATTCCTTCTTTACTTTATTATTGAAGTAAACTTTTTCTAGTTTAAAATATTTTGGGTTGAGTTAAGTTCTGACCACACTACTAGAGCTATGGCCATTTATAGAGGCACAAAGTGACCCTCACTGATTAAGCCAATAAATAATGATATCCATATTTTGTTTATAAATCATTACGTGTATTGGTATTGTCCTAGTTAACAAGTAATGAAACATTCAATATATATAATGAGTTATGAATACATGTTTAATATTTATATCTTTTTTTATTACTAATAATCAACATATTAAGTGATGTATAAATAGTTTTATGTTGTAAACCATAATTAGTCTTTTGAATCTCTAGGATTGGTAGATGACAAATATTGGATACATGCAAGAGGTGAATTCTAAACAAAAAAGAAAAAACTAATGATTATTTTTTAAAAAGGAAGACAACTCGAAGAAATAGATAAGGTTACATCTACGCATCACAAACCTCAAAACAGGTCGAAAAGTCAGAAAAGAGTTAAATGGAAGAAATCGCCCGAGGGATTCATGAAGCTGAATTCTGATGGAGCCATGGTCGTGTCTGGGAAAGCTGCTGCTGGGGTTGTTATCCGCGACAGTCGTGGTAGCGTGGTGTCTTGCGGTGCGCATGGACTTGGGAGCGCGTCTTCGATCCAAGTTGGGTGTCTCGGCCTTCACGCCGACCTCCTCTCTGTTGTGAGGTTGGGCCTCTCTCGCCTTGCGGTGGAGGGCGACTGTCTGACCGTCATCAATGCCCTACGTGGGATCGGTACTTGCCCATGGACTATTGAGATGATACCTTTGCAAATCTTTTGAAGCCATCGACTTCTCCCACACATTAAGGGAAGACAACCAGGTCGCTGACAGATTGGCTCACACAGGTTTGATCTCCTCTTTCTCTGTTCAGCGGTGCCCTCATGAGATTGAGAATCTAGTCCGTAAGGACGTCATTGGGCAGTGGTTCAACCGAGGTTGACCAGTCTCAAAATTTCGTCTTGTATCAAAAAAAAAAAGATAAGGCTGATAAATCGAGACATTGATTGAATTCATTGGGCAGACTAACCAATAAAAGAACATAGAAACCAGACAACTACATGTGAAACATAAGTTTACCAATATGAAAGACGAGAAAGACTTGATGATGGGTTGGGTATGGGCAACCACATGTGAGTTTACGTTGCCAAGAGATCTTTAGAGACTTTGAACACGGTCTCGATCTATGGAATGCAAGACCTCTTCTGTAACTAATTAGTGATTAAGTCTATGTTTGAGTAGTTAAATCTAACAGATTATTTATATTAAATGTATACTAATAACTAATAAGTGCATGATGTTTAGTAAATCTAGTTGTTACTGTAGTCTGTAGCTGATAGAAACTTATGAATATCAAAATCAAAAGCTTTGAAAAGTTAGGTGATGGTGCCAAACATATAATTTATAAAAACAATCGGCGGTTTTGTGCAAAATAACTCCAAAAGGGGTGAATTTTGTGCAATTTAATTTTGTATTTTCCAGCTGCTTGTAGAGCCCCACATTCCCTGAAAAGACAATTACACCCTTACTCAACTCGCTCACTTTCGATGAACGTGTCGTCACGTCGAAGGGCATTTTAGTCAATTATGAAAAAAAGATGCCACCTGGAATAATAAAAATCGCCCCTTTCCCTCCTCCATCCCCTCAATTTTCTTGGTATTGAAGCTGAAACGTCAGGCTCTTGGGGCCATTTTTTTCCCTCTTTCGATTTTATTTTCTTCTCTTAATCTCCACCGTCCGTTCGTTCCTCCCAAGTTGATCCAACGGCTCTCCTAAGTCGGCTGGTTGCACTCAGTGGTTTTCTATCATAAACCCTAGACAAGATAGTTTAGCCCCTTCTTCATCCATCCCTCGTTCGATCGATCTCTCAGCGTCTTCTTAGATCCAATCTCTCTCTGAAATCTGAACTAATTACCTGTCGAATTTGTTTCCCGTTTGTCCGGTAATCGACGATCGGTTTTTGTTCATGGTTCGGTTTTTTTTTTTTTTTGATGTGCGGTTTCTTTGGTTGATTTGACAAGAAATTGGGAGTTAGAGAGTGCCGATCTTGAACGCTACGAGTTAAAAATGGCGACTTTTGGAGGTTGTGTATGAGACCATGTGTGAGTGGAGTGGCTGACACGGTCACTGGGCTGGAATCGCTGAGTTTGACTCGGGGAGGAATCGTTGAGCGTGGGCGTTCAGTGGCGTGTGTCGTCTCTCGTTCGAAGCTGGCGCCGATGCCGTCGGTGGAAATGAGACGCTCGACGAGAGTCTTCGTGCCGAAAACGAAGGAGGCGGAAGGGGTGAAGGTTTTGAGGTCCGGGAGGAAGGTGTGGGTGGAATCTGGTGAGGCGAAGATCAAAGTGGCAGCGAAAGTAGCGGATGGACGGGATCTGTTTCGGTTAATTGGCGACTCTGATGAGGCGGCGACTGGTTGGAAGGATAGAGTGACTGATGAAGGCGGTGAATTTGATGCTACGGTTCTCGAAGAGTTCGGAAAAACAGAGCCGAAGTTGGAGACAAGGGGCTTGCCGAGTGGGTTTACTGAAGGCTTATGCTTAGAAAAGAGGTTTGGGGTTGTGTATGGCAGGAAGAGGAAAAGATTCGGTTGTTCAAAGGTTGATCCTGATGTTGGTGATTTGGAAAAATGTGCTGATAGGAGATTTGGGTTGCATTTCTTTCACAGGAAGCGGAGAAGGACTGCAAAAACATCAGGTTCTTTGGAGAAATCAGTTGATAGGTTTCTATGTATCTATGATGATCCATCTTATGGGGGGAGTCGTGGGATTGCTGGTGTTGTTAGTTCAGTTTTGAGGTATATGTTGACTGCTAAATTGGGGCTGATGGAATTGTCTGGGTTTCTCCAGTCTCAGCCAGTTGCTGGTGTTTTTGGCTCTTATGGTATCCGTTTCTTACTGGTATGATTTCTCCTTTCATCTCTTTTTATGTCAATTTGGGTGAGAATTTAGAGGTTATGTCTAGATTCGGTTTTTGTCAATTGAGCTTCCATATGATTAGTTTAAAATGATGCATTGATTCATTGTGTTGTTTGAAGCTTTTATGGGAATTGATTTGTTTCCTTTTTTATTTTGTAATTCTCTGTTCAGAGTCAGCAATGCAACTACAGATCTCGGTTTTGCAAGATTTATGGCACTAGGGAAGTTACACCATTGTTTGATCTGAACTTTTCGAGTGTTCCACACTGTTTCATTCATTTACATGCCAGCATGTGGTTCAGATCATTGCGTCTATCATATATGCTGCTTGTCAATGCTGATAGAACAGATGATGATGATGACGATGATGATGACAACGATTCCAACGTCGAAGTTGCTGTCCTTCAGTGTACTAGTTTTACGACACATTTATCTGATTTATCTGACAGCAGATTAATTGGCAATGAAAATAGCAATCCAGGGGCAGGGGGGTTAAAGATGTTGAATTCACCATTTGGACTTTCCAGATCAGCAATCCGTGTACCCTACCGGAATGGTGTAGTCACACGTTCTTCTTCTCAGAGGAGGCGAAAGAGATCTCTGCGGACGAGAAGAGCAAGGAATCCTTCATTCCTTGGGGTCCATAGAGGTGGATCTTCACTTCTGGATTCTGGCATTAGGAAGAATGTTGGGCGTTTTTCGTCATCTGTGTTGACCAAACATGAGAACCGCTCGGTTCATAAGAATTCCTCTGATAGTGACATCAAGTTACTGAAATCTACCCTGATAGCATTGGGCAAGGATATAGACTCAGTTTCTTGCTCTGCCAATCTGCTATTTGTTGAGTCGGATAGGTGTTATAGAGAAAGTGGAGCCCGTGTTACGTTAGAATTATCAACTTCAAATGAATGGATTTTAGCCATTAGAAAAGATGGGTCCTTGAGATGCTACCACAGGGCGCAGAAGGGTAGTGAAGTAAAGCCAACTTGCACCAACCGTTTCACTTATGCTATCATTTGGTGTGTGGATTCTGGTTGGAAGCTTGAATTTACTGTACGCAAGGACTGGGCTATTTTCAAGGAACTGTTCAAGGTTTGTGGTGACCGTAATATAGTCCCACCTTCCCCTGTAAAGGCTATCCCAATCCCTGGCGTATTTGAAGTATCAGACTGTGGAAGCTCTCCTGATGCTCCCTATGTAAGGCCGGAATCATACATCAAAATGTGTGATGATGAATTGTCTAGAACCATGTTCAAGAGAAGTGCAAGTTACGACATGGATTCTGAAGATGAAGAATGGCTGAATACATTCAAAAGTGAATTGGATCCGGAGAATGATCTCTCTGTCTTTGTTACAGACTACACTTTCGAATTGATGATTGATGCATTTGAGAAGGCTGCCTTTTGCAGCCCAGATGATTTAACCGAAAAAGCACCTGCAGACCTGTGTTCGGACCTGGCTAATAGAGAAGCCGTTGAAGCTGCGTATAGTTATTGGATGACCAAGAGGAAGAAGAAACGTGCTCCACTGCTCAGGGTTTTTCAGGTATCATCCTTCTCTGGATATATCATGGTCTGCATTTCTCATGGTTAGCTGCTTCAAACTGGTTCCTTTTCACTGTATATACTGGATTGTGGATTGCTTTTTATTATTGCTTTATATGCCTTCTTACTTGTTTTAAGGAAAGAAAAATTGGCAAAGGGTATTTTGCTTGAACTTTTATAAGAGTTTGGTTTTGTAAATTACCTCCATTAGTCAATTTGTATGTGAATTGTCTCTCTTTGAGAAGCTTTGACTGGGTTAGAGTCTGACTTTTCTGAGATTGTGCTTTCAAGCTGGTGTTCCCATCCCAAAGCTGGTATACCTGTGAGCTTTAATTTTGGTCATTTTTAGGGATCATGGATTCACGTGCCTAAATGATCTCACGGGTGTAAGGTCCTGTGTCTAATTTAGTTTGAAGATATTGCTGTGGTTTGGATAAACCTCTTACATCCAAAAGATGGAAATATTAACTCATATTTTGCGCAACTCTTTTGCAATTCTATTTTCTTTCATTTAAACCAGTTTGAATTACATTATCCTTATTTGGGGCTGATGCTTAACTTACTGATCAATTCTGACAGTTGAACGAATCTAAGAAGACTCCTTTGGTTACAAAACCTGTTCTGCGTAAGAAGAGGTCGATGAAGCAGCGAAATATACTTACTGCCAAGGCTACTCCAAGTGGAAGAGGAAAAGAACTAAGAGTACTGCAAGGTAGCCAACTCTTTGTAAGGATTACTGTGAGTCTGGGCTAATATAGTGCTTTTTGTTCGACTTGTGCTGTTATTTGTCTGCATGCATTTTTTTCACCACATCTCTGCATTTAGTCATCAAACTCTCGTCTGATCAGTGTTTTTATTGTAATGCAGCAATTGCAGCAGAGCAAAATGCCAACGAAGAGAAGACCGCGAGGTTCGAAGTAGAGCAGGCAAGAGCTGCCGCTAGAAGTGCACTAGAGGCTGCCATTGAAAAACGTAGAAGAGCACAGACTCTGATGGCTAGCGCAGATTTGGCAATGTACAGAGCCGCCATGGCAGTTAGGATAGCAGAAGCAGCCCAAGCACCGGAACCGGATCAGGCTGTTGCTCATTTTCTTGATTGAGCAAAGGGGAAAACCCGACGAAAGCCCCCCAAAACTAGGGTACCTCCTGCTGATGCCTTTTTTTTTAGATATGAGATAAAGAGGGCTTCTTGGGGCTGTTTTTTGAAGCCTTGATTGAATTCTCGCAACCCCTTTGAAGGTAAAACCCAGCCTTTTGTGTTCATCCGATGTATAGATTTATTTCTTTTCTTTTCTTTTTTCGCTAATTTAATGTACATTTGTATTATTATGTTACCCAGATAAACCCTTCTTATCTGTACAATGAAGATTAGGTTAGTTGATGAGACCCTCTATGAAAATGAATCAAAAAAATTGGAAATTGATTTATAAGAGTTCAGCAGAAGTAGTGCATGATTGTTTGCTCTCAAATTATTTATATTGTGCTTTATTTGGTACTGTAGCTGTTGACTGCAGGATCTGGATGTCATTATGTCAAACAAGTTTGGTGTGTAGTTTTGTTACCTAATTTCTAGGATCATATTTTTGTGGGGTCTCAAATTAGTTTTTCATGGGACCATTGTTAGGTCATTAAATTCTTTGGTTTTAATAAATGAGAATGGTACCTAGTGATAAAAACAATAGACATGGATGCATGATTCCTGAATGGGATGGCCCATGTTTGATACATATAAAGGGGGGTGAAATGGACTGGTAACAGGTTTTTGGCAGAGCTGGTACATGTGGGTTTATGAGTAAATGAACAACATAGATGACACCAACTAAAGGGGGTTTGGGTGGTTGAAATCTTGGAGACAATAATCAAGTTTTCTATGTAATGTATCTGTACTATAGGGATTAGTAAAGGGGGTTTGGTATGCATTGAAATTGGATTTTAGACAAGGATAAATATTCTTCACCCGAGGCACTTTTCGATGCCACATGCATCGTAGAAGAGGTAAATTATAAGATATGCCTCGTTCAGAAAGAAAATCCAATTTATACCAAACCTCTCTTCTACTATGCTTTTAGGGTTAGTCGTTAGCCTTTCAATTAGTGGTTTGTTATTGTTAGTTGAAAGGATGAAGGAGTTATACAATTGATCCTCCTACCAAAAAAAAGGGCTTACTGTTTGCACGGTGAATCTTTCGCCGTTTACACGGTTTGCAACTGCACATTCACCATGTGCGGTTGCACTTTTTTTTAAAAAAATAAAAAATAAATTAATACAGTGCCTACCTCTTCCTTGGTTTCGTTTGCAAGCCTAGTACCTGCCCACTAAAGACTAATACAACTACCCAAACTTTCAAAAAGCATAATTAGTAAAGTAGCTCTTTTCACTGTAACCGAAGGAAGAACATAGAACAAAAATCAGCAAAGACTTTTGGGTAGTACCTATAGGTCCCCACTTCGAACTCCGGATGACCGCTCTTTATTTATCAAATTCAAGAAGGAAGAACACAGAACAAAGATCAGAAGTGGATCCCCTTTTCACTGTAACCGAAGTGGCTCTTCTCACTGTAACCGATGGAAGAAGCGGATCCCTTTTTCACTGTAACCGAAGTAGCTCTTCTCATTGTAACTGATGGAAGAACCGAATCTGGAGTGCGCAAACACACACCTCCATTGCTGTGCTGGCGGGCCCACCATCCGCGCACTCGCATTGCGCATTTGCGGTTCTCCACTGTGTAACGGGCGAGAAATTGACAGTGTATATAGCAATTCCACAAAAAAATATAGCAATTTGCTAATCTATGGCATGTTTGGCTTGTCATGTCAAATGATATCCAAAGTGTGTTGAACTATTTATTCCATAGCAGTAGTGAAGCTATATTTTTTGCGACGATGTTTGTTAAAACCTACCTCAAGCAAAGGCTCATGCCAACATGAGTCTTTAAATCTCTATGTTGATGTTGTCTATAACAAAATGAAACTTAGGGTTCATTTACTTAGGGTGTTGTTAGATACACCGCAAATGGTGGTCAAGGATTTGCACGTTGTTAGTGTGGAACTGTGCACGTTGACTAGCAAACTAGGGTTTGCACGTCGAAAGTAACGTGCAATATTTGCACGTCCTTAACGACGTGCAAATATTGCACGTTACTTTCGACGTGCAAACCCTAGTTAGGGTTTCGTGTTTAGGGTTTAGGGTTTCCGAGGGTTTTTTTATCGTTAATTGAAAAAATTGAAGGGTTTAGCTAATGGAGTTGAAGGATTTATGGTCTAATTAAATGACAAGCAATAATTGTTAAGGTTTTCATTCGGATAATATGCGAATAATGTTACAAGGAACGGAAAAAAAGGTTTACATCCATAATTTTAATAAACTGGTGGAATAAAATCTAGGAAAAGTGTAAAGGGCGATCGAACTCGACACGAAGGCTCGAAATCTCTCAAACTGAGCTTGAAACGGAGCATCCCATCCTTCGACGCTCGGTTGATGATGTGCGACCCATTCTGGCGGAGGCGGCGGAATAGGAGCGTTAGGACGCAACCAGATCTATGAGAACGGAAAATTAGAGTTAGAGTATTGACATATAGATGAAAAGCAAGAATAGGTAATAAAATAAGACGTTTGAAGTCGTACCGCGGCAAAATGGTCTTGGTTTCCGATGCAGGCTAAACCAAGGGTTGCTGATTGAGGGTTGTTAGCAGGTGTCGGCGAGGTCATGGGGAGACATGTGAACGGATGATGCCAAGCTAGGACGACGAGAGGAATCTGATATACCATTGCAACCGTCTCCTATCACCATGCACAGGTCCCGCCCATCTCTGGTAGTCGACGAACTGCTGGAATGGGTACCCTTCCATATAACAATCGGCGTAGAGATCGGTGTGATCCTCCAAGTGATTGCATAATAATGTTTTGAGTTCCGGGAAAGCATACTCTCCGATCGGTGATGTCAATGACGCCAAAGCACGGTAGCCACAATGACCATCTCCAATAGTGTCTCTCACACCCTCAATATGACCGAGCATGAAGGGATCAACGTTGTTTCGACCCCAGTTGAACCCTCCGAACACATCATCACGTCCACGTCGAGCTGAGGTCGCTTATGGACGATGTCGAGCAGCATTTCAAGCAGCACGTGCTTCTTCTCTCTCAAATCTTTCCCTTAACTCCTCGTATGGCAACGGGTTGGTTCTGCAGGCATTCCTCGACCCCGAGGCCTCCCTTTCCTTCGGATGCTTGCAGATGAGGGTGGGTGGAGCTCATCGTTGGAAGCCGTGTATGAAGATGACAGCTCATACGGCAGTGGGGTGTCGTCGATGTCAGTCCATGACAAATCCATCCAGAACGGGTGGATGTCCTCGGCGGGTATCGGAGTACCGGAACTGATGTATGCCTGAATCTCATGGACACAAGGGATCCCGTAACAAACCCTCCAATGTCGATCCGTGCATTCCGGAGGAATGTTTTGGTTCACAATATCCTGCCACATCTTGTACAAATAATCGAAGCACTTTTTGGAGATTAAAGTCTTTACCTCATCAAAAAGGTTGACTTTATACGCCGTTGTTGGCCATTTGAAGCGGTCGATCTCCAAAGCAGTATGCAGCTCATGCAGTTGACAATCGCTGACTCTATGGATTGCATCGATCACGATGCGAAAGTCACCAGTCAATGAGTGTAGTGTCTCCTTCAAAACCTTGTGTTGACCCTCAACTCTATACAAATTGAAGTGCATACCACTAAATGTTTGATGTAATATCATATTATAATGGGAGATATGAAGTAAGATGTACCTATTTGTCGTACGGGTGCCGAGATGGAAGACATTATCTACGTAGCATCGTACGATGTTCTTGCTATACGGAAGCCACACCGCCTCTAAATACGCCACCACACCTGGGAATGGGTGCCATGCAGCGTGTAGCGCCCGACGACGGCGGTTGAATGATTCCTCCGACCTCGATTGGAACAACCCCCAACAGTTGCCCTTGAAGGTGCCAACGTGGTTTAAATTCTTTTTGATCTTTAGAGCAGCTTCCTCGCATCTTCTCGTCACGTGTAACCAGCAAAGGAGATGCTGGACGTTGGGGAAGACAACATTTAGCGCCACCAAGAGACCTAGCTCCCGATCAGTCATAATAGCTTGAGGTTTAACCGTACCAAGCAAGATCTGAAGCTGACGCAACACCCAGGCGTATGTGTCTTCGTTCTCGTGCGACATGAAGGCATATGCGATGCAGTAAGTCTTGCCTGAGGGTGTGAACCCGACCACCTCGCACAATGGAATCCCATATCTGCAAGTGTAAATATGTTACATGTAATTGTAATTAAGTAACTTACGCATTTGTTTTGTATGTTCTGTCCAATAGGATGACGTAATGGAACCTTCGGAGTAGCCGTATCCCGTCAGGATGCGCTAGGAAGAGGTCGCTCAAGACGTTGTCGTCATCCGGATGTCGTCTGAACTCGTAGTAGTACCCTCTTTCCCGCAGACGATGCAGGGTATCTTGGGTCATCGTCCGACTACCCCTTTCTTCGGCGACCATCATGTTGAACGTGTTGGTAAGGGAACGCGATGACGTGACGCTTGTCTCATCTAATTGCCTCAATCCGTACCCAATGACTTTTGGAGGAGTACCAATTTCCTTCATCCACCTAGCCATCTTCTTTTCCCCCTCTGTCATCTGTCCGACGATGGCGTGACCCTTCAAGCTCGTGGGAAGGCCGTGGTTATGAACACCGTGGGTTACCGTCATAACCCAGTGACCCGACGGAGCTTCGTGCCCGTGTAGAGAGAATGGACAACCGTTTATCTTCGATTGCGTGCTTCGGAGCTTCCTCTCGCGTGGTCGGTACTCCCCATACTGCTCGCAAGCAAGGAGAACCCCGCCTGGACGGTTTGACGCCCCCGTCCAAGACCGCTTGATTACTAAAATCATGCAGTGTTTTAGACCCAAGTCCTTGAAATGCGTAACCATTTCGTTACAGTCATTCCAAACCCTTGGGTCCGAGAACTCAGAGGTGAAGTCTCGAAACTGTAATAAAATTAGTGGAAATATAAACAAAACACAAGGCATACGAAATATATTCACTATACGAAACGTATCCGTACCTGGCAAACTTGGAGACGACGATTGCCTTGGGACTCAGCCATATCGAACTACGTGGGACTTTGTTTTGTTTTGGATACTGCGGATTCAAGCTATTCCGCTCCGCTTCAAATAGGCAGTTAGGCGTCAAAAGAACGCTATTTTGCACGTCGTTAAAGACGTGCATAATATGCACGTCCGTAACGACGTGCATATGATGCACGTCCTTAAGGACGTGCAAACCCTAACTCGAAGATGGCGGACAAACCCTCCTGCCCTAGCCAACCCTAAACCCTAACCCTAAACCCTAACTACCCTTCCCTAACGTTTTCGTTCTTGACGTTTTCATTTTCGTTCTTGACGTTTTCGTTTTCGTTCTTGACGTTTTCGTTTAATATGACTCAGAAGAAATGAGAGGAGTCTAGATTAGCCATTTCATTGAGGATCTACTAAAGATAGAAATATAGAGATAGATACAAAAGTCGTAACATAAAAGTATAATATAAAGATAGATACTGCAAAAGCTGTAAAAGTATACATGTACATCAATGTCCAGGTGGATGGCGTACAACCTCATCCAAAATCTCCGTCACCTCGTCTAAAATCTGCTGAATGCAAGAGTCGGTAGCGAGGGCCCGGATATAGCCCTCTATCTCCCGCATCCGGGTCGCTACCTCCGGAGGGATGACTGGAGGCTGAGGGAGGTCCACCCATGGATCCAGGGTGATCGGATGGACGGGCGCCGGAGGGTCCGGATGGGGTGGCGTGGTGGGCAGCACGTACGGCCGGCTCTGCGATGCGTGCCAAGCTAGGTAATCTGCAGTGACACCGGCCTGACACTCCTCGCTGGTGCGTCTGTGATCGGCCAGCCGGTAGAAGCGACCCTCGTCCTCCAAGTCCTGCCACCTGTCATGCCCGCGGTCAAACACTGCGACATACTTGGTCTTCAAGGTGGGGTCGCGGGTGACCTGACTCGGCCCGATGACGGGCAGTGGGACCCCCTGGACTCGTCCGAACTGCCGAAGGCACCTATCGGGCATATATGACTCATCCTCCCCGCAGAATGTGATGGTGCCCCGATAGGTGGACAGACGGTACTCGCCATCGAAGTCCAGATCACGCCCAAAGGACATCCACTCTACCTATAATTAAAAAAATCAGGCGTAATTCATAATTACGAAATATATGTCATATAGTTAGAGTCTCGAATACATATACATCGGCGACGGTAAGGCGGTCGACCTCGTCCCGCATCTTCTTCACCTTCGCCAGCTTGGCCGCTTCTTTCGCGCGGGTTAACGCCTTCGGAGCGATGAACTTCGCATAGAAGCAAGGGTCGGCCTTCCTAGCCGGATCGCTGGACAGATCACCTCGGAAGCGAGGGAAGTACGCCCATATCCAAGCCATGACACAAAACACAATGTCATTAGCATATAATATAAATATTTGTAAACTATAACTCAAATTCAGCGGTCTCGTACCTGTAGAATCGGCGTGCACCTATCTATACCCTTCGCACCTGCTCGGGTAGCCTCGCCTAGGCCCGTGTAGAGACAGGCAAGGGCACCTGCACCCCATGCAATGGTGGCCGTCCGGGGGATGTCCCATACCAGGCCGAACATCTTCCATAAGATGCGGCTCTGCGACTTGTCCACAAACAGAGTCGTGGCAATGGCGGTGGCGAGGTAACTGATGTGCAGAAACCGACGCTGAGCAGGGTCATCCTCTGGCTGCCCCCCTCCCGTGTGCGTGCGGAGTCAAATCTGCTCTGGACCAGCTGCAGCGTCAGGGTCATCAGCGGGCGCGGGGTCGAGGAGCAGCTCGTGTCTCGCAATCCACTGGTCCGTCACCCACGTAACTGGCGGGCCGCCAGCATGTCTGTATGAGCTCAGGGCCTGCGGGGTCAACTGGTAGTACTCTGCGACTGTGGGGATCAGCTCCGCCGCATGTAGGTGTGACAAACATGTTCCGACCCTCAATCCGAACCCCCAGGATGCAGGCGACGTCGTGCAGCGTGATGGTCATCTTGCCCCACGGAAAATGGAAGGAGTTGGTCTCCGGGTGCCAATGCTCCAGGAACGCGGTGGCCGTGAACTCGTCCACACCCTCCCAATGGAGGGCCCTCAACTGCGGGATGCCCGGGCCCTCGAATATGTACGGGTCAAACGGCAGCAGGTGAGTCGCCCGATGGTGGAACTTCAGCAAAGGTAGCTCCAAAGTCGGCTCCCTCCACACTTGGTACGCTCGGTGGTGCCTGTAAGACACCAACAGATCTCCCGGTGCTAAGAATGGGTCGACCTGCACAGCCGGTGCGGCAGCCTGCGCAGGGATGGGCACGGACTCCTGCTGCCCCCCCCCCCCCCTCCTGTGGGCCCCCTAACCCTCAACCCGCCCCTCCTGCCCCCCTTCCTGTGGGCCCCCGTGACCATCAACTCGCCCCTCCTCCCCATCGTCAGCCTCCTCTACGACGTCAGGGATCTTGTCATCCGCAGAAGCCAAAGAGATCGCCGCTGGTGTGGGGGAGGTTGAAGCCTCAGCGTCCTGGGTGGAGGAAGTAGAAGCCTCGTGGACGCCTGAAGTAGATGCCTCGGGGATGGTGGGGGGTAGACGAGCAGACGATCTACCCCTGTCGGCCCGTTGACCCACAACTACATTAGTAATGCAGCTGCTCAGTACATCGACAGTCTCCAAAGAAGGCTGCTGCCCCTCCATCACATCGCCAGAAGGATCGAAATCTGGCAGACCCCCCAGAAGTTGTCATCCTCATCGGCCAAGGGGGTCCACATCGACTGCTGGTAGCCCTCTGCAGACATCAGCAGATCGTCTACTGTATGTGTCTGATCGTGAATATCATGGGGTACCGTCTCCTCCTGTATCTGACTGACCGTTGCCCGGTCGCCGAACCTAACTGGCCGGAGGGTACCATCCCCCCTCAAGAGCCGCCCTGCCTGTTATTATGAAATGTTGAGAACCTATTATTAATGTCTTTTCTTTTTATTTTAATGTATTTTAATATCTTTTAATGTCTTTTAATATATTTTAATGTTTTTTATTTTAATGTATCTTAATATCTTTTAATGTCTTTTAATATATTTTACTGTTTTTTTATTTTAATGTATTTTAATATCTTTTAATGTCTTTTAATATATATTAATTAGCATCGCTTTTAATGTTTTTTATTATATTTGAATTTTAATGTATGTTAATATATTTTAATTTTTTTATTTTAATATATTTTTAATTACTTTTAATGTTATTCTATTGTCTTTTGATGTATTTTAATATATTTTTATATGTTTTAATGTCTTTTAATATATTTTAATATATATTAATCGCTTTTAATGTTTTTTATTGTCTTTGAATTTTAATGTATTTTAATGTATTTTGATGTAGTTTGTACTTTATGTAAAACCTATAATTAAATCTATCAAATTATATTATAAACCATAAAAACTATATACTATCAAACCATAAAAACTATATACTATCTATTATAATCTATCAAAATATATTATAAAACTATATTATTATCTATCAAACTATATACTATAAACATATAACAAATCATAAAAACTATATACTATCAATTATATATAATCTATCAAATTATATTATAAAACTATATTATAATCTATCAAACTATATTATAAAACTATAAAACTAAATCAAATAAAATAAATAATTCAAATAACATACCGGTGGGGTCGGGACTGGAGACACCTCTATAGTCCGCCGCTTCCGCGGCGGTAATAGGGGATCCTCCACCTCCGCCACTGCTCCACCACCACCACCACCCTCCGCCGTCTCCGCCTGTGCACCACCACCACCACCCTCCTCAGCCTCCATTGGCGCCGCCTCCATCGCCACCGCCCCACCACCACCTCCACTGGCACCACCACCCTCCCGCATCTCTCTCTCTCCGGCTCCATCTCTCTCGCTGTCTCAATCTCTCTCTCTGGCTCCATCTCCGGCAATCTCTCTCTGTCTCGATCTCTTTCTCTCTCTCCGGCAATCTCTCTCTCTCTCTCTCTCTCTCTCTCTCTCCCCTCTCTCTCTCTCTCTCTCTCAGGCTCGTCGATCGCCGGCGTCGCTCTCTCTTTCTCTTTCTCTCTGATTTTGGATCTGGAATTGGGAACGACGAAGCACGTCGACTTCAAATTTAGAAGACGGGCATGCACGATCCTAAGGACGTGCAAGCACGTTTTTTTTTTAAAAAAATAAAAACGTGCATGCACGTCCGGGCACGGTGGGTTGCAAACCCACCTGCACGTTGTTAAGGACGTGCATGCACGTCCTTAACAACGTGTGGATTTGCGGTGTATATAGCCGTTTACTTATAAGAAGTTAACAAAACAAGACAATCATCCATGTTATTGTTAATTATTTATGTTCATAAGTTGTTAATTAGGAGCATATAAAGTGGATGTGCCGAACGAAACCAAGACCAACAAACTTTTAATGTATCACAATGGGATCAAAAAGGTTTTTTTTTTTTTTTTAAATCACAATCTTATCTTTTCCATGATCTTATATTCTTATTGCATCCATATATGACATACATATCCATGTTTATAATCAACTTAAGCACCACCAATAGATAGAGAGAACATTGGAGCAATTGAGGCATGGCTTGATAGTTTTTGTAGTGATGGTGGGGAGAAAACTCTCATCTTCCAAACTAAATTGCTTGTAAATAAAGCTCTAGTTTGTTTTCTTTTGAGGGCAAGAAATATCTCCATACTATGAATCAAAAAAAGAAAAGAAATCTCTCCATACATGTATTGTGTATTGGGCACTGCAGAAATGTGCATCTAAGATTAAGAGGGAATGTAAGGGATAAACCATTCCGGAATGGTTTAGCCAGAAATGACTTACGGATAGTACCTAAAGGTCTTTGGTTCGAACTCAGATGATCGCTCTCTATTTACCAAAATCACGGAATGTAAGGGATAGAGTGAGAACCAAGAGCCAAGAGGGGGGATTTGGAGCTTGAAAAATGTTGCTGCTAGTCCTTTGAGATCGTATTTGTTTTTGTAGTGAGCTCTTAGTATGGTTTGCTTTTTTTTTTTTTTTTACAGCGATCGTCATAACATGGGTTTATATATTGACCGATTTATGACCATTGGAACAAACCAATATATAGCCATTACCAAAACAACCAATTTTAGTAACTTGACAAAACATTGGAGCAATCAATTGCAGCAATAATGTAACATCTATCACAAAACACTAAGGTTTTCATCTCTAGGAAGTAGAAATGCCTGGAGATCGAAATGGTTATCATTGATATTTTGCATCTCCTCCGATGTTTTGAGTGGGCGACTTGTAAGCATGTCTTCTGCGAGATCAATCAAGTGACAGATAAGATAGCTCGACTTAAGCATGCTATAGACCAAGTGCTCACATCTCATCCGGTTTTCTTTTCCTTGAATTGGTAAATAAAGAGCGGTCATCCGGGGTTCGAACCAAGGATCTTTGGTTACTAACCGCAAGTCCTTTCCAGTTGAGCCAATCCGAAATGGTTATCCGGTTTTCTTTTCCCTCGTCCTCAAATACGTAATTGGTCATTGAGTGATCGATCAACTGTGTCTGACACCTCCAAAACCTTACCTTTTATCAAAAAATATATTTGCCAGCTTTTTTTAATTTCCATTTAGAAGGTACATTCACACAAGTTCTTCAAAAGCTTCATAACCACCAAACACAACTCATGATCAATTATCGCAAGTGTAATAAACCTGAAACTGGAAGGTATCATGACTTGTAAGTTTACCTATAAACATTACATAGGTATCTCATGAACCTGAAATTCCATACTTAAAAGTCCACAAACACGGCGTTTGAAATGCTGCAAGCAAAAAAGATTCAACAAAGCATGAGATGGATAGAACCAAAAACCCACATTGTTCACAGTATAAACTCTCCAAAAGGTTAACCTTATATAGCTTTTGTACTTGTGTCCTAGAAAGGTCGTCTTTAAAACTACCCTCTTGTCAATGGAGCATCGGCGATGACCTGAATCTCCCGCTTGCTCTGTATCTTGCACCTTTTCTTTGTGTCGAGGTCGATTCTGTCTAAGTCGTCAGCAATCCCCATGTACCCGTAGAGAAGCGACTCCTCATCAGTCTCTTCCTGGGCGCTACTTTGCGATGGGTCATCGTTCTTGTTCTTGTTCATGTCGGAAATGGCTTGGTCAAAATCTGCCCTCCCTCTCCCCTTGTCGGCGAAATACTTGTGGAGCTTCTCGGCCTCTTGTAGCCCAGTGAACGTGCCCAAGAACTTGACCAGCATGACGCTTTGATCCCCGGGGTATCCTAGACAGATTTTGACCCTGCTCTTGATGAAACTTTTTGCTGCCATGATACAAAATCGTAAATGTTACTGTTGGCGCATTTCAAGAGGGAAACGAAACAATTCACAAATGGGAATTACCCTTGATTGTTTTCTTCTTCAGGGAACAAAATTAACAGAAAGGATCTCAAACAAAGATTAATTTTCAATGACTATACCTCTGACAATGCCCTCAAGTGCCTCAAGACTTATGACTTTCCATTCCTTGTGGTTATTGTTCGATAGAGAAATATTATGAACGATGATGGTTGGCTGCCATACAATAAGGTCTTCCTTCTGAGCCATTGCTTCGGGCTTTGAAAGAGCCAAAGGCACCCATTTCACGATGTCCTGAGGGACCTCAGTGTCCCAACCCATCAAGACACATATTGCTCTGTGAAGACCCAAATGCTGCGCCCTCAGAGTCGCCTTGCGCGCCATAAAAGCATGCTTTACTAGCCCTTCCGTATCCCGAAACACTTTTGATGAACTGGAAGAAGGTTCAATGAGTCAGCACAAGCTTTCCTTTCAATACATAAAGGGCACTCAACAGTGAGAAGTGGGGCTTGGGAGAATAAAAATGTTCAGCTGGCCTATGGTATAAAATTGCCACCACTGTAAAAAATGAGTGAAAAAGACGGCCTAAATGAGTGACAGCATTATACGAGATTTAGTTACTGCAGAATTTCTTTTCAATGCATATAATGTTAATTGTATAACTAAAAATGCAAATCACTTTGTATATGCTGATGTAATAATCTTTGCATTTTCAATCTATACAACATTCATCAATCAAGGGTCACTGAGAGGTTTAACTTACGGTATAATAACTGCAGCTAAGCTACAGCACAATCAAATAAAGATTTTATCTAAACGGAAGAACTCTTGTCCATCACAAACATAAACATCAACCTCACAGACAGTCGCAAACCCTCCCAAATTAAGGAATGACGTACCAATCCAATGTACCCGAACGTTTCAAATTCTCTTGTGAGAAGAAACATCAAATTTTCTTTCAAGGCATTCATCAATGCCAAAATAAATGCATATAAAGTTCTTGCTGCATCTTCAATCCTACATATTAAAATACACCTTGATATACGTGTTCTCAAGGATGATGACCTTATTTTCCCTTCTTCATACATTACTACACTCCCAGAAAGTAACTTGTATGCTATTCAATACACCAAACACCCAAGTCATCAACTGTCCAAAGAACTAAGCACAAGTCGCACCAAGTGCAACAGATGCAGTCACAAGAAAAATATGCAGGTATAAACAATGGGAGCGTCACAGTGTGCATCGAGCATGTATAGCATGTAACTCGTACCCAAAAAGGAACCCCATAAATTGATTGCCCAAATAAATACCATATTCATTACTTTCAGTATCGTGAAGCTGTAATTAACCCAAAGAAACCAAGAAGACATGTGAACATTGGAGGTTCTTGTCACGCCAACTTAATATGAGTATGAAGGGCGCCAGCACTATATGATCCAGCCAACTTAAGAAAGTATAACATGAAAGGAAAGACAAACCTTCTGCCACACACAATGCAGAACAAAGTACCAGAATCCCCATGTTCCTTGTAAAGCTTTCGAGTGGGTGGTTTCTCATTCAGTTTCTTTGAGAACATCAAAAAGGCTGCTAACACACTCTGCTTAAAGCCCTCAGAATTTTCATCTGGGCCATAATTTGGAGGACCCTTTGGATCTTCTGATAAGTTGTGATCCTGAGGAACAAAATCCATATGATTTCCATATTCCCCTCTTTTACCAACATAGTGCTGTTTGTAATTGTAACGGTCGCTTCTATGATTTACATGGTGTGGTCGACCATGAACTTTTGAAGATTCAGGCTTCGAATGAACTTTCATGTACTTTCTTCCAGGTTGAAATGACTTCATAGATTGTTCCTGCACAGTTTCAAACTTACCTTGATCCAACAAACCATATCTTACAGAATCCTTGCAATGATATATTTCATCCATCGCATCCTTAGCTTCCAAAAACAGGTTGGGTGCGCGCCCAGAAGGACCACGTGAATGTAAACCACTGGAGCTCGTGTTATTATTCCACTCTGGCCTGCAATCATCTATTTGTTGGCGGCCATTATATGTACTCCACTTACGTGATGCCTTAGCTCCTAAACTAAATCCTCTTGCCCCTTCATCCTGTAAATATTTTCGCTTGGCCATCCTATTATTAAAAGCAACCTGCTCATCAGCATATCGGTTCTCTCTCTCAACATGTTGAATATCTTCAGGATCTACAAGTTCAGCTGAGCTTTTTACTCTTTCCCCTTGAGTCCTTGCAACATTTGCATATCTTCCGTGATCATAAGCAGATGTTTCATGCTCATGCACGACGCTTGATTGATTATTATGATGAATGTCTTGTGATGCTCTCCCAGCAAACTCAGCAGGAGCATATCCAGTGTTCAAACAATCTGCTTCCTTTGTTGCAGTACCAAAAGGTCTCCTCACATCCTCATAGCCAGGAATTTCTTCTTTTTGGCTATTATCAAGCTCTCTCAAACCATTATGTCCATATATTCTGTGAGAAACTTCAGCCTCTGTAGGACTCTCTGCAATAGGTTTGGCAATTGCAGCTCTCTGCATGTATCTATGTTCAAAGTCTTCTTGTGCCGGCGCGCGATTCCCTCTATGCAAGCCATCATGAGTTATATATCCAGGATCGTCTTTACCTCTAGATTCAGTATTAGCATAAGCATAATCTTCATGCTCATTCCACGAGTATCCATAGGGGTCACATTCCTGGCAGTTCATATCTGCATATCCACCTTCGTAGTCCTTTCTAGGCTGCAATTGTGGCCTCTGACCATATTCCTGTGTACCCAAATTTTCAGAGAGCTTTCCAGGATTTCTCGGATATCCATCATGTGGATGAGTATCAACATCCTGATGCCTACCAGGGAAGTGACCCCTAATAACATCTGAAGATGTGCTGGGTACACCTTTTGGCAAATATTGATTTCCAAAATCATTAAATTGAGGTGGAGTCGAAGTGTGAGAAATTTTTCTTGGTTGAGGAGGATATTTCTCCTGTTCGTAGTAAGAACTCTCCATATACAACTCCTCAGGGAGTCTTTCCTGATAACGGTCATTCTCTTCCTTAGACCTCTGCATTTCCAATGTTGGGTGACTCTGGCTACTTCGCCCATAACCTTGCCCATGTCCACGACCTTGATGCAACCTAGCTGACTGCTGATCCACTCCATCTTCCCCAGGCACCACGTTTCTAGCCATAACACCATGCTGATTGTTAGCCGGAAATCTTCTGTCACTGTGCAGTTCTTTCCTAACTTGAACACTATCATCATATCCATAAACATGATTTGATTTCCTTATTGTCTCATTGTTATAACCCTCATGCTCAACATAACCATATCTTCTGCAAACATCGTTATTATCCTCTTGCTCCACATAGCCATATCTTCTGCCCTCATTATTATAATCCTCATGCTCAGCGTAAACATATCTTCTGCGATCATTGTTGTAATCCTCATGCTCAGCATGTTCAGGGCTTCTGAAGCCATCGTTATAACCTTCATACTCAGCATAATTATAAGTTTTCTGACCATCATTATAATCCTCATAATCAGCATAATCATATCCCCTCTGATTATCTACTCGAGGTGGGTTCCTCTGCAAAACCCTCTCATCCATATATGGTCTTTTCTCCATTCTTCCAGCCGATGGAGCCGGCCTTGAATGAACCTGGTCACCTTGACTATTTCTCATATGCCACTCATACTCTCTCCTTTCCTGTGGATCACCAGTTACCTCCCTCTCTCTATCAGTACGACGGTTAGGGCTCAAATTCCCCTGATATCGCAGCGGTTGCTTGTTTCGCGAATTAGGATGCTGTTGAACTAAGTTGTCATAACCAAACTCAACTTGTCCGTCCCTTGATTTCGATTGCGAAGATTTTGTAACCAATCCCTGTTGTCCTCCAGACATGATCAACTTAACTTCAGAAATCAGAAAGCTTCAACAATCAAATCTCCCAAACTGGATCAGCTAAACCAGAAATTCCCTCTAACAAGAAACTTACCTCTTTCTATAAGATCTAATGCTCACTTCCTTCCTCCTTAAGCAAAAAAATCTAATCCCAATATAACCGAGACAAATAACAACGATTTCACAAGCTCTGCAAGGACTAAAATCACACACTCAATAGTAGATCCAGGTGTATGCAGCGACACTCATGAAACCCTAAATCGCACTCAAAAGCAGATCCAAAGTGATCAACCGCGTAACAATCGTTACAAGCCTAGTGATGTTTCCAGATTAAAAAGAGGTATAAAAACGATCGAATCTATCAAACCTTGTCCATTAAAGAGTAGCCAGCGATAGTCATGAACTCGTTCTCCAACCTCTAATCCTCCGTTCGTCTGTGGAGGCCAAAGATTTTTGAGGGATTTTTTTGACGAATTGAGATCGAATACAACAAGAGTTGAGGGTTTGGACAAGCTAGTGCAGTGAGATCAGCAATGAATTTGGAAGAGAAGGTCGGTTTTTACGAGGAAATAGATCGGATATAGTTTAATCAAAACGGACGAATTGCAATGAAGTTAGGTTTTGCGGGAGATAAGGTGGGTGGAAGACGTATGACGATGGATTAGCATAGCACTTAACTAGGGCCTGTTTGGCAGGAGGTGGTGGGCTTAAATAGGAGGGGAAAAAAAAAACGGAAATTTCACTTGGTGACTTCGGTATTGCAATTTTTGCGAGGTATACAACTCTTTTATATATTTCGCGTTGTACCCCTGTATTTTTATTAGATTTTGCCTCGCACACATGGTGGTTAAATTTCACAGAAATGTTCACATCTCCGCTACTTTTGCAATTAAAAAAAAAGATAGAAGGAATTGTATAATGGAAGAAAGGCAGGTCGCGTGTCAGATAGAGAAGACGAAGGTTTAAAAAAGGAAGGGCGAAAAGCAAAGGTCGAAGATTGAAGGGAGAAGAGGGAGAGAGCGAGGCGAGGGGTCTGACCAGGTTGTCGCCGGTGGAGCTCAGTTGGTGCCGAGGGTGGAGGTGAGTATCTCTGAATTTAATCTAGGCTTTAAGGATTTAGGGGTTAGTGGCGATGATTCGAATTGTTGAAATTCAATGGATTTGTGGAGCTTTATCAAACGGGGATTTAGTATCTCTCAGTTTGGGGATTTAGTATCTCTCATTTTAATGAGTTTGGGGATTTAGGGTTTGGGGATTTAGTATCTCTCAGTCTAACACACACTTTGTGGAACTTTATTCATTCTTTGTCTGGATTTACAATAATTCGAATGCATATCTAGCCATGTTTGTTTACCATCTCTCAGTTACAACAATTCTCTGTATTGTTGAAAAATATATTGCAATTACAACAATTCTCGTATATTAGTTTTACTGTTTTAGTGGTTGTAATTTTTGAAAGTCAAAACCAAATGTACAAAACATAAAGATCTTTAATTGTGGATAGCTAAATTATCAAATGGACCATCAGTAATGTTTATGGTGAATGCATGTATTACTTTATCTGAATTTCAATTTTCAGTTAATAGTATTGAATTTGTTATGGACTTATGGTGTTGATAAATGAGACTTGATGATTAACTTGGACTCTTATGGCTAAATGAATCTCTAATTTTTTTTTTTGGTATTTTCTTAGTCGACACAATGGAATAACTCAAGCTTACTCGTCCTCTTATCACCTTTCTTTGGGGACTTTGAAAAGGAGCCTTACTGAATGTCGTGGAAATGAATTTTTCTTCAGGTATACCTTGTTTGTATTAAATTGTGTGCGACAGTAAAGCTCGTGTCATGTACTAGATATATGTTCATCCGTCGTTGACTTGAGGGTAAATTTTTTTATTAGATATATATATTCAAATTTTCAGTCTAACCAAGTAGTTGTGTACCAATTGATTTGTAATAGCCTGATGCTGAATAACCTAAATCTTACAGGACTTTATTTATGAGTACTATAAAACAATGGCATCTTAGTGGATCATTGGGAATTGTTTATTCCATCTAGCTTGGTTTTGGAGTTTCATTTGAATCAGTCTAATTGAACTGAAAGTGATACAGAAAGCTTTGTGGATACACTTAACAACATTGATCTTGATTGCCTAGCAAAAACGGATGTCAATTTATGCTCATATCCTAGATATCCTTTGGAAGATGGCATGCATAATGAATTGATTGCAGATGCATCCTACAATGGTTCAGGAAAAGGGAAGTTAAGTAGATTGTGCTTTACAACTGCTTCATTTCTTTTATCTAATTGCAAGTTTCAAGACAAGGTTAGACAAAGGCTTCCTTGGCTGAAAATTTTTCTTTATTAGCAAATAAGTTCTCGATGTGTTTATGCCTCATTGAAGATAGAATATGTTAGCCTCTTGCTTTGAAAATTTTAGCTTATTAGCTCAAACAATAGAGCATTGTGCTTAGGCACAAGACGTGGGTTCGAATCCCACATAAGCCACAATTACATTACAAATTACAGCAAGGCCCTCATCTTGTTCAAGAGCTACTTAGAAAAATCAAAAGAGAAAAGAACTAGAGCATTGTGCTTTGTATTTAAGCAAGAGTATAGAACTAAATTTTGTAGTGATTCTTTGAAGAACATTTCAGTTGCCTTTTTGAGAAATCAACCTATATAGGACTCGAACCTACAATTTGTGCATAAGCACATGCTCTACCGTTTGAGCTAATAGACTTTTTAACAAGTTTCAAATCCATAACTGAATGCAAGATATAAACCATCTTTATATATATATATATATATATATATATATATATATATATTCTCTAAAGTATAGATAATCCCGAATCATGGACATTTTAATTTAAAGATAAAGCAACCTACAATCACTACCACAGACAGTTTGAAGTAACATGTAAATATAACTTAAGGTAGCAATCCAACATAAACTTTGATGGAAAAACAAAAGTTAAACCCGAATCCAACAGGACCTTTGACAACCAAAAAAAAATCGAATATAAGCAGCCTCGTATCGGTGCCTATAGTTGAATCCTGCCAAACGAATCCACTCAATATTTACCACATCAGAAATCATAAATCCATGGATGAGATCAAATGTATACCAACCGATTAATAAGCTAGTTCAAATTTTACTGAATATATGAAGTCAACCATAAATCATGTAACGGCCCAGAATTATGATTTTCGGGTTACGTTTCAAGGGATGAAACCCCTTGTTCGGATCTTGCAATCCAGGTACGGGTCGAGGTTTCAAACTTATTTTTAAGATCAGTAATAAAGAGGGATTTCGAACCCTAAAGTATCTTAGGGTCGTTGGGTACCCTTAACCTGTCCTACGGACTATATCGCGAAAATCAATTCAAACGGAAGTAAGGTGGAAACAAAATTAAGATACAAGGTGCCACGACAGAACCGGGTCAAAACCAAATCATAAGTGGGTAATTACCATTTATAACGAGTTAGAGAATTAGCCAGATTCGCAAAAAGGGAACCCCGTCATATAGACATCGAGCACTCAAAATCTGCAAAAAAATACCTTTAAAAAAAACGGGGAAAAAAGTCGGATCGAGCCACTCATGCGGGACCGACAGTCCTCGCTGAGGCCACATAGTATGTGCTATACCTAATAAAGATGCTCTAATGCAATACGAAAGTCAAACACACTAGCATGCTCCTAGTTATAATAATGTGTAAATACTGTAAAGGGCCCAAGACAATGCCAAGTGGCATATCCCTCTCCTACCTCTGCACCCCTTCCCGTTAGTGCAGAGACTGGCCAGTTCGGTGCTATAGCATAGCAATTTCCTCGTGGTGGTGCACAAACCACAGCATAATCATATCATATCATCTCATCGCTTGCCCGATGGTGCTGGACTATCATATCATGCTCATATAGACTCGATTGACTCTGGGTACCCGATGAGGCTGGGCTACCCTATGACCCTAGCAAAGACTCTAGGATTATCACAGATAACGGCCGTTTTGTTTCAAACACACATAGTAACCACATGCTCAGTTCAATGCAATCCTAACATGATACTACATGGCATGCTTTTATGCATATGCAAAACCTAACATAAAATGCAACAATAGGCATGAATGTCCAACCTGAGTAAGCCCCCTAGGGAACTTACCTGAAGATGCAGAACAGCAGGATAATACAAGCAAGGGCCCAAATGCAAGTCCAAACCAATCCAAAAGCAATATACACCTATCATCAAGCCATTTTCATAAGCTACCGGTCCATCATTCGTACACACGAACTCCAAGTTCTCAACATTATCAAAACCAACCGATAGTAAAACCATTTCCAAAACCTTTCCGATACGATCAACATCAACCAAAGTCATTTACTTCCAATCAAACTCATTGATAAAATCGTATCAACCATATTTTCAAACTTCCTTCTTAAAACCAACATCATCAAACCAAGACAAAGAATCTCGACATTAAACATTTAAACCAATACCTCAAAATCATATTATAGAAATAATTCCGACATTTTATTTCAAAACCTTTATATAAATAAATTTTGATATTAAATCACCAAAACCATTCTATTTTAATAACCTTCATTTATAAAACAACCAAACCAAATTACTCTACCATATCTAAATGCTCTTTTCAATTTATATTAATAAACCAAAGCCAATAATTCATTTCAAATTCCTAAAATCATAATTTGAACATCACTAAATACATTTTCCAAATACTTTAATAATATATAAAATCCCAGAAATATAATATTTATTATAAAACTCCAAAAATCACTTAATAATAGTAACAACAATTAATAATCATAACATATAATAGATAACATAACAATGTGAAATATTATAACAATCACACAACCCTTTACAACCCATCCCAAAAGCCCAACACAACACAGAACTCGGATGAAAGGAAGGCCCGGCCCAGAACTAGCCCAACTCATTTGGTGTTTCAATGAACTAGTGGAATAAGGCCAAACCGGCCGGTTTTACAAAAAAAGAGAACCGGGTCTACAGAACCCATCTCCTCAATCTAACAGGGCCTGTTGAATTGGAGAACTGACAGGGAAAGACGGAGGGAGATCTCTGGCCTCCGACCACCTCTCGGTCCCAAAATTTACCCAAGGAAGCGTTCTGAAATTCCGAACCCGACCCGACCTCAAGGAAGAAGCGACACAAGAATGGAAGAGGGAAAAGCGAGCTTATAGTGGGGTTGAGTTTCCGACGCCGGGAGGCTCCGAGGGCGGCTCCGGCTGCGATTGACGAGGAAGGAGCTCCGACCGAGTCATAGGAGAAGTAAGGGGTGAGCAAAAATGGATTTTGACTAGATTTGAACCGGAATCGAATAAGAACACGGAATCGACCTTGAAAAGGGGAAAACTAGGGACGCAGGCGGCTCGCTGGTGGCGTTTGGAGGCTCCGGGGGGTTTCTGAGGGGCTCGGAGAGGGGCTCAGAGGTGCTCGACAAAGAGAAGGATGGAGGTGTTGCTCCTTGGTGCCCTGGGTTATGGTTGCTCAGTGAGAGAGAGAGACGGGGAATGGTGGTGCTCGGCGGCTATAACAGAGGAGATGAAGCCTTCTAATGGGGGATTTCTTGTGAAGTGAAAAAGAAAAGGTGACTTGTGAGGGTTTTAGGGTAGAGGTCTTTGATTTGTAGGCAAAAGGTACAACATTGTGGGTGTTGGTGGGATTTCTGAATCAGGATGGCTCACATGTATACAAGAGAGGTGGAGGATGAAGACAAGTGACAACTATAATTTACAATTGGGATCTGCAGGGCTCACGAGAATCAGAAGAGGAGGGAGAGAGAGAGAAGAAGAGAAAAGAAAGGGAAAAGAGAATAGGAGAGTATTGGTCCCCATGGCACAAAATTGAAATTAGTTACTCGATCTCAATCCTGCTCACTGAACCGAAATTCCGACACTAGACAAAGTTTCAAATCGAAATCTTCAAATAATTTTCAACAATTGTAATTAAATTAAATTAAATTCATTAACACCCGGAGCTCAAAAGCAGAATTAAATTCCGTTAAAATCCAAATTCTTAAAACGATGCCGGAATGACTTTTAAATCGAAACTTGGCGCTCGAGGACGAGTTTTCTCCAAATTTCATACTTAATAATATATATTAAATCAAATCATAATAAAATAATATATAAAATATATTCGGTCTTTACAAATCATCACCATAATATACCTGTCATCTTCAAATATGATTCAAGGCAATGAGCATGTTTTTACCATACTTTCAAATACATGAAGCTTCAAAAGGGCATAATTCAACAAAAGAAAATGTATATTAAAGATTATATAACAACAAAACAATCAATCACATATAGGAAAATCAAATGCAGAAGGAGCAGGAGAAAACTAGTAATTACCAAGTCCAATGTGAAAAGAAAACAAAATAAATTTTACACCATAACTGATAAAATTATTTGATTTAAGTGTTCTAAAAGGCGTTAGGCGGACGCTAGGTTGTAGGTGGCCGCCTAGCGCCTAGGCGGTTAGGCGGGCGTCTAGGCGGTGCCTAGGCGGACTTAGACTAAACTTAATTATTTCCCTATATTTCAATGGATAGAACATGTCAATAATTTATCTATGATATCACTCATAAACCCAAATTTGGTGTGCTTAACTAACACTAAAGTCAATAAATGTAAAAACGCTCGTCCGACTGATAACTTTAAACCTCATAAAATCTGAAACCATAGGCTTGAATCAAAAGTAAATGCATCCCAACTTGGGGATAATAAAAACTATATGTTGACTAATCACTCACCTAGAAACTAAATCTAAATAATCACCCACCTAGGCAGGGCTAGGCGGGGACTATGCCACACCTAGGCGGGATTAGGTGGCGCTAATGCGGAAATCCGCCTAGAGACCGCCTAGGCGTAAAAATTCCTTGCCGCCTAGTGCCTTGGCGGTGCCCAGGCGGCGCCTAGGCGCGATTTTTAGAACAGTTTGGTTCATCCATGAACCAAATCATTGTACCTTCATCTTTAAATTTATCTCAATCTTCATCCCAATTAGCAGCACCTTGTTGAATGAAAATTCAAAGACGAATTCAAATATCAGGAGCCATTCACAACAACAAATTCATTAAAATATCGGTTGGATCTGCTATAGAGAATACGACCAACATCAATAAGATTTGGCTAGTTTTCGAAACCCTAATTTTCGAAGAAGAAACAAGGCATACATACCTTCTAGATTACAGCTTGGACTCTCTCGCCTCCAGTCGCTCAGTTTGCCCTCACCCTTTTCTTTCGTCCCTTTTAGGTCGACCTGCTTCAGTCAGAGGCCACGAGTCCGAAGTTCTCCCTATTGCCTTCGCCCTCGCCTTCGTTCGCTCGTTCGCAGTTGCAGTTCGTTCTTTCAGCTTCTTTCTTTAATTAAAAACTAATAGAGAGGAGATGCCTGTCAAAATTTACCATCCAAGGGTACCCTCGTGGTTCGCCCTTCCTTCTTCGACCTTCGTCTTCTCTCTCTGGCGCGCGACCTACCTTTCTTCCATTATGCAATTCCTTCGATCTTTCTTTTTTCTTTTTAATTTCAAAAGTAATGGAGATGTGATCTTCTTTGTTAAGTTTAACCACCGAGGGCGCAAGGAGAAATCTAACAAAAATACAAGGGCACCACGCGAAATATGTAAAAAAGTTGTATACCCCGCGAAAATTGCAATACCCCAAGGGCACCCCGCGAAATTTCCGAAAAAAAAAATAAAACGGTCTGGTGTGTTATACTTTTGGGGATAGAAGTGTTCGAGGTTATGCGGTGTAAAATTTGGGCGATAATCTCATCCTGCTCTATGTAGGTAGAGGAGGTTATGGTTGCATATAACCTTAATAGTGACTGGATTGCTCTCTATAGAAGCGCTCTTTCCAGTGGTCGCTCAGAAGCTCTCTCCAATGGTTGAGGTCATCTTCTCGGAGGTAAATTCTCTCCTGCTACCTCGCATCTCCGAAAATTGCAAGTCTTTTCAACTCTGAGTCCGATTCAGTTGATTTTCATCTCCATTTCTCCTAGTAGCCACAGGATTCAGCCCCAATGTCAATCGAAGTCGACATTTGTCCCATGGAGGGGTGTCAATGGTGGTCGTGGAAAGGTGCCAGATTATGTCGCTGATGGGAGTTGGATTGTACGTTGTTGGGAGCGCGTTGTCCTCTCCTATCCGGGGTCGATGTCCTCTTGTAAGCTCTGGTGGATAGTCGACAATCAACAAGTAAATGAAATGGTTGTCAATTAATAGGTAAGGTTATGTTAAAAAAAGCATTTTCATCATTTTATTTTTTCCAAAAAATAAGCTTATAACCACCAAACACTATACGGTGTTATATTGGAGTTATTTTTTGAAAACAATCTCAATCTCTTCCACTTCAATAACTCACACGATAATCTTCACCCCAATTAACCTTTTAAAAATAATCTTCCCCCTTTGAAAATAATTGGCAATAGGAACCTTTAAAAAAAATGGTTTTTAGAAAGAAAAAAAAGTAAAGATATTTTAGTTTCAATTGAATGATCTTTACTAGAGTCATTTGTTATTGATATCTAGATATCATATATCGGATATCAACCCCCGATATCTAGTGTTTGGTATGGCTAGATATTGATATCACTTAAAAGTAATATCCATATCTAGTGTTTGGCATCCCCCACATATCACTTGATATCTGATATTTGTATTTGGCGAATTTGCGAAAATACCCTGCCAAAAAAAAGGGTTACAAAAATACCCCAATTTCTCCCAAATTGCAAAGGATGCCTATTTGGGCATATTTCCAATAAAAGTATTGTGTATTTAGGCATTTTTTAATTAAAATAAATATATAAAATTAGTATTTTCTAAAATTAAAAATTAATAAGTATGATTTTCGGATATTAAACAAAACATATATTTTTGGAAAATGTAAAAAATAGGATTTTGAAATCTAAAAAAATATAATTGTGGAAATTGGGAAAAAAAACATAATTTTCGTTTTTTTTTTTACAAAAATAGAATTTTGGAAGAAAAAAAAACAGATTTTGAGAAATTGTAAAAAAACTGCTTTTCAGAAATATATAAAAAAATAGATTTTTGAAAATTGGGAAAAATAGGGTTTTTGTAAAATAAAATAAAAGCATATTTATGGAAATGGGAAAAACAGAATTTATGGAAATAAAAAAAATAGATTTTCAGGAAAAAAAATAGAATTAATAAGATAAATATAAAATTGGGAAAAAAAATAAAGTGAATATTTTTTTTAAATAAAGGCTGGAAATAATCTTTATTTTTTAAAGATATGATCTCCTTAAAAATGGAGCATCCAATCTAAAAAAAAGGAAATAATTTATAAAGATATGATTTGCAACCGTTTAATCTAGGGTGGCTCAACGGGCCAGGCCCGAACCGACCCAAACAGGTCGGGCCGAAATCGGCAGCCCGATTTTTTGGGAGGGGAAGCCCTAAGACCGAACCGAAAACTGAATATTCGGTTATGGTTTTTTCGGTTTTTGGCCAGAAAAAACCGAAAAACCCGAAATGCCCAGTGTGTATATGTCTGGAAAAAAAAGACCCTGCAGGCTGTAAAGTGTAAACTTAATCTTGTTTCTCTAAAAATCAGTCCAATTTGCCCAACCACAGAAATGGTAAATCTTGTTTCTCTCGTAACAAAATCAGCCCTACACATAAATCTATTATGTCTATCAACACAAAACATAAACCCTAAATTTCTCACAAGTCTCATAAGTCATAACAATCAAAAGACCAAAATTGCTTTACAAATTCGAAATTAGAACACAATAAAACAAATTCATCAAGATATACATGAAAGATTGAAAAAAATTTGGGGTTTTGGGTTCACTACTTCACCAGTTACGAGTGCTACAAAGCTGTTGACCACCGAACACCGACTCAAGCACGAACTGTTGACCACCGAGTACCGACTACCGACCATGGGCTACAATGCTACAAAATTGCGAGTGCGACGGGAGGGAGAGGGCTGGCCGGTAGGCTACGATGGCCGACGGGAGATGGTGGCAGCGGCGAGCTAGTCTGCGACGGACGGAAGAGTTGCGAGTGCGACGGGAGGGAGAGGGCTGACAGGCTGCGACGGTCAATGGGAGATGGCGGTAGCGGCCAACGAGTCTGCGATGGACGGAAGGCCGGAAGGGAGGGTGTGTCTGGTCTGGGAGAACCAGATGCGTGAATAGGAATGGGCATTGGGACTTAAAGAAATGAAAGAAAAGAAGCCGCCACCACTAGGGTTTTTTTTTTAAAAAAAGATTCGGTTATTCGGGCCAAAACCGAAAATTTCGGTTCAGTTATGGTTTTCGGCCCGAAATTGAAATTTCATTTTTTAAGGACCAAAGCCCGATCCGATAAAATCCGGGCCGACCCGAAACCGCATTTTCTGGTCGGTTTTCGGGCCGGGCCTGGTTTTAAGCAACCCTAGTTTAACCTAGTAAAAGATATGATTTGCGAAAACGTTTTGGTATGTATCCTGACATATCTAATAAATATCCTATCAACATGTAAGTATCATTCTGTCAACAATTGTTTTGTCATCCTGTCATGTGGATAAGAATACCCTGTTGAAGTAATTTTTTATTCCCGTTAGGTTATAGGTGTGATCTTGTCAAGGGTAAAAAAACATGTGAATGATATCCCGACCGAACAAAAGACCAGGATTCATAGAAGAGGATGGAGAGACAAGCAGAAGAGACAGTTCATGGAGCAAGCTGCAAGCATATCAAGTGAATCACTCT
Organism: Persicaria maculosa; assembly: GCA_963922045.1. Classification (NCBI taxonomy): domain Eukaryota; kingdom Viridiplantae; phylum Streptophyta; class Magnoliopsida; order Caryophyllales; family Polygonaceae; genus Persicaria; species Persicaria maculosa. The sequence continues at coordinate 43,623,279 of OY998258.1, forward strand.
ATGGAGCTAAAGTGACGCCCCACGACTCGGGGGAGACCTTCACGAGTCGTGAAAAGGTGTTCTAGCTATTTTATGAGTTGCTAAGAAGTCCCACGACTCGTAGGATACCCTTCACGAGTCGTGAAGGTCTATTCTTGCTGTTTTATGAGCTGCTGAGAAGTCCCATAACTTGTGGGAGGCCCTTCATGACTCACGAGTTATGTATCATGACATGTCTAACAAATACCTTGTCAATATTTAAGCAACATAGATCCTGTCAACAATTGTTTTTTCATCCTGTCACGTTGATAAGAATACCCTGTCGAAGTATTTTGTTTTTCCTGTCAGGTTATAGGTGTGTTCCTGTCAAGTCTCAAAACATAGGTAAATGATATCCCGACCGAACAAAAGACCAGGATTACGGGTGCACTGCACGTCTACGACATTTGCTTGATTGAAGTTGGCTTCATTTTGTTATGTATCCTGACAAGTTTATAATTATATCCTATCAGTATTTAGGCAACATTCTGTCAACATTTTTTTTCCATCCTGCCATGTTAATAAGAATAACTTGTCAAGTATTTGTTTTTTCCCATCAGGTTATAGGTGTTAGCATTTGCATGTGAATTGATTGTCTTCCTGCCAACATTGCTTTATCTTGTCATGTTGAAAAAAAAATTCTGTCATTGTTTTGTTTTATCCTATCATGTTGAAAATAATATCCTGTCAATATTTTTTTTTTATCCTGTTAGGTTATAAGTTTATATTATGCACTAGCAATTTCTGAACCTTTAACAATGTCGAAATCCGAAACATCAAACACACACCGTACGGGGGAGGTTCCATAACATCAAACATCTAGTACAACAACAACATTCCCAGTTCTTCTGCCGGGACAGGGTTTGGGGGGCCAAGTTGTATGCACTCTTTCCCCGACATTGCCGAGAGAGTGTTTCCTAGTGGCCTAGACACCAACATATGCTCAAAGACAAATGTCAAAGGACAAAAGAACAAGTATAATCATAGAAAAACTAAGGAAGAAAAACACAAGAGAACAAATATAATAATAATAGAAAGACAAAATAAACTAAGGAAGAGGATTAAGGGATGTCGTGGTTTGAGAAACTGAGGAGGGGGGGGGGGGGGGGGGGTACGCTTTCTACCACACCTCGGGGGCCCGACTAACCCTCGCTGACATTAATGATGCTCCTCCAATGTGCTCTATCCATAACCATACTCTCATTAAGGTTCAGAAGAGCCAAATCTTGTCTAATCACCTCCCTCCAACACTTTTTCAGTCTCCCTCTGCTCATTCGAACTATATCAATCTCCAAAATGTCACACATGCGCATTGGCGTGCTCAGGTCTCTCCTCTGCACATGTCCAAACCAACGAAGCCTTGACTCCCGTAACTTATCTCGGATACTGCATACTCCTACTCTGTCGCGGATAACTTCATTTCTGATCTTGTCGAGTCTCGTAAATCCACTCATCCATCTGATCATCCTCATCTCCGCCACCATAAGCCTCTGCTCTTGTGCCTCCGTAGTCGCCCAACACTCAGCCCCATACAACATTGCAGGCCTAAGTACCATTATGTAGAATTTTCCCTTTAGCTTTGGGGGTACTTTCCTATCGCATAACACCTTTGATGCAACCCTCCACTTCTGCCATCCCCTTTGAATTCTATGACTGATATCTACATCCACACCTCCATCACTCTGCATTACCAAACCTAAATACTTAAAACTATCCTTCCTAGGGACAACATTCTCACCCAACATCACATCTTGGTCCACATCTCTCTCTCCTCCCAAGTTGAACTCCAAATATTTTGTCTTTGTTCTACTTAACTTGAAGCACTTGCCTTAAAGCGTCTCTCTCCACCTCTCCAATTTGCAGCTCACACCAGCTCTCGGCTCATTCACTAAAACAGTGTCGTCCGCAAAGAGCATACACCATGAGACCTCGTCCTGGATAGACCCCGACATTGTGTCCATGAACAGAGTGAAAAGGAAGGGACTAAGGGCCGAAACTTGATGAAGCCCTACCCTCACTGGGAAGTACTCAGTGACCCCTACATAGGTGACAACAATGGTCATCACACCTTCGTACATGTCCTTGATAATCTTGGTGTATGATTCCGGGACATCCTTAGCCTGCAAACACTCCCAAATGAGCTCTCTCGGAACTTTGTCATAAGCTTTCTCTAAATCAATTAAAACCATATGAAGGTTCCTTTTCCTTTCCCTGTATTTCTCAACCAATTGTCTCATCAAGGGTAAGACGTATGTAGTTAATCACCTTGGCATAAAACCGAATTGGTTCTCAGACATACCAACACCCCTCCGCAGCCTTAGCTCAATCACTCTCTCCCATATCTTCATCGTGTAGCTAAGGAGTTTAATACCTCGGTAGTTTCCGCATTGCTGCACATCACCCTTGTTCTTATATACAGGGATTAACTTGCTTCACCTCCACTCTTCTAGCATCTTTGCTGTTTTGAGAATAGTGTTAAAGAGTTGTGTAAGCCATTCTAAACCTCTCGTTCCAATGCACTTCCACGCTTCAACTAGAATCTCATCCGGACCAACTTCCCTCCTACTCTTCATTCTGCTAACAACCCTATTCACTTCCTCATAAGAGACCCGTCTACTAAAACTGGCGTTGAATGTGCCCCTGGGTAGGCAGTTAGACGAAGTACAACCCTCATTGAGAAGCTCATCGAAATAGCTCATCCATCTATGTCGAATCTGAAGCTCATCCACTAACATTGTACCCAACTCATCCTTGATACAACTTGCTCATCCATTACCACCGTACCCAACAACATCTAGTACAAAGTTCAAAATCCAAAATACTAAACCCACGAATGTTAAGCCTAAGGTTTTCAGCCTAGCATAATATAATACGAGTCGAGCTCCAAGCAGGATATAGACATCTACCCGTCAAAAACCATCAACCATCAAACTTCACTACATTCTAACACACAGTATCACATGGACTCCCATTTTCCATCCCACATACTTTGCGCGAAAGATTTGTGGTATCCATCAATAAACTTGTCCGCTATCACCTCCAAGGTAGACCTTCCAGTGCTCAAAACTTCAATGTACTTGAGCGTGTATACCCTGCAATCACCCCTGCCAAATACATACAACACAACGTTATGTAAATACCATCCTATCAACAATTGTTTTGACAATCCAAATATTCACCTAGCTGAATATTTATACAATATATATTTGTAAATAATTTGAGAGAAAAGATAGAAGCTTCCACTCCATAACATTCTTTGCATTAATGGAAACCAAAATGCCTAGCAATGTAATCAACTGAACATGAAAGAAGAGAGCAAGAAATGCAAGCAAGATGCTTGGCAAGAAATTGGGACCGAACAAAAGCTTTGAGATTCATAATGTAAGACGGTATATAGCTTCTGGAGTCTTAGCCATAAATTATTTTGTATGGATGAATGCCATATTGCAGGTTGAAACATAATTGATCAGTCATATGTTCAACTAATATCTGTTAGTTAAGCATTGCAGTTTGGAGATTTTTTATTAGTTCCATTCCTTTCCTTTTGTTTCTTCATACAATCCACTCTACCACAACCAAAGACCGAAGCACCAACCAATTGCACTCACTTCTTTTTTGAAGACTTTCCCCTTGACTTTGTCGTTGGTGGGTGTTTTCCGCTTCCTCTTCCGTCGTTCTGCTTCATCCTCGTCAATGCCTTTCATCTCCTTCGATCGATAAGGGCTAGAATCCTTCCCACCTCTTGTAATGGCCATGGCCGAGAGACATAACTCAGGTTTAGAATGAACTAAATCGACTTAATAATTCAATATCCGAAATTTGTGAGACATACCTCGGGTTTAGAATGAACTAAATCAAGATGTAGCAAGAAAAAGTAAGAAACAATGTGATTTAACGAAAAGCAATAAACTGGACAGAAACAATGTGATTTAGTGAAAAGCAAGAAACAATGTGAACTAAATCGACTTAAGTCCATCATCTAACCTTGACCTTGCATGCCGATCACAATGTGATTTAACGAAAACCAAGAAACAAACACAGATGCATCAACACACAAACTGGATAGAAAAAGGGGGCAACCTGATTGAAGATAAAAAGGTATCGTCTAACACTCAAATTTCTCTCAATTAATTGACAATTTTAGTAGCTTGGGTGAAGGAATTTCAATCAAAAAATGTTAATAACTAAATAGATCATCCATAGGGCCAAAATCAGAAACCCTAGAATATGGAATGCCAATTTTGGCAGAAAACAGATTCAGTGTTTCAGTCATCGACAATTGCAATTGAAAGTAGAGGCAAGCAATTAAAAGAGGAAGAGAAAGAGCTCAGACCATCAAGAATCAACTCCTACCATGAGTTTGAGATGCACTAGTCATTGCAGTCATAAACACAAGAGCGTGGAGGAATCAAGTAACAAACCTAGGGTTTCTCGAATTTGATGACAGAGGGCTTCGACGGACGACACTAGACCTGATGATCACCGACGACGACCACTCCGATCTCCTCGACGGTGGTTTGATGGCTGATACGATGGTGGCGGCGGAACGGTGGTGGTCGACGATTTGGGGATAAACTGTCGAGAGGAGTAGATGAGGAAGATTAGAGGAGGTTGGATGCTCGATGAGAGGAGGGTTGATGGCGAGACCAAAGAGCGAAATCTGGTGAGAAGCCATTGGCAGAGGAGGCATGTCGATCGATCTGAGAGGAAAGCTTCAACGCTGGCGGAGGAGAGCTTGCAAAGGTCGGAGGAAGCAGTCGATCGTATTCTTTTGAGGGCTCTCCTGATATATTTTTGCTTTTCTGATTTTTTTACTTTTTATTTCCTTTTTTTTGTGTTTTACTTTATCTTCCATTTTCAGTTTTTTTTTTCTTTTTTTTTCCTACGTTTTTTTCTTTTTTTTTCCCTATATGTTTTTATTACAAAATAGGAAAATATGTTTTTTTTTTGTTTTTTAATTATTTCACTTTATTTTTTTCCTTTTGGGTAAATTTGCAATTTTATTAGGCATATATGTAATAAAATTAGGCATTTATGCAATAAAGTAAAAACAAGGCATATTTGCAAAGCTCCTATGGATTTCAGGTATTTTTTGCTATTCTTCCTTTGTATTTGGTATCGCCAGATATCGACATCCCTTGATATCTAGATATCAGATTTGGGTCATAGAGATATCACTTGATATCAATATCACTCGATATCGATACGACGATATAGGTATCTTTGATACAGATACTGATATCGATATCTTTGATAACAGATACTGATACCGATATCGATATCTTGATATCTAGATATCGATACCAAACAAAGGGTAAGACTAAGAGCTTCTTAGGTTTACAACTAAAAAACCCAGGAAGTTCAAAAAATATGAAGTAGAATAAGTATAGTGTTATAAAACCATTGATTTGGATGGATTGTTCACCTCCCTTAAACCCCCACCATAAAGACATCTTTTGATGTTTTGTATCATTTTCCTATATAAAGGCTTTTAAGTCACGTATTATGGTACACACATGAATAAGAAATCTTCCTCTGCTCCATGATTTTCTTCCATGTAAGATTATCTCGTTTGATATCCCTCGTATTATAACACGTTATTAGCACGATCAACTCGCTCGGTAAGGATTCAAGGATATCTAAGTATATATACATATACACAAACACATGACCAGTATGTGTCATGTTTTCATGTGCAGTGCCACACTAGTTTTCATGTGCAGTATTCAGTTTTTTATTTGTGAATCCCCCCTTTTTCTCACTTGCATAATCCCATATGCATACATATTTGTCCCCCCCCCCCCCCCCCACGTATATGTTTTTAGTTACCTTTTTTTATTATTAAGAAAGAATTCGGGTAAGCAAGCTCTACCCGATGGCATCCTTACAGATGAGGTCTAATAGACCAAAATCGTTGTAAATATCGACACCTCGGGCAGAGTGGCAAAGGTGTGCAACCTTATTGGCCACTTTATTGCCCAAACGGAGAACATGAAAGAAAGAAACTTCTTTCAAAGTCGATAATAAGAGTTCAACATCTGATAGGATCAGTTCAATTTCCCAAGGACATTTAGATGTTTTGTTTAGGTGGTTATACTAGAATCACTTTTAATGTGGATCTTGTCGATGCGAAGTTGTATGACATGTTGGATTCCCAATTTTAGTGCAAGAGCTTCTGCTTTCAGGGGACTTTGTTTACCAAGTTTTTGATAGCTTATGTGTATTGGTTGCCCTTTCCAGGCCCGGATTATGGCTCCTACAGAGCTGTCATTGTTTGCAATTGTGGATCCATCAAAATTTAATTTAAGAGTTCCCCTCGGTGGTTTACACCACATAATCTTACCATGCTTATTTTTCTTTCTTGGGTGATTGACACTTAGTGAGAAAGAGGGGGAGTCCTCCTCTAAACTACTCTCCAATAGAGATGTTTTGCATCAATTCTCCTTGTGAGTTTTAATAATGTATGCACCATCTCTGTGAGGGATAGGGATCTGCCTAAACACATGTTGATTCCGAATGTACCAAATTGACCACCAAACAAAGACAAGCTCCACCTTATCCGTAGAGGTAAGCTTGTTTTCAATGAAGGAAATGATAGGTTTTATATCTTTTGATTGAGTTATCATACTGAATATTGTTGAGTTAATGTGTGTGGGAAGACGGAAGAAAGAGCGCACATAATGACATTCAAACAAAAGGTGAACATCATCTTCGGCCGGACAGTTGCACAAGCTACAGGTGGAAGGAACAGAAGCACCGCGACAGGCGAGCCTAGAGGCAGTTGGTTTTCCATCTTGGCAGGCTTTCCAGAGAAATTTTTTTACCTTAGGTGGAATATCCAAATTCCAAATCCAGTCATTATTATCTAAGTTCAAGGAGGATTGAGCTGTGATTAATTTGTATGCACTCGAAGTGGTGAACCATCCCGCTCTGTCAGGCCACCAATAAAGACGATCCTCAAAGAGAGAAACCAGGAGTGGGATATCCAAGATTTCTTTGACTATATCTACAGGTAACATATTATTTAGTTTTTCATCCACCATTTACCACCCAAAATGTAATCACTAACAGTTTCTTCTATGTTATCAATTTGGGGGAAATCATCCCTTGATTGTAGAGGAGAAGTCGTAATCCAGTTATCCGTCCAAAATTTTATAGAATTCCCATTTCCCACTGACCAAATAAGTCATGTCTTAAATTTATCAATGAGCGTAGTCAGTTTAGCCCATTGCCATGAGGAATCACCTCTTTTGTTATATTCAAGGATGTTAGAGGAACGTAAGTACTTGTGTCTAATCAAAGTAACCCAAACATTATCCGATTCAGCTAGTACTTTCCATAGTAGTTTCATTTGAAGGGCTTCATTCATCTCTTTTGATTTCCTTAGCCCTATTCCCCCATATTTTTCCGGTCTGCAGATCCTATCCCAGCTAATCAGCGGCCTGTGTTGGAGATCTTTGTTCCAGAAGAACATTCTGTTAATCCGGTCAAGCTCTTTATGTATCGATACGGGTAATAGAAAGTTTTGCATTATATACAGCGGTTTGGCCGATAAATTTGTATTGATTAGAGTTGCACGACCTTGTTGTGATAACGCATTAGCACACCATTTGCTTAGTTGTTCTTTAGATTTACATATGATGTCTTCAAAAGTGTGTTTGTTTACTCTCCCATTGATGATCGGACAACCAAGATATTTTTCCAACGATTTTTCGTTTGTAATGTTCAAGCAACTACTAAGTTCTGAGATCCTAGAGTTCGAAATTCCTTTTGTAGCTTGAAAGCTTGATTTATGGTAATTCATTTTCTGTCCAGATACCTTACAATATGTGTCAATTATTGCTTTAACCTTCTGTCCTGCATCAACACACCCACGTGAGAAAATGATGATGTCATCGGCAAAAGATAGGAAAGGAACCCGAGGGCCATTCCTACCAAATGTAAATCCAGTTGGACTATGATCCAAATTTGTTTCAGTTGAGAGTTTCCGAGCTCGGATCTCTGCACCTAAGATAAACAAGAAAGGGGATAGAGGATCCCCTCGGCGAAGGCCCCGAGAGGGGAGAAACATGTATGTAGGGTCGTTGTTAACTAGTACTGAGAAAGACACAGTCGTAACACATTCCATCACCCAAGTGATGAAAGTGGGGTGGAACCCAAATTTTTCTAAAAACTTTTTTTTTTTGTGAAATTCCAATCAATTCTATCATATGCTTTCTCCATGTCTAGTTTTACCAACTCTATCATATGCTTCCAATCAACTCTATCATATGTTTTTAGTTACTACTTACCTCTAGAAAAGGTTAACTAGTATCAAAGAGGATATGCTATATACTAAAGGGAATTATCCTTGTAGAGACAAGCCGATATCATCCTTCAAAGAGGATATACATACCTTTGTAGCATCCCGGTAGAGATGTTTTTCCTGTGGATGATTTGGAAAAATTATAATTTATTTTCTTTTAAGCAATCGATTCATCTCTAGGAGTGGATTTTTTTTTGTACTTTTTATTTACGATTTAAGCCATCTCCCGAAGTAGATGAGCCATATTTTATTTTTATTTTTGTTTTGTTGAACGTTTTCTGATATTTTTTTGAACAGATTGAATTCTGCACATGAAAAGGTTTTCCTGATAATGCTTAATTAATTGCATTAAAAGGTTGACGACATTAGCTTTCACATTATCAAATTCATACTAGGCATGAATATTAAAAGGTTTCCACTTCATTAATTGCATTACTAAAGGCATTAAACTAATGCCACATGGAGGGTGATTCAATGACACTCGTGTCAAATGACACTAGTGAGGTGGAGGCTACATGTCATTCATTTTAATGACATGTTATCCCACATGTCATCTTATTATTTGATTTGATGTTAAAAAAACATTAGAAGGTAAAAAAAATATCTGAATTTTTATATAAGGAAATTAATGATATCAATCCAAAATTGGCACCAATTAAGCTAAAAGAAGCAACAATTCATTGAATAAAAAAATTAAGAAACATCTTCTCCCCCTAACCACGTATTTTGTTGAATTGAAGGACTACGGGCAGTAGGTGTTCATCAGATCGGGAAATCGCCCAAGAGAAGTGAGCCAAGAGTTACGGCCTTACGGGTAATCGATGGTAAGTACTAAGAAATTGCACAACGCACTTGTAAATCCGAAAGTTATTGAAATGTTTGAGTTCTTACTGTTCTATGAAAAAGTTGGCATTCTGCTTATTTTTGAGCAATTTTTTTTGGGTTAATTAGGTTAATGTACATTTTTGAATTTTTTATGGGTAATTATATCAAGTTTTGTTTTGTTTTGGTAATTGTACCTTTTTGGTTATTAAAGACTAATTTGCCCATAGAGAGAGAAAAACAAAATAATTGTGATAATTTTCTTAAATCACGTATATTGTAACGAACTCTTTCTTCCCCAATTGATTAAAATTATGGCTAATGGCTCAATACACCAAATTATTCTCATCCATCAATTTATTTTGATGCTTTTGTGAGTAGTATCAATTGAAATCAAGTTACAAGATTGAATGTGGTTATATCTTTATACTATAATTATTGCGGTATATTCCATATTTATGTGAGATTATTATTAGCTTCTCTATGTAATAATATACAAGGTTAATTGATCAATTGAAGCGGAAATTGATAAAATATTTCTCCTGCGTACGGCAGGAGAAAGCATCAAACTGTGTTTGGCGGGCAAACTTGATTCTCCGGGCTATTCTGGGTTTGATTCTCATCGTCTCCGGGCTATTCTCCTAGTCAATCTGGGTTTGATTCTTGATTCTCGATTCTCCCCTTCTCTGTCACACATATCCCACACCCTCGTTCCATCTCCTCCCTTTCACCCCTTTTGCTTCTGGCGATTCACATGCTGGATGACATTGGACTGGTTCTGGGTAATTTACGGTTATCAAAATTGGAAACTCAGAAAGTTGTCGTCGACGGGGTTGATGACGACGCTGCCTCTGATCGCTTCAATCTGTGTTTGGCGGGCAAACTTCATACTTCCCGCAAATTCAATGCTACTGCCATGAAGAACACCTTTCTCGCTGTCTGGTCCCCCAAGCATGGATTGGTGGTTAGAGAAGCAGGGGACGACATCTTTGTCTTCCAGTTTTTTGATAAATTGGATCTCCGCCACGCTTTTCACGATGGCCCATGGTGCTTCGATGATTCTTTACTGATCCTTCGCGAAATTCAGGGGGTCACTCGGCCATCGGATTTGGCATTTACACATTCTCCATTCTGGGTTATTGCTCGAGATGTCCCACTTGGCTGCGCGGGGATGTCAACTGCCAAAGCAATCGGGAATGGCATCGGGCGCTTTCTGGAATTGGATGATTCTGATTTCTTGGGTCTCAGTGGCAGGCTTCAGATTCGTGTTGAGTTAGATGTGGCCATGCCCCTTCGTCGGTGCATTACTTTGAAGTTCCGCGGTGTCGAAATCACAGTGCCCCTCCAATACGAGCGACTTCCGCTATTCTGTTTTACCTGTGGTTGCATAGGGCATCTCTGCAAAGTCTGTCCCAAACCGATCGCTTCCTCGTCTTCTGATGCACTGCAGTTCGGTGCTTGGCTCAGAGCATCGCCTCCTCGGTCTCGGATACGTCTCCACCAGGGTGCCCTTGATCGTGAAAGGATCTGGTTTGACAAATTCAAGCAACGTAACTCGGCGCAACGTTCTGTCGGAATCTCCTAAAGGTCACCCGATCCACATGGTGTTGTTGAAGGGACTGGCGACCATAACCCTGCGCCTTCTCTTGCAGTCTCTTCTCCCCTTCCAATTGGACATGACCCTACTCAGGCCGTAAGGGTTTCCAGTTCAGGAGTACCGGCCCCAAAAGTGTTCAAGCGCCGATCCCAACCACGACAGCAGGCACGCCATAAGACTCAATTGGGCATCCAGTTAACCCCTAAGAGGAAGTTCTCTGCGCCAGACACCACTGCTGCAGCAGCTTGCAAACGCTTCAAGCAATCTCTGGAGGCAATGATCATTGATACCCAAGTAGCGAGCGGGACAAACGTCCTTGCTCGCGAACAGCCATGAAAATATACAGCTGGAACTGTTGGGGGTTGGGCAATTCCCCGACAGTTCGAGCCATCCGGGATTGGTCCTGGAAACATTGCCCTGATTTAGTTTTCATCATGGAAACTAAGATTAATCGGCGTGATCAAGAGAAAGTTATGCGGAAGTGTGGCTTCGTTGAAGGCCTTTGTATTGATTCAGTGGGGCGTTCTGGTGGTCTGAGGCTGTGGTGGCGAAACCTCTCGGTCACAGTAGTCTCTTACTCTCAACATCACATCCTAGCCACCATCACTTCAGCAGGCTCCTCATGGAATATTGCTTGTATCTATGGATGGCCGAAAGCATCTAACAAAAGCAAGACTTGGGCTCTAATGAGGGATTTGTATCGGCAGAGCGCTTTACCAATCCTTTTCATGGGAGACTTCAACGAGATTCTCGACCCTTCTGAAAAGGAAGGCGGCTCGGTACGATCACAGCGAGCGATGGATGGCTTTAGAGAGGTCATCGATGACTGCAGTTTGAGGGACTTGGGGTGTGCTTCTGGTCCGTTTCTCACATGGCAGCGCGGCCGTAATCCGAGCACCTGCATCCGGGAGCGCCTAGACAGATTTCTAGCATCGTCGGCTTGGACCAATGCACTTCGCAACGTATTGCTCTGATCATTCCCTTATCTCCCTCCAAACCTCCACCGCGTGCCCAGCTTCGACTAGACGGCTCAAGAGGGTATTCCGGTTCGAACCCTTATGGCTTTCTCATGAGGATTGTCAAAGTATCGTTGAATCAAATTGGAAGCATAGTTGGGGGCAACCGCCAGACAAGATTATAGCTTGCGTTGAGGCTCTTTCTGATTGGTCTCGGAAGGTTTTTAAGGGGAGACTTGATCGAATTCACACACTGGAATCGGAGTTGAAAGCTCTTCAATCACAACATCCAACACTCATGGTCCTTGAGAGAGGTGTTGCAATCTCCGCAGAGCTTGACAGTCTACACAACGAGGAGGAAAGGTATTGGCACGTTCGCGCCCGAACCAATGAACTTAGGGAGGGCGACAGGAACACGGCTTATTTCCATCATAAGGCCAATCAGCGCCGCTCAACCAACACCATCCGGGAGCTGGTCACGGACTCTGGGGAAACAAGTAAGACCAATGATGAGATCACAAGGACTGTTACGGAGTTTTTCTCCGATCTTTTCACGACTTTGGCGCCCAGTTATGCAGATATAGATGCTGCCATCTCAGACATTCACCCCACTGTCACTAGGGAGATGAATGAGTCCCTTCTCCGTCAACCGAGTGGTGATGAGATTCATAGGGCGCTCAAGCAAATGCACCCTAGCAAAGCTCCCGGCCCCGACGGACTGCACGCAATCTTCTTTCAACGCTTCTGGAGCGTTGTGGGGCCTGATGTTGTCTCCTACATCAGCGACTGGTGGCATAGGGGTTTCTCTTTGGATGCCATCAATTCAACAATTGTCACTCTTATTCCAAAGATCAAGAACCCGAATAAAGTTGCTGACTTTCGGCCAATTAGTTTGTGCAATGTCATTTACAAACTAATAACAAAGGTGCTCGTCAATAGGCTCAAGCCCTTGCTCGACCAGATCATCTCTCCCTCTCAGAGTGCTTTCATTGCTGGACGCTCTATCACCGATAATGCACTTATTGCCGTGGAAGTATTCCATTACATGAAAATCAAAACTCAGGGAAGCAGTGGGGCTATGGCGTTAAAACTGGATATGAGCAAGGCTTTCGATCGCATGGAGTGGTCTTACCTACGGCGGATAATGTCTCAGCTTGGCTTTGCCGGGGAATGGATATCTAGGATTATGAGTTGTGTTCAGGGCGCTCGGTATTCCTTCAAGATCAATGGCGCTATTGATGGGCTTGTTGTTCCTTCTCGTGGCCTTCGTCAGGGAGATCCTTTGTCTCCTATCCTATTCATCATTGGGGCCGAAGGATTCTCTTCTTTGATCAGCAGAGCAGTCCGCTCGTCCTGCCTTCATGGGGTACCAGTTTGCAGGGGCTCGCCGGCTACGTCCCACTTATTCTTTGCAGACGACAGTCTCTTATTTGCTAAGGCTACTTTGGAGGAATGCTCTAAGATAACTGAGATTCTCAGTCAGTACGAGAGAGCTTCGGGTCAGAAAATAAATTTGCAAAAGTCGGAAGTATGCTTTAGCACGAATTTGTCAGTCGCCACCCGGGAGAATCTAGCCGCTGGTTTGGGGGTCAAATTGGTGGATAAACACGCCAAGTACTTAGGCCTGCCAGCCATTATTGGGTGCTCTAAGAAGTCTGTCTTTTCTTTCATTAAGGACAGAATCTGGAAGAAGGTTCAGGGTTGGAAGAAAAAGCTCCTATCGTCGGCCGGAAAGGAGACGTTGATTAAGTCGGTGCTTCAAAGCATCCCTACTTATGTAATGAGTGTCTACCGGCTCCCTGATGGGCTCATCGACGACATACATAGCCTATTGGCTCGCTTCTGGTGGGGGTCCTCGGATGCTAACCGCAAGATTCATTGGCGCTCTTGGCGTGATCTTTGCTCTCCCAAGAGTCATGGCGGGATGGGTTTTCGTGATCTTCGCGTCTTCAACCAGGCTTTGCTAGTCAAACAAGGGTGGCGCCTCCTGCAGTCCCCTACCTCCCCTCTTCACGCCCTTTACAAGGCGAAATACTTTCGACACTCATCCTTTCTGCACTCATACCGTGGTCTTCGGCCAAGCTATTCTTGGAGCAGCATATGGGGTGCCAAGCCCCTGCTCATGGAAGGCCTCGGATGGAGGATTGGAGATGGCCAATCAATCTTAGCCTCTACAGAGGCTTGGGTGCCTACCGAATCTGGAATGGAATCGCCAAGCCTCATGCCGGGCATGAGTCCTGATGTGATGGTATCCGAGTTTATTGACGACTCCACCCATTCATGGGATATTGCCGCTCTCTATGCAGCTTTCTTGCCTCCAGATGTGCATCGAATCATTACAATTCCCCTTAGCCCTCGTTCTCCCGGAGATGTGCGAGTCTGGTTCCCGCACAAATCAGGAGTTTTTACTGTGAAGTCAGCATACTGGCTCGGCTATATGGGAGTCCGGACTGTGCATCCAGGAGGGGATTGGCGCCGTCTTTGGCGCTTACGTCTCCCTCCCAAGGTCCTGAATTTCGCTTGGCGTATGTGCTCCAACTTCTTGAGTGTGGCTTCAAACCTTTATGCAAAACGGGTGGTGACATCTCCTATCTGCGCTCGTTGTGAATCGGATGAAGAAACTGTATGGCATGCTCTCTTTGCCTGTACTTTCTCAGCAGTTGCCTGGGAGAGCTCCTCCGTCGCCGCCCTTGTCGCTACTGTGCTCGATCAGGAGCCGCTACAAGTGCTGGATCAAGTGGCTGCTTCGTTAGGCGATTCGGGAGTGTGTGATCTCCGTACTAACGCCTGGATAGCATGGACACTCCACAACAAGGCCTTGTTTTCAGAGGATGAATGCAATGCAAAGGTCCTTCGAGACGGATTCAGGAGGCTTGTCTCCGACTATCGGTGCCACGACGCCACTGTCCCACAGCACCCACCATCAAGGCCGAGCCCCTCAGTGTGGACAGCGCCCCCACTAGGCACTCTGAAGCTCAACACGGACGCTGCACTTCTGCATGGATCGGTCTGTCTAGGTGCTGTACTTCACGACCACTCTGGGGCAATTGTTATGGCTGCTTCGAAGCGCTTCCGGGGCTCCGTGTCAGTGGCCTTAGCAGAGGCTTGGGCCCTTCTGTTTGGGGTACAATCCATGGTCGGCATTGCTTGTGATCAAGTGCAGATTGAGTCCGATGATTTCAATCTAGTCCAGCGGCTGCACTGTTCAGCCCTTAGTCACTCTTATATAGACCTCGTGTGCGAGGATACCTTAGACCTTTTACTTATTCGTGCTAATGCTTCGTTCCTACACGTTCGTAGGGAGGCTAACACTGTTGCTCATCTTGCGGCTAGGCTTTTGCCGGCCGATGACTCCTCTTGTACTTGGTTTGATCACTTTCCGCAGGGTCTCGTCGACCTTGCGGAACTTGACCTCCTTTGATCTATAGAAGGCTTTTGATTTCAAAAAAAAAAAATTGATCAATTGAAGCGAGACTTAAGAAATATCCATTATGAATTAATTGTTGATGGAATCGATTACACATGCCATTAGATTTCATCCATTATGAATTAATTGTTGATGAAATCGATTACACAAACCATTAGGTTTTATCACAATAATCAACTAACCCATAATTAATCTCTCTCCCTCGTCTCCACTCTTATTTTGTGTATTTGAAACCTATTATTGTAACCATATGCAATTGTGTATTTATTGTAACCTATTAAAACCTTAACAATGAGGTTAATTGCGATACAAACTAGATACAATTAATTAATTACAAGAATCGAAATACCTACAACGAATTAGTTACAATACTGTGACAATATTGATTACAAGTACAATTGCAATAAATTAGTTACAGTATATCGTTCGTATTTATTGTAACCTATAAAAACCCTGACAATGAGGTTAATTACGTTGCAAACTAGGTACAAATAACAGGAATCAAAACACATTCAACAAATTAGTTACAATATTGTGACAATATTGATTACAATTACGATTACAGTAAATTAGTTACAATAAGTAATCATGGTTACAATAAGATTTCAAGAATAATAAGGTTTCAAGAATAATGGTTACAATAATTAAGTTTCTTGTAGTACTCTAGGGTTACAATCGGTTACAGTATGTTACAATAAAATTGAATTACATGTAACACCCTAATTCACTAGATGATTAATTGAGCGTCTAATTGAAGAAGTAGCGTTTGTACATGCAAATCAATAATCCGAATAATTTTTCTTTTCAAAACGTAAAACAATCTCATCTACAATCTAAACCATCTTATCTATATCTATTTACTTTTATTTTAATTTAAAAAAGATAAAATCTTATCTATATCTACTTACTTTTATTTTTAATTTTAAAAAGATAAAAATTCTACCTTAAGAGTATTTAGGTAAAATCCACCCTAAAAAGGTATAATTACTAAAAAGAAAAACTGAATGGTATAGTTACCAAAAAAAAAAAGTTGAAAAAGGTACATTCTCTCAAATTTTCACATTTTTTTTATAAATTTGAGTAGAATATAAGTTATAATGTGCTTTAACTTTTCTAGCTTTATGGTCTCGATCGACTCAAGCACGGTGATGGTGGGAGTATCCTTCAATAATATTAAGTCTTTGTTAATAATGTTGTTTATGTGTATGCAATTAGATCTCTAACTATATTGTGCTATGATTCTCGTATAGGTTAATTGTCAACATATATAAGTCATTCAAGAAACTTTGATCTAAACCTAGGGTATGACACAGATGAAGGTAATGGATATCACAATACATTAATCAAGTTTGTAAAGTTTTATTCAAAATTTAGTTCATATTAAAATTCTTATATAAATGCAGGTAATGAAGAGGACTATTTCATCGATTTGGATGACGATGGTTTTCAAGTTCCAACGAAATTGGGCAACATAGTCGAGAACATGATCAAATTGATGGAGTAGATGGATTATTTCAGGATGTTGAACAAGTTGAGAATGAGCATAGTGAGCCACATGTTGGAATGACGTTTACAGATGCAAATGATGTGTTGAATTATTGTGAAGAATATGGAAAGGCCAAAGGATTCCAAGTAAGGATATGAACTTTTGTGAAAATCAAAAGTGATGAAGATAAGTATAAGAGCTTTAGGTTGGTTTGTTCCAAAGAGGGGAAATTAGAAACAAAGACAAAGAATCCAAGGAAAGGTCCTGCATCGTGTGTTATGGGATGTCAATTCCATGTGAACGCATCCCTTCATAGTGATGGGTTGTGGAAGAAGACCAAAGTTACATTGGAGCATAACCATGATTGTGTCCCGAAAAATTCCAAATTCCTTCCAAACTATAGATTCATCATTGAAAGCAATAGGAAAAGGATTTTAGAGAATGATAGAGCTGACGTTCTGATAATAAAAAAAACCGCACATCCTTTGTTGTTCAACATGGTAGTCACGATAAAGTTCCTTTTGAAGAGAGGGATTGTCGCAATCTGATTGGCAAAGCAAGAAGAAATCATATGGAGGAAGGCGACTTCAATGTAATGGGAAAATATTTTAATGAGATGAGCTCTAGTAACTCCAACTTCTTCTACATGTATGACGTAGATGAAGATGAGAGATTACGAAATGTTTTTTGGGCGGATGGAAGGAGTAGAGCAGCGTATATGGAATTTGGAGATGTCATATCATTTGATACCACTTACTTATCAAATCGATATAAGATGATGTTTGCTCCTTTCATTGGAGTTAATAATCATGGTCAATCGGTGTTGTTTGGTTGTGCTTTAATTGTTGGAGATGATATTGAGAACTTCGTATGGTTGTTTCGTGCTTGGCTTAAGTGTATGTCAGGAAAGGCTCCACAAGCAACCCTAACAGATTAGTGCAAATCTATAGGTACGTTATATTGAAATACTTATCTATCTCAATTCTTTTCATGTTTCATGTTCAAGATGGAACTTAACCTACAAAGATTTTAATAATTAACATCCATATTGTTTTTTATTACAAGGGAATGCAGTAGCACAAGTGTTCCCTAACACTCCACATAGGTGATGTATATGGCATATAATGCAAAATGCAAGGAAAAAAATTATCTACCATCCGCAGTTGAACAACATTTTTAAGACGATGCAAGATGCCCTTCACGACTCGTTGAGCATATCGGAGTTTGAAGATGCTTGGAAGAAGATGATTGCATCATATGGATTGGAAAAACATAATTGGTGTTGTGATATGTATGAGAAGAGACATCGTTGGGTTCCTGTATATTTTAAGGAAGCATTTTGGGCTCGAATGTCTAGCACCCAAAGGAGTGAAAGTATGAACTTCTTCTTCAAAAAGTACGTCAATGTAAACACTACTCTAAAGACATTTGTGGAGCAATACGAACTTGCACTTTCAAACAGGGTTATATATTGAAGAGGAAAGGGCAACATTCACTTCCAATAATTCTTGAATTCACTTCCAAGTTTTATTAGTTTGTAAAATATGAATTTAATGTGAATAACTATGTCATTAAATGTGAATATTATCATATTTGGTGAATAATAGTTGATGTTTACAAGTTTTAAGCGTCTAACCAACTAGTATTCATATTTAACGTTAAATGTGAATACTAGGTAGTTACACGCTTTTATCAAAAACAATTGTAATTTGTAAGCCTTTGATTCTTTTAGATCTAATGAATCAGATTTGTCCTCCCGTTTCATGGTAAGTGTTGTTTCACCAGAAAGAGCTCATACACACACACACGAACACTTTAATACACAGTCATTTCAATAACTAGTTTCATAAACAATTTGTAATCTTATGAATGAATAAGGGTATAGGGTATATGGTATGGGGTTTAGGGTTTAGATAGCATACAAGTTTCAAAGTTATATTAACTTGAGATATATGAAGGTGTGATATTTTATCGGATTGAGATTTATCCACTTAGTTAAGGGTTTAGGATATATGTTATATGTTATAGGGTTTAGGCCTTTAGAGTTTAGATAGCATACAAATTTTCATGTACTGCCTATGGATGCAAAGTACAACAAACTAGAGCTGGAAGTGCACGAGCTGATGCGGAGGCTCATTGTCAGTGGCTGGACATGAGGCTTTAAAGCCTTGTGTCCTGCATATGGCTTGAAGGTGCCGCTATCAAATCTGCAATCCAATGAAACCTTACACTTGGGAGTCCTGCAAATGTTATCATTATAGATTATGCTTTTGTTTAGTTTTCTTTATTCTTATCTTTAATTATAAGTTAAATAATAAGAATTGTATGTGATTCATGCCGTTTTCCTATTAAATTTTGGACTCGCTCAGTAGCAATCTTTGATTCGAAACCCTAAATTTCAACCTATAAACCCTCAATTGTTAATCAAAATTTCTAATTGCATACCCAACATCTAATACAATACTTGATAAGAATCTACACAACACATACAACATGATAAGAAATGTTTGAGCACCAGATAGCAAAAGCATGCCACGATCTAAACAAAAAAGAGGACAGAGAATAAAGAATTGAAATGGGGGCCATAACAACATCCCAAGGATGAATTCGGTTGTTCATCCTGTCATCACGAGGAAAAAGCCAGCCTTAACGTGTTTAGAAATGGGGGCCATAACAACACCACCATTGGCCGATGTTTGCACACATAAGTAACTATACCCAAAACCCACACCCCCCGCCACCAGATCCGGAACCACCGTCGGTCCACCACCACTAGATTCGGAACCGCAACCACAAGAGCCAACACTGCAACCACTAGAGCCGGAAGCCCGGAACCACATCACAAGTGTCAAAACCACCACTGCTAACAGATCCGGAATCGCAGCCACCATCACCATCTCATTTCGTCGTTCATGTTGTCGTCGGTCGCCCTCCTTTGATCGGGAGTCCAGATAGACCCTTAAATTTCCACTTGAGATTTTTTAATTCACCTTAGACAAAGATTTGAACTCTTTTTTTGTTTGTTCTTGAGGCTTCTCTTTTTTGTTCTTGAGGTGCTTGGTCTCTGGAGGCATTGATTTTTAATTTTTAGGGTTGAATACTTGAAGGGTCTCTTGTCATTTTCCCTCTTTGAAAAAAAATCTCCTTGAATGGCAGAATGGCAGTGATTTTAGAGAATCTCTTAAAAAAATCTACAATTTAATTAATTTTCTTTTATTTTTTAATCAAATATTTGAATGACTCACTTGCCACATAGAAGTCATGTCACTAGTGTCCATGAAACATGTGTTACTTAATTAATTTCATAATTATTCTTCACGGTTATTAAGTGGTTAATTATTCTTTCAAGAGACATTTATATGCTTTTGACATGACATGCCCACTCATTTATTTCAAGGTGTATTTTTAATTGCCCACTTAACTTATTCACTTGAATTAAAAGTTATACAATCCCTAAAAGTATGTATGTATATATGTGTGTCTAGGGGGACTTTCTAATGAAACAACTCTTATCATGAACCCAGAGGAGGGGCATTGTGGACCAATAAAAGTCATCAACGACCAAGATAATTCTATTATTTTCTTTTATTTAAATAATTTTAAGAATAGATTTGTAATTTGACAAGTAGGAATTACATCTGCTCCCTTTGTTAATACTCCTGGGAATTTGCTCTGTATTTTCTACAAAATTGGAAGGATAGCAGTCGTTGATTAAGAAAAAGTGGATGGAATGTGTTTTTTTAAACTTGCAATCTTTTAATTTTATTTATTTGAATTCCATTTCTTTTATCCAAAATTTCCAGATCTTATAAATTACGTTGATTTATAGTTATGAAGATCCCATGGGTCTTTGGTGTTTAAATTTTGATTATTCATTTTTAATGATCTAATTATTCAAATCTAGATGAGTAACTATTCACATTTAACATTTAAATTATTCACAAGTATCCCACAAATAACACATAATAAATTTAAATTCATATTTATTGTCTTAATTATTCATAGTTATTAATTTAAGTATTCATATTTAACATTTAATGTTGAAATCACTACTACATATAAGCACCTAATGTATCACCAAAAACTATTACATTACCACTTAAATATGTTATATTTGGGCAAATATAACACTTTTTATGGATTGCATTTGTTGCCGTTGCATTTGACCTAGTGTAATAGTTTGTATTTGCTAATGTAACATTATTTCATTAATGAGATTAAGTGTTACATTTGATACCAAAACTATTACTTTCGAGTTAAATGTTATATGTTGGGACAAATGTTACCTTAATAGGACTTGTTACCTTTGACAAAAAAAAAATGTTACATCCAAATAACAATGTTACATTTAAAGAACAATGTTACTCTTAATTTCAACTATAACATTTCAATTCAACCAAATGTGTTCAACAATCAGTACTTGCCCTTTAGTCTTGCACATATAACACTTGTTTATACTAGCTAAGACACCTAAAATCTCCAAGAGTTGATGACCTTCGACACACCTTGGTTGTTGTTGCTTCCATCAACCGAAACCTTAACTGAAAAATGGCTTGTCACATAGACAATGGAATCAGGCTCAACCCTTTGCTTCGCAAGTCTGGATACCACTTCTCTGGATCCCCATACATCAGCTGCGCACATTTAACGTTTCAAAAACAATATTGAGTTTAGAAGGAGTTGAACGGTTGATAAGTACTTGATTCTACGATTCTTTTCAATGGGAAAGATTAAAGATATATAAGAATATGTAATTAAATGAGGATTGCTTAGGCACACACACTTGTGGGTGAACGGGTCTTAGCATTGAAGTATGAATCCCATAGCCTATAAAGACAACATCAAGGAAGTCAAACATCTCAACATTACTGAATCTCAATATATTTATCGAAGATGTTGCGAGCAATTGCATCTGCAAGGCTAAAGTCGAGACATAAGACAATGTAATCAAGATCTCAAAATCATCAATAGTGGACAAAGCCAATAAAGAATGAAAGATAGTTAACCCATCTTGTTCCATCAAAATCAAATTCTTAAAAAGTATCCAAATAGAGCCTAAGTTTATGTAAATCGAAGCACGTACATGAGCACCCAGCTGATTTTTCAAGAGGATAAGACAAAGAATTCTCATTGTTTAAATTAAGTATTGATTTGCAAGTAGCAATCACCGATAAGTCTACTCATTTACATAAAAAAATTGAATTATTGAAAAGGAAAACTAATAATACAATTTAGATATATGAATCCCAAAAATAAAACAATACTCTCTCCGGTCGAAAATAAATGATGTTTGACAATAAGTATTAAATTATGAAAAAAATTTAAAAAATAAGATTTTATATAGTTTTAAACTCCTAAAACTACGTGCATAAAAGTCAAACATCGTTTATTTCCGACTGGAGGGAGTATATATACACACACACATATATACACCAACACACATATATGAGATGTGTATCACCCCTAAAGAGACGATTTTCTACATTTTTATAGCGATTGAATAAGATATACACATAAATATATTTGTCCCGGTAGAGACGAATCAACATGATGATCCCCCGAAGAGATGCACTTGTAAGAATTATATATATCTTCGTAGAGTCTCATCCTCCGAAGTGTGGATGAAAGTAACGAAATTGATATTATTAGAAATCACTTGATGTGGTCGATAAATTTCATCCCGTAGTAATGAAATGATAACTATCATCCTTTTAGCGATGAACAATGACTAATCATTCTAAAGAAATGATACTTGTCTCCTGTAGTAGATGAAATGTTGAAATTTATAAGCATCCATGTAGTGATGATTCGTAGACGATAAGATCGTCACCTCCTACCGTAGGTGTTAAAAAGGTCTCGAAGATCTATGTCCAATTTTCCTGTCACCCGAAGTTGACATTCATTTTCTCTTTAATTAAGATTATTGTTTTGTTTATATTTCTTAATATACTTATTTAGTATTATCTTTTACATATTTTTATTATGTTATTCATACAACAAAAGGAATTGTATAGCATCCTTGAAATGGATAGACTTATAAACATAAATCGTTCTTGAAGTAACGATGACCATCCCTCGAAGAGGATTTATATGAAGAGATTCATAAAACGTTAGTCTCAATCTATTAAGAATAAAATTTGTCCATGGAGTGACATTAATCATTCTCTGAAGTGAATGATAAACTGGTATGTATTATCCACCTGAAATGGACAAATAAAATTTGCTTATATTTTAATGGTTATTTTATTTTATTTATTCCTTGATTTTTCATATTATATTGAATCCAAATAGTATAATATATAATTTTACTTATTATTATTACCTTAATCCATTAGATTGTGAGTTCTTATAAACTACAGTATATGATCTTATTTTTACCATTTGTATGAAATATGGGTTTTATGATATATTCAAAACTATTTCATGATATCATAGTAAAACGACCAATATAAGTAATCATAATGCACGATCTAGTGAACAAAACCACTTCTGGACAACCCTCTAAGTATGGCCTGAAGCATGCCCCTCTAGAAGAGGATGTCAAAGAGGGTATGATTGAGCGCACAACCCAAGTCATTGTTGCGGTTTATCGCTAACTCATTGTTGTGTGGGTTAATTCTAAATGTCTTGAAGAACATCATGAATAAGGATGAAGTGGATCTAATAAATACGCATAGTTGGTTATTAGTTTCATGCTTGTAGTATGACACTAGCGTAAGTTCTGAAAATACGTATCCAGTTAACAACATCTAATTAAATGAATGGATCACCATGTACAAAGTTCAATGGTTAGAATGATTTACCATTTTGACACTTATTTATCCCATTGAAACTTATGACGTCATTAACAAGAAGTTAGTTGATGATAAAATCTTATTCTTTGTGGCATTTGGTCACTCAAGAAAAACGATGATTTACAAGATTATTGAAATTCACATGAATTTCCACCAAAAGGACTAGAAGATCCTCAATAAGGGTGACCATACATGTACGACTTGTTCTCTTGGCAAAAATAATGACAAGATTGTCTATAATAAAGAGAGAATGCAAAGTCTCTTATGTCTCTTGATCGAGTTCAATGAGACAACTACGAACATAAAACATCGGCATATGGACCCGTGTTATTCCAGTATAGATGCCTTAACACATTGGTCATATGAAAAGGTAGAGAATGTTATCAATCACATTGTTGAGCATAAAGTAGCTCACGGCGAGCTAGAAGAGTCGTTTGTCAAATGGGCCCATGCAAATTTGTATTTCGAATTTGACACAATAACTTATCCCAAATTATCTCCAAAAGAGAGTATATGTTCTGAAGCCTCCTCCACGATTAACTAAAAGATCACAAAGAAGTTTGAATGATGCTTGGGGTTTGAGTCCCTAATGATATCAAATACCTCGAACTTTATAAATGTGATCAAATGCTCGGTATTTAGGGGGAGAGGAAATGAGACTATATTAAGAAAGAGATTGCATGAAAGCAATTTCTCTATCATTTGAGATCTGTGGATGAATGAAAGTGAACCAGAAGTTCAAGTGCTCTGTAACTGAAACTGGAACTGACAGGGGCATCGAATGAAGGCAACAAGTGCTCTATAACTGGAACTGCAAGTCGAAAGCTTGTCTTCCATGGTGGAACGTTATCCATCTCTTTCTCTATCTCTTTTGCCGTAGAAGATGTGAGAGAATGGAGAAAATGAAAGACTTCTCCCCTCCTCTCCTTTTATACCATGCAATTGGTAAAATGTATCAAACTATCCCATCACCCATCCCTTCACCTTGTTTTGGCGCTAAACTCACATCTCACCAAATCTCCTTCCCTCCACATGTGTTCTCTCCTCAGCTCTAACCTGCTACCGGTTCAAGAGGTCAACTTTTTTTTGGGGGGCAAAACTAGACCCCTAACCCACTTTTGCAATTCACCCAAAACTTGGACATTTTTGCAAACCCAATGAAAAAGTGGTCGAGTTATGCAAAAAGCCCAAAATATTTTTAGTGAGAAATCTTCATCTTTTCATTTATGGAATACGTGAAGGTCATCAAAGAAATGAAGAACAATATTATACAAATATGGATTTTCAATTAAGTTCAAGAGGTAATTACTAGTGAAGAATCATGTTGTAAATTTTACATTTTCCACTTTTGTCAGTCCCATCCTCTTATTTACTTACTCACTTTTTCCTCTTTAAATTACCACCGCTCCTTTTTTATTTTGACTAGCATCCCATCTAGGGATGGCAATGGGGCGGGGACTCCCCGTTCCCCGTGGGGAATCCCCGCGACGGGGACGGGGATGGGGACGGGGATGGGGGGCAAAGTGATTCCCCGCGCGGGGACGGGGATGGGGACGGGGATGTAGTCCCCACCCCAATCCCCGCCCCGTCCCGTCCCCGTTGGGGACCCCCGCGGGGATCCCCGATAGGGAGTTTGAAATCCCCAATGTTGTTTATATCTTACCTAAGTTTAAATAGTTTTTCTTTTATTTTTAAACTTTTACCTTATAATTTACATTTATGAGATATTATATGTAATATTTATATTATATATTTTTACATAACTTTAATAATATCTTATAGTTTTCTATTAAATGGGGGGAGACCATGGGTTTTAAACGGGGAACCCGACGGGGAAACCCGCGGGGAATGCAAATGGGGAAAATTAAGCGGGGACGGGGATTCCCCGATGGGGACGGGGACCCGACGGGGATGGGGACGGGGGGTATTTTTGATCCCCGAGCGGGGACGGGGACGGGGACGGGGAGACATTTTGCAAACGGGGATGGGGACGGGGAGGGTACTCCCCGCCCCGAACCCGCCCCGTTGCCATCCCTAAATTCCCATCCTCATCTTCATCATCATCAACCTCATCTCCTCTGACCTCCTACAACCATCATGAACCTCTCCGGCCGATTTGATTTCGAGTTTCTTATTTGCATAATATTAATCTACGCAATTCTATTCTTTTGAGTGTATTGGTGGGGGTATTTTAGACTCTAGAAAGAAATTAAATCGCGATTTCAGTGAAAATCTGTCGGAGAGGTAGATAGAAATCGATTTTATAGTTTAAAACTTATATTGGTTTTAAAGTTTGGACTGATTTGGTTGTAAATCCGTTTGGATTTAATAAAATACCGGGTTTATGTATGAAATCGTCTCATCTCTTACATGAATATTTTTTCTTCTTGCTTGCTACTATTTTGTAGAACATAACCGAGCCACAAAAATGGTGATTTGTGTTTTACGTGTTGAAAACTTTGATTTTCAGAAGAAGTAAGTTTTATGAGTATACTTCTCATAAACGGATTATCTATGAAAATAATTAAAAAAATCAGTAGATTTTGAATGTTCTATCTTGTACTATTTATTGGTTCACCCAGTTGACTCTGGAAAACACTCGTGGTAAGATTTATTACATTGGGTTCGTATGAGACGGGGTTAATAAACCGACTAAAATTATAAATAGGGTAAAATTTATAAACTGTTGGTAAAAATAGTTAAAAATTTATGAAAAAATATAATCTCCGTATGAGACGAAAAAATGTTTATTTGTAAAAAAGTGGTGTTTATTTGGTTATTATTAGGGATATTATGATACTTTCAAACCAAATAAAACTATCACAAGTATTTTTTTTTTAAACCCAAATTTTAACCAAAAAATAAGTTTATTTGCTCCTCATACAAGGTTAAAATGTCATCCATACACACCCATTGGCTTTTGTAGTCGTAATATAACCAAAACTAATTAGAGGGAAGGTTGAAATATAAAGAACAACTATATAATTGTACAGGAAATATGAATAATCCAACAATATCACAACCCTTTATTACAGTGACAAATACAGCGGCCGGGAAAAATCGAAGGATTCAGCGAACTCAATACTTCAAGGCGCCATTGGAGGGTTGAAGCCGACGAAAATGGAAAGAAGAGAGATAATTCATCACTGGATTCGAGCCGATTCGTCCGATTTCAGAGGCACCATTCCTTCATCTCGAAGGTCCTTTCTACTTTTTTTTTTTTTTTTTTGTTAATCAACTTCTTCGCTCCAGTTTTTCTGCGGTTGCAGCGAAAATCGTCTTACTTGGATCAATGAAGTTCTGAAAATTGCATTTCCGTGGTTTCGATTTTTGCAATTCTCAGTGGTCACAGCGCCGTCAACATAGGGAATACGAAGATCATAGTCTTCGGCGGCCTCGTTGACAAGCGATTCCTCAACGACATTGCTGTTTATGACGCTGGTACTCTTTTTTTGACTTCTTCCTTTCTCTTCAATTTGGATGATATTTTTGGATTTTGAGTTACAGTAAGGAAATTATGATCTTGAGATTATAGTTCAGCCTGATTGATGAGCGGTGATAAATGATGACTTGATAAACTATGTTTGTGTATACACCATATTCTAAATTATGTTTTACTTTTAGAGAAATTTATCTTCGACAATAATAAATGTGCAAACTGTCATTACATGCTTCAAGATAGTCCAGTTCTTAAAGAACAACAGGCATTCACTGCCTGTAGCCTTTTAGATGAAAATTCCTTTATTCTAGC
Source organism: Persicaria maculosa (assembly GCA_963922045.1). Lineage (NCBI taxonomy): Eukaryota > Viridiplantae > Streptophyta > Magnoliopsida > Caryophyllales > Polygonaceae > Persicaria > Persicaria maculosa. The sequence continues at coordinate 43,650,435 of OY998258.1, forward strand.
CTTCTAGGCATCTGATTGAATGTCTTCTATTGCTTTAGAGCTGCGAAATCTCATTACTGCTTGTTTGTTTTTCACGAATTAAGCAATGTTTCCGGAGAACACTAATACACTAAATCATTCTTTCCTGAACTTCTTGAACAAAGAACACTCACCATTAAGCATTGTTTCACAAGAACTGTAAATTCCTACTGGAAGCCTTCTGATCTGCGTGTGCGTGGGACTAATATCCTCATCTACTTTGTGATGATTTTATATGGCATAGGTTGAGTTTTGTTGACTTGATAGATACCAATAATTAGATAACAATACATGGACTTTGTTTATTCAATTTAGGGATCATTGCTTCCTTGCGGTGAAAGAAAAAAATTATGCAGGAATTTTTCACTACTAACATTCTTATTGCTCACCTCTCTTGACGAAAATTCACCTTTAAAGTGTAATATAGAGACCAGCAGAATGGACTTGACTTCAGGAAACAAAATTGTTTCTGTCATTGAGTATGAAAAGCACCAACTCTTGCAGACTAAACCTAGTACAATGATCTGTTTAATCTATATCAGATATATTATCCATTTAACTATTAAATTTGACATAATGAATTCAAAGAAGAAAATTATAGAATATATGCATGGTAAGAGATAGAGTAAATATCCTAAACTACTTATACATGGACAGGACTTAGTTATATGCGAATTCCATCACTCCTTTGCACTTATAGTGGGTGGTTTTTGGCATCTAGAGAACAAATTATGGTTTCAACCAGAGTGCACTGGCAGTGGATCTGATGGCAAAGTGGGTCCAAGTCCAAGAGCATTTCATATTGCTGTTTCTATTGACTGTCACATGTTTATATTTGGTGGTCGCTCTGGTGGAAGAAGGTCTGCATTCTGTATATGTGTTGTTTCATCGTCTTTAGTCAATTAAACTGTAGCAGGTTGTTAACCTTAAAAATTTGATACTCAGGTTGGGTGATTTCTGGGTCTTAGATACAGGTAAAGAATGTGCTACTGCAGATCTATTGCCACTTCTATTGTATAGTTTTGTATAATGTCCTATTTGTAGTAGATTCACTGATAGTATTTGCATTTATCATCCAGATATATGGCAATGGTCAGAGCTAACAAGTTTTGGAGACCTACCTTCGCCTAGGGATTTTGCAGCAGCAGCTGCTATTGGAAATCAGAAAATTGTCATGTACTCTTGTGCACATACTTGAATCATGTTTGAATCTGCCACGTGTTGCAACTTTGGCCTCAATTACTGAAATTTCTGATCTCTACAGGTATGGTGGATGGGATGGTAAAAAGTGGCTGTCTGATGTCTATCTCTTGGACACAAGTAACTTGCTTCCTCTGAATTTTTTGCTATTCTTTCCTCCATATATTTTTTTCCCATAATGTTAGATTCAGCTAATCTGAAGCTTCCCTGCTCCATGAGCAAATATTTAACAGTCTCACTTGAGTGGATAGAGTTGTCAGTATCTGGATCTGTGCCTCCACCTAGATGTGGACATACAGCTACGATGGTTGAGAAGCGCTTGCTTGTCTTTGGTGGAAGAGGTGAATTTCTTTTAGTTGTTTGTTTATGATCTGGTTTAGCCTCTTGCATTTGGCACTATGATGGCGCGTTCTCTTCAAAAGTACTAAAATAATTGCATTTGGTTTACTTCTGGAATTTTTCTTACATGATCTGGTTTGTCAATTTTGTAGGAGGTGGAGGCCCAATTATGGGTGATTTCTGGGCTCTTAAAGGGCTGATTGAGGAAGGTAAATCAGAAACATGTTCATCTTTGGCTTGTTTACATTTTTTGTTATGCTGTTTTTGTGGCTGGTTGGGTCAATAAAACGTTTTGTATTTTTTTAATACAAAAATGTTTAATTATTAAGACATAAACTGGTTTTAAAAATTTGATACAAAAGGCTTTATTATTGGTTGTTTCTCCTGGATAAGTACTTGCTACATTCTTTAAGGGCATTGACCAAACTGAGGCAGCCTGTTCAATTGACCTTTCGTATCCAAATATTTTCTATCTGGATTTTTTATATCCATAAAATAATAAAATGAACGATGCTCATATACAATGCAAAATAAAGGTCGCTGAATCGCTGATACAAATGAGTTATTTCTTTTGTCTACCGATCAAATAATTGTGTATGGAGTACTATTTATGCAACTCTTGGCTGACATTGTTCTGATTTGGTACTTTAAATCTGGAAAATGTTTAGATTGGTAGATGCTTTTCCAACTTCTTTTGCTACTGTTGGTGTTTCAATTATACCTCTGACCATAAAATAAGATTGCTGATAAAGGACTGTTTTGCTTTCCTACTTCTAATAGTATACCAGATTTTTCCGGATTTTTAGTTTTGTTTTGTGAAGTTATTCTTAAATTTAGATAAGATTCATTTTGAAATTAGAACATCAATTCATATTATGTGTCCATAGTTCAAACATTCCACATATTCCTATAAATTATAGTAAGTTTTTATTAGATAATTTAGCTGGGTAGTTCTTACACTCATCTTAATTGAATTTTGGTCTATTTTGGATAAGTAAGATAATGAAACACCTGGTTGGACGCAATTGAAGCTTCCAGGTCAAGCTCCTTCTTCTCGCTGTGGCCATACTGTTACGTCTGTGGGGCACCATGTAGGTTTTTCTTTGCCTCGGAATGGCTTATTTATTTTTTTCTTACTTGTCATGTGTTTGTCTAGCATATTTCTTAAATAAATTTGTAAGGAAGTGGGCCAATAAATATGACCTTTTGTTCCATCTTTGAAAGAATGACACTGAAGGGCCTTTTGTAATCTATTGTAGCTCCTATTATTCGGAGGGCATGGTACAGGAGGTTGGCTAAGCCGCTATGATGTCTACTACAATGATTGCATTGTTCTGGATAGAGGTGAGTGCTTAGTTATAACTCATATGTGAACATATACTGTTATCCAGTGGCTCTGGTGTGACAGATTGGTTGAATCTTTGACTTATTTCTAAATTCTAATCTGCATAACTAATACCAGATACTTGATTTATTAAGATATCACACTATTGAATATCTTGATCATATTATTGCATATGTTGTATTTTTTGGCGTATTAATTTCACTAAATATGTGGTATGAGCATGCCGAGTAGTGTCGGATCCTTTTCTTTCTTCCAAGTGTTGTGGAGTTTTTAGCATATGAAGATACAGAGTATTTTGCAATGTCCATGTTCTGAATCTGATCATTGATTCTGCAACATAAATAAATGTTTTTCTTAACCTCGTGGCACTCAGTGAGGACATGGTGTTAGACCGGGATCATTGGAGGGGGAGCATTAGGGTGGAGGATGTCTAGATTGTAGGCATGGTGGGCTTGGGGGGTTAGAGACTAGGTTTGGGTCTTGTCTGTGAGCATTTAGGGTTGTGGCGCATCTTTTAGAGGAGTAGTACGACCCTTACTTTGCTGCATGTTGGTTGTTTGTTCATTATTTAAATTTTGGTCATATTGTTCGCCAACGGTTCTACCGGCATTGAGTCATTCGGAAACATCCCCTCAGCTAGTTTGAGGAATGGATGCGTACACCTAGATCCCCCGCTTCGGCGGGACTCACTGGGTTAATGTAGTTGTTGTTCTTGAACTCCTTGTCTTGTTTCTTGCTTTGAATAATCCTTGATATATGTGCTTGTATCAGTTATTTTTATATTTTCTTCCTTTAGAAAAGTTTAGAATACCTCTATTCTAACTCTTGCTTCCATTTAGCGTCTGTGCTGTGGAAACGCTTACCTACAAGCAATGAGGCCCCTTCTGCACGAGCTTACCATACCATGACTGCTATAGGCTCACGCTATTTGTTGTTTGGGGGCTTTGATGGGAAATCAACGTTTGGTGACTTTTGGTGGTTAGTTCCAGAAGGTATTTTATCTGCTTAGTATTTTACTCCCTCAATTTGTTCTCTTCCATAAATCATGTATCTCCACGGAAGTTTAGATGATTTGCAACTGAATGAATGATTTGGGCCTTTTAACAGGAAGTCTGAGTAAACATTACTCCGTAAATGTTTAGAGAAATAAATAAAGTGAGTAATAATTGATGTCAGTTTAGGACCAACTAGTCAGGTGGGTCTTTTAGAACACCCACATTGCGGTGTTTAAAGGAGAGATATACTTAAAGGAATGATGTGATGGGTTTACTAGTAAGAAACCCTTAAAAACTCAAGAAAGAAAGAAGGTGGGGGACATGAGTGAGAGGATAGGAAAGAGAAAGAGGGGGGTTTGGGTCGGTGGTGGGGCTATTTTTAATTTTATCCTCCGTATTAATTAGTTTATAATAAAATGGGTTGTAGGGATGTGGGTAAAAAATTAAGTTGGGTTTCTTAAGGAGAGAGAAAAAATAAAAAAGAGAGTTAAGAAACTGAATAGGGTTCTATAGATGCATCTGCTCTTATATGCTTCAAATTTTGCATGTCTTTACTCTCTCTCTGGTTTTGATTCTTCCTCACTCTATTCACATCTCAGTTTTTGTTTTTGTAATTCACTTTCATTTTGCTTGGATCATAGGTGATCCAATCTCAAAGAGGTTGATATCTGCTCCGCCAAAACTCCTTTCTGAGACTAAAGATGCAGCAGTTCCACTTCAGTCGAAGCTGAAGGTAATTTTCATAATATCTCCAAACAATTTCTGCTTTTGGCTCCTTGAGATGTTGGCTATCAGACCTCTTTCTGCTTTCAAGTACCATGTTCTACATCGCTGACAGGAGAGCCAAAAGCAAGAATCTGCGGTTTCAGAGCTTTGGAGAAGATTTGGAATTTCATCCTCAGTTTATAGATCTGATCTTCAAATTGCGGATGAAGAGGAAGACACTGAATTCTTTGAGTTAGCGTCCAAATTTAGTGAAGAAAATGTGTCTGATGATGGCACAATTTCAAATTCTCAGGTAAATAATGCATAAGTTCCTCTCACTCTCTAAAAATAATAGTTTTTGCTTGATGATGCTTCCTTTCTGTGCTGGATAAAATGGCAACTCAGATGTTACGTGACCACTGGAGGCACACTTCACCTCACTCTATACAGTTGAAGGAACTTGGTCCCTTGCTCCGTGACTATCAACGTTTGATTAAGCATCATTATCTGTAAGATTGGCTTTCTAATACACTAGTTATCTATGAGCACAAGAATTCCTTGCTTGTAGAATTCTGTTTCTTCTGTCCTTGCTGAACGCACTATCACTAGGGCTGATTCTTTTTGAATTCGCTAAGGGAACTGTTTGCATGGTTGAAGCATAACTGTTATGGAGAGAACACTCAATTATGATGCATGAATTTGATGAAGTTGTCATGTGGATCAGGATTCTCTCTGTTCATAATAGCATCATGATACCTGTGCAGAGTTATGCGTTCTGTAGTGCTAGTCATTAGGAATCTAGCTTATTCTACATGTTTTGTGTGAGCATCAGCCCTCAGAATGTAGGCCATCACTGCTTCTTATAATTATGAATCGTAAAACTTGGGCATAATTGAAAACGAATCAGAAGAAACAGGAAAGGTGATTTTTTCACTAATAATGATCCCAAGATCGTGCATCCTCAATTCAAAGTCTAAAATGATTATGTGCTATAGTATCCTAGTTATGTGCATTTTATTGATCTAAATTAGCAGTAAGTCCAAAGTAGTCAACTTCTCAGATGTTCTCTTCTCTTTATTAAGCATGACTGCTGTAGTATTTGCTGCTAACCAAATCAGTCTTAATTGGTGTTAGTATGCGTATTAATCTATAACTTCAGAACCTTAAAGTTCCAATGAGAAGCAACCCAACCTTTTGCTTATACAAGTTTGTTGATAGATTTTGCTTCCTCTGAACTCAGTTGGGTTCCGTGAATTTTATCTGAACCAGTTAATGCATCCACATAATGAGAAATAAAATGGGGAAATAATAGAAAAGGAAAGGGTGAAAAGTATTTGTGAACTTGCTTCGACCATGATATTTCTTACTTTCTAGGCTTGATCCTGCTATGAGCTCATTCTCTCTTGTCCTTACTTCCTTTCCTCCTCATCGTGTGATATATTTATATAATATTCCTATGTGCATTTAAACAGTACAAAAAATGTCCTCGAATTGGAGTCCTTGAGATCTGCTTTATGTGGAGCAGAAGTTCATCCGTTTTATCATGTTAGAAATGTGTCCCAGGTATGCACAGTTTTGTCATCCACAGATGTTTATGATCACATATAGTTAATATTGTGAAATGCTATGCGATTATGGCTCTTGAAAATCTTTTCTTTTCTAATTTAACTTGGATAATCAGGTCTTCACTTCTGATATTTTCCATCATGCTATCCATACTTGTAAACCCAGTAATTTTTTGTAAAACCCCATTCTTCTGCATTTTTTTAGGGTTTTCTCTAATATCTGTCTTCATCTTCTACTGCAATCCAGATAATGTTGTACTGAACAATTTTCTCCATATGTTCCTGTTAGAGGCTTATTGATCGTCCTATTTTGTTGTTATTTTTTTTTCCAAAGAGGTAAATGTATAGAAGTAATAGTCACAAAAGTTGGAGAGAATCCCGACCGGTTTCCCCAAACATGGAGCTAACGAGGAAAACATCCCTTAGCCCATGAACCCAAAAACCCCACTATAAAAAATAACACCCGTCGCCTGCATACTCCTAAAGGCCCCTAAGCCCCCTTTAGTGTCGCCACCCATCTACCTAATATGCCTCCTAATCCATCTTTTCTCCATATGCCTCCTAATCCATTTTGTTGTTATTCTTTTCCTCTTGGGAAGCGATGTGGGGGGATGCTACAACATGCATATCAAGCCATTATAATCCTGCTTAAAGAAGGGTCTAGGGGACGAGATGCACACACCTTTACCCTGAGCAAATCAAGAGGGTGTTTCTGAAAGACCCAGAGATGACTAGAGTAAGACATAAAATCGAAATCAGCTATGTGACAAAAATAACTTAATTTAGTTAAAATGCTCCAAAAATTGATATAGATGTGACAACATATTGGTGCTTTTTTTTTTTTTTTTTTTTAAATGCCCTTGTTCTGTTGCTTTTCATAATCCACAAGTTGCTCCATTACTTCCAGCTACGTATGGATGACATTCCAAAACTTTTGGCTGCATATCGGGAGGTTTTATCCAATGGAAATGTGCACAACTATGGTCTTGGTTCTAGTTTCGTCAACCAGCAATGAAGTATATTCCAGAAGTTTCCATCTGACTCTGTCATTGAAGCAGATCAAGTATGAGGTACCATTTTATGCTGCAGGTAGCATGTTTCCCTGTATTATCATAAACAGAGTATATGTTGATGTAGTATAAACTGCAACTTCTCTGTGAACTAAAATCCTTAATTTTTTTGCTTTCAAGTATGTAAATAATGTTCTGTCATCATGTAATCTCCTTATTTCAGAAAAAAAAAGAGTTACCAATATCAGCATTCTCCTTGTCAATTTGCTTTCTGAACATTTTTAGCCTTTAGGTATGAATAATCATTTTTTTTCAGTTTATGGGTGGGGCCGGGGCGGGGGGGGGGGGGGGGGGGGGGGTAATAGATTAGGATTATAATTTCCTTTTCTCCCCATAAAAAACTACTCTGCTGTGTTTTGCGTACCGCAAATGTTGCAGGAACTATAGTGTTCTGTTAAGGAGCTACAAAACAACAACAACAACAACAACCCAGTATATCCCGCAATAAAGCGGGGTCTGGGGGGTCGGGATGTACGCACTCTTACCCCGAACTAGTCGGGAGAGTGTTTCCGGAAGACCCAAAATAGAGCAAAGGAAGCACGTCCCAGGACACCTAGTAGGAGATTAGGAAATAGACAGCCGATAGACGGAAAACAGCATGTAATCGAGGATTATCTTAGTTCTTCAACGATCATGCTCCTGCATGTTTATTCCATGGCACCATAAAAACTTGATTGCACTCTTAGAAAATAAAAATACACACATATGGTTGCTTCTTTATTGCTAATCAGCAAAGCTTGTGCATCTGCTTTAGCCTGATAGATAAGACAAACATTACATTCATATATATCCTCCCTGGTTCAGTATTACAAAGTATTTCCGTAGCTTTGGGCCACATGCTCACCAATCTTCTCAGCTCCATCACCTTTACTAGCATTTCATCTGCAAGTTCCCATTAGTTACCTGTCTATGAAAAAAGGAAATTTTACTGGGGAAACATGTAAAATTAAACCTTAGGAAGTAGTTTAGACACTTACTTTCCCTTGAAAAGGTGCAATAAGGTTCACCTCATAAAGATAAGCATTAAATTCTTTTTGCCTCCTTGCAAAGTTGAACAAACTCCCTGACCATTGCATCAATCTCCTCATCACCTTTCTTCAGCATTAAAGAGCTCATGTCTTGGGCATTTCTCCTTAAATCCCTCCAATCTTCTTCCACAGCCACCTTCTTAATAACTCTTGCAATCTCTTCTCTGCAGTATCTGCCCTCTCCATCTCTCTGAACTTCCACTGCTAGGCCCAGTGACTTCAAAAGTCTGGCAATGATTGGCTGGTCAAGGTGCATGGGCATGGCTATTATAGGAACCCCAAGCTTCATGCTCTCCATTACTGAACTGGCCCCACAATGACTCACAAACCCTCCAATACTAGGATGCCTCAGTATCCTTATCTGCGGTGCCCAATCTTCCACAACAAGCCCTCTACCCCTTACTCTTTCTAGGAACCCATTTGGAAGTGCTTGGTATATGTCATTGCTCTCCCCGAAAGGAAATCGGACAACCCATATAAAGTTCACCTTACTTAACTCTAACCCTATTGCTATCTCTTCCAACTCCTCCTTGGAGCTGAAATACTCACTTCCGAATGAAACAAAGACAGTTGAGAAAGGGTCCTTCTCATCAAGCCAGTTTTGGAATTCATCAGAACCGTGATTGTCTTCTTTTTCTTCAGGAGGGTCTTCTACTAGAATACCAGTTGGGATAATCCTTTTCCCAGTGGATGCTTCAAGATAATCCAAGTATTTGCCTTCAATGTGTCGGAATGTCTTGAGCAATACAATCTTAGTCGATGCCTTGATACACCCAATGCAAATCCCATTGTCTCCTTTTTTCATTTGCTCAATCCCAATACGCTCAAAGCTAGTCATATAGATTTCTGGAAAGGGATAATCACTATCTGAGTCCGGAAAATCACCGCAGAAGTGGAAATAGAAGGAGGTAAAGGAAGCATTGAATATCAGAAACTCGACAGCAGGAACATTGTATGACTTTGCCAAGGTAGGTGCCCATGAGATGATGAAGTCATAGATGAGAAGATCTGGTTTCAGGGTTTCGAGTATGTTGGAGAAGGATGGTGCAGACATGTCAAGGGCTTGTTTGAGGGTTGGCATAAGATGGGGTGGGAGGCCATTGGTGGTGTGGTAGTGTCGAGGGAGCTGAGGCAAACAAGGGAGATGGAGCTCCACGAGTTGTATTGAATCTGAGTATTTGACACTCACCTTTTTCTTGATCGATTTGAGATTTGCCGGTGTAGAACACATGTAGATGTGGAGGTTCCTGGTTGTGAGCTTCTTGGCTAGCTCTAGGTATGGAGATATATGACCATGACCCAGCCATGGTAGCATGAGAACACTTAAAGACATTTGTGTTCTTTCCGTGTCCTCTCTATCGCTCACTCAATTGACTTGTATAATGAGCGATGATAGAGATTCAACTGATATTCAACACAAAACAACTCACACAAACACCAAGGGATTGATTGAACACAAGAACACACACAAGAAACAATTTCAGTGACCCAAAAGGGTGACCATTGAGCCACCGGATGGGATGAATCCCAAACTGGTCACTAGAGAGCGACACTGAACTAGCTAGGATAGAAGCCTTTACAAATGATCACTCTTGGATAATCTTGAAAAGATGCAAAATGTCTTATTTATAAGACATTTTTTCCCTCACAACCCAAACAGTCGATTGTTATCCTCATATGGTCCCCTCAAACCCATATCATTTTCCTTAAAAAGATTCCCACATTACCCTTATCAAATCCAGCTGGTCCAACAAAAGAGTATAAATGTACATATAATAGTTAGGTGGACAATACTGGTGCTTGGTAAATGGTACAGTAATATTGAAGGGCAACTGTAGCATCTACCTTTCCACCTACCTATTATCTGTACATTTATATCTAATCAAAAAAAAAAATCTGTACATTTATAGGCTCAGGGAAGTTGAAGAGCCGGTTAAGGGACTTTTGCTGAATTTTATCTTTTTAGCATAAACTGTTTGAATTTTGTGGAGTCCAGTTTTCCCAGTTTGCTCTGATTGTCTATACTTTAGCCTATGCCATTCAAAGGGACAAGGAGAATCTAGTTGTGTTATATGAATCTTATATTTAAAATTTGGGTCCTAGATCCAAAACAAATTGTTGAGCTTTTTAATTTGCCATAGGATTACTTGATTTGAAGGGTTTTCTATTCTATTAGTTTCCAACAAGTAGTCATAAAAAAAAACTCAGCTCGAAAAGAAAGAACAAAACTGAGGGACAAATACTCAGATTAGATGAATAGAAAATCTTAAGAAACAAAGAAAGTAGGCACAGTTTACTTCATATGGAATTCTAGAAACCTAGAGTTTTTTAAAGTACTAAAATTAGCACGGAGCAAGTTGTCCAGTCGATCAAGACCCATGTATATAAAGTTATCGTTGACTCATATCCATATGTATTGAGCTTTTATCCCATACTTACATGGATTATCCTCTTTATTTTGTTTGTTTGACTTCAGTCATTTTGTAACCTTCAGCCTTAGGGTGATTAGTACTAACTGGGATTGATTCATGGATGCGTAATTGTTTTTTTAATCTTTAATACATATTTGTATTTGGTTTGAAAAAATTATAATTGTTGTTTAATGAGCCACAAATGTTATCATAATCCTTTTTAGTAATAGATGTGCTCTAGCCTCTAGGGATAGATTTGCTCTTGAAAGATCAAGCTCCGGCATTTTTCATCCATGATGCTAATCATGTCATAAAAACTTCATTGCACTCTCAATATGATAAAGAAATACACACATATGATTACATATAGACATATAGTTACTTCTTTGCTACTATCAGTAACCGGTGAAATTAAAACTTAACAAGTAGTTTACACTTGAGTTTTCCCTCTTTCTATGCACAGTCAAGTTTCACCTCCTAAAGATTGGCACTAAATGTTTTAGCCTCCTTGCAAACATGAAGAAGCTCGTTGATCACCCTATCAATCTCTTCATCACCCTTGTTCAGCATTAGATAGCTCATTTCCTGTGCATTTCTCCTCAAATCCCTCCCTTCCTCTTCCAACATCACCTTCTTAATAACTCTTGCAATCTCTTCTTTTCGGTATCTGCCTTCTTCATTTCTCTGAACTTCAACTGCCAGGCCCAGTGACTTCAAAAGTCTGGCAGTGATTGGCTGGTCAAGGTGCATGGGGATGGCGATTATAGGAACCCCAAGCTTCAAGCTCTCCATGATTGAACTGGCCCCGCAATGGCTCACAAACGCTCCAATACTAGGATGCCTCAGTATCGACATCTGTGGGGCCCAACCTTCCACGACAAGTCCTCTACCCCTTACTCTTACTAGGAACTCATTTGGAAGTGATTTGTGTATGTCATTGCTCTCTCCGGAAGGAAATCGGACAACCCATATAAAATTCACCTTGCTTAACTCTAACCCTATTGCTATCTCTTCCAACTCCTCCTTGGAACTGTAATACTCGCTTCCGAATGAGACAAACACAGTTGAGAGAGGGTTCTTCCTATCAAGCCAGTCTTTGAATTCATCACAACTTTGATTATCTTCTTCATTTCCTTCAGGAGGGTCTTCTACTAGAGGACCTGTTGGGATCATCCTTTTTCCCATGGATGCTTCAAGATAATCCAAGTATTTCCCTTCAATTTGTCGGAATGTCTTAAGTAATACAATCTTATTTGATGCCTTGGTACACCCATTGAGAATCCCATTCTCTCTTTTTTTCGATTTTTCAAACCCAATACGCTCATAGCTAGTCAGATATATTTCTGGAAAGGGATAATCCTTAGTAGAGTCAGGAAAATCACCGCAAAAGTGGAAATAGAAGGAGATAAAGGAAGCATTTAATGAAACAAACTCGATAGCAGGGATGCCATAGGATTTCGCCAAGGTAGGTACCCATGTGTAGATGAAGTCATAGATGAGGATATCAGGTTTCAGGGTTTCGAGCATCTTGGAGACGGTTGGTGCAGACATGTCAAGGGCTTGTTTGAGGGTTGCCATAAGATGTTGTGGAAGGCCATTTGTGGTATGGTAATGTGCAGGGAGCTGAGGCAAACAAGGGAGATGGAGCTCCATGAGTCGAATCGAATTGGAGTATTCGGCACTCAACTTTTTCTTGATGGATTCAAGATTTGCCGGTGTAGAACACAAGTGGATATGAAAATTCCTCGCCGTGAGCTTCTTGGCTAGCGCTAGGTACGGAGATATGTGACCATGGGCTAACCATGGCAACATGAGAACACTCAGTGGCCTTTGTGTGCTTTCCATGTCCTCCCTCTATTGCTCTCTCGGTTGACTTGGAACAGGATTTGCAGGTTTTGGGCCTTCTTCTGAATTTATTTTCTTAGTTTCCATAACCTAACACATTCCAATGGAGAAGGAATCTCCAGTTGTGTGATATGAATATTATTATATAAAGAAATTTGGGTCCTAGAACAAAAAAGAACTATTTTTTTTAATAAAAAAGTCATAGAAATACTCATTGTCAGGCATTCTTGCTGGTATCGAGCTGGAACAACCCCTGTTCCTAAATACCTCGATTCAAGGCTATAGAATTTCTTGCCGCTACTGGTATTCATCTCTACTTGGTGATAAATAAAGCATCTGTCCCCTTTTTTATTTCTCAGGAATTTCTAAAACGGGCTTTCTAGAGACGCCCAAGAGAACCAATCAGGATATATCTTGCAATGCAATAATTATATGTTGGGTCTTTTAATATCATATAAATATGTCCTCGTGCTCGAGGTTTTAATTTTTTCCTTGTAGTTCCTTTGTCTTCCACTTTCCTTGTTTTTTTCCAAACCTTGTTGTGTTCAGTGTTTGATTGTTGCTGCGTGATAAATTAATTGAAAAACGGGATAGCATGCAAAGGGTTTTATCTATTGCATTAACTTCCTAATTGATAAAAAAAAATAAAAAATTTCTAAATAGCTACATGAACTTGTCATATAATCTGTTTTGAAGCATCTTTAGAGTTCTGCATGATATGTATATTAAATTAAAAACTAAACCAAACTTAATAACAAAAATGATAAAGAAAAAAGAGACAAATGTTCACATTAGAGAATTGCCAATAAAAATGCATGAAGAGACTAATTAAAAAAGTACTCCAGTTTTGAACTGATTACTTTTTAAACTAAAAATGAATGAAGATAATAGAAGTAGAACTAGTACATCAAGTTGGGTGACTAAAAAATCAGCTTCCGTAAAATGTTTTAGCTTCAATGAAGGCTAGAGTTAGAACATGGGATGTATGAGAGTAGAAGATACTACTTGGAGCAAAGAACCTTTAAGAGACGCCCTTTATTTTATTTTTCATTGTTAATGTTTATTGCATTACCTCTTTCATTGCATCTATCTTTTGAATAGAACCTTACATATCTCTTTCTTTCACAATGATGTGAGTCAACCTTTTGTAATCAAAGAAGCTCACAATATTAACATATTGGATTATCTTTTGTGTCATTTATGTTTGCGACTGCAACGATATTTCTTTAGTTATGCCAGCAACAGCTCCAGTCTCCACCACTCACCTTACAGGAACTCTCTTTATATCACTTGCTCCTCACATTTGCAACCCACACATTTTGTTTTTTGTCAAGCCTGATCTTGGTTCCAAATTTCCAACGCTGCTATAGTCCATTCAAACTTTGTTTTCTTCTCAAACTGTTTATTTAACTTTATTTGCAGCAGAAAAATCTGCTGCATGAGATACCAATATCCACATTCTCCTTGATTTAATTTTCTGAACATTTAATTTGGTTAATCATCGTTATCTTCTTTGTTTCAAGTCTGTAGGGTAGGTAGCTTATATTATGATTTTCCTTCCTTTTTATTTGACACTCAGAAACTCTTTCCACATATAAACTGTTGTTGGAAATACATTGATCTTTCGTTAGCCAGTGATGGCCTTTAATGATAAAAAAAAGCCTTGGTTCTGTTTCAGGAGCCACCAACAAAAAAAACTCCATTTACTCTTTAAGGGAAAACAAATACATTTATATGTATTCATGATAGCTGATTGTTGCCTCTTCAGCATTAAACTTTAGCCCCATTGCGTTCTTTGCATTCAATCCACAAGTACACTTTGATGTCAATAAGCAACAATCAACTTCAATGACTAAAAAAAAGTCAGAAAAACTAGAAGTTGTTACCCTCCTTGCATAGTTGAACCAACTCCTTTGCCACAATATCTATGTCTTCATCACCTTTCTTCAGCATTAAACATCTCATATTCTGGGCATGTTCCCTCAAATCCTTCCCATCCTCTTCCACCACCACCTTCCTTATAACTCTTGTGATCTCCTCTCTGTGGTATCTGCCTTCACCGTCTCTCTGTACTTCCAGAGCCAGGCCCAGTGACCCCACAAGCCTAGCGTTGATCGGTTGATCGAGGTGCATGGGCATGGCAATTATGGGCACCCCAAGCTTCAAGCTCTCCATCACCGAACTTGTCCCACAATGGCTCACAAAGCCTCCGATACTAGGATGCCCCAGTATCCTCGTCTGTGGGGCCCATCCTTCCACGACTAGCCCTCTACTCTTTACTCTTTCTATGAACCCATTGGGAAGCACTTGGTGTATACTTTTGCCTTCCCCTGAAGGAAATCGGACAACCCATAAGAAGTTAACCTTGCTTAACTCTAACCCCATTGCTATCTCTTCCAACTCCTCCTTGGAGCTGTAATACTCGCTTCCGAACGAAGCGAACACAGTCGAAAGTGGCTCCTTTTTGTCGAGCCAGTCTGTGAATTGATCACCATCTTCTTCAATAGGGTCCTCGACTAGGGGACCGGCTGTTACCATTCGTTTCCCTACGGATGCTTCAAGATAATCCAGGTACTTCCCTTCGATTTGTCGGAACGTCTTGAACAATATGATCTTGTTCGACTTCTTGGTGCACTCGAGGAGACGCCCCTTGTCTCCAATTTTCAATTGTTCATACCCGGCTAGCTCACAGTTATGGAGATAGATTTCTGAAAACGGATAGATTCTATCCGATTCTGGAAAAGCACCACAATGGTGGAAATAGAAAGAGGTCATGGAAGAAGTAAATGTAACAAACTCAACAGCATGTATGCCATAGGAGTTGGCTACGGGAGGTGCCCAAGGCTGGTTGAAGTCATAGATGAGGAGATCCGGTTTCAGGGTTTCGAGTATCTTCGAGAAGGCAGGCGTAGACATTTGAAAGGCTTGTTTGAGGGTGGACATGAGATGGTGTGGGAGGCCATTGGTGGTGTGGTGGTGTTCAGGGAGCTGAGGCAAACAAGGGAGACGGAGCTCCACGAGTTCAATCGACTCCGAGTACTTGACACTTAACTTCTTCTTGACAGACTCGAGATTTGCCGGGGTGGAACATAAGTAGATGTAAAAGTTCCTGCTGGTGAGCTTCTTGGCTAGCTCTAAGTATGGCGATGTGTGACCATGGGCTAGCCATGGTAGCATGAGAACACTCAAGAGGTCTTTGGGTGCTTTCCATGGCTGCTCTGTTTCTATTTCTCTGGACTCAAGTTGTGCCTTTTGTAGCTGCCATTGGCATGACATCTTTGAATTTTGAGGTGCTCATTTTTATTTATTCCATTTGTACTCTTTGATGTTACTACATGTGTGCAAGTGCAAAGCATTCAATGTATTTGGGAGTCTGATCTGGTATGGTGTGCGATTTGGAGTCTAGTCATTTTATAGTTTTTGTTATCATTTTTATATGTTGTTTGATTGGAAATTTACTTTTCAACCCTTAGTGGTTTTGGAGGCTAGGACTAGTGGAAATTCTAGATGAGTGTTCTTTTCATTTGTTTGACTATTTGATTGTAGACATTAACTTTTAAAACAAAGATGAGATTTTATAATATTTAATTTATATGCTGTGTTTTTTTTTTGATGATTTCTTATGCTTATTTTGTTTACATGATAGACTTTGCCCATCTGTCGTGTCGTCTGCTGTTTCGAAACTCTTACCTTTTTTTAATTAAAAAAAATAGCCACAGGGTAATTTGCTGGGGGCTTGGAATGGTAGTTGTATGTGCATCAACGATGGTTTATTTTTGGACTCCAGAAATTGATACATTTACAGTCGGTTAAGTACTACAGCAGTTCTTTGGAACTGAGGTCTTGGGTGGGGTACTTATTTACTTGTCAACTCAGTGTAATCAGAGCATAGTCTTGTGGATGAGATTACCTACCTTTACCCAGAGGAAATCGAGAGAGTGTTTCCGAAACAACAATTGCACAAGTCACACATTGGCACAAACAACAAATTGCAGAATCAAAATTTGCCCCTTTCAACAAATTTCCAAGCACCATATACTTGTTGTAAACTAGCATATTTGTTGTAAACTTGCGTACAAAATCTCTGTACTTTTTAAATCATGTTGCACCCTTTCTTACCATATAGAGAACAACCCAGTTTTACTGTAAGAGGAATCTTATGTCGAATTCAACACCAGAACTCATTCATCTCAATTGCCCAAAACCAAATCCAGATCAACCCCTGCATCTCAATTCTCGACCTTGCAAATTAAGACATCATAAACTACCATCACACGACGAAACAAAACTATCCTTGTATATGTAGAAAAGAACACAACCTTCGTTAAATCTTTCATAAATCAACAGAAAACCTGGAATGATTAAAAAACTCATATGAAACGAAGAGGCTAATTATTCAAGTTTTAGTTTTGAAATGATTACTTTTTTTTTTAATTAAACTAAAAATCAACTCAGATAATAGTAGGAGTACTAGTATAAGTTGGAATTGTTTTAGCTTCAGTGAAAGCTAAAATTAGAGAGAACATGGAATGGATGACAGTTGAAGAAGAGTTACTTAGAACAAAGAGACTTTTAGAGACATCTTTTGGCTGATTTATTTTATTTTATTTTATTTTATTTGGCATTGTTAATGTTAATGTTGTCTGCATTACCTCTTTCTTTGCATCTATCTTTTGAAAAGATACCTTCCATAATTTCCATTACATACTGGATTATCTTTTTTGTTATCTTTATCTTCTTCAGTTTACAGTGTGCAGGGTAGGTAGCTTATATTATTATTTTCCTTCCTTTTTTATTTGATACTTGGAAGCTCTATCCATTTGCTAACAGCTGTAGGAAATACAATTGTTCTCTGGTTACCCAGTGATAGTATGAAAATCATCTAATGATAAAATGCCTTGGTTCTGTTTCAGGACCCACTGATAGATATCACTGTTATCTTTTAGTAATAGAGTGAAAAGCATCTAAGGTAGATCACTGGCATCCATAGTTGAAAGAAACAACTCCATTATACACAGTAAGTATTTGTTTTCCCTTAACAGTAAATGATAGGATTGATAGCTGATAGTTGCCTCTTTCAGCATTAAAATTCAGCCAAATTAATCCTGTATTTGACCTCCTCTCTTGCTTGGTCCTATATTACAAGAACTTCAGCAGGCCTTATGCTTCTTAGCTCCATTGTGTTCTTCGCATTACAATCAACATCAATGATTTATCATACATAAAAAACCTTTGCAAAACTAGAACTTATTACCCTCCTCCTCACATAGTTGAACAAACTCCTTTGCCACGATATCTATGTCTTCATCGCCTTTCTTCAGCATTAAGCATCTCATATTCTGGGAGTTTCTCCTCGAATCTTTCCCATCCTCTTCCATCACTACCTTCCTAATAACTCTTGTGATCTCCTCTCTGTGGTATCTGCCTTCATCATCTCTTTGTACTTCCACAGCCAAGCCCAGTGACCCAATTAGCCTAGCGTTGATCGGTTGATCAAGGTGCATGGGCATGGCAATTATCGGCACCCCAAGCTTCAAGCTCTCCATCACTGAACTAGTCCCACAATGGCTCACAAAGCCTCCGATACTAGGATGCCCCAGTATCCTCATCTGCGGGGCCCATCCTTCCACGACGAGCCCTCTACTCTTTACTCTTTCTAGGAACCCATTCGGAAGCACTTGGTGTATACTTTTGCCCTCCCCTGAAGGAAATCGGACAACCCATATGAAGTTAACCTTGCTTAACTCTAACCCTATTGCTATCTCTTCTAACTCCTCCTTTGTGCTGTAATACTCGCTTCCGAACGAAACAAACACAGTCGAGAGAGGCTCCTTTTTGTCGAGCCAGTCTGTGAACTGATCTTGATTGCTGTGATCACCATCTTCTTCAGTAGGGTCTTCCACTAGGGGACCGGTTGTTACCATTCTTTTCCCTATAGATGCCTCAAGATAATCCAAGTACTTCCCTTCGATTTGTCTGAACGACTTGAACAATATGATCTTGTTCGACTTCTTGATGCACTGGAGTAAACGCCCCTTGTCTTCATTTTTCAATTGTTCAAACCCTGCAAGCTCACAGTTATTGAGATAGATTTCTGAAAATGGATAGCTTCTATCCGAGTCAGGTAAATCTCCGCACTGATGGAAGTAGAAAGAGGCCAGGATAGGACTAAATGTAATAAACTCAACAGCAGGTATGCCATATGAGCTTGCTAAGGTAGGTGCCCAAGGCTGGTTGAAGTCATAGATGATGAGATCCGGTTTCAGGGTTTCGAGTATCTTTGAGATGGCAGGGGTAGACATATCAAAGGCTTGTTTGAGGGTCGACATGAGTTGGGGTGGGAGGCCATTGGTGGTGTGGTATTGTGGAGGGAGCTGAGGCAGGCAAGGGAGATGGAGCTCCACGAGTTGGATTGAATCCGAGTACTCGACACTCAACTTTTTTTTGACGGATTCGAGATTTGCTGGTGTTGAACACATGTAGATGTGGAAGTTCCTGCTGGTGAGCTTCTTGGCTAGCTCCAAGTACGGCGATATGTGACCATGGGCCAGCCATGGTAGCATGAGAACACTCAGAGGTCTTTGTGTGCTTTCCATGGCTGCTCAATTGATATTTTTCTGAACTTGGTTTCTGCCTTTTGTAGCTAACATTAGCATGACTTCTTTGAATTTTGAGGTGGTCTTCCCCATTTGTTCTGCTTGTTGTTACTATTTTATGTGCAATGGCTTTGGGAGTATGATTAAAAAATTTAGTGATTGAAAATTAACTTTTAAAGCTTAGTTGTGGATTTTGACTTTGTCCTAGGACTAGTGCCGCTTCTAGATGGGTGAGGTTTTTTTTTTTGCATTTTTCAATCTTTTGACTTTTATTTTTATATACAAGTTGAGGGTTTGCTAATTTGGGGGTGGTGTCCTTTTGAACGAGAGTCTGAAGTTCTAAATAGGAACTCCGTGCAAAAGAGCCGAAACCCAGAGTGACGAGGGTAAAGCACTGGTAAAGAGAGTGTATTTAGTTCCTATAGAACAAACCAGTTTTACCATAAACACAACTGTTAAGCTTTTATATAAAAATAATACATTCATATTCCAACCATATTTTTATGTTTACAAACTTTTATCCTGCAAATCATGTATTATAATTTTTTTTAAATTAAAAAGATGTTATTTTACAAAATGTAATTTTAAAAAATTTTAAAACATGATTTTTGAAAACAAAATTTTAAAAACATATAAAAATAGATGTTTGGATATAAGAATGTAATTTTTATATATTTTTTAAAAATAAAAAGAAGTCAAATAATTTAATGAAGCAAGAGTGTTGTATGGGAAGAAACAGAAAAATTTGGATTTCAGCATTATTATTACAATTCATCCGAAATTGATCCTCAATGAAACTTTTTCTTATCC
This sequence comes from Persicaria maculosa, assembly GCA_963922045.1. Taxonomy (NCBI): domain Eukaryota; kingdom Viridiplantae; phylum Streptophyta; class Magnoliopsida; order Caryophyllales; family Polygonaceae; genus Persicaria; species Persicaria maculosa. Next base: position 43,670,362 of record OY998258.1, read on the forward strand.
TTAAAATTTAGTTAATAAAATCTAGTGATATATGGTTTTAGCTTCCTTACAAAGGTGAACCAATTCCTTGACCACACCTTCAATCTCTTCATCTCCTTTCCTCATCACTAAGCAACTCATCTCCTTGGCTTTTCTCCTCAAATCCTTTCCCTTTTCTTCCACCATCACCTCCCTTACAACTCTTGCAATCTCCTCTCTGCAGTATCTCCCTTCACCATTTCTCCTCACTTCCATAGCCAGGCCCAGTGACCCGACGAGCCTAGCGTTGACCGGCTGGTCAAGCTGCATCGGCATGGCAATTATAGGCATCCCAAGCTTCAAGCTCTCCATCATTGAACTCATCCCACAATGGCTCACGAACCCTCCGATGCTCGGGTGCCCTAGGATCCTCATCTGTGGGGCCCATTTTTCGACGACTAGCCCCTTATCCTTTACTCTTTCTAAGAACCCATTTGGGAGGGCTTGTTGTATGCTCTTGCCCTCCCCGGAAGGAAATCGGATGATCCATATGAAGTTCACCTTGCTTAGCTCTAACCCTAGTGCTATCTCCTCCAGCTCCTCCTCGGAGCAGTAATACTCGCTTCCGAATGAAACAAACACCGTCGATAGAGGCTCCTTTCCGTCGAGCCAGCTTGTGAATTCGTCATTCGGATCTTCTTCAGGAGGGTCTCCGACCAGTGGGCCAGCCGGGACCATCCTTTTCCCGGTGGATGCTTCAAGATGATCCAAGCACTTGCCTTCGATCTCTCGGAAGGTCTTGAACAATACGATCTTATTCGACCTCGTCATGCACTCGAGGAGTAGCCCGTTGTCTTTCTCTTTGATCTGTTGAAGCTCGGCGCGCTCATGGTCAGTTACATAGATTTCTGGGAAGGGATAATCTTTGTCGGAATCAGGCAATTCGCCGGAAAAGTGGTGGTAGAAAGACATCATGGAAGGACTGAAGGTAATGAACTCAACCGCAGGGATGCTATAGGAGTTGGCCAAGATTGGCGCCCATGGCTGGAGGTAGTCATAGATGAGGAGATCCGGCTTCAAGTTTTCGAGAATGTTTGAGAAACCGGGTTGCGAGGACATGTCGAAGGCCTCTTTGAGGGTTAACATGAGGTGGGGTGGGAGGCCATTGGTGGTGTGGTAGTGTGGAGGGAGCTCAGGCAGGCAAGGGAGATGGAGCTCCACGAGCTGGATCGAATCCGAGTACTTGACACTTAACTTTTTGTTGACGGATTCGAGATTCGCGGGTGTGGAACACATGTAGATGTGGAAGTTCCTGGTTGTGAGCTTCTTGGCTAGCTCTAGGTATGGAGAGAGGTGACCATGAGCCAGCCATGGTAGCATGAGTACACTCAGAGGTCTTTGGTTGGCCTCCATGTCTTTACTTGGGTGAAGGATGTGCAGTTTCATGTTTTGAACACAACATGTCAACATATATATAACTGTTGGGGCATTGTGGCCAGTGGATAGAGGTAGAATCAAAATCGAAATTGAGATCGAAAACCAAAAAATCCCAATAGTTTGATGTTAATTAGACTCACTAGTTCTTTTTCGGCTTTGATTTGATAAGTATATTTTCTAAATAAAAGCGTAAATTCTGAAAAAATGAATAACATGGGGTATTTAGGAGAATTATTCTCAAATTAGAATGATATAGCATATGGTCTAACATAGAATAAGTGGGATATTAAATGGATTGTTAAAGTGAACTAGAATACAGTATATAACTTCATTGTTTTCTAAATGAATCAATTAATGGAAAGTAGCGTATATAAAAGGATACAAGTCTCTTACTAAAAAAAATGTCATTTTATATTGTAATTATGGTTAAGTAAAATATATTATTTTACATATTTTTGTCGTTTTACGTGCATGTATGATTACATTATGTTGTTTTTTAGGACTTTTTAAAGTTGTATAATTAAATACTTTTATGTGATAAAATAATTATATTACACTTATTACTACATCTGTTTTAAAATATAGATCGTTTGACTTTTTGACACGTTTTTTAAAGAGTTAAAAGCTATATATAAATTAAATATTAATTTTTGAAAATAATATTATACTTATTCCCTACAAAACGTGCTAAAAAGTCAAACGACCTATATTATTTACAATGAGGGAGGGAGTATAATGTAGCCAAAGTATAATTTAGTTGTGGGGCACTCAAATGGGTCTCATGCTAGCTAAAGCGACATTATGTATGTCGTTGAGCACTTGCAACTTGGTGATAAGCAGATGTATTTTAAAGTTTGTGTGGCATGCCTTCTTTGAATACTTTTCCTAACTGAAAAGAATTTGGTGGTGAGGGGGTCCCAAACCTAATTTAGAGTATCCTTATGGATGAGCGAAGCAAGTTTGGAATCATCAAGGATTGAAGATCCAGAGAAGGTGGAGTTAAGGTGCGAAAGACGATCAACAACCTAATTGGCTTCCTTGTTAACATGCATGGCGAATCTGTATTGAGGCAAACAATTGCAAGGAGAAAGTACTATCCGAGATGAGCACATCAATTTCCCAAGGGAATGACCAGCATCCCAAGAGGCAATTCATAATTGTAAAATTATCTCCTTCAATATAAATAATTCGTAGTTGGTGCTCGAAGACGGCAAGGATGCCCTTTCAAAGGGCAATTGCCTCAGAACCAATAACCGAGTTAAGCGACGAAGGCCCAGATCCACTGGAAAACGGGAAGCCAGCGTGATCACATATAATGTAGCCAAAATGACCATTGTTTCTGGGTGAAAAAACTCCATCAAAATTTAGTAAGAAGCATTGCATTAAGTGCAATGGTTTAGCTACTAAGTTTGACTTAATTTGCCCCATTCGTCTTAGATTTGCAAACGTCAAATTAAACCATCCGATCAAAGGTTTGTGTCTAGGCCCCTTGTTCCAATGGAAGTTTTTGTTTCTTCCATCAAGCTCGGTGTGGATAGTGGAGGGTAGTAAGAAGCATTGCATTAAGTGCAATGGTTTAGCTACTAAGTTTGACTTAATTAGTGTACAACGCCCCTGTTGAGAGAGGTCGTTTGCTTTCCATTTTTGTGATTGGGTTTTTGTTGAGTCTAGGATTCTACTGAAAGTGCTTTTTGTTACTTTGTCGCAAATGATTGGACAGCCCAAGTATCTGCCTAGGTTAGTGGCGAAGGGGATTCCAAGTTCATTAGTGATAGTGTTTTTTTGGTGCACACTAATGTTGGGGGTAGTCTGGAAGAGAGATTTGCGTTTGTTAATTCCCTGACCTGACAGAGTGCAGTATTCATGAAAGTAATTTATTGAGCTGGTCGCATTTGTAGAAGAGGCAAAGATGAAAAAGTCGTCGGTGAACGCAAGGAAAGGAATTCTATTTTCCGGTCGGGTAATCAAGATACCAATATTGCTTTGAGGGAGTTGGGATTCATGAGCAATTCCACGGGCAGGTACTTCAGATACTAGTAGGAATAAATATGGAGAGAAAGGGTCGCTTTGTTGAATTCCACGTGAGAGATAAAATAGTTCAGTAGGTTCGTTGTTGCCAAGGATTGATTATGATACAGTGGTTAGGCATCGTTTGATCCACTTAACAAAACGGGGGTCAAAACTGAATCCATCAAGGATAGAGAATATATAGGAAGTCCCAGTCAATCATATCAAATGCCTTTTCCATGTCGAGTTTGACAGTCATCCAACCATTCTTGCCCTTTTTCTTTTGGAAGGAGTGGAAGATCTCATTAGTTATAAGGATGTTATATTGAATAGCCCGCTCAGATGAAAAGGCACTTTGAAGGGGGTTAGTGATTTTTGGGACTATTTTCTTTAGTGTTGTTGATAGTACTTTAGATGTGATCTTGTAGGTTGTAGAGCAGAGGCTTATAGGTCTGTAATGGCTAGTAGTTGTTGGGTTTTTACATTTTGGGATAAGGGTTATAAATGTGTGATTAATTTGTTTGAGGATTCTTCCACTGAGGAAGAAGCTCTTGACTGCTTATGTTACTGTTGATCCAACAATGTGCCAGTATTTCTTAAAGAAGTTCATAGGAAAGACATTAGGCCCAGGGGATTTGTCATTGGCAAAGCTAAATAAGGCACACTTAACCTCGCTGTTTGTTACTTGTTTGGCGAGCCATTCGTTGTCATTGGGAGAGATTTATGGTGTTATAGGTCAAGTAAAGTGCTTGAGATATGGGGCCTTCTTAGGTAGTCAAACTGCTTGGCAAAATCTTCCTTAGTTGCTTTTCTGATGTCAAGATCTGAGGTAAATGAAGCCCCCGACCGCCGTTGTCTGAATTGTTTTAATGATATTTTTATTTCTTCTTCCAGTTTCTATTTAGTGGAAATATTTTGTGTTTGTATCAATCGCCCTAATGTGGAATCTTCCTTGAATACTTTCCTTTTATTAAATCAAAACCATTGGTCAATGAAGGTGTCAAGAGATTATATATTACTCTATTTATTGGATATGTGATTTTGAATTTTTAAAGCGATTTTTCTATCCCATGCCCTTTGGGCATATGATAATCTATATCTATATTCTATATTCTATATACTATATACTATCTTAAATTAGAAGACTTATGCTTACATGTCATATTCTCATTGATTTTAGCTAATTCAACAAATTCTCTATTTCCTACTATTTTATTTTTTTCCCTCTCCCACCTTCCTTTCCCTTCAACTAATCATTTTTTTCTTTTTTCCCTTTTTTATTTTTTACAATTGATTTTCATCTTTGAAATAACGGGTTTATTTCAAAATATTAAATTAATATTAACCTATGTCTATTTGTAAATCTTCATATACTATCACAATGGAGTTAATCTTGATTGAGCTTATTATATCTTTCTTTTATGAGTTTATTTGTATAAGTTTAATTAAAGTGATAGTTAAGAAACTTTAATTACAGTGATAGTTAATTATCTTTTTTCTTATTGAGTAAAAATTCGAGCTCAAACAAGCCTGAAGCTCAAGAGGGCGACAAGTGCGCAGATGGTGGACCGTCAATCATACAACATAAATACACAAAAGGGTGCAAAAGACCAAACAATCCAAACACCGAAAGATGAATCAAAGCAGACTTAAAACTAGCAGGATGGGAACGTAGACTACGGACGAAGTCAAGCACCATCGTGAAATAGCACCGTTGGTCGGCGATACTTCATGCATCCCTGTGGTCAGTAAATACGAATCTCCAAGGAATATTCTTTTCATAAATAGAGTTGTCTCATACACACTACCAAGATCACAACCAATCCCGACTCCGAATATCAGAACCCCAACAAAGCAATAGATTGTCAAGACACACCAAGCAAAACGAACACAACCCGAATAAGACGCACCCAGAAATTATTACTAATCTAATATTGATTACTCAATCCCTAGCGGGTTTTAGGACATTAAGGAGTTTTATTCAGACCTTTGTGGGAATTCGGTTTACTGTTCGGGGTTTATTTAAAACCCTTTCAGAAATTTGTTCAATGTTGGACAATAACCCTGCTGGAACCTGCGAAAACAACAACTCGATATAGAGCGTTAGGGATGTAGGCCGAACTGTGCTTATGTGAAGGGGTTAGGGCTTTGGTGAAGTGCAGTATTAGGAGCCATTGAATGAGAAATGTATTTGTCCCCGACAGAGGTGCATATCGTATGCGAGGCAACGTCCCCCAAGGATTTCACCGGCTTCTTTCATAGATGCACTCGAGGGAGAGAAGTTGGAACTGAAACAGGCGCTTAGAACGAGAAAAGGGTAGGAGAAAATAGGAGAGGGAGAGAGGCGATTGTTGTTCACTTTCGTGTTGAAAAGCGAAGCCCTCGACCTCCTTATATAGCCGCAGAGATCAACCCTTCGCCCGCAAGAAAAAATCTACGAAGGAAGATTCTGCTCTATCTTCAGAAGATCGTGGCTACCCAAAACGGATTTGAAAGATAAGTTTTTCGAAAAGCTATTTTCAGTGAAAATCAGATATTCGCGGATAAACACTGGCAAGTTAATCCGTAATATCTTCGGCCTCAAGAAAGAAATTTTTCCGTAAAAACTTAACTCCGACTCCGATCTTGGAGCACGACCACGACCACGAGCATGAGCCGAGCCGGACGGACAGCGGCGGCGAGCGCGCGTGTGGGTGCCCCATCTCCTCCTCTGCCTCTCAATGTAGGTAGTAAAAGAGTCTCCTTAAAAACCATTTAAGGTACCCTTGAATTTTCCATGTGAGATGTGGGAAGTCCAAAGGGCACCTAAAAACCACCTTCTATATGCATTAACTCCAACATTCAAGTCCTTTCGGGATCATTCTATAGATTTGTTCAAACTCTTTTGGGATTTTTGTCAAGGCCTTTCGGGATTTAAGCCCTTTTGGGGATTCTTTCAAAACCTTTTGGTTCCCCCCCCCCCCCCCCTCAATTTAGGGCAGGTTTGAGAAGAAGCCTGATAACAAAGGTCAGCACACCACCGATAGGTAGGGTTGCTCAAAATGTGGCCCAACTCGAAAAAGTCGGTTTCGGGTCGAGCTGATATTCCTCGGTTCGGGATTCAGTCCTAGAAAATCCACAATTCGATTTCAGGCCAAAAACTAACCGAACTGAAAATTTTGATTTTGGCTCGAAAAACCAATTTTTTTTTTAAAAAAACCCTAATATGCTAAATGCTAATACAATAATACACTCGTGACTCACATCCGTGTTTACAGTTTACTCTTTACATAGGCGTGGCCACTCCTCTCCCGACTTCTTGCTTGCCCAGTCGTGGCCCCGTTGCCGGCCGGACTCGTAGCCACCGTACTCGCCATCTCCCGCACCCTCACGCAGCCACGTACCCACAACAGCTAGCAGTAGCCAGTAGCACAGGCGCACAGTAAGGTGAGTGAATTAAAAATCAGCGAACTGAGAACCCAAACTCCAAATTTTTTCGTTTTTCTTGTGTTAATCAACTTCTATCCGGTGTAAAGATGTCGCCGACTGATTGAACAAGGCATGGGCAAATCAAGTTGCCCCTGCTTGTGTAGAGGGAGCTTTGTTTGTTGATGTCTCCCACTAAACATTTACTTTGTTTGAATAAAATGCAGCAATAACCTTTAAATCAAAAAAAAAAAGAAAAAAGAAATTGAAGATGTAGTTATTGAAATGAAATTGAAATTGAAGAGCTTTATGTGTGTTTTGTGTTGAATTTATGAATCTATGGACTATGATGTCTAATTTCTATGATATTTTAATATTTTATTGAGTACATGAATCTATTAGGAATTCCAAAATCAGTGTACAAGTTTTTTTCGAACAAAATAAAGCACAAGGAAAATTCGATTTTTTTGGGGGGTTTTTTAGGTCCAAAAATTGAAAAAACCGTAACCGGATTTTTGGTTCTCAGTTCGAGCTTCGGACCCTTCTTAAAAAAATTCAGGATGTTTGTTTCGGCCAGACCCATATGGGTAGGTTCGGTTCGGGCCGTTAGCGTCATACTAACAACAGGAAGAGCCAGCAAACACCGGCGATAGGAGAACCGTCGGACAAACGACAAACAACCACCACAGTATGTCGCGTACTATAGGGAAATAGGCAACGAGGCGCAGAAGCAAGCAATGCAACTAGGACTCGTCGGAGGACTACAAGAAGCTGGCTAAACTAGCAACCTGCGAGCGAGACCAGTACCGCTATACCGGCCAAAACCAGGCTGAATTGGATCGCATGAAGAGGATTTGTGCGGAAGGCGAATCCAAATTAGGGCTAGGGAACAAAAAGGCCCGAAACAAGAACATAGAAGGACCAAAATTGGGGAAATAAGGTGGAAAGAGGAAACACCAGATCACCAAAACGGAGAACGGGAGGGATCGATTGAAATACTATTGAGGGGTGAAGCCACTAACAGATTGGTGGTGGTGTGATGGCCAACGTACGATCGGATTTGGAGTAAATAGTAGACAAGTTTCGAGAGAGAGGGCAGATCCCATCTCTCTAGAAAGGATTCACCGGTTCATATCATTCCATCTATTATTTATTATTAATCATATACCAGTAATTGATATTATTTAAAAATCCATACTCCATAAATCTATTTCGAAATCAACTAGTCATTTGCTAGGTTTATGTTATCTTCATTCATACAAAATATGAAATCAAGTTAAGCTAATTTTACGATCTTGCTATCCACACGGCAAAATCTCGTCAAATGCACGGTCGTATCAGTCGACACCGAAATTCCGAGTCAGCAGGTGGCTGATGTGAGAGAAAATGAGTGGCTTGAGTGGTCGAGAGATTGTTGTCGAGTTGTCGACACCTACACCAGATGTCAGTGGATGGGAGAGCTACTAGGTTTTGTGGTGTGTGCGGTGTGTGCCTACACCCACACTAGGTGTCGGTGGATATATGGACTGCTGGGTTTTGTGTTGTGTGTTGTTTGCCGATTTCGACTCTCCGTATTGGTAGAATGAATGTGTGTTTGGCGAAAAAAAATAATCAAAAATCACCGTACTAATAACAAGCCTTAAATTTAACTAGTTTTTTCAGTAAAAGAAGTAAACAGTTGAGCGCTCCCTCTCTGGGAAACGCTTTGTGCGTGACCTAGAGCCGTCGCCGCCGCTCTTCATCATCTCCACCACCCACATTAGGCTCACCGGCCACCACCTGGCCAACCTCCACATCCCGGCCTCCGGCTTCCAAGCCTCACCAGCCAATCTCTCCCCCTCCCGAAGTCAGGGGTTTGGCCCACCGCCACCCTCCTCCTCAACCTAGTTGTGCTCGGCTTCCGTCGCCGCCACCAACACCTTGGCTACCGCCAGCCACCCTCGGTTCACCACCGAGTTCCATCAACGCCCAATCGGCTCCATCACCACTCTACGGCCTCTGACGCCTCCTCTTTCCCTTGTCTACTGGGGCTTCTCGTTCCCAAACCCAATCGGCTCCAATCCCGCCTCCCTTGCCGGCCTCTTCCGGTTTCTCCCCTTGTTCAGCCACCCCAACTCGGCGCTCCCGGTTCTCACAAAGACCCACCTGCGTAGCCTGCCGCCTCTCGCTAATTGGTTGCCGCCACCGCCTTCGCGCCCGGTCTTTCCTCAACCTCTTTTGCTGCTATTGCTTTCATCAGGTCGATCCCACCGTGGTTAATCAAATTGTTTCTTGGTTTATTTGGAAGTCAAATTGAATAACGATGGTCTATGTGCCATTTGTTTTATTCGATTTTTTGGCCTTCGAACCTTTCTCATTTCGTTCTTCTGCCTCGTTGCCTTTTTATTGTTGTTCATGTTTCTGCTTTGGCCCGTTTTATTCGCCTCTATTTTGACTACCTAGTAGTCGCCTACGATCTTGTTATCGTCTTTGAGGGTATGAGATGGGCCTTGGGGATTTATCTGAATAATGGTTTGGCTTTGAGTTGAATTTGCGAGGTGTTGTGCTGTGCTTTTCTTGCTTTGTTGCAGGCTTCTTGGAGCATTGTTTGATTTATCATGTTCGATGACGTCGTGGATGTGCGTTGACACCTGACAGTTCTTTTGAGTCCATAATCTGAGGTGCCCGCTGATGTTCCCAGAGTTTTCTATGTACGTTGTCCCTTTGATCGATCGCTTCTTTTGTCTCTTTAGCTTGTGATTTTAGTGTAGGATGGCTTGTACATTTATTCGGTTTTTTATTTCTGTCATTTGCTTCTGTAATTTTCTTTCTGTCATTTGCTTCAGTCATTTGCTTTCAGTTTGTACATGATGGTTAGTCCATCTACCGGCTTGTCCGGTCTCTCGGTTGCTCTAGACTTGTCTAGATAATCGAATTATTATCTTGCTTAAAAAAAAAAACTAGTTTTTTCAGCAAAATGACGTGATATCTTTCAAATCAAACTTTTAATGTTTATATATACAAGTTAAGGTTTGATTTTATTTGTCCGTTAGTATTATTGACGTTTTATGCATGATCTCATCCATTACGTAAATCTCATCCACTACGTATATCTTTGAAGATGCAAAACATCTATTCTTTTCTTTCACTTTCATGTAACCTCAATTATATTATTTGGTTGTAATAAAAATGGAAGTGTTGAACATTAACACGTCTCTTATGTTAGAGGCTCTTAAAAAAACTTCATAGCTCGAATTTCAATACTCCGTAATACTACATCCGATCCAAAATACATGTCGTTTGACTTTTCAACACGTATTTTAAGGAACTAAAAACTATATAATATATTAACTTTATTATTATTATTTTTTTACAATTTAATATTTATTACCAACAAATATTAAGTTGTAAAAAAATTTTAAAAAATTGATATTTTATATATAGCTTTTAGCTTTTTAAAATGCGTGCTAAAAAGTCAAACGACATGTATTTTGGATCGGATGGAGTATATATTTTAAAAATTAGTTTTTGACATTTTTATGTTAAAAAAACATTAAAATATTTTTAAATGTAACTTATTTTATCGACATTAATTTTATATGTGTTTGTAGAAAAAATTCATTGGACTTATACCCATAAAAAATAAGTAACGGGCTCAAGAATTGAGCTTACGCATAAAGGTAAAAAATAAAATTAAAAAATAAAATGAAACTTTTAAATCTATGTGACAAATAAAAAACAAGTTAAAAGCACAAGAGGCTCATAATAAACATGCTCTAAGAGCCCAAAATCTAATCTCTTTTTTTTTTTTGATCAAACAATAATTTGGGTGGCGTCAGCTACGTCTAGTCCGCCAACCAATAGCGTCCTTGCAGACGAGAGTTAGAAACTCAGGATGTCTAGTCAACGGAGTTGAAGGGGTCGAACGATGAATCCTAGCACCACCATCAGCAACTGCGTTGATTTTCCTGAAAATGTGTTTGAAGGAGATTGATTGAAAAGCCTGGGCCACCATCAGGGTATCAGCAACCAGCATGTCGATCTCCCACGGACAACTCCGTGCGTTCTGAAGAGCATTGATGAGGGTGATGTTGTCCCCTTCAACTTGAACATGCGAAAATCCAAGCTCTATTGCACGTTGAACGCCTGCAAGGAGCGCCATTGCCTCTGAAGCCGATGAAGACTCCACTCTGCAGCGAAGGACATCTGCATCCATCCCTGTGCCCCTACAATAACATAGCAAGCAACCGCATCCGTCTTTGTCACCCAAGATCCATCAAAATTTATTTTCATGGCCCCTGTTGGTGGGGGTTCCCATCGAATGTTCCTTTTTCTTCTTGGTCATGTCGTATTTATGTCCTTATGTTGTGTAGTCTTGACTTCTCTCTTTTTGGCTTCATCCCAATTGCGGATTTGCAATTTGACATATTCTTCCCATCTGGTTTCTGTTATTACAGTAGGGTCATTAAATACTACCTTATTGCGAAATGTCCAGACACATGACTACTAAGTGGTTGCAAGTTTAGCTCGGTCTTTTTTATTAAGTTTCTCGAATATCCAGACACACCACCAAAATCTAATCTCTACTTCACAAATAAAAAGTGAGTGACGCTATAGTATTTTATCTACTATCTCATCTTATATATTTGTACTAAACCTATTAAATACATTGTACTCACTGTCTTAAAATATTGATCGTTTGACTTTTCGTACTCATTAGAAGTATAAATTTATATATAAAAAATATTTAAAAATTAACATTTTATAAAGTTTTTAGAAACGGAGAGTAAGCGGATGACAGGCCTAAGACATCATATGCATGCAAGATGTAATCAATAAAATAAATATAAACATATATAAAAAAAATAAAAATAAACATATTTAAGTATATAATGTAATGATCTGGACAAGGTTATTAGGATCGGGATTCTAGGATCGAATCACAATAGGGTCCGTGGATCGGATCGTAAGATCACATTAGGGGGTCGTAAGATCCTCGAAATATAATTAAATAATAAAATAAAAATATGTATAACAAAGTTGCTTAATTAAAAATTCTAGAACGAGGGAAAAATGTAAAGGCCCGGATTTTTAAATAATAAATTTCAATAAATAATATAAATGGATTTAAGTCGAAATAAAATAATAAGATAAAATAAAATAAAATTCAGAAAGTTTGGAAATTCCGTCCTCGAACTATTGGGTTATTCTAATCTTCTGAAGCAAGTTCCGGCATTATTTAATTAATGATCTAAAATATGTTTTATTCCGCTTTCATGTGCCGAGAATTAAAAAATAAATAAATAAATAAAAATATATATATATAAATGTGTTTGGATTTCATTATGGAATTTGGATTTAGAAATTTGAGAATTATTTTGAATTGGATCGGATAAGGTCGAGAGAGTGGGTTCGCAACTTAGTTTTCCAGTATTTGAATTTCATCCTATGGACCACGTCTTTGTCTTCTTTCTTTTGTTCCTGTCCGAAAGCAAGCAGTAGCATGTTGCTCTTTCCCCCAAATTAAACAAACATTGACCCCCCAAAAGAAGAAAATTTCAGAACCTCATTTCCCCTCTTTTGATGGTTTGATTCATTTCTAATCCCACACTTCACACAACACATCCATCTTCATTTCCCTTCTCCATCTCTCATCTCTTCCAGGCTAACCCCAAGCTTCACTCTCTCCATTCTCTGGTTCACTCCTCATTCACACCTCCCTCCGACAGCTCTCCGACGGCCTAATCGAGCAGCAGCAGCAGTACCGTGAGATCCGACGCCTTGCCTCCGTCGCCGCCCTGCCCAGACAACCACCGCTACACCCCAACTCCGCCACCGCCAGCTCCTCCTCGGCTCCACTTCCCTTCGTTTCCGCCGCGCTCATCACTCCCGAGCCACCAGCGCTGCTTCTCCCGGCCGCCACCAGAGCACACGAGCACCCTCCGAACCTACCTGAGCGCCTCCCCGAGCGCAGCTCCGAACACCCCTCCTTGAGCCCTGTTCCCGTGGGCTAACCCGTGCACCCTCGATGTCTTTCCTCTCCCTCCTTCGGCAAGCAGCAGCAGCACCCTCTCCCTCTCATTTCCCGACGCCGACGAGCCGGAGCCAGCTGCTGCAGCCCCGTCGCTCCTCTCCTCAGTTCCGCGTTGGGCTCGGTAAGGCCTTGTTCTTGCTCATTCCGACTCCTTTCATCTCCTAATCGAAAAAAGGCTCGCCTTTATGAACCCGTCTTTTGCCCCAGGCCCCAAATCGCTCGGTTTCGTCTCCACTGAAGCCGAATCGACCCCGGCGATTTCAAATCCCCTCCGGCAAGGCTTGAGACCCCTCGGTGAGGACCTCTTCTTTCCTCTCTTCCTTTTTCTTCCTGTTCTGTGTCCCTGATTGTCGGGAATGAGGGTCGGAGTGCAGGCCGCTGGCGAGCCACCCTCCCTTTCCCTTTCCCTCTTTCCCTTGCCGATTGAATCAGTAAATTGGGGGAGGCGATGAACAGTGAACCGGGTTCACTCCCTTTTCTTTTATTTGGTTTTGTTTTGGTTGGTCCGGTTCACCTTGTTTTAATCTAAAACCGGTTTCCTTTTAAAAGAGATGGGCTTCGGCCAGACATGGATCCGGGTTTGGGGACTGGGCCTTTATTCGGGTTAGGGTTGGGCTTTTGGTTGAGTTTTAAAAAGAGGTTTTGTGTTCTATATTATATATATATGTGTTGTATGTTGAGTTAATAATTTATAACACATAGTTATTGTATAATTGTTAGTAATTACTAGATTATCATTTTTATATTAATATTCTGAGTTTCGAGTAATGAATATATTTTATGGAAATATTAAATATATTATAATTTGTTTTAGAAAATAGTGAAGCGAACTATTGAGGTTAACTTATAAAATGATTCATTTGTTGATGTTGTGTTATAAATATGATTTTATAAAGACGATTAATTTGGTGTTTATTTTAGATAAACATTGTTGGTAAATTATTTAAAAGAGATTTTTCAAGTTTCGGAAATGTCTTTTAATAACTTGTGTTTGGGAAACTAAAATGCCGGAATTATTTCTATAATATGATCTTGAAAGATTTGTTGAGGATTTAAATGATAAATGTCGGGATTTGGCCAAATATGATTTGAGAAATTATTTTGAATATGAGTTGACTTAATTTGGGATTTAAGAGTTGAGAAATATTGTTGGTGAGATTTATCAGTGATTTTGATTAAATGGTTTTGGTTGATGTCGATCATGTCGGAAAGGTTTTGGAAAATGGTTTTACCGTCGATTGAGTTTAAGGATGTTGAGAACTTGGGTTTCGTGTGTGTGAATGTTAGTCTGGTAGCTTACGGAAGTGGCTTGATGATAGGTGTGTATCGCTTTTGGATTGCTTTGGACTTGCATTGGGCCCTTGCTTGTATTATCCTACTGTTCTGCATCTTCAGGTAAGTTCCCTAGGGGGCTTACTCAGGTTGGACATTCATGCCTGTTGTTGCATTTTATGTTAGGTGTTGCATATGCATAAAAGCATGCCATGTAGTATCATGTTTAGGTTGCACTAATTGATTGAGCATCTGTTTACTTTATGCGTTTGAAACAGAACGGCCGTTATCTGTGATAGTCCTAGAGTCTTTGCTAGGGTCATAGGGTAGCCCAGCCTCATCGGGTACCCTGAGTCAATCGAGTCATGAACTTCCTTATATTATGATATGCCTGCGGGCTTGATTGTGGAGCGGGTTAGGCATGCGTGCCCCCCCGATTATGATGGAATGCATTCACGAGCTGGCCAGTCTCCACCTATCGGAAGGGGTGGAGGTAGGAGAGGGATATGCCACTTGGCATTGTGTTGGGCCCTTTACAGTATTTCTGCACATTATTATGAACTAGGAGCATGCTAGTGTGTTTGACTTCCGTACTGCATTAGAGCATCTTTATTAGGTATAGCACATACTATGTGGCCTCAGCGAGGACTGCCGGTCCCGCATGAGTGGCTCGATCTGACTCCTTTCCCCGTTCTTCTTTTAAAGGTATTTCTGCAGATCTTGTTTGCTCCATGCTTATGTGACGGGAAACCCTTGGGCGAATCGAAGAACCTGACTAATATTCTAACTTGGCAAATGGTAATCACTTGTTTATGATTTGGTTTTGACCCGATTCTGTTGTGTCATTTGTATCTTAACTTTTCTTCCGTTTTATTTCATTTGAATTGGATTTCACGACATAGTCTTAGGACATGTTAAGGATACCCAACAGCCCTACGATACTTTAGGGTTTGAAATTCCTCTTTATTACTGACCTTTGAAATGAGTTTGAAACCTCGACCCGTACCTGGATTGCAAGATCCGAACAAGGGTTTTCATCCCTTGAAACGTAACCCGGAAATCATAATTCTGGGCCGTTACAAAGATGGTATCAGAGCTGAGGTTGTGCAATTCGGGTTCAAAAGGGTCGAGTGTATGTTTTGGAAAACTGCCCATGAATTTCAAAGGTTTTGAACGTGTTTTAAAGGGGCAAAATGAATTTAAGATGTCTAACCTAAATTGGACTAAGTAATGAACTCGACTTGTAATAAAAGAGAAAAACCGACTAAACGGGGACACGAGTGGGTAGTAAAGGCGCTACACCACCCCTATTGGGTGTAGTTGGGAACGGTAGGCAAAATACTAGTTTGCTCTTTACAGATGGGTTGGAAAACTCCAAGGAGATCATTATGAGTGTTATTAACTGATTCTATGTCGAGTGCTTGCTATGCAAGATATCTGATTGGTATGCCTAACAATGAGTTGTTTATTGACTAATCTGTGCAAACGGGATAGCGGGAGTACCCTTGTTCTGTATGGTCAACCCAGTTATGTGTAATAGCCCGTTCCACTATGCTAAACCCTTGAAGGTCTTATCGAATCCTTCTCCCGGATGTCAGTATCTTTCATGGGAATCGGGTTGGTTATAAATACATTGTGTCGGAATCATGTGTGTAGATGAAGGTTGTCTGAGTGAGTGTTGTAAGGTAGTTCTTGATGTCATTTTGAGTCAAAAGCAAGGTGTTTCTAGGGCTGTCTTTCTTGATTCTTATGACAATCAATCAGTGTTTTCTTGACACAAAGAGTCATAGCAGAGTCCCACGGGAAGCAAGGGTGATGAGTGGGTTGGGAAAAGTCAGTGGATGCCCTTAGGAATCTCTGCTCGGTTGTAATGGCGACTCTCCCTGAATTGCATGACATAATCCTGTAATCTCCTGCATGTACCTTGCAAATGATCATTAGTAAAAGATGCTCAAGTTATGCCTTGTTTTCTGTCACGATTTTACTGTTTAAGCTCATAATGTGGTTGGTTACATTGCTCAAGTCTCGTGTTGTGTCTTGCCTTCTATCATGAATGTATGTTGTTATAGCATGTTTACTTGGCTTATGGATCGTATGAATGATTGGAAGCATGGCACATATAATATGAATCTACATGATCGTTATTTCCTTATGGATTAGGTTCATGATAGTGTGATCAACTCCTCTTTGTAGGAATGCTTGTAGATTATCGCCTTAGCATGTTGGATGCCGACATGTCGATGCTTATTATCCTTTTTGTGACAAGAATCCATATCATGCCCATCTATTTTGTGTTTGTCAGATTAGCTATTATTGATTATTTTGCACATAATATTGTTGTGTGTTACTTGTGTTGAATGAAGAATATGTGGTATAATTGAGTCTTAGCAAATGCATGTTTCATCCCAGTATGTGTTGATCTGCACTCACGCCCCGTATTCTAATCAAATTGCCCATTACTTAGACTCGTATTATGAACCGTTTAACTTTTCTCATGCTCCTATATCGTGGAAGATGATTGAGTGATTTCTTACCCGTCGTCATGATTAGTTGCATGCATGTATCGTACGTTATATTGAGCTTTTAGCATCATGTATGATCATGATTGTGACTTGTGCGAACTTGTATCTTGTCTACGTTGTTGCTGATTTTCTCTCGAGCTAGGTTCCTGATAGTGTGGTTCTTTCCTCTTTCTATTACCATAACATGTCTTACCCGTGCAAGTTAATTTGTGTTGAATTCGATGATCGATTGGCTTTCTGTGATGGTTAATCATAGCATGCTTACATGTTGTCACTCGGTAGTGTTCCTCTATTGCCCCATGATATCCTCTCAAGCTAGTATACATGTATGACTTGGCACATCGCATAATCACACACCACGCTTATCATGTCTTCAGATACATAGGACGTATGAATTTTAGAATGAATCTAGTCAAGTTATCTTGATTATGTGCATGTTCAATATGTGCCAGTAGTGTTCTGTAGGGCTTAATTATGATTCCCAATATGACTCGCTAAATGATCACGTGTTGTACTTGTTCTATGATGTGATGACTATTGTACCATATATATGATCTATGATGGTTCGTTCCTAGTATGACTATAATCTATCGCCCTTGATGTCATTCTTATTACTTTTGATAATGCCTCGTGCTTCGTAAATATCATGATGAAATCCTTTTAACGGCTCATGATTATGCTTGTATCACGCTATGTATCTCTCGAATCATGTATGACCTATGCTTTCTAAATGTATCTCGTCATATGATTACGTGTTATACTTGACCTATTATATGATCATTGTGTTAGATGAGATAGTTACTATGTTACTCTTATATGTTCTCGTATGATGCATACACCAAGCTCGTGCATTGTTCATATATGTGACAATTGTGATACCCATTAAATCTTGCATATCTTTCTTAAGTTACTAAGCATATCGACTTTCATGGGATAATAGACTGTTATCTTGTCTCGCATGCATCCGTTTAGCACTCGAATATGTCTTTTGGAATGAATACGTATGCCGTGATCCTTGATATAGGTACATCTTAGAGTGGATTAATATGATTGATATGCCCCATGATGAATTTGTGTTTGCTTGCCACAATTGCAACCTAATAGATTTTCATAAGGGCGTCGTTGTTATTCTTGGGTTGAAGTCTTGTCTCTGGTCATCGTCTTAGTATTGGTATGTGGTTGTTTCCGAGAAGAACTTTGGGTTGTCTTCTCTTGTCACTCCCCTATCTCCGCTAACTTGGACCCTATGCGATACATTCGACGAGCGACCGAATGGAAGAGGGAACAAAAAGTTAGATAGCGATAGAGCAGTGCAGCAGAAGCGTGGGCCCATAACCCACGGGCCTCAGGATCAAAGATGTCGGCGGAACGAGCACGCATCGAGAATTGCGGATACTGAGTATGATTTGACTCGCAAGCGGGAGTGTTCTCCGTTCGAATTGCTTACCCTTTTGAATTTATTGACGATGATATTGCACTGACCTGGCGACGAGATTTATGTGTTAATGTCCTGACTTGATGATGGATGTTGCCTGATTGCCTGTTGTCTATGATGATATGATTTGATGTTTTGTTGATAAAGGCTAGTTGATATGATGTAGACCTTATGTACGATGATTTTCATAACTACTTTTCCTTGATCATGTGGGTGAGGGTTCTCTTGTGGAGTGGTTGATGAGTTGTGAAAGAATTTTAGACGGTTAGGATGATCGATGGTATTATGAGGTAAGTCGTGAGAGAGGAGTGTTAGCGTGGGTAAGACCAAGTGAGTTTTGGGATTTATGAGAAGAAATGCTTCGTGGTTCGGATGAGGTTTTAGGTGAAACTCAGGTGGGGGTAGGGTTAGCAATAGGTCGCCTAGGCGGTGATCGAGGAATTGCTAGAGGAGATTCGGTTAGCAAGGCATGATGTTAGTGATATCTTGGGAAGTGTGGGAAGTGTAAGAAATGACCTTAAAAGAAGTGAGGATATAGTATGAGAGGGTACTCGAGTGTGATGTTAGAGATAGGAGTTGGATTCTTAGAGGTGGATGGCTAGTGAGAGTGCTTGGAGGAATGAAGAGCGAGATTGGAGTATCGAGATGGATTGTGACTTCTTTTAGAGGATACTATTTGAGCTGATGTTGATGAATTTAAATGAGGCTGGTTTTGACTTGGGAATTGGAATCGGGCGAGTGGGGATTCTGTTTTATTTTGACTGGTATGACGTGAGAATTTTCTTGATTATTTGATTTATATATATGAGATAATGATGTCTGATTACTAAATGATCGCTACATGACGTTGTGATGAGTTAAGATGATGTCCGGTGAGTATGCTGACATTCGCTGATTGATATGCTGCTTGATCTCCCTTTTTGCTGAATCTTAATGGCATGATTTTGTTGTGTTGATGTGTTGACAATGAGTTTTGTTTCGTTGACTCTATGATGAGGTGATACTTTTATGACTTCTGGTGTGATGTCGAGACGTTTATTATGATTTTGTTATGTGGTTGAGATATGTATTATGACCCGTAGTAGGATATAGAGATGTTGATGTGACCTTGTGGCACTGTGTTGGCATATGTTTGAGACTTATCACATGATGTACTGATTGGAGATTGGTTGGTTATTTGGTTATGCATTTCCTATAGCTTGTGAAGCTTGCTTGAATTGAGACTGATAGCTTGTTTTGATTCTGGAAACTAGGAAGAGAATATGGGATTAGCCCTTAGAGGTGGATGATTCCACCTTCGAACTTCTGAATTTGATTGATTATTATGCGGGAAACTGATTTGGTTTTGGAGGATCTTGACGAAATTTTGATCGAAAAGATTTTACTTGTTTTGGTGTAAAGTTGCTTGGTTAAACGTTTTATTTGAAGATTTTGAGCGGTTTAAAAAGGAATTACTTAGAATTTTGAAGAATAAATGTTATCGAGAGTTTCAACGATTTTGAGGCTAATCTTCTTCAATTGCAAAAAAAATCGCCTTTGAAACCTTTCAAACCCGGGCAACTCCATGATACTTCACGAAGTGGATACAAGCATTTTATGAGGGCGCTTGTGGGGTGCTTGCTAAGACCTAGTGATGACATTGTAGAACTTTTAGAGTTGTGGTACTTCCGAAAAGTCGAAGCGAGGATATGATAGGGGCGCTTATCGCATACTTGTCAAGGCCAATTGGAGATGTCACGACCGTGACTAGGATGTTGTGAGAATCTCGGAAGACGCAACCGAGATGATTACAAGATTCTTGGACATGGTCCTTGGACTCATCAATTTTAAACTTCATCCCATACTTTATTTTGGTTTTAGTCTCGGGGACGAGACTTGTTTTTAGAGGTGGATGATGTAAAGGCCCGGATTTTTAAATAATAAATTTCAATAAATAATATAATGGATTTAAGTCGAAATAAAATAATAAGATAAAATAAAATAAAATTCAGAAAGTTTGGAAATTCCGTCCTCGAACTATTGGCTTATTCTAATCTTCTGAAGCAAGTTCCGGCATTATTTAATTAATGATCTAAAATATGTTTTATTCCGCTTTCATGTGCCGAGAATTAAAAAAAAAATAAAATATATATATATATATATATATATATATATATATATATATATAAATGTGTTTGGATTTCATTATGGAATTTGGATTTAGAAATTTGAGAATTATTTTGAATTGGATCGGATAAGGTCGAGAGAGTGGGTTCGCAACTTAGTTTTCCAGTATTTGAATTTCATCCTATGGACCACGTCTTTGTCTTCTTTCTTTTGTTCCTGTCCGAAAGCAAGCAGTAGCATGTTGCTCTTTCCCCCAAATTAAACAAACATTGACCCCCCAAAAGAAGAAAATTTCAGAACCTCATTTCCCCTCTTTTGATGGTTTGATTCATTTCTAATCCCACACTTCACACAACACATCCATCTTCATTTCCCTTCTCCATCTCTCATCTCTTCCAGGCTAACCCCAAGCTTCACTCTCTCCATTCTCTGGTTCACTCCTCATTCACACCTCCCTCCGACAGCTCTCCGACGGCCTAATCGAGCAGCAGCAGCAGTACCGCGAGATCCGACGCCTTGCCTCCGTCGCCGCCCTGCCCAGGCAACCACCGCTACACCCCAACTCCGCCACCGCCAGCTCCTCCTCGGCTCCACTTCCCTTCGTTTCCGCCGCGCTCATCACTCCCGAGCCACCAGCGCTGCTTCTCCCGGCCGCCACCAGAGCACACGAGCACCCTCCGAACCTACCTGAGCGCCTCCCCGAGCGCAGCTCCGAACACCCCTCCTTGAGCCCTGTTCCCGTGGGCTAACCCGTGCACCCTCGATGTCTTTCCTCTCCCTCCTTCGGCAAGCAGCAGCAGCACCCTCTCCCTCTCATTTCCCGACGCCGACGAGCCAGAGCCAGCTGCTGCAGCCCCGTCGCTCCTCTCCTCAGTTCCGCGTTGGGCTCGGTAAGGCCTTGTTCTTGCTCATTCTGACTCCTTTCATCTCCTAATCGAAAAAAGGCTCGCCTTTATGAACCCGTCTTTTTCCCCAGGCCCCAAATCGCTTGGTTTCGTCTCCACTGAAGCCGAATCGACCCCGGCGATTTCAAATCCCCTCCGGCAAGGCTTGAGACCCCTCGGTGAGGACCTCTTCTTTCCTCTCTTCCTTTTTCTTCCTGTTCTGTGTCCCTGATTGTCGGGAATGAGGGTCGGAGTGCAGGCCGCTGGCGAGCCACCCTCCCTTTCCCTTGCCGATTGAATCAGTAAATTGGGGGAGGCGATGAACAGTGAACCGGGTTCACTCCCTTTTCTTTTATTTGGTTTTGTTTTGGTTGGTCCGGTTCACCTTGTTTTAATCTAAAACCGGTTTCCTTTTAAAAGAGATGGGCTTGGGCCAGACATGGATCCGGGTTTGGGGACTGGGCCTTTATTCGGGTTAGGGTTGGGCTTTTGGTTGAGTTTTAAAAAGAGGTTTTGTGTTCTATATTATATATATATATGTGTTGTATGTTGAGTTAATAATTTATAACACATAGTTATTGTATAATTGTTAGTAATTACTAGATTATCATTTTTATATTAATATTCTGAGTTTCGAGTAATGAATATATTTTATGGAAATATTAAGTATATTATAATTTGTTTTAGAAAATAGTGAAGCGAACTATTGAGGTTAACTTATAAAATGATTCATTTGTTGATGTTGTGTTATAAATATGATTTTATAAAGACGATTAATTTGGTGTTTATTTTAGATAAACATTGTTGGTAAATTATTTAAAAGAGATTTTTCAAGTTTCGGAAATGTCTTTTAATAACTTGTGTTTGGGAAACTAAAATGCCGGAATTATTTCTATAATATGATCTTGAAAGATTTGTTGAGGATTTAAATGATAAATGTCGGGATTTGGCCAAATATGATTTGAGAAATTATTTTGAATATGAGTTGACTTAATTTGGGATTTAAGAGTTGAGAAATATTGTTGGTGAGATTTATCAGTGATTTTGATTAAATGGTTTTGGTTGATGTCGATCATGTCGGAAAGGTTTTGGAAAATGGTTTTACCGTCGATTGAGTTTAAGGATGTTGAGAACTTGGGTTTCGTGTGTGTGAATGTTAGTCTGGTAGCTTACGGAAGTGGCTTGATGATAGGTGTGTATCGCTTTTGGATTGCGTTGGACTTGCATTGGGCCCTTGCTTGTATTATCCTACTGTTCTGCATCTTCAGGTAAGTTCCCTAGGGGGCTTACTCAGGTTGGACATTCATGCCTGTTGTTGCATTTTATGTTAGGTGTTGCATATGCATAAAAGCATGCCATGTAGTATCATGTTTAGGTTGCACTAATTGATTGAGCATCTGTTTACTTTATGCGTTTGAAACAGAACGGCCGTTATCTGTGATAGTCCTAGAGTCTTTGCTAGGGTCATAGGGTAGCCCAGCCTCATCGGGTACCCTGAGTCAATCGAGTCATGAACTTCCTTATATTATGATATGCCTGCGGGCTTTATTGTGGAGCGGGTTAGGCATGCGTGCCCCCCGATTATGATGGAATGCATTCACGAGCTGGCCAGTCTCCACCTATCGGAAGGGGTGGAGGTAGGAGAGGGATATGCCACTTGGCATTGTCTTGGGCCCTTTACAGTATTTCTGCACATTATTATGAACTAGGAGCATGCTAGTGTGTTTGACTTCCGTATTGCATTAGAGCATCTTTATTAGGTATAGCACATACTATGTGGCCTCAGCGAGGACTGCCGGTCCCGCATGAGTGGCTCGATCTGACTCCTTTCCCCGTTCTTCTTTTAAAGGTATTTCTGCAGATCTTGTTTGCTCCATGCTTATGTGACGGGAAACCCTTGGGCGAATCGAAGAACCTGACTAATATTCTAACTTGGCAAATGGTAATCACTTGTTTATGATTTGGTTTTGACCCGATTCTGTTGTGTCATTTGTATCTTAACTTTGCTTCCGTTTTATTTCATTTGAATTGGATTTCACGACATAGTCTTAGGACATGTTAAGGATACCCAACGGCCCTACGATACTTTAGGGTTTGAAATCCCTCTTTATTACTGACCTTTAAAATGAGTTTGAAACCTCGACCCGTACCTGGATTGCAAGATCCGAACAAGGGTTTTCATCCCTTGAAACGAAACCCGGAAATCATAATTCTGGGCCGTTACAAAAAAATGTTAGTTACACAATATATTTTTATTTTAAGACATAAAAATCTACATTTACGACCTTAGACATTGTCATATTGGTTAAAAAACTCAAAAACAATTGTCTCTAAGCTATTTTTCACGTTCCTTACATGAATGTGTACATTTAAACACCCTAAAATCAACCAAGGAAACAAAAAAAATGTTTAAAAAATACATATTATTAATAAAAATAGAATCTTTAGGATCGTGTGGGATCGTAATATCCTATCGATCCATTAAGATTCTAAAGATCTCATTGTAGATCCTATACAAAAAAGATCCTATGCATAGATCCGGATCGGGCCCCTAGGTAGGATCGTAGAATCTTAAGATTCTAAAGATTCGGATCGGGATTCTAATAACAATGGATCTGGATATTGTTGGATCAATCGATCTAGTCTAGGTTCCTATAAAACAAAGAAAGATAAGAGAGTAATGTGTTTGGTCTATCTGGCACGGATATTTCTATAGAGGTAACACATCTGTATTCGACGCTCGGACACAACAAGAAATTTGTACGACACTCTTGGAATACTTGTCCGGTTGTCCCTTCTACCATAACCCTCTTTTTTTAGATTTTTTGGGTCCAAAACTAGACTATTTAGTATATTACTTGATTTTTATTTAAATTTTAGGATTAATTTTATTAAAATCTTAATTTAATTAGTATATTAGGTGCAAAATTTAGTCACAAATTCATCAAAGAAAGCATGGTAGTGTTGGTTTTAGGCACAATGCAAACTCAACAAAGAAAGCATTGTATTATAATATACTCAATGTTCTAAAAGGAGCTAGGTGGTGGGTAGCCGCCTAGCGCCTAGGCGGTTAGGCGGGTGCCCAGGCGGCACCTAGGCGGACATGGAACAAACTTAATAATTTTCTTGTATTTTAACGCATAACACATATAAATAATTCATATAATGTAATAATAATCCATAATATCACTCATAAACCCAAAATTTATCGTGTTTAACTAACATTAAAGTAAATAAATGCAAAAGTAGGCGTCCGATTAACGACTCTAAACCTTCTAAAATCCAAAACTAAAGGTTCGACTCAAAAACAAATATATCCCAACATGGGGATAACAAAACCCTAAGATGATTAATCACATGCCTAAAAGCTAAAATTGAATAATCATTGGACTATGCGGGACTAGGCGTCCCCTAGGCGGGACTAAGCGGGTCTAGGCGGTGTCTAGGCGGGACTAGGTGGTGCCTAGGCTTAAAAATTCCTAGGTGCCCTGTTGCCTAGCGCCTAGACGCCGCCCAGGCGGTGCCTAGGCGCGATTTTTAGAACACTGAATATACTATATCGATCTTTCTATCTCATGTCCCAAGGACATAGGTTAAGAACCTTAATCGAGAAAGATTCCCTACCAAATAAAGAAGCGACCATAGGAAAACAATATTGAGAAATGTTAAAATATTTTAAATTTGGGGAATCTTTCCCGATTGAGATGGTTATTCTATGTCATTTGGACATAGGATAGAAAACTCAATAATATATAGAGAAAATTTGCGCCAAAGGCGCAAAATTTTGACCATATTGAGGGAGTGTCCCCCAAGTGTGGCAAATTGGGAATTTGTCCACCAAAAATTTTCTGGACAAAATTACCCCTCTTATCTTAACCTAATCTCATATCTCCTTGCAGTTTCAGCACCAAAAGGTAAAAACCCCCAATCCTCAACCGGCTCCTCCATCTCCTTCCTCTCTCCTTCCTTTTCCCCTAATCCAGCGTCCGTCGAAGATCGAGGTCCCTCATCGCTGTCAGAACTCCAGGTCGGGGCCACCACTGCTGTCGCGCGCTGAAACCGGCGACCACTGCCCCGCGGATCTCCCTTGCCGGATCTCCATTTCTGAAACTGGCGGCTCCGATCTCTCCCATCGGTGCACGGCGGCGCCGTTCCCGGCGGTGGACCTGAAGGCATTGTACGCGGCCATGGTGCCTCGGAGAAGGACGACGCGGACACCAGATCCACCAGATCTCACCTCCATCCACCAGATCTACTCCATCCAGCGAGATGATAGCAACGCAGGAAGAGATGGTGGAGGCGAAGGTGCCTATAGCCTACAGAGAGCAGTGCGCTCACCTTCTCATCCCTCTAAACAAGTGCCGCCAATCCGAGTTCTACCTCCCATGGAAGTGCGAGAACGAGCGCCGCACCTATGAGAAGTGCGAGTATGAGCTCGTCATGGAGCGTATGCTTCAGATGCAGAAGCTCCGCGAGCAGCAGAAGAACCAGCAAAAGAAAGGCGTTACCCTCCCAATCCCTAGCACTGCCAACGCCTCCTGATTATCATCTCCTCTTCAGCACCTTGCTCCTCTCCATGGTAAGCAATTTCAGCACCTTGCTCCTCTTTAAGCAATTTCAGCACCATGGAGTTTTTTGGCTGCATTGGAGGATTCTCTATTGGATTTCAGGACCTTGTTCTTCTTTTCTGATGTAATTAAGCGTCTTTGAATGCTGAATTGTGAACGAGGGAGGTGCTAATTGCTTGCTACAACTTGAAAATTTCTCCCTGTTTCTCCTCAAATTGTGCAGTTTTGGTAAGGATGGAAGAAGTTAACGAAAACCTCCTTCCATTGAAATTGGTGTGTGATAGGAAATTTTATGTGAAAGTTTACTGATCTAATGATGTGTGTGTTGGCATCGATTATTGGCATCGATTATTTTGCTGAAATGCGTGCTTTATTTTGCTGAAATATGAATGTGTGCTTTATTTTGCTGAATTCCGGTGGAAAATCGGAATCAAGGATCCAAATATGAATGTGTGCTTTATTTTGCTGAAATGAATTGCAAATTTGTGCTAATTGATTCAAAATTGTTTATTTACTCCATGCTAATTGCTAATTTCAGCATATTATAATTTCATCATCTTATAATATTTTATTTTTGAATTGTTATCAAATTGCACAAAATAATGGATTATCTTGATTTTACATGGTTTGGGTTTGGATATTAGCAATTTCTGCAATTGCTGAAATACGGATTGTAGTTCCAGCAATTGCTGAAATGCGAACTACAATGAATTTTTGATGTTCCTTGCTTTAAATCTCCTTTAAAAGCCTCTTAGCTCAATGGTGAAGCGATGTGCTATGCGCAAATACGTGGGTTCGAATCCCGCATAGGCTAAATTTTATATCCAGTAACACGGTTTCAGCAACAATTTCAGCATCAACAACGTTGCTGAAATCGGGGTTTCAGCATCAACAACGTTGTTGAAACCGTGGGCTTAGCATCAACAACGTTGTTTCAGTATCAACAACAATACTGAAATCGGGGTTTCAGCAACGCTTAAAAAAAAGTTTCAGCAACCCGAAAAAAAAACTGTTGAAACATGAGGGGGTTTCGGCATCAACAGCAGTGCAGAAATCGGGGTTTCAGCAACTCTGGTTTCGGCAACGTGAAGACAAAAACAGTAACGCGAAAAAAAAACTGCTGAAACAGAGGGTGGCACAGGGGTTTCAGCAACTCTGGAAACGCGGAAAAAAAAGCGAAAAAAAATAGAAAAAAAAATTGTTTCAACAACTCTGGAAACACGGAAAAAAAAACAAAAAAAAAAGCGAAAAAAAAAATTGTTGAAACAGAGGTTAGCACAGGGGTTTCAGCAACTTTATTTTAGGGGTAGATATTTTGCTAATACGGAGAGGGTGGTGGACATTTTCTTAATAAAGCCCAAAATTTTGGACATCGAGGTAAACACCCCTAATATATATAGGGGACTTTCCTATAAAACAGATCTTATACTAGGTAACGCCGTAACGGGGGAGAATTTCAAGGGTTACTAGTTTTAATAGAGAAAAAATGGTTATTTCATTAGGAAATAGGTTTTTTTTATAAAGGCAGTTATTTGTTTCCAATAATTGATATAAATTAAAATGAATATATAGATTACAAAAGATATATATAAAATTTAGAAGACTTTACGCTTATGTGTCAATTCTACCTTTATTTTAGGATTTTTCACCGGATATATTTTTCCATTTCAATTTTTTACTCCTTTTTTATTTTATTTTTATACCCATGGGACTTCTAACTCCAAATATACTAGTAGCTATGGCCAATTTATAGAGGCTGCCAGAATTTGACGTTTCCTGGATTGTATCACCCTTTCTTGAATTCGAGTCGTCCTCGACTCGTGTATAAATGAAAACGCCAACGGAGAACAACGAGGATTATCATGAGTAAATCTTGTAATCATTACCTCAAAGTGTTCCACAATTGGAATGGAACTCATGTGTAGCGTAACCAAAAGAACATCCTGAACAAACTCCACAAAAAGCTCGTCAACAACGCTTCGATCCTTTGGAACAACATCAAAAGCAACACCATGCTCAACATCATTGGCATAGATATCATATACATGAGTAAGTGCCTCATAATCTATCAATGGGGTCTCTATCACAGAGCCATTGAAACAGGAGTTGTGGGCAGGGACGGACCTAGAACTTTATCGATCGAGGTGGGGGGGGGGGGGGGGGGAGAGGGGGGCGAAGTTTTGTCGTGTACAAATTGTTGATTCACTCTTTGGTAGATTTTTCTATAGTTTAGCGAACCAAAACTATGATATTTTAGATTAAACGATAATATTTTAGTTTAAGAGACAACATTTTTTAGTTAAAAAATGTCGGTGTTTTATTTTAAAACCGTGCCATTAGTTGTTATATATTTTTTTTCTCTTTAAACGAAAAAAATGATGTTTGTTTTAGCCTTTTAATCTATAACAATATTTTTTCTGTCTAAAAATATGTTGTTTGAAGGTTGAAACCTACAAAGTCAATATGTAATTTGTTCTCTTTGCATGCAATAACGTGTAACAAAATAAACAAACTTTAAACTTGCATAATTTCTTATATAATTATCGAATTTAGTAATATAACCTCTTGTTTCGAAACTTTTGGGTTGAGTTATATCACCAAAATATCAAATTAAGTAAAATATAAAAGCATCGTGATTTATTAAAAGACATTTGAAATAATTAATCTGTGTTTAACTTTCAAACGTTCATAACTTTTTACTCGGTTATCGGATTGAGGCTTATAATATATCAAAACGAAGCTATCGACGAGTAGAACAAATATAGGTAATTCTTTGGATGAAAGGAGGGGCGAATGCTCCCCCTTTCCCCCTAAATCCGTCTATGGTTGTGGGTGTCATAGAGTAGGTGCACTTGCCGCTCAAGTTTGTCAACAAGACGACACAATCATCAATTAGACGCTTTCATAGTATGTGAAATGGTTAGTGTACCAAAAGCCATACTCAAAGGTAGATCTAAATCCGAAAATTATGTGATAGAGTAACAACCCTAACAATAGAATCACAAATCCGAATGGAGGGTTTCAGGTGAAGGGAAGCAAAGCCAAACAAAAGACAATTGTTGGGCGCCCCCGACCGGGTTACTGTAGAGAGCGAGCGCGCGGAAGTGCGTCCCTTGCGCGCGGGCGTGTAGGTATTGAACAAGGTTGTTCGTGTGCGGCTGCGATTACTGTTTTTTGTTGCGACGGGTGGGGGCTAGCTTGGAGGGTCATTGGTGGTCGGAAGGTGGCCGCAGAGGGGTGGTTGTGGTTAGAGGGTGGTGCTGGTGATCGAATGTGGTGGTGGTGGTGGTGGTTGGTTAGGCGGGTGTTGGGCCTGCACGGGCATCAGCGAACAGGTCCGCGAACAACGAAGGGTTTCTTTATTGATGCGGGCTGATGGTGGTCGGGTGGTGGTTGTGGTAGTCGGAGGGTGGTGATGGAGAGGTGGCGCAGGGTTGGTGGTGGTCGGAATAGTGGTGGTGGCGGACTAACGATGGTAAAGGGGCGGTGATGGTGAAGGTGATGGAAAATTAGATGCGTAGCGGAAGTTTTGAAACTATTTTCTATCATCTAATCGCAAGATCTTCATGCATAAAATCGATAGATCAAATCGTTGTTCATAGGAGATACCTGTTGATGCGTGAACCGGATCTTATCGGATATGAACGGAAAGATTAGAGCCCCACACGTTGCTCCTCTACTTGGTCCACAAGAGCCCGGTCTAGATCTCCTTTGCCTTCGACTGCTAGGACGAAGATCCAATCAAATTGCTCTTGATTAATGATGGTGGAATTCAGCCCTCCCCAACCAGTTGGTGCGGCAAAAAACACACGTTCCTCTCTTTTGGGATGTGTTAAATTCGGTCAAGTCTCTCTAAGCCCATCTTTATAAGCTCATATTTATACCCTATTTAATTAATTATTTATTTCACAAATAAATCTTATCCCATTATTATTAATATATATCTAATATACACTAATAATAAAATCATATATCTTTTGATCAAGTCCGTCAACTCTAAGTGTGAGACCGCATAGGACCCGTTTATAATAGTCATGGGTTTAACCCGTTTAAGCCCATTAATCGTAGTTGACTTCTAGGAAAGCATTACGACTCCTAAAATAATCAGATTGAATATCTCTATCAATTGTCCTATTCCATAATTAGTCATTGCACATTAAATTAAAGGACACAATTCCTTCAATCTCCCACTTGTCCTTTAACAAGCGTGCAATTTCAGATACCCGTGTCTCTTAATGTCATATTTGATGATATGGTGACATTCATATCTATTATCAAATATATTCCTTGAACTCCGAGTTCGAACTGTCAATTAAACTGTTGATTACAAATAATCCATCCGAGCATGGCCATGCATTTTCAGTTCTTGCTCTTCAAGTGGCCTAGACACCATTCCTTTTCAATGCATCACAGTATGCATGAAGAAGGAGGACATCTACAGTCTTATATGACTATGGCTCCCACTCAACTTTTGGCAATCCCAACTACGACCTTTATAACTCCCTGTTACGGAAAGCGTTTAGTCGTGTCAAAGAAATACCAATCATCAAGAGGGACCATAACACACTCATGTATGAGAAATCTACTAATCATGGTTTAACTTAAAACTCCGCAATCCATTTTGTAGAGTCTTAAGGTGGGTCTGTCCTATAGCCCATGAAACCTGGCGCTATCAGTCAACTTACAATATAGTCATTTAATAAAATCACCTATGTCCAATTTGATGATTTCAGACTACGGACTTGTGATAATTCATAACTGCATTTCACTTAATGGGGTTTCATTTACCAGAACACTTAAGATAAGCCCATTTGCGAACTACGAATTATTTGGAAATTTTATTTATTATCATTCAACACAATATATAAATAAAGATTAAATATCATACATCATAAAATCATCCAATCGAACATAAACTTAGTGTCTAACACTCTAAACATAAAACGTAATAGAAAGCAATCTCAAAGCCATTCTCCAATGTGTTTGAGACCCTTAGCCTTAGTGTGACCGTCATGCTTGGGCTAGGCATAAGCTTCGTCAATGGATTTGCAATATTATCATATGTATGCACGTTACACATCTCAATGTCGAATAAGGTGATACATCCTCATAAGATGTACGATCAACTTATCATCACCCTTAAGAAATCATCCTTGGTTCTTCTCAAGAACTTCAGGATGTTCTTAGTTGCACACTAGTGTGCCTCTCATGGAATCGATTGCTATTTGCTACACCTGCTCAAAGCAAATGCAACATTAGGTCGTGTACACACCATGACATAGGTAAAACCCTTTCTTGGAATCTTGCATATTGAATCCGTTAAGAAGCTTATCTATATATAAGTTCCTTGATTCAATCTAAGCGATCTCTTAGATCTATCTCTATAGATCTTCATTCCACGTATGTACACTGCCTCCCCAATGTCTTTCATTGAGAAACATTTATTTGGCCATTCCTTAATGGACTCTAGCATCGGAATGTCATTCCCAATAAGTAGTATGTCATCCACATACAATACTAGGAAGACCACTTTACTCCCACTAAACTTCTTGTATACACAAGGGTCCTCTTCGTATCTGACGAAATCAAACTCTTTGATCTTTTCATCAAACCAAAAGTTCCAACTCCTGGATGCTTGCTTAAGTCCATATATATAGACCTCTTAAGCTTGCATACCTTCCTAGCATCACTTGGATCTTCAAAACCCTCGGGTTGTGTCATGTACACATCCTCTTCCAAGAATCCCTTCAAGAAGGCGGTTTTGACATCCATTTGCCAAATCTCATAATCATAATAGGCGGAAATAGCAAGGATTTATCCTAATGGATCTTATCATGACAACTGGTGAAAAGGTCTCATCATAGTCTATACCATGAATCTGTTTAAAACCTTTGGCAACTAATCTTGCCATGTATACAAATACCTTTCCATCCCTATCAGTCTTGAGTTTGAAAACCCATTTGCTCCCTATGGGTTTTACCCCATCTGGCAAATCTATCAAGTCCCAAACTTGATTTTCAAACATCGAATCCATTTCGGATCTCATGGCCTCAAGCCATTTTTTGGAGTCTGGACCTGTCATTGCTTGCTTATAGTTATTAGGCTCATCATGTTCTAACAGAAGAACATCAAGGTTTACATTCAAGATGAAATCATCATAACGTCTTGGTTGTACCCTTGGCCTATCTGATCTACAGGTGGGTTCAATAGGTTTAACAACTGGAGCTGGAACAGTTTCCACAACTATTTGTGGATCCTCTTGTTCCGATTCTTGGATGATTTGGGGCCCTTGGCTTTCCAAAACCATCAACTCGTCCTCGACATCATCTATGTCATCTCGTTGTTGAGTTTGTTGCTCTTCATCATGAACTGGTTCAAGATGAATATTTCTCCCACTTGACTTATTGGAAATGAACTCTCTTTCCAAAAAGACATTATCCCTTGCAACAAACACCTTTTGTTCAGCGGGATTATAGAAGTAATATCCAAAACTACCTTTTGGATACCCTATAAAATAGCATTTATTTGATTTAGGGGCAAGCTTATCCGTTTGTAAACGCTTTACATAAGCTTCACATCCCCATATATTCATAAAAGACAATTTCAGAACCTTTCCAGTCCATATCTCATATGGAGTTTTGTCTACAGCTCTAGACGGAGTTCTGTTTAGTGTAAGTAAGGCAGTTGTTAGGGCATATCCCCAGAAGGATACCGGAAGGTCAGCAAAACTCATCATAGATCGGACCATGTCTAACAGGGTCCTGTTTCTCCTTTCAGATACACCGTTAAGCTGTGGTGTTCCTGGAGTAGACAACTGTGTTACTATCCCACAATTTTTCAAATGATGATCAAATTCATGGCTCAAGTACTCACCACCACGATCTGATCAAAGTGCTTTTATTTTCTTGCTAGTTTGAGTCTCTACCTCATTTTGAAATTCCTTGAACTTTTCAAAGGATTCCGATTTATGTGACATAAGGTAAATATATCCATACCTACTCATGTCATCAGTAAATGTAATGAAGTATCTATAACCACCTCTAGCTTCTGTACTCATTGGCTCACATACATCAGTATATATAATGCCCAATAGATCAGTATCTCTTTCATTTGTTCCTTTGAAAGGTGACCTTGTCATCTTGCCCATCAAACATGACTCACATGTATTAATGGATTCACAATCCACGTCTTTTAGAAGTCCATCTTTATGGAGCTTCTTCATGCGGTCTAAACTGATGTGACCCAAACGACAGTGCCATAGGTAGGCTTCACTCAACTTTCTTTATTTTTGCCCTTTTTTATTTATGTAATAAGATTCTGTTGTAAGGTCGATTACAAATATTCTATTAATATCTTGAGCACGAGCATAGAAGATATCATTCTTGTGAATAATTATACCTTCATCTGTAGTGCTAAAATTAAAACCTTCAGAATAAATTACTGCAGCCAAAACAAGGTTCTTTGTATTGCTAGGAACAAAATAACAATTATTTAGTTCTAAGATTAAACCAGAAGAAAGAGATAAACTAAAATCTCCTTCGACAAGTGCAACAACGCTTGCTCCATTTCCAACGCGTAGCTCTATCTCCCCTTTCTTCACTTGTCTCATATTTCTTAGTCCTTGCACATTTGAAATAATGTGAGCACCACATGCAGTATCTAATACCCAAGTATTATCTAATGTGAGGACATTGGTTGACAGTAATTCAATAACATAAATACCTGAAGTGTTGGAACTCAAAGTCACATTCTTCTTGTCTTCCAGGTACTTTGGACATTTTCTTTTTCAGTGTCCCTTAGCCTTACAGTGGAAACAATCATGGTCTGCAGCCACCCTTGGCTTCTCACCACCCTTAGGTTTTGCAACTTCCTTGCCCTTCCCTTGGGTATTGTTCTTGTTATTGGCTACCTTCTTGAACCCTTTCCCTCTGTTGACGTTAAGAACTTCCTTCTTATCCGGAATGATTGGGCGTAAAGCGTGTCAGTGGGAGTATTCTGTTCAGCAGCTTTGAGCATACCATGGAGTTCATTCAGGTTTTTCTTAATACCATGCATATGGTAGTTCATCCTGAATGATGCAAAACCAGAAGGAAGAGATAAACTAAAATCTCCTTTGAGCATACCTTGGTCATATGGGGTGCCTAGTGTTTCCATAAGGCTAAAAAGACCGATCATGTTGAACACATGGGGACCTACTGGCTTTCCCTTCACAAGCTTGCTATCCAGTATAGCCTTGTGAGTTTCGTATCGTTCAATCCTTACCTGTGCCTGAAACAACATTTTCAGGTTGGTGATGATAGAGTAGGCATCCTGGTATTCAAACCTCTTTTGAAGTTCAGGTTCCATGCTTGCTAGCATCAAACAAGTGACAGGTAAAGAATCACTCCTTAACTACATTTCTCTAACTATCTCCTCATCAGATGAGGCATCGGTAATAGTAGGGATAGAGTTTGTTAGGACATCCTCACGCCCTTCAGACCTGAGAACAATTCTCAGATTCCTTTCCCAATCAAGAAAGTCGTTCCATTCAATTTGTTTTTCTCAACTATTGAGCGCGGGGTGAAATTCAAGTTATCATTAGACATAATGCCTATATAAAAGGAAATGACATACAAATCAGTTTATGTTCGAAATGCAAATTACTTAAGATTAAACATCTTTAAAATAAGTAAATGCACATTTTATTCAAATTGTTATCGTTCCTGGTGAATAAAATGATTCCAAGATTCCATTACAAACAAGACCCAACATACTTTTGCACTGCCTTGAGTCTTGTGTGCTCAAGGTAAGTAACAATTACTAATTATAACTCCTTATAATTCTTGGTTGATGATCCACATCCAATGTAAAATCATCCTATGCCTCAAGATCCAAAACTTTGCCTTTTGGTCTCTCGTTGGGTACAACCATATCAAAGCTTATGAACCCCTTGTATAGTTTCACCCTCATTAGCCCAAGATTATGGAAAGACACCCTCACTTTTGTGAAGCCAATCCAACCGAAAATCCAGAACTTAATGGGTTATGATATGAAAAGGCATTGCCCCAATTTACCTTAGGAACTTAAGTCTTTTATTTGTCTGTATTTATAAGTGAAAAAAATATCATAAATAAAAACAACATAAAACTTAAAATAAGGCATTCAAAATGCAATGAAATTGTGATCCTAGGTTGACCCCTACGATGCATAAAATAAAGATCTAATCCTCATGGGTCTCCACCCTCGCGCCCTTTATGGATCTCCATCTTTGAACTTCTTATGTCTTCTTGTCTTCTTGTATTAATTGCAAAATTTTCTAATAATCTAATTACTGAAAATAAATTATAAAAATACATAACGATACACAGATCGTGTACAAAAAAAACATAACGATACACAGATCGTATTTATGGGTCATACTAGTCACCTTATGTATGCAAGCAATATATCATAATATAAAACAAGCATAATAAATCCATGAACATTCTTGATATTTTAATTCAAAAACTAGCAATAATATATATGGAATTAATTTTATGGTAACTATTACCTTGTATAATTGGATAGAAATTTTTTATTAGGGATAAGATATCTACCATATCTAATTAAGGGAATTTAAGATTTTACACTAAAATCATAAATATCTTCCATAACCCTAATTACACCTCCATCAACTCCCACTCAAATTTTGTAACAATTACAAACTTTGACAATTGTAGGATTAAGATGGTAATTAAGTTTTCATAAAACTTAAACTTTTGACAAATTAATATATGAATCAAATTCACATAAAATTTATCAACTTTATGCATCAAAATCATAAATTTCTCAATTTCATAAATTTAAATCAACTCGTACTTTTATAAAATCAAATATTTCACAGTTTATACAAAAAAATCACATCTTTTGTATAAATTGTACAAATTGATTTGACCGATCGATTTCAAAACCAACTGTTTTCGAAAAAAAAATTTGATGCTTAATTACGTACTTCAATTCTAATCAAAATCAAGTATGTGTATAGGAATCAAATTGTATCGGAATCAAATTGATTCACATGTATGATGTACGTGTGCGGCGCGCATTATATCGGAATCAAATTCCGAAAAGTATTAAACTCTTTGTATCGAATTCCAAACCCGTATTAATTTAATACATCCAATTAATCAAAATCATAATTTTAATCATACAAATTATTCCATATATCAAATATATTGCTAAATTGAATCAAAACTAACAAGAAAATCAATTGATCATATCAATTTATGCAAGATGCTCTGATGCCACTGATGGAAAATTAGATGTGCAGCGGAAGTTTAGAAACTATTTTCTATCATCTAATCGCAAGATCTTCATGCATGAAATCGATAGATCAAATCATTGTTCATAGGAGATACCTATTGATGCGTGAACCGGGTCTTATCAGATATGAACGGAAAGATTAGAGCCCCACGCGTTGCTCCTCTACTTGGTCCACAAGAGCCCGGTCTAGATCTCCTTTGCCTTCGACTGCTAGGACGAAGATCCAATCAAATTGCTCTTGGTTAATGATGGTGGAATTCAGCCCTCCCCAACCAATTGGTGCGGTAAAAAACACACGTTCCTCTCTTTTGGGATGTGTTAAATTCAGTCAAGTCTCTCTAAGCTCATATTTATACCCTATTTAATTAATTATTTATTTCACAAATAAATCTTATCCCATTATTATTAATATATATATATCTAATATACACTAATAATAAAATCATCTATCTTTTGATCATCCGTCAACTCTAAGTGTGTGACCGCATAGGACCAGTTTATAGTAGCCATGGGTTTAACCCGTTTAAGCCCATTAATCGTAGTTGGCTTCTAGCAAAGCATTACGACTCCTAAAATAATCGGATTTAATATCTCTATCAATTGTCTTATTCCATAATTAGTCATTGCACATTAAATTAAAGGACACAATTCCTTCAGAAGGAGAATTAGGTAAAACTTTATTTTGGAGGTTTTTTTGTGTTTATGGTGATTGAATCAACATTGAAACAAAAACAACCACTAAATTTGATATAGATGAGTACCTTGATCGACATACTGACTAGTGATACCACTTGATGGCGAATCTCACGTCTAAGGGTGCCCAGTCGCTTCGAATAGGTGGTCGAATTAGATCTGCCGAAGAACTCGAATCTCACAAATCCTCCTTTAGACCAATGAGGTCTCAATTTACTTGAGTCTCTCACAAGAAAATCAATCACTCTGCGTTGCTTCTCATGGTCTTTAGTTTCTTCGAATCTCACAAAGAAGATGAACGCTTCTCACGTCCGTTAGGGTTTCTCAAATAAACTTGTTTTGGGGAAATAATAATTCAACGTGTTCTTTTATTAATCATAAAAATACTTAAATAGCGACACATAAAAAACCGAATGGTCTTTTCTAACAAATTCCTAAAGCCCGTCAACAATATAATATTGTTCAATAAAAACTCAAATAATATAAAAACTAATACTTACTCCGTATTAAATATTCAGACTTATTAAATAATAGGATATGCTATAATTAACTAAAAATAAAAATATAATACAATCATGGATCATTATTAATCTTCATCACTTTGAATCCTTGAATAAATCTCAGCTACCTCATTGTTGGCCAATTTCGAGCCTCTTCCTCTTGGATTCCGATCTTTGCGTAAAATACAAAGTTGTAGCTATTGAAAAGATCTTCGAAAGTAGTACTCATGGGTCTTCTAATTGCAAATATACTCGTAGCTATGGTTGGTTTACATAGCCTTCCAGAATTTGACGTTTAACCTACGTGTTATCCCTATCCTTTTTAATTAGTTATTTAAACTAATCAAAACTTTTTTTCCTTTAATTTGTTTTCTTCTTTCATTTATCTTTTTAAATCAATCGTATTTTTTCTTTTATTATTAACACATTTAGTGACTATATATATTCTTAATACCAAAGTTGTAATGGTATTATAATTTTTTTGAAACAAAGTTAAAATGATATTATTATTCTTTACTAACTAATAAGAGTGATTTATAATATTCATATCTATATATGCTACTTTAAAGGAGTAAAAAAAATTATGAAATTATTTCTAAATGGAGGACCATCTCAAGCACCACCCGATATACCTCATTTCGTAGATGGACCTATCATAAGGTCCAAATCTAAGAAGTTAAGAGAGGAATTTAACATCTTAATCAACCACCATATGAAGTTGGTGCTACCAATGGAGTCCAAGGGTAACATCATCACATTGCTTGAAACCACACATTTGTCGAGCTCGACCAAGGGTGATACACCATAAGGGTGGGAAAAAACAGTATATCCCCTGTAACTGGGTGTTACACTTAATTATTTCGGGTATAAATTTATATTTAAAAAATTATATTTATATTATATACAATGTTTGTAAAATTTTATTATGAAAAAGTATTATTAAAAATTATGGATAATTAAAAGATTGATTATTTTAGAATTTTTTTTTTTATTTTTCTAAAATATATATTTTCAAATAAAAGTTTATAAACATGTTAATATAAGTATATAGAATTTAAAATTTCAATTTAAATTTTTTAGTGTGAATTTATACTTAAAATAATTAAGAAAATAATTAAGTGTAATAGCAGACGTAACGCATAAAAATGTTATAGGGGATCCAAACTTTGGAAAACTATCAGTGCACACGATACGACTTACTTTCATACTATTGGGTTGGGCCTTGTTTTTATGGGCCATACCAATGTCGACACCATCACAAAAAACGTTGATGAAAATTTGAAAATAGTCTGTCTAAAATCATATAGTATTTCGACATTATTAACCCATTTTCAATCAGTTTTTTTTTATTAGGTAAAAATTCAGATGGGAAAACTCTATCCGAAAGCATCCTATCGGATGAGGCCAAGCAGGCCTGAGTCAAGATATAGATCTGGCCCCCTGGTAGAGCAGCAAAGGTGTGCGACCTTATCTGCTACCCTGTTACCAATGCGGGGAATATGATATATTTTAACCATCTTAATTGTTCGAAGAGAGGCCTGGATGTCGAATATCATCATCTCTATTTCCCATGGGCAGGTGGTATGAGAATTTAGTGAGTCCGTAATGATTTTCGAGTCTCCTTCTATTATTAGATCTGTTAATCCTGATTCCCTGGCTTTTTCAATCCCATAGTGGAGAGCCAGAGCTTCCGTCATGAGCGGAGATTGTTCATTTATGATTTCACCTCCCATGGTAGTCACCTCCTCCTGCCAGTTTCTAATGATGAATCCAATTGAGGATTTTGTCGTTGATATGAAGGATCCATCGAAGTTAAGTTTGTATTTGCCTACCGGGGGCTTCTTCCATCGATGGTTTGCTTTATTCCTTATTGGTTTTTGGACTTTATTTTCCTGATGTACTGCACATATCTTTTCTGTGTCCTTCCATTCGCACGCTCTTTTCCAGTTTTCAATGTTGTCCACGGTCATTTTCTTGAAGCCCTCCATGGTAGGAATGTTCTTTCCTTTAAATATGGTTTGATTCTTGATGAACCATACGGTCCACCATCTGATTGCTATGTTTTGCCTCATGTCCCGTGGAAGTCTGGTTCCCATGATTTGTAGAATTTGATCCATGTTTCTATTATCTTGTAAAAGCGTGTGAATTTTTAGGGATATTTCTCTAGTGAATTGTTGTTGGAAGTTGTTGATTGGGCATTCAATGAATAGGTGGATATCGTCTTCCTCATTCTGGTTACAGAATATGCATGTTTGAGGAACCGACACCCCTTTTTGGGCTAGCCGGGTAGCCGTGGCTAGTCCTCGGGGCCGTTCCGTTATACTTTGAGGCCTTGTGCAACTAATATTTTGAGACCTCTTTTTTTTTTAATATAATAATGATACTCCCTCTGATTGGAAATATAAGGCGTATGACTTTTGTATACATAGGTTAAGGAGGTAAAAACTATATAAAATATTGATTTTAATAAGTATTATAATGTAAAAAAGTTTAATTAAAAAATCAATATTTTATATATTTTTTAGCTCTTTAAACTACGTGTAAAAAAGTCAAATGTCTTATATTAAAAATCGGAGAGAGTAGTTCGAAGCGACGATTGCAATAGTTAAATAAGTTGAATTGATTTCTCTACATTAGGGTTGTTTTTCTTTTCTGGAGGTGGAATAGCCTGCTACTGAATGTTTGTGACATTAAAAAAAAAATGGGTGTTGTAATTTTTTTTGGGAAAAAATAAAAAAGGGTTGTTGGTATAATATTTTTTTTGGGGGGGCGGGTAAAAAAATGGCAGAAAAATAAGAAATTGGGCTCAAAATGAATTCCTACAGTAAAAGGGGTTGCCGCATGCTGATAGGGGGATTCGAACTCGGACAACCTCCCAAAAACTAGCGCGTCCTCAAAGGCCTTCACCAAATGATCTAGTGAAACTATTTGTTTCGCTTTGCAATTTATAATATATATATATATATATATATATATATATATATATATATATATATATATATATATACGAGGCCCTTAAAATTTCGAGGCCCTGTGTGAATGCACGTTTTGCACAGGCCATGAGCCGGCCCTGCTAGTCCTTTTTGTTTTATTTTTCATATGAAATTTTTAGCTTTCGGCGGGACATCAAGTCCCCAAATCCATGAGTATTCATCAGAAGATTCTTGGGGTGTGGTTGATACAAGATGATACGCACTTGACGTCGTGAACCATCCCTTTTTGTCAGGCCACCAGTACAGTCTATCTGAAAAGGGAGTAGCTGGCAGGAGGATTCTGATGATTTCCTCCACTAAATGGGTAGGAAGCACTGATTCCAGTTTCTCTTTCCACCATTGCCCTCCTATTATGTAGTCACTGACAATGTCTAAATGGTTTAGATTCTGTTGAGATCCAATTTTGTCGATAAGGGGTAGCGTTGTTACCCAGTTATCTGTCCAAAACTTAATTGATTTTCCATCCTCCACCAACCAGATGAGACCTGATTTGAATTTGGGGATTAGCGAGCT
Organism: Persicaria maculosa; assembly: GCA_963922045.1. Lineage (NCBI taxonomy): Eukaryota > Viridiplantae > Streptophyta > Magnoliopsida > Caryophyllales > Polygonaceae > Persicaria > Persicaria maculosa. The sequence goes on from OY998258.1 coordinate 43,710,949, forward strand.
CAACTTTGACCATTGCCAGGATGAATTACCTTTTTTGGAGTAATTTAGAACATGTTTTTTCTTTAGGTATTTATACTGAATTATTTTGACCCAGTGGTTGTCAGGCTCCGACAACACTTTCCATAGCAATTTTAGCTAGAGAGCTTCATTCATGTGTTTGGCTTTTCGTATACCCAGTCCCCCTTTTGACTTAGGCTTACAAATTTTATCCCAACCTATGAGTGGGTTATGCTGTGCATTTTTGTTCCAAAAGAAAGTTCTGTTGATTTGGTCTAGTTGCCTGTGGACCGTTGAGGGGAGCATGAAGCTCTTCATTGAATATATGGGTTTTGAGGCTAGGTTTGATGCAATTAAGGTCGCTCTTCCCTGTTGTGAAAGAGCAGTGGCTCGCCATTTGCTCAACTGGTCTTTTGATTTACATATTATTTCGCCGAAGGTTTCCTTGGTAACCCTTCCATTTATAATTGGGCAGCCCAAATATTTCTCTAAATTTCGTTCTAGTGGAATGTTAAGAATACCTTCAAGGTCACGTGCTCTATTTCTAGGTATGCCTGGAGTGGTTTGAAAGGAAGACTTGTTGTGATAATTAACTTTTTGTCCTGAGAATTTGCAGTAATCTTCAATTATTTCTTTGACTTTTGTACAGGCAGAGTTGCTTCCTTTTGAAAATATAATAATGTCATATGCGAAGGCTAAAAATAGTATACAAGGTCCTGAGTGACCGAATTTGAAGCCAATGCTTTTTTGGCTTGATTCGGCCTCAATAGAGAGTTTTCAGGCAAACACTTCCGCTCCTAGAAGAAAGAGGAAAGGGGAGAGAGGGTTCCCTTGTCTCAATCCCCTTGAAGGTTTAAACACTTCGGTGGGGCCGTTATTTACTAAAACATAGAAGGAAACTGTGGTTACGCACTCCATAATGATATCCACAAATTTCTGATGGAATCCAAATTTATGGAGAACTGATTTCGTAAATTGCCAATCTACTCTGTCATAAGTTTTTTCCATATCAAGTTTTATTGATGTCCATCCTTTGGGGCCCATTCTGGATCGGAAGGAGTGGAAGATTTCATGTGCTATTAGTATATTATCCTGTATTGCTCTGTCAGAAACAAACGCCCCTTGAAGCGGGTGAATGATTTTACCTACTATCGACTTTAGCCGTTCTGTCAAAATTTTGGAAATAATTTTGTATATGGTAGAACACAAGCTAATCGGTCGATAATGCGTGGTTATCGTAGGATTGTCATTTTTTGGGATTAACGATATAAAAGTGTGGTTTATCTGTTTAAGAAGGTTGTCTGAATGGAAGAAGGCTTTGACAGCTTTGATAATGTCTGATCCAACAATATCCCAATATTCTTTATAGAATTCTACTGTCATACCGTCCGGTCCTGGTGATTTATTATATCCCATTGAGAAGACAACTTTTTTGATTTCTCCATTGGTTGGTTTTTGTATAAGTAGCATGTTTTCTTCTTCAGTGATTATTGGGTTTATACCAGACAGATAGTTTTCCAAATGGGGCCTTGTGTAGTTTTGTTCCCGTCTGAATCTTTTTTCAAAATCTCTTTGGATTTCCTTTTTGATGTTCTCGTCTCCCATTATTTGTGTTCCTTCCATCGAGGTGATTGATTTAATTATCTTTCGGTTTCTTCTTCCAGAGGCCACTCTATGGAAATAGGCTGAATTGGTATCTGCTAGTTTTAGATGTTTTGCTTTAGCTCTTTGGCTCCAGTAAGTCTTGTGAAAGAGGAGTAGACTTTCTCTTTTTGATAATAGATTTTGCTCTTTTGAGTAGAGGTTTTGGTTCTGAGAAGTTTGCTGATTTGATTGTAATTCAATAAGTGCCTCATCCACCTTTTTAATTTGGCGAAAAATATTTCCAACAGTTTTTTTGTTCCATGCTTTGGCTTTTTGTTTAAGAATTTTTGATTTATGTGTGATTTTGAACATAGTAGATCCTATACATGAAGATCGCCAAGCTTGTTTGACTATGTTCCGGAAGTCTTTCCGATGCAACCACATGTTTTCGAATTTAAAAGGGGGTGGTTTGAAGTTTGTGGTTTTGGATATGTCTATTGCTATGGGGCAGTGATCCGAGTTAGAGAAGGCTCCATTCTTTGTTACTAGGTCTGGGAAGAGATCAATAATCTCCTGGTGGACTAGTACCCTGTCTAGTTTTTCTAGGATATTGTCAGGCCCATATTTTTTCTTTCGCCACGTGAACGGGTTGCCAAACGAGGGAATCTCCATAAGAGAGCACATCTTTAAACTCTATTAGTCTATGGAATCTTCCCGGTACTGTTTCTGCACCTCCCATTTTAACCGAGGGCATCCCAATCTCATTCAGATCGCCCATAACTAAGCATGGGAGGTTACTTTGGGCAATTATGCTATGTAGGGTTCTCCAAAATTCGTCTTTGTCCGTAGGATTGGGGGGGGGGGGGGGCATATATAAATAGCATCAGGCAAACAAAGTTTTCTTTTATGTTTTCATATTTTACCCCAATTATACGCGGGAGATGAATGATAATTGCAATAGATTCATCTATGAAAGATATTTCATTCCACAATAGGGCAATGCCTCCGGCATGACCTGAAGTTGGAGACCAGCACATATTTGTGAATCTAGCGGTTTTCCATAAGGTCTCTTCCGGTTCCGTCTCAGTCTTAGTTTCTACTAAAATAAGCATTTGTATGTGATCCAGTGTACGCCACCCATTGATATTAGTTCAAAAAGTTCTCATTCTTATACCCCTACAGTTCCAGTATCGTATAATCATGGATATATTACTTTAACACAGTCGAGCGGAATGTAAGCTCTCCCATGCCAACGTCTTGCCCCTTGTTTAGTGCCTCCTAGGGTTTTCGGATTGTGAGTTTGTTCAAGATTATTTTGGGTTACATTTTTGGACTTCATAGAGATAATTAAGGTTTTGTTCTTACATAAATGTGGGTAGCCAGGTAAGAAACGACGAAGGTTAACCCACCTCTTTTGGTACCTAGCATAATCCCAACCAATGAGTGAACTAGCAAGGGAAGTACGTAGAGTGGTATTTTTGTGTTTGTGATTGTCTTGTAGGCTCCTAAGTTTTTTATTGGAGTAATTGGATGTGGTCTCTGAATTGAGATTTGTATTATATGAGAATCTACATGTATTCTTTATATCTATGCTCTGATTAACGGTTAAAGGAAAAGGGTTCCATACATATATATACTTTATATTCCCACCACTCTCATTCGCCATTATCATGTAAGACCACAAAGGATTAACCCTTGAGCCGTTATAAAATAAGATGAATTTATCCATCACCAAAACCTTACGATAGGGATCAATTTCAAGGGCTTTTGCCCATATAGAAACTACACCACCTGTATTTGGCATCAAGGAGTAGACGATTGGGGTTAAATGAGAGGTTAACATCTTGCAAATAAATCTTAGGAGTTTACCCGAATGAATTTTGGTATTGAGATGATACAAGGACCATATAACCCAATTTCCCAAAGAACTTGATGACTTTGAGAGAGATTTATTATTGCTCAGAGACATAGAACTCTCCTAGTTATGCATAAGCTGGTAACTAGTTTAAACACACCGCACCTATTCCACCTATCCTTTACTAATGCAGATTTACACTTATCTAAATTCACAAGATTATCAAGTACCCAGAGAGATAAATACAAATTGCTCCAAATAGACCATTTGAGATCATCATTTTGAAAAAACCAACAGAGTAGGTAAATGGAGTTATACTGAGAATAGTCGACACTCAAAGGGGCTTCACACCAATTATTTACCGGGGAAACTTGTTGAGAACCAGCAGCCTGAAAAATCCAAATAGGCAAAGGGAGGTAATTGTGATAATGCATTTGATTCCAATCGAAGAGATTTCGAGGGTGGATTTTCATATGAACCCAAGGAAGCAAACGGGTCCTAACAAGATTCCTAGGCTGATTGTCGTTTCTACAAATGCTGTTTAGTACCCAAATTAAGCAAGGGTATTGCAGGTGTTTAAAACCTGGAGAGTAGTTGCCAAGGGTAGCTCGGGCGTGTGGAGGGTGGGTGTTGTGATTCTTTGACCTGGGGAGTTCAGAGACGAAGCTCCTAGCAGCCCCAAGGGATGTTGCAGCAGTGTCAGTTCGCAATATAATTAAAACAAGAAGGTTCATTATTTTAATAGAGTCCAGTTGAAGCCAAGGGGACTCAGTACATGATAGTGCATCAGCATAGTCTACAACCTTCCTAAACGACATTGATACATAACATGGGAATACAGTCCATCAGCCATTACAGATGGAACACATAACAAAGAGAGAAAATCTACAGATAATCATAAGTTCACCAACACAACCATGGCACAAAAAGAGGAGCATTGAGTTCATGAGTGAACTACCTCTAGGGAGGCACCCAAAAGAGAGGGCAAACCAAAAGAGAGTACCATGCCCAAGCCATTCATTCCAAGGTAATAGCAGAGGATTCTCGAGTTGGACTGAGCCTCCTCCACTATGAAAGGATTCTCGAGTTGGGTGGATGATTCTTCAACAGTAATAGCAGAGGATTCAGAGGATAAAGAGTCAGAGGAGAGTACCACATTTTTGCCAAAGCAACCCCAAAGCTCGGCCTTGGAATGACCAAAGGAAGGGGGGGGGGGGGGGGGGGGGGCCATGGCCGGATGATAGCATGCATTTAGTTAGACATAATAGGTTGCATTTAGCTTAGTTAAGATGCATTTCATGGATGGATTAAGTACAATTTGCATATTTGCTCTCTATGTTTGTGGAGTCGGAATCTACACATTTTTATTGATTATTTCAGGTAATCGTGGATCCGATGAGGAGACATGGGTTGATAACGCATTAGATGAGAATGTCTAGTTGATCGAAGAAGCTTATATGAAGATCTCAAGAGGTCCTGAGAAGAAGAAGCGAACCTAAACGAAGAACAAGTCTGCAGAAGTTGTCGCCAGACATGCTGAACTTGTTTTGCACTTTCTGGAGGCATCGGTTGTCCGATTGACTATTATGACCATGCGTTAGAAATCTCTTTCAGAGAGCTACAACTTTCTTGTTGACAACAAGAGCAAATTCGAGACTGATTTTCCGTGAAAGACCAATGAAGTGGCCGCAGCATATATGCCACGGCCGCCGCCAGTGAGGATGTTGCGGGATAAAGAAGAGAAGCCGCGGCCGCAGCACGGGTTGCCAGCGTGACGCCGTTTCGTCTAAAAACCCTAGTTTTTATGTTGTGTGTTTTGTGGCCGACTTGGATCTTTTATAAGGCCGAAATTATGTTATTTTAAGAAAACTTCTATTCTATCAGACAATTAGAGAGAGAGCGATGTTCGCCATGGATGGCTAAACTCTCTTCGTTCTACTTGCAATTTGAAGCTTTATTTGGATCAATTGTGAGTTTCTGAATCTTGTTCCTTATTTCCTATATTGAATGTTTCAACTTCTTTGTGCTTGATTGTTTATTGCCTTGTTCTATCTTGTCTGGCCAACTAGTTAGATCAATTCAATTGCTAGGGTTTTGTAGATTCCTGATTGCGAACCTTAACCCAAGTAGCAAACTTGTCCCTTTAGAGCTGATTGAACTAATTGGATGAGTAGGAAGTTGGATGTGTTGTTAAATCCCTCTTTAGGGACTGCAAATACCTTGGTTAATCCCTAGACTTAAAGCTATCAATTAGGTTAAATCCTTCTTTAGGGACTGTTCGATTGATAAGGGTTTCTAGGACTGATTGGACTAGTAACTATATTAGGTCGGGACAAGGGCATTCATAGGAAGACTAAAAGGACAAGAGGAAGTTACAATATCAATTCAACCAAATAAAGTGGATAGTTGTAGGTAGATCGATCTTCTCTAAATTGTTTTGCATCAATCTGTTTATAGTTTATTCTGCTTTCTTTCTTGTTTCAATCACCAAAATCCCCCTTTCTACTAATTGGTAAATACACATTGCGGAGAAATACTTGATTCTCTGTGGGATCGACCTCTTACTTACTTGCTATACTAGTTTGTAGGTTTGAGTTTTATTTTGATACGGTTTACGCGACTAAAAATCTTCATCAAATTGGCGTCGTGGCCGGGGAAATTTATTAATTCTTGTGTGTTTTTAGTGGTAATTTTTGGTGTGGACCATCTTATATGGTCCATACCCGTGCTACTAATTCTTCTTTGTTGCCGTTTGATTCAGAGATTGAAAGGACCCTTGCCTCTTTAAGGCGAGAAACTCGTGATCGCTTTCGCGAGCTCCCTTTTGATCAAGGAGAAACCACAACAGAGATGGCTAACGAAAACCGCACTCTTAAGGAGCTTTCTGCTCCTGATCTGGCACAGCAACCTCTGGCAATCCAATTCCATGCGCTAGGGGAAGGAGTCACCTTTGAGCTGAAATCCGGGGTACTTCATCTGTTACCAAAATTCCATGGGTTTAGTGGGGAGGACCCCCACAAGCATCTCTCTGAATTCCATACTGTGGTAGTTGGGATGAAACCTGAGAACGCCACTGAGGATTAAATCAAGCCGAGAGCTTTTCCCTTCTCTTTGAAGGATGAGGCGAATGAGTGGTTCTTCTATCTACCACCTGGATCTATCACTACTTGGGCTGAGATGAAGAGGGTCTTCCTAGAGATGTACTTCCCTGGGACAAAGCTTAATGCTTTGAAAAGGTCAATTAACAGCATTGAGCAGTACGCGACGGAGTCTATACATGAATATTTTGAGCGCTTCAAGAAACTCTGCGCTAGCTGCCCTTGCCATGGGTACTCTCAGAAGGATCTGGTTCTCTTCCTATTCAATGGGCTTACTGATATAGAGCGTAAAACAGTGAACTCTGCTTGTGGAGGAAACATGCTGAGACACCTGCCGCAGCTTGGGATGTGTTCAAGGAGTTATCTGAGGGCTCTAGACAGTTCAACAAGAGCTCTCGTGCTAGGGGTGTACTTTCTATTGATGCTCATGTAGCTGCGCTTCAGACAGACATGGCAAAGGTGAAGGAGATGATCAAAAAGTTGGTCACTGATAGAACTCCCCAACAGCTGAAAGTATGTGGACTTTGCAGTCAATTTACTCATCCTATGGACATGTGCCCGCTTCTACAAGATCCCAACGCCGAGTTGAATCCTCTCAAGGACTTATTCGGAACGGACAGCATGAAGGTGGGTGAGCTAGAGAACGCCTTCAAGAACTCCATCTTGAAGGAGCCGAGTGCGAGAAAACGTTTTAAGATCGCTCTCCTCCTTATCGTCGAAGGAGTTCTGCTGAGGGGAGAACCCAGGAAACCCATACGAGGGTGGATTGTGAAGCTTGTGGAGAACGTTGATCGGTTTCTGGATTACCCCTGGGGCAGGATTGTGTACGAGGCCACCCACGAGTCCTTGTCGGGTGTCATAGAACGATGTATCCCTGACTTGAAGCCGAAGGCGAAGGACAAAAATCATGGATATGGGCTAATGGGTTTTCTATATGCGTTCCAGGTGACCTACTTGACCGAAGTTATACTTCAACTATTAAGTGCAATTGATGAACTCGAGTGTCATGTGTACGTGGTTGTTGTAGCTTTGGCTGTACGAAGCGGTCCCAGGGATTGGGGAGGAGTTTGTGAACCGGGTGTCGAAGACGGCGTTGCCTCGCATGCTGAGGTGGACAACCGATGAAGACAATCTAATCTATGAGACGATCCAGTCCCGCATGGACCTTGAGAATTCGGAAAGCATAAAGGTCGAAGACAACCCGATACTAGTACCAAAGGCCGGCGAGTATGAATTGATGCTCAGGTGCTTCTACCAGCATGAGGAGCTTGACCTCTACTTTGATGACATTGAGGCTGCTTTGGCACCCAGTTATTACGGTGAAGGCTCTAGCAAGCCCGGCCCGAGTTTGGAGCAACGAGATGGGACAAGGCAATCCTGGGAAGATAAGGTGGGGAAGACATTAGAGCTGATCTTGGAAAGGCTGGGAACTATGTCAACATGGATGCGGAGCATGGATAACAAGGTACGTGTAACTTTTCTCACATAAGTGACACGAGTATATTCTATAAATGACGCGGGTAACTTTTCCCCAAGTGGTGACACGGGTATTTTCCAAAAGTGACACGGGTAACTTTTCTCCCAATGCCGAATAACATTTGCGAACCACCTCTCATTTATGTACTCTGTGTATCAGATGAAGGTCTTGGAAGGTGTTGTGAATGGGATGCGAGATGGCCAGTCGAATGCAGGAGGTGTGCAGAAATCAATGGGCGATGTCCATGGAGAGGATAACCACCAAAATATCGGGGGGACCGAGGGACCAACTAAGGTGGACGACCAGCCACCAGAAGGACAAGAGGAGGTAAATTGGTTGTTAGTTCACATGTTATTTTCTCCTAATGGTCAAGGGTTAATAGAATCAACATTTTCATATTTCAATATATTGTAGACAACTGATACGGTTGTTAATGTCAAGCGACACGTTTTAATATGTAAAGTGACAAGGGAACAAATAAATTATCTGAATGACAGTTGAAATAACCATAACCAATTGCCAGATCTCTGAGGCTGGGAAAGCCGAGACCGTTGGAGGAACTGGGAGAGACGTCAGTGGAGAGAATGACGGGAAACATAGGGAGGCTGAGGAGAACAACCTTAAGGCCAGGTCAACGGATGTACCACCTACAGTGGACGACCAGCCAACGCCGGAAGGACAGGATGAGAAGGTAAATTGGTTGTTACTTCACATTGTCATTTGAATCTACAGCAGTAGTTAAGTGACAAGTGTATTAGTGTTAACCGACACGGATAATTGTTCGGATGACACGGGGGTAAAAACAATTTTGCCCTGACCCTTGAAACTGCCTAACCAATTGCCAGATCTCAGAGGCTGCAAGAGCGGAGCCCGTTCGAGGCAGGAAGAGTAAGAGAAATCCAGGAGGTGAAGGAGAAGTGAAGTCCCCGCCTCAGAAGAAACCGTGGTCCGAAAAGGGAAGAACGTTGTCGAAGGCGCGTACGCGATTAAGCTGGGTCTTGTATCTCTGTCAGACAACGATGGCTTCGTCCGCTGGATGGATAGGTGACACTCATCAGTAGACGTACCCAACTGATTGCAGACATGACTCCATTCTCCTAACATTGTGGTTGTGGTTGTGGTTGTGGTTGTGCAGCGGGGATGAGGACAGCTGGAAGACTGCGTACGGCACGACGCTGACTAAGGAGTTCTTCACCGCACTACAAACGCCCACAGTTTGGCTAAACTCTGAGGTATGATACCCGCCTAAGTGATTACCTTTGTTTAGTGAATGACACGGTATCTAGTGTAATAGGCACTGCAATAGTATTGGATTTTTACTAGGGTTGCAATCGATGCAGCACATGGAACAAGTATACTATCTTCTTCATAAAGGGGTAGCGGAGAGGGTCGGTGACGTTGGCGGTAGAGTTGTGGTTGTGGACACATATTTCGATCGCTATCTGCAGACTGAGTGGGACAAATACAAGAGCGATGCGGATAGCTACGAAGCCGACCAGAAGCTGCTTGCCTACTTCGACGGGCGGTCCCCGGCAACGATAGGTCGCCTGTGGGAAGGGGCGGAACTCATCCTCCTACCGTTGAACGTGGACAATATTCACTGGATCCCCGTAGCGATAGATCTGATCGAGTGGCAGGTAAGGGTTTATGATTCGGACGTTTTCATCGTGAGGGACCGACATCTGCCGGTACACTTAAGCTGCATCACCCACCTTATCCCGAATCTGATGAATGCCCACCCCGCGTTGATGGCCACCTATGCCGACAAGTTGCCAAAGCCTTTCACCCTTAGTCGCGAGAAAAGGATGTCGCAGAACAAGCAGAGGTAATTTATGTGGAACACTTAAATATCTCTTCGTCTCATAGTAGTATTCGGCTCTAATGAATCTGACTTAAGCATCCCTATTGCAGTGGAAACTGCGGTCCATACACGATCAGGTTCATGCAACTCCTCACGAAGGACGCCCCCACCTACGATGGTCTTGACGACGCATTCATCGGGGTGTATAGGCACATGCTTGATGTTGGCATCTTCCATGGTAGACGGTTATGATCGTAGTTGTGATCACCATTGCTCAGTGTTATGAACTTTGATGTTATGGTAGAAGGTTGTTATGAACATCATTTTTATTGTGTTTGATTTTTATGAACATGGTTGTTGCTCAGAACATTTAGCTGTGGACGATAGTTCACTAGGTTGGTATTTTCGTACGTTGCTATGAAATATGTCGCTTTCTTTATCTTCAGTCGGTGGTTATGTGTTGTAGAATGTTAATATATTTTTATGATATTTTTTAGGCAGTGGTTGACTATGTTGTCATGCTCAAAACTTTGGTTATAATTTGTAAGGAAATCACCCATGTCACCAAAGTTGGAATCCCGTGTCAACTTACATAATTATCGTGTCACTGATGTCAATATGGTCACAAGGGTGATTTCCTAACACGACTAGCACAAACACTTAGGAATGTAAACATGGGCTGAAACAAGTGCCAATGCATGGGTGATTTCATTATTATAGTGTCAACCACCGAAATGTCAAACATCAAATTCAAAGCAGTGACATGATAACCCCTTCAACCTGACACGATAATACAAAGGCGGTGACAGGGGTTATTTCCTGAATCCATCCCCAGAAGTACTACGAAGTTCTTTACCACTTACCTGTACTATGTAACCCGTTCCCAAAAGTACAACAGCCTACTTAGAGTTTGTCATATGTGCAAGCAGCCTAATTACACTACCAAGTACTTAGCCCGTTCACAAAATAACATAGACGGAGAATGGTCTAACCACTGACCCCAAACTGCAAATGCAAAAGAAGACCCAACTGCTGAGGTAAGACGTTGGACCACCAATGGAGGAACACATCTACGAACGACGGCGCTTGAAACGGTTAAATTCTCCCCGAGATGGGTATCGACAAGTCTTAGGGCGACCAGGGCGCTGCTTCACGTCCGGGGGGAGACACACCACACTGGACATGGTTGGGGGGATTCACCAATCTGCTCTTGGAGGAAGCGGATATAACACATTCTCGTAACACGCCTTCCATGTTGCGACTTTGTAGAAGTCATTCACGAGAGAGAAGATATTGGTACCTCGAAACCTGGCAGCGGCTACGGCGTGCGGGCACGAAAACTGGTCAATGTCAAACCGCTTGCATGTGCAGGTCCGGGCACTCAGGTTCACAACCCAAGAGGAGGACCCTCTACGGACAATGTACTCGTGTGCGCAGAGCGCTCTAACATCCATGCAGCTTGCCAACGCATAGTTCGTTGTGAGCTCACCTTAAACATAATCGCTCACTGGCGACCGCGATTTGATTCTTTTTTCCCGTCGCTCGTAAAACCACTTGGATACTGTTTTGATGACAGCATCAATCAAGGCTGTGATGGGTAGATTGCGGGGCTCCTTGAACACGGCGTTTAGACACTCGGAGTTGTTCGTCGTCAATATGTTGTAGCGCATCCCCAAGAAGTATGCACGCGCCTAGTTCTGGAAGCCAGCCTCTTTCAGGTATTGGCCCGCAGGGGCTCACTGAGCGCAGAAATCAGCAAAGTGCTTCTCGAACTCTGCCCTCGTGTACGCCCTCGCCACCTTGAAGTACAACGTCTGCAGGCTCGTGACCCCCCTGTACTTGCACCTTGCATTCTGAAATAGATGCCATTGGCAGGCCCCTTGCACCGCGATTTGATGCTTTTTTCCCGTCGCTTGTAAAACCACTTGGATACTGTTTCGATGACAGCATCAATCAGGGCTGTGATGGGTAGATCGCGGGGCTCCTTGAACATGACGTTTAGACACTCGGAGTTGTTCGTCATCAATATGTTGTAGCGCATCCCCAAGAAGTATGCACGCGCCCAGTTCTGGAAGCCAGCCTCTTTTAGGTATTGGCCCGCAGGGGCTGACTGAGCGCAGAAATCAGCAAATTGCTTCTCGAACTCTGCCCTCATGTATGCCCTCGTCACCTTAAAGTATAACGTCTGCAGGCCCGTGACCCCCTTGTACTTGCACCTTGCATTATGAAATAGATGCCATTGGCAAGCCCCTTGCTTGGCAAACACATAGTGGTCCCTCAAACCTTTGACGATACTAAGATGTCGATCAGAGACAAACATTACGTCCGGTGCATCCTTGACGACATGTAGCATGTTCTTGAAGAAGAAGCCCCATGACCCGTGATTCTTACCATCGACAATCGCAAACGCGATCGGGTATACACTGTGGTCTGCATCTTGGGCTGTGGCAAATAGAAGCGTGCCCCTGAACTTCCCTTTCAGGAAACTCTCATCCACTGATGATACTAAGATGCCGATCAGAGACAAACATTACGTCCGGTGTATCCTCGACGACATGTAGCATGTTCTTGAAGAAGAAGCCCCATGACCCGTGATTCTCACCATCGACAATCGCAAACGCGATCGGGTATACACTGTGGTCTGCATCTTGGCCTGTGGCAAATAGAAGCGTGCCTCTGAACTTCCCTTTCAGGAAACTCTCATCCACTGAAATCACCTAGACATGGATATCGATACAAGCTGGTTAGGTGACATGGTAATTTATGTTAGGTGACATGCAATATTATAGTACCGATATGGAGTTTTACCTTTCGAAGGTAGGGGATCGCCTTGCGCGATACCCCGAAGCTAAAAAAGGCGTACTTGAATCTTTGGGATGAGTCTAGCTCTAACCTAGTATATGTCCCGGGGTTAGTCTGCTCCAACATGTGCAAGTATGGAATAATATCTCGGTAGCTGTCTTCGTCGGTCCCATGCTTCACCTCCCTCACTGCCAGTCGTGCCCTTCGTGCCTTCCAGTAGCTGCACGATACTCCATACTGGGACTTCGTCATTTTCTGCACTTGCTCGGGAACGAGGTCCTTTCGAGTCCCGGTGAACCTGCATATAATGGTGACATGGTGAGTTACATTATGTGACATGTGGAAAAATGTTGTGTGACATAAATAGGTGATCGCAACAAAAGTAACACTTACGTGGTCACGAGGTTGTGCTTCATGCTCAGGTCACATGTATACGCGCTCCTGGACATACTGTTGGATGGACCACATAGTCGTGCGCCGGTAAGTCGACGCCCTTAACATCCACGTGCACTTGCTGTCCACACAACCAACTAAATACGTCGATTTACATGACCTCTTCACTACATACTCGAAGCACTTCTCCACTGCATTCCATTTAAGGCGAGTCTGCACATCAGCCTTCGAGGCGAACAATTGTCCCTCCAAAAGTTCTGTCAGGTTGCGTCGTGGATCTTCGGTCCGAAGCGTTGCTCTGTCCATCAAAGCTTCAACGTTCTCCATCGTAGATGGGGATGTGCTGGACCTGGGAACCCAATCTTCAAGTTCCCTCATCACCTCATCCTCAACTTCGTCCCCCTCCGTCGACACCCTCATACCCGGGTCTTTCTCCAAATCCTGCCAGTCAAAATCATCCCAAACTTCTTCCCGCTTCACTCCGGCATCGAAGTCCTCATCCTCCTCCTGACTGCTTATGGATATGACATCCAACCCCTGATACATGTCACCATGACATTTTACCGTGTCATCGGAGGAGGAGTCCGTGTCACCCAAGTGGATAACATCCAAACCCTCACCCCTGTCACCTTCATGAATGTTCCTGTCAGCAGTTCCAAACCCCCTGTCAGTAGCATGCTCCTGGGTCTTCCCTACCACCTCATCCAAGTGGATCAAATCCGGACCTTTACCTTTGTCACCTTCACACATAAGCTTGCCACCAGTTTCAAACCCCTTGTCAGTAGCGTGCTCCTGGCTCTTCCCTATCACCTCACCCAAGTGGATCAACTCCGGACCTTCAACCTTGGCACCTTTACACATATGCTTGTCACCAGTTCCAAACCCCTTGTTAGTTGCGTGCTCCTGGCTCTTCCCTATCACCTCACTCACGAGGATCACCTCCGGACCCTTACCTCTGTCACCTGCACATATATCCTTGTCACCCCTTCGAAACCCCATGTCAACCTTGTCTTTCACCCCTATATCCTTTCTCTTCCCTGTTGACTCGCTAACCCCTCCTCCCCCATATAACCGAACATCTACAAACACAGGGTTTGGTGGTGCCTTACATTCTGCCTCCAGGTCGTCCACTTTTTGGGAGTTACGAGGCCCACTCAAGCATTCTTCCCCGACGCCGGGTTGCGGTACTTGAAGGCTCTCTTTCACCACAGGACCAACATATATCGCCATGGGCCATGGTTGTTCCCCACACATCGAGTTCAGAAACTTAAAAGCCTCAAGGTCGTCATCATCACCAATCGTTATCGGATGACCCGCTTCTTCCGCCTTTGTCATGTAAGACAACCGCCAATCTTCATATGAAGAATCATGGCCGACCTTGAGCCTCATCAGTTTATTCAGAGAGGCGAAGTCGATGCCTTCTTCAATAATCACATTCTTGCGCTCGGTTTCATCAAAATACACCCACCCGACACCCTCGAACAACCAACGACCGTTGAAGATGAGAGTGACACATACTTTGGCGTTTTCCCCTGCAAAATGAAAAGTGGGATCAGCACCATTGTTAATGGGTATCTACTCTTCGCGAAACATGAGGAGAAACAGGAGAGACGCCTACTGATAAGACGCATTTAGGTAGTGTTAACATATTGCATTTAGATAGGTTTAGATATAATAAAGTGCATGAATTAGAATAGTTTTCGTATTTTAGTTAATTATATAGAGAGTCGGAATCTACATATGTTTGCACATACTTTCAGGCATTGGTGGAGCCAATTGATGACATGGGAATGACCTAGCATCGAACAAGAGGGTAAAAAGCAAGAAGAAATCGGAATATTGAGGAGCTAAACCTACAAAGGATTGGAGCTGTCCAAGCTGGCGACACTGCACTAAAACGAGTCGTTCAAAGGCTGTAGTTATCGGATCGTGGCGTACTTATACTTTTTGGAAAGAGGTATCGAAGACCTACAACTTTCGTGTTTACGACTTTTCCAAATTCGGCCTTGAAAACAGTGAAATCTGGACATCAAGATGGCTGTTGAAAAGAACTCGGGTGGAGCAAGACAAACTCGGCCGAGTTGTTTGGTGCACCTGAGTTTTTTAGCGTGTTCAGCTGTTACTTTTGCTAATTTCTGAAATACGTTAATTATTTTTTTGTTTTGTTTTTGGAATTAAAGAGAGAGGAGATGAAACGGTGTAGTTGGAAAACAACTAGGAGGTCTTGTTTTAGTTTGGGGGAGGAACGAACAGGTTTAATACGTAGCAACCATTGTAGAGCTTTGGTGATTCTTCGATTATGAACAACTAAATCCTTTTGTTTGGGAAAATTAATCGAAGCTTCAGGTTTGCAATTTCATTGTGAGATTTCTCTATCTTAATACTCATCTTTGTATATTATCAATTCTTTGCATCGAATGTTTAGGGTTTTCGTGAATTTTCATTAACTTGATCAACTGATGCCTTTTCATGATAATCTATAGCTAGATATAGGTAATTTTTGGTTGAATTATCTATATTTTTTAGTAGCGAAGTATAAATCTCTTAAACTGGTTGATTTAGGGATTTGTATAAATAATTGATTTGCAATTGATGCAATAACTGGTTGTGCGCGTCGATTGTCTTTGTTGATTTCCTTTATTCTTCATCAATTATTGAATTGAATCTTGATAGTTTCAGGATTGTTCGATAATTAGGGTTTTCAGGATCTGGTTGTCCTGTTAACTAGATTTGATAAGGAATTGGATTCAAAAATCCTAGTCTTTCCACAACAAAGTATTCTAGAGGAAGTTATCTATTCGATTTCAATGATCAATGAACAAACCTGATTGCTGAGATTGGTTGACCTAAGCTATTCTCTCACATTTATTCACTTGATCTGTTTTATGTTATTGTTTTGCTTACTTTTGCATTCTTAGTTAGTTCAAATCATCACAATCCCCCCTTCTTGTTTCTTGTTCTTGTTGACACACTCTGATTTGCATACAAATCGTTGACTCTCTGTGGGATCGACCCGTACTTGCCAAACTACATTAATTAGGTTAGTCGGATTTATTTGATAGTATTTAAGGCGACTAAAAATCCTTCATCAAATTTGGCGCCGTTGCCGGGGAGTCAAGTTGTTATTTGTGTGTTTGTCTTGTGTGTTAATTTAGCTACTAACTTTTGTTGTGAACCTATCTTACGGTTCACAACACATATGCTACTAACAATTTAAGATGTTGAGATTATTGCAGTTCGAAGGTGAAAACTTTCACCAATATCTCACTAGGTTGCAGAGGTGTGTGGACATCCGCAATGAGCAAGGTTTCCATGATAGTTTGCGAGATATGGTTGTCTGCGTTGTAGAGGGGATGACTGCTGAGACAAAGGCGCGTGCTATATACATGAGCGGAGGAAATCTTGCACGACTAGGTTTGGTGGGAATTTGGGATCTTATCTGCTACATGGCTCACCAGGCCTTGCAGGAAGTGTCATTTGCCCAAGAACCTCAACCAATGGATTACTTTGACGCACCTTCGGATGATCTATTCAAGGCCTCTTATGAGGAGAATGAGCAATTATGTCAGCAGATCGCGGAACTAGATGAACGAGTGCACCGATTGGTCCAAGTGGGGAATGAGATATTAGCATGTGAAGCGGGTGAACTACCGTCTCAACCGGTGATTAACCCGATAGAGAGTCTCACCAGGAACACCCTAGGGAGTGGCAAGGACCTGTTTGTCACACCCAAGGGAAGCTTAGAAAGTCATGAAGATGAAGGTGAGTGCGTGCGCCCTATTCCTCCCTCATTGAGTTCATCCGAGTCTTCTCTGCCACCGCCCCTACCCCTGAGCTATGAGCATGATAATGTTTTGGCGGAGGATGAAATGTTCACAGACGATGACAGTTTCTTCAGCGATGAAGAGGAGAGTACACTACTTCCTGACATGGAGTGTCATGAGTCGACGCATGAGATCCCATGTGATTTATTGTCTCCTTCATTCGATGAGATTGTCTCGAGCTCGCCTATCAAGGAACCAAGTCCGGAGCTATTTTTGTGGCTCCTAAGCAAAGAATTGATATCCTCTGCAATGGTGAGAAGGTCGGTGATTATGTCGACCCTTGGGCTCATTACTTTGACATACCGCCAATGGAACTGAATTGGTGGTTCTACATACCCACGGTGGGGAGTCATGCTCGGGCATATAAGGAGTTGAGGACATACTTTGACTTCAACTTATTCGTATGTAGTGCTAGTCTACCTAGATGGTGTGTACAAGAGTTTGATTTGCTACTGAGGGCACTGACGATGTCCGCGTGAGTCTTAAACGAACAACTAAAACGTCGAGCTAACGACCATAACCAAGCGCTTCTTGGGAGGCAACCCAATGTGAGTAATTTAGATTTGCATTTTTTATTTTTTTTTCGTTTAAGTTTTCAATTTCAAGTTCAAAAAAAAAAGTTCATCAAAAAAAGGACCAAAGTCAAGAGAATTACAGTAGGTTACTCGGGTGAAGAGCTTGGTCGAGTTCATGGGCCAATCCGAGTGGCGAACAATTGTCTGAGATAGAACTCGGGTGGAAAAAAAATAAACTCGGTCGAGTTGTTTTGCCACACCCGAGTTATATAGCGTCCTCCTAAAAAAAAGGAAACGCGTCTTGAGTCTCGCCCAGTTGCCCGACTCTTCCCCCGAGCTCCTCCGACCACCAGCAGCGCGCCGCCACCGATCAACTCCGCCCAGCCACTCCAGGGACTCCCTCTCCGTTCCGAGCAGCCACGGTCTGTCTCTCTCTCTCTCTCTCTCTCTCTCTCTCTCTCTCTCTCTCTCTCTCTCTCTCCCTTTTCGGAGTCGCCCAGCCTTCAGAGTCTCGGGACCCATCCCGTCTCTCTCTCCCGAGCGTCGAGCACAACCTCGCCAGCGGCCACCTCCCGCCACCGACCTCAATCAGACACGCCGGTGACACCTCCGAGCACCATCCCCGGTCAGTCTCTCCTCCCTTCTCATCCATTCAAGTAAGTTCTAATAAACCCTAATTTTAGGTTATGTTAAATTTATGAAATTGGGGAATTGATTGAGTGAATTAGGAACTTGTTGATGAGGAATTTGTGGATGAATTGAATTGATTGAGGTTTGTGATTTGGATTTGAGATTTGTGTGCCTAATTGTTACATGGCAATTGCAAATTTGAGAATTTTCGAGTCTTGAGAATTTGAATTGATCTTGTTTTTTGAATATTGAACTTGATAGGAGTTTCTTGTTGAGTTTATTGATTTTCGTTTTGATCAATTTATTCTCAATTGTTATTGATTTGCAAATTGTTGATGTTTGTGGCTTTGTTGTGTGTTGTTGTGAGTGGTTTAACACCATCGATCATTATTGTGAGTTGTCCTTCCCGGGACAACAAATATTTCTTTGTTGGTGTTGCCTTGTCTCTTGTTTGTAGAGATTAGGTTGTGGTGTCTCCTTGAGGTCAAGACGAGAAGGAATGTTGGCTCACCTTACTCTTGCGCTTCAGTTTCCCATCTCCGCCTGATATATAGATGACCCCGTAAGTGTTTTCTCTCTTTCTCTTCTATTTTTCACATTGAGGACAATGTGTGAATTAAGTGTGGGGGAGGGAACATTTACATGTTTGCATTTAGGTTGCATTGTATATATTACTTTTTTGTTTTTGCATTTCATGGTTAGTATTTTTAGTCTTGCATATTAAAAAAAAATAAAAACAGAAAAATCATCAAAAAAGAAAAAAAAAATCAGCATGCATGCCATTCTAGATTTAGGATCATTTAGATAACCCCATCTGTACCGCTTGTCTTCTTAATCTGATTATAAGTCCCATGATATGCTTAAATTGTTGACCCTCGTCGAGCTTGTTTGATCTATTGGAGCATGAGATAATGGATTGATTCAGCATGTATAACTCTTACATGTTAGGTGGCATTGAAATCCAACAAAAATTTACCCTGTGAGTTTTTGTTAGCCTTATGGGGACTATGCTTTATGGATGTCCTCTTTGCTTTTTGTGTGTGATACTCTCCAATGTGACTACCTCTGATAATTGGGATTGATATCTATGTCAAGGTTGTATATTTTGATCATTACTTGTGATTTTCGCATGATTGAGGCATGATTGTTACTAAGCCATGATATTCCCTATCTTCCCTTGCATATCATCCATTGTTTGAAGCCAAACTGAGCCTATTAGCCTGTCTTTGTAGCTCCACGAAAAAAAATTATCCTTAGCCAATTGTAGCCTAACCCATCCGGGAATTAGGATTAGAATTGGTGAAACGATGGTTTGAGTTGAGTGAGTGCTTTGAGAATGAGATTGTGTATTGTGTTGATTCATTTGGCGCTTATTATGAGGATTGGTTCTATGAATTTATGTGTATATATATATATATATATATATATATATATATATATATATATATATATATATATATATATATATATATATATATGTATACTCGGGCCTAAGGAGGATAAAATTCACTTAGGAGTAAAAGTCGAGAAAGAAAAAAAAAGAAAAGAAAAAAAAAGAAAAAGAAGAAGAAGTTGAAATAAAAAGAACCATACTTCATCACATTTAGAAATGATTTGGGAGTATTATTTTGTCTAAAGGAAGTTCTTGTATTGTGTTGTACTTGAGTGTTGAGTTTGATGGTTTGTGATAAGTTTTGGTTGAGCTTGTAATTGGTTACTAGGAGCTTAGTTCCTGGATTATGAGCACCACAAGCCAAAAACATTCTCTATCTTAATTTTCTCACCGAGCTCCATTACAACCCTTACAAGACCTCATGATGATTATTGCTTGTAATGTCACCCACGGTGGAGATGTTGATGTGGATGTCAATTTTCATGGAGCTTAGTTGCATTGGATTGAGTTTGAGCGGAATTGGCTTAGCCTAAACACAAGAGCGATGAGTGAAACACTTTATGTACCCGGTGAGGTTGGATTGAAATGTGCCTAAGCCTTGAGTTGCTCACATACATGTGAGGATGTTGATTATTGTCTTGTGTTTCCTACTTGGTTTGGATTGTGTTTTGACGAGGTGAATGCATGAAGAGTGTATTTGTGGGATGTTTGATTGGATTGATTTTGTTTTCTTGAGGACAAGAAAGGTTCAAATATGGGGGAGTTTGATAAGACGCATTTAGGTAGTGTTAACATATTGCATTTAGATAGGTTTAGATATAATAAAGTGCATGAATTAGAGTAGTTTTCGTATTTTAGTTAATTATATAGAGAGTCGGAACCTACATATGTTTGCACATACTTTCAGGCATTGGTGGAGCCAATTGATGACATGGGAATGACCTAGCATCGAACAAGAGGGTAAAAAGCAAGAAGAAATCGGAATATTGAGGAGCTAAACCTACAAAGGATTGGAGTTGTCCAAGCTGGCGACACTGCACTAAAACGAGTCGTTCGAAGGCTTTAGTTATCGGATCGGGGCGTACTTATACTTGTTGGAAAGAGGAATCGAAGACCTACAATTTTCGTGTTTACGACTTTTCCAAATTCGGCCTTGAAAACAGCAAAATCTGGACATCAAGATGGCTGTTGAAAAGAACTCGGGTGGAGCAAGACAAAATCGGCCGAGTTGTTTGGTGCACCTGAGTTTTTTAGCGTGTTCAGCTATTACTTTTGCTAATTTCTGAAAGATGTTAATTATGTTTTTGTTTTGTTTTTGGAATTGAAGAGAGAGGAGATGAAACGGTGTAGTTGGAAAACAACTAGGAGGTCTTGTTTTAGTTTGGGGGAGGAACGAATAGGTTTAATACGTAGCAACCATGGTAGAGCTTTGGTGATTCTTCGATTATGAACAACTAAATCCTTTTGTTTGGGAAATTTAATCGAAGCTTCAGGTTTGCAATTTCATTGTGAGATTTCTCTATCTTAATACTCCTCTTTGAATATTATCAATTCTTTGCATCGAATGTTTAGGGTTTTCGTGAATTTTCATTAGCTTGATCAACTGATGCATTTTCATGATAATCTATAGCTAGATATAGGTAATTTCTGGTTGAATTATCTATATTTTCTAGTAGCGAAGTATAAATATCTGAAACTGGTTGATTTAGGGATTTGTATAAATAATTGATTTGCAATTGATGCAATAACTGGTTGTGCGCGTCGATTGTCTTTGTTGATTTCCTTTATTCTTCATCAATTATTGAATTGAATCTTGATAGTTTCAGGATTGTTCGATAATTAGGGTTTTCAGGGTGTGGTTGTCCTGTTAACTAGATTTGATAAGGAATTGGATTCAAAAAACCTAGTCTTTCCACAACAAAGTATTCTAGAGGAAGTTATCTATTCGATTTCAATGATCAATGAACAAACCTGATTGCTGAGATTGATTGACCTAAGCTATTCTCTCATATTTATTCACTTAATTTGTTTTACGTTATTGTTTTGCTTACTTTTGCATTCTTAGTTAGTTCAAATCATCACAATCCCCCCTCCTTGTTTCTTGTTCTTGTTGACACACTCTGATTTGCATACAAATCGTTGACTCTCTGTGGGATCGACCCGTACTTGCCAAACTACATTAGTTAGGTTAGTCGGATTTATTTGATAGGATTTAAGGCGACTGAAAATCCTTCATCAACCCATTGCTCCTGAGAATTAGGGTTTCTCAGAAACGTTGGTGACACGGAAGTTAACGAACACTGACACGAACAAAGAATGCGCCCGACACGTGCTCTGCAACTGGACATTGATGCCGATGGGTTTTTCTCCAATGGTGGCCTTCTTCTCCAGTTCTTTTGTCCATGGGATGAAGAAACTGATGTCCTCTCTCCTCCTCTCCTTTTATACTCTGCAAATGGAGGAAAACTCCTTTCCCATCACCTTTTCTCATAGGCAATCATTACCTTCTCTCTCCTCTTTTTGGCGCCAAATTTCCCCACCAAAACTCATGTCCTCTCTCTCTCTCTCTCTCTCTCTCTCCTTGTGAGGACCTGCAACCGGACTTGCCCTTCCCCAATTTTTATTTGCACAAATACCAACCATGATACTTTTGCAAATTTTACAAAAAGTGTCAATTTTGCAAAGTGAAAAAAAAAGTGTATAGTTATGCAAATTACCCTTGTTAAATTCAACAACAATTATATTAAAAATAGTCCAGTATAAATGCTTCTTTTAAACATGTCTATAGCCAATAACTAATATAAATGGTTTGATCATCTCGTGTTAAAAATGGTCCTCGTATTGCATCCCTTTTTTCCTAAAAAAAACATCGATTGGTTTCGCAACTATCAACTCACTACAAAAATCAAGACACATATCTTAAGGTGGATGAAGTTGAGTAATGGATTGATTTCATTCATTTTTTTTAAGTTTTCATATACTTGGTAAAATATTTCATTTTAAAGGATTAATTTTATTTTTAAAAAATATGTCAGTGTAAATATTTAATTTCTACTTTACAAAAATGTGGGTTGTTAGTTGTAATTTTTGAGAAAATAAAAAAATTGTGTAATAAATAAGAATATTATAGTATATCCGTTTATTTGCTTAAAAATTGTAAAATAGACTAAAATGACATATTTTGAAATATATTTCTATATTTCTATTTGGCCATTTTGCATAACTAGACCGGGAGAGGAAGTAGCAGGTGAAAAGGTGGGACACTGTAGCTACACTGTAGCTGTCAGTAGTTGTTAGTGACATGTGGCACCAAAAGGCATCCTTCGTTCATTTCAGAAAACTGTACACTGCTCATCTTACCAATAGAATGAATTGATCCTACCAATAGGCTAAACCTGTCTTTCCATACCTGGAGATATTTTGGAGAGAATCTGAAGGGGATTCACTGTACTGATTTGGCGGGCTGTCAATGCAGTTTTGGCGCCAAAACAGGGCTCCTCCTTTGGGGAAAAGGGGGGAGCATTTATGAGGGAAAAATGCAATGATTGCATTGATGGGTGTCCCCAAGAACATATATAAGCTTGAGAGGAGGATCTGAAACACCATAACATTCTCTGCAAAAAGTGAGGCAGAATAGGAGAGAAGCGGAAAGGATGGGAAAAAAGTTACCCGTTCATCCCAGGAAACGCTACAGTCCCCATCCTACGAATAGAATATTTCCGTCCTACCAATAGTGTACAACTGTTCTTTCATACCTGAAAAAGTGCAAAAAGTTTGTCCGATGACAGTGACAGCGATGGGTAAGTGATCTTGTACCTATCCTTTGTAGTTGTTCCTTTTTCTTATAACAGAACTACTCCAAGGTGACGGTTTCACGAGACCAGTTGCAGAGAGTTTGTAATTTATACTCTCTCTTTTTGATCAATTGCATAACTTGCAAATTAAGATTACAAATTTATAAACTCTCTTTTTGATCAATTGCAGAACTTGCAAATTAAGATTACAAATTCAAGCACTATTTTTGCTTCCTGCGAAATTATCACTTCTTGATGCCTAGACGATCATAAGGACCCAATATCGTTGTTTTCTACTTCCTGCGAAATTATGATCCTACCAATATCGTTGTTTTCTCCTACCATTAGTTTCCATCAATCCTACCATTCTGATCCTACCGATATCGTTGTTTTCTCCTACCATTAGTTTCCATCAATCCTACCATTCTGATCCTACCGATATCGTTGTTTTCTCCTACCATTAGTGTCCATCAATCCTACCATTCTGATCCTACCGATATCGTTGTTTTCTCCTACCATTGGTTTTCATCTATCCTACCATTTTTGTGCATCTATCATACCAATTTAAATAGCTTTCAAGGAAAATCAAGCTAGAAACCGTAGCAAATTATGTTCCACATTTTTCAGAAAAACAACCAAGGGTAGAGGGTTTCCAGTCTATAACAGAAAATGAAGGAAACCTAAGTAACATTATATCCAAGGGTAGAGGCTCTAATTCAGTCGTTCTAGCATTGAATTAGATTGGATTCATGAATTTTGATTGACAGAAATTGGATTGAGATTGGGATTTATGGATTGGTAATTGAGATTGAGATTAGGGTCAATTCACGCCTCAATGATTACTAGTCTGGGATTTGTGGATTAGTCAATATTAAATCTACTTCTTTGCCAATAGTACAAATATATCTTACCATTCGTGTACATCTATCCTACCATTAGTGTCAAGTTATACACTTAGGAATTTCGGTGATTACATTTTTATCATACCAATATCGTATATTTATCCTACCAGGTTCACAAATTTGTCCTACCACTAGTCTATATATTTCCTACCAAGTTCATAATTTTATATGTTCAGAGATATTCATAATTCATAAATTTGTCGTACCAGATTCCTAAATTTGTCATGTCATTAGTGTATATATTTCCTACCATGTTCAATCGTATAAGTCCATAGAGATATGAACGCATACTCCGTATTAGCCTATGTGAGAGTCGAACTCACATCTTTGTGTGCAAACACAACGTTCTACCAATTGAGCTAATAGGCTATTTTACTTCAAACTCAGTAAAAAGAGGTTCACCGAACACTCTTATAATGATATCTCAAGAAACCCAATAGAATAAAAAGTGGTTTTCTACCCCGAAACATGGCTCGAGCTCCCCGTCGGAAGGCGATTGGAAAGTAGAACGCTCAGCGGAGCACAAAGGTAACACAATGCCGACACAGGCTTAGGCCTGGATGAATAAACTGGAGCCGACTCTCAAAAAAGAAACAAGGGAGGAAGAAGGAGAACCCAAACCTCCAACAAGATCAGACCCTCAAAACAGCAATCGAAATGGGCAGGAAACCCATCAAGAGGGATTGATTCAAGAACATATACTGTGAGCAAGTGATGTAAGAGAACTACAGCAGGAAAAATGATACTATTGCTCTTTTGTTTAACCATTGTTTTAAATCACCAAGTACTATTCTCCTGGCCAACAATAAAATAGTTATTTGCAGGATGTGCCTCAGTCGAAAAGGGAACAAGAGTTGTCAATCTGTGCTCACAAAGGGGTCAATTCTATAGGAATTGTACTAGCACACTTGCGACTGTTGGTACGGATGACACAATATCCTCTTGTCCTTTCCAACCTGTGAGCTATGCTCGGGGACGACAATTTAACTTGCCATGAGCAGATAGCAATAAATTTTACTGAAAATTTAGCTAACAAGAGCTAGAGTACCGATTTGCTAGCTATGTAACCACCTAAAATGAAACAATAGAAAGAATATAGAGATGATTAATGGAATAAATAGATGCTGGACCATGGAAAACCGATGTAGGTTATTCCAAGAGCAAAATTTCCAATCCATCCGTTTTGTTTAAGCTGCAATAACAACCATACTGTTAAAAAAATACTCTCTAGGTAATCATACTAGGTAAAAATCAAATGAAAAGAAAGGAGCTTCACCTTTAAAGGCGGGGCAGAATATATGTATGAGATGAAGGAACCCACTAGAGCGAGATAAAAGATTGTGGGAATGTCGTGCCCTGTCCAAAGGCGAGAAAAATTACAAGAAAACAAGTGAGAAGTACTGTACATTCCTTTTAAAGTAATAGTATAACTTCCTTTTTAGCACATACCCACACGTCCTACAAACCAGCAAGGCCAACACCTCCTAGTAGCAGCAACCATATTTGAGAAACCACCTACAAGTATTTTCCAAATCGACAAAATTGAATGGTTTCAATTCACCTAACCTAACCAAAATGTTTAGTCAAGGAAACATAACTATTTCAAGACATATGGCTGAAAAGTGAGAGCAAATGCCCATGGATAAAGATGATGTCAAGTGAATAATTAAACATGCATTAACCATCAGTAAAGGCTATCTCCACAGATTGATCGTTGAACTTTTCAATTAGATACATTTCGCTCATGTCATTGTCATCATCGAGAAGATGCTCAAGTTCATCTCGCAATTACAAAGATTGTAAGCAACACATAAAGAACAAAAAGGTGAAACGATCAGCTTTGTAAAGGCTATCTCCACAGATTGATCGTTGATCCTATCTTTGTAAATCTTAGGACTGATTTCTCTTCAAGGTATAACAAAATTCATGTCTTTGGTTCATTCTTTATTCCAAGTTGCCCATATTTTTAGTAGATTTGCATAAATGATTCCAACTAATGAGTGGGTTGGCTGTGCTTACTAGTTCTTTACAAAATAATTCTATTGTTCTTATCCATCTGATTCTGTTTTCTAGTACAAAGCATAAGATTTCAAACTAAAGGCAGATAAATACCAATATCAAGCAAGAAAGACAATTCATCAAACAGTTGGTGGGCAAAACTCAAAAGTGATCACTGCGGAACAAAAAGGATTGGAATCAGAAGGAAAAGTGGGTCTGACCTTCATCTTGGGGAAGAAGTCCAAATTCAGCTTGGTATGAGGAGGAAACAGGTCGTGTGAGCCGATAGAAGATGAGAACAACCGAGCTGAAATTTTTGAGAATAGATCCTATCCCTTCCTTCATACAGGTGCAGGCATAAACAAGATGAAATTTCATGGATTCAAAGACAAAATTGAGACTAATTTCAAGTCCAACAGAGCTGAAACACAGAAAACAGATCCAAAAAACCAGAATCCAAAGCAAGACGAAGCGAGAAGCAATCTGATTTTCAAACAAAGAGCAGTAACCGCACTTCCTCCCCAATTAGAGAGCGAAAGGTCACATATTGCAGACAGTAAAAGGCAACAATCACTAATTCACACTCTTGAACTCGATTTCAAACCATCATAAACGGCAATCACGACAACATTGTCAACAGGCAACATAAAAACGACATTTAAATCAGGGAAAATTGGGAAAAGAACAGAAAAGGCTACCGAAATTCGCTTCTCTTAAACGACGGCAGCGGGACGTGGCTGGAAGATCGAAGACCTCCTAGTCGCTCTCTTCATGGTGGAAACGCCTGTAGATGATGTCGCCGGGAGAAAGGCGTGAGCGAAAGAGTAGAGCGAGCGACTGAGCGAGAGAGTGGAAGAGCCGTGAGAAATAGAGCGTTGATTCAAAGGGAGGAGAGAGAGGAGAAGCTTACACTGGAAGCCAACAATCTTCGTCGTGTCCGGCAACAAGTTCCTCGCCATCGATCTCGCCTGACATCCTCGACGTCGAAGGCCGTCCGGAGCTTGCGCTTGGAGATCGATTTGCAGGCGAGCAGCTCCTTGGTGCTCCGGTCAAGGTAGAGGTAGGTGACGCCGAATTCGCCGCACCCTCACTGTTACCCTCAATTGCCGGTTACAAACAGTGGCAAAAAACCGGCTGTTATATTTGCATGATATGGCCCGGCTATTTTGGCCCATTTTTTTACCTTGTTGGCTATTTCTGCAAATAGGCTCATTTTTTGGCCTATTTTGTACCATTTCCTCTTTCTATTTTCTATGATTTGTTTTGTCTAATAAAGTTTAATTATTAGTTCAATAAATTTATTTTCTTCATTTTAGCATCTCTCTACGGTAATTCAACGCAGACTCTTACCAGTTCACCATTGATGGCGACGGAAGTTTGAAGTCCTCTCTTTCTCGTCAAGGCGAGCGTTACGAACTACTTCCAGGTCGTTTGCGTTCACTTTAATTCAACGTTGGAATTTTTTCCTCGGCGCATTTGGTACTCGAATTGGAGCTCGATTTTTCCCGTCGCGGAATTTTTTCTGTGTTTTTCCGGTGGTTCTGAGCGGTGGATCTCAAGATGCAACCCACGGACGAGGAAATTCAAGATGATCTGATTGGAAGGTATATGATTTTGCAATCATAAGTTGTTTTGTTTGAGGCTTTTTGCTCGATGCTCAACACTTTGTGGTTTTAGGGATTTCTGATGGATGAGATGAAGAAATTGAATCATTGATATAGGTTGAAGAAGTTCAGTTGTTTCTCGTTTCTGCATCTATGATTTGCTGATTGATAGATCTATTGTGGAAAGAAGGATAAATCCTTGTGTGTTTGTATTTTCCCCCTTTTTTCGCGAGGAGGAAATTTGCTAGCAATCAATTGTTTACCAGCTGGGAATAAAGATGTATTTCAAGTATTTAGTTCAAGCTTCCTAAAATGGACAGATGATGTTTGATTACAATTTCGAAACTATTATATGTTTGATTTTAGTTTGTTGTTTTGATATTGAAGAGGTTTTCCTTTCTCCATGGGCAATGAGTTTTGATGTGTTGGGGGTATCTTTTGGACATTTTTATTAATATCATGTATCACTCCGATTTTGGAATCTTCACATTCCAGAATTTTAGCTCCAATTAGAAAAGAACCAGATGGATCAGGTTTGACCGTATGGGTTTTATGTTATTGGACAGTGCAAATGTTGCCGAGGAGGGTTCGAATTCCATGACCATTGAATACCTACGTGCAAGATTGCATTCTGAAAGGTCAGTTACAAAAGCCACAAGAGATAAAGCTGATGAGCTTTCCAAACGGGTGAGTTGCAATAGTTTAAAGCTGGCTTCCAGTCCACAAGGTTTTAGTTGGCGAATTTCTGTTACATTGCTTTTGTATTGTCTGAATTCTAGGTTGCTGAACTGGAGGAGCAGCTGAAGATTGTTACTGTTCAGAGAAAGAGGGCTGAGAGAGCAACACTGGATGTTCTTGCACTATTGGAGAATCATGGAATGGGTGAGGTTTCGGACGAGTATGATTCTGATTCTAGTCTGGAAGAATCACATTATGAGCCCAATTTGGACAAGGGTAACTCTGTTGCGGGAGAGGAACACCCTTTCATTTCAAAACAGAAGATAGGTTCATCTGGTTCAGAACACGAAAGCATTCCATCAACTGGTAGGTCCTTGTCATGGAAAAGCAGCAAGGACTCACCGCGTTCTTGTGAAAGGAAATGCTTTGATCCATCACCCCGGAGACGTAGTAGTTTTGTTCAATTTACTTCTTCATCAAAACATCGCCTAGGCAAGTCTTGCCGCCAGATAAAGCGAAAGGAAGTTAGGTGAGCTCTTAGTGGTGATTTTTCCACCCTGATTGTTTATGACTTATTTATCTTTGCTTTTGAATTTAGGCCTATGATCTTATTATTAATTGGCAATAGAGATATATCGATCGCTTGCTACGTAACATAGGATTCATACTTGTGATGGATTTTAGGACCATGCTTATACAGAAGCTGGGTGTGTGAAATTAGTAATCCAGCCGATCTTATGACCATGTTTGTCTTGGGCCTTTTTGGCCATTGGGAATCATTGCGTTCGGTTTTGCCTTGATGTCAATTTCTGGGCAGTTTATTTTGAAGTTGTACTGGAATTATAGAAGGGTTTGTTGGGTGTACATAGGGCTATGATTTTTTTTGTTATTGACTTGTGAAGCTTTTTACAATCTCTGTCTTTGTAGGTGCTTCCATTTATTCTATCTTCACTTTTCTGCAGACTGCCTTATCTTTGGTGTATTGATATTCTACCAAAAGATGACTTTACAAAACATTAAAGACAAGCCATGATAGAAGCAAGAAACTGATATTTATACCAAATCTATTCAAATAGAAAAATGAATATATTTGCCTTTCTGTTGTGTCCTACGCACTGAATTTTTGTAAATGAAGTTGAAAAATATGCTTTCTAAATTACCTACTAGCTTATCAAATGCCTTGGATTTCATGTCACTATCTAACCTCAACATAACAATTAACATAGTTTTTTTTTATTTTTTATTTTAATAATGTCTTAACGTAGATCTTATGTAATGTGTGCGATCTTTTTTAGACCATACTTTGTTAAGTGGAGGAAGATAAAATAAGTGTGCCTCAACCTGAATAATGTGGGGTGAAGTTTTTGCACTATTAGAGTCATCATTTCACGATTTTCTTCTGTGCCTGCATTTGAGTAACACTAAATCACCATAACTTCCTAGAAACTAAACTGATAATCGATATTTATGAATTCATTATATCTCCTGTTCATGACTATCTAAAGTGCTGAGATACTTAAATTAATGCTGTCAGATCATTTGTTGAAGAGTCGAGACATGAATCCAGGAGTCCTGATGTCAATGGTAGTGGTATTGTTGATCGTCCACTTCATATCAATGGTTTGGACTCAAGGTCAGAAGAACTGAGAAATTTCTCTGAGAACAATGACGAAAAGGCTCTACTCACTGCACAAATGTTAGTTTCCTCAGAAGCTGAAGGACAGGTCTCTGGTGCCTCTGTTTTTGACCAAAACCATAGCTATGATGGAGAAATGGAAAGAGCACTACAACATCAAGCACATCTCATTGGGCATTATGCAGCTGAGGAACAAGCTCAAAGAGAATGGGAAGAGAAATATATGGGGAATGGCTACAGTTTGCCGGTATGCTTTTCTAATACTTCGACTGCTTTCCATTTATATGCTTCAATTCCAAGTGTTGTAGCTCAGAGCATTTTATCAAATCTAGAATTAGCTTGAGAAGAACATCGTCTTTAAATCACTTTTGGCTCCATATTTCATGTTTGTCTTTTATGTGAACAAATTGGTCAATTCCCAACCTTGCCTCGTAATCCTCTATTTTCACTGAGGATTTTATAGGAGTTCTTCCCCTTTGTGGTACTTCTGATTGTTCTGAATTTTATGTTTTCATTGTTATGCAATGGGCTATTCAGGATTCTTGTGAACCTGGAAACCAATCTGATGTCACAGAAGAAAGAAACGCACCAGAGGAAAGAGGTGAGGCACAAGCTTCAGCACCATGTCCAACGAGAACTGTTGCCTCCGATAGCGATTCACATAAATCAAAGAAGGAATCCATCATCTGTGGAAAAGGATCTTTGGTCACCCATGTTGATAGTTGTCAGTTTCCACAAAATGATGCCACAGAATCCTCCCATAATTTAAAGATCAACGAGGGGCATTCTTGTAGAGCTTCTGCTTCTGACTTCGCCTTCCCTGTAGTCAGTGAGACTCATGTGTTCCGAGACAATTGTGTCACCAATCCACCCCCACGAAATTCTCTTTCTCAGGCTCAGTTTCATTCACCTTGTAGCCATATGGTCTCCTTAACTAACGGTGGCAGTAACTACTGTCAAGCTGACAGATCATCCTGTGCAAAAAGCAAAGAGTATGCAATTATCCCTCATGAAGGCCCTCAGCGGCTGGGTGGAGTGCTCGATGCTCTCCAGCAAGCCAAGCAGTTTCTTGGAAGGAATATTAGTGGTATTCCTCCAAAGGAGGTTAAATGTATTGGGATAGAAGTTGAATCCTCGTTATCTTCTATGAGGGATTCCGAAAGAATGAAAATGGATGTAGGATCTGCTGGCCTTTTCAGGGTACCAACTGATTTTCAGTTTGAATCATCTGGTCCTCAGACCACTATACCGGGCGTCAGTCATCCATCGCGTTTGAATGATTACTGCTATAATGCAAGTGTAACTCAGTCTGGGGTTAAGCCTGGCTCATTCTTCGTTAGCATGCCTGCATCTCCCGAGTCCGGAGTATCAAGCAGCAAGCCATGGTACGATACCAGTTTACCATCATCAAGTGGATTCACTCCCTACTCACCAAACTCCGTATATCCAGATAGGAACCAATGGATGTCGGGTAGTGAATCATCATTTACCGTCCAGTCTCCGAGCAGGACTCCTGGTTTGCCTCCCATAGGCCACCCCTTTCTCTACAGTGATCATATTAGACCAGGTATGTATAGATAGCAATAATAATCCATTGGATGGCTCTTAGAGTATTTGTAGTTGCGCCTCATAAGTTACTTACTTTTATATACTTATATATGCAGACCTTGAGATATGTTTTCAGTCTTTTATATAGTAACATCATCTGACAGGAACGGTCTTCGAATAAGTTTTCGATGTTGTATTGGATGTTGTGTATTGAGATCTTCGTGGGGCTTGCTATATACTAACATAATGCTCCTCTTCCTTTTCTTTTCCTTTTTCATGTCTGCTGAGATGATCGATATACCTATTTGTCTGCAGAGTGCAGTGCTTCAGTTTGCTTCTTGTTGACATTTCTTGTGTTCTGCATAAATCTGCGGTAGGTTGTTTGAATACTCCTACCTCGCGCATCCAGGGTGTGTGCGTGAGACTTGTCAGCTAAATGAAACAAATATTTTTTCTGCTGACAAGTCTCACATGCATCCTACGAGGTGTAAGGTGTGTGAGCAAAACAAAAGGAGTGCACAAATAATCTATTGCTGGTTCGTACACCGAATGCTGATAGGAATGAAGTTACTTTTCTAGTTTATTAAACGGGGAAATTTGCAGGATGTATCTGAACTTTGGGATTTGTTGTTATCTGCAAGCCTCAACTTGCACACACAAAATCACCAATTTTGGTTCATTGAATTGAATCTGGTTGTTCAGTTTTGTGTTTTTGCTTTTGCTGTCTTCCCGGGAAGACAAAATGGTATTTATTTGAATTTGAACTGTAAACAGTTCCATGAACCAAGGACAGGATGGACTGTTTATCATGCTCTCGGGCTTGACATGTATTCATTACCCATCATTAGTTCCTTATCCGCACCCCACGAATAAGCTCGCTATGAACTCCTTAGGAGCAAACAGCATACCGAACATTCACTTCGTGATTGATGTTCTCTTTGCTGCAATGTCCGTGATATGAATAACATTTCATAATTTTATTAAACAAAATAACAAAAGCTACAATGATCCAACATTCAATAATCAACAAGTAAACACACAGTAGAGAGTAGGGCTGGCAAATGGTACGAAAATTACCATACCAACCACGTACCAACCACAAACCAACTATGTTGGTAACCACACTTGTGGTAACCAACATGGTGGTAACCACGTGAAGGTGGTATGGTAATGGTAATGAAATCTGAATACCATGGTTACCATGGTTACCAAGTATATATATTAATTTTATTTATTTAATGTTTTATTGTTGTTACCTTTAAGTTTTAAGTTTTTAATTTATACTTTGTGTTTTGATTTTGACCTAAATTGGTCATTTCTACGTTTTCTACTGGAAACAGTAGGAACTAGGAACATTGTGAATGTTTGAAAACTTTGAACTTGTTATGTTTGAACTTGCAGAAACATTTTGAATGTTTGAACATTTGAACTTGGTTTATTTCAAGACTTTAAACTTGGTTGGTTTCAATTGGTTTGTAATTTAGGTTGTGAACTTGATTTATTTGAACTTTTAATAGGTGGTAACCATATTACTTTTTGTAATCATATTTTTTCGTTCGATAACTTTGATGACTATAGGAAAGTAACCAAGGAGTTTCAAAAAAATACAAACAAAATTATAGCTTGGTAACCATGGTAATATACCGATGGTAACCACAAGTCGTGGTTACCACATATGCGGTAACCACGACTTGTGGTTGGTACGTGGTATGAAAATTTGCGTACCACCAGTTTGTGGTTGGTACATGGTAATCACCATTTTTTGGTGGTTACCGTACCATGCCAACCCTAGTAGAGAGAATCCGAAAAACTAAGGCAATCCATTACTACAAAGTCTACAATGTCAATACCCATTCAAGACTAATGTCATCTTCTGTGTCTGCATTGACCTGGTACAAACATACCAGTATTACAGTTATATCAATACTCCACTGCAGTACACTCTTAACATCTCATATAGATATATCATGTATATCTTCAGTCTAAGCGTCAACCAGGGACCAACAATACAAAAGTCAGGACACAGATAGAGCAACCATCATCTTTTCTTGAAACCATACTTTTTACGTTCGTAGAACAAGTCTGTCTTAGCACTACCCAAGTTTACGATTTTCGGGCACCCGTCCCTGTCTTTCTCCTGTTGGGTGCATTCTTTGCAGTAGTAGGCATCTGAAATGCCGACGCCCCCACATATAACACAACGGCCCTGGAAGGATCCATAGTTGCATTCATCACAGATTCGCACGAGCGTGCAAGGGCGCACGTAGGAGTCGCATATCACGCACTTCCCATCACATTTCTCACACAAACGACCAATGGCAATGCCTGGCTGCTTGCGGCACATGATCAGATCAGGGTGGTGCTTCGCCATGCTTTCAGTGAATGATTCTCAAATCTGCAAGCATTTGTCGGGTTAGATTAGATCAGATAAGTGTAGTTGTTATGTGAGCAAAAGGCAGCAGCTAGTGTATGTCAGAATCAAAATTCATAGAGATCAGAAAATCTGAACCTGGTTATAGTAAGAGAGGGCCTCCGCCTCTTAGAATGTCGAACTTAATGTGATAAAGAGGGCAAAATCAAATTGAACCACTGACCCAAAACTAGATTTCCTAGAGAACATCACGTTGATACAAGAAAAACAACTGTTTTCTTCAGTACTCTGTAATAAAAGCAACCTAATGCAATATCTGAATATAAAGCAACTCTATGCCACGAGAAATCTCCCCATTGTAAGTTACTATGGCTTTGCCCTTATATCTTAGCTCTAGTTTTTTTCTTCTATGAATGAAGAACATCATACCTCATTGTATGAGATATGGTTAAGGGCAAACTTTTGGATTAAAAGTTCCTAACCTAGCAAACGAGTATGGAGATAACTGAAAACAGTTGTGGTGCAGCATTTATAGTGGAATCCAAGATGGATGTAGTGAGAAGACTCTCTTTCGGAAATCTAGTCACACACTAATAAATAAGGGCCCGTTTGGTATCAAATCTGATATTGGATATCCTGTTTGATATGTTAAGTATATTAGAATATGGGTTTTAGATTGGGTTGAAACCAAAGCTATTACAAGGATGGGTTGAAGGTCTGGGGTGGGCTGTTGCTGCTGTACAGTGTATGCAGCCCCTGGGTTTTTTCTGGGCAATGTACAGCAGTTTGGAGGCATGTGTTGAAGGTCTGGGGTGGGCTCGGAGGGGCGTGGAGGAAGGTTTGGATACCAAACGGACCTAAGTAACATATGTATCAGAAACAAAAACAAAACCCTAAATACACAATGTATGGAAATCTGACTGCTGTGTCAACTAAATTACACGGTATAGATAGATATCAAATATGGATGGATGAAGATGACAACGAATATTAGTTACCTGCTCAGCAATAGCAACTATTATGTTAAAGCCAACAAAATCCATGCGTATGAGTGAATGACCTTGAGGTTAACTAAAATGGAGGAAATTTTCAATATTGCAATGAAAAAGAATATGAAATCAGAATCGAAATGGCGTTTACATGAAAACCGAGAAAACAAAAAACATGTCAATTAAGAAGGACGAAAAATTCAAAATTTCCGAAATCGATAAACCCTAGCCTCACAAATCTTTCTTAGTTACACCAATTTCAACAACCGAAACCAAATCTTCAATCCAATTTAGCTCCATAAAGAGATTCAGATCACTTAGGAACACGATCTGAACTAATTACACAATTCATTTCATGACAACAAAATCACGTCCACGAGAAACATATCTTAGCTCAAAAATCACAAAGCAAAAACAGAAAAAAAAAGGAGTTTATGAAGAGAGACTAACCTGTAACGACGATTGAAGGTTTTCCGAGCGACCTCTGCAGAGCGAAAGAGCTTTTCACGGTGAATGAAGGCGGTGACGAGAGGGTGAATTTTGCCTGGGACGAGAGCATCAACAGATCAACTGCAATGAAGGGCTACGCAAAGAGAGGGTGGGAGAAAATAGCAGTACTATCCAGATTCTTCGATCGGGGCGGGTCGGGCCCGGTATAGAATTGGGCTTTTGGGTTTTGCTACTGGATCCAAAAATACTGTTGGGCCCAATAAGATGGGCCTGAGCGCAATGCACCCACAAGAAATTGTTGAGGATTTGAATGTTAACAATAAGTTTGCATATGAATATGTTTCGAACCTTGTACTTGTAAAGTACCTAGACGAATTCTTCTCCTTTAAATCAAAGATCTTATTAAGTGAAGCGTCTTTAAAATTTACGAGGCAGATATTATATTACTCAATTCGACAATTAAGTTAAAAAACTATACATGTTTAACGTTTTGATATTTGATTATACATTATTACATACTAAGAAAACAAGTTGATTATATACAGACTAATTAGATTTGAAACGGTGTCTTTTATCTAAAACAATATCTCAGCGACTAAAATGATATGTTCTTGTTCGTGTAAAAAGAAAAAAATATACATTAGCAAAATACGCCGTTTTGAATTAAAATGTTGTTATTTTGAATTTCAATGTCATCCGTTGAATCGACAATAAAATGTGCCTCCTTCCGAAGCTCTGAATCCATAAACACTCCTCTTAATGGTATCGGTATGACAGTGAAAGAATGATAATGAAATCTTTGTTGACGGGTTGGAAGCCGTCGTTATGTTGTAGGAAATGGTTACCATTTTTTAAAAAGATGTAACACTACTAAAATAAGGCATTGGTGGACCCCTCATGTGCAAGTACTTGTGTCACCTTATGCTTGCTAGAGTTAGTTGGATTATCACTTGATTGAAGGAGAAAAACAATAATTTGTCCTACCAATCCTTATCTTCTGACTTGTGAGGGCTCAAAAACTCTTGTGATATCACATCAAATTAATACAATTCATATGAAATTGCTTATGGGTATTAAAATTCATGCTAGTTGTGTTGTTTGGGGAGTAATTCTTTGTTTAAGTGTGTTGTAAATTTGTAATCGATATATGAAGGCTTCTGTTTAAAGTTTAAACTCATCTTATATGATATCCAGTCTCATGAGATTTTTTTTATCACATATCTATCTGTTAATTTTTCTTCGTCCTTATGTCTTTTTATTTCGACCTTATATGACATGAGATTTAATTTTCACTCTATTTTGTTGCTTTTATATTTTGTTTGTTTGTTTATACTAAATTTTTTTTTTCATCCGTCGGTTGGTTTGACCCTTTGATTTATTCAACCTATCTAAAAGACAGTGAAAAAAATTATATGAAAAATAGTATATTAAAAAATTTCAATAACAAATAATATATACTTGTATAGTTGAATATCGTATCAGGGCTTTCTTTCTCACCAAAAAAAATAAAATAAAACTAAAATCAGGCTTGCTTCTTTCATTTATTATGTTGCATTATATATGTTGTGCTACTAGCAATATATTTTTCCTCTTTAAAGATGGGTCCATCCCACTTGCAACAACAAATGTAGTAAGGTATATATATAGAAACCATAGTGACAGGCCAAATATGTTATTGCGCAGTTTTATTTATGGGTAAAATCCACGTATGGTCTCTGAACTTTGACCAAATGTTCAAACGGGTCCCTGGACTTTATTTTTGTTCATTGAAGTCCCTGAACTTTGATACTATGTACACATTTGGTCCCTCTGTTAGTAAATTTGTTAAATATGTGTTAAGTAATGACATGGAATGAATGTATTTTTGTATTAATCACATGAGTTAGGTTATACAATTGTAATTGTCCGGTATTTGTTTTACTAAAGTAAAAAATTAAGCTTTTTTCTTCTCAAAAATCATCATATATAATAGAGTTTTCTTAAAAGAAATTTTCGGTCATTAAAATACTTTAAAATAAAATATCAACGGAAAATTATATCATTTATTTGGAAAATAGAAAGTTTTTTTTATTATAAAAAATATTTTTTAAAAACATATATTTTTAATATAATATAATTTTTTTTTACTTTAGTAAAACAAATACCAACCGATTACATGTGTATAACCTAACTTATTCC
The DNA here is from genome assembly GCA_963922045.1 of Persicaria maculosa. Taxonomy (NCBI): domain Eukaryota; kingdom Viridiplantae; phylum Streptophyta; class Magnoliopsida; order Caryophyllales; family Polygonaceae; genus Persicaria; species Persicaria maculosa. Next base: position 43,748,466 of record OY998258.1, read on the forward strand.
ATTAATATACCAAAATACATTGATTCTACATCATTATTTAACAAATTTACTAACAGAGGGACCAAATGTGTACAAAGTATCAAAGTTCAGGGACTTTAATGAACAAAAATAAAGTTCAGGGACCCGTTTGAACATTTGATCAAAGTTCAGGGACTATAGGTGGATTTTACCCTTTTATTTATTATCTGTTTCAATATTTTGATTGACTAAGTTATACCCTTTTTTTATTATTTAGTTATGGATAATTTATTTTAATAAAAATTGTTATCGACCAATCAGACTGGAATATATAGAACTTGGTGTATTCTATTTGTGGGCTTATTTGTATTTTTTTCCCTTTAATAAAATACTTTTACATAAAACAACATAATACTGGACTCATGGTCATATTAGGGAGATTAAAAAAAATCATATTTGGGTTAATTATGAAAAATATAGTTTTAAACATAACTTGATATCGTCACTCCCTCCTGGACTTTAATTTTTTGCAAAGGATAAAATAAATGACGGGTATTTTCGCCAAATGTCCCTAAGGATAAGACGAATTCACGTGATATACGAAAATTTGACATATTTTGCCAAATCCCTTGAGATTTTCATTTTTTTTTTTTTTTTTGACAAATGCCCCTGAGGTTTTCTTTTTAGTCAAATGCCCTTCGCCTAATTTGTTAATATTATGGTTGAAAATTAAAATGAATTAAAAAAATACCTCCATTGATGGATGTGGGAGCTACAAGAGAGAGACCCAAAAAATTTGACAAAACCCTTGCTGCCACTACTAGTAAACAAAAGCAAAAATCCACCAAGACAACTCAAAAACCTTGCAAAACGAATTTAAAAATTTCTACACAAAAAGGGTTGACTCAACACCCCAGGTTGGTTCTCTTGTGTTTTTTCTTGATTTGGAATTCTATCTTGTGTCAAGATGTGGACTCATTTTGTTGGATTTTTAGTTATCTCAGTGGATTTCTGGCAGTAACATTTTTTCCTGGGATTTTTTTTTGATGGATGTATTTTTTTTAAAACAAATTAAATTCCTTTTATTTTCGTTTTATTTTGAACCAAAATGTTAACAAATTAGACAAAGGAGTATTTGGTCAAAAAAATGAAAACCTCAAGATCTTTAGCTAAATATGTCAAACTTTAGTACGCCTTAATCTCAAGATCTTTGGCAACAATTCCGAATAAATTATCTAGCAATTTAAAACGCTTATAAATATATAGTTGAAGACTTAAGTGTGCATTGATCATTCGGTGACTTTGTAAGTTCATTCTTTTTTCGATTCGATGCTTGAGTAAAGTCCTTCCAATACCCCAAAAAATTCCTAAATATGCTTACTAAACTAATTAATGTACCTATTAAATAAGGTTGTATAAAATATGAAAATACCAAAGTTTCATTTTTGTTTTCCTGACTTTATTCTTGATAATTGATAAAGTCTAGATATACAATATATACACTAGTACAAAAATGGTTTTAGACAACGCCTTATAGACAACGGTTTTAAAAATAATGTTGTATATATTGGAAAAAAGTAGAGTTTTTGAGGACGCACAACGGTTATTAGTTATAACCGTTGTCTTTGCACTTACAAAGACAACGTATATATAAAGAACCGTTGTCTTACATATAGAAGAAATCTCAAAGAATACGGTTGACAGAACCGTTGTCTATGTTCAAATGAAACCGTTGTCTTTGTAATTACAAAGACAACGAATATACGAAGAACCGTTGTCACAAATATAGAAGACATCTCAAAAAATACAATTGATAGAACCGTTGTCTATGTCCAATTAAAACCGTTGTCTTTGTAATTACAAATACAACTGATATATAAAGAAACATTGTCATATATATATATAGGACATCTCAAAGAATACGATTGGCAGAAGCGTTGTCTATGTCCAATTGAAATCGTTATCTTTGTAATTACAAAGACAGCGAATATATAAAGAACCGCTGTCATAGACATATAGGACATCCTCAAACAATACAATTGAAAGAACCATTATCTATGTCCAATTGAAACCGCTGTCTATCCCCAATTGAGGGTAAGTGTTTTATCTTCTGAAATTAAAATAAAAAGTAAGAAATAAGTGCAAGATCTGATTTATTTAAGGGGGAAAAAACCTTGCTGATCCATCTTCTCAGCCCACGAAAACGCACGGTATTTGCCCTATCTCTCTTCGTCCCGTCAATCGGTGAATTAGAGCATCTTAGATTGAAGCTTCTTCGCGCAATCGGGGGTCCTCTACTCCCGACCTCTCTTTCATCTCCATCAGTGGTCCAGATTCTTCCTGGTACAGCGAATAGTGAGGCTGGATATAAAATCAAGGAATAAATGGCGAGGCAATCCCTTGGTGAATATGTCTGCATACTGGTACGGGGAGGGGACATGTAGGACACACACATGTCCCATAGCTACCTTCTCTCCAACAAAGTTGATGTCAATCTCCACAATTTTGGTTCTCAGATGGTGAACCGGGTTGTGAGCAAGGTATGTAGAACTAACATTGTCCGTATACACAATAGACGCCTGACTAAAAGGACAATGAAGCTCAAGCAATAGGTTGCGAAGCCAGGAACACTCAGCGACAACATTGGCAACACCACGATATTCCGCTTCAACACTAGAGCGAGAAACCACATGTTGGCGCTTAGAAGACCAAGACACAAGAGAGTCGTTGAGGAACACACAATATCTGGATGTAGACCGTCTGATGTATGGATACCCAGCCTAATCAGCATATATATAAGCAACCACGGATGGAGGAGAAACCGATGGGGTGATAGTGGTGCCAAGAGAAGTGGTACCCTGAATGTACCTGATAATGCGCTTAATATCTGCAAAGTGAGACTCTCTAGGGTGATGCATAAACAGGCAGACCTGCTGAATGACATAGCTAATATCCGGGTGGGTAAACATCAAATACTGCAAAACACATGCGAGTCTGAGATACAATGTGCGATCGGACACAGGTGGACCTTCGGCTTGAGACAGTTTGGCGGTGATCTCAACAAGAGTCGCAACAGGCTTGTAGTTAGTCTTATTGGCCTTGACAACAATCTCCTTTGCATATTTCTCTTGGGAGAGAAACAAGACGGACGCAGAGCGAGATGCAGAGACTCCCAAAAAGAAACTGAGTGGCCCGAGATCAGCCATAGAAAACTCGTTACTAAGCTGTGTAATAATAAAAGATCAAAAAGACTTTGAAGATGCACTAAGGATGATATAATCAACATCAAGAAGGAGATATGCAATATGATTACCCTAGCGAAACACAAATAGAGAGGAGTCACTCTTGCTACTAACAAAGCAAAGAATATATAGATAAGTAGCAAAGCGAAGGTACCATACCCGAGGTGCCTACTTGAGGCCATACAGAGACTTCTGCAAGAGGCAGACATGGCCTGGTTTGGTCCTGTCAGCAAACGCCGGTGGCTGGAACATGTATGAGGTTTCATTCAAATGACCTTGTAGAAACGTTCTCTTCACATCCAACTGATGAATATGCCAGTTCCTAGAGACAGCAAGCTGCAAGACAGTACGAATGGTAGCCGGTTTGACAACCGGACTAAACATGTCATCACAATCGACCCCCACCTGGTGAGAGTTGCCATTGGCAACCAGTCGCGCCTTATAACGCTCAAGAGATTCGTCAGAGCGAAACTTGTGCCGAAATAGCCACATGTACCGCACAATGTTCGCCCCAGGGGGCAAAGAACCAAAACCCAAGTATCGTTGCTAATAAGAGCCTTATACTCATCGAGCATGGCAGTATTCCAATTCAGGTCTAAGGCGGCTGTTTTGTGAGAGGTGGGGATGAGCGATATGTGAGAGATGGAGAGGTCAAAAATCTGTTTGGGGCGAAAGATGCCACCCATGCTTTGAGTTTGGATCTGGTTGACTAACTGTGTGGGGTTAGGTGCTGGGGCAGGGGATACAGCTGACGGGACAGAGGCTTGAGCTGAGAGGACGAGGGCTACAAAGGGCTGGACGGGGGTAGAAGGTGGCAGGATAGGTGCTGCATGCGGCAGGATATGGGCAGTCTGTGGTAGGATATGTGCTGCAGGTTGCGGTAAGGGAGAGTTGGGTGCTCGGGCCGGAGATGTAATAGCATTCGGAGAAGAGGGATATAGTTGGTGAAGGAGGTAGGGTGTAGGGTAGTCATCAAAAGGGGGCGAGGTGTTTGGGGATGTAGGGGGACTAGAAAATGGGAAGGTGATCTCATCGAATGTGACATGGTGTGAGAATATGACACGTTTGGTAATGGGATCAAAACACCTATACCCTCTATGATTGGAGGGGTAGTCGAGGAAAACACAATGTGTGGATCGAGGAGCAAGTTTATGACGGGCAACAAATGCTTGGTTGGGGTAACATCAGCAGCCAAACACACGGAAGTGGTCGTATTTTGGAGTGACTCGGAATAAGATCTCAACAGGGCACCAATTCTGGATGGTTGTGGAAGGAGTGATGTTGATAAGATAGCATGCTGATTCAATAGCATATGACCAATACTGCAGGGGGACATGCCCATGGATAAGGAGAGTCCTCATGTAAGTGGTGAGGGTGCAAATGCTCCATTCGGCTTTCTCATTATAGGAGGAGGTGTGGGGACAAGAGAAGCGGAACTGAATGCCATGAGTAGAGAAGAAGGATTTAAGGGCATTGTTGTTAAACTCACCTCTCATGTCACATTGAAAGGATTTAATGGGGAGGTTGAATTGGGTGCAAACAAGGCTATGGAAGGTCATAAGGTGAGTAATAACTTCAAATTTGTACTTTAGGGGAAATACCCAAAAATAATGAAAGAATGCTTCAACCAACACAAGGGCATAGTGAAAACCATCATGACTGATAATGGGAGAAGTCCATAGATTACCATGAATGATGTCAAATGGAGCGTGCACCTAAGTATAAGACGTGTCAAAGGGCAATCTAATGTGTTTGTCAAATTGGCACGTCGGGCAACTAGTGAAAGGAGGGGCTTTATTGCAGAAAATAAGTCTGGACCTGAGAGACTCAAAAGTCGGAGAGCTTGGATGACAAAGACGGGCGTGCCAGAGAGATGCAGAACGGGCAACTGCTCATGATAGATTGGTTGTTGCAGGAGAGGTGACAGGATCTATGTTAACGATGACAGAATATATATTTCAGGTGACAGGATAAAGGTCTCCGGCGCTATTACATCTCATGAGCGGGGCCCCAGTTGTGAAATCTTTGACAGCAAACCCAAAGCGGCCAAACTCAATGGAGATATTATTATCTGTGGTGTTGCGATGAATGGACACAAGATTCTTTATTAAGACGGGGGAAACGAGGATGTTGTTAAGGCTTAGGTCGGTGGTAGGGGTCGGTAATGTAGTTTTCCCAAGACCCAAGGTTGGAATGCGTTCACCATTGCCGACAATAATGGATGTAGAAAGGCTCTTAGAAGCAGGGACAGAAATTATACCTGGGTTGTGCAACATGTGCGCAGTGGCTCTGCTATCCATATACCAATTCGGATCGACAGGTGACACGCCTATAGTTGTCAGAGTGGCTGGCTTCCTATGTCGAGACGATGGCCATGATCCCGCTGTGAAGGCCTAATCCAGATGGTGCAGAGGGAGCCCGAGGATTCCCTGTTGGCTCGAGTATGGCCTCATTGGAGAGGCGTACGGGGGAGGCAGAAGGGCATAGGCCGAGTAGCCCTAGGGATGGGCTCCAATGGGGGAATACCCCCTCTGTAAATGAGTTGGAGGGCGATAGCCTCGACATGAGGCTGATGGTGATTGTAGAAAGCCATAATCGTCACCGATCTGCTAGTGCTAGGAAGAATATCGTCACAAAGAGGGCAACAGGACACAGTGGCAATGGTGACAGGACACAGTGCCAATGGTGACAGGACACAGTGTCAAATTCACCAAATTAGGGTTTGGCGGAAAAAGGAGAGTAGTGGAGAGAGGGAAAACAGAAAGAGATGCGATGCGAAGAGAGGTGGAGGCTGGAGCACTGCTAGGAGAGGGAGCGACTGATAGAGGAGGAAGGAGGGTGGCCAACGGGTGGTGGCCGGCAACAGAGAGGGTGGAGGGGACTAATAGAGAGATAAGGAAGAAGATAGGTGGGGAATCTGGGTAGTTGAACGATCGTCAAGGACGGAGAAGCCAACGTAGGGAGGAGGGAGGGTCGACGACAGGGAGAGGATGGCCGGCGACAGAGAGGGAGGAAGAAGGACGAAAGGATCGATGGTAGGCTAGGGCAAAATTTTGGAAAATCCTAGAGAAAGCCTGATACCATGTCAGAGTGAATAATCCCCGTTGGGGTTGCCTTCGCTATCATTAGAATGTATATAGGACTACAACATAGTTAACCCTAATTACAGTTGGGTAATTGGGCCTATACATATATTCTATCTAACATGAGGAATGCCTTGATTCCAATAATGGAGTGGCTAAAAAATCGAAAGGAAAGTGTTAGGGATTGTTGGTAAGAATAACGAGCCTGCAGCGGAAGAACGAAATTATAAATAGAGAGAAATAAGGCAAGATATACCACATAAATTTTTACGCGGGAAATCCGACTACCTGGTGGAAAACTCACTGGCGGGAAGAGGCAAGAAATCCACTATCAAATAAGAAAGAGTACAATGAACCTTGTATGGATTACATGGGGTAATGGACAAAACTCTCTCTTTACAACAAATTAAGTGGAATATGATATTTGGAAGGAGAATAATTTATGTGTAGATCGATGGGCAAGTGTTTATGGATTGATGAAACGTGGAGAGGAACATCCTATTGATAGCCATCAAGCCATTGGGACCTCTTGGAGTGTGGAAGCTTTTAGGGCCCGTTTGGAAAGGGTATATAGATATTGGATATAAGCTATGGGTATTAGATATAGATATCAATCTATGGGTATTGGGTATGGGTATGTGATTGATATCTATATCTTATATCTAGTGTTTGGAAAGGATATATAGACATTCTAATCCTAATTCGAATAGAATCCGGACAGATGCATTAGGGTTCGAACATTTCGAATTGGAAAGATGCATTTTAGGGTTCCAAAATTTGAATAGAACCCCTACAATTAAAAACAGTTGCACTTGCGGGGCTCCTGCAAATGTTCCCTAAGCAAACGAACAACACAAAGATAGGTTTCAATTCAACAGATGCAGAAGATGCCATTCATGAAGCTCTGACCACGCCCTTCCTCGCGAGTCAAATTGCGTGATTTCTGGCTGATCCAACTTAAACGGGAAGGGAATTGGAGAGATGAGTGTGGCTGATTTTGGGGTTGAAGAACAAAGGGGGTAGTACAGAGGGATCTGTTGCAAATTGGTAAATAAGGAGAGTGATGATGAAATGCTCCTCTCACTGTGTTTGTGCCAATTTTTGCAGGAGATTAGAGAAGGAGAAGGAAGAGAAGAAGTAACGCTTAGTCTCATATTCCTATATCCCCAAAATTTTGGAGATATCCAAAACTAAAAAATACCCTAGAATTAGTATATGGGGATATAGGATTGATATCCATATACCAATTTAGTTAAACATACCAAACAGGGTATATAGATATTGGGTCTTCTATACCCATAACCTATATCTATATACCCATCCCAAACAAGCCCTTAGTGTTAGATAGAATATATGTATAGACCCAATTACCCAATTGTAATTAGGGGTAACTATCTTGTACTTCTATATATATTCCAATAATACCGAAGACAACTTCAACAGGGATTATTCACTCTGACAGGGTATCTGAGCATCTAGGGTTTCACCAAAATTAACCCTAATTAATTTTTTCGATCCCTACCCCTCCCTTCGCCCTCCCTCCGCGCCCTTGCGACTGTATCTTTTTTTTTGAACTGGTAAATATATATAAGATGGGTGTAACTAAGTTATAAAAGCACGGAGACCATACAAAAGGTCTCGTGGGAAAATACAACGGACTAGACTACGCAAAAGTGTCCCTAAAAAACTCCTCTCTCAAGACTATGGGTGTGTATGGCTGCCAAATTCAACTGTTAAAATTATAAACTTTGTAGCTGTTAAAATTATAATCTGGTTTAATTGGGGTATGGGAGGCAAAATAAGTCAAAAACCGGTTAAAAAAAATGGTTTAAATATAAGCCGGACAATGCAGCTTATTTAGGAGTTTCTTTTTCCATAATTACAAATTTACCCCTAATATTTTCCCAAATTCACCAACGTGCCAACCACACCTGCCCAGTTATTTCAGAGAGTCTTCTTCAACCTCTCCTCCTCGTTCTTGTCCTGTCCTCTCCACCATCTCTGGCTTGCTCTCTATTCAGGCTTGTGTTGATTCGATTTGTTGTTTTCGATCTATGCGAGCTTGTAGTCAAAATCCGGGGCTCAAAAATTGGGGTTTCTTAGTCCTTGTCGTTTTCGAGATTGGGTCCGACTGTTTGTGGCTTGAATTCGAATCGGTTGAGGTTCGATCTTGCTTGCTTTGATGGCGGTTGTGATCAATAAAGCTTCGATCGATTGATCTTCGTGGTCCATCTTGAGGCACTGATCTGATTTTCGGGATTGTTGTTCTTCGGGAACGCAAACCCTAGATCTGAAAAATATGGGTTTTTGAGGTTCGAATTTGGGGTTCGTGCTCCTTGACGGAGATCTCCTCCACAGATCTGAGGCAGGGCGACGCTTTTCTCGCCACCGTGTTCCTTCGACGGGACACTTGGAGGCGATGGTGCTGCTGCCTAGGGTTGTCGGTGGCGAGGCAAGAGGTTGCAGGCGCATCTGCTTTTCTCACCGGATTCTCTAGCCTGCAAATCACCCCCTTTAAACACTTGTTCTATTCACATAGAGTGATTACAATATTTGATCTATCGATTCGAGAGTGATTACAATATTTTCAAGATGGTCCTTATTACGACGTAGTCATCGCAGACATTTGTACGTGTAATTGTAGGATTGCTCATTGTTGTAAAATTTATCAAAGGTTATCCCAAATTATTAAGCTAAAAAGATCAAAACACCCTTTTCACAAATACTAAATTCATATATCAAAATTAAAACACTTGTGCCCCATACGCAGCTTATATTGCAGTTTAAAATTTTAACTACTTTTACCATCTGTTTATAAATTTTACCTTGTTTATAATTTTAGTCAGTTTATTAACCCCATCCCATACAAACCCTATCTATCGACATCACCACCCTTTACACCCAATTCTCTAAACCGTATGTACCCAATCCCTCTAATTCATCAATCTTTTCACCCAAGCTTTTCTACCCTATTCCTGCACTTACACTTGATGGAGATTCTGTTTCTGCAAGCTTTTATGATCTCCATGGCACACTCTGTCGGGTTGCATTGTGCACCCATGAAGATCATTTGGTTCCTGGTCCTCCAAGTCGTGTACACGAAAGAGCACAGCACCAGCAGCTTGCCTTGAAACATAGCTCCCTTCCTCTTCCCTTCTGGCTCTCTCTCGAACCATTGCATCCACTCGTGGAGGGTGCCGAATCTCACACCCATGCCAAGCCGATCACATACCCTGTTCTGTATATATCTCTGACCACTTTGCATTCGAACCAGAGATGGTCCGCAGTTTCTTCCTACTATTTGCAGAACGGGCACCAGGCTGCATCAGGTCCTAACCAATGCTTAATAACGCGTCCAGTTTGGAGCCGTTTCCTCACAGCTAGCCATGTAATAAATGACCTACGCCTGCACTGGGCACGTTTCCAAATAAAACTGCCCCAATCGCACTGCTCTCCATGGTCTCTAACCATCTCGTACACTTTCCCGCTGGATACCCCTCCATTAGGATGAAGAAGGGAGCTCTAGACAAGCATACCATGGGGCTGCCATTGTATCTTGTCACCCTCTTTGTGACGGTAATCTACCTTGCACCAGCTGATCGACCATTGTATCCTCTCACCCTCTTTGTCACGGTAATCTACCTCGTACTAGCTGATCGACCATTGTATCCTCTCACCCTCTTTGTCACGGTAATCTACCTCGCACTTGATGATTGACGACGTTTATGACTTTCTACAATCAACATCAGCCTCCCATCGAGATTATTTCCCCTTTAAGTCATTTACAGAGGGGTGTTCCCCCAATGGAGCCCATCCCCAAGGCTACCCGGCCTATGCCCTTCCGCCTCCCCAGTACGCCTCTCCAATGAGGCCATACCTGAGCCAACAGGGACTCCTCAGGCCCTCTCTGCCCCATTCGGATCAGGCCTTCGCAGCTGGATCATCGCCATCATCTCGAAACAGGCAGGCGGCCACCCTGACACCTATGGGCATTTCACTTGCCGATCCGAATTGGTACATGGATAGCGGAGCCACTGCACACATGTCTCACAACCCAGGTATAATTTATATCCCTACTTCTAAGAGCCATTCTACATCTATTATTGTCAGCAATGGTGAACGCATTCCTACCTTGGGTCTTGGGAAAACTACATTACCGACCCCTACCACCCACCTAAGCCTTAACAACCTCCTCGTCTCCCCCGGCTTAATAAAGAACCCTGTGTCCATTTGTCACCTCACCACAGACAATAATATCTCCATTGAGTTTGACGGCTTGGGGTTTGCTGTCAAGGATTTCACAACTGGGGCCCCGCTCATGCGATGTAATAGCACTGGAAACCTTTATCCCGTCTCCTCAAATATATATCCTGTCATCAACAACATACATCATGTCACCTCCTCTGCAACAACCAATCTATCAGCAGTTTCTCGTTCGGCTTCTCTTTGACATGCCCGTCTTGGTCACCCAGGTTCTCCTGCTTTTTAGTTTCTTCAGTCTCAGAGCTATTCAATGTAATACAGGGACGAAACCTACCAGTTGTCCTGTATACCAACTTGACAAACATTCTAGGTTACCGTTTGCTAATTCTGTCACTCCTGCTTTTGCCCCTTTTGACATTCTTCACGGTGATCTATGGACATCTCCGGTTCTTAGTCATGATGGGTTTCATTATGTGCTTGTGCTTCTTGATGCTTTCTCTCATTATTTGTGGATCTTCCCCCTCAAGTACAAATCTGAAGTTGTCTCTCACTTCATTACCTTTTGAATTTGGTAAATAAAGCGCGGCCATCCGAGGTTCGAACCGGGGACCTTTGGGTACTACCCACAAGTCCTTTCCGGTTGAACCATTTCGGAATGGTTAACAATAATGCCCTCAAATCTTTATTCTTCACTCATGGCATTCAATTCAGATTCTCTTATCTACACACTTCATCTCAAAATGGGAAGGCCGAACGAATGATCCGCTCCCTCATCAAGTCTATGAGAACCCTTCTTATCCATGGCCAGGTCCCTTTGACATATTGACCTTACGCAGCCGAGACGGCATGCTATCTTCTCAACATCACTCCTTCCACAACTATCCAAAATTGGTGCCCGGCTGAAGTCCTATATCGCGTCACTCCAAAATATGACCACCTTCGTGTCTTTGGTTATTTGTCCTATCCAAACCAATCATTAGTTGCTCCTCACAAACTTTCCCCTTGCTCTACTCCGTGTGTCTTTCTTGGGTACCCGTCTCATCATAGGGGGTACCGTTGTTTGGACCCCATCCAGAAGCGCATCATCATCTCGCGCCACGTCACTTTTGACGAATCTTCCTTTCCCTTCTCCCGCCCTCTAGCTTCCCCTTCTCCCTCATAGGGGTGATATACGAGAAAACAAGCTCGAGTAGTAAGTGTTTAAGCTCGGCTCGTTTACAAATAGGCCGAGCTCGAGATCGAGCTCCATTTTAAAACGAGCCCAAGCTAGTGCTCGAGCTCGGCTCGTGAGCTGGGAAGGGTGCTCAAGCTCGAGCTCGTGAGCTCACTTATATTCAAGTCGAGCCGAGCTCGAGCTCGTTTACTCGTATACAAGGAAGCAAGTTGTTGGATCAAATCTGGCACGAGAGCGAGATCGAGCCCCTACGAGCGAGGATAGTGAGATGGTGGACCAGATCTGAGGGAGACTCGATGGAAAACGCCAATGGAGGATGAGCAAGATAGAGAAAGCAATAGTGAAATTGAGAGAGCAAGAGCGAGATCTGATTTCTAAGACTAGATTTGAGAGCGAGAGATCGAGGCTGAGTGAGAGCGAGATCTGAGACCAGATCTGAAAGTGAGAAAGCGAGTTCGAGAGTGAGACTGAGCGAGATCGAGAGCGAGACTGAGCGAGAGAGCAAGAGCGTGACAGAGCGACTGTGTGAGATTAAGCAGCAGAGGAAGGGAGATAGCGAGATTGAGAGAGATAGAGTGAGCCAGAGAGAAAAAAGATGAGGAGTAGAATGAGCGAGCGAGAGAGAAGAGATTGAGAAAGAAGGCTGACGGCTAGACTAAATAAGCAAGGGTTGGGGCGCTGGGCAAGGGAAAAAGAAGAGAGGGGTAATATAAAATCTAGGGGTAAAAATGTCATTACAATCTAAAACGAGCAAGCTCGAGCTCGACTTTAAGCTCGAACTCGGCTCGTTTTTAAATTCAAACGAGCTCGAGTTGAGCTTTTTCCGAGTCGAGCTTGAGCTACTCAGCTTGAATATCAGCCCTACTCCCTCAAATGTGCCCTCGACTGACGACACATCACCTTTTCACACCATCCATTTTCTCTCCAATTCTTCTAGGGCTATTACACACCATGACCCTCTTGCTAGCCCTCCGGGTACATAGCCTGCCGCACCACAACACCCACTGTCAGCTGCTCCACCGATCCCGCAGCCTGCCTCTGCCCCTCTCCAGCAGCCTGCCTCTACCCCTCTCTAGTCGTCGGCCTTTCCCCCAGCAGCTCCCGTCCAGTACCCTACAGCCCCCGTCATGTCACCTCAAGCATATGTCTCGTCAGCTGCAGTCCCTTCCCTATCACCTAACCCCATCCAGCCGATCAACTGGATCCAAACTCGGAACATGAGTGGTATCTTTCGTCCCAAATAGATTTTTGACCTCTCCGTTTCTCACGTATCTCTCATCCCTAACTCCCACAAAATAGCCGCCTTATACCCGAATTGGAATTTTTCCATACTCGATGAGTACAAGGCTCTTATTAGCAACAATACTTGGGTTTTTGTTCCTCGGCCCCCTGGGGCCAACATTGTGCGGTGTATGTGGATCTTTCGGCACAAGTTTTGCTCTGAAGGATCTCTTGAGGGCTATAATGCACGATTGGTTGTCAATGGCAACTCTCAGCAGGTAGGGGTCGATTGTGATGACACTTTTAGTCGGGTTATCAAACCGGCTACCAACCGTACTATCTTGCATATTATTGTCTCCGGGAACTGGCCTATTCATCTGTTGGATGTGAAAAACGCGTTTCTACATGGTTATTTGAATGAAACTGTGTACATCTTCCAGCCGTCTAGGTTTACTGACAGGACCAAACCAAGCCATGTTTGTCTCTTGCAGAAGTCTCTGTATGGCCTTAAGCAGGCACCTCGGGCATGGTACCTTCGTTTTGCTAATTATCTACATATGCTTGGCTTTGTTAGTAGCAAGAGTGACTCCTCTCTATTTGTGTTTCGCCGGGGTAATCAGATTGCATATCTCCTTCTATATGTTGATGATATCATTCTCACTGCATCTTCAGAGTCTTTTCGATCTTCTATTATTGCACAGCTTGGTAAGGAGTTTGCTATGACTAATCTCGGGCCACTTAGTTTCTTTTGGGGAGTCTTTACACCTCGTTCTGCGTCTGGCTTGTTTCTCTCCCAGGAGAAATATGCAAAAGAGATTGTTGCCAAGGCAAATATGTCTAACTGCAAGCCTGCTGCAACTCCTGTTGAGACCACCGTCAAACTGTCTCGAGCGGAAGGTCAACCTGTGTCCGATCCCACATTGTATCGCAGCCTCGCAGGTGCTTTGCAGTATTTGACGTTTACCCACCCGGATATTAGCTCTGCCATTCAGCAGATCTATCTGTTTATGCAACATGACCCTAGAGAGTCTCACTTTGCAGCTCTTAAGCGCATCATCAGGTACATTCAGGGTACCGCTTCTCTTGGCACCACTATCACCCATCTGCTTCTTCTCTCTCCATGGTTGCTTATACAGATGCCAATTAGGCAGGATATCCAGACACCAGACGGTCTACATTCGAATACTGCGTGTTCCTCAACGACTCTCTTGTATCTTGGTCTTCTAAGCGCCAACATGTGGTTTCCCGCTCTAGTGCTGAAGCGGAATATCGCGGTGTTGGCAATGTTGTCGCTGAGTGCGCTTGGCTTCACAACCTATTGCTTAAGCTTCATTGTCCTCTTAGTCAGGCATCTATTGTGCATACATACAATGTTAGTGATACATACCTTGCTCACAACCCGGTTCACCATCAGAGAACCAAACATGTGGAGATTGACACACAGTTTGTTCGTGAGAAGGTAGCTACGGGACATATGCGTGTCCTACATGTCCCCTCCCGTACCAGTATGCTGAAATATTCACCAAGGGATTGCCTTGCCATTTATTTCTTGATTTTAAATCCAGTCTCACTATTCGCTGCCCTCTTGTTTCGATTGAGGGGGTATGTTAGATAGAATATATGTATAGACCTAATTACCTAATTATAATTAGGGTTAACTATCTTGTACTTATATATATATATTCCAATAATAGCGAAGGCAACCCCCAATGGAGATTATTCACTCTGACAGACGGATAGTCTGTCTACCGATTCGTCGACCTCTTGAGTTACCGGACAACATGTTACCTGATATCTCAAATTCCTACATGATAAAAAAATTAAACATATAGTAGAGTAGCTACCAACTTATATACAAACAGGGTCAACCCATGGGCCGTGCGGATAGTGCAATTGCACAGGGCCTCAAAATTTTGGGGGCCTCGTATAGGTATTATAATATGTGTGTGTGTGTGTGTGTGTGTACATATAAATTGCGTACTGTATCAAGTTGGTGAGGTAGAGGAGTTGGTAGAGGGACACGCTGGTAACAGGAATGACGTGAGTTTGAATCCCTGCGGCAGCAAAAGCTTGATTTTTTTTTATAAAAACAGTAATTTCATCAGGGAGCAGCCCATTCCCATATTTTTAGGCCCATCCCATTTCGATTCTTTCTTCCCTAAAAAATTACAAAAGTGTTCGCCTTTTTTTTTGCCGTAACAATTTACAAAGAAACCCTAATATAGGTCAAATCAATTCAACTTATTCAACCATTGCAATTGTCTCTTCAAGCTCAACGATTTCGATAGGTAATCTCAAATTTTAACTATATTCTTTTGTTAGTTTTTACTTTTTAATTTCTGAGATGATCATTTTTTTTGTTATTGTTTTAAACCTTTCTACCTTTTTAATTAGCATTTCTCATTCTCTTACTTTTGCACCTTTTGATATTATTCATTGTGACTTGTGGACCTCTCCTATTTTGAGTGCTAGTGGTTTTCGATATTATTTGGTTGTCCTTGATGATTTTACCAATTTTGTTTGGGTTTTCCCCTACACCACAAATCGGAAACACAAAGTCATATTGTCAATTTTTACACATTTGTTCGCACCCAATTCAATTTGCCTGTCAAGTCTATTCAGTGTGACATGGGAGGCGAGTTTGACAACACATTCGTCCGCTCCTTTTGTCAACAACATGGGATAGCCCTCCGCTTCTCGTGTCCTCAAACCTTTCCAAAAAATGGCAAAGCGGAACGCATTCTCTGCACCCTCAATGACAAAACTCGCACACTCCTACATCACGCCTCTCTCCCCCTCTCCTGTTGGGTTGAGGCCCTTCACATGGCCACTTATCTCCACAATAACCTTCTCTCCAAAGCGATTGGAAACTCCAACACAACCTTGGCACTCTACAAGCGCTGCCCTTCCTACAATCACATTAGAGTATTTGGATGTCTTTCTTTCCCCAACATGAGTGCCACCGCCCCTCACAAGCTCTCCCCACGTTCCAACAAATGTGTCTTCTTGGGAATCTCCCCGCACCATCGAGGCTACCGTTGTCTTCGCTTGGATACTAATCGGGTTGTCACTTCGCGCCATGTGATTTTCGACGAACAAACCTTCCCATTCGCCTCACCACCCACCCCTGTTGTCCCCAACCCCCCTACACCACCCAATTCTGACGAATTCTCACCCCTCCTACGCCACCTATTTCAACAGGCCTCGTCCGGAACATCACCTGCCACCCACCAGCCCCCCGCCGAATTTGATAGGCTGCGACCGCAGCACCCTGCTGCGCCCGCGACACACCATGCTGCGGGGGACCACCCCCTGACGGCGCCCGCCGCAGCCCCCGCAGCACCCCATGCCGCTCTCCTACCCCCCCCCCCCCCCCCCCCCCCCGCGCAAGCGGCACCAGTTAACCCCCCGCATCCGCTTGCATCCCCCGTCCAATCCATGAAGACCCGGTCCCAATCCGAGATCTTCAAACCTAACCCCAAATACAACCTTCTCACTCCGTCCCCCGACACATCCCCTCTCCCCAAATCACCCCACAAGGCCTTACAGGACCCGAACTGGCACGCCGCCATGATGGATGAGTTTAGTGCTCTAATTAAAAACGGCATGTGGTACCTCGTTCCAAGGCCTCGGGACACTAATATCATTAACTCATGTGGTTGTTGAAACATAAGTATAGGTCTGGCGGGAATCTTGATCGACACAAGGCTCGCCTAGTGGTCAATGGAAAGCCTCAGGAGGTTGGAGTTGACTATGATGAGACTTTCAGCCCGGTCGTCAAACCGGCTACCATCCGCACAGTTCTGAGTATCTCCCTCACCAAGGACTGGCCTATCCACCAGCTGGACGTCAAGAATAACTTCCTTCACGGCAACCTTCAGGAGACTGTGTATATGCATCAGCCACCAGGCTTCTATGATCGCACCCGCCCATCCCACGTCTGCCTTCTCCGAAAGTCTCTCTATGGATTAAAACAGGCGCCTCGCGCCTGGTATCAGCGATTCGCCACGTACCTCACTAGTATTGGGTTTCAGGGCAGTCAGTCTGATCACTCCCTCTTTGTGTTCCACTCAGGGTCTGACACCGCCTATCTTCTCCTATACGTCGATGACATTGTGCTCACAGCTTCCTCTACATCCCTCCTGTCTAGGCTGATGGCCCTGCTGCGTTCAGAGTTTGCCATGACTGATCTCGGTTCCCTGAGCTACTTCCTCGGCGTCTATGTGTCTTGCATTCCTACTGCATTGTTTCTTCATCAGCAGAAGTATGCCCTTGAGATCGTCGACAAAGCCGGAATGACGTCTTACAAGCCCGCCACCACTCCTATCGACTGCAAGTCCAAGCTCGATGCTGCCTCCAGTCCTAAGGTTGAGGATCCTACAGCCTACCGCAGTCTGGCCGGTGCCCTCCAGTATCTGAGGTTCACTCGGCCGAACATCGCCTTTGCCGTCTAGCAGATGTTGTAGAAGGAAATCGAGATTGCAAATAGATAAAAGTAAGATAGGCAAACCAATTCCGTCCCTTGCAAATGATTACAAGACCTCCTCCTGATGCAAATCTCACAGACAGACAGAAATAACAGAGAAAAGCAGAAAAGAAAGCAAAGCACAGAAACTGGTCGATATCGACCACTGGTACGTACTCGATATCGAGTAAAAATATCGATCAAAAGAGACTAGAAATCGACAAACACAAAGAAAAACCAAACACAGTAACTCGATCTCGACAAATCTTCCTCGATATCGACTAAGCTTCTCGATATCGACAAAAATTCCCCGATGTCGAGTACAGACAGAAACTTAAATTGCAACTTTTCGAACGAAAACAAATGTAAACACGAAATTAATTCAATAAACTAAAGACTTCCAAGGTCAGGGTTTCAACACCACAACGATAACCATGCAAAATAACACATAAAGGCATAAAAGATCATGCTTTTCATCAAATAATTTTCGTTATTAACAAATAGGAATATAGAGGCTTTCGCATAAACCCTAATTGTTACTAACCCTTTTCACATAATTACTCCAAGTTGTATTAAGATCACTTTTGCTTCAATAACACAAACAAGGATCACCTTTAACTTTCGCAAAAGAATCATGCTTATAAAGATAGAAGACGAATTGCATAAAAAATCAAACCTTTACCGCATCACCTCACATGGCTACCGTCGGGCTCACCCCGACCCTAGAAGTTGGTGGACTACTCGCTCTTCATCATAAATAGATTCATCAATAATAAAAGGAAATAACTTTGCATTAAATAAACTAAAAAGAAAGCTTACAACCGAACAAGCCAAATCCGCTCTCGCAATAATCGGGTATTCTGATGCAGATTTTGCAGGCTATAAGGTGGATAGGAAGAGCACATCAGGATGTTGCCAATTCTTAGGAGCATCTTTGATCAGTTGGCATTCTAAGAAACAAAACTCAGTTGCCCTATCCACTGCAGAAGCCGAATACATAGCAGCTGGAGCATGCTGCTCCCAAATCCTTTGGATAGCTCAACAAATGCGAGATCTTGGCATCAACCTCAAAGACATTCCCATTAAGTGTGACAATACAAGTGCCATCTCCATTACAAAGAATCTTGTTCAGCATTCAAGGACCAAACATATTGATGTAAGGCATTATTTCATTAGAGACCATGTTGAAAAAGGTGATGTGTCCATTTCTTTTATTTCAACTGATTATCAATGGGTTGACATTATTACTAAGCCATTGGCAGAGGACAGGTTCACCTTCATTAGACGAGATATTGGGATGCTTAACAAGGATGCACTTTCGTAGGGGGAGCTTTCCCTTTACGAAAGATAAATTCTACTCAGTGTCAAGACCCTTGAGTTTTATGTCAAGGTTTGTGAACTGAATGGTAGAAAACAGATATCGGATCGTATATATTTGGTTAATATCTCTTTAGATATTTGATCAAGTATTATTTTTATCTCTTTAGATATTTTTATCGGATTTCAAAATAATATATTTATGTCACATATTTTATCCGTTGAGATATTTTTGGAACAAAATATTTTTGGTTATTTCCCTCCTATTTTAAAATGGTTAAGAGAAGATTTGAATTTTGAATTGAAATATTTTTCAAATTGGCAATGTTATCATTACATACATTGGAACCCTAAAACCCGTCCCATCACTCAAATCTCTCCTATTTAAAACCCAAATCCCACTAGCTTATCCCATAACTTCAGAAAACCTAAAAACCCTTTCAACTCTCCTTCTTCAACCTCTCAAACCGACCTGAAACCTTAAGCCAATTACCTCCATGGCCCCCAAAGCGAAGAAAACCTCCACTCCCAAAAGACTTGGCACCACCCCCAAGGGACGCCAGGCTAATGCTACTTCCCCTACACCTGAACCCACTCCTTAAGCTATCGTCCCTGCTTTTGTCCAGAGCACCATCGCTGAGAGCACGACTACAGTAACCAATAGCTCTAAAAAACGCTCAGCGAAGAAGCCTCTCAGTGCAAAGCAGAAAGGGAAAAAGAAGGTCATCGCTGAGGAGGTGGATGAGGAGGAAGAAGAGGAGGATCTCGACGCTATTCTGGAAAGGGATGCCGCCAAGGAAGCTGAAGAAGAAGCCTTAAGGAGAAAAACGGCCGAGGAGGAGGCCGAGCTTGCAAGGAAATTGGCCGAGGAGAAGGCCGAGAGAATTCGGAAAGAGGCTGAGAAGGAGGTTCCCAATGAGGAGGAACCAGAGGAAGAAGAAGAGGAGGATGATGAGACCGGTGATGACAAGGATGCTGAAGGAGACAACAGTGATGGGTCCGCTGAGGACTCGGGGTCTGAGGTTGAGGAGGAAGATGAGCCAGAACCTGTTGCCTCTTCTTCTCCTTCTCCTCCTCCCCCGTCTTCAAAGAAGCGGAAAGCCCCAGCAGTTGTCAAGCCTCCATCTCCAAAGCGTACCAGGAAGGGTACCCTCAGAGGCCTTGAGGCGCCTGCCAAGAGGACTGCTCCAACACAGGCTCGAAGGAAGAATGCTGATCCACCTGCCTACATCCAGGTAAACCAATCCTTACCCTCTTCATGGTTTGAAAATGCTGAAACGGCTGGAAAGTGGGTAGATGAGTTTCGAACTCGTAGGATCTGCTGTTCTGATTTTTTGGATATTGCGTTCTTTGAAGCTTTGAATTTACCATGCATTGCTCTCCTTAAAAAATCCCCAGCCTGGACCCTACTCAACCTTGAATCTATCTACTATCCCCAACTTACCCGCCTGTTCTACATAAACCTAAAAGCCAAAAACAATGTCGACGGTTGGTCTTTGGAATCCATCGTCAAAGGGGTTAGAATCTCTTTCAACTCCATTGACTTTGCTGATTTCCTTGGCCTACCTAGACCTTGTCCACCCTCTCCCGAGAACCCCACAAAAGAACAGTGCCTAGCCCTTGCCCGATCCAAATATCTCCTACCCGAAGCATCTAACAGCACTTCAAAGCAGCTTACCCACTCATCCCTTACCCTAGAGGCAAAGATTATTTTTAACATCATTGTGCATTGCCTCTTACCCCGTCTTAACTCTGGCTTGCTCCTTACCGATAATGCCATGGTCCTACTTTACCGAATCCTAAATGGTCTTGATCTTGATCTGGCCAATACCATTTTAGGATCCATGGCTCACACTAGAAAAGCCAGGAAAGGAACTCCCCTCCCCTTTGCCACCCTTTTGACCCATATCTTCAAAGCTTCTGGAATCAATTTCAAAAATGAAGAACAACAGCGTCATATGGGTAAGTTTGACTCCAAGAGCCTTGAAAAGATTGGCATCACTCAGTCCCCCCAAGGGACTTGGAGTCTTGCCTCTCCTTCAAAAGCTCTTCCCACTGCCTCAGCCGTTGATGAACGCATGGACAACCTGGAGTTGGGCTTGGAGGAAGTTCGCCTGGATTTCAAGGAGCTGCACAAGGAGTTTATGACGGAGATGAGCGGGGTAACCAAGCTGTTGCAAGATCTGAGGTCGCTGCTCACTGATGATGCTCCGGAAGATGAAGCTTAGCCTTACCCTACCCTACCCTAACCCCAAATCTAAAACATTGTTGGTTTTTGGAAACTATTTCAAAACTTTTGGTGACTGTTTTAACTCCTCCCTTTGTTGAAAGACAAAAAGGGGGAGATGATCTGCTGTGGTTTAGACATTAAAAACTTTTTAAACTGCTATGAAGGTCTTGGAAGACCTTGCTTTGTTTTCAGTTGGATATTTTTCATGCTTTAAAATTCTGATCCAACATTCGTCTAACCCATGC
Source organism: Persicaria maculosa (assembly GCA_963922045.1). Taxonomy (NCBI): domain Eukaryota; kingdom Viridiplantae; phylum Streptophyta; class Magnoliopsida; order Caryophyllales; family Polygonaceae; genus Persicaria; species Persicaria maculosa. Next base: position 43,769,604 of record OY998258.1, read on the forward strand.
AGGTACTTAGTCCGATTTTACTTATATTATATATGCTTGACTAAGTTGCAGGGATGCATAGGTTTTGGCTTTCATCAAGGGGGAGATTGATAACTCCACTCCATTGATGAAAATCGGAATAAGTTTCAAAGGCTTTGGCAGTCTGTTTTTTGTCAAAGGTCTTGAAGCTTTAGCAGTGTTGATGAAACACAAAACCTGTTCTCTATATTATTATGCTCGAATATTATTATATGTTATTATATGCTTCCAATATATTATTATATATTCACTAACCTTTCAGGAAGCTTTTTAAATTTTATATCCTTCCTTAAGCGTTCAAAGCTGAGAAATATCAAATCATGATCATGGCTTCCGAAGTTTCCAAAGATAAAAGATTGCGCTCAAGCCATGATCCTCTCTTAGCTGTTGGTGAAGATCAGTGGCGCCGATCAGTTCTGTATAAAGAAAAGGAAGAAAAGAAGACAAGATATTGGTTGAACACAAGCTTTCATACACTCAAGCCTTCAAAGAGAAATCTGTCTTCTTCGTGTGCTCTCTGCTAGTCCTTAAGAGTCTGTTATTTCATTTCAAAGCATTTGAGAGTTACACATTGAGCTTATAGGATATATTTTGTTATAGTGTTATACTCGAGAGTTTGTAACTCAGGAAGTGAACACTAGGTGATTGATTCAGTAAGTGTAAGAGGATTTTACTAGATAGCATAGAGAGGTGGGGCTCTTCTAGATTGGTCTAGGACTCCAAGGGAACGTGATTTGACTAGATTGCAATTGTATAGGAGAGAGGCTTCTCGGTGAGCTACTAGGATCCTAAGTCTTGTGAATCAATAAAAACCGGTTGAATCCTAGGGTTGTGGAAGAACCCTAGGCGGGGACGTAGGCCAAGTTCGTGCCGAACCTCGTAAACAATTCATCGAGTCCTTTATTTACTGCTTTACCTTATTTCCGCACTTGGTTCGAATTGTTTAACTTTGTGATTCAAGTTTTCAGAGAAAAGACTAAGTCTAATCTCAAAGGGTTTTGCACGAGCGTCAAAAGTCTTGAGACTATCTGCGAAAATCCAACATACTCTATTCAACCCCCCCTTCTAGAGTATCTTTATATTACTTTGTTTTACATTATCGAACCTTCAATTAAGATAAAACATGGAAATAAATAAATAAATCTCTAAAAGAAATTATATCTAATGTAGGTAAATATCTTTTCCTCTTGATAACACTTGATAGATCTTGATAGAATTTAGTCTTGAAAATATCTCCATCGGCTTCGGGATAGAAACTTAACAAGACTCGGCCTACTCTCGGAATCAGCTTCTGGAATCAACTAGATATCGCGTAGGATTGCTCGATATCGACTAGCATTTTTTCTTTTTCTGCTCAGCAACTCGATTCCGGCCTCCAGGAGCAAAGTCGACTAAGTTTTCCTCGATATCGAGTAGAGGTCCTCGATATCGACTTGTATGTTCAACTCCCAGCTTGCTCGTCGATTCTTAGTGCTCCAGCTCGATTTCTGGTTACTCGATATCGAGTAAAACAACTCGATATCGACAAGTTTCCTCAGCTCTGCTTGATTCTGGGCAACTCAGTGGAAATCGACTTGACCTTACTCAATATCGACTTGCAATACTCGATATCGAGTTGTGTGTTTTGACTCGGTTTTCTTCTTTCCAGCTCGATTTGTCCTGGTTCCGCTACTCCTTGACTTTCGACTTCTGTAGTTGACTTCGAGCTTTTCTCCCTTTCTTAGAACTACTGTAAATTGCCTCGATTTCTACGAAATTAAACAGAAACTGGTGTAGATTCCATAATTTGGCAAATAAGCATAAACTACATAGATTCTGTACTATTCTAGCCCAAATGTATGAAATGTATGCAAAAAACAATTTAAAAGATAGTATAAAACATGACGAATTAGGCTCACAACAAACACCCCATACTTAAGCTTGCTTGTCCTCAAGCAATACTTTTATTTGTCATTCAGGGGAAGAAATTAAAACTCTCAACATATTAGATTCATTGTCACATAATTTGCCGTTGCCGGGGAAGCAATCATTCGCGCCTTAGGTAGTTAGATCTCACGTTTGCCTTGAGTTACTTTGCAGGTGTATGCGCCATTCTGGTCAACCACCTGAGTTTGATGGCTTAGACGATCCAGAATGCCTTATACACGTCCACTCTAGACTGAAGAGAGCAATGACAGCCGCAGAAACACAAGCCGAGCTGATAGAGAGGCTTCGAGCTGAGTTAGAAGGCAAGGATACTGCTCTCGCCGCTGGGAGAGCACGCACTACGCAGGAAACAGAGCGAAGGAGGCAGGTGCAAGCTGAGCTTGCCCAATACCCTACCACTGCAGAGGATTACATGCACCCGACTCTCGTCGTGCCTGAATCGGCCATTCTAATCCCTGAGAATAACTATGAAATTCGCACTGCTTTCCTTATTGAAATTAAAAATAATGCTTTTTATGGTAGATTTAATGAATGTCCTCTTCAACATATTACCAACTTTACTGATATGTGTCGTACTCTTGCTGAAGGTACCACTTTGGAATATGTCATGATGAAGGCTTTTCGTTGGTCTCTGGCCGGTCCAGCATTGAAGTGGCTTGAAGGTCTCCGTCCACGATCCCTCACAACATGGGCTGAGGTGAGGCAGGAATTTCTCAACAAATTCTTCCCTCCTGCCAAGACAACGCTCCCTCACAACATGGGTTGAGGTTAAGCATGGGAACGATATAAGGATCTACTGCGATCCTGCCCTACAGATGGACAGCCGCCCTACATCATTCAGGAGATCTTCTTCAATTCTCTTGACGTGGCTGCTAAGGATAGGATCAACACGTATACTCATTATGAGTATCTGACAATGCCGCCAGCTGACGCATGGGCTAACCTCGACAAGCTGACCAACTACAACAACAAGTATGGGGCTCCAACAAACTATGATGAAGATACCTACGCCAGGCCAGCCCCATCCATGCCTCTCTATGAGCCATCTAAGGAGATTGACCCAGATGTCAGGGAGCAGTACTACAAGGATCAAAATCGCAAGCTACTCAAGCAAGTCAAGTATCTCTCTGTCAACCAACCTTGCATCGAATGCGGTTCACAGTGGCACACCACTACTGAGTGCCCACATACAGAGAAAGTCAGGATGGCAGAAACTCACGAGGAAGTAGCTTACACAGAGGGTCCCAATCGCTATCTGGGGAACCAAAGGTTTCAGCAGCCACAATGGTACCAAGGTGCCCCTAGAAACCCTCCGCCATACAGAGCTCCAGGAAACCCAGAAAGAGATCAACAGAAGGATGATCTACAGCTCATCCTCGACGAGATGAGGAAAAATCAAGCACAACAGCAGCAGTCTACAAGCGCCATCAATAATCAGCTCCAGAACATCAATACAAGATTTGGAGAGCTGGATATTTGGAAGAGAAACATAGAGACCCAGATGGGTCAATTCGCGGCGCAGATTCCACGACCAACCGGGCAGCTTCCAGGGCATACAGAACCAAATCCCAAGGGGCAGCACGGACATGTCGCTGCTGTAAAGCTACGGAGCGGTCACAAATTGCACGAACCAAACAACGGAGAAGCAGACGGAACTACTGAACAGGAGGTCGATTTCGACCATACCCAGGTCGATATTGACCAAACAGTAGTCGATATTGAGCATGGACCAGTCGATATTGACTTTGCAGCACCAGCCACCTCGACTTCGACTCCACCAGTCAATATCGAGCAGCACAAGGTCGATATCGGCCAACTTGAACTCAATATTGAGTCCCCTCCAGTCAATATCCACTCATCTGCAGCCCCTTCGACATCTGTTCTGGCTCCGAAAAAGGCGCTTCCTTTTCCTTCCAAGGCGCTGAAAGATCCCACTGCAGGTAGGTTTAAAAGGTTTGTTAAGATGCTTCAAGAACTGAATATTTCAATTCCTTTTACAGAAGCTCTTCAAGAGATGCCTGCATATGTCAAGTTCCTCAAGGAAATCCTTAGCAACAAGCGATCTATCTCAGAAATCGCCGGCGAGTGCAAAAGAATGGACTTCTCTGAGAAGAGACCTGACCCTGGTAAGTTCTCTATTACTGTGGGATTTGGACAATATAAATATGAGTCCTTGTGTGATTTAGGAGCAAGTGTGAGTATCATGCCCTTATCAATCTGGCGAAAGGTGAAGATAGGGTCCATAGAGCCTGTGGATGCCAAGCTATACATGGCAAACAATACGGTGGTTATCCCTACAGGTATGGTCGAGAATGTCCCTGTCCAGGTTGGTAAGTTCTATATTCCCGCTGATTTCCTGATTATAGATTGTTCTGAAGATCCTACTAGCCCTATTATTCTTGGTAGACCATTCCTAGCTACTGCAGATGCTAAAATCAGCGTAAAGCAGCGATTGCTCACCTTCACAATAGGCGACGAGATCTTAGATTTCTCTTTTGGTCCTACGAAAGAGGAAACTTCATGGCTAGAGGTGAAGAGCATCAACAACCACGGGGACGAGTAAACAACAACGGAGGAAAGCACCAAGACACAGCTCGATATCGACATCACCAACTCGATATCGACCTCCTCGGCTGAATACCCGACTTGCCAGAAGCCTGAGTATGGGGTCCCTGCACTCGATATTGACCCCTATCACTCGATATCGACTGACCCCCAGCCCGAAGATTTCTGTTTTAGGCCCGAAAAGGTAAGTTCAGGTATGATTTCTACTCCTCCTCAGTCCATTGACAAATTTAATAAGTATTTAAGGGGAGGTAAGGCCCCGTGGCGAGCTAATCTGCAAAGGATGAAAGCCGAAAAGAAGAAGAAAGGAAAGGGAGACTATGCAAGCAACCACCTATCAGCCGAGCTTGCATACTACAATCAGGACCTAGATGATGCAGGAGAAGGGCCAAGCACAAGGGGGGCCCACGTTGACGGTCCTTGAGCACGAATGGAGAAGTCGGCCTAGCGACTCTAAAATCTAGAGCATGTATATAAAACTTTTGAATTTTGGGACTTTGAAACTTTTGGTTTTGGTTTTGTTTTTTTTTTTTTGTTTTTGACTTTGAATACTTCATGTGGAATCTTATCTTTTTGCGGGAAAAACTAACAAATTCTGCAGGTCGAAAAAAATTGGAGTCAAACCAACCTGGTCGATATCGACCTAAATCAGTCGATATTGACCCCTGAGGTAGAAATCGACCCAGCAGCAGAAGAGACAGACCAGTCGATTTTGACTCAACTTACTCGATATCGAGTGAAGTTGGTCGATATCGACTTATCCACCCAATTTCGACCAGCTGCATACTTGGAATCGAGCAAATTGCAGTCAATATCAACCTACACCTAGTGGATATCGACTCCTGGCAACCTACAACAGCCCTATTTCAACCCTACGGCGCGTTATTCGGTGAGTTCCTTCCTTTACTCTTGTTTTATTTGATTTTCATACAGTGGGGACACTGTATATTCTAAGTATGGGGTTGGGGAAGAGCTCATTATCACTGTATATTTTATTCTTGTTTTTGGTTTTACATGGTGAATTTTGAGTAAAATTTTAAATTTTTGTGCTTAATTGCTAAACTCAAAGTTTGTTTTATGAGACATCTCCCAATGCTTGTAAATTGTTTAAAGAAATAGTGTCATGGAAGTTATATTGAACTCGACGATGCAAAATTGGATTCATTAGAGATATAGCATGAAATTGTCTAGTAAAGGGAAGTCACAATGAAGTGCATTATTTTCTTGAAAACCATGAAAGGAGGTAAAATTTGAAGTTGCTTTTGACATGTTGCATGATAAGAGGATGAAGGACTTTATATTTCCATATATGCTCATATTGTTATATCCTAGCCTTACCAATGCTTATGCATTACACAAAAGCCATAATATGCCTTATTTCATATATTGCTACACATTGCCATTTTTTTACCTTATTTCCTATCCAGGGATTATGTTGAGAATGATGTTACATTATGGAGATTATTACATTGTGTTTGTGTTGTTGTTATCATTATTGGAGTTTGGTAGGAAATTGTTTGGAATATATGGAAAATTTAATGAGTGAGAAAATAATCCGATCACCATAGGAGATAAAGGTAGATCGATCCTGCTTGCTGAGATAATAGTTCAGTGAGATGGGACACCAATGTGAGGAGTCCAAAGCACTAAGTATCCGGGGTCATTCATGACACCAATGTTTGCGACTCGCGAGAAGGCAGTGCTGAGGTTAGAGAGGTAAAAGCATAATATTGAAAAAAAGCATTGAGCGAATGAGAGAAAGATGATGAATCTTATGAAGAAGGAATGTGGTATGAAAGTTTGGAAAGTACTCCATTTCCCCGGATCATTAGCACCACATTGCCAAACATTGCCCACCTTTAGCCTTTTACCAATCTACTCCTTATTTGAGCGTAAATTAAAGTCCTCTTGATTAATAATGCTTTGTCACGAATGAATTATTTTGCATAACCCTCCTTTTATGAGTAGATGTTGCTTTTTAGTTGCACATGCATGGATTTATGGCATAAGTACCTTTTCGATGATGGTAATTGATTGCAAGGTTATATGAGAATGAATCTATGATGTTGAGAGTTTTGAATTCTTCCCCTGAATGACCATCCAAGTTATTCCTTGGGGACAAGCAAGAGCTTAAGTATGGGGTGATTTGATGTCCATGTTTTATGCCATGTTTTATATCTACTTTTATATCGATTTCTACATGCATTTCATGCATTAGGGTTAGATTTATACAGAATCTATGTAGTTTATGCTTAATTGCCAAATTATAGAGTCTACACTAGTTTTTGTTCAATTTCGCAGAAATCGGACGCGCTTTGGAGCTTAAAGGAAAACTCATGAGTGCAGCCAGAGAAAAGGCTATTTTTCGGCATTCATCATTCTGAGTCAAGTTCTGATGTCTTCATGAGAGTTGTAGCCCTCGAAAAGAGCTTTCCAACGCATGCTCATATGCGTCAATCTGACGAACGAGGACTCGGGAAAGTGCGTTTAAAGAACAGAGCAGCATGCCGGAAACTGCTGCAGAGGTCGATATCGACCTAACTAAGTCAATATCGAGTTGAAGCTACTCGATTTCCACCCAGATATGATAGAATCGGCTAAGGAAGAAGAGAAGAAGTCGATATCGACATGTCCCAGTCGATATCGAGTTGGCCATACTGAGTCAATATCCTGGAATCGAGTCAAGCAGCGGAGCAAAGGAAGACGTTGGTCGATATCGAGTACCTCAACTCGATATCGAGTAAAATCGTTTCAATATCTTCCGCAGAAACCAAAACTAAGCCAAGACGGAGAGAAGCTGAAGACTCTACTTGATATCGACATAATTTAGTCGATATCGACCAAAAAGTCACTCGATATTTGTCCCAGAAGCCAGAATCGAGTAGCAGAGAAGAAAAGCCGAGAAACATTACTCGATATCGACATAACTTGGTCGATATCGACTCACACCCAGTGACGTCACCAATTCGATTCCGAGCTTTACTTAAAGTTTTATCCCGAATCCGATGGAGATATTTTCGAGAGGAGATTCCTTGCGCATGAAGACTTGAGAGATTTTATCTTTTTATCTTTTTATTTATCCTAAGGGTTAAAACAATTAAATTACCCTAGGATTTATCTTGTATTATCATGTTTGGATTTAATTATTTCTAGTAGGATTATATCTTCTATAATAGATAGATAGATATAGATATAGATAGAGTTTCCTTCCTAGATTAGCTTGGAATGAAGCCTATAAATAAAGCCCATGGGGCTATTTTTTCATTCAATTCTAGAAGAAGAGAAGAAGAGAGAGAGAGAGAGAGAGAGAGAGAGAGAGAGAGAGAGAGTGGAAGCCAAGAGGAGTTTGTGAAGCGAGAGCGGAATTGGCTTCCTTTGGTTGTAAGCTCTGTTTGGTTTAATGCAAGTTGTTTCTTTTCAATCAATGATGTCTGCGATTGCGATGAAGAGCGAGTAGTACACCCACTTCTAGGGTTGGGACGAGCCCGACAATAGCCATGTGTGTTTGAGGTAAAGATCCGACCTTTATCATGTTTTGAGCATCTACTACCTTTTATGTGTTTATTACCCATTCAATGGAGATCCATGCTAACAACTTGGATTGTAAACATAAAATCGGTAGATACAATTAGGGTTTCTTGAAAGAGTTGTCTAATTGTTGGAAAAGGCGAAAGCTTGATCCTTCGATGCAAGTTGCATGATTATCGCTATTTATCTTGCCTTATGCATGCTTGGTTATTGTCGTTGCAAACCCCGATCTTGGAAGTTTTCTTTTATATAAAGTTATAGGGGTGGGCATGGGACGGGACGGGATTGGGGTAATCCCGCGTCCCGTCCCGCGTATTTTTTTGCGGGACGGGATTGAATATATTTTTTTCCAAATCCCGACGGGTCTTATCCCTCACAAGACGGGACGGGATCGGGACGGGACGGGATTTGTCCCTCATAAAAAATGAATAAAACACAATCTAAAAATAACAAGTAGAAATGTACAAATTAAAGTAAACTCATACATAATAACTTAATAATCCCATTACATATATAAAAGCATCAGTAGAACACTTGATAATCTCATTACATATACTGTATAAAAACATCAGTAGGTAGTAGAACACTTGATAATCTCATTACATATATAAAAACATCAGTAGGTAGTAGAACAATTTTTTTTGGATTCAAAGTAGCTAGGTAGTAGAACAAATAGAATTCAAAGAATACAGTAGCAACTAGCTAGCAACAGTAGCAACAATATTTAATCTCTTATATATTTTCAGTGTTTTTATTATTATTTTAAATATTAATTTTGGATTTAAATAAATGTTAAGATGTAATATAAATATATTCTTATATCTTTTAATTATTTTTTATTAAATAAATATATAATTATATATATGCGGGACGGGACGGGATTTGCGGGATTCCAACTCTTCGTCCCGCGTCCCGTCCCGCGTAATTTTTGCGGGACGGGATTGAAATTTTTTTCTCTAAATCCCACCGGGATCGGGACGGGATCGGGACGGGATGCGAGACGGGGCGGGATTTGTGCCCAGCCCTATAAAGTTAATTCCGAAATTTACAAAAGCTTTGTTCTTTATTTTTCCTACTATTGCCCTACTCGATATTGACCTCCTATAGGTCGATATCGACTTCTAATTCTCGATCCAGAAAGATCGTTGCTCGTTTGTGTCTCTGCAGATTAGGTCGATTTTGAGGAAGAACTAGTCGATATCGACTCCATTAAGTCGATATTGAGTGACCCTGACCAGAAATCGACTGACCTTCTGAAGCCTGCCCAAAATCGACTAAACTAAGTCGATATTGACTGCCTCTAGTCGATATTGAGTTGTTCCCTGGAGTTGAAATCGAGTGAGATTCTTCTGCTGCCTAGGATCCGCTAACCAGCTTCCTCGAGGATCGAACCTGACTTTCTCTTGCTACATCGGGAGGGAGTCTTGAACATTATTTGCTGGGATCCAATCGGTTTGCTTTACTTTATTCGTATTTTATTTGCACTCTCGATTTCCTCTGTCAACAAATGGGTCAATTTTGGAAGTTAAGTGGACGATTCAATCTAAAGCAGGGAATTTTAGACGGATAGTATGTTTCCAAATTGAACTGGACTGTAGAAGTGAGTTGTTCGTTTTGCAATCTAACTTATCATGCTTATATTCCCTATCTTCATCTCAATAAGCAATATAGCTTGATCCTTTGGTCTTTGTCGATTTGAAACTTGCAACCATCTTGACGGTAAAACAATTCAGTATGGTTGACGGGTAATTATATATGTCACGTGTCAAGTAAAACAATTCATGTGTCAAGTAAAATACATTATGTGTCATGTAAATCCGGTATGGGTGACATGTCAAATAAAACAATTCACGTGTCAAGTAAAACAATTCATGTGTCAAGTAAAATACATTATGTGTCATGTAAATCTGGTATGGGTAACATATAAATTCAGTATGGTGACACAAAAACGCACCGGTCAGTCGACCAAGATGCACATAGAGCATTGTCATGTCAAAACTATCAACTATCATGTCAAAGGTATTACCTGACATGTTAAAAGTATTAGATGTCATGTACACCGTCGTTGGTTGACATGTTTGAATTTCCCATAAGTACAAAATGCACTAACTACATATTGAATTACAAAAGCCAGAGCATAAGCGTCTCCATGTGCATCATACTTGACACCAAAACACATCAGTCATTCGACCAACACGGAGCGTATTTGCCCATTACACTAGCAAGATTGACAAAGATTATTCAATGGCACATACACAGGATTCATGGGAAATCCTAATTACACTAGCAAGATAGAGATTACAAATTCATGCAATCGCCTAAAGGGAACCAACCCCTAATCCCCAAATTCTAATGATCTTCCTCATCCATAATTGAATAACCAAATTCGCCAAATGAAATACATGACGTCTAGACGATTTTACATGCCACATAAATTGTTTTACTTGACGGACCTCGTGGCAAAACGTGAATTGTTTTTTCTGAAAAAGTAAGTTATTTTTTCTCACATTCTCTCAGTATTTTCTGAAAAAATGGTGTGCTTTTTCTCTCTCATCCTCTCAACACTCTCTCTCCTCTCATTAATTCGTTGTATTTTTTAATTCCCTCTCTCACGTGCTTTTGTACTTTTTAATTCCCTCTCTCTCATACTTTTCTTTTTCTTTTTTTTTTCATTCCTCTCTCAGCTTTCCCATGTCAGCTTTTTTCTCAAGTTGTCCCCCACATTATTACCTACTACCGGCTACCCTTGGCAAGCGGATATCCGCTTTTTAGCAACAAAAAAAAATTCGAATTGGATTACTCATGTAAAGAATTCGAATAATGGGGTTATTTTTGCAAATTGCCCATTCTTTTTAATGGTAATAGGTGTAACTTTTCAACTTAAAAAGGAATATACCATGTAATTGATCGATGATATTTATGTAACTAAGGATATGATAAAAAAAAACTACTTAAATAGTAATTGACACACACACGCACACACACAAAAAAAAACTCTTTAATGCTAATATGGTGGTTTATAAAATAATAGGCGTGGTTGTATATGTTTGTAGACTATACAAAAATTAATTAAGGTGCATCATCGATTACGTATTTTGTACCTAAACATTTCTATAGGTCGACGCTTGCCTTCTCCGGGAATTTTGGATTTAATAAAACGCAATTACTAAAATGTATATCATTGTATTACAATGGTACAGTGTTTTTCAACTCTCCCACTATAATTAATCAATAAATCATGTCAAATCTCATATTCCCTATATAAAAGTTCAACTTTCCATAAACAAAGTTAATCAATAAAATAATATATATATTGTATTATATCAAATTATATTATATTAAAAAGATAAATAATATATTGATTTGTCTAACTTATGTCATTAAATATCTAAAGTTTGAAAATTTATGCATATAAAGAATTTTTATTTAATTAAAAATATATCATCAGTCACGGTATGGTAATTAAGCTAGTGGTTGTTGGGCTACATTCCATGCTAAGAGGTTCGAAGTTCGAATCCCCTTGAAAAAACATGGAGTCGCTTGTGAGTGGGAGGGTCAACCCCTTAAATAGGCCATACAATACCCGATCCAGATGTCGAACTGGACTAAGATAAAAAAAAATTAAGTTGAGATTATCTCAGAGAAACTATTATAGTATTAGAATTAGATTCTTAACAAATGTGTTATGACTTATGATGGAAATTTTGATATTTATTTGTAATAATCACATGTGAATCAAAATAATCCTGGTCTTCTTGACCTCGTCCGTAAGGATGATATCGTTTAGACGTGTCCTTCCGTCTTCCGAATTATTACCTAATAAAAAAATGCTCTATTTTAAAGCTTATATTAAAGATAATAATATATGTGTAATTTGAGAGTCGAATGTCTATGATTTATATGATTATTCGACTTTTTTCTGAACATTTTGTAAAACTCTTATACATAACTCATATATATATGGGGATGGTTCAAGTGTAATCAAGGCTTATTGTGTAACATGTGAACACATCTGGACCGTTGATTGAATGAAATGGATGATCGAGATTAAAAGGCAATTTTAGCCTTTTTTAAAATTAAAAATAAGTGGGACCCATGATTTTTCATGCCCACTTGCTGAATTGGGGGAGTGTGTGATGCACTCTCATTAAATTATTCGATGGTATATCTGGATTATTCGATCGCATCGACGGAATATGTGATCGTATATCTGGATTATTCGATTGTATATCTTGATTATTCGATCGTATCGACGGATTATGCGATCGTATCGATGGATTATTCGATGATATCCACTTGCCACATGATGGGGCGGTTATTTTTTTCTTCGAATTATTTTATATTATCACTGGATTATTCGATCGTATCAATAGATTATGCAATAGTATCGATGGATTATTCTAATCGGGTAGCACCCTGAAAACGCCCTATTATTCGATGGTATCGTTTAATTATTCGATGGTATCGCTTGATTATTCGATTATATCGCTTGATTATTCAATGGTTCCGTTACTTGTGTCATTTAACAAATAACTAAACATTATTCCATAATATCACTGGATTATTCGATTATATCACATGATTATTCGATGGTATCGATACATTCGATATGCCCTAAACAAACTATAATGCAAAAACAAGATATCAACAAAATTGATACATCCTTGGTGCTCGAACAATCCAATTTAATTAATCACAAAAAACCCAAATCGAATTCCAAATGAGCAACACAATCCGAAGCAATAGTGAACCTATGCAAGTTTGTGCGATGCAAATAACCACCGAATACCAAAGAGCTAAACCTAATTCAATTGATTTCGCAATTTCAATACCAAATCTGTAAAATCTGTAAAATGAACAAAACCTAATTCAATTGATTTCGCAATTTCAATACCACCGAATACCAAATCTGTAAAATCAAGAAAAAAACCTAATTCGAGATCGTCACAAACCCTAACCACCGAATACCAAAGAGCCGCCATGGCCAGGTATTTTGAAATCAATTTCAATTGATTTCACAATTTCAATCACGACAGAGAAACCACCGATCGAGGAGCAGCGGCAGGAAGGCCCGCCTTGCCATCACCCCCGCCACCCGCTCCGCGCGCCATCGCCATCACTTCATAGCCAGAGAGCCAGAGATACCTGTTGGACCACGGAGTTGCCGCCGGCATCGCGATAGCCATTGCCTCTCCTCGTCGCCGATTCGCTACTCATCCTCGTCGCCGTCTTCGCCGGCCACCATAGCCATCTCCTTCGACTTCCGCCTCCATCTGAAGATGCGATGGTAGGACGAAGTGCCCCTCTTCCGCCTTTGCTTGTCCCGTCGCCGCCTTCGCCAGCCACCACCATAGCCATCCATGGTGCTCGAACAATGCCTGGTGCTCGAACAATGCAATCGATGGGCACCTCTGCCTTCGCAGGCTCTGCTTACGGGCTCGGTTTGTCTTCAATTGGAGGCGGCAAACGTTGGAATACTCGATCAACGACTCCTCTTCACCCGGTCATCACCATAGCCATCGCTTGATTTTTCGATCGGCGCCTCCGGATTGCTTCTCTCTCTTCTATGGCGGAAGTTATAAAGAAAGAGTTAGGGCTGAGTAAATACACGCGTTCTTTAACACGGTGGGATTGTGTTTTTCCCCTTTTAATTCACAATTAATTTAAATTCTCAAATAATCTGGGTCTTTCATTTTCATTCAATCAACGGTCCAGATCTGTTCACATGTTACACAATAAGCCTTGATTGTATATGATCTATTATATATATATATATAGGTTAAGGGTTAAGGGGCACGTTTGTTTGTGAATATCCAAATGTTGCTTGTATATACTCCTTTTTTTTTGTTGAGAAACGTATATACTCCTTTCGTGTATGTATAATTTGGTTATTTGAATTTTTTTTATTGTATAAAATACGAACAAAAGATAACATATGAACAAAACATAATTGAAAAAGGATTAAGTGATTTGTTATTCATAGAACATCTGATTATATACAAGAAGGGAAGAGGATACTCTCCTGAAATAGAGGAACAGAAGTTCAAATATATAAAGATAAACTTAACATTTAGACCATCTGATTATAATGCTAGCTTCACCAAAGCTATGTTAGACCTAGATGCTTCAATCAATGTTATGTCTTATAACTTGTACATGTTTTTGGGTATCTTAGGTTAGTATTTTATCTTTTAGTTATCTTTTATTATTTTTGGACTAGATTTTGCTTTTTAGGATTAGTTTCCTTATTTCCTAGGATTATATTTTCTATCTTTTCTATTTATATTCTATCTAGATCTAATCATTTTCCTTTTTCTTTTGTGATATATATTCCTTCCAACTCACCAACATATTGCTACTCCTTATTTTTGGAGCAATCAAGCTTGCTCAAGGAATCTACAAGACAATCAAAAGCCTATTGGAGTCCAATCCAACTGCCTAAAGCCTTGCGTTTCAATCGATTCTATCCACCAAAACACTTTCCGTCATCACCCTACATCCACAAAATTCAACATTTTCCCATTCCATTCTCTTACCTATCACAAAAGAACCCTTTGAAACCAAGCTGTTCGAGAAAGTTTGAAGATTGAAGGAGTGGACGTCGGTTTTCCAACGTTTTCACTCGGATTCGTGGTTCTGCGTACACGGCGCCTGCCGCCCCTGCCACGGCGCCCGCCGCCTCTACAACACGCCCGTATTTTGGTCATTTTTGTGGTTTTCTTCCTCAATTTCGTGAATTATGTCTCGTGCTCCCACTATGAATGCCCCAACCTTTTTGTCTATCATTGAGAAGGAGCGGTGGTTTCAACTGAGGAATGTGAGTTATCAGTCGACGCGATTCTTTCATCTGGAGACATTGCAGAAGCTTGGTCTTCATAGTTCGGTATCTTTGATTCTGGAAATGGGAGGTCTAGCTAATTTCATATCGATGAACGCGCCAACTTATCCTGTTTTGGTGCGTGAGTTCCTGTCAACTCTTGATGTGCATTCTGATAAGAACATCCGCTTCATATTATGGGGTACCGAATGCTCAATTCAGAAACGATTGTTATCTCGTGCTTTGGGAACGCACATACCTTGGTCGAGTCCTTTGTGTCGGAGCTTATCTACTATTACACCTGCTGAGACTTGGTCTATTGTGTCAAACCATGCTGATTTGGCAGACAACTTTCATGACTATTCGATTACGCACCCTGGCCTCAAACTTTGCCATACGTTGTTGACTCCTGCCTTCTATGGTTCTGCTGATTCAACGGTTATTCCCAAGAGGATGTGGATGTGGTTAAAATGTTTGACGTCGGAGGCTGAGTATGTACCTGATTGGATACAGTTGTTTCTAGTTGCTTGTGCAGACGCACTTCGAGGGAGAGATGATATGAGTTCCCATGTTGTTACTTTTGGTGGTATGATTACCTTGATAGCATGTTATTTGGGTATGGATTTGAGCTCCATGCAACCCTTAGTAGTGCCTTACTATTTTGACATGTCAGTCCTGCTGAATGCTCGTTTCATTGAAAGAGTAAACCGCTTTGACATCGACGAGCGTTGCCGTTGGCTATTCGGCGAGAAGGGTGAGCACCACCTGTATCTTCCTACGCATATACTCGTCGGCCCGACTTTGGCTGCTTTCGTTATTTGTCATGTTCCAGCACCTACTGGGATGGTTGTGGATCTGTTCTCTTCGAGCAGATTTCTTCTGGAAGATGAGGCCGAGGATGATCTTGATATCCCCATTGAGAGTAGTTCTTTGTTTGAGCTTGTGGCGATTATCGGCCGTCGCTTGACTAGAATGGAAGATCAACAAATGAGAAGTTTTTTCGTAGACTTTATGAGCATCAATCGATTCTAGAGAAGAAGATTGACAAGATAGAAGAATGTCTTCGTAAGCCCTGGGCATACATTTCCCTGGACATCAATCAGCGGTCTGGACCCCAGACCCCGCCTTCATAGTAATTGGTCAGTCATTTGCTTCTTTCAAACCCTTTATTTTTATATTTTCATTGTTCTTTTTTGTGTTTCTATGCATTGAGATGCAACATGTAAGTGTGGGGGGGGGGGGGAGAGAATGAAGTGAATTAGTTAGGTTAGTCCATGTTTGAATTTCTGTTTGTTTTTTAATTTTTGCTTATGAGTCTTTGTTATTTACTTTATGTTATTTCTTTTATGTTATAGAAAATGTCAAAAAATGAAAAAAAAAATTGAAAAATGTCGGAAAAATATGGAGAAAAAAAAGTGAATCTTGTTTTGTTGTTTGGCATATTGTGTTATCAAAGATACCCATCTAATTTGAGTTTGTCCTGGCATGATCTTATAAATCTCATGGAATTCTGGAATGATTTGATCTTATCATGAAAATTGGTTTTTATGTGAAATATGATTTAGTGTATATAATTGAGCATGTATGATATGAGTTTGGGAGTATGCTTGGAATTCAACAAATATTTGTCCCAGTGAGATATTTTTGGCCTTATAAGGGATACATCTTTATTCCTTTTGCTTTCTTGTGTGATATACTCTTCCTATGCATTTATCATTGAGTATTGTCATGGTTATCTATTTTCAATGCCGATTATATACATGTTCAATGCTTGATAAGTTCAAATGATAGAGGCAACCTTTTAGCCACATATTTATACATGCCTACCTTATGTTATGTCTTCCTTTGAAGCCAATTTGAGCCTTTAGCCTTTTTATTGTTAGCTCCACAAAATTATTATTTCTAGCCTATGATGAGCCTTACCCTTATTCCGGGGGAATTGAGATTTTGAGTGGGTTATGGAATCTATTTTAGAGATTGAGAAGAATGAAGCTAAAGTGTGATTTTATGGTTTATGGTTTTGAGAAGATGTAATGTTATGTGCTTATTTAGTCCCTCATTTTTATGCATTTGATTTTCATATAGTTTGGCTCAAGTAAAAATAAAAAAGAATCCGAAAAAAATAGAGAAAAAAAAAAGAAAGAATAAAGAGTCATTTATTTTATGTTTGCATAATGAGGAAGAATTGGGATTTATGTTGGTTATGAGATACATTGGTTGGGTGTTGAGATTACATGATATGTGAGATAATTTGATTAGAGATGAGATCTGATATTTTTGGAGTTATTTTGATGATATTGACAGATGTTGTGCATTTGTGAGCTTAATTTATTGAATTGGTTTGTGTTATGTTGGGAGTTTTGGAATCTTGTTTTCCCGGAATTTATTGCACCACATGACCAAATACAAATAGAAGAGAATAGATTATTTAACTCAAGCCTTATCTCCTAATCTCTTTACTAATTTTAATCAAATATTATTTGTAGAATAAGAAATTCTTAGCAGTAGCACATGGACCTCAAAAGTCAAGCTCAATTGAAATAATCGTCTCAAATGCTTTGATAATTCTAAATAGATTTACCAGCATCTCTCTAGACTATAGAGTGATAAATAAAGTTGTTCATCTTAGTTACCATACCAATGATTCTCAAGTCTTCTCATGTAACTCCTGTACTTTGAAAAAATTCGGCTTCCAAATGTCAAGCCGAATTTTTTCAAAGTACAGGAGTCGCCGTGATCTTTCTATCGAATACATACCATTTCATAACTCCACTTAGGCCTTTTTGGATGCTATACCTATTTTGATTATTCAAACACATTTCAATGATACAAATGTCTTTATAATGTTTTTTTTTTGTGTGTGTTTGTCTTTGTTTTTTTGGTCGAAATTTTTTGTGTTTGTCTTTATAATGATACAAGTGTAGTCGAGATTATACACGGTCGGTGCACACCAACATATTTCATGTAACGAATGACATCATACGTACTTAAAAAAACATTTCTAAATTAAAAAAAAAAAAAGAAGCTAAACTAATTAAAATTTAAAAAACATTTTTAAATTAGTGCAATTATCCTATGCCCTGAAAAATCATAAGAGGCTTGATCCGGTGTAAACACCTCTTACGGTGTAAACTGTAAACAAACTGATTATTCATAGGTATCACTATAATTATTCGTTTAACATAAATTAATTATTCGTATGTGTGAATAGTTTTTTTATATGAAAATTATTCGTCTGTTGCAACATAATTATTCGTATGAGTTATGTATGAATAATCATGTTGTTTCAGACGAATAATTTTGCCCTTCAAAATCTCAATCAAATCTCAACCGTTGATCTTCCTAATTCAACGATCCAGATTCGTTCACAAATCACACCGTAAGAGGTGTTTACAAATGATCCATTGTCAAAATCGTAATATGTATAACCAATAATTTTGAAGTGGATTTGTGAAATAAAATGTATTGCTCCGTTTGGCACCCAAACTTTTCGAAACTTGTGATTTTCTATTTATAAGTTTCTATCAACTACCATAACAATTAGTTTTATCAAACCTCATACTAACTTATTAACATATACTAAATACAAATAATCCATCAAATTCAACCTACTATCTCACACATGAGTTATATATCTTTTTACCAAGTCATAAGTTTTCACTTAGTGTACATCTATATTTGTTAAAGAAATGATCTGCCAGCTCAACAGCGCATTGAAACAGAACTTGTGGAGGCCACACAAATGCAAGCTGCAACGTCCAGGTTAGATTAGAGTATTCCAACATAACCAATCATAAGTTGGTGTAGTGGTTATGGGGCTACATCCCATGCCTCGAGGTTCGAAGTTCGAATCCCCGTGGAAACATGGAGACGCTTGTGAGTGGGAGGGTCAACCCCTTAAATGGGCCTACAGTAATCCGATCCAGATGTAGAGTGGGCAAAGCCCACTTAAACTGGAAAGGATCAAAAAAAAAAAAAAAAAAGAGTATTCCAACATAAATTAATCAAATATTCCATGCTCTTCTTTATATTTTTTGAGGTTAAATGGCAAAAAGAAGGGATTAGATTAACTCAATCCTTATCTCCTAATCTCTTTATTAATTTTAATCAAATATTATTTGTAGAGTGCGAATCAATTGATTCTTGATGAGACCTCAAAAGTCAAGTTCACTATGATCAATTCTTATATTTAATTTTCTTTTCCCAAAAGGAAGGATTGTGTTTCTTAATTAATTCTAAAATAAAGTCAACAATATGGAGTCTACATCTAGTTTACTCCACTTGAAAAATATGGACAAGTGCGCAGGTACAAATAAAGAAATCATCTTAATTTAAAAAGGAATTATTCCTATAAAGGTAAAGATTAGGTTAACAATTCACATGGTATTTACGATCGATACCTGTTGGAGTTCAAGTTGAGGTGTTTGATAGTTCTCTGTGTGTGTCTTCCTAACTTATAGTTTATGGTGTAGGATGACATGTACTTTATTTATACTTTTTAATTTCTGTCATTTGCTTCTTGTTATTTATATTCAGTCATTTACTTCTGTTATTTGTTTCTTGTTGTACATGATGGTTTGTTCATCTCCCGATTTGTTCGGGCTCTCGATTTCTCTATACTTGTCTAGATAATCGAATTTCTTTCCATATATAAAAAAAACATGGTATTTATGTACAAGTACAGCACATAAAATATTTTCCTGGGAGAGCCTTGAGTTATGGACAATCATATTTTCTATATATGATAAATTGAAATTTAATTAATGACTTTGAATTTTTTTTTTCTATGAGTAAGTGATAAATTTTCACAAACTTCAAAATAATTGAAATCCGTTGTAATATTCATTGGAGAGCTCCTGCTACAACGCTAAAGTTAGAGATTTGACTCTTTTTTTTTAAATAACCACTACAGGAAAAACGAGTCAATTTCGACGTTTTTAATGGTCATTCTCGACGCCATAAACGTCGAAAAAATCAATTTCGACGCTTTAAGAAAGCGTCGGTAATTTTTGTGTCACGAATGGTCATGAGTGAATTTCGACGTGAATTTGTGTCGTGACCTGTTTCGACGCATAAAAGCGTCGAGATTGGCATGCCATTTTCGACGCCGTAGGGTGTCGAAAATGGCTCATTTAATTCCTACTTCCAGCCAATCTTGACACTTTAGGGTGTCGAAAATGGTTGATCTCATTGTTACTGTCAACCATTTTCGACGCCCTAGGGTGTCGAAATTGGCATATATATATTATTAATACTTTTCTTTCTTCACTTTTCTAAATTAATTAGCACATATAAGTAAGGTTGTAGCACAAGCTACAAGAGATAAAGTATACATAATGCATCATTTAAATTCACACAACCACCTGTTGGGTACAATTGAGTGCTTAAAATAACCATTAAGTTCTCAATTTAAGTCACAAAATACACACATCCAAAATATCATACTCCCATTAAACATCTAATCATATGTTCTATTGCACCTTGGATCCTATTTTACAAGAGGAACTGAAGAGATACCCAAAAAGGAACAAAAGCCTAACACATAGTCCCATTTCAGTAGGAGTAAACATGCATGTTGCTGAGGATGACCTGAGCCGGAATCAATAACTTTGCATCATCATTCATCACAACCACCTGAGTCCATTGAAAACAACAATATCAGCAACGATTGGCAAATCCAGTAGTCTAACATCCACAATCTAGCAGCAAGAAATGCTAGCTCTTACATTTGGCAGCTGATAGGAAACTAAAATTTGCCCACATGATTCGATGAATTAGAATTTCAGAATATAAAAATTGGACTCCAGATGGAAATTGACAAACTAAATGAAAATAAAAGCACAAAGATAGTTGTAAATTCGATGAAGAAGTAATATAGAACTTTTTCAATAGCTAGCTAGATATTAAAAAACTAGCAAAATTAGAATTCAAATTGAAATAGGAGAACAATAGCAAGATATATAACGAAGATTGAAGACAATAGCAAGATGTATAACTGAAGACTAAAGTTGCTTCTTTGATTGATGGCCTATGTAAAATAGGACATGTGCGTAAGGCTCAAGGAGTGAAGGGCTTTTGTTATAAATGCATCCACAATCATGCATTATTAAACAAGAAAAAGAACAGATCTTTTATCCAAAGGATGCAAAACAGTGTGTGTATATATATATATATATATATATATATATATATATATATATATATATATATATATATATATATATATGCATTCAACAATAGTCTGAATGTCTCTATCTCAAGATCAGTGCAAAGGAGGTCTAGAACTTATACCTCTTCAAGGGATATTAGTCACATTTGATCCATGATTTCCTCCGAATCACCACTAGTAGAAGCGACCTTTATACAAAAAAAAAAACAAAAGAGGTTAGAAATGAGAGGAACCGAAATTGGATTAGGAAATACAAAACAAATCATTATGAAAATAAATAGAACCTGAGAATTAGCCGCGTCCAATGTGACAGCCTCCATAAACTCTTTAACTCTACCGGTACGAATTGCATCTAGAGCTTGTAGCATCATTTGGTTAGATTGATCTACCTTTGCTCGAAGCTCTTGATTTTCCATTTTCAGGCTTGTTAAAGCAGCTTCATTTTCCATTTTCAAGCTTGTTAAAGCAGCTTTATTATCCACCTCCATCTTTGTTAATTTTGATTTCAAATGCTCTACTTCCATAGAGTTGTTCATGCTCGCGGCACCACCTCTTGTTTGTCTCAAGAAAAAGGACACCCCAAAAACGTCACTTTCTTTCACTCCTAACCCAAATCCGACTGGCCTCTTAGGTTTTCCATCTTCATACATAAGCCTCTCAAACACGGCATTTTCGGTTTCCACTTTAGCTTTTGACGAGCCCGGTTTTTTAAGATGTTCTTGAACTTGTTCATTTGCTTCCACCTAAAATCATATGAAAACATAATAGTATAAGCAATGCTTGAATACATGAAACAATCACTCACACATTACAACAACAGCAATAGTTAGATTCATATACACATGAATTTAAACCAAAAACTGGAAACAGAAATCTGTATCAATGACACATTAAAACTAGGAAGACTTTGGCATTTGCAGTACTCAAGTTTTCTGATAAACTAAACCAACTCATCAGAAACAAGGTAAGAGTAGTGAGTTGCATATTAGTTATATAATCGATATCTCGATCAACAAACTAAACAGCGAAACGTTTCTTGGAAATTGAAAGCAGTCTAAAATCGTAGGTGATGAAACATTGTATATAGGAGCATAACTGGGCTCTCCTTGCCTTCTTATACAGTAGTTAATTAAGTATGCTAAGAGATGGAGGATTGCCGTACTAAAATCTGTATCAATGACACATTTTATGGACCATTTTTAGCATGTTGGTATTCTGCCATTAGTATGTTGGTGCAGTTTTATGGACCATTTTTAGATGAACAAGCACTCTAGTCATGTGTTTGTGAAACATGGTCTAGTAAACTAGGGAAACTTTGAATCAAGGTTCTTACTTAACCAAAAAAATACATACCAAGAACTCCGATGAAATTGTATTATCAACAAACCCTCCATCATGTTTGGTATGAGTCAATTTGAAAAACTCTAGGTGGCTAGGTTGTCTTCCCTTTGATTCCACCTTCAATAAATTAACCAAAAAAATAACATTATACTCATCATTGACAAAAATTTATATATATATATATATATATATATATATATAATTACACATAATGAAAATCATACAAAATCAGCCCTTTTATTAGCATAACTAGTAGAACCAGTGATGTGCACATGACTTTTGGATGCTCTTGCCTCTTTTGCTTGTTTGGATTGTCCCTATAGTAACCACCACATAAATAGTTAGGAAATGCAAAAACTGGTGTGCAAAATTGAGAGCTTTATTCAGGACATAAGTGAGCTTTGATGTAACTTATCTTGAAAGGAGTGAGCTTTTGGTAAGTACCTTACTTTCTTCTGAATACCAATAATCAACCAAACGTATCCATTGGTTAAGCTCTTGTCCATCAGGCACATCCTTGTAGATTTCCTCTTTTTCTCTATCCTTTGGGTTAAATTTTTTATCCTTCAAAGCATGTTTGTACTGCCTCCAATGTTTAGCAACACGCATGAGGATTGCCTTGTTATATGTGTCTCCATCTGGGATAAGAAACTTAGACTGCAAAAAAAAGCAATTAATCGCCATATGACATAAAATAAACAATGTAAATCCAAATAAATTTCAAAACATAAGATACTAACTCGAACTAGTTGAATAATCTCAGCTTTAAATTGAGCGTGAATGTCATTCCATGTCTTCTCTCCAATGGGGCAGAATCTCTTATTTCTGGCCAAAGATCCAAGGTATTTGACTAAAATATAACCACCTTTGCGTATTGGTTGGTTGAGGTCACTGGAGTTGACAACGCATCTTAGCCCAACATCAAGGGTATCTATATTGCGAGCTTGTACCGGTCCACTCAACTTCATACGCTTTCCTTCCCTATCTATTTACACAATTGCAAATCAACAAACATATAAGAAAGTAAGAACACATTAAGCTACAATGCTATTTGAGTTGAACGATTTCAGAAAAAAGTATTTTTCCTTTCTGTTGACAGATTTCAGTTGCAACAGTTTATCCATTAAGAGTCTTAGAGCAGGGGATGATGAGCTTATGAGTTCGAAAACATGGAAAAAGAAATGTCAATCATCTAATAAAATGTCTAATTCACTCACCAATTATCAAAACCTCTTCCTTTTCATCAAAATCTGGCTCATCAGGCCAATCTGATTGTAGGTTTGTTTGCTTTACACGCCGAACTCTGGCCCGCTTGGCTTTAGTCTGTTTGCCACTTTCATTTTCATTCTCCACTGGCTCACTATTGGCTTCTCTAACCGGCTCTTCCATGTGAGCACTGATATTAGGTGAAGGTGCACTAGCTGATCGCATGAGTAATTTACTCTTCATTGGTTTGGGAGGCCTAGACTTTTTTGTTTCTTTATCTTTTCCATGATGTGTCAAATGGCCTTGTGCATTTCTCCATTTCTCTTTGCTGAGTATGAGGAATACTTGTAGAATGGGCACTTACACTTGTCATTCTCTCTTTGCCATGGGAACCTTGAAGATGTCTTGAATGGGCATCTCCATTTGTTGATTGGGCACTTACACTTGTCATTCTCTCTTTGCCATGGGAACATTCGTAACAAAGTAGCTACAGCTTGAGTATAAAGAGGCTGATATTGGAAAATTTATGCAGGAGATTGAGAAATGCAAACACCAACAGAAAGAAGTTGAACGACTAAGGATGAAGGATTACAGAAATGAAGACGAACCTTGTTTGTAGCAGATGATTTCCAGCCGAGTGCCAATGCCAGCAAAGAGTTATCTTGCAGGCAAAAACTATATAGAAAGTGGGGAAATAAGTACTTAAAATAAGTGCAACAGAAATGACAGTTTTGAAAAAGTTGCACAACCTTCATACAGCTCTTCATTAGCACATTTCATCAGCTTTAGATATGTAGCATTTGCTTCATCTATTGCATCAGCTTGAGAATAAGTTCCTTCATACAGATCAGGTCCAACATCCAATAATTCTGGCCCTCCGTCATTTCCTTCATCTGGACTACAGTCTTGAGGAGCATTTAAACCAAAAGCTGCATTTAACAACCCTCCTACATCATCCTTACCAACCACCGCAGGTTGATTCATAACAGAACCTTGTCCAGTGCTTCTTATACTTTGCCTTAACATATGTGGCAATATGTCTCCCATTCCATGAAAAACCCAATTCCTATATGACTTATAAAACCCTCTGAACAAAAGATGATGCTCTACCTCATCTATGGTATGCCACTTATCTAACATGCATTTTTTGCATGGACACCGAGTTTTACCTTCTACAAGGTTTTCTTTAGCCAATTCTAAGAATTGTGTAACGCCATTTATATAAGTTGGATGACTATTTGGTAGTTCAATCCAACTTGTATCCATTCCTACGTAATGATCATTGAAATTATAGACACTTGGAAAAACAAACTAGAGAACAAAATAAAATTGACCAAATGAAGCAAATAGGATACGTATCTGATAACTCCACTCCCTTGATGAAAATCGGAATAAGTTTCAAAGGCCTTGACAGTCTGTTTGTGTCAAAGGTCTTGAAGCTTTAGCAATGTTGATGAAACACAAAACCTGTATTTTATGTTATTATTATCTTATATTATTTATGTATGGTTTTCGAATATTATTATATACATTATTTACTAACCATACAGCAAGGTTTTCGAAGATATCTCCTTCCTTAAGCTAAAAGACGTGAAGATCAAATCTGGTGGATCATGGCTTCGGCATTTCCCAGAATAGAAGATTGTGAAGATTGCCATGATCTCTAATAGCCGTTGGAGAAGATTCCTTCCTCAAGTGGCTCCAATGATCTTCACTATATAAAGGAGATGAAGAAGAGAGAGAGGATTGACGTACATTCAAGAATATCATTGCAATCAGCCCTCAAGTTTACGATCTCTCTTCAACGTGTTCTCTCTGCTTGTTCTTAAGAGTCTTATATTTTGTTTCAAAGCCTTTGAGAGTTACACAGTGAGCTTATAGGATATATTCTGAGTGAGTGTTATACTCGAGAGTTTATAACTCAGGAAGTGGGCACTAGGCTATTGATTCTCGAGAGTAAGAGGATTGTACTAGATAGCTGAGAGAGGTGGGGCTCTTCTAGATTGGTCTAGGACTCCAAGGGAACGTGAGTTGACTAGATTGCAATTGTATAGGAGAGAGGCTTCTCGGTGAGCTATTAGGATCCTAAGCTTTGTGAATCAATAAAGCCTGCTGAATCCTAGGGTTGTGGAAGAACCCTAGGCGGGGACGTAGGCCAAGTTCATGCCGAACCTCGTTAACAATTCGTTGCGTCCTTTACTTATTGCTTTACCATATTTCCGCACTTGTTCGAATTGTATAACTTATTTGTGATTCAGGTTTTCCAGAGAAAAGATTAAGTCTAATCTCAAAGGGTTTTGCACGAGCTTCAAAAGTCTTGAGACTATCTGCGAAAAACCGGCATACTCTATTCAACCCCCCTTCTAGAGTATCATTATATTGTATTGTTTTACATTATCGAACCTTCAATTGGTATCAGAGCTTTACTCACTGCTTTTGATCTAACAATCTTGTGAGTTTTTGATCATGTCTGGTGAAGCAAGCAAAGGATTTGCACAAGGGAGATCTACCATTAGACCACCACTCTTTGTAGGAAACAACTTCGTCCACTGGAGGTCCTTGATGAAAATGTTCATTATAGATCAAGATCTGGAACTTTGGAACATTATAGAGAATGGTCCGAAGTTTCCAGTGAAAGAAGGACCAAATGGAACCAAAGTCGCGAAGACAGAGGCTGAATACATCCAAGCGGATCTTGAACTCGTCTCCAAGAACTACAGGGCCATTAACTTACTATATTGCGGTCTTAGTACTGATGAGTTTAATCGTATTTCATCTTGTAGGTCAGCTAAAGAGATTTGGGACAAGCTGGTTGTCACATACGAAGGAACCAGTCAAATGAAGGACACCAAGATCAGTATCTTCCTTCGAAAGTATGAACTCTTCAAAATGAAGCCAGATGAGTCTATTAAGGCTATGTTCACACGGTTCACGGAAATCACAAACAACCTTGACTCTCTCGGCAAGACCTTTGAGAATGTTGAGAAAGTGAGGAAGATATTGAGGTGCCTCCCAAAAGACAAATGGGGTCCGAAAGTAACAGCCATAGAGGAAGCCCAAGATCTCACCACTCTGCCCCTTGATGACTTGCTTGGGAAGCTGATCACACATGAGATGATTCTCAATGAAGAAGATGGAGAACTTCCCGCAAGCACTAAGAACTTGGCGCTCAAGTCTAAGAAGGATGAGCCCAAAGATGTGTCTGATTCTGAAGATGAGGATGATCCCTTTGATCTCATTACAAGGGGTCTTTCTCGAATCCTCAAGATGAAGAAGCAATTCAACAACAAAGATGGATCAGAGTCTTCTAAATTTCGAGGTAAGTCTCAATACAACAAATATGACAAGAAGATTAAACCTTTGTCTTGTTTTGAATGTGGTGAAACAGACCATCTAGTGAAAGATTGCCCTTAAAAGACGAAGAGCCAGCCCAAGAAGAGTGATAGATGGAAAACGAAAGCCATGGTGGCAACTTGGAGTGATTCTGACTCGAACTCTGATAATGAAAAGGCCAACCTTTGTCTCATGGCCACAGGAGATGAATCCCATGATGAGCAACTCGAGGTAACTGTAAGAGAGCTCATGGCAAGTCCAAAAGAGGTACTATCGGAATTCATTTCTAATATGATTGCCAATGAAGAGAAACTTATTGCCCAGACTAACACTCTTATTAGGAGAACTGTGGACCAGGAAATAACTATTGAGGATCTGTCTATGAGGGTTAAAAGTCTTGAAGCTTCTTATTCAGGTCTTGACATTAAAGTCAAGACTCTTGACTCAGAGAAATCTGAACTCGAGCAAGATCTCTCGTCTCTGAGAAGTGAACATCATGACTTAGAGAACGAGAAGATCTCCCTGAATAATAAGATTCAAGACCAACAGACAACCCTCATAAGTTTTACCAAATCCAAAGGCACTCTTAATAGGATGTTGGGTGAGCAACAAAGTTCTCTAAACAAAAGTGCTATTGGTTACAATCCAAGGTTTTTAAAGAAGCAGCACATTACCACCTTTGTAAAGGCAAAAGGAAGCAGAACCTCTCCTATATGTTACCACTGTGCTAGAAAGGGACATGTAAAAGAGACCTGCCCCTATAGAAGAAATGATCCTCACATTATTCGCAATACATTTCCTATTCACTTGAGAAAAGAACGGATAACGCAAGTTTGGGTCCCCAAAGGCACTATTTTACCAAATATGGTTTATCCCAATAAAGGATCTAAATTTGCTCACTGGTCTAGCCACAAAGGTTGATTTTTGTCTTGCAGGAGATCACCAAGGTGAAAGAGCTAATGGATTATTGATAGTGGTTGCTCGAGGCATATGAGTGGAAGGAGTTCTCTCTTTCATGATCTAAAGAAGCAATCCACTGGAACAATCACTCTTGGTGACAAAGGAAAGTATGACATCGTTGGTATTGGTAGTGTTGGGAGTGATCTTAACCATAGCATTTAAAATGTTTATCTTATTAATGGTTTGAAGTATAATTTGCTTAGTGTATCTCAATTATGTGATAGTGGCAATGATGTCAGATTTAACAAGAAAAGATGTCTAGTATGCAGAGAAGATACAGGTGAAATTATTCTGACTGCATATCGTTACAACAATATATATGCTGTAAATGCTGAGCAAGTGGCACAAGAAAGCTTAACCTGTCTAAAGGCTTTGACGGACGATCCAAAGCTCTGGCACAGGAGACTCGGTCATGTAAGCCTACACACACTACAGAAGCTTGTGTCCAAAGGGCTTGTAAGAGGGCTAGCTGAGATGGACTTCAAAGGTATTGATATGTGCAATGCATGCACACGAGAGAACGAGGAAGGTGATGATGCTGCTACCAAGAACACAGAGAAGAGGAACATGCAGGAACAAATTCTCAACACTGAAGAATTGGCCCAAGGTGTTGAAGATTCGTCTAAAGCCCTTGGTGTCCAATCCAAGAGTGTTGAGACGTCAGAAACTGCTGTAACTGAACCTAACAGGACCACGGAGTCAGATGTACCACAAGTCAATCCTACTGGTGTGACGAATCAAGGAGTTGAGACTAGCAAAAGGAAATTCAAATACTCCTCATCACACTCATTAAAGGATATCATTTCTGACCCTACTTCTAGTGTTCAAACTCGTTCTAAACTTAAAGATCTTTGTGCTTTTCACGC
This sequence comes from Persicaria maculosa, assembly GCA_963922045.1. NCBI lineage: Eukaryota > Viridiplantae > Streptophyta > Magnoliopsida > Caryophyllales > Polygonaceae > Persicaria > Persicaria maculosa. The sequence continues at coordinate 43,798,333 of OY998258.1, forward strand.
GTTTTTTTCTCTTATTGAACCAAAAAAGGTAGATGAGGCACTTCAAGAGCCAGACTGGATCATTGCTATGCAAAGTGAGCTTAACGAATTTGAAAGGAACAAAGTCTGGACCTTGAAGCCTAGGCCAAAGTATCAATCAGTCATTGGAACACGATGGGTATTTCGAAACAAGCTAGATGAGAATGGTAAGATTGTGAGGAACAAGGTAAGGCTTGTTGCTCAAGGCTACAATCAAGAGGAAGGTATTGACTACGAGGAGACCTTTGCTCCCGTAGCCAGGCTTGAAGCCATTCGCATTTTATTAGCATTTGCATCTTTTATGAGCATAAAGTTATATCAAATGGATGTCAAGTGTGCTTTTCTTAATGGTTTCTTAGAGGAAGAAGTATATGTGGTTCAACCCCCAGGATTTGAAAGTTTGGAATTTCCCAATCATGTTTATAAACATGACAAAGCGCTTTATGGTTTGAAACAAGCCCCAAGAGCTTGGTACGAGCGCTTGTCAAAATATCTTTTAGAAAATGATTTTAAAAGGGGGTTGATCGACAAGACTCTTTTTATCAAGACCAAAGGAAAGGACATTTTGGTTATTCAAATTTATGTTGATGATATATTATTTGGTGCTACTAACACATCTTTGTGCAAGGAATTTTCTGACATCACGTGCAGCGAATTTGAGATGAGCTTGATGGGTGAACTCAACTTCTTTTTGGGATTACAAGTTCATCAATCCAAGAAAGGGATCTTTGTCAACCAAAGCAAGTACACTAAGGATCTCTTGAAGAAGTTCAAGATGGATCAATTCAAAGCAGCCAAGACTCCCATGAGATCAACACTATCTCTAGATCAAGACAAGACTGGGAAAAGTGTTAATCAAAAGGAGTATCGAGGAATGATTGGATCTTTATTATATCTCACGGCTAGTAGACCTGACATCATGTTTAGTGTTTGCATGTGTGCTAGGTTTCAAGCTGATCCTAAAGAATCTCACCTCGTGGTTGTGAAGAGGATCTTTCGATATCTCAATGGCACTAAGGAGCTTGGACTTTGGTACCCAAAGCAAAAGGATTTCACATTAATTAGATATTCTGATGCAGATTTTGCAGGGTATAAGGTGGATAGAAAGAGCACATCAGGATGTTGCCAATTCTTAGGAGCATCCTTGATCAGTTGGCACTCAAAGAAACAAAACTCAGTCGCTCTATCCACTGCAGAAGCCGAATACATTGCAGCTGGAGCCTGTTGCTCCCAAATCCTTTGGATAGCTCAACAAATGCGAGATCTTGGCATCAACCTCAAAGGCATTCCCATTAAGTGTGACAATACAAGTGCCATCTCCATCACTAAGAATCCTGTTCAGCATTTAAGGACCAAACATATTGATGTAAGGCATCATTTCATTAGAGACCATGTTGAAAAAGGTGATGTGACCATTTCATTTATCTCAACTGATTATCAATGGGCTGACATTTTTACTAAGCCTTTGGCAGAGGACAGGTTCACCTTCATAAGACGAGAGATTGAGATGCTTAACAAGGATGCACTTTCTTAGGGGGAGCTTTCCCTTTACGAAAGATAAATTCTACTCGGTGTCAAGATCCTTGAACCTCATTTCAAAGGTTGTGAGCTGAACAGTAGAGCACATATAACGGATCAGATATTTGGTTGATATCTTTTTAGATATTTGTTCAAATATCGTTTTAATGGATTTTAACCTTCTTTATCTGTTACCGATCTTATTTTTGAAAAATCCTTTTATTTTATCCGAGTATATTTTATTTTGAAAATTATTTTAAATCGGATAAATATCTCCTTTTCTTGCCTTTAAGAATTGAAATGATCTTTTTAAAATTTGAACTTTTGGTTACTAGTTTACCCTCCTCCCTTTGTTGAAAGACAAAAAGGGGGAAATGATTTGATAATGGTTTAGACTTTAAAACTGCTATGAACCAAGGGTCTTGGAAGACCTTGCCTTATTTACTTTGTTGGATGTTTCTATTTGGCTTTAAAAACTTATGATCCAACATTTGTCTAACCCATTCAGGTACTTAGTCCGATTATGCTTATAATATATCTGTTTGACTAAGTTGCAGGGATGCACGGGTTTTGTCTTTCATCAAGGGGGAGATTGATAACTCCACTCCCTTGATGAAAATCGGAATAAGTTTCAAAGGCCTTGACAGTCTGTTGTGTCAAAGATCTTGAAGCTTTAGCAATGTTGATGAAACACAAAACCTGTATTTTATGTTATTATTATCTTATATTATTTATGTATGGTGTCCGAATATTATTATATACATTATTTACTAACCATACAGCAAGGTTTTCGAAGATATCTCCTTCCTTAAGCTAAAAGACGTGAAGATCAAATCTGGTGGATCATGGCTTCGGAGTTTCCCAGAATAGAAGATTGTGAAGATTGCCATGATCTCTAATAGCCGTTGGAGAAGATTCCTTCCTCAAGTGGCTCCAATGATCTTCACTATATAAAGGAGATGAAGAAGAGAGAGAGGATTGACGTACATTCAAGAATATCATTGCAATCAGCCCTCAAGTTTACGATCTCTCTTCAACGTGTTCTCTCTGCTTGTTCTTAAGAGTCTTATATTTTGTTTCAAAGCCTTTGAGAGTTACACAGTGAGCTTATAGGATATATTCTGAGAGAGTGTTATACTCGAGAGTTTATAACTCAGGAAGTGGGCACTAGGCGCTATTGATTCTCGAGAGTAAGAGGATTGTACTAGATAGCTGAGAGAGGTGGGGCTCTTCTAGATTGGTCTAGGACTCCAAGGGAACGTGAGTTGACTAGATTGCAATTGTATAGGAGAGAGGCTTCTCGGTGAGCTATTAGGATCCTAAGCTTTGTGAATCAATAAAGCCTGCTGAATCCTAGGGTTGTGGAAGAACCCTAGGCGGGGACGTAGGCCAAGTTCATGCCGAACCTCGTTAACAATTCGTTGCGTCCTTTACTTATTGCTTTACCATATTTCCGCACTTGTTCGAATTGTATAACTTATTTGTGATTCAGGTTTTCCAGAGAAAAGATTAAGTCTAATCTCAAAGGGTTTTGCATGAGCTTCAAAAGTCTTGAGACTATCTGCGAAAAACCGGCATACTCTATTCAACCCCCCTTCTAGAGTATCGTTATATTACATTGTTTTACATTATCGAACCTTCAGTATCGTTATGACTAAATGGTCTTAAAGTGCATACAATAGCAACTACAAACTTAATCATAATAGGATAAGTATTGTTATGACTAAATGGTCTTAAAGGAAGATTCATTAAACTTTTGAGATTTGCATTCAACAAGCTTAAGCAAAGAGAGCGGAGCAAGGAGCAACAGAAGCACACATGCTTAAGCAAAGAGAGCGGAGCAAGGAGCAAAGATGATCTAAACATGCAGATATGCTTGTCAACAACTAAGTAGGATTCATACAATCATAAGTAATCATAACATTCAGATTTATATTTCAGATTACAAAAAAAAAATGATACTTCAAAGACGGTTGTCAAAACACAAGCATAAGAGACCCATGCCCCATGAGTGTAATCAATATGTGTCAACCAAGCTAGTAGTCTAGAGGTTTACCCTTTTATCTTTGAGCTTGTTAACGGGAGGGTAGCCTAAAGGGCTCAGTGATCTTCAAGCTTCTCAAATGTCGACTAGCTTGAACAATCCAGCAGCTTCTCTTATCCGTGAGAACTCAATGCAAAAAGCTTGGACTTTAATGAAGAGATCTTTACCTGTCAACAACCACAAAAGAAATTAGACCAGATCAGGTGAAGAAGAAGAATAAACTAAGGCATTGAGACAAGATCAGGTGAAGAAGAAGAAGAAACTAAGGCATTGAGACCAGATCAGCTGAAGAAGAAGAATCTAAGGCATTGATGAGAAAAAAGGCTGAAATTGAGAAGAAACTAAGGCATTAAATTTTCTTTTTTTTTCCACCTATTGCCCATAATTTAAGACATTAGAAGTCCCTGATTACCAATTGCCTCAGTGACTCTAAAGTGCAGAATGTCACTCATTTACGTACACAATGTGAACCAAAGTAATGATGCTAAAAAAAGATTCAGCTTAAAGTCTGTCTTTGAGGCAATCAGCATACAGAAAATATAATTTTGTCTTTGAGGCAATCAGCATACAGAAAATATAATTCTGTTTCTATCAATCAAAATGAACATAAGCAAAATTCAGCTTAAAGTATATCATGGCAGCTGTCATGCATTGCCGTGCTTAGAAATACTTCATGCAAAATCATTCAGGATAAAGTTAGAACAAGTACCACATGAAACTAAGGGCTTTCTAATCTATATGTGTCTATGTGTATTTAGAAGCTAGCTTGATTTGGAAAGATTCCTTACCCAACAATTACAAATTCATAAGCCTTATGAAAATATGTTTTTGAAAAAGCTAAATGACTAAATCTAGTAAATCTTTATGAATCAAGCTTCTGACCCTATTAGGACACAGATTAGAACAGTGGAATCGAATAAAACTAAATGACGGATCAAAAAGACGAAAGTTTAATCTAATCATCCCTGTTACAGAAGCACTGTATCTTCAAAGTATACCTTACGAACTAGGATTGATCCTGTAAATAAATGGCCAATTTAGTTTTAATATATCCACCCTTATAAGGATTGATTCATAAACAAACATTTTGAGATGAAATGTTTTTTTGTTACATTCGTTCATCTTGAGACTTGTATATCCTTAATTATAAATAGAAGAGGGATAGTAAAAAACAAAAAGAAAATGCAATGAAATGCAAAGCACCTAAACTATACTGAATTTCATTTTTCTTTACTTCTGATGTGCTTTGCATTTCAAAAGCTGAATCAATGCCTTAATGTATCCTTTTAATTATAAATAGCAACAGCTGCCTTTTAATTATCTCCAGAAGAGGGATAGTAAAAAACAAAAAGAAAAGCATACCTCCAAGTCAAAGCATACCATCAAGTCAAAGCATATCCTTAATTATAAATAGCAACAGCAGCTCTTGAAATGCAAAGCACATACACCAAAACTACACTGAATTCTTCCACATTTACAAAATTCACACACAGCATTACCAAAGGAGAAAGGACTAAGCAAATTTAAAGAACCACAACTAAGAATCGACACATGGAGGAAAATCAAAATCAACCTGTATACTAAATTTGACAGCCTAGTTCAATGATAATACAACAAACAGTTCTTCAATAGCCATAGGCATCCTCAACCAACCAGAGTCCAGTAAATTGAGCATAAATAAACAGGTTATAGATGAACATACCTATGAGACAAACAGAGAGGAAAACTCGTTTGTCATCTCTACTTCGTTGCAATCAATTAGGTCTATAACCTGTGACAGTAAATTAAGCATAAATAAAGCATGGAGATGGAGAACTTGATCAATAGCGTTCAGTCAGGGATGGAGGGAGAGAGGAACATACCTATGAGACAGCTTGAGAAGGGAAGCCGTCGACTATGTAACACGTATTGAATCAACGAAACCCTTCAATTCGGAAAGAAGCAGCACCAGTTCCCCAAATCACACAAACATTAAGCTACAAACAAGCAAAATGCAAGCAGATCTGAACAACAAAATCGATTAATCAAACTTAAGAAAAGGCGTCTAACACCATCGGCAGTCGCAACCGAGAATCAATAGGTGAAGGTAAAACTCACAGAAAAGCAGAAATTGACTGGAGCAGAAAAGCAGATCAGGTTGGAAATGGGGCGGAGATTGGAGCGAGGGAGACGAAGACGGAGAGGAGGCAGGGAAAGGTGCTCAGAGTGGAGAGATCGACTGTCGATGGGAGAGAAGAACAAGAAAGGAGAGACAAACCTGCTCAGACTTCAGGTGGCCGTCTCCGGTGGGCGGTGGGAGGCCGTCTCCAGTGGGCGCAATTAGGGTTTTTCGGAGGTGTGAAGCAGAGAGAGAGAGAGGGGCACGGGAGTCGGGGAGAGTGAAGATCGTGAGTGAAGGGCTGTGAAGGCCGTCTCCTCTCCGTTTAGTTAAGCAATTCTCGACACTTTAGGACGTCGAGATTTTTGTTAATTTCGACGCCTATATCTGTCAAAAAAAATTGGCAGCTCAAAACGTCGAAAATTTTCGACGCTTTTAAAATGCGTCGAAACTAAAGCGTCGATAATTACACACTTTTCCCGTAGTGAACAAAAGGTTTCAAAATATTGGACAAACTCGATAATTTGAAAATCGATTGACGGACAAAGCATCAAGAAACAACATATACAAAACCACCAAAACAGGTAAACGTCGAAAGACAACAAAACAAGTGTCGAAGAGATTCGACTTCCTAAAGACTCATAAATGGATATGAACTCATAAACTTTTATAAAAATCAAAGCAAAGTGCAAAGTAAAAAAATTTTATATAATTTTTATCGAGTACTACTAAAATCCATTGGGCCAATAATCAAGGGTCATGTATACGGATACAAATATACTAATAATCCATTACCGCATCGTGCTTTTTACGCGTATCCGTTACACCGTTTTAGATTTTTTATTTATTTACTTATTTATTTATTTTTGAATTACAGTTTATGTAGGATATGTGATACCATCTTCCCTTGCTGTCTGGTCTTTGGGTCACTAGGAAACACCCTCTCGACCTAGTCGGGGAAAGGGTGCGTACAATCCGACCCCCCAGACCCTGCTCTTTGAGCGGGATATACTGGGCTTGTTGTTGTTGTTGTTGTTTAAGGTTGCTAAAAGGTAAGCCCATGGTTGTGGCCTCTACCTTAAGGTAAGAGGTGGGAAGGGGTTACCTTGGTAGAGAGAGGTAACCTCTTCCCTTTTGTAATTTTCTTTTCTTTTTTTTTATGATAAAGTAGGTTTATATATTTCATATTTGGATTTATTAGTTGTAGTGGGATTTAAAATGAAATAAAAATATATTTATATTTCATTATTTTTTAAAATAAAATATCACATTGGTTTAAATTTTTTTTTCTATAATTTGAGCCCAATTTTATCCTATATATAACCCCATCTTGATCTATTGTAGTTGCACCTATTTTCTTAACCATGGATCACAATAATCCAAATACTCCACCCATTCCAAATATGCCTTTTGATCCAAATCTTCTCAAAAATCCTCAATTTCAAGTGACGTTGCAAATGTTTAACAATTCTTCAACACCCGAATATCCAAATTATACCCCACATAATCCTACCAATGTGTACAATCCTCTTTTCTTTCCAAACCAACAACATTTTGAGCATTCTCCGGGTGTTCAAGGGAGTGCCACTCGAAGTCCAACCGAAAAGGGAAAGATATAAAGGAAAAGAAAAGGTGAAAATAAATTTATAATGCTTTTAACTTTTTTTTTATTTTAATCTAGATGTAATAAAATATATTTACATTAACTACTTGCTATTTTTATTTAGTTATAAAATTATAAATAAAAATAATTCACAATAATATATGATGATACACATATAATAAAGGGGAAGATATGTATAAAGGAAAAGAAAAAGTGAAAATAAATTTGGAAAGAGGTAAAAGGGGTTTCCCATTGTTGTAGAGATAAACTTTTAGAAAGAGGTAGAAAAAGTAAAAATTATTTTAAAGAAAAAAATAAATGAGTTGTAAAGTTGTGATAGGAAGATGGGGAAAAAAGGGGGAAAGAGGTTATCCATGGTTGCGGATGGTCTAAGCACGGAAAGATTATATTTTAAAACCAATTGCCAATACAATACAATTAATCCACCGACAATATTAGGCTTGTGTGAAATTGTGAATAGCCATCTCAACGCCACAACGTCTAGTGGACACTTGAACTAGTCTAACATCTAGCTCTATGAAGAGAAGACCTTTATGAATTATGATCAGTTTTTTTTTGGACAAGATAATGATTTGGATGAAGGCGAGACCTTTATGATCAACCGAATGAAACAGCCCTAAGTCGAGTGAAAGTAGTACCAAAGGTCCCCGGTTTAAAACTTGAATGACCGCTCTCTATTTACCAAAATCAAGAATGAAACAACCCTGCAAGTCTAGATACGTACCAACAACAATTATTTCTAAACGGGAGAGAGTACTTATGATTTACCTTTCTAAAACACATTTTCATACAAAGAAATAATCATTCGATATAGAAACCGCAATACAACTGACTGTTCTGATTAATCTTACCGGCTACCCATTGCTGAATATCAACTGTATCTACCCCAAAACTCAAAAGCTAGATGGATCCGGAAACCAAGTGCGTTGATAGCTCCAGATAGTGCAAGTGCTTAATTTAGCAGACGATGCAAAACATCAGTTCAAATTGTATGAGCAGCAAACGCCCGCCTCATATAATCAGCTCTTGATTTTACTCTTGGACTTCTTTTGATGAGTCGCCCCTAGTGACCCTGAAGAGGTGACGCCACCCGAAAAATGTTCAGAGTCAGCGCTCTTTTGTCTTTTCGGAGTTTTTGATGCCTCCCCTAACTCTTCGGACAATGCACTCTTTTGCTTACTGCTATGGGTGGAAGCTGCACCTCTGCTCACTGTCCTCCCCCTTTGCATGCTTCGTGAGGGAGTTGTCAAATTGCGTGACGATTTCATGGAGCTGGAAGGTGCCAACGACATGACCTTCTGCTTCTGGTTGCTCTTGAGTTCACTGGGATCCGGGTAATTGACTAGGGAAACAAGTCGTGAAATCTTTCCAGCTGCCAAGAATAATACACATTCAATCAAGGACACAACATATTCTTTCTTGATTGCGCATTTGCGCCATTGTTAACTAAAGAGTACAAAATTCAATTCTCTCGTTTGGGTAGCATTTGAAGGAAGGGATGATGCTTAATGAGAGGGGTAATAGCTCGAATGCTTCCTCTATAGCTAAGTCTCTATTCTTATCTCGTCCTTACTTATTTTCTACTATCTCTAAAAGTTATCCAATAAGATTATTCAATTATATTATCAACTAGAAGGAATCCACATACCGATTTTTGACTCCGACGAACAGGTTGTAAAGACTGTTGCATCTGGTTCTTGTGATGAAAAGCTGACCAGATCATATACCTTGCCTGCCATCAAACAATGAAAACAAATTAAGTAATCCAGTTCTGGAACATTTATTGTTGTCGGAGATAGAATAAAGAGGGATAAATTCCAACATATAAAAGCATTAAATCACAAATACAATGGCTATGTAAAAATCCTCCGAGAAAATAGGAAATGACGAGTTTCAAACAATATGACAGGATAGAAAGCGAAAATGATGGATGAGAACTGTTAACTATCTTTTATCCAAAAGAATAAAGTCAATAAACTATGAAAAATCGAGCTGGAAGTTTAATTGTGGCACTGCGAAATCAGTTTCTGAAGGGATAAGAAAGACCAAATGGATTTGATTTTGATACACGCTGGTCTGATTAGGGTAAGTGGATTCTGTAATCTACATTTGATTTCCGTATCAAAATTCTGGGCCCTGCCATTGGTAAGACCAAAGGCTTCTCACTCTCAGCACAGGAAATAGAAAATGGGACAACTTTGTGCTGATTCGTGCACAAGTCAGCACCAAGTGCAATCAGGAAACGTAGCAAGAACCATTACCGATGATAAAATAGTTATTCTCAAGCAAAGTAGCCCATAGAAGAACAAACAATATACGATACGAATCGTGACAGATAAAATGGCATATGTCAAGGCCATACATTATCATTTATCAAGCTGAGATATTTCTACTTTGCCTTTTATATGATGGTTGTATACTATAATTGTGTGTGATTGTTAGGAATCAAGGAGATAAAATGACATACCCGACGATCCCTCAACGGAACCCAGCTTCCCTTCATGATGAAGATGTAGAGTTACTTCCTGATCATCAAAATCCTCAATATTCTGCAAGAACAAAATGATAATTTCCAAGTTAATTTTCATCCAAAATTGTAAGATAACGAATCATAACTCCAGCCTCAGTGTAGGTTAACTTACTAGATTAGTAGGAAATTGCATGAGCCAGAGTTCGGTGGAGTCTGTAATTTCAAGATCAACAAGCGAATCCTTGGTGTTTTCCTCATAGACAGTGGCGGGTGTATATCCATCTTTGGTTACAACTACCATTGTTGAATTCAATAATATACCAGAAGCCCTAATTGAATATTTAAAGTATCAAATCGTGTGAAAAAACAATCACAGCCAACAAATTTGAAGAAGGATGAGTTAATCTCCAGCTCAAATCTACAGCAGAATCAATAGGCAGCATAGGGTGTCCCGCACAAGCAAAATCTCACATCTAATCCAAAACCGAAATCGTTTGGAAACTCGAGACCTATGGAGAGGAAGAAGAACCACTTACAGAGAACGAGTGAAGAACAGGAGAACGATGAGGGTCTCCGGCTTGACAATCGGTGGCGGCAGAGAAAAGATCGGAAGAGAGGACAAGGGTTTGCTAATCAAAGATACAGGCCCATTTTATTCAGTGTGTCGAAAAATAAAAAATAAAAACTGGCCCAATTAATGAAACAATCCCCCCAAAAAAGAACTAAAACTATACAAAATATCAATATTTTATAATTAATTTTTTGAATATAATTCCCCCATTATTAATAATAAGTGTAAAATTATAAAAAAAAATTAAAAAATTAAATTTTATTAAAAAAAATGGCCAAAAAAATAAATTAGTATATTAAATGACCCCCTAAGGCCAAATTGGTATATTAAAAGACTTTAAAACAAGTCTAACAGTGTCTGTATAATAGAAAAAATGCCCAATTTTAGAGGAATGAGCCATTTTTCCACCCCAACCGCTCCTCCACGTGCATTTGATAGAGAAATTGAAGGAGAAAGAAAAAAATCGGTAAATTTGGAGGAGGAATGTTGATCCCTGTCATTTAATGCTCACTCCTCCCTAGCTAGAAATTCAATGCTTCTTTGATTAAAATAAATCGCCATTGAAATCACCATTGAATCTTGTTTTTGTTCGATTGTTGTTGTTGATTTCTTGTTGAATTGTTGTTTGATTTGCTGTTGTCGATTGCTTTCGGTTGTTGTATTGCCTTCGATTGCTGATGTTCCTTCGATTTCTTGTTGAATTGCCTTTGATTTCGATTTCGATTGCTACTCCATTTCGATTGCTGTTTGATTGCGCCCCATACACAAACTCCATTGTTGTTCGATTTCGCCCCATCCACAAAGTCGATTTCGATTACTGTTCAATCGCCCGATCCACAAACTCCATTTCTGTTCGATTTCGCCCCATCCTTGTTGTTCGGGTGCTATTTATTTCACCGATTTCATGATTTTCTGTTGTTCAATTGCCCGTTTATTGTTCCCTGTTGTTTGGTTATTGTTCCTTGTTGTTCGGGTGTTGTGTATTCCTCACTAATTTTATGATTTTTTGCTGTTCAATTGCCCGTTTAATCACCACCATTGTTGTTGTTCGATCGATTTTCTGATTTTTTGAAGTTTTCTGATGTTCAACCAAACTGGAATCCTATTTAAATGAAATATTGTTGCCCTTGAAATGCTATTGCCCTTAAATGAAGTAATTGAATTTACAGCAGAAGAACTTATTTAAGTTATTATCCGTTTAAATAAAATTTAAATGTTAGAAGTGTTACAATAACATAAAATTACGTTAGATATGTGAGGCAAAATGTTAGAATTAAGTTTAAATAAAGTTTTTAGAAATGTAGAACTAAATATTCCTAATAAATGGATTTTGCATATTATAAATTTTTATATTTATTATAGTGTATAATAAATGCAAAAATTTATAAAATAGAGAACCTGCTGAAGTTAGAGTTAATTTTTTTAGATATTTTGGTATTTTAATCTTTATTTTAGAGATTTTTTAGAGTTACTGTTGGGCTTGCTCTTAGGCACCAATAGGTATATTAAAAGTGTTCTTGTGGACAAATTGGTATAGTAAAATACTCTAGTGGATAAATAACTTTTTTTACATCATTGAATTTCCTTTTCGTTTTATTTTTTTAATAAAATAATTTTAATATATTTGTATGATGATTAATTGGTTACATACTCATATAATCTTATTCATTTGGTTATATAATCATTAAAAAAATTGTATATATTTCTATCATATTATAAAACTATTGGATTTTTTTATCACTATTTGACACTAATAATATATATTATATAAATTTTATTAAATAAATACTTTATTACAATGGTTGTTTATATAAATTGCACAAATTAAATTATCCTACAAAAATATGCCTAGTATTTGTTTAAAAACCACACAAAAAATTAATGTTAAATAAAAAAAATGAAATATGAGAATTTTTATAAAACCGTTCAAGATGAATAAGTTAAAATTATATTTCATATACTTTTTTTTAAAGCAAGATAAGAATTCAGTTATCTAGAGTCTAGACAAGCCTAGAGAAACACAGATATCGAACAAGCTCGTAGATGGACTAACCATCATGTACAACCAAAACAAATAACAGAAGCAAATGACATAAATAAAAAAAAACATCAAACAAATAACAGAAATGAAAATGCGAAAATAAAATAAATGTGCTAGTTATCCTACACCGTAAAACAAAACCAATAAGACAAACGAATCAATCAGCCAACAGAGGAAGCACATAGAGAACTCTGAAGATACAAGCAGACATCTCAGATTAAGAATCTTCATATATCAATCACAAATCTACGACGTCTTCGGATACAACAAATCAAACACCGTTTACATAAGGCATCCATCACAACAAGAACAACACAGCACACCAGTCCGCAAATCCAAACCCAAGCCAAACCATTGCTCAATAAAAATCCCCAACCCATCTCAAACTCTCAAGGATGATAACGAAATCGTAAGCGACTACTAGATAGTCAAAATAGAGGCGACTAAGACGGGACAAGGCAAAGAAATTGAACAATAATCCAAAGGAAAAGGAAAAGAATGATGGAATTGAAAGGGAAATCCCTAAAAAGACGTTATTACAACACAAGAACCAAGGATCGCTGAGCGAAGCCGATGGAGCTGCTGAGAACCGAGGACAGAGCCGAGGCTAAAGCCGAGGGAGACCTCGAAGGAGGAGCCGGATGCAAGGCTATCCAAGCGTGAGGAGGCGGAGGAGGGCGGAACCGATGGTGGCAAGGGGAGAGGACAAGAGCCGATGGAGGCTAACATAGGCCAGATCTAGTGAAGGCGGGGAAGGGCCGATGAGGGCGGTAGGATGATGGAGCCGAGAGAGTCACTCCAGTGGTCGGAAACCAAGGCTGAGCCGAGGTAGGAGGCAAGAGTGGAGCTGTGGGAACCACATCGATGGTTGGAACCAAGGGAGGTGGAAGCAAGGAGGCGGAAAGGATGTCGGGCGGGGCCGAGTTGGTGACCATGGTGACCAGGGGAACGGTGGCCAGATGGGAAACCAGGTGGTAGCTGGCGAGCAGTGTCCAGTGGAGGTGCTGGGGATGGTTGGTGAGGCGGCGGGGGCAAAACGCTCCAAAGAGAGCGTTTGACCTAAAGAACCGCACCAATGGATCTACCATATTATTTTATTATTATTATTAGTTTTCTAAAAATAAGCATTAAGTGTTTTAACTAGCTATTTGTAAAGCAACTTTTAAATAGGTGTATTTTTGGCTAATTTGAAAAAAAAGAAGTTAAAATAGACGAGTATTGAACTAGTTTTTTTTTTAATTTCGAGTTATCAGATAAATAATAAACAAATAATTAAAATATAAACTACAACGTAATATCTATTGATGTCTCATAATTAAACTAGATTTTTTGATCAGTTCGTAATTAAACAAGATAAACAACTACTCGGTAATCTCTTTTGATATCACGAATTTTTTGTGTCGGGTTGTATTGTCTACAACTTACCGCCGTTATTTTTCCCCCTTTTATTCTCTTGTCTTTTCCTCTTTCTGGTGCAATTTTGAAGGTGATAATCACCAACCCTCTTTACATATAAATGAATTATAAGTAGTTAGTCGTGTTTCAATTCTTTGGATAACTTCATCTTTCTGGTGTTCTTCGGGTTCCATTTCTAGATGCAACCAACACTCCTGTTCATCCCATTTTACCACTCATCTTTGCTGACTATGATGAATTTGGGTACCCAACTGATAACGAAGATTCACAAGCTATCCAGAAGTGTGAAACCGCTATGAAATGAAGTTTCGGGTTATCATAGGATTCATAGGTGTTTCATGCCCTTTTTATACGTAGTTAGACATGGCCACGGGTCCAACTCGGAGGGTTCGACCCGTCGGGTCAAGGGTCGAGGGGAGGTGACTCGAACCTTAACTCGGGAATCCCACGGGGTCCACGAGTTTGGGTCTTCCAATGGGTCAGCGGATCGACCCACTGGGTTGGGAAAAATCCTAAAACCTGACGGATTTGGCGGGTCGACCCGCCAGGTCAACCATTTTTAAAAAATAAAATTTTGGTTTTGAAACAAAAAAAAAACACTCAACCCATCACGTAAATTACTTTTAACTTTCACCACACTTTCGAAATGAAAAGATTTAAGGTGGACAAAATATGGTGTGTGGGAAGATATATGTATATACCTTTATTTCACTCCATCATTCCATCACACTTTAGATGTGGGAAAGAAAAAGTTGGATTGTGGGAATGACAAGTAGGGATATGGGAAGATATATTTATATCTCCAATGCACTAAATCACTTTGTCACAATTTCGACGTGGGATAAAAATATGGGATGTGAAATTTGTGTTTCGACGAATCGAATTATATGATGTAAAATGTAATGTAATTAAAGTCTTTGGATTATATGATGGAATATATAATGTAATTTAAGTATTTGGATTATATGATGTAACATATAAATATATAATATAATTAAAGTCTTTACCTATTACAGTAGGATTTAATGAAATTAATAACACATGGGGATGGAACACCATGATACAATATATCAAATTATGCTGGATTAATCTTTTATTTATTTCAATTGATATTTGTGTTGATCCATTGATCAATCATAAGTGTTTTATTTTACATGCATTATGTTAACTTCTTGATCATTGATTTCAAATCTAGGCTCATCTTCATATAAATATGTTAAATTTCTCGTTTAAAGTTGAATTAACCATATGTTATTGGATTACTTGTGTTGCTTGTAATGACATGAAAAGACACATTGGAAAAGTATTACCCAATAATATAATTCATGCTTGTGCTTGAAAATCCGAAGTTCTATATCATTTTCAAAATAAGCGAAAAGTCGACATTAATTAAGGATACCATACAAGTGTAACAACTTTATCAACAACAATATTTGTATTCTTTGACATTATATCATAAAAACTCCTAACTTAGTATCATATAGAATGATTTCATAGTGGATCCACCAAATAACACAAATGTTTAAGGTATTGTGTTGAACTTCGCACTTTCTTATTATCCGTTCGTTATTTTAATCTTTCATAATTGACAGGTAAAATATTTTTCAAAAAAATAATATTTATATAAAGTGTAGTACTAGTATTTGTATATGATAAAAATTTATAAGTATGGATTGACATGAAAAAACCGAATGGTAGAGATTGAAGACATGATTTAGTTTCTACTTGTTTTTGTCCCACATCCCATCCCGCATTGAAAATTAGAGAAAATGGGATAAAAGAAGCAAAGGTTGGATAGAATTTTCACAACATGCAATGTATGGAAATTTATACATTATGAATAAATAAAATTCATAATAATTATAAATTTTAAATATAAATTATACTCCCTCCGTTCGGTAAAACTTGACGTTTTACTATTCACGCGCGCTTTTTTAGGAGCTAAAAACTATATAAAATATCTAGTTTTTTTAATAATTTTTTTAACAATTTCGTAGTTATTATTAATAAGTACAAATTTGTTAAAAAAAATTTTAAAAAATGAATATTTTATATAGTTTTTATCATTCTAAAAAAGCGTGCGTGAATAGTAAACGACAAGTTTTGCCGAACGGAGGTAGTAGTTTTTTAGAAAACAATTTTTTTAACAAAAAATTGAATTTTTTTAAAAACGGGAAATGGGTTCCCAAACCCCCAACCCACCCTATCCCGCAACCCGAACCCACCCGTTGACCCGAGGACCCGCACTTGCCGGCAGTGGCGGATCCAGAATTTTTTATAAGAGGGGCTAAAAAAGCTTTCGAGAACTTTTTTTTTTCCTTGTATGTATGAAAAAAATAATTTTTTTGCATGCATGTATATATTCTTATGGGTTGTACAAGGTATCTTACTTGCTCAGATCCAAAATATATATCTTTTAAGTTTTCAACACTATTTAAAAAAATTATAAGCTGGTTTAATTTTATATAACATCAAAGTTGGGGCATTATGTTTACCTTCTTCGTTTACTGAACTAACAGAACCCTCTGCTTGCTTAGAAGGGATCTTTCTCTCTGAATGTACCCTTTGAACCCTTTGATGTTGAATAAAAGGCTATAACTATCCGTTGAATAAAAAAAGGTTATTTACTTGTCCATATTATATACTCCTGTAAAAACAAATCCACACACCACAATTCCAAATCACAAACCACAAATTCACAAATTTATTTATCAAAACCACAAACCACAATGCCAAATCCCAAATCGCAAATTCACAAATTTGTTTCTCAAAACCACAAATTCTAATCACAATTTCTAACAATTTATTATCAAAGTTACAAACCCTAATCAAAATTTACCACAAATTGATTCTCATTCCACAAATTCTATTCTAAATTGTTTTGGCCTTTTAATTTGAAGTTGGAAAAAAAGGGCTTTTAATTTGAAGTTGGAAAAAAATACAAACAGATAGAAAAAAGGGGGAAAGGGGGAAATGTTATAATATTGTATATTATATGTATTATGGATATATCCATTTTCCCTTCCTTTGTAATTCCCTGTATATATGGTTCTTTAGAACTCTAATGGAATGCACATCTACTTGCTCCCTTCTCTCAGCCTCCTCTCTGTACTCTCTTCTTCCCTATTTTCTAACACGTTATCAGCATGAGCCTCTAGTCAATCCTGATTGTTTTTCCAAATCATTGGCCAAATCAAGGTTAAGTTGAAAATGTCCCTCATAATACTCAATATCCCACTATAGATGAAGATCTGATTTTCATCAGTAGGTAAGATGAGAGTTGAGACGGTGGACTAACCCCGACGGATCGATGCAGAACCAGCCCTAGGCAACCTGGCTAACGGTTTAGACGCCTTTGTCGATGCGAACAAATCGTGCCCAATCCCAACGCTTGGGCTGACCGGCGTCCTGATTTGGGACAACATTTGCATGGTGAACCGCTCCTTCAAGGTCGCCTTCAATGGTCTTGGCGTTAGGATTCTTCTACATCCCTAGTAGCTGATGCAACACGCAATAAGTCCTTATAATTAACGTGCTTTTGATTTCATATTTATTATATATTATATGTGATTGTGATCGAAGGCTACTACGCTCCTGAAGGGCTATTTTCCATTGTTCTTTATGATTGTGATCGAGCACTCCAGTAACTCGAAGATGGTCAGCCCCGAACACCACCCAAGGTATGTCGCCGCCACCCGCATCTACACCGGGGCTGCTCCTAGAAAAAATTGAACCCCCAAATCCCCAACCAGATCCATGCCCTTGTCCTCTGCCTTATCGTCCGGGTGAGTTGTAGATTCGATCTCCGCGACAACAGTGGTGGTAGTCATCGAGGGGAGGAGTTGGGGAGATCGACGGAGGTGGAAATTAGCGGCGAGTCCTTGTTGGATGATACCCGGCGCCGCTCGATTTGTGCAAATCAAAGAAGACGAACGGATGAAGCTTTACTTTTTTCCTGAAGATTTGGTTTAATCATAGAACCAGCCCGAAGTTCTTTGAAACCGCAAATTGACCCGTGTTTTTCATATATTTACAAAAAAAAAACGGCTCAAACTTCAGAGTTGCATATTTTGCCACTTGAAGTACATGAACACATCCCCGAAGATGATTGGTAGATATAAATTATATCACCCCTGAAGTGGTGAGTTTTATCTCTCGAATTGGATATAAACTAATCTCAAATCAGGAAATTGGTAAATCACTTGATCGTAATCGATAAATTCCATCCCCGTAGAGATGAAACGATAAATCTCATCCCGTAGCGATGAAACGATAAATTTCATCCCCGTAGTGATGAAATTATGTTTATTATTTATGTTTAATTAATTCATATGCATGTTATTTTATTTATTTAAACTATATTTGTTTTTCCTCATCTCCCAAGTAGATGAACGAAACCACCATATCTCTCGAAGTAGATGAGAGGGCACATCTCTCGAAAGAGATTAACATTCTCATCTCCCGAAGTAGGTGATGAATAAGTTGTATCTTTTAAGATAGACCGATTAATTTCATCTCTTAAGCGATGAACCAAATATTTCTATCCATGTAGTGATGCATCAATGATTAGCCTTTTATTTTGTTTTATTTATTTTTATCTGTCTATATTATATTTTGGGGCTTACTATTAGCGGCAAATTTATCGCCCTTTACACGGTTTGCAATCGCGGACTGGGAGTTTGCAAAATCCGCAAACTCACAGTCCGCGATTGCAATTTTTTTTTATTTTTTTTAATTTCCGCAACCGCGCATTGCGAGTTTGCGGAATCCGCAAACTCGCAATGCGCGATTGCCAATGTTTATTTTTTTAAAAAAAAAAATCGGGATATATATCTTATGGAGTATGTCAAATGCAATTATTTCCTAAATCAAGATTCCGATAGATATATTTGGATCGATAATCAGTGGCGGAGCCTCAAGCTCAACAATGAAGGGGCCGAACATTACTACAAGAAAAAAATGTTTAGGGTTAGAACCCGGGCAATCTAGGAGGGTTACCTGACCTGATTGACTAATTGGATAAATTGAATTTACTATTTAGAAATTTACATTAACTTTATTGGAATCACCTTACCTAATCACTAATTAGATCAATTTAATTATACATATTGGATAAAACCTTCACATCCTTTACTATAATTGAGATTTGAAGGAGACTAGGAGTGGAGAATACAAAATGAATGAGAGTGTCATCACGTTATTTCTTGAGAATTTGCTTCCCGTTAAAAAAAATGTGGGGGCCAAGGCCATCTCCGGCCACCAAAAGCCTCCGTCACTGTCGATAATGATATTTGACGAAATCCCATAGATATCAATTTTGGATCGATAATGATATTTGAAGATATCACGTTTCAAAGATATTTGAAGATAGATATATTTGGATATAAATATATTTTATTTCCTAGAATATTCGTCAACGATCGCTATATATACCCTCCCCGTATTTAGAGCACAAGTATCTCCACACTTTAAGGGTTCTTACGAAGCTAATATTTCCAACGTCCTAAATTTCTCCCTATGTCGTCGTCAGATGAAGATGATATACCGCTCGATATAAACGGGATATCGTCAAATATCGTTAAAATTTATCCATAATCTGATTTAGGATTGGGATTAACATAGTACTCCCTCCGATTTTTAATACTCCCTCCGTTTGAAAATATTTGTCGTTTGTCTTGTAGTGCACGCTTTTTAATGAGCTAAAAACTCTATAAAATATATTTTTTTAATCAATTTTTTTTATATAATTTCATACATATAAGTAGTAAGTATAAGATTATGAAAAAAAATTAATTACAAAAATTATATTTTATAGAGTTTTTAACTCCTTAAAAAGCGTGCCGAAAAGTCAAACGACAAATATTTTCAAACGGAGGGAGTATAAGGCATTTGACTTTTGAACACGTACTTTAAGGAGCTAAAAACTAAATAAAATATTAATTTTTCCAATTAATTTTTTTTATATCATAAGTATTATAATATAAAAAATTTAATTAAAAAATCAATATTTAATATAATTTTTAGCTCCTTAAACTATATGCTCTAAAGTCAAATGTTGTATATTAATAATCGGAGGGAGTGTATGGTAATTTGAATTTTATTTTTAAAAAAAAAACAACCACAACCGCGGATTGTGAGTTTGCGGAATCCGCAAACTCGCAATCCGCAGTTGCAGAAATATAAAAATAAAAATAAAATTGCAACCGCAAACTCGCAATCCGCGGTTGCGGAATTTTTAAAAAAAAATTACAACCGCGCATTCAGCCTATGCGATTGCGATGCTCATCCGTGTATCCGGCGAGATTTTCACCGTGCATATAGCAAAACCGTATATTTTTATTCTTCATTTCTTGATCGAAGTAGATGAATAGATATATCTCTTGAAGAGTTGAAATAGATGAAAAACACATCTTTTAATAGATGATTAGACATCTCCCAAAGTAGATTGTAACGGCCCAGGATTATGATTCTCGGGTTACATTTCGAGGGATGAAACCCCTCGTTAGGATCTTGCGCCCCGAGTACAGGTTGAATGTTTGAAATTCTAAACTAACGTTTTCAAAGTGGGATTTCATACCGAAGTTCAAAGGGATCGTTGGAATCCCCGGGGAAGTCCCCTGTACCTGTCGTAGGTCTAAACGTGGAAAACCAATGGTCACACAAATAACGGAAGTAAAGCATAATACAAGGGGGTGCCACGGCAGAGCCGAGTCAAAATATGATCAACCATTCAAATCCAAACCGTAATTAAATTGGTGAAGTCGGAATCTCAACTCTCTCTTTCCACCGTGTTAGACCCTGCAGTCATGGAGCCAAATCAGCATCAATAGTAGTAAGGATAACAGATACCTAAAAAAATTGGTAATGGGCGGGATCAGATCGATGCCCACTTTGGCTCTGCATCCCGGCCCTAAGCACACACATACGTTATACCTAATAAAGATGCTTCTAGATGCAAGGCGAAACATTAACACACTAACATGCTCCAAATATCAAGTGCATAAGAATAATAAGACATTAGCACAAAATACCAAGTGGTATATCCCTCTCCTACCTCCACCCCCTTCCGATAGGGCAGAGACGACACGCATGCCATAATAATCGGGCGACACGCATGCCCAACCCTAAAGCCCGCAGGCAGCTCATAATATAAGTAAAGGAAGTTCCATGACTCGATTGACTCAGGACGAGACCCGATGGGACTGGGTCATCTTATAACCCTAGCAAAGACTCTAGTTACTTCACAGATAACGGCCGTTCTGTTTACATACGCATAAAGAAGTAGAATGCTCAACGGTCAATGCAACCTAGCATGGTACTACATGACATGCTGATTATGAATGCAAGCACCTAGTATACCATGCACCTAAAGCAGGGAATTTCTCTATTTCAATCTGAGTAAGCTCCGAAGAGACTTACCTGACTAGCAGATCAGCAAAAGAAGAATCCAGCACACAGTAGTCTTGATCACAGAGTATCACCTAAGTACACAATGAGAATACACTGAGTATACGTCTCTAGTCACTCGGAACACATATGTCACACATTCATACAAGCAGATAATTAACAAGCTTGCATCAACAATAATTTCAGTTCATCACGATCAACCATCTCTTATCTCATACCATTCATCATATATAATCCGCCATCTCATCACCTTAAGATAACCTCTATATCATACTTAGCCAAATTCGCATATATTACTATTTCATACTCATACTTTCCATAAATATATATATATCATCATCATCAGTAACCAATATTTAACCCTTTATAATAAATCACCACAAGTCATGCTATTAGACACATATATCATGCCGTTAGTCAAATGATCATATTAGCATGCTAGTTAGTCATCGAATAAGTGTTATTCCCAAGTTAGTTCCAAACCCGTTTCAAATCCGAATTAAATAGTTAAGAATTCCGACCCTTGAAAATACTCGCTAAATTCATTTTTCAATTTATTATTTTAAATCACTTTCCGATCTTTGAAATTCTTTTTCAAATTACTTTTAAAATCCATAAGTCCAAATAATATATTTTAAATCTCATATAGTATTATATGATATTTTAAATACCATTTATTAAACACCTTTATAAATATTTCCGAATCCCTTAAAATCCAAACCATTTTTATTTAATAAAACCAACCCGTTATAAATCTCTCAAATAATATTTTATCTTTTAAATCCTCATATAATATAATAATTTAAATACCGCTAATTGGTTAAATAATAAACGGATAACCCGATCCGAACCGAACCGAACCCATACCCATTAATCCCAAACAGGTTCAAATATTAAACAAATAATATAAACTTGCAAGGGGCCCCACAATACATCATCTTCCTCCAAATTGAAATGGAAGCTACCGCCTTCCCACCAAAAAAAATGGAAGCTCCTGCCTGCACCATGGCTTCGCTCGACAGCTCCCGCCGGCCCGCCTCTCGTGCTCGCGCTTGTCGCTGCTCGACTGCGCACCCGACTGCTCAAGTACTCAGCCTCCCACGCTCAGCTGCCCTCGCCTCGGCTCACCCGCGCTCGCCTGCTCGTGCTGCCTCACCTCGCTGCTCCGCCTTGACGCGCTCGACGCCAATTCGAGCTCGCCGGAGTCCGCACTCAGCTCACACACACTCGCACTCGCCCACAGTCCGACCCAAGACAGAAATTAAATCGGAATAGAGGGAGGAGAGGCGGAAACTCACCGAGGGAATTCGCGACTTCGGAGCTTCGTCGGAGCTTATCGGAGGCTCGATTTACTGCGTCGGAGGGGGAGGAACCTCGGGGTCCGCCTAGGAAGAATAAAAGATGGTTAAAGAGGTGCGATTCCATGGGATTTTGAATCGAACGAGAGATCGACTTACCGACCTCGGAATCGCAAAACAGGGGAGGGAATGCTTCGGTGGTGGCGTCGGGCTGCCGCTGCTGTGCTCTCGAGGAGGGGAACTGATGCTGCTGCTGGTGAGGACAATGGTGGCGCTCAGGGGCGGAGTTGAGGGGGGTAATAGGGGGCACGTGCCCCCCCTCTCATTTGACGAAGTACCTAGTATCGTCGCTAGCTTCGTTTTGACATATAATACGCCTTAATCCGACATCTGAATAAAAAGTTATGAATGTTTAAAAATTAAAGGTATATTAATCACTTTAATTTTGTTTCAGTATACTATAATACTTCTATATTTTACTTAAAATAACATTCACATACTATAATTCATCTCGAGAGCTTCGAAATAAGAGGTTATACTAATCATTTCGACAATTAAATAAGAAGTTACGCAAGTTTAAAATTTTTATATTTGGTTATACATTTATATGTTATGAGTGCAACAAGTTGTATATATTAATTATGGTTGTTATTCGAGTCAAACACGTCTAATATTGTTTGATTATATTTAGCTCACTTAGAAACAAGTCAAGCTCGATTGAAATCTATATTTGAACTTGAGCTCACACTCGACTTGTTTAGTAAATGAACGAGCTTGAGTGAGTTTTTTTTAAGTATCATGCAACTTTACTTGCTTATGACATAGTAACTTAAAATAAAATTGTTAAAATTCATAAAATTCGTGCTATTTGAGTTTTAATTAAGCATAGCCGAGCTTTTAATTGAACATAAAGATGTGCTCATAATCAACTCATTTTGTACATCATATGCTCGAACCGAGCTTTTATTGAGCAAAACTCGAGTCAAGCTCTAGCTACTTAACTCGTATAACAACCATAATTTAACTTAATGTTTATTGCATTTCCTATACTTATTTAGTTATTTTTTTTCCGGGTATTCCATTTATATATTTATATTTCTTCTTTTTAAGCGCGAAAAAATGATAGTGTTTTATCATACATCGATGAGATTTTATCTTAAAATAACATCATTTATTATCAAATTATATATAATTCTGTATGTCAATTTAATCCAAAACTATATCGTACATATACCATTGTGCCCCCCCTCCGAAAATTCTGTATGGAATTTTCTGGCTCCAAAACTATATCTCTCCGCACTCAGCTCACACACACTCGCACTCGCCCACAGTCCGACCCAAGACAGAAATTAAATTGGAATAGAGGGAGGAGAGACGGAAACTCACCGAGGGAATTCGCGACTTCGGAGCTTCGTCAGATCTTATCGGAGGTTCGATTCACTGCGTCGGAGGGGGAGGAACCTCGGGGTCAGCCTAGGAAGAATAAAGGATGGTTAAAGAGGTGCGATTCCATGGGATTTTGAATCGAACGAGAGATCGACTTACCGACCTCGGAATCGCAAAACAGGGGAGGGAATGCTTCGGTGGTGGCGTCGGGCTGCCGCTGCTGTGCTCTCGAGAAGGGGAACTGATGCTGCTGCTGGTGAGAACAATGGTGGCGCTGAAATGGTGATGGTGATGAAGCGTGATGAAGATGGGAAGAGAGGAGAGAGCGAAGTGATGGCGGAGGTGTGGTGGTGAGAACCGTAAGATGGGGCTGGAGAGATGGGGTAAGGAGGGAGGTAATGGTGAAGGGGATGGTGCAGACGGGATGGTGAAGGAGTGGTTATGGGAGAGGGAGGGAATGGGTTCCATTTGAAGGGTAAGGTGAGGTGATGGGAGTGGGTGAGGGTGGAGTGTTGAATTGGTTAAAGTAATACCCATAAATAAATCCCGAATATGCGAATTTCGAATCCCGAAATTAGTTGTTGAATGTTCGTTTTTTTTTTCCGAATCTCGCTTTCTCGATCAATTAGATTTTTAAAATAAAAAAGGATATCACAATCCGATAATTATTTTGAATTTCCGAGGAAAACCACGGAAATTGTTCGTCAAATTTTATATTCCAGTCGGAATCCGCTAAACGAGTTTTAAATTCAATTTAAATTCATTTTTAATTCTCTTTTTTCTGAAAAATTAGGATTTAAAAACCCGAGCATTTACATAGATGAATGATAAACCGCACCCTCGTAGGGATGAATCGGTAAACGTCATCCTTGTAGTGATGATTCGTATAGCCAGAAAAACAAAACAACTTTGATCCTTAATGTTTCTCCATCAGTTTCCCGCAGTAAACGATAAAATTGCATATAAGAATACCACCTTCTGACGTAGGTGATAAAAAGGTCTCGAAGATCTATGTTAAATTTTCTTGTCACTCGAAGTTGACCTGAATTTCATTTACTTATTTAAGATTATTTGTTGTTGATATACATGTTTCTTAATATACTTTACTATTAGTATTATCTTTTACATAGTTTTATTATTATTATTATTATTATTATTATTATTATTATTATTATTATTATTATTATTATTATTATTATTATTATTATTATTATTATTATTATTATTATTATTATTATTATTATTATTATTATTGTTATTGTTATTATTATTATTACCTTAATCCATTATATTGTGAGTTTTTCAACACCTATTTTGTGGGCTTGAAGTTCCTAAACTCAATGGTTAAACAATCTAGTAGATTGCGACACTTATCTCGCTAAGATCTCAAAGTCTTGATACCATTTGTAAACAATCCATCAGATTGTGAGTTTTCATCAAAATCTGCATAAGAGCTTGAAAACTCTAATTTCAGATTCTTATAAACTCTAGAAGAGATCGATATGATTTTTTTTAAACATTTGTACTTTTGAAGTAGTACATGGAATATGGGTTTTGACATATTCAGAACTATTTTTTAATTGGTTAGTACAACCAATATAAATAACCACAAAACGTGATCTGGTTTACAATGCCACTTCCTGACAATCCTCTAAGCGTGACCCGAAGCATGCCCCTCCTATAGAAGGTGTAAAAGAGGTAATGGTTAAGCGCACAACCAAATTTGATGATAGAACATTTTTCTTTGTGGCATTTGGTCACTCAAGTAAAACGATGATTGCATGATCGTTGAAATTTACATGAATACCCACCAAAAGGACTAGAAGATCCTGGGGCCGGAAGATCCTCAGTAAGGGTGACTATACATGTACGGTTTGTTCTCTTGGCAAAATAATAACAAGACCGTTTATATTAAAGAGTAAATGCAAAGTCTCTTATGTCTCTTGAATCGAGTTCGATGAGACAACTACGAACATAAAACATCGTCATGTGGACCAATGTTATTCCAATATAGATGCCTTAATACATTGGTCATATGACAAGGTAGAGAATGTTATCAATCACATTGTGGAGCATATAGTAGCTCACAACGACCTAGAAGAGTCATTAGTCAAATGGGCCCATGCAAATTTGAATTTCGAATTTGACACAATAACTTCTCCCAAAATTATCTCCGGAAGAGAGGATATGTTCCGAAACCTCCTCCATAAAATGAACTAAAATAAGACCACAAAGAAGTTGAATGATACATGGGGTTTGAGTCCCTAATGATATCAAATACCTCGAGCTTCATAAAGGTGATCAAATGCTCGGTATTTAGGGGGAGAGGAAATGAGGTTGTATTAAGAAAGAGATTGCATGAAAGCAACTTCTCTATCATTTGGGATACGCGGATGAATGAAAGTGAACTAGAAGTTCAACACTTATGCACACTAAATTAATAATTATTATATGGTTTAGCACAAAGCCGTCAAATGCATTTACTAAGGCCAAGAGAGTGACTAATTCACGTATATTGCACTAGCTAGCTCATTTGGAGGTTCCAGAAATAACTCGAAAACAAACAAAAATCAAGTGATGCTTAAATACACCAGAGGTGTTGAAGATCACTAGGCTCTCACTTTAGGATTTCCCGAAAGAGGAAAAAGCTCATGAGAATATGATGAGCATCAATCAAATATGGATGCCGAAATCGAAATGTTGGTAAAATAGACAAAAAGAAGAAATTCATGCAAAGATGAAACTTTAAGCATGATGTTATTGGACCTATAGTTCCAACATCGGAAAGTATAACATCATTGGTTTTAAGTGGGTGTTCACCGCAATAAGCGAAATGAAGCTGTAAGATATATAGCAAGATAGATTGCATAAAAGTCTATAGTGAATGATATGAAAATATATTTACCTGTAGTGGATATAATCTTTGGTTGTCGATTAAACTACTCTAGCCGTAATTGACGGGCATAGTAGTTGTATACTCAATTGATCATTAATAAAAGAATATAAGTGAAAATGATCGATTAATTTGAAATGCCCGAAGCATCAATATGAAAGCCTCGTCATATGTACGTGATTAAGTGAAAATATATTTACGTTGTACTCTTTTCCTTAATCTTGGTTTTTATCCCACCGAGTTTTTTCCAAGATAAGGTTTTTAATGAGGCAACTTATACACCATCTATACATTAGATCCCCCGTGTCAAACAATGAAAAGCACACTAGGTCTCGAAGTACCTTATATTTGTGCATTGAAAGCAGCTCATCACCAAAGACAAGGAAGTCTATCGCATCGAACTCGAATGTGATACATGAATGCATTTTAACTTGTACACATCGAAGACAATGTTCACACTCGACCATGCAACTTACGAAGTCAGCATTATCAAGCAGTTTGAAGAGCTTATCAAATAGAGAAAGCTGCAAGAAGAATGTTGAATTCAGGGGGAGAATATACGCTCTACACTCCTTTTTCCCTTCGATCGGGTTTTGTCCCACTGGGTTTTCCTGACAAGGTTTTTAACGAGGCAGTATCACCAACGCGTATCAAAGGACATCTGTACTCTTTTTCCCTTAGCCCTAGTTTTTGTCCCATTGGGTTTTCTAGGCAAGATTTTTAACGAGAAAATTTGTAATATAAATGGGTGTATATCCAGGGGGTGTTATAATATTGTATATTATATGTATTATGGATATACCCGTTTTACCCTTCCCTTGTAATTCCCTATAAATATGGTTCTTTAGAACCCTAATGGAATGCACATCTGCTTGCTCCCTTCTCTCTGCCTCCTATCTGTACTTTCTTCTTCCCTATTTTCTAACGGGAAAGGGCTTTTAAAAAATTATAAGTTGATTTAATTTTGTATGACGGCAAAGCTGAGGCATTATGTTTACCTTCTTCGTTTACTGAACTAACAGACCCCCCTGCTTGCTTAGAAGGGATCTTGCTCTCTGAATATACCCTTTGAACCCATTGTTGTTGAATAAAAGGCTATAACTATCCGTTGAATAAAAAAAAAGGTTATTTACTTGTCCATATTATATACTCCTATAAAAACAAATCCACACACCACAATTCCAAATCACAAACCACAAATTCACAAATTTATTTATCAAAACCACAATGCCAAATCCCAAATCGCAAATTCACAAATTTGTTTCTCAAAACCACAAATTCTAATCACAATTTCTCACAATTTATTATCAAAGTCGCAAACCCTCATCAAAATTTACCCCAAATTGATTCTCATTCCACAAATTCTATTCTAAATTGATTCATCCTTTTAATTTGAAGTTGGAAAAAAAAACAAAGGGCTTTTAATTTGAAGTTGGAAAAAAATACAAACAGATAGAATTTGGGTACCCAGTTGATAATGAAGATTTGCAGGTTGTCCAGAAATGTCCTCATCAAAATTTACCCCAAATTGATTCTCATTCCACAAATTCTATTCTAAACTGATTCATCCTTTTAATTTGAAGTTGGAAAAAAAAACAAAGGGCTTTTAATTTGAAGTTGGAAAAAAATACAAACAGATAGAATTTGGGTACCCAGTTGATAATGAAGATTTGCAGGTTGTCCAGAAATGTAAAACCGCTATCAAATAGAATTTCCGGCTATCATAGGTGTTTCATGCCCTTTTTATACGTAGTAATAAATAAACGGTTTATCTATTGTGTGTCCAAGAGCATATGATAAGAATATTTTATTGAGAAAGAAAACACTAAAATAAAATGGACGAATCTCATAATCTAATTTTAAAATGGCTAAACTGGAGATATATAGAAAAATATTTTTCAATTTAGCCTCTTATCTTATATCTCAAAGATAGAAAATCCGATAAATAATAAAAAAAAAATATAATCCAATATGGAAATTCAAGTACGACTTGCAAGATCCGGATTATCAGTTATCACACACTTTCTGCCCAAAACACGCTCTCTCTCTCTCTCTCTCTCTGGTGCGCTTCCATCGTAATCTCCTCCTATATCTTCTCAACAACCAACCAACCGAATCCACCAATATACCTTCTCTCAATCTCTCTTTTGCACAACAGATTCTATATCTTACGCAACGCACACAGTGATGCAATTGAATTTGTTGAATTCCAAGTTCCGAGAGACTATGGATATGTCTATGGCTGTGGCTGTGGACCTCCTCTGAGGCTTTCCGAGCTTGAAATTTGATCAATCATGGCGGTTTCTCGTTGCTTCTGAGCATGTCTTGCTATATAGGAGGGGAATTAGGCATTACTTTTGTTTTAGGTCGGAGGAGGTTGTTTTGAGAGTTGAGCTTATTGTGTTCGGGTGGGATTTGGCGAATTCGGAGGAGATTGAGTGGGGGAGAGTCGGGGGAAAATTTGACTGAAGATGACTACTTCGGGGATGAACCTGGTGATGACGGTGATTGGATTCGCAGTGAGCACCTTGTTTATCGTCTTCGTCTGCACTCGTCTCATTTGCGCTAGAATCCAGTTGAGAGCTGCTCGCCGATCCTTCCGAGTGCCTTCCAGATCCAATATCAGCACCGTAACCACCTCCAATCTTCTTCTTCTCTCTTCTTGTCATTTTACTTCTTATCTGACTGATTTTACCAACAATAGTTTGGATTCCCTTTAGATTCGTACCTCCTGTTGGCTTGTCAATCAGTGAAAAATAGGCTGTTTCTACTGATTCCAATTGTCGGATATATCCGAAGGCCCAATCAAACGTGGTGTTCAGGAATAGGCTGTTATCAGTTTTGATTTTTTTTCAGATTTTTGCTTTAGTGTTCAGATTGCCATATGTGGATGTATATTTTTTTTTAAAGTATAGTTTAGGTTTTAGATTGACTTTCATTTTGGTGTAAGAGTTCCTGATTTATTTTATTTTATTTTATTGAGCTGCTGGATTCTTCATTTTGCAGCTGGAACGAGGAATACATGGTCTGGAGGTCCCAGTTTTGGACAATTTTCCAGCAAAGAGATACAGCGACGAGTATTTTTCTTCCCTTGAAAACGCACAGTAAGCTAAACTTCCAGTCCCTCCTTTGTTTGATGCTTTTTTGATTTGTCAATTCTCTGCGTTAACAACACTACCTATATTTCCTATAAGAGAATAAGCATTATTAATAAGGAGCCCATTCACAAGCGTAATGTTTAATGTGCTTCAGTTCTAAACATTTCTCATAGAACAAATCTCCCTACATACACCCGGTAGTTGACAATTAGTGATGATTTACCTGATCTTCACTGCTGTGTCCACATTCTATATAATCATTTTTGGGTTTTGAATTGGAATTGGACCTTTCGTAGTTTTGGAAATTTATTGGTTTTAGCATGCTAAGGCCGTTACTATAGTTTTTCGCAAAATACCTTTTATGTTTCAAGGTTGAGGGGTTGGCCTCCTTAAACTGTGAGCAGGTTAAAGTCAGATAGTGATGGATTGAATTGAAGGTTATAACTTATAACAGGAGATTCTTTCCTTCCCACCTATATAGACAAGATTAGGATTACATTGCTTTATCCAGTGGGAGGTGACTTTCTTGAATATTCAATTATTTTGGGCAAGCTTTTGATTAAAGCTTGAATTTACAATGGGGACAAGTGACAACTGCCAAACTACATTTCCTTTATTATTTGCACTCTAGTGGCTGGTAGTGGTTTTAAAAATGCAACTTTCTGGTACGGTCCCTTGGCATATATGTAAGGTCAAAATCGTGGTCAAATATTTATCTTTAGATTGTGATTAGGCTACTCTTCATTTAGATATTTTTGGGTAAGATGCTAAAAGAATTTTTTCTAAATTAACTCGTTCTGTAACACTTGAAAAAGATGCAACTTATTTAACATTTCTGTGCAATTTCGGAAAGTCTATTATTAGGATAAAGTGAAATTATATCATCAAGTGTCTCATCCAAATTTGAAAGGTACTACTGTATGTGCTAGGGAGTAGGATCCTTGTTGGAACCAAAAATGATTACAAAGGGTTTATTTTGAGCTTATAGTTAATAATGTTTGCTGATAAGGAGATTACAATTTCGAACTTGGTGCCAAACGAATCTAAAGCTATATACCCTGTAGAACAATGAGAGTGTTAGATGTAGTGAGAGCATTTGCATTAATTTGTCCTTACTATATCATAAATATGTTTACAGTATTTTGTTAACATGAACATTGACATATTTGAATAATATGTTTTGCAGGTGCTCAGTTTGCCTAGCAGAATACCGCAAGGAAGACATATTACGTATCCTCCCACACTGCGGCCATTACTTTCACATGAACTGTGTAGACATGTGGCTATTGCAGAACTCCACCTGCCCTGTCTGTCGTGTTTCTTTGCGCGAGACTAATGAAAAGAAACGCTCTATGCAGCCATTATTCAGTTCCCGGTCCCATCATGGCAGGGAGCCAGCCAATATACATACTTATCGCTGTTTGTTGACTGCTCATGGGCATCCATCAAGCTCACAAGTTGATCGTGGAACAAGTCTCAATCAAGGGAATCAGTCAGTTGGAGAGTCGATCAACCCCCTTGGAGGTAGTTGTGCCTTAAAGGACTGTGGAAACAATCAGTCCGTGTCCAGGGATGATTCTGAAGAACCTGGAGAGTCAATCAACCCCCTTGGAGGGGATTGTGCCTCAAAGGGCCCTGTAAACAATCAGTCAGTACCCAGGGATGATTCTGAAGAAGTTGGAGAGTCGATCACTCCCCTTGGGGATGATTGTGCCTCAGAGGACTCTGCAAACAATCATGTATAGATGATGCAATTTTCGAATTCCAGCCCCATGTGACATGTCTTCACACATCCAACATGACCTGATATGAAAAAGGCAGCCTTTCAAATAGTCATGATTGCGGATAATCAGCATGATGCTTTCAGTAGATGGGGATTGTAGGAAAGCATGTTATTTTTCCCTTCCTTTCCAGGTTGTGGCCCTCTGTACATGTCTGTTTTGTTTGTCCGCTACAGCAACTCACTGACCAGTAAGCATTTTTCAGGGCAGTTAGCCCTGATCTGTGGGTTAGTTCAAGCCAGGCAGGAACCTGGCCATCCTCTGGTTCATTTCTAAGTCTTAGATTTTAGCAGACTGCCAATTCCTGTCTTCTTGGCTGCCTTTTAGGAAACACTCAATTGCTGCAGTGCACTTGCGTTGAATGTCATCATACCTCGCATCAATGGAGAAAAAAGATGCAATTAATCAATCCACAGAAATCTCTGTTCATCTGGCTGAGGATTTCTGGGATACTGATGTGCATTCTGAAGATCATCGGCTTTGATTGCCCACTGCTTATCGTGCCAGCGCTGTTTTGCCAGGTGGGTAAGTCCACTCCAACATTGAATTTCTGCAACAGGATTGAGCTTAAAAAGACGCTAAGCTTGGATCAACAGAGAATATGTTCTCCCAATGCTTCTCCCTTTCGGGATGGAACATCGTGGACTTCTCAGGCAAGGTAACTAACTCTCTTGTCACTCTGTTTTTTTCCCTTTCTGGGGCATGTCATATTTTCCACTTGTTGCACGTTGTGAGCCCTTTAGTCGATTGGCCAACTGTGGTGCATTTACGACGTTCTGTACATACTTTCTATCTTTGTTTAACTTGTTTTATTCTGGTCTTCATATATCCAAGTAATTTAAGCTGTCCACTTTTGTGAACCCCACATACACATTACACTTGTGGGTAGTTGAAATACAATTTACAAGTAATTGGACTGCAATTAGTGTCAATACTTGAATGTCTAAAGCAGCAGAGCAGAAGAGATTGGTTGGCATGCTTTATTTTAGACTACCGGGGACCAAAAATAGTAGTAAAGCCACATTAAGCCATGAGGGTACTCTTTAGGTCTAAAGAGGAGTTTTTTTTGGGTCTGAACGATCAGCCGGTGACCTTACATAGTTGCATATTTTTCGCTCTTTCGGTGAAAGGATGCATAATGCATTATGTAGCTATTCTAGCATAGCATATATTCAGTAGCATAAGTGGACTTGATGCATTGTACTCTTT
The DNA here is from genome assembly GCA_963922045.1 of Persicaria maculosa. Lineage (NCBI taxonomy): Eukaryota > Viridiplantae > Streptophyta > Magnoliopsida > Caryophyllales > Polygonaceae > Persicaria > Persicaria maculosa. The sequence goes on from OY998258.1 coordinate 43,831,205, forward strand.
TGGTTGAGCGGCAATATGGGACACACATACGTTATATAGAGCAACCAGACATTAGGGCGAATGGCGTATAACATGGGTACGTGGTTGTGTTCATTATTTGATCTTGGAGATGCAGGCTCCCAATGCTAGAGAGTTGTGTTCTGCACAGTGAAAAACATGGTTTCTATCTTCCAAACTGAAAACGGTTTCGGGCTGGACTCAGATCCAGCTTAACCCATACTTTCAGTCTATGGAAAAGGCCTGACAATGAGTTTGAGTCAGGCCTTTGTAAAAAATCATATAGGCCAAATTCTATCAAACCATTCTATAATTATACCAAAAAAATAAATAAAACCATTCTATAAATACACCATTTTGCACAAAATCATCCGTAGATGCTTGTATAAGACTACATATTCCACCTTTTACGTTGAGTTTTATCATATGTTGAAGTGTAAAATTACTATTTTGCCCCTTCAAAACCAATATCCTAGTTCATTTTTTGGCAAATGAAAGCGGTTGAAGGACGATTTCTTTTTACCCTTCAAATATAATATTAAAAGTATAAGGGTAAAATGGAAATTATACGAATGTTTTGTCGAAATAGCCAAATTTCGAAAAAAAATTAGGGAAGTAGCCAAATTTCGAAAATTATTAGGGAATTAGCCAAAACATGGCAAAGTCGTTGTTTGAAACAGCGACTTTGCCGAAGGATTTAAAAAAAAAAAATAAAATAGGTAAGTCGCTGTTATAAACAACAACTTATCCATTTTTATTTTTTTAAAATGGCTTTTTACCTTTAAAAAGGTTAAAATAAAAAAAATATTTATAGGGGAGAGTCGCCGTTTCAAACAGCGACTCTCCCAATTTTGATTTTTTTTTTAATTAGGGTTGCAGGCTCTTCCTCCGTTCAATTTTCCAGGCGATGGCCCAAGATCCTCCCGCCACCCTCCTTCTTCCTCCACTCTCACTTCAACCCAGCACCCTCGGAAAATTAATTGTCGTCAAGAAGCGGATGGAGGCAACGAGGAAGAGTCCCAATTCAACGACCAGTCGGTGATGGGGACGACCACCAATCGGAGAAATGAAGAAGCAACGGGATGGAGGCGACGAGGGCGACGAGTGGTGGTGGACGAAGAAGAAGAGTCCCTTGGCGGCCCCGATGGCGAGGAAGAGACCCAATTCGGAGAACGATTCGCTCCTGATGGCGGGATCCGAATTCGGTTTCCTCACCGCCTAATTAGGGTTCCTCGACCGCAAATCTCCGAATTCAACGATTCCGAGAACCATTTGCTCGTCCAGAGCTGTAGATCCGGCCGGGAGGTATCCTGCGGTGGTGGAGGATGATGCCGGGAGGTATGGGGCCGGAGAGGCGGTTGTGGGAGAAGTCGAGGGTGAAGAGCAAGCCGTCGTGGATGGAGCCGAAGGTGTTGGGGATTGGGCCGGTGAGCCGGTTGCGGTCGAGGCGGAGGAAGGCTGGGGCTGGGGGCGAGGGCGAGCCGAAGGTGCCGGAGGAAGTCCTCCCGGCCTCCTGTTTCATCTTCAACCTCTGCAACCCCTCTATTAATCTGAAAAAAATAAATAAAAAGGGATAAAAATGGAGAGTCGCTGTTACAAAATAAATTACCTATTTTATTATTTTTTTAAACAGCGACTCTCCTATTTTTTTTTAAAAAAAAATTCAGATAAAATTAATTTTTTAACCTAAAATTAAAAAAAAATATACAAAATAAAGGTAAGTCGCTGTTTGTTATTTTGTAACAGCGACTTACCTATTTTATTATTTTTTTAAAAATCTTTAGGCAAAGTCGTTGTTTGAAACAGCGACTTTGCCCTGTTTTGAATTTGACTACTTCCCTAATTTTTTTCCGAAATTTGGCTATTTCCAAAAAAAATTCAAATTATACACATATAACAGCAATTTTAACAGAAAAGATGAGATGAGTGATTTTTTTTGCAACTAGCATGTGGACACGGGCTATCCAAAGTTGATCGGGTCTACTGCAAACCCAAATAGATTAGAAATGTCAAAAACCATAGCATCTTATTGGCCGAATCAATAGATGATAGATCTGAAAATGAGGATATAACTTCCAACTAAAAGTTCCACCACATCAATTAATGTGAGCAACAAACACCCTTTGCTTCTCGTCCCCTAATAATGTTTCCTATTTAATTGCCTACATTTTTAGGTTGCCCATAAATCCCTCCATCCCACTATTTATGCATTTGTACACTTGGTACGTAGTGATAAATGCTAAACACATTAGAGTAGATGTGCAGATGTGCTTCTAGAGTAACATGTTACCTTTTAACTTGCTCTTCAATATCTGTTATACTTACTTTTATTATATCTGGTGAAGGAGCCATAAATTGTTGTAGAGGAGGGTCAATTTTAGTTTTGGATTTTTTATACTTATATATACGAGAAAGAAGGTGATTTACATAGTTACATTATCCGGTAGGATGATCAAGGAAAAAAAAGGTGATTTACATAGTTATTTTTAATTGAAAAAAGTAAGAAAAATAATCATGACCTAGTTTAAATACTCTTTTCTACCAACTAATCTAAGTAAACTTTATAATTCATTAATTTTTTTTTAACTATTTTAGTCTAATGTTAGTATAATTCATTTTTTTTTACTAGCTTCTCCAGCTAGTTCTGAAAGAGGAAAAAGAAATTAAATGGAAAGAAATATCCAACAACATAAGTATACAATATTAATCACACATATGATGCTTAGAAATCAAATTAATCCAAAAAAAAAAAACACAAGAAAATTAATTATCAAAGTAATATCACATTTTCTTATATAACATATATTTATATATAGAAAAAATGACCCATTTAACCACCTTTACATGGTAGCTAGACCCCATCAAACCAAACCAAAAGGCAACAAAAATCAAACCCTAGGGCTAATCTTAGCCCTTAGTGTATTCTTCATAACCACAGTGAACTCCAACTTCTCACTAAAATCCACCTTACTTCCTTCCGGGTATGAGCTCCACTCAAACTCTTGCACCATCCTAGCTATCATGAGGTTCACATGTACCGTCGCCATGCCGAGCCCCGGGCAGATCCTTCGCCCCGCCCCGAACGGGATCATCTTCACTCCCTTCGTGCCAGTTATGTCTGCGTCCTCTCGGCCCATAAAGAACCTATCCGGGTCGAATTTCTCTGGGTCGGCCCACGTCTTCGTGTCCTCCGCGATCCCGGGCAAGAAGATCTCGACGTTCACGTCTGTCGGTATGTCGTACCCGGCCAAGCGGGCCGGCTCCGTGACCGCATGGGTCAGGGAGAAGTACGTCGGCGGGTGCTTCCGGAGGAGCTCCTTGGTGAATGCTTGTAGGTATGGCATTGCCTCGACGTCCTTCTCGTCGACCTTTCGGTCCGGCCCGACGGTGGCCCGAATCTCTTCATACAATCTGCCAACATTAAATTGAGTTCAAACCATAAATCACGTTGTTAGCTTAACTGATAAGGATGATATATATTTCTGAGTTATGTAATAGCGTCCGTGCCTCGATTGGATCGTCGGGTTCTCGATGAGCCGAGCGATGGCCCACTCGATGGCGGTGGCAGTGGTGTCGGTACCGCCATTGATGAACTCGGAGCATAGGGTGACGATCTCGGGATCGGACGGGGCGGCCTTGCGGCCTTCGATCTTGGTATCGAAGATCGTATCGAGGTACGAGAAGGAGGCAGCTGTCGGGTCGGAACCCGGGTCCCGGAGGATGGTCCGACGCTTCTCGATGAAGGGGACGAGGGTGTCGATCTGCTGTTGGCGCACATCAAAAGCCTTCTTGCGTTGCTTGTAGAAGAACGGGCGAAGGATGGGGAGGTAATCGTCTATGCGAGGGTCCAGGACAATCAGAACCAGCTTCATCATCCTGTCCATCCGATCGATCGTCGCCTCATCCATGTCAACTCCGAAGGTCATGGCTAGGAGAATGCAGAACACAGCAAACCTTCATGAAGCCAAATTCCAGTGTTTTTCTTTTAGCAATTTAAATCTACAAACTCAACTTAAAAAAAAAAAAAACTTTACTATTTACATGCCACAATTCCCCACAAATCCTTTATTTTTCTTTTTAAAAATAAACTCTATATCTGTTGAGTTACACATGGGCGTAGGGTATCCAATATCCATACAATAAAAATCATACAAATACAAATATTTGCGCCTCTTTATTCACAAATCTGGAAATCAAAAGATGTAAAGTTTATTTTTTTAAAAACGAGAGATTTAAGATGAAAATAGTAAAATTATTGGTATATAACCGTATTTTAGCCTACTTATATTTAGAATGAATTTATAATAATAGAATTGACTCAACCGACCATAAGATTAGGAATTATAAATGTATAATATTAAAATTGAACATGTTTCTCTTCATATGGCTTAGAACTATAAAACAATGAAATGATGATGGATTTCTTTCTTCTTAAAAAAATTCTTACAAAATTACTAATATATTGAATTATAACTACAGTAACATGCAATATTAATTTATGTTTCCTTTTCATATATACTGTATAAAATATCGGCAAATTCCATGCTATTCTCCAATAATTAACAATGCCATTAATGTTTCATAGATAATAGACCCATGTGTTATGAAAATAGACCCATCAATCGTTTTCTATATGGGAATTGTTATGATGCCAAATATAAATAGAAACAACTAATTAAATGTTAAAAAATATATGTAATAATTTGTAAAAATATAGTACTTAATTATTTAGATTTAAATTCAAGATAGACAAACCACATTATAATTTATACTTATTCTATGATAAGATGGAGTTAGATGAATTAATGAAATGTTTTTTTTTTTTTAATTTCAGGATGGTTTATTTGTTTTCAATCTTCTCAATCTCTCACTACATTATAATTTATACCTATTCGGTGCATCGAATTAATTATTATTTTTCAAAAAAAAAAAAGAAAACACAAAGAACCTGGCGTTCTTGAGGACCCAGACGGCGCCGTGGCTCGACTCGGCTTCGGTTCGGAGCCGGAGGATGAACTTGTCCATGGAGGCTTCCCGGAGGGCGCGGAACTCCTTAAGCCGGGAGGAGCTGAGCATGTTCTGCACCATGTTCCGCCTCAGCGAGCGCCACACCGGCCCGTAGAGCGCGGCGTTGACGGTGAACTTGTTGCAGCTGAACACGGCCCGGGTCGGGTTCTCCCTGGGCCGGGTCGCGAACACCTGCCCCTTCTCCACCAGGGCCTCGTGGGCCAGCTCTGGGCTGCTTATTATGATCATCGTCCTCGTCCCCATCCTCAGCGTGAATATCGGGCCGTAGACCGCCTTGAGGTCCCTCGCGTACTCGAAGAACGCCTTCCCGGAGCGCGCGAACTGGAACAGGTTGCCCACCACGGGCCACCCGGGCGGGCCCGGAGGGAGGTGGGCCCGGACCGGCCCAGATTTCGGGCGGAGGGCGATGAGGAGGGCGATGAGGAGGAGGGCAAATGAGATGTAGAGGGAGTGGAGTTCCATTTTGGTTGTGTGTTTCTCTTTTGGGGAGGGAGGAAGGGATTTTGAAGGGTGTTTATGGAGGGAGATGAAGGAGTAGTTGGGAGAGTGTTAAGAGTAAGGGAGGTGGAAAATGCAGGTGGGTTTAATTAATAGGAGAGCTTAATCGATGGAGGGTTGGAAGAGTAAATGCAATGTATGGAGGCAAAGAGGTGTTACTACTTTAGGGAAGTTGAAATTTGAGTTGTAAATGGAGTCATGTGTAGTTTGTAATTGTAAGTTCACTTGTTGGCTTTTGAAAGTTGTGTTGGAGACCTGCTACTCTAACATTCAATAGCATCTTCACGGATATGGGTGAAAATAATACGGATTATGAGTGAATGAAATCATTTCATCATCCACCCCGCAGATAAAATAATTCCACTAGCTCGATCCACCCACAAACCTCTTCACCCTCATCCGACCCACACGGGTGGCCGGAGCGGGTGCCTAATGGGTGAAGTTAATAGAGTTATGATATTTTTAATAAAATTGAAAGATGAGTTTGTGGAAGTCGAACTCATCTTTCAATGCGGGTGGAGCGGGTGCCCAATGTGCCCCCCCACCACACACATTTAGAGGGTAAAATAGTAAAAAAAATACTCAGACAATAACATGTAACTTAAGACTCAAGATTAGAGTTTAGATTTTAGAGGGTAAAATAGCAAAAACATGCGCCTGTATATAAAAATTTTAGGGTTTTGTGCGAATGTGCGGGGTGGGTTAATGGGTGGACTATTGGGGCAGGTAATGGGTGAAAAATCTTCACCCCAACCCATATCCACCACCCGCCTCACCTGCACCACCCGTCACCCACTTTATTGAGGGTTTTCGCCCGCAAAATTAATGTGGGTGAAGTTGGTAGATTGGATACCCGCAGGTTATTTCCGACCCTACTTACGGATGTAAATACCAAATTGTCTGTCTTGAAGAGGCGAAGGCATAGCAGTTGTCTAAAAAGTTTGGTAACACAATCAGCGCACCTATTGACTTCTTTATAGACATGATGGATCTCAACTACCTTAAACCGTCAAAGAATGAGAAGGACGCTGTGTTGGAGATGATAGGTAAGATCATCTCCAACATCTTTATTAAAATTTCTCTAAAACGAAGAATTAAAATACATATTTTTTAAAATTATGTTTGTTTTAAGTTCAATATATAGATTCTCTATTTTGAATATCTGGATAATCATTTAGTTTTAGAGATTACTGCATATTTGGGAAAACCTCTTTATTATCTCTACTGCTTCTTCATCTTGGAAAATGAGATATCATGTGGAGTTTGTTAGATTAAAAAAAAGCTTTAAAACTCCTAAAAAAATCCAAAATTTGATCCCCAAAATAGAAAATCTATTGAAGATGCCCTAACTCCTCTAAGTACATATGCTGGGGAGGGGGGGGGGGTGTTTAGATCAAGGCGGAGAAAAAAATTTTAGACGGATGAGATTATAATCTTTATTTTTCTTTTTTACAAAGGTAAGTGAAAGTTGGTAGCTAGTTAGATCCCATCCAATAATATCCTAATGAACGAGAGCCCTAAACTCTGGGTGACCCATGATCGACACACCATCCATCAAGAAACTCTAGGATGTTGCTTTGTCAATCGCTTGATTAACTTCCCGGAAGATGTGGCAAGCGGAAGCATACTCAAAGTCTCGAAGCAATATGAGGCAATCCGAAATCGCCATCTCAATCTCCTGAGGGCACCTCCAAATCTCTCTAACAATGCCGGATTCCAAGCTTCTTGGCACCCATCAGCCTCATTCTAAGACCAAAGACTTCAGCCATGAGTGTCGAAACAGACCCACAACGAATGACATCACATACCCGAACATAACCACAATTGTTCTGGATGACAAAACCCACTGCAACTTCACCTGAAATTAAATTTGAACCATCAAAATTAATCTTTCTCAACCATGCCTTCATGTGGCTTTTTCCAATATGATGTTTCCATTTTTTCCTTGCTTTTCGTGCAATTCTTGACTCTTTGGTTTTTAATTTCCAAAAGAGTTATTTTGACGGTTTCAAATAATGTCATTGAAAACAACTTTGTTTCAGAGTGTCCAAATTCCCCACCATAATGTGGTAAGACATGTCTTTGGAAAATATATTGGAAAAGTTGTGAAAAATAAAATTTCTATCTTTTGAATTTGTGGGCTGGCTGGGCTTGCCATTGGCAAACCCATATGTGGATTCATCCTTGATTGGGTGAATTATGTATGGGTAATATATATCTATATATTATCTAATGCGTTCCCCAACCAGAGAAGTCATTTTTGGAGGAGAAACTATGCATTTTTTAGATTTGTGTGCTCCTTGGTTAGAACCCTACTCATATCATAAGGACGGGGGTATTATGTTATCCAATGTAATGAGATGTTACAAATATCTTAATTAGATTAGAAAGCTTCTTTATTTCATGATCATATATAACAAGGAAGGGTAGGGTTCAAGTGAGAAGCTATCCGTCCGGTGAGAAGGAAAGAAGGACTCTGATTGGTGAAATTAGGGTTTTTTTTATACATGTAAAACAACCCTCACGCGCTTGTTGCCCCCGCCATCTTCTTCCTCTCACAACTGCTCCCTTTTCCTGCCGACTGCCGTAGCCATCCACCAGCCAGCAACTTCCGTCTTCGATGGAGACTCCGTCTTCCATAGCCACTGCCTCCCGCTCTCCCGCGCATCTTCCCGGCGAGGCTGGCTCGCCGCCATCCGCTCTAACGGCGACCTCGGCAGCGCAAGCACTGGACGACCTCCTCTCAACTTCTTCTCTCCGGTTGATCCATGGTTGTCTCCTTCGATCTCCTCTTCCTCTTTCAACGTCCTCACCGACGAAGACTTCGACTTTAGCGTCGACGGCAATTGCGTCCCCCTTGCCGACCTTCCTCCCGACGTTCAATTGCAGGCAATTGAACGTCTTCTCCGGGCCTCCTCCTCCGCATCTTCTCCGGGCTTCGCTCTCGATCTCAGGCCAAACAAGTCACCGATTCTGGAGGAGCAGAGCACGCGGCGTTCTCGATCTCACTCTAAACGAGTCACCGATTCCGGAGGAGCAGAGCACGCGGTGTGGGATCTGTGTGCTTGATCGATCCAACGACTACAATTGGCGATCTGTGTGCTTGTTTTGTATGGAATCTATCGGTTAATTCATAGATTTAATGGATTGTTTTTTCTTTTTCGTGAACTTTGATTGGTCAATTTACTAATATAGTTGATGTATATAGGAAGGATGATTAATTAGTGTTTTTGTAATAAAGGATAAAAGATAGATAGATAGATAGATAGCTTGATGAACCACTTCTTTATATCTTCATGATCCACTTTTTTATAGCTTCATTAACCACTTGTTTATACCTTGATGAACCATTTCTTGATAACTTGATGAACCACTTCTTTATAGCTTGATGAACCACTTCTTCATAACTTCTTTATAGCTTGATAAACCACTTCTTCATAACTTGATGAATCACTTTTTTATAGTTTCATTAATCACTTCTTTATAGCTTGATGAACCACTTCTTGATAACTTGATGAACCACTTCTTATAGGCCCATGAACCACTTCTTTGTAGCTTGATGAACCACTTCTTGATAACTTGATAAACACTTGTTTATAGCTTGATAAACCACTTCTTATATGCTCATGAACCACTTCTTTATAGTTTGATAAACCACTTCTTGATAACTTGATGAACCACTTCTTTATAGCTTCATAAACCACTTCTTGATAACTTGATGAACAACTTCTTAGAGACCCATGAACCACTTCTTGATAACTTGATGAACCACTTCTTCATAGCTTCATGATCCACACCTATATACCTTGATGAACCATTTTTGATAACTTGATAAACCACTTCTTTATAGTTTGATAAACTACTTCTTCATAATTTCTTTATAGCTTGATGAACCACTTATTGATAACTTCATGAACCACTTCTTATAGGCCCGCGAACCTCTTCTCCATAGCTTGATGAACCACTTGGTGATAACTTGATGAACCACGTCTTTATAGGTTCATTAACAACTTCTTTATAGCTTGATGAGCTACTTCTTGATAACTTGATGAACCACTTCTTATAGGCCCATGAACCACTTTATTATAGCTTGATGAACCACTTCTTGATAACTTGATGAACCACTTCTTTATAGCTTCATGAACCACTTCTTGATAACTTCATGAACCACTTCTTATAGGCCCTTGGTTCAATGACTAAATAGAGGTTGGTTCAGTGACTAAATAGAGGTTGGTTCAGTGGCTAAATAGGTTGGTTGTTCAGCGTCTAAATAGAGGTTGGTTCAGTGACTAAATGGAGGTTGGTTCAGTGTCTAAATAGAGGTTGGTTCAGTGACTAAATAGATATTGGTTCAGTGACTAAATAGAGGTTGGTTCAGTGTCTAAATAGAGGTTGGTTCAGTGGCTAAATAGAGGTTGGTTCAGTGTCTAAATAGAGGTTGGTTCAGTTACTAAATAAGGGTTGGTTCAGTGACTAAATATATATTGGTTTATGAATTAAATAGAAGTGGTTCGTCAATTTTATAGTAAATGGTTCGGCACATACCTAGAGAGTGGTTTAGTGAATAAATATATAATGATTCATAAATTAAGTAGAAGTGGTTCATCAATTTTATACTAATTTGTTCAACACATATAAATAGAGAGTGATTCAAGAAATAAAGAGTAGTGAAATATTTGATTTAATTTATTTACGATCATTTTTTAAAATAAAAATAATTATAAAACAAAATATTTTTTAAGGTGAAATAGGTACTTTACATGTTTATTACGGTATAATTAAATAAATTATATATATGATAATAGTTTATTTACGATTAGAAAAAATATAAATTAAAAGTAATAATTTAGCAAGTAGATTCCTTTAATAAAAGGATTAAAATAAAGTAAATATTCATTAAAGACAAGAAAGTTGTGTTGGTACAATGGTTAGAGGTTTGGGTGGGGAAGGGATAGGTTTTTGGGTTCAATTCTCAAATATAACAAATGTTCGATTTTGGGAGCCTTTGCTGGGAGCGTGTCACACACGCGCCACATGCGAGTGGGGGACGATTTGGGGCACTGGGCGGGAGTTTTTGGCAGGGGAATTTTGTGCGCTGGCGGGATATGTGGACTAATCAAATTGCTTCTTTCCTTCTCACTTTTGGTGACCTTTGCACCCGAATCCAACCCTAACAAGGAAAACTCTATCTTTTTACAAGGATAGGGTCGGCCTATGCAATAGATCTAGGGTTTCATTAAGTCTATTTATACTTCTTGTAATACATTGAATAATAAGTTGAAATTAATTGAGGAGCACTTGGGTAAGTATCCTTCAATTCCAACTCAAGCCCTAGCCCTGAATCTTATACTCAAACTCATCCAGCAAACCATCCGAAAACACTAAAAAAAACAAACCATAACATCCCACGAAAGAGCTATCGGCAAAAATACAAGGACTCCAAGCCGGCTCCCTAAAAGAACCTTTTGTGCTCGAGCACCCTCAAGCGTTGTTCCGATCAATTTCATCGGGCACCATCGAGCGCACCCCGAACACTTTGTCGGAACCAACCCAGGCGCTCAAGCCGTGTACAAAACAACGAGCTCTGGATTCTTAGGTGTCCGAGCACCTATTCGGTCATATATACGAGCACTATCACAAGCACCCAATGACCCTCGTCACGCGAGCATCGTTGAGCATCCTTCAGAATTTGCTGAGCATTTGTGAGCCAAAGTCAAGCATTTTGACGAAGAGAGTTGACCAATGCCTTTTTTGAGTCAAGTAGACGTCCGTACATAGGGGCTTCCCCGTTGTTAGCTTCCACGAACCCTAACCGTGATTAGTTCCTTTGGGGAGTTTTTGTGAATTGACCAACCTTTGATAATCAAGAATACAAGAGCATATGCAAGATTGGGCCACAACTCGCCATAGTTAGTCTCGATTCAAGCCTCGCAGATGCATAATTGGGAACTAGCCACCCATCAATTGGTGTAGGTTGTTATCATATTTAGGTTATTTGACTTTAGACTTTTTAGGTCTGGTTGATTCGGATCCTGCTAACTCTATTTATAAACACCTTTATAAGTGACATATGTATGATTCAGAGACAGGCTAGTAGTAAACTCGCTCGTCAAATCCACCAACCAACTTTTTCTCTACAAGTAAATAAATAAATAAATGGTGTTGTACATGTACATATATAGTTAGTAAAGTAGATTGGATATTGGTAGATTTGAATCATTTAGTTTTGAGCTACCAATAGAAGGAAAGATGGAAATGTTAGGTTGCAGTTTTGGTGGTTATTGTATTTCTTCATTAGGAGTCAAAAGACAAAAGGATCAATCTGAAGTATCAATTTTAAATGAACACCTTAAATTTGTATTACCTCCAATCCAAAAAGATTGTCGTTTGAATTTTTAACACGTATTTTAAGGAGTTAAAAACTATATAAAATATCAACTTTTTTTACATTATTTTTTTACAATCTAATACTTATTACCAACAAATATTAAGTAGTAAAAAAATAATTTTTAAAAAGTTGATATTTTATATAGTTTTTAGCTCCTTAAATTACGTGTTAAAAAGTCAAACGACAATCTTTTTGGATCGGAGGGAGTATGTTTTAAGGTAAGGCGCGCGCGATCGTATATCATGGAACTAAATACCATATTATTAGCTAGGTGTTAGGGTATAGATGCTGGGAAAATAAAACTTCATACTTCGTGTTTATATATAATAAAATCGATTGATAAACACGTACTTAAGAAATTCAACGAGTTTCCAAACAATGGGATGGTTATATACGTGATCTATCGTCATTTTTTAGATGGCTTCTAAAAACTACTAAACCAAATACTCACGATCGATCATCTAGGTCAAGTTATAAACTCATCGTTCTACAGAAGTCGATTTTATTTTTTTTATTAGGTAAGGATTCAAGATCAGGCAAGCTTGATTCTCGAGATGTCGACAAGTCGGAAAGCGAAAACCGTCAAAACATACAGTACAAACTAAGAACAGGCGAAATGAAAGAAGCAAAAACAAATTTAACCAATCGTTCTACAGAAGTCGATTCTTGATTCCAAACTACCCTTCCAATCCAAAATTTAACCAAATTGGTGCAAAACAAGTATAATTGGAAGTTGGGAAATGATAGGCAAAATGTAGGATTGTAATTATTGTACATAGGTCAAGATATATATACCCAACTATATGATAGCACTTGGCCTGTTAATTTTGGTGAAAGGGAGAGGGGCCTTACACAATACTCCGTATATAGATCTATTAAAGAGGACATCATCAGCACAGGCATGTTCACTAATCAGTCCCATTCCTACCACCAAAATCAGGGCTTTTTTTTAAAAGAATTACTCAATTCGTATCGCAAAACTTATAGTTTTACAGTGATAAACTTGTATCAAAAAACTTGTTGTTTTAGTTATAGTTATTATCTTTATAGGTAATGATTGCTCTTTTTATAGGTAACAATTAGTGTTTTTAGGTACTTTATCCTATAACAGTAAATGAAATATAGGTATTATTAATAAGTGTGCATAAAGCTAAAACTACAAGTTTTGCGATACGGAGGGAGTATTATTGAGGAAATATTTAAACAAATATATATTGATTCACCCAATCATGGACCATGACGTATACCAGACTTTAGCTAGGGTTAAATAAGAACATTGATGTTGGAGAAACATGTCATATGGTGTGAAATATCTGATGGATTCTTAACAATGACAAATAGGTGTCGCGTTATATCAATATATTAAAGTTATTAACATCTAGGGACGGAGTTAGAAAGTTTTGAGCGGGGGTACGTCACCGTAGTAGTAGACAATAAAGTCGAGAAAAAAGTCGTAGAACACACAACGTGTTCGATAGTACAAACTATTGAAACTAGTGTCAAACGATATTACAAACTACTACAAAGATATAAAACGAAAATAAGGATATAAAACGCAATAAATAAACATTGTATTCTTAACATGTAATAATGTATAAGTATAACTAGATATAAAAAATTTAAACTTGCGTAACTTCTTACCAAATTCTCAAAATAAGTAATATAACATATGATTTCAAAGCTCTCGAGATGAATTATAATATGTGAATGTCAATTTAAGTAAAATATAAAAGTATTATAGTATATTGAAATAAAATTAAAGTGATTAATACCCTTATAATTTCAAATATTCATAACTTTTTACTTAGATATCAGATTAGAGCGTATTATATATCAAAACGAAGCTATCGATTAATAGAACACATCTAGATAATTTTTCGGATGAGGGGAGGGTGACGTGACCCCCAGGACCCCTCCTAGCTCCGCCTCTGACATCTAGGTATGTTTTAAATGGGTCATTGGTCTATTAAACAATTTATATATTAAAGTATGTATCGTGAAAAAATATTTACGTAGGGGTGAGGGGCGGGACGGAGCGTAATCCACCCATTATACTTATAATTTTAGAAGCAATGTCTTCACAAAAAATTGAGCCACGTGTCATTGTCTGAGCAAAGATAAGAAGAACGGTTTCACCTTTCTCACCCACGTTCTCTTGCCTGCTACTACCAAAAACTGAAATTGAAGTCATCCACTCTCCGTCAAAAAACCTCCTTTACACACTCTCTGTTTTCAAATTTTTAGAGTTTGGGTTTGGAAACCGTCAGTGAGGGAGCAAGAGGAATGGCTAGGAGGGAGAGGGGCACCAGGCCTTGGGTATGCCGGAGAAGAGGGCGGAATCAGGCGGAGGAAAGACGATTGGAGAGGGATGCACCTGGAGATTTCGTCCTTCGCGACGTCGATGCCTTGAACACATCGACGAATCTCCACGTCGATGAGATCTTCGTCCTTCGTCCTCTCGCCCGATCTGTTGTAGTGAGATCTTTCCCTTCCTTCTTCTTCTCCTTTCTTTTGTTCCTGCTTTCTTTTTGCTTCGATTTCCTTCCGTTGTTGCCAAATAACGAGCTCTTTCTTCCATTGTTACTTCTTCTTCTCCTTTCTTTTGTTCTTCCTTAGAATTGATATGTTGATTGTTGTGGAAGCGGGGCGCAATCGATCGACGGCGAGGGCTGGAGGCGGGGCGCAATCGATCGACGGTGAGGGCTGGGGGCGCAATCGATTGGCGGTGAGGGCTGGGGGCGCAATCGATCGGTGGCGAGGGCTAGAGGTGGGGCACAATCGATCGGCGGCAAGGGCTAGAGGTGGGGCACAATCGATCGGCGGCAAGGGCTAGAGGCGGCAACGCAGTCACGTGTCCCTCTTTTCCCCAAAAAAGAACCGCTCGATGTACCAGGAATTCCTGTTACACTCGATCTCTTCCTTTTCCATCATTCGATCCAGGTTCTCCTAATCTTCTCTTCTCCGCCTTATACTATCAATTAATTATGGTATTTTGTTTCCTTTCTTCATCAATTACAGTGGTTTTTCCGACTTGAAAGTCTCAATGCGACGCGGTGCCGCCACGGGAGTGCAAACTGTGCAATTGGACTCAATCGCAATGATAAAAGGACGTTCGATTTGAGAGATGATGGCTTTGTGAAATTCAAGATTACTTTTATAAAAAAATTAATTCAAGATTGCTTCTTTTGAGCCCTGTTGTCTTAGAGAGTCTCTTAGAGAGTCTGCAGTTGAATTTGGGTAGCATCGTTGATCAAAGTTTGAGGTATATCTTTCTCAAACATGATTGCTTATGGATTCTTTGAATTTACTCTCATGTATATATATTTCATTACTTGCAATACTTTCACATTATTTTTCTTGTATGTTCTATTAAGCTTAGACATATATACAACACTGATATTTCTTCTATATTCTATTTCATTCAAGAATTGTTGGATTATTTGAAATGGGATGGATTTTGTTTAATCTGATCTATTTCATTGCAAAGAGAAGGCTTTTTTTTGAGGGGAAGATGCAAAGGTCTGCTTATAAAAAACTTTCATTCAGTTTTAGAATCTTTTGATGGTTTAGATGAATTCTTGACCGTTCTCTCCTTTTGTTGCTCTTGCAGTTGAGGATATATAGGCTTAGACATATATATCCTACAACACTATTAAGCTTAGACATATATACAACATTGATATTTCTTCTATATTCTATTTCATTCAAGAATTGTTGGATTATTTGAAATGGGATGGATTTTGTTGAATCTGATCTATTTCATTGCAAAGAGAAGGCTTTTTTTTGGAAGGGAAGATGCAAAGGTCTGCTTATAAAAACCTTTCATTCAGTTTTAGAAGCTTTTGATGATTTAGATGAATTCTTGACCATTCTCTCCTTTTGTTGCTCTTGCAGTTGAGGATATATAGGCTTTCGGTAAGTTGCTTCCAATTTTGAATGGCAAGATAATCAGGATGTCCTTCCGTGTTTCAATTGTGGATGTATATGATATGATGATTTCACTATCATGCTCGAAAAGGTGGCCACATGATGAAATCAAATATATGCTATATTTTTCATGTAAGAATTTTTATTTATACTTTTCGTGTTCGTGATATGATCTTATCTATATCTCAATTTCGGGTTTCATTGTGAAGCAATTGAATGTCGCATATTATAGGTTATTATGAATCTATCTACGATAACATTTTCTATTCTTATTTATGTAGCATATAAGTTACTCATCTGCTAATACTTCGCTTTTAACTTCTTTGGTTGCAATCATCCATTATTTTTACTATATTTTGTTGAACGTGGTTATTAAGAGTTTTGATACATGCACATGTTTTCAGCCTATAGCTTAGTAAGACATTCGCCTATAGTTGTAGAATGGGTATATTTGATTATGGCCATATTTGTTTTCATGCCATTGCTGTGAAATGGACTGAATAAAAGTCATTATTTGTTGTTACACACCAGAATTATTTTGGGTTATGTGTAACAAACTGGAACATTGACATGGAGATGAATATTTTGTTTGGAGCTTATGACTTGTAACTTGGGATCCAATTTGGGATTTTTTTGTTTAGAGCTTTTTTTTTTCCATTTTGATTTGTTTGGAGTTTGGATCTATTTCTTGATTACTTCCTCTTAAATAATACTTTATGTTATTCTTGCAGATGGGGGATGGAAGGGAAAAGGCTATAAAAGAGAGCTCCAAGATCAGATGGCCATGAAGCAACAACAAAGCGCTATTGAGTGCGACGAGTAATATATCTTACTTTGTGCCTACTGTCATGTTAAAACTGAAGGTCTGCGCTTACTTTCTGAGTATCTAAATGGTTATTTTTTATATTATTTCTTCATGATCTTTTTTAAGATGTTCCCTTTTATGGTATTTAGAAATCTTATTTTTGTTCATCTTTATTTAGCAATCAATTTCTAGAGATTATGATGTATGGTGATTCTTATATCGGTTTGTATAAAATTAAATGATACACTTGGGTTTGGTTGGCATTTTTCCAAATCATAAATGATCAACCTTTTAGACAAGATGCACATGTCTTTTAACTTTTATCATATTATTCAGTAGATAAGCTAGAGGGGAGAATTCTTTTAAAAAAGAGAACATGTAGTTTGATCTTATTTAGCTTTTGGGAGTGTTAGTTGTTATTGTTGTAACATCATTTCTACACTCTTCTGCAGGCCAAACTTTCCTCTACGGATGATCAATCATGGAAAGAAAGAGAAGATGTGGTTTTGTGCATTGGTGTTGTGGCTGAAGGTTGCATTAATGATCTATACCTTCTTCTGTCTGAGGTGATCTTCTTATATTTTTGAAAAAATGTCAATAAGTGTTTGCGAGTAGAAAATTGTCGATTATTTTTTCTTCATTTCATTTTGAATATACTACTACATCCCAACAATTGTCATGGGCATTATTGTGCCAGGGTTGATAGGTGGAACCTTTCTTGACCAGATACGAGATTAGGTGGCTTCTCTTTCTCTGTTCCCATTTTAATGTCTGCTGATAGTGTTGGTTTCAACATGTAATGGATACCTTGTAATTCTCCATCTCTCTGGGTTTTATTCTTCCATTTTCTCTTTCATGGTGAATATCAATAGCATCTTAATTTTAAGATTTATAGATTGGGTTTGTAACTATTGTAATCACTTTGTATTTTGGCTTTTTTGTTGGAGTTTGGGATAGAGAGATCTCAGATCTGGCATTCCTTAGAGTGATCAAATGATCATCTATTCATCAATTTGTAACTATAGAGAGTTGAAGATGAATATTTTGGCTCAGTTCAGACTCAATTAGGGGTTAGAGGTTTCAATTAGGGGTTCGGGGTTTCAATTAGAGAATTAGAGAAAAGAACGGGTACTGGAACCTATGGCTGTAACAAACTGGAACATTGACATGGAGATGAATATTTTGTTTGGAGCTTATGATTTGTAACTTGGGATCCTATTTGGGATTTTTTTTTGTTTGGAGCTTCCTTTTTTTTTTTCATTTTGATTTGTTTAGAGTTTGGATCTATTTCTTGATTACTTCCTTGTGGTCTGCTAACCCCTCAGGGCTTGTGAATTTGTACTGGATAAATTGGTATGCATTGTGTGCAGTTTGAAGATTTCCAAAGCAAATGGGCATTCAAGTTGTTGCAACACTATAGGCATAACTATAGAATGTTTAATGATGATGTACAGGTACAACTTTTTGCCCCATGTAATTTTTGTTACTTGTAGCTTAAATTGTGCTTTTATTTTTTTTATTTCCTTTTGATTCTTGATGAAACTAAACTATGTTTTTTTTTATTGACAACTATGCCACATATTTTGGATTGAGCTTTAACGGGATTTCCGATTCTGGATGTAGTATAATTATCAATAATTTAGTAGCATCTCTTTTGGGTTCATTTTTTTTTTATTTATTGAAGTTTCTTTTCTGACCGATAAAGATCACTGCTAAGTTACATCATTGATGTATTGTTGATCTTAATATGTAGAACAACAGGTGTTGCAATTGCTAGTTTTTGGGAGATGTGAGGGCTTAGGGAAAACTAATGATTGACTTCCCCAAGCAAAAAAATGTTGTTGCTTGGGCTCAGTGCAGGAATTGGTGTTCTTAATGCTGCTAGGAAAAGCATGGCAAGGATGTTGGAAATGTGTTTTTTGATCTATAGCTGAAATTATGAATCTTTTAGTAAAAAGTGATGTATTTGCCCGTTAAATCATAACATTTTTGAGAAATTTGATCGGGTTCAATCATGAACTAGGTCATTTTTTGCTCGGTTTATGCACAGATATTCAAATCAAGAAACTGGCTGCCTCCTTTGATTTGGGGCTTGAAGTTTGGTTTGTTGAACATTTGGTTGTTTTGTTTTCGTTTTGTGTTGTGGCTTGAAGTGTGGTTTGTTTGAACATTTACAATTTCCTTATGCTGTTAATGTTATTTGTCTTTTTGGGATTATATAATTTTATTTGAATGATATATTTAATTGTCTATTTGACATTGCATTTCATATGAGTGCAATGACGTTATAGGCATGGTGTGAAGTACATTATGACCATGAAAATCATTTTTCGATATCGAATAAACAAGAAGTTAATTATATAAACATCTGAAAAGAGATAATCAAATGGAGGTTACCTTTGGAATATATGGACTCCATGGTAATACGCAACACCTTAAAACCATCCCAAAAATGAATCTATAGTTTTCCTCCAGTTGGTTTCACAGCAAGGGTGTGAAATATTTCATGGCGATGAAAATCAGTTTTCGATATTGAATAAAAAAAAAAGTTAATTATACAAACATCTGAAAAGAAATACTCAAATGGAGGTTACCTTTGGAATATATGGACTCCAGGTAACACGCAACATCTTAAAATCATCCCAAAAATGAATCTATAGTTTTACTCCAGTTGGTTTCACGGCAAGGGTGTGAAATATTTCATGGCCATGAAAAACAATTTTCCATATCAAATACAATTTGAATATAACAACCAAAAAATTTATGGTGGTGAGGTTCAGTGGCGAACCCAAGTGGACTTGGGATGGCTTTAGCCCCACTTGGGTTCGGGAGTGAACAAATACTCTGTATATATGTATGTATAGGGGGACTTATGTACTAAGTACAAATATAATGTAAATGGAATCAGAAATTCCTCATAGCTCACTTGGTCATTTGAAATGTTAGGAATCCGTTGCAAGACAATGGACCCGAGTTCGATTCTCCATCCGGTCGCACAGAGAGACCCAACGTCAAAGCCCTAAGACAAAGCGCGGTAGAGAGAGCTAGCGATTCCCCGAGCTGCTGGCGCCGCTGCAAGGTCCACCTCTGACCGAGCCACCGAGCTCCACCCAGCACTCAGCCCGCACTCCACTCCTGTCTCCCACATAGGCTATGCCGAGCTCCACCCAACACTCAGCCCGCACTCTACTCCCGTCTCTCGCACAAGTTGCACAACGAGGCACCTTTGTTCTTCTTCGATCTAGACCTTCAAGGTTAGTAGTTTTGTTCCTCTATCTTTTAATTTTATTATTATTATTAAGTTCAATTTGTTGAGATTAGAATGAATTTAGATCAGACTTAGTGGATTTGAGAATCAATTTGTGGAAATTTCGATTAGGGTTTGTGATAAAGAAATTTGTGAATTTGTGCTTTGGCATTGGAATTGTGGTGTATGTTTTTGAGAAAGAAATTTGGGAATTTGTTGTTTGTGATAGGAACTTGTGGTTTGTGGATTTGTTTTGTGCCATGAGAACCCAATTTTTTCCCTCTTTTTTGTTCCTTTTTTTGGTTGATCTTGTAGCTGTTTCTCGTGGTCTGGTGCAACGATTATCTGTGATGCTTTTGGATCTGGAACTAGAGTTGAAGTTGCTTAATTATGGTCGATCTGTTCAAGCACGAACTTTGTTTTATATTGAATTCTCGTTGATTCTTTTAAGACTGGGTTTGAATTGTGTCAGGAGTTATATAAGCTGCTAGATCTGCTTGGTCTTGCACTTCATAGAAGCGGCCGATCAGATCTTAGATTTGATTTTGAATTTAAAGAACTTTGAGTCTCCTACTGCTTGGATTCCTTCTGTTGCAATTGTTTTTAATCTCTTTATAAAAATTGCTTTTGCGTGCGGTTTCTTTAGATCATGATCTTATATTGCTGCTGAAGCAGGATGTACTCACAATTTAAGGTTATACCAATACCAAGTATCAGTCTTTTTATTCATTATTCCATTACTTTTGATTAATACTTTTTTTTTGTGTGATTTTTAGTGCTAAAAGTCTTACTTCATTTCGGCATCTTTGTAGGATCCATTCATTTTACCTCGAATCATTAGTTGTCTTTATGAAGATCTCTTCTGTGTGGATCCTCTTCTTACTTGAATTTAGGAGACTATATTTCTGTATCATGAGATTCAGTTTAATAGAATCTGAGTTTTTAAAGGTTTAATTTACTCGAATAATCAGTTTTATTCATAAAGATCTCTTCTAAGTGGACCCTCTTCGTACTTGGGTTTAGGAGACTATAATTTATCATGATTCATGAGATTCATTTTAATAGAATTCGAGTTTTTGAAGGTTTAATCTAGCTGTTTACTTACCTACCAAGAAATATTGGTATACCATTCAATAGATTGTTCTGGTGTAATTTCTTCAAAAAGATTTGATAGAATTGGACTTGGTGAATTTATTTTTCAAGTGGTGGGTTCTCTTTCATTTTGTCTTTGAATTTGAATATGATTCTCGGTTGCTTTTGTATCCCACTTTCTGTTTCTTAATTGTCAAGATGCACTATACAAGCGATATATTAATCTTACCACTTTGGAGAAAAAATTGGAGGAATAATGGTTGAGCAAAACATGTATAGGAGATGAAATCCGTTTAGGTGTTTGAGCATGTTTTTGGATAATGACGTGATTTAACCTTTGGTGTATTCGATGTTTTACATTAATCTTATATTTGAGTTGAATGGTAATTGTAGATATGGCAAGAACTAGAGCATCCAAGGCTAGAGGGGCACCTAAGCCCAAGAGACAAAAGGCATCAGCGTATGCGAAGGAAACTCTGCGGCGGAAGGCTTCTGGGGGAAATTCCGGTCCCTCTTCTAGAGCCAACAACCCAACGAATCCTACTACTGAAGAGTCTGTCGTATATGGTATTGTGTTCAAAGATGGGGCTAGCAAAAATCTCGATACGATGATCTAAAGACTAGGAAAGTGGTTCCTACAAGGTTTATGGGAAGAGTGTGACGGAAACAAAGAATGTTGTCTACAAAGAAGTTCTACAAAACATATAATCCTTCTTTACTTATATGGTAAGTGTTTATATAAAAACTGTTTATTTCATATTTTCCTTCATTCTTGTGCGTGTATATATAGAATATATATTATCATTTGAATATGCTTTGTGTGAGACAATTGCTTTTGTAGGCATTTCGGACTTCACTTGTGTGGGATATTGGTTTTGCAATCCTACTTAGTGCATAATGGTACATCTGGATATTTTAAATGTTATTGTGATTTGTTGGCATAACATCATGTTTGTAACTTAACATATATATTATTGGTGAGGTTACTAGCTAGCTAACCCGAAAGGCCAAAAAGGGAGGCATTTGATGTTTGATAAGTCTATGTAAATGTATTCTCTATTGGCTATGCGCATGCAACTTTCATTGTTGTTCTCTTTTGACTATATATGCACAACGAGAGCATTTTATTTTTCTAAGTAATTTAATACGTAGTAATTTTTTAACAAAATAATTAAAATTGCTTACTCAAACCTTGGCTTATGAGTGTTTGGTTGATGGCTATACTCTCATTTCTATAATCCTGTAAATGAGGACGAATATAAAGATGACACACAACCCTTGAGTTATAAGTATGCAATGTGTCTTAGACTCGTAGGTCATCAATCAAGAAGAATTTTCCAATTTGAGAGATGTAACTTATTTTTTATTTAAATGTAATGGATAGCATTATAACAATTCAAATGAAATAAAATATATTCATGGTACGAGGGAGGACTAAAGCGGTAAATTTCAATAAAAATACTTACCCGTACAAGGTACGGGAAAAGTACTAGTTTGGATTATTATCGAATACAGTATATAGTAAATTTAAATAAATACTAGTCCGTATTGAAAAATTGATTAAAGCAGGATATGGGGTTATGAATTGAGGTGTTTCAAAATTGAGGCAATAAATATAGATTTGATAAATTGTGTGTGGTATTTGGGTGGGCTGGGATCGGGCCAATCAAGTCGTCATGAGTCCATCATAAATTGCGAAGAAATGTAGCATATGGGTTTATGTCGGCTATGAGTGACGGCCATTTAATTGATGAACGGCAACGCTAGCTGCCTTTTACGAAGACAGACAGTGGACGAAAGTGGTTAAAAAATGAGAGTATTCGTACACTACACGGTATAGTCCTCTAGTAATAGATTCGTTTCATAGTACTACTGTACTAAAATGTACTGTATTCATCTCTGCAAAAACTTGCTCATGTTGATTGGAGTCCATTTTTACTGAATTACGGAGTAACCCCTACCAGAGAATTACCCTACTTTTTGATGAGTGGATGCCATTGCTAAATGCTACACTGTATGAATTGAATGCACCCATGGCCCCATCTCTCTGTATGTGTGTGTGTGAGCTGCAACTGCAACTGCAACTGGTGTTCACATTAATCCAGTGAGTGAACTGTGAAAGAGGAGAGAAAACTGCAGTAACTCCATCTGTCTATTACAGATGACACATTTCACTTTCCACCTGACATCCAAACTGACCCTCGATTCTTCCTCTGCTGAATCTTGTTTTTACGCCCGGTTTTACGCAAAATTGAGTCCAATTATTTTATGGATTACTCCATCCGTTTCCTTTTAATTGACTTTTTACTATTTATGTACGTTTTTTAAGATATAAAAAAAAACTATATAAAATAATAATTTTTTAAATAATTTTTTTTTCAAATAATCTCATTCTTATTAAGTATAATATTATTAAAAAATTAATATTTAATTATAGTTTTTACCGTTCTAAACTAGATGCTTGACTTGAAAAAATCAGTTAAAAGGAAACAGATGGAGTACGTAGTAGTATTTTATACTGTACTACGAGTACTATTTTTCTATTAACCGAAGATCTATTTGATAAATGGTGTAAATTAGTCGAGTTTTCATTGACGGATTTAGTGGAATTCCCCCCTCAATTGAATCATTATCCACCGAATTAGGTGACTCTCCTACCGAATAATTTTACTTTTCGTTTCTATTTCAATTCGTATTCTCTCTTTCTCTTTGTTCTACCTTTATTTATCATTTTTCTTTCGCTCATTTTATGTCGTTTGAACGGATCATCGTGTCCCCTCTACTCTCTTTACTACTGATTGTTGTTAATTTGAATATTGTGATGGTTGAATCGAGAAATGCACGCCGAGGTTAGTGTTGTGTGTGTGTTTGGTGATCGGTGATAGGGTTTCTGTTTGTTTTTCATTAATGCGTTGTTGAACGTAAGGTAATCTGTTGTATTGTATTCTATCATGTGCAGGTTCACCCTTTTCTGTTTTAGAATCCTATAAAATGCAGTTCAATGTGAGTATTGTGGTTTTTATTTTTCCAGTTTGTGTGGTTGTCCGCTGTTTTTGTTTGTCGACACGCTCTAGGTGTTTATATGTCTTTTATGTGTTTTTGTTTATGATTTGTAGGAAATAAGGTATTGGCTGTCTGCTGAAGAGAGATTTCATTCATGGAGTAATCTTTACTCCTACCCTAAAGTATGCAAATTTATCAGGCGAGGGTTGTCAGATTCTGATACTCAGCAACTTAATAATAGCTGTTTGGGGTTAGTCTTTCTTCAAGGGTCAAAATTGCGTTTTAATTTTCAATTAGTTCGTCAGATGTTATTGCATGAAATGGTGACAAGCAAGCAGATGGAAATGTGGTTTAAAGTTGACGGTCTGGTCGTTTTTCTTTACTTGAGTTTCATGTTATAACTGGTCTTCCAGTTATTGAATATGATCCTTCTCTTCTCCGTGTTGTTACATTTAAAGAGTTTTTTTTGGCAAGCACAGGGTATATTATGATGATATACTTAAGATGTTTGAAGCTGAACCTAAAGAATCTCCAAAAAAGTTAGTCATGGCTAAGCTTTTGATTATTGGGAAGGTGTTGTGTATTGTTTAAATGTCTAAGAAGAGTTTGTTCTGTTAAGAAGTGTGGCAAAGCTAGGGGGATGTATGAGCTGTTTGCATATCCTCTCTAGCATTACAAGTGAGTTTTGTTTTTTAACTTCATTTTGGGATTTTAGTAACTAATTTTATTTGTCAGCTGTTGCTGACAATTAGCTGGTGTTGTGTGCATATAAAACAGGTTTGGATTTTAGAAGCCTTTTCTTCTATTTCTGACAAACTGGGGTGTAGTTGTAAATATGTTCACAATGATATTCATTCTCTTTACATTGGGTGTGTAATGGCAAAAGTAGTTATGAACAAGCAACTGCATTATTCAGTGGGGAAGTGGTGAACTTGCTATTTTCACCCTTCATTGTTTATCAGCATGATTATTTCTCAGCATTTTGTTCTTTTAATTTTATTGTCAATATTCCTTGTATTTTTCGAATAGGTCCCTGTCTATTCAAAGTATGGAGAATTTTCAAGGAGGCTAGAATGGATTTTATAGAAGAAGTTGCTGATGAGTTTTTTGACTATTTGAGCGAGCTAGTTTTTTTCCAAACTCGGGAAGGCCCTCATTATAATATGAAGAGTATTAAGATAGTTTTTGACATGTTGAGGGGTGGAGCGTCTGCTCGTGTGGATTCTAAACATGTTTCTACTTCTCCTCTCACCGATTCTGCTGATTTTGAAGTCTCTTTTGTAGTTCCATTGGCGCAATCTAGTAGGAAATGAAAGGCTAAGGAGGGAAAAAAGAGGCAGAAGAGTAAGCCACTTCCGAGTTCCATTTTGAAGAGGGGATTCTCTAAAAGGGTAGAAGCTGCTATTAGAAAGATTAGGGATGGTTATAAGAAGGCTGATAAAAAAGAGGACACTGACAAAGGAGATAAGGGAGCTGACATGGGGGGGGGGGGGGGGGGGTGCAGCCAATATTAGAGCTGACACCGAGGAGATGACTAAATGGGTGAAAAAGTTGTGTTTGAAGTGGGAGAACATGTTTGAGATGGTTACAAGTAAGATTGTAATGTTAAAGGAAGAGATTATTGATCTTAAGGAAAAAATCAGTGGAGTTGGTGATGATATCCAGTGTGAAGGAGGAGTGAAAAATGGTGGGGGCGGGGGAAGAGGGTGATACTAATATCAAGGGAAAAACTGATATTGGTGATGAGGTTTTGTGGGGATGCTGACATACATGAGCCTGAGTCTTCACTTGATGCTGACAATCCTCCAGGGGATGCTGACATTTTGAATGGAGCTACTGAAATGTATTGGGGGGGAGGGGTGATTGCGCACTGGATGCTGATGGAGGGGGCACCCGATATCATGCATGTTGAAAATGGAGCTTCACAGTTTTAGTATTCGTGTCAAAACATTGGCAAACTATTTAGTAATGTCTTGTTGTATTTTTGTAAATATCCTTGTTGGCTATGTAAATTTGTAAGATACTTATGGGGTTTCTGTTAAATATATCGCAATGTTTATGCTGATATTTGTTATATTGGAAATCAACTATCTATCATGGTTGTTTAGCTTCGGTAAATAAGCTGACATTTGTTTATTTGTTTGCCAACTATCTTTCATGTTCGAAATCAGGTATCTATTAAGTGTTTTCAGCTATATGTTATCGGTTGTCGGCTTCAATCTGATAGTGTGCTTGTCATCATATGTTTTCAATCTTCACTGTGAATGGTTGCCAACTATTTGTCATGGGGTCTTAGCTTACCTTTTTATGGCAAATACACGTACAATGTGACATTTGATTTCATATATTTTCAAATAAATATGATGATCGAGGGAATCGAATATATATAAAAATGCTGGTATATACAGTTGTGCATATATATATATATATATATATATATATATATATATATATATATATATATATATATATATATATATATATATATATATATATATGCTAACAAGCGACTTTAGTCTGGGAGTATGTGCTGATTATCCTGACAAGGGAATTTATTTAGTCAATATGTGCTGATATTATGATATTTAAAGATTTAACTCAAAATATGATAATATAA
The DNA here is from genome assembly GCA_963922045.1 of Persicaria maculosa. Lineage (NCBI taxonomy): Eukaryota > Viridiplantae > Streptophyta > Magnoliopsida > Caryophyllales > Polygonaceae > Persicaria > Persicaria maculosa. The sequence goes on from OY998258.1 coordinate 43,857,807, forward strand.
TTTATTTTAAACATGCTTGTGTGTGAGTGTGTTGGTTGGGGGGGGGGGGGGGGGGGATAAATATGTTGAAAACGGATTTGGAAGAAAATATGTGCTGATTATGGTGAAACGAATATATTATGATGAAAAAGATATATAATCGAAATTGGGTGCAAAATTGTGAGGGGAAATGGGGAAACGAAATTGTGGACAATTAGTTAATAATTTTCGGATGGTGGATTTTAATTAAATTGGTCTTATTATATTGCCAATTAGTTTTTTTACCCGTCGTGGAATTTTGGGTGGCTCAAGTCCCCCTTAGCCCGAAAGAAAAACATATATTTTTTTTTTGGATTTTATGGTAATTTTTGCTAAATTTAGGAATAAAAAATATAAAAGGAGTAAAGAATCATAAAGACAACTTAGTTTGATTGGTAAGAAGAGGTATTTATTACCATGATGTTATGAGTTTAAATTCCTTTAGCCTCACTTTTTTTATATAATTTTTGCTTCTTTTATTTTTTTCTACTAAAAATGCCTAATTATATGACAAATTTAAATTTTTCTCCAATATATTTAAACAAAAACATAAATTCCTTTAGCCTCACTTTTTTTATATAATTTTTGCTTCTTTTTTTTTTTCTACTAAAAATGCCTAATTATATAACAAATTTAAATTTTTCTCCAATATATTTAAACAAAAACATTTAGGGTTCTATATATAAATATATTAAAAATCTCATTTTTGTTTATAATTTTTGTTTATCCTATTAAAAACGACTATTTAAATCACATTATCATATATTGATATAAAAAATTTATTTTTTTCACACACACATATTATATATATGTATCCAAAATTTGTTTAGCCCCCTCTAAAACAATTCCTGAATCCGCCACCACTGCCAGAGATGAATAAAAGATTGAGAATGATGGATGAAAGATTTAAAGCTTGCGGTTTGACAAAGACAAGAGTATCTTTCATTTTCTATTTAGAGTCATTTCATTTAAAGAAAAAAAAAATCTGAAATCACCCAATCCAAATTTCACTAATACTACTACTACTATTATTTTTATTATAATAATTAGTATTAAAGTATCTACATAAAATTAGATCGGAGCCGACTAACAAGCTGAGCTCTGCATCCCTTTTGAATACTAAATGCAATCCTAGTAAAGTGTGACAAAAACCCCTACTATATCCAGGTACCCCCTTAGCGACCCCGCACACCCGCTTGAGAAGTCTCATAGCATCATCCTCTAAGTCACCAATAGTGGAAAAAAAGAGAACGGTAGAAAGTGATAACCTTTAACTCTGCAAACATCTTCGTACTTCTTCCTCTTCCTATTATTATTATTATTATTATTATTATTATTATTATTATTATTATTATTATTATTATTATTATTATTATTATTATTATTATTATGTATTGTCATTTTTATTAATATGTATAAATATTATATTATTATCTATATTATTTGAACATCTTAGGTTATTATCATCATTATTAAAAACAATATTGTTCCAAGAATGGTTCATTCTAACAGCATAACAAATAAAATGTTTTTGGAATGCCTCATTAAGCTAATTCATAATTTCATTAAGTCCAACATTCATATTAAATGAGGCCTAAAACAAAAAATGATAAGAAAGAAAAGACAAGTAGGGAAAAGAATTTAACAGGTTTTGGCTTGCTCTTCTAAAAGGAATTCAAGTTGTGAAAGAACTAGAACTTACCCAGTCGAGGAAGATAAACTCATCGTCATTAACTCTCAAAGGATAATGGAAATGCCTTTGAAAAATTGAGATGGTCATCTTTGACTCCCCTTTCCACCTGTAATCATTCAGACGATCTCCATAGGATGGGTGAAGAACGCGCTTCACGCGCCCCTCAAACCTCCCCCAATTTGCCTCCATGCATCCTCTGTCTTCCGACCCAAATATTCCAAAACCTTATCTCCAATCCTCCTTTGAGAGCCCTTTCCGGCGATTTCCATGCATCTTGATGCCAATTTCGTCCTTATGCTACCGTTTCGACTAGTGGAAGCCTCGTTGCCCGTGCGATGGCTTGAATTACAAAACACAACCCTATCTTTCTTGTTGCCAGCTGTTCCGTTCATTCATATCTTGTTTAGCCACAAAATGCAAAATTCTTCGAGAAAAAAAGTCCGGAAGAAGGTGGATCGCAGTAGGAAGTGGTCGTTCGGTCTGCCGATAAGTGTTGTGGTGCTTGGCTTGGCGCGGGGCGAATCCAGCACAAAAGAAATCAAATACTTGGGGATGAAATTTCTTTTCTGGAGGCGCCGAGGGCGGTTCATGTGTTCTTAACTTCCTGGAGTAAGGAGTCTTTGCGAGGCCGGGTCGGTTCGGCTGGCAGCGTTTGGTGGCGGTGGATGCGGAAAGAATCAACCCAATCTCCTGGGAGCTTCTCGTCTCCCACTATCGGCGGCGGCTCTCCGTCACCTTTTGGTGTGAATTCAACATCTTCTTCGTTGTTTAGGTGTTTGTACATACTCCCATTGAGGTTCTCATATTGCCCTAAAACTATTAAGAAATGCCTTGTCCTAACTCTTGCTATAACTTACCTAATGTGTTTAGCACAAAATCTCATCAAACTTTGGTGTTTCGAAAAAACGATGATAGAGGTGATTGCCTCTTCATCCCCTACCCCTCGAAAGGGCCTTGAACAAACTAAGGATCTTGGGGTTATTATTGCTCCTATCTTTAGTTCCGATGAAGAAGTGGTTTTCATGTATTTTGCTACTGAAAAAGTGCGCCCTATTTCTGTAGTGGACTTCAAAAAATAGAAGGAATTGATTGGCCAGTGGGGGATGATTCACGCCTTGCTGGTGTGTGCGGTGGTTCTTCGATGACGGTGTTGGTTTCCGCCGAATAGGTACGAGATTCACTGGTTTTGTTTATGTCTCCTGCAACATGAATTCTTATTTTGTTATGTTGTATGCTAAAATTACAACCTATTGGTGGTTGGAAAACCCGGTGCTAGAGGTCTAGACTCTTCACCCCTTACCCCCCGATGTCCGGGCCTTGAACAAATGGTGGATTTTGGGACTTTTATAGCTCCTTTCTCCCCTTTTGAAGAAATGTTTTTCATCAAACCTATCATTGAAACTTTATGCCCTGCCTTGGTTGTGGCAATCCAAATTATACTTTGCTTGATCATTTGTTTCGTACAACATCATCATAACACTGCTCTTAATTGGAATTTTCACTGTGATTCAATTGTGAGAAAATTGTTGTGTAGATTATGTTGGAGGGTTTGCACTTTTCTTTCTTCTCCACTATACATGGGTGGTAGAAATATCAGGCAAAGATCCTTTGATAGGGAAAAACTCGTAGCCCTCCAAGGTAAGCTCCAAGGTAAGCTCCATGACAATACAAATACTCTCAGTCTTTGCTAGAATGTCTGTTGCCTTGGAAATATTCACCTTGATGACTTTATCGTGATCCTTGGTATTTCAGATTGTATTGTGAACTAGTATTGTTTATCTAGCTGCATCCACTTGATCCCGTTTGATGTTTGGATTATCTATTCGTCTACTTGTGATCAGGTGATTACTATGTTCATGTGTGAACATTCTAGAAATGTATTGATGGATGAAATGCATATTATGACTTTTGCTGCTTTTCTCTTGGATTGCTTCTCAAGAGTAGTGACAACAAGAACTCTACATAGCTTATCTAGCGTTTGTTTGTATTGGATTGAATTTGATGATTATGGTTTGGGAAAACACGTTTGGTTTTATGGACTGGACAACTGGTTCTTAACCATTCTTGTCAATCTTCCGCTATGGCTCTATTATCCTGCCTTCCTCGGTGCTTCTTGCAATTCAATTTCGGGTATTCGCAAGTTTGAGCTGCTAGTTGCGGGGTCATTGAGAAGATCTGTTTCTTGCAACAGTAATGGAAACCTTGGTGAATCCGAGTGGGTATCGTCCAAATTGAAAGGAATGTACTTAAATTTTTATTGTGATGAACTTTTCTTGCTCCAACCAGAATGTATACCATGCTATATTGGCAAACGGTTTTATGTAATTTGTTTCATGTTTACTATCCTTAATTACTGTAAAATTGTTCCCTCTAGCTTTGTCTTCACCATATGCGTATCATTAAATAAACCAATTTGTTGGTATGCCTATTGGTGCACATTGTTGTGTATGAGCTTCTTTAGTGGTGTGCTTTCACTCACCTACCCCAATAATACAACCATTCTTATATTAAATAATTCATTTAAACTAGAAACTTATAAGAATGAACCCATTTACAAGCAAATCACAAAACCCAAAGATAGTATATCATGGATTTTGGGTGTTTAATTGACCTTTTTTCCTTGGTTTTGCATCATTGTCTTGCCACTCGATCAGTTATAGACCTTTTGATTACAATCCTAGCAATTGCATACATTCTTTTTGGTACAAATCAACTACATGGGAAAGACCACATTCCCTGTTCCCATGACATAAAAGGTTATTTATGAAAGTTAGCTATTGGAATTGTAGAGGTATAGGAAAAACAACATTTTGAACAAATATCAACACATGGTGTAAAAATGGCTATATCTAATTACTTGCTCTAGTGGAGACAAAAATTGAAAGTATTCCGAAGGAAACTGTATGGAAGAATGCAAGTTTCGACAACGCTATCTGGTTACCTGCCCAAGGCGAATTCGGCGGACTGTGTATCTTTTGGAAGACAAAACACCTTATCAATGAGATGATTTCAGTAGAAATTCAACTCCCAAGAATAATTGGTCTTAGATACAACAGCTTGCAAAATGGTTCTTCCCTAATGCTCTTCGTTGTTTATGCCCCTCCGGGGTTAAGAGAAAAATACAAATTTTGGAGAAATCTGACTGAACTTGTCACCGGCTCAACCTTTCCATGTATTATAATAGGGGATCTTAACGAAATTTTCCGTAGCTCGGACAAAATTGGCAGGGCAAAAAATCAATACTAATAGATTCCAGAGACTTGCTAAATTTAAAAGTGAATGTGCTATGATTGATCTTCCCACTTCGGGGAACTACTTCACGTGGAAGAAAAAACCTAAGGGGGATGACAACATTATCGAGAAATTGGATAGAGTACTTGTTCAACATCAAATTCTCCAATTTTTTCCAGAATAATTACAAAAAATGGTGCTTTTCCCTTAGCAGATCATTGTCCCACTACAATAAACTTAGATAATGGAGTAGTTCATAAAAACCACCTCCGTTTAAGTTCGAGAATATTTGGCTTCAAAGGAAGGATTTCCGCAACGTTGTTAAGCAAGGTTGGTGAGCATCTTGTACGGTTTCCGCTATGTTTCAAGATATATACAAAACTAAACTGCTTAAACAAAAAGCAAAGGAGTGGAATAAGTAAACTTTCGGTAATATCTTCCGTCAACTCCAAGAAGTCAAAAGCAGCCTACTGGAGATACAACCATTAATGACTCGACGGAATTAGATGGATTATAGAGCCAAAGAAAGGAACCTCCTACAAAAGAAAGAAAATCTTCTTCTGTTTCAGAAAAAGTATTAGAAACAAATGGCAAAAACGAAACATCTAAAACTGAAAGATTCAAAAACATCCTACTTTCATAAGGTAGCAACTAGTAGAAGGAATAGAAAAATCATTCGATCAATTACTTCCAGCGAAGGTACATATATTGAGGGTGACGAAAATATCAAAAATGAAATCCGTAGAGATTTTGAAAAAAGGATTAAACAGGAAAGGATAAATGAAAATCTCTTAAGGGAGTACTTAAATCTTGTCACCCCGACAATAACCAATGAGGATAATAGTTTTCTTAATTACCAAGCATCCGAGCAATGGCGAAATAAAAAGGGCGGTGTTTAGGCTTGGAAATAATAAATCACCAGGCCCTAACGGAATGTCAGCAGAGTTTTACAAAACATACTGGGACATTATTGGAGGATCGATCATCAAAGCGGTTAAAGGATTCTTCCTTTCCAGAAGAATTCTTCGTCAAATAAACCATACATTTATTTCACTTCTACCAAAATGCGATAATCCCTCTTTGACTACATATTATAGACCAATCAGCCTATTCTCCACAATTTATAAAGTTATTTCCAAAATTCTTACGAAGAGATTGAAAAATGTAATAGGCAACCTTATCCACGCTTTGCAAGGAGCTTTTGTATCCGACCGGGCTATTTAGGATAATTTCTTAATAGCCCATGAGGTTTTTCACTCATTTCGTAGCAAAAAAGGTAAAGAAGGGTGGATGACAATTAAACTAGATATGGAAAAAGCTTATAATAGAGTAGATTGGATCTTTACAAAGGCAGTAATGGAGAAATTTGGTTTCCATCCGACATTTATTAAATGGATTATGGAATGTGTATCTGCGGTATCATTTTCCATTCTCGTTAACAATGATCCAACGGAGTTATTCAGATCAACTAGAGGCATTCGACAAGGCGACCCTCTCTCCCCCTTCTCTTCATCTTGGGGGCTGAGATTCTGGAAAGAAAACTTTCGCTTGACTATGTGTTGCTGCAAGACCCCCCCGCCGCCCCTGCGGCTGCTGCTGTTGCTGAGGGCGATGCGCCGCCCAACCCGCCTGCGCCTTCTGCGGAGCTCGTGAAGTACCAATGCGACAACAAAACCGCAAGAGGCTACCTACTGAACCACATGACGAACGCTCTGTTCGACCTGCTGCTGATCCAGAAGTCTGCTAAGACTATCTGGGAAACCCTAGACAAGAAGGACGGCACTAACGATGCTGGGAAGCGCAAGTACGTGACTGGACAGTGGATCCAGTTCAAGATGGTGGACGACAAGCCTATCATGGAGCAGGTGCATGAGTACGAGAATTTGGTAGCGGATATACTGGCTGAAGGGATGAAGATGTGCGAAGTTCTTCAGGTGAACGTCCTGATTGAGAAATTGCCTGAGTCATGGGCACGCTGCCGCAATCACCTCAAACACAAAAAGAAAGATCTTACCTTGGAGGAACTCGTCAACCATCTGAAAATTGAGGAAGCAAACCGGCTGAAGGAGAAGGAGACCTCCAACACTGCTGCTGACATGGTAAAAGCTAACATCGTTGAAACTCCGCAGGTCAACAAGAAAGGCAATAAGCCGCCTTTCAACAAGAAGAACAAGAAGGGCCCTGGAGGACAAAACAACAAGCCTGCGAAGTTCAAGAAGAACAACAATGGAGAGAAGCAGAACAATACTGGCTGCTATGTGTGTGGTCGACAAGGCCACAGGGCGTTCCAGTGCCGTGAGAGGAAGGATGCTCAGTATGCTGTCCAAAAGAACAACGGACAACAGGACAAAGGCATTGCAAACGTCGCTGAAGGTGGTGCTCCTGAAGTCATTGCTGCAGTGGTCACTGAAGCTAACATCATTGGGAGCATGACCGAATGGATTGTGGACACTGGGGCCATAAAGCACTTCTGCGCCAACAGAGAGCTGTTTGATGAGTTCGAACCTGCAAGCGGAGCTGAGCAAGTCTACATGGGGAACTCAAGCCAGTCAGAGGTGCTAGGCAAAGGAAAGGTCTCACTGAAGCTCACCTTGGGTAACATCCCGAGCCTGTAGAATGTCTTTTATGTGCCTTCCTTGCGACGGAACCTGATCTCTGGAGGGCTCTTATCTCGAGCCGGGCTAAAGGGAGTCATGGAAGGTGACTCTATAGTCTTGTCCAAGAATGGAAAGTGTTTAGGGAAGGCTTACAAGTTTGGTGAATTGTTTGTTTTGCAAACTGTTGTTGATTCTGCTAATATAGCTTCTACTTCCGCTTATATCGTTGTTGATGTTGATCTTTGGCATGCTACATTAGGTCATGTGAATGTTGAATCTGTGAAAAAATTGCATAAAATGGGCCTAATCTCAAACTTGGGTAATAATGATCATAAAAAATGTGAAATTTGTGTGGAAGCTAAGTTCACCAAGAAGCCTTTCAAACCTGTAACAAAGAGGTCCACCGAATTGCTAGAATTAGTTCACACCGATCTAGCTGATTTTAGGAACTCTGAGAGCAGAGGTGGTAAAAGGTATTACATCACATTTGTAGATGATTATTCTAGATACACCAAGTTGTATTTGCTGAGATCTAAGGATGAGGCAGAGAAAATGTTCTTAATCTACAAAGCTGAGGTAGAAAACCAACTTGAGAGAAAAGTTAAAAGACTTAGATCCGATAAAGGTGGGGAATATGGGACAACGTTTTTAAAAGAATTCTGTGAGAATAATGGCATAATTCATGAACGTACAACACCCTATAGCCCTCAATCGAATGGAGTAGCAGAAAGAAAGAACAGAACTTTAAAAAACATGATGCTTTCTATGCTTGTGAGTTCTGGGTCACCCGACTCTTTGTGGGGTGAAGCTGTTCTTTCTGCAAACTACATTCTTAACAAGGTACCCCATAAGAAGTTAGACAAAACCCCTTATGAACTATGGAAAGGACATCCTTCTAACCTAGGGTTGATGAGAGTGTGGGGGTGTTTAGCTAAAGTTGGGATTCCTGCATTTAAGAGAGATAACCTTGGATCTAAGACTGTTAATGCCATGTTTGTTGGTTATGCTGAGAATAATGTTGCCTATAGGTTTATGTGCTTGCATGAGAGATCTATGTATGAATATCGTGATGCTGAATTTTTTGAGCATATTTTTCCTTTGAAGAAAGATCATGATAGTATTCCTGCTGTTTCTGAACCTGGATCTTTGTTTTTACCTGCTTCTATCAATGTTGATGAACCTAGTGAAATTAGAAGAAGTAAAAGACGTAGAACTGAAACTAGTTATGGTCCTGATTTTGTGACTGCTTTCTTAACTGAACTCCATTATTTAGATGAAATCAATGAAGCTCTAGTTTATGTTCACATGATAGAGGATGAACGTAGAACATATAAAGAAGCTATGAGTTCAGTTGATTCTAGTTTTTGGAAAGATGCTGTAAACAGTGAAATTGAATCTATCACAAGTAATCACACTTGGGAACTAGTTGATTTGCCTAGAGGTTATAAGGCCATTGGTTGTAAATGGATCTTTAAGAGGAAACTTAGAACAGATGGTTCTATTGAAAGATTTAAGGCAAGACTAGTAATCAAAGGATTCACACAGAAACATGGAGTAGATTATTTTGACACCTATTCTCCTGTAACTAAGATTGCAACCATTAGAACATTATTTGCTTTAGCATCTAATTACAAGCTCTTAGTACATCAAATGGATGTAAAGACTGCTTTTCTGAATGGTGATCTAGATGAGGAAATATACATGGAACAACCTCCGGGTTTTGTGGTTCCAGGTAAGGAGAACATGGTTTGTAGGTTAAAGAAATCTCTCTATGGCCTAAAGCAAGCACCTAAACAATGGTATGAGAAATTCCATAACACTGTGTTGAGTTTTGGATTTGTGGTTAGTGGATCTGATGCATGTGTTTATACCAAGATGTACAATTCTGGTTGTGTTATTGTGTGCCTATATGTTGATGACATGTTGTTGTTTGGCACTAACATGCATGTGATAAATGAAACCAAAAAGTTTCTTTCCTCTCGCTTTGAAATGAGAGACTTAGGTGAAGCTGATGTGATTCTAGGTGTTAAAGTGACTAGAACTAAAAATGGCTTTACTTTGTCTCAATCCCATTATGTAGAGAAGGTATTGAAAAAGTTTAACAACTATGATGTGACGCCAGTTAGGACCCCATATGATGCTACCATAAAGTTAGTGAAGAACTCAGGTATAGGTGTTTCCTAAGAGGAATACGCTAAAATTATTGGGAGTCTAATGTTTTTGATGAACTATACTCGGCCTGACATAGCTTATGCAGTAAGTAGACTCAATAGATATACACATAATCCTAGCAAAGAACACTGGATTGCATTTAGAAGGTTAATGAGATACCTTAGAGGCACTCATGATTGGGGATTACATTTTGAGGGTTTTCCCTGCATTCTAGAAGGATATTGTGATGCAAACTGGGTAAGTGGGACTGATGAAATTTGCTCCACTAGTGGATATGTTTTTACATTGTGTGGTGCAACTGTCTCATGGAAATCTGCAAAGCAGAGTTGCATAGCCCGATCGACGATGGAGACAGAGTTTATAGCTCTAGACCTAGCAGGGCAAGAGGCTGAGTGGCTGAGAAGCCTACTGGCTGATATACCAATGTGGGGGCATCCAGCTCCTGCGATTTCTCTACACTATGACTCACAGTCTGTCATTGGAGTAGCAAACAGTGGAGCGTATAATGGCAAGAAGAGGCATATACGCATCCGACATGAGGCTGTGAGGCAGTTGATAAGAAATGGGGTACTCTCTTTAGAGTATGTGCGGTCAGAGAGGAACATTGCGGATCCATTGACCAAAGGACTTTGCAGAAGGCTAGTCCTTGACACGTCGAGGGGAATGGGGCTAAAGCCCGTGAGATGAGGAATCTGTGGCGGAAACCATTAATTTGGTCGAACGTAAGCCATGGAAAGACTCATATGAGATACACATCTCCCATTCCTATGGCAAGTGTATAGTGAGGTTGAGCTAACGCTCTTAATGATTCTATAGCCCAGGCATTGGGTGGTCCTCTGAGACGGACTTGATAGATCACCGAACAACGAATGAGAGGTTGAGCCTTAGAGCTCTTAATAACTTCATAACCCATTGTGGGGGCATTCTGTATTGAGACAGATATGTTGAAGTTACCTACGTGAGTGTGAGGGATTGGCAACCCTCCAAGGTGAGACTTAGGGCAGTTCTCACTAGAACACTCATAAGCACCCAAGGTGTGCCAAAACATGGATGTCTTATGTGATAAGACTTAGCGGAACGTTACAGGACCCCGTGGAAAGTGTGTGTTACTGGTTTACCCTGAAGTGGAGGAATTCAAGGCCTCTGGCCATTCGCTCTATCTAAAGGATTGCTAGTTTCACTATCTGCTGATTCAAGTCGCAAGACATCAGCATTTAAGCACTAACCTCGACACGCTCAGAACGTGTTTTCAATACCTCAGTTTTTAAACCCTTCTATCTGCATTTGTGGGGGATTGTTGGAGGCAATGCATATAGAAGGTGGTTTTAAGGAAGGTGCCCTTTGGACTTCCCACATCCCACATGGAAAGTTCAAGGGTACCCTAAAGGGTTTTTAAGGAGACTCTTCCACTACCTACATTGAGAGGTTGAGGAGGAGATGGGGCACCCACACGCGCGCCCGCCGCCGCCGCCGTCCGTCCGGCTCGTGCTCGTGCTCCAAGATTGGAGTTGGAGTTAATTTTTTGCGGAAAAATTATTCTTTGAGGCCGAAGATATTACGGATTAGCTTGTTCGTGCTTATCCGCGAATATCTATTTTTCACTGAAAATTATCTTTTCCGAAATCTTTCTAAACTGTTTTGGATAAGCTCAAACCTTCTGTTGATAGACTCGAATCTCTCCTTTGCTTGCGGGCTAAGGAGGATTTCGGAGCCTATATAAGGAGGGTTAGGGTTCTGCTTTTAAACACACAGCGAAAACAATCGCCTCTCTCCCTCTCCTGTTTTCTCCTACCCTTTTCCCGTTCTGAGCGCCTGTTCCAGTTCCAACTTCTCTCCCTCGAGTGCACCTGTGAGAGAAGACGGTGAAATCCTTGGGGGACGTTGCCTCGCATATGATCTGCACCACTGTCGGGGGCAAATACGTTTCTCATTCAGTGGCTCCCATACCACGCTTCACCGCAGCCCAGCCCCTTCACAGAAACAAGGTTTGGCCTACATCCCTAACGTGTTTGCTTGTTGTTGTATTCACAGGTTCCAGCAGGGTCATTATCCAACACAAAACCCTTATACATGATGCAAAGTTTCATGCTCTCCAACACAATCCATAAGGAATTAGACCAAATAAATAGATTTTCTTCTGGAACAAAGATATCCAATATCGACCTCTAATAAGCTAGGGTAGAATATGTAGACCATAAGGTAAGGGAGGTCTAGGCATCCGAAAATCTAAAGATATGAATGAGGCACTCCAAATGAAACTCCTCTGGAAAATTCTTGCGAAACTAGATAATATATGGGTAAAAAGAATTCAATACAAATATTTGAAAACAACGCATATATTAAATTATAAGAAAAGTGGAGGGTCGTTTTGGGAATGGTCAAAACTAACTCCTCTTATTGGAAAATTTAAAGAGGGCCTAATTTGGTCGGTGGGCAATGAGAAATCTATCAAATTCTGGACCGACAATTAGATTACAACTTCACCAATAATCAAAAGGGACGACTGTCCTACCTTTCGAAATGAGAATGAAACAGTAAGTGGCTATATATTAGGAGGAAAATGGTGGGAGAAAAAATTGTTAAACGCGGTCCCTCAAAGTATATCAAAAGAAATTTTGGATATCCTCTTTCCTATGAATATATTTGAAGACAGACTTTATTGGTGGCTAGATACAGAGGGATGGTTTATAACAATTAGCGCTTACAAACTGATCACAAAAAACAACAGCCAAAATGAAGACAACAACTCTTGGACTTGAAAAATTGACACATCACCAAAAATTAAGAATTTCCTTTGGAAACTCGAACAGATGGGTGTTCCAACAGCTACCCGTCTATCCCAAAAAAGGATTTCTGTTCCAACGACTTGTGTACTTTGCAATAGTGCGATCGAAGATGAAACACATCTATTTCTGGAATGCCAGTTTTCTAAAAGCCATCGTCCATCTACCTTAGGTACAAATCAGGCGGTAGTCAACATGATTGCAACTACGAGAGATTTTCTCCTATCTTGTGTCGGATCAGAAGCATTCTCATAAAAACTAAAATAGAAAAATTAGTGGTTACATGGTGGACAAACGATATTTAGAAATGAATCCATTCCAAACCAGGAATCTGTTAAACACATCATCACTACTCACTTGGAGAATTGGAAAAAAAACCTCTTTCTATGACAAGGAGGATGATATCCAGTATACTCAGAAGACTACTGTTACAAATCACTCACGTCCAAGAATTCGGCAGAAAAATGTTAAATGGAAAAAACCACCAATTGACACGTTTAAAATAAATTCGACGAATCCACACTCAATAACAAAGATAGCTCAATTGACTACATCATTTGTGGCTAGGAAGGGAGAACGATTCACATTGGATATGACAGAATTGGTAACTAGACCTCGTTGAAAATAGAGGCATTGACACTAAGACATGATTTAATTCAAATCCGAGCACTGGGTATAAACATCTTACAAATAGAAGGGGACTCCCTTATAATCATTGATCATTTAAAAACAAATTCTCCATGTCCATGGGAAATTGAATTGGTGATGTCCGATATTAAAATAATGTTGTCGAGTGTGACAGAAGTTTCCTCACGTGCCCCGTATTGGCAACAAAGTGGTTGATAAGGTTGCACACATTTGCCACTTTGCCAGGGGCCTCGACATTTACTCTCATTCAGGTTTTCAAGACCTCATCCGCAAGGTGCTTTCGGGTAGGATTATTCCTCCCGAATTATTACCTGCTAAAAAAATTCAGACAATATTCGTCAATCATATTTTTCGTCAAGACAATTTGATGATGGATAAGAATAATAAGATTACATACCTTACTCACCACGTTGATCGGATCTCTAACCAGAATTACCTAAGTCTCTTAGACCTCATTCGTTATGATTTTTTGAATGAAAAATGTTTCAACCTTAATTACAAACCAAAATATTTTCTTATATACTTCTTCCGTTCGCTAAAACATGTTGTTTATTATCCATGTACGATTTTTTAGACTAATAACAACTATATAAAATATCTATTTTTTTAAATAAATTTTTAAACCAATTTCGTAATTCCTATTAATAAGTACAAGACTGTTAGAAAATTATAAAATAAATATTTTATATTTTTTTATTAACCTAAAAAAATGTATATAAATAATAAACGATATATTTTTCTGTATGGAAGGAGCGAGTTTGGATCTTCTAAATCCTCCTATACACCCCACCATACACCTCTTAATTATTTTGAGTATTTATTTATAATAAAAAAATTTCAAAAATTATAATTATATTCTAAATGTCTAATTACATATATTTGTATACTTGTAACATAAAAAATTATATTTTATTTTATTTAATAATTGAAAGAGTTCTTATTTTAGAATCATAATTTTAGTAATTTGTAAAATATAATTTTTTATGTTACAAGTATACGGATATATGTAATTAGACATTTAGAATATAATTATAATTTTTGAAATTTTTTTATTATAAATAAATACTCAAAATAATTAAGGGGTGTATCGTGAGATGTATCGGAGCCAGTACGGTGTAGAACATCCAAACTCGGAGGGAGCATTAAAAAAAAAGGCCGACAATAAGTAGCACACCATCGAATTCGCCTTCACAAAAAGGAAAATGCAACCGAACTACTACAGTACATACTTACAAAAATCAATTCCCTTTATAATTATTGCGATATTTTTCTTTTCAAAATGATCGACCAATTAAATTGACGTAAACATGACATATTATTGGATAAGAGCTGTTGGCCGATGATATCAATCACAACCATCATCAATGTTACATATAACATGGGTAACATATAAGTTTAATAAGTTACTTTTGTTTCTTTTATTGTCAATTGATTTTGATATACAACCATTTAAATTTATGTGTTGTTCATGTATCTCATATAGGAGTTCGAAAACAAGACGATTTGTTTGCACAATATGTGCAATAGGATTTACGTAACTGCTAACATGTTAAAGAAAAATGTTACTCACCCCAAAGAACATTATCAAAAGTCGCAAATAATTTTTATTTTTTTATGACGAGGAAGGTGGTAAGGAGCAAGACAAACCTTAGATAAAAGATATTTCATTCAAGGAAAGAGGCGGAGACAGGGATCGAACCCGGGACCTCTTTAACTCCTCCCCTTACACTTTACCACTAGACCACCTCAACTGGGGCATCGCAAATAAATTCTTGATCGAATATATTGTTGTTATTCATCAAACTTATGAGAAAGTTATAAATAAATCCCTAAAATTTCATTTAATGACTATATTAAAATCATTTTTTATAGTTATTTTACTCAAATCAATCTAAAATTTAGAGACAAGTTCATTTATTTTTCAACTCGTCGATCTGTAACTATCGATCACAAAAGTTATCTGCCTTAATAATTATAATAATTATTAATTTATTATTTTGATCAGAAATCTGCATTAATTTTGTTGAAATCATGCATTTCGATGGAATGAAGTCAAAGTCTTAGATATCATAGCATGTTATGTGGGCCGGATGTTGGTTGAAAAATACCTACAAATGTGAGCTCAAATTTAAGAGGTTAGTTAGAAGAGGTGGCAATTAAGGCGGGAAAATCTTGCTAGCCGTTGAGGTTGATCGTTGATCTCAGTGAAGTGGTACATCCCCAACCACAAACATTTCATCAATATATAATACTAAAACAGAGGTGTTGAAATCCGATGTGGCGGGCTGCGTTGAAATCCGATGTGACGGGCTCTGACGCAATTTGCTTACGTGTCGTTCTCTGGTTCAATCTGGCCTGGATTTTTTGACACGTCAATTAATGATGGTCTAATAAATTTAAGCCATGTTAGATGAAGACCTAGTATCTTTATCCACATGTCATCCTATATGTCATTTTCATATCTTAAGCGGTTACAAAATCTATCATTTTACCATGAGTTATTTTATAAATATTTTACCTTGAATTATTTTATCTTTAGTGATTAAGATTGATTATTTTATTTTATTATATCTAATATTAAGATTTCATTATTAATTAATTATCTATTGAAAAATAAAATCTTATAACTAAAATATTTATATTAATTTCTAGCAAGTATTAACCAAAGTAAATAACGCCAATGTTTATCTATAAACTTAACCTATACATGCCCACCGGCCTATGGGTCACAAAATATTAACAACCATTGACTAAAATTTTTTGTTTACGGTATGTTTCGAATATTATGTATTTTATAAAGTTCAATTAGATTAATGTAAATAAATCACAAAAGGCTATCAAAATATATTGATTATGATAACGATTTTTTGAGTTTCTTTGATTAATTAATTGATAAATATTCGGTATTAATATTAGTATAATATATTTATTAGTATAATATTTATTTTCTTCATGGGATATGATATTAGTATATTATATGTAGTTGTAAGCTTTTAAATACTATTCTATGCTACTACAATATGTTAATTTTTTTCAAAGAAAAAAGAGAACAAATCAATCTAACTTCAAAAATTATCAAAAAAATAATATAGCTTCCTAAGTTTAAAATCTTGGATTAGGGGAAGTACGTATATTTGCAAATTTATAATGAACATATATATAGACCAATTTGATTTAATTTATTGTTTGATCAAATCTAGCTCTCTACATTTTTTTTCCATTGACATTAATTTTAATAAAGTATAATCTGTTGTCAATTCAAAAATGATCACATACAATTAGATCCATTATACATATTGCTTTGTTTAACGACAAAATAATTTATTTTATGAAAAAATATTAGGAAAACAATAATGAAATTATATCATAAAAATTTAAAATTAAATGTCCTTAATCCAGCCTATAGATTATCACACGCTTCTATAAAATTAAATTATTGCTATAGAAAAATGAAGATATAATTATATTGAATGATTGTTTATATATTAATATGTGTGTGTATATATGAACTGGAAAAGAGAAAGTATATATTTTATAATATTTTAGTGATTAAAATAATAAATTGATAATAAGTAGGAAATTAAAAGGTTAAAAAATAATATTTTATAATCTTACACAATTTGTGCATGAATAATAATACTCATATAAAAATAAAATTAAAATAGTCATATTACAAAAACCGCGAAGATCGCGGGTAATAAAACTAGTTATATATAATATATTGCAATTCATATACTATACGTATATATTTTTTTTCAAATAAGTGGCTCTTGTTTATTTTATTTCGCTGCAACTTGTATTACTACCTCCGTCCAAAAATACATTGCCTTTACTATTCACGCACGCTTTTTTAAGAAGGTAAAAACTATATAAAATATTAACTTTTTTATTAATTTTTTTTAATAATTACAAACTTATTGATAATAAGTTTGTAATTATTAAAAAAATTTAATAAAAAAGTTAATATTTTATATAGTTTTTAGCTCATAAAAAAGCGTGCATGAATAGTAAAAGTCCATGTATTTTTGGACGGAGGGAGTATTATATTGGCTGAAGATATTTTGTACAGTTGTACTGAATTTTATTTAATAAAAAAAATTGGATATTTGATTCGCTTTTTTTTTATTTACCTACGTTTTGAAAAACCATTATGAGAAGCTATAGATGGATTCGTTTCAAGCAAGACAAGCACGGATATGAACGAAGAACATAGAAGACGAAAAAGGAACCAAGGACACACGAGTTTTACGAGGTTCGGATATAAAGATCCTACATCCCCGAGGCCTCAAGAGTCGGCCCTAATCCACTATATATGATAATCGAACAATACAATGGGTTTGGAAAAGCCAAAGATAAAGCATACAAGTCTAAAACAGAAACGAAAACAACAACCACACAAACAAAGGAAGAAAGAACTCCCTTTGTCGTTCTCAGATCTGAAGATACAGATCCAGATCGAGAAGGTAAACCCTCACCGGAGGAGCATCCAACCTAGCACCACCCTGGGAACACCAAGGAAGAAGATCTTCAACGGCCGGAGGAGGAAAGGGATCGAGGAGCGAAACCCTAACCCTAGCACTCTCTCTTCTCTCTAGCTCTTTCTTTTCAGAAGCTGGAGGAACAGTGAATGAACAACTGAGGGCAAGCCGAGCTCAAGTTTATATATAGAGCTCAAACCCTAGTTGAAAATGCAGCGCTTCAGAGGAGGCTACAACTTTTGCTGATCAGCAAGCGTCTCCTAAAGAGCCTGTGTAATGGCTTTCGAGAGTGGGCCTGGGTTTGGGCTAATGTTATGGTTAGGAGATCAAGTCGACAAGGCTCAATTCAATCCAGTCCATAACATTAAGCTTAACCTTAGCTCGATCACACCTCTAAACCTTATTACACATATAACCTATAGTTTATTGTTCTCATTACAAACCATATAATGAAACATTATACAAGTTAGACAAACTATACATGTTTCTTAACAATTGCCCCCTATATTTTTCTAAGTCCGCTCCAAGTAGACCATGTCCTAGTTGTGGATTAGGTCAGCAAGTCCGTCGTCGGCCCTTCCTACCTGTTTGAGATCCTCAGCCTCCTTCATCCAAGTGAAGGAAGTTCCTGCAAAACAAAAAATTTTCGATGGGCACTGTCTTGGTGCCAAAATCAGCAGGATTATAGTTACCATAGATTTTAACAACATGTATCGCATTATCATCAACTTTCTCTCGAATGAAATGATACCTAACATCTATATGCTTTGTTCTCTCATGATACATGGGATCACGACACAAATATAAAGCAGATTGATTGTCTATATGCAGCACAGTGGTATAAGTTTTCTTTTCAATCTCTTGCAACAAACCCTGCAGCCATATGGCTTCCTTGCAAGCCTCAGTGGCTGCAATATACTCACCTTCTGTAGAAGACAGGGAAACTATGGGTTGTTGCTTAGATTTCCAAGATATGCAATTTCCAGCCCAAGTGTAAACATAAGATGTAACAGATTTCCTATTATCTTTGTTACTAGTAAAGTCAGAATCCACATATCCATATAACTCATTCACAGAATTGTGCTTAGCATAACATAATCTTAGCTTAGTAGTGCCAAACAGGTATTTCAATAGATATTTCATTGGATTCCAATGTTTCTCACATGGATTAGACATATATCTACTTAGAGCACTGATGGAGAAAGCAAGATCAGGACGAGTGCAAATCATACAATACATCACAAAGCCTACAACAGCATCAAATGGAATTTTTTTCATCCTATTAGTCTCAGCATCAGATAAAGTAGTATGATTTTTACTAAGGTCAAGATGTGATCCTAGAGGAATAGCATTAGGAGTCACATTCTTAATATGGAATCTTTCCAAAACCTTAAGCACATAGTCAGTCTGACCAAGCCATAACTTACCTTTACTCCTGTCTCTGACAATTTTGATACCCAGAATTCTCTTGGCAGGGCCAAGATCTTTCATATCAAAATGTCTAGCAAGTTCATGTTTAGTGGCATCAATATCAGATTTAGATTTAGACATAAGCAATATATCATACACATATAACAGAACATACAACACAGATCCAGTTTTATGGCCTTTAAAGTATAAGCAAGTGTCAAACTTAGACCTTTTAACACTCAAACTTCTTCTCATGCAAGTGTCAAATTTGATATTCCATTGCCTAAGAGATTGTTTGAGTTCATTTATGGACTTTTTAAGCAAGCATGCATAATCAGTTTTGTTCTTACTAACAAAGCCTTGGGGTCGTCTCATATAAATGATCTCATTCAAATCTCCATGCAAGAAGGCAGTTTTTACATCCATTTGTTCTAACTCAAAGTTATAAACAACAGCCATAGCTAGTAATAACCTCAGAGTTTTGTATTTGACAACAGTTTGACAACAGGGGCAAAGATTTCAGTAAATCCTCCCCTTCTCTTTGGGTGAACCCCTTGGCAACAAGCCTAGCTTTATACCTAGGGGACTCATCCTTAGAGTTGCCTTCTTTCAATTTAAACACCCATTTAATACCTTTAAACCTAGCATCTTTAGGTTTCTTAGCAAGTATCTAGGTTTTGTTTTTCATCATGGAATCAATTTCTTCGGACATAGCATTTTTCCAGTCTTTAGCACGAGCACATTTTATTGCTTGTTCATAAGTATGAGGTGTAAAATGATCAACAACTTCCGACACAACACAAGCAAACTCAACAATGTTATTGATGTACTTCTTATTTGGAATCTTAGTTCTAGGTGATCTATCCCTAGCCAACTGCCAAGTGGTTAAATCATGCCTTTCTGAGGATGAAATGCTAGAAGAGCCAGCAACATGCACAGAAGAAGCATACACAATAGCAGGTTCTAAAGACTCATAATGGGGGAGAGAGCATTAGAACTAGCATGGATAGAACCATTACCATCATTTCCATTATCATCAGAACTGTCAACAGAGCTATCAAAAGTATCATCATGTACTTCCCCAACCAATTGGCATGGGGAGGTTGCACATCAGAGGAAGGTGTTGGCCCTGGAGTTTTCTGAGCATCCACATCAGAGTCCATGCCATCCTCAAGCTCGTTGTCACCCTCACAAAGGTCTGGGGCATGGAACTGGGTTGCATCAGACTCTGTGGGTACCTGCAAGGACTTATCAACAGAGGGAATGAATATATTTTTAAAGTGAAATTTATTTTCAGCAAACACCACATCTATGCTAATTATGGTTTTATAGGCTCCAGGTTGAATAACAAGCTACTTATAGCCTTTAACTCCTTTTGGATAACCCAACAAGGCACATTTTTGGGATCTCAGATTTAATTTTCCATCACTCTTATGAGCATAAACAACACAACCAAAAGGTCTTAGATAAGTTAAGTCAGGTTTCTTATCATGCCACATTTCATAAGGAGTTTTAAAACCAATTGTGGAGGAAGAAGATCTATTTATGAGGTATGCAGTTGTAATGACAGCTTCACCCCATAAAGAGTGTCTTATTCCAGAGGATATCAACATACACCTTGCCCTTTCAAGGAGAGTCATGTTCATCCTCTCAGCAGTTCCATTCTGCTGAGAGGTGCAAGGAATGGTAAGGTGTCTTTTGATACCATGTTCATTGCAATAAGAGTCATATCTAAATTTACAAAACTCCAATCCATTATCTGTTTTTAGACATTTTAAAGGAAGGCCAGTTTCAATGGTAACAGTTTTATGCCACAATTTAAACATGCCAAAAGCATCATCCTTGGTTTTAAGTAAATACACCCAAAAACCTTTCTGCTATAATGATCTACAAGGGATAAGAAATACCTTCTGCCCCCTGGAGTGTGAACCTGGCAGGCCCCCATAAGTCTGAGTGAACATACTCAAGGGGGTGGAAGCAACATAAGAGGATTTTTTAAAACCCTTCTTAGTTTGCTTTCCCATCAAACAGTTATCACACACATCAATATCAACGAGTTTAGATTTAAGGACACCATGTTTATACAGATAATGTACACCCTTATTACCTATATGTCCTAATCTATTATGTCATTTAATAGACTCATTTAAGAACATATCATGACCAAAAACAACAAGAATGGTAGGAAAGTTAAGCTCAGAAGAAGCATGAATAACATACAAACCTCTTTTCTTTATAGCATGAATTAGAACCTTATTGTTTCTAGACAAAGTCCTAACACCATTCTTACTATTCACTTCACAGCCTAAAGTTTCTAAGGCACTTTCAAACAAAAGGTTTCTTCTAAGAACTGGAACCCATCTAACATCATTTATGACCCTTATCACACCATCATGTATTTTTAAAGCAACTGATCCTATGCCTTTTATTTTCAAGATAGAATGATCACCAAGCATCACATCTCCACCATCAAACAATTTCAAGTTATGCAACCATGATTTATGATGAGTGGCATTAATAGTGCATCCAGAATCAAGAATCCAGCAATCAGAAGCATTTTCAACAAGCAAAGAAGTAGCACCAAGCACTTCATGGGTGTAGTAAGGGTAGGTTTCAAATACTGTATTAACAGAAACCTTCTTAAAAGCTTCATTTTCACCTCTTTTCTTCTTATAACAATCTTTTTCAAAATGACCAGTTTTAGTACAATAATGACATTTCACATTGGATTTGTCAAAGTTCTTATCAAATCCATTTTCAGACTTAGATTGTTGGTTATCTTTATTGTTATTTTCCTTCTTCTTGTTATTTCTCTTCCTATTACCTTTACCTTTAGGCTTAGCCATAAGAACCTCATCTTTAGACTCAACCTTAGGCTCAGATTTGGAGCCATTAGTAGTTTTAAACACTTTAAGAGATTCATTTTTCTGGATTAAAGATTCAATGATATCCTTCTTAACTAGTTTATTATTTCCATATTGGACCACATCCTTATAAGTGTCAAACTGACTAGGCAAAGAGTTTAACAGAAGCACACACAACTGAGTTTCATCAAGTTTGTCACCAAACCGAGTAAGATCTTGAGTTATTTGTAAAAATCTATCAAGATTCTCAGCAAAGGTGCATGCAGTTTTCATTTTAAAACTAAAGAGTTTATTGAACAAATTCACACGAGAAGGCAAATATTTGGTCAGATAAGGGTTTTCAAAAGCATCCTACAACTTTTCAGCTTTGTGATGTTCAATTACCTGCCTTGCTACCTCATCTGAGAGACGTAGCAAGATTTCACTATGGGCTTGATCATCCAGTTCATGAATCTTGTCCTTGGGTGTATCATCAGGGAACTTATTAGTGACCGTGACTCAACACTTCTCTTTCATAAGCACAGCTCGCATTTTTACCTCCAACATATATAGCGAAATCAGCAGTGCCATTGAAAGGCTTCAAACAAACAGAATCAGACATTTTTTCTAAAGCAGAAATAATTTGAATGTTCAAGAATCAAGGGCACAGATATAGTGGAAGCAAGAAATGGTCACACAGAATCGATAATATCAGAAATCAGGTTCTTGATAAGGAAACCATGCTCTGATACCACTTTGAGAGGGTATAGATGGATTCGTTTCAAGCAAGACAAGCGCGGATATGAACGAAGAACATAGAAGACGAAAAAGGAACCAAAAACACACGAGTTTTACGAGGTTCAGATACAAAGATCCTACATCCCGGGGCCTCAAGAGTCGGCCCTAATCCACTATGATAATCGAACAATACAAGGGGTTTGGCAAAGCCAAAGATAAAGCATACAAGTCTAAAACAGAAACGAAAACAACAACCGCACAAACAAAGGAAGAAAGAACTCCCTTCGTCGTTCTCAGATCTGGAGATCCAGATCCAGATCGAGAAGGTAATCCCTCAACAGGAGACGGCGCCGATCACCGGAGGAGCCTGCAACCTAGCACCACCCTGGGAACGCCGAGGAAGAAGATCATCAACGACTGGAGGAGGAAAGAGATCGATAAGCGAAACCCTAAGCCTAGCACTCTCTCTTCTCTCTCTTTCTTTTCAGAAGCCGGAGGAACAGTGAATGAATAACTGAGGGCAAGCCGAGCTCAAGTGTATATATAGAGCTCAAACCCTAGTTGAAACGCATCGCTTCAAATGAGGCTACAACTCTTGATGATCAGCAAGCGTCTCTCAAAGGGCATGTGTAAATGCTTTCGATAGTGGGCTTGGGTTTGGGCTAATGTTGTGGTTAGTAGATCAAGCCAACAAGGCTCAATTCGATCCAGTCCATAACATTGAGCTTAACCTTAGCTCGATCACACCTTTAAACCTTATTACACATATAACCTATAGTTTATTGTTCTCATTACAAACCATATAATAAAACATTATACAACTTAGACAAAATATACATGTTTCTTAACACATTCAATAAAATTTGGTACCTAAACTGAGACAACCATTTGATCTACATCAGAAATCTAGCATAAACCAAGTTCACAAAATCTTCAATGACGAAAAGCTATCCCACACCGTTCTCACCGTTAATGGGGGAAATGTCTCAGAATTTAAGGGATATTAGGCACTACGAGAAAAATCTCTAATAGGTATCATGGACACGACCCTCTTTTCCACATTTGACATGCAGATCGATTGTAGATGTGCAAAATACAGTCAGGTTTTTCTACCTTCTCTCCCTAAAGTTATGCACGCAACATTTGGATCAGATTAATGTAGCTAGGGCGATGGGGCATTAGGAGAAGCTTGGCGAGAAAGCTAGTGTAAGGAGGTAGGTATACATACCAAAAGGGTGAAAAGACGAGGAAAACAACACCAAAGAAAGCACTAGAAAGAGAGGCTTGAAAGGAAGGTACTCTGTACTCCGATTAAATACAAGACCATATAAGCACTTCAGGAGATGAATATAGAATTAGTTTGAGAACACATAGTTGATGGAGTAGTTAAAATCGATAGAGGAGCTAAGGCTAATGAATTACGTATTTTAAATATTTGTTAAGTTAAACGGTTCATAAGCTAGTAAAGTGTTTGATAATTCTAGTTGTTAAAGTTTTTTTTTTGTTTTGATTGAGTAAGAATTCGAGATATGTAAAAGCTTAATACAAGTGATTGTTAAAAAAATCTAAATTTAAAAACTAATTAAATTAAAATCGTGTCTTTATTTAAAAGTTTTATAATATTAAAACTTTTAGTTTGGTTATGTTACCAAATGTAGCATAAATCTAGTAGATAAATAGAAACAACGAATTTTCCTTCCCACGCACTAGAGAACGCGCCCCTATTTTTCTTCCTGCATCCTCGTTCCTCAACCTGTAAATCCCTTTCTTTTCTTATTCCTGCCTCCTCAATCCTTTGTTCTGATGCTGTCTTCCTTGTTGTTCATCCTTCCATTTGTGTTCTCTGGTGCTCGGGCCTCTGCCCTTCAATGGCAGACTTCTGTCTATGCGGGAGATTCTTTTTGGTGTCGTCGGCCTCTTTGGTGGCTGTTTTTGGGTCGATTTTGGTTTTTGTTTCCGATTTCTAGTGTTTCTTACTCCTTTCTTCCCTCTATTTAGGTTTTATTGGTATTTTCTCCTTTTTTTGAAAACCCCTAATGTTTTCCTCGTTTTGGGGATCTCGGTTTCATTGCGTTTCCTATTTCTTTCGTCTGTTTCTTCTCCGTTTGCTCCTCCTCGTCCCTTTTTCTCCGCTTGTTTTCTGATTTTCGGTACCCCTTTCTGGTTGTGTTGTGTATGTGTTTCGTTTTCTTCATTTTCCTTGTTCTTGTTCTGTTTTCTTCTTTCTTCTTCGTCGTTTTCGTGTTGCTTTTGTTTTTTTTGCGTCTTTCTTTTGCCTTCTCTTCTTTTGCCGTTTTTGTTAGTTTGGTGTTCGAGTTCTTCTGGTTGTTTTGTTTGGGTGTTCTTCTCATGTGGTTTGCTTTTCGGCTTGTCTTGGTCTCTCCTTCCATCTTTTCGCTTTTGTTTTTAGATGGGTTTTGGGTGTTTTTTTTTCCGTTTCTTCTTATTCTTTTGTGTGGCAGTTTTGTTGTTTTTGTTTTTAATTTTGCTGTATTTCTTCTGTCTCTTAGCTGCTTGGTTTTCCTCTTTTTAGTGTTCTTGGTGTGTTTCAGGTTTTTTCACGATCTCCTCCTCCCGCTCCGGTCCCCTCTCCCCTCCACTTCGTCTTCTGCCTTCATCGTCCCGGTTCCTCGACCTCTCCACTCCTCCGCCACCTTCTTTCTTAGCCCCACCGCTGCAACACCCTTTTAAATCCCAAGGGAGTGTTGCAGCGCCAGTGAATCCGCAAACTTTAATGTCTTTGAATTCACCTGGGGCTTATAGGGACATGCAACCATGCTCCCATAAACAAGATGATAATTTAAGCAAATAAAGTAAAATAGGCGGAAGTCAAATAAATATCATAGTTTAAAATATCCGATCACAATAACATAAAAATACCAAAATCATAAAGTATAAATAATTCCAAAATAGCTAAAACTAAAGTAGCATTGCAGAACTTTAAAGGTTCAAAAACTTGTAGTGTAAAGATCCAATAAATGATAGCCCGCTCTTCCACTCTCTCCTGCTCCGCTGCTTGCACTAGACCTGTGGAATATGGTCTGGTGTTTCGTGAGTACGAAAGACACCAGCCATCCAATAAATAGGATGGTTAGTACAATTAAGACTAGCAAATGATAGGGAAAATGTTCAGACTTTAACCTTACAGTGACCATAAAACGGTATGTCATAGGTTAAGGGAAAGACACGAATATTTAATAGTGGAAACTGAATAAAAAGGTAAAAATTTACGACATGACTCGGATGATCATAACGATCGATTATAAGATAAGAAAAGGAATTATACTCGAATAAGAGTGAAGTATAATATAACTGAATTGATCACCTATTAATAATCTCGATATTAACTATAATGTATATAAGTAATTAACACCAGATAAAACATAGTGACACGGGTCCAGACTCAACTAGGACTGCGACCTGAGACTTTGAAGTCTAATTGTACCACGGGTCCAGACTCAACTAGGACTGCGACCTGAGACTTTGAAGTCTAATCGTATCACGGGTCCAGACTCAACAAGGACTGCGACCTGAGACTGTTTGAAGTCTAGATATTCCATGAAACCTTTTAGATTGGGATTTACACTATTCCCAACATGCGAGATAGCCCTCGCAACTAACTTTAAGTCAATCCGCACCACGTGAGATGCACATTTTAATTATAACAACTTTAATATTTAATACGAGGTGATCAGAATAACGACATTAAATCAACAAGGGCGTACAAGCACAGATATTTCAAAGGATCTTAATATCGCATGCTATTAATTTGCATGAAGGAAACAAACAGAATTTCATGCAATTCGGAAGATGAAAATGGGCAATTTTTACTTATCTCGAGTTATAAAACAAATAACACATTTAATACACATATCACCATAATTAAATTAATAATTGACCATTAATTTATACTCATGCCAATTTATGAATAAGACGATAAATTACATCAAGCAGACAGATATGCAATTTATCGAAACTGACAAGGAAATTGGCCAAATGGTCGCATTTGACACTGAAGAATTAAAAAGGCACGTCAAAAGAATCACGAAACACGCAAGGGGCGTTGAACGAAATCACTTGCCTTAACCTTCAATGATCGGTTGACGTCAACCAGACGAGATTTTACCACCAATTGAATCCAACGTAAAAGGAATATTTAAAATTGATATTTTATACAATTAACTTTACTTAACTCAATTTGAAATTGAATTAATTCTATAAAGTTAATAATCTATACCAATATAAATTTCTCGGTGAGCGGGATCCGGCGTTACTTAACTCAATTTGAAATTGAATTAATTCTATAAAGTTAATAATCTATACCAATATAAATTTCTCGGTGAGCGAAATCCAGCGTGGGTGCTTCGAGATTTTTTGGTGTCGCTGAAACGGGTAAGAATTGAATAGTTTAGAAATATTGGCCACATAACTTAATAAATAATTAAGTTAGGGCCAGAAACGGAGTTAGTATAAAAATAAGGGACGTTTCTGTAAATTTGACAAAAGCTATCAAAACTCCGATTGATTTCAATGGAGGTTAACGTACAGAGACGAAGCGCAGGGCGAAGGTACGGGCTCGGCACAGCTTTCCTCCGGCGTCGGGCTATCGGCGATCGAAGACGGCGACTCGGCGGTGCTGGGGTAGTGGCTCGACGGCGCAGGTCGGCTCGGTTTCTGACGCCAGTAATCGAAGGCGGCGCGATTGAGGTCGCGGGTGGGGGCAAGCGACTGGGCTCGACCTTGGCTGCGGCAGTGGTGGCCTGCGACTCCGGTGGAGGCGAGTGCAGTGGTGGCCCGTGGCTCGGCAATGGTGCACTGCAGTGGGTGAAATCGGCGGTGGTCCCGATCAATTCGAGAGAGGAGGAGGACGATGCGGCGGCTGCTCACGGTGACTATGGAGAGAGGAGGAAGATGGTGACTGTGGGTTGAATTAGGAGAGGAAGAGAGACGGTAGGCGGGTGTGATTTTTGGATTGTGTAACCCTACGATTAAATTAAACGTGTATGTATACAACTCAATTAGGTTAGATAAAAAATAGTTTTTTTTAATCGGGGTTAAGAATCAATTAGGATAGAGATTAATGGTAAAGAACATATTTTAAGAAAAAATAAATAAAAGAAGCGGATAAAGACGGAGATAGATGATATATTTTTCTACTTTAGCGTGATAAATATTATTTAATTTAATTTCATAAATTAAATAATAAGGGTATTTAGAGGATTTATGTAATTAAATCCATCATATATTATTTCTCTTTAAAATAATTTAATTATTCTAATTCATACCATATATCTTATGTGAATTTATTAAATGACCAAATTCACAAGATATATACTATAGTTTGAATATAATATAGATTTA
The DNA here is from genome assembly GCA_963922045.1 of Persicaria maculosa. Classification (NCBI taxonomy): domain Eukaryota; kingdom Viridiplantae; phylum Streptophyta; class Magnoliopsida; order Caryophyllales; family Polygonaceae; genus Persicaria; species Persicaria maculosa. Next base: position 43,885,779 of record OY998258.1, read on the forward strand.
TTTAATTAAATAAAAATAAAAAATATCCCAAAAATTATTTGGGGTATTTCAACCGCCCCCCCCCCCCCCCCCCCCCCCGACCTCATTCCTTTGTCCGGCCTGCATCCTCCGCCCTTTCCCCGCCCTTGCCTCAGCCTCCCTCGTCCCTAGCCCTCCCTTGCCGCTTCTCCCTTTTCCTCCTTCCTGGCTCCCTGCCTTAGGCTCTACCCTTCGCTTACCCATAACCCAAAATCCCTTCTTTGGGAGCCGGTACCCTTCATTATGGAGCAGGTGAGCCACCACCTCTGCTCCTTGGGAGTTATAACCCCTCCCTGTGGGAGACACCACTACTCCTTCGAGAGCCGTAACCCCTCTTTATGGGAGCCACAACTACTCCTTCGAGAGCCACAACTACTCCTTTAGGAGTCGTAACCCTACCTATGGGAGCCATCACTACTCCTTCGGGAGCCACCAATAATCTTTCGGGAGCCAAAACCCTCCCTTTGGGAGCATAAACTTCTCATTCGGGAGTCGAAACTAATCCTTAGGGAGTTGTAGCCCTCCCTTGAGGATCAACTATACTCCTTCAGGAGTTGACACCCCTCCTTCGGGAGCCGACATTCCTCCTTCGGGAGCCGAAACCCCTACCTCGTATAAGGGTGGTAAAAGGTTAAAATAAAAATAATATAAAATAAACATGAAAATATACTTTTTGAGAGGTATAACCCCTCTTGATGGTATAAATATTTAATGGAAAAAAATGTTGCATTGGTCGTCAATAACAACTACTCCTTTAGGAGTCGTAACCCTCCCTATGGGAGCCATCACTACTCCTTCGGGAGCCACCAATAATCTTTCGGGAGCCAAAACCCTCCCTTTGGGAGCATAAACTTCTCATTCGGGATTCGAAACTAATCCTTAGGGAGTTGTAGCCCTCCCTTGAGGATCAACTATACTCCTTCAGGAGTTGACACCCCTCCTTCGGGAGCCGACATTCCTCCTTCGGGAGCCGAAACCCCTACCTCGTATAAGGGTGGTAAAAGGTTAAAATAAAAATAATATAAAATAAATATGAAAATATACTTTTTGAGAGGTATAACCCCTCTTGATGGTATAAATATTTAATGGAAAAAAATGTTGCATTGGTCGTCAATAACAACTACTCCTTTAGGAGTCGTAACCCTCCCTATGGGAGCCATCACTACTCCTTCGGGAGCCACCAATAATCTTTCGGGAGCCAAAACCCTCCCTTTGGGAGCATAAACTTCTCATTCGGGATTCGAAACTAATCCTTAGGGAGTTGTAGCCCTCCCTTGAGGATCAACTATACTCCTTCAGGAGTTGACACCCCTCCTTCGGGAGCCGACATTCCTCCTTCGGGAGCCGAAACCCCTACCTCGTATAAGGGTGGTAAAAGGTTAAAATAAAAATAATATAAAATAAATATGAAAATATACTTTTTGAGAGGTATAACCCCTCTTGATGGTATAAATATTTAATGGAAAAAAATGTTGCATTGGTCGTCAATAAAAACTCCAATTGAAAGGGTCTTATTGAAATCCCGAAAGGGTATGACAAAATTCCTGAAAGGGTCTGACAAAATCCCAAAAGAATTTTACATAAGCCCGAAAGGGTCTTATTGAAATTCCGAAAGGGTTTGACAAAATTCTCGAAAGGGTCTGACAAAATCCCAAAAGGGTCTGACAAAATCCCGAAAGGGTTGAATCAAAATCCCGTAAGGGCCTGAAAATTTATAGTTGAAAGAATTCATTCTCGAACATTCTGTTTGCTTTCGAGAGTTTGCACACATTCTTCGTCGGATGTTTTTGATCATCCCTTTTTGGCCTGTATTTGTTCCCTCTCTTGGCGTCGGGTCGCTGATTTGGCGTGGTGCGTTTAGTTCCGAGTCGGGTTGCAGTATCAGGCGTCCTGTATGATCAAGAGGATCGTGGCTGTGTTTGTGGTCTTCAAAGATCCCTCATCTAGGTGGGGACAACGTCGGTGATCCGCACTTCCGCAGGTTTTGCCTTTTCCGGTGATGGGTTAATGTTCTCCGCCTTCGCGGCGTCGAGACGCCGTGAGAGTCGTCACATTCTCCCGTGTTCTCGGCATTCGTGGCTCACCTTGCATCTCATTCGACTCCTCTGCTGGCGGTCGGCTGTATGGGTTTTTAGGGTTGTTTCTTTCAGCTGGGTTTTGTGTGTGTTTTATTTGTTGTATGTTGATGGATTATCTATCTGTCGATTCGTCAATCTCTCGAACTTCAGGCTTGTTTGAGCTCGAATTTTTACCTAATAAAAAAAATACAGCATAAATCTCTCAACAAACACACCCACTTTATATGCCCTCCATTATGCAAATGCAACTACTTCAAGTTTAAACATTTGTCTGAAAGTTAGGCCATGAACAAATCAAATCACACCGGCATTGATCATAGTCAAAACCCTAGTACGCCGATGTGGCCCCATGGGACCGAACAACACGTACAAATAAGACTTCAGTCATAAAATATTTGGGATATAATTTTACATTTTCTTTGATTTTTTTTTAAAATTATTTATATTTCAAACACTTATATTTACATATCTATAAAATTTTACCATCAAAAACTATATTTTAAAAATATATAATTAAAAGATTGATTTTATCAGTTTATAATTTTTATATTTTTCTAAAACACGATTTCTCATAATAAAAATTTATAAATATGTAAATATAAATATATGTTTTTTAATTTTTTTTAAAAAATAAAATTATACTTCAGATAATTATGTGGTAAACCGAGTGGGCAAGTGATACATCTACATTTTCATAAAAGAGGATAGCCGTAACTGCAGGAAGCAACACTTTGTACTCCCAAAGTAATGAAATTTGAGCTATTATTTGAGTTGAACGAGCACCGAGTATTGCTTGTTCATATTCAGCTCGTTTGAAAATGATCCGACCTCGAGTTGAGTCTAAATTTAGACTCGAACTTAAAAACATGCTCATATTCTCATTAGGAAATGAACGAGTTTGAGCCGAGCTTTTTGTGAGTATTAAACAAACGTACTTGCTCAAAACATAGTAACTTAAAAGAAATTTTAGAAATTTCACAAAATTCAAGCTATTCGAGCTTAAATCGAGCAAGTCGGGCTCTAAACCAAGCTTAAAAATGTACTCATACTAGACTTGTTTAGAAAATGAACAAGCTTGAGCCGAGTTTTTATCGAGTCAAGCCCGAGTTGAGCTCAAGTTACTCATCTCATACAAAAACCCTAAATGAAATACCAAGAAATGAATTCAGCACATAACATGTGAATCAACTTCCTTTCTATCATAGCCTGCGGAGAACGATTTAGTATGCAAACTTAAGGTTTAAACATTTTGGCTCAAGGGTAAGCCAAGATGCCCAAGTTCTGAGTCATGTACTTGCAAAAGCATGTAGTTTTGTGATTAATTCTACTCGGAACACGGCTTAACTGGGAAATATTCAGATGAGTAGACAATCAAAATCGGCTAGTCAGTTGAACCATCCCGAATGTGAAAATCAGTGGACACATTGACATTAATATTCACGGAGCACAGATGACACTTCTTCCTCGTCGCTAAATTTGGTCTTCTTTTTTTTTGGTCTGAATTTGGTCTTCTTCAAGGCAGGTTGGGCAACACCGGCCTGAAAATACAAGGATAACAAGCTCAATATTCGGCACCAAGACAAATGCAAGTTAAGCCTAGCATTCTTTTCTAAAAGGGAAAACAAATTAATATATATATATATATGAAGACGAATTTGGGAACTATTTTTAGCAGAGGAAGGATTCTTACAATTTCTGAGCACTCATAGTCATTTCCTTTACCAGCTCCCTCTTTTGTGGCAACTCGTTCCTCGTTGGATGTTAAGATATGATCTCTATCTCCAACAGACTCCCTTTGATCAACACTTGCTGCAATCTGGAATAGGAAACCGAATACAAATGTGGAAAAATTCAGATATGTTGCTCATATTTTAGAGTACAACAATTTGGAGTCAAAGCAGCCAGCAACAATGGTAAGAGGCATGAAAAGGTACTAAGTTCAAACCTAAAACAAACAAACTAATAGTGAGTAAAAAGCATTTTTTTCTACTCTTCATAAAAAGAACAACATATTAAAATTCTTAGGGTTACAATAGCACATACTGCCAATTGCTTGAATGCGACTCTTTTGACTGTTTTTATACAGTGCCTTTGAGATGAATATAACCCCCATATCAATTTCTAGATCATTTTAACTAGATTCAATTATTTTTTCATGTAGATTAATTCCATTTTGTTCAACTCTTGTTATGTCTTGGGTCTTTCGGAAACAGCCTCTCGATTTGCTCGGGGTAAGGGTGTATACATCTCGACCTCCTAGACGTTGCTTTCAGTGGGATTACACTAGGTTAACAAGTAAGGAATGGACATCACAACTACAAACCATATGCGCATCCTTAAGGAGTTAGGCTTACCACCTAATCAACATTGTCACAAGTATCCTTCATAATCAAGTATAAAATATGATCCATGACCATGATCAAATATAATGGACATAAATAGCTCATCCAGTAAGAGAATTTTAATTATTAAATTAAACAAAAATGTGCTATTAGGTGAATATAGTAAGAAACTTAGAATCAGAATAAGTTAACTAATTAATTAGGACTAACCTGCACTTGTGAATCTGCGCTTGTCTCATATGTGCTCTTCAAGAGGATGAAACGGGCTTTAAGCTGGGCAAATTTCATTGCAAATTGCTTTATAGTCTCACTTGCGGCTGCGGTCAATTCTTCAATCATCTCTTTAGTCACTTTTTCTATTTCCTCTTTAGTCACTTTCCCAGTCAGCTCTTGAGCCACTCTCTCAGTCACCTCTTTAGTCACTTTCTCATTTACCTCTTTAGTCTCTTTCTCAATTACCTCTTCAGTTATCTTCTTAATGAGGTCCGATGTGCTATTAGGTGCTGATGGGTATAATGGATACACCAAACTATGAGGGGTGCTAGAACCATTTGTCTGAAAGTAACCATCGCTGTTAAGTCCAATAACTTGATCGACTGATCTAGCCATCTCCACATCCTTGTAAACATGCGATTCCGGCCGGACTTCATTCTTCTGCACTAGTTCCTCAAATTGATCAATCCTTTCACCATGTCTCGTCCACATCTTGTAGCTTTTCCAAAATCCATTTTCCCGAAGATGCTTCCGCACAACTTTTCTACTAAATAACGCCCTATTTTTACATTTTCTACAAGGGCAGTATATGCTAGAACCAACATCCTTGTTAGCATATGCAAAGTCTAAAAATTCATCTAACTTTGCAAAATATGGCAATGAACATCTAGTTCCCCAATCAATCCATGACTTGTCTATAGGCATTCTGATGTAGATGCTAGTTACACCTATATGCAAACTCGTAAACATTCGATTAATTAGTATGTTTTGAACCGCACAAATCAGATACAAGTGAGAGCAAGAGACTAGTTAGGCAGTGAAGGTAATCCAGTACTGATTATCAATTCTAAGAAAATAATAATGGTTACTTCTAATATATGCAACAAAACTTCACAAAAATAATATGACAGTAAATACATGAGCCATGATCTTATTTAATCAAGTCCTTGATAAGAACAGATTTGTGTCCCTCTTTTTCTGTCTTAAAATTTATCGTATGAACTCTTTGCCCATCTTAATCTACACACACACAAAAATTAAAATAAAAAAGATCACGAACAATTATGAGCAATGTAGATTTGGAATAATATGAAGTACAAGAACTTCATTATTTTGTTTATGTAAAGTATAAAAACGTATCTTTAAATGATGATAAACAAAAGAAAAGCTTAAAGACAGAAAGTTATGCAGTCCATAAATGAAAGCAAGCAGTTTCTCCTCAATCATATGAAGTCCTTAAGATTCCACTGCCACAAAAATCAGGGAAACTTACTACTATAGTACTACTCTACTAGGCAGCAACAATTCAAGGGGTTCAAGACTTCTAGTAACTTTTAAGAAGCATATAACATGGAAAAAAAGCCTTAGAGAAGATACCAGAGATGAACACTCTCTACGTAAAGAAATGGTTACACTCTCTACGGCCTACACAAAGAAATGGTTTGGAACTAAGAGATTATTGGTAATACAAAGAGGCTTGAACTGATTTCAAGAAGTGGTTGCATAATATATATTTATACTCTGGGAAACATTTAAATTGACATCTGCAGCCTCTATTATAGTGAACAACACAAATTGTGGAAATGCCATATCATGGAAATCTGAACTGGGATTTTCAAAAACCAACTTCTGTTGAAAGGTGTCATTAACACCAGTCATGAAGCTAGAATTGAAAATACTATACTCCTTCAGTTTTCAGTCAAGTCACACAAGAAGAGGGAAGGACTCAATCTCTGTACTATTTAGTGCTGCAGTAAGTACTATTTCAATGGGCTCGCCAACAATTTGCTTGGAGTGGACTAAAGAGAAAATCAGATTGATCAATATTAAGGCTTGGTTAAAAGAACCTAAATGGGAAAAGTATAAACAAACAAAAATTTCTACCAACAAACTTCACAGTCCACTAAGTCCAAAAACACTCATAGTTTCCATATAAATCAGCGCATAACCATCAACATTCACAGCATAATACTTTCACATACCACAGTTCCTTAATCCTCACAAATCTACTATATCAGGTACAGCAGGGTAACACACTGAACAAAGATTAGCTTTTAATGCTTGCTCCCCGAACTTGGCTTAGGTGCTCAATTTGTGTTAAAACCATATTGCATCCTCATGAGTTCGGAATGGGTTTAATAAGACAAAGTTCAATTAGTGTTTAGATGTAGGAATGATAAGATTTTTTTTACCTAATAGCTGCTAGAGCTTAGAGAAACCATCATAGTAATACCTTACTGGCAAGTGCCAACTTATTCATGAACATTACAGTACAGAAATGAAAACAGAACATAATTTTGGTGCAGCAGGAATATAGATACATCTTAAAATATTGGAACAAGAAGACAAATCCTTAATCAAACTTATTGCAAAGGATAACTGAGATGTTCAGACAAAAGGACAAGATGCCTTCAGAGCCTAGCATAAGGAAACAAATCGAATTTCATTGACGTGAGTCGTGCGATCAGGAACGAGAATATTTGAGTATCCATCTTTCCAAGGAAAGGCTCCGTTTGGCAATACAATTAGCTTTTTGGAACTTTTGTTTTTAATATTCTATAGTATTAAATAAGTTAAATATAATATTTTAGTTTAATTAGCTTTTAGAATTGGATTTTTGACGGCTACTCATCCAAGTTTTTAACAAATTTTCTTTTCATATTAAAAAATCTGTTCATTCTCTATCTCATTGGCTATTTTGTATCACCTACTCTATCAATCCCGTCAGCTACATATTACCAAACATACCCTTACATGTTATACTAAAATGACGAGGGAAAGTACTTTCTACATGATAATAGGAGCTAGGGAGTATAAATCCTTGTCTCCACTCACAGTTGGTCAGAGTTAATTGTACTAATTCTACACAGGAATTACCATTCCAGCAGAAGTATTTAGATTAAGTGGGCAATTATGTTGTTTTGAGCTCTAAACAATCTTCTAGGTCTTGGAGAGGGAAATGATTTGTTCAAGTTTCAGAGCCCCCAATTCGAAACCTAACAGTAAGTCCCCAAATCAAACCCTAATTGAACTCCGAATCAAGTTGAAAGGGGAGTGGTTCGGAAGAGTTACCTGAATGTGACCGAGAGGTAAAGGCGAAGAACGATGGAGGTGGGGAGGAGAACACCGACGAATCAACTCGGATCTGAGAAAGGGAGACTGGAGACACAGACTGAGGCAGACGAGGAGAAAACAGGCGGCGTGAGGGCGATCTCCACTCCAGCGAGCACAGTGTGAGAGAGGCGATGCCGATGGAGGTGGCTAGGCGCCGGGGCGAGAGTCTCTCACAAACTCGGAAACTCGGAAGGGTAAAGGAGACATTATCGTGGCCACTTCATAATTATGTTAAAACTTTGCGACGGCAATGCCTGGCCGTCGATAACTTTAGCGACGGCGCCAACCCCGTCGCTTAGCCGTGGCGCAGCGGCCGGCACACCACCGAAACCTAGCAAGATCTCAATGCTTGCAAAAGAGACTCCGTGTCCGGTAATCATTTGACATCAATAAATAGAAGGGGCGTTTTGTAAAATGGCCACGAAATTGGACCTAATTTGCGAAATAGCTGCGTTTTGGGACAAATTAGGGAAATAGACGCAATATAAACCTTCTACCCTTTGTTTCACGCTCTCTCCTACGTGCTCTCCCTCCCTCTGCGCCGTCTCTCTCCTGCGCGCTCCCTCTGCGCTCTTCTCTCCGATTCGTCTGGTACTGCTGCAGAGAAGCACTGAGCGAGGTCGAGCGATTTCTGATGCTTCCATGGCTATATGAATCGCCGACAATTTCAAGGAGCAGGGAGGGATGGACAAGGCAGTTGAGCAGACTCCGATCCCAAGCAGACTCCGACCTCTCTCCCCAGCAACAGCGAGCGTCCGAACCTCCGGAGTGTCGAGCAGCCAGCGGTGGTTTGGACAGCCTCCTTCCCAGCCAAGCACATAGAGTCCAACCTCCGACTAGACCACCGACGCCACTGTCCGATCATCCTATCCTCCTCCATGGAATCCACAAGGTAAGTTTCTAAATAAACCCCAATTTTTTAGGTTTTGCTAAATTGAATAAATTTGTAGAATCTTAGGAGTGAATGAGTGAAGTGAAATCGATCTTTGCTTCCGACGGTTTTCCTTATCAATCGATCGAAGATCGATTGATAAGGAACTCGATTTTTGCTTCCGACGGTTTTACTTATCAATCGATTTTTGCTTCCGACTGTTTTCCTTATCAATCGATCGAAGATCGATTGATGTTGTTGGTCTGCTGATTTGCTGCATTCGTGTTGCTGTTGGTTTGTTGCATTCATGCTTCATCAAATATAGTCGAATCTGTGACTGTTTATGCTAGTTTTTGCTATATCTGAATCAAATATAGTCGAAACCAATGATTACAACAATGGAATGACAGAAAATTTGGGCCAAAGGCGCAAATTTTGTTTGATTTTTGATGTATCAATTACTGTTTATACTCATTTTGCTATATCTGTTTGATTTTGAAGTCTCCATTCGAATCTGTGCCTGCAGCAGCCTAGGTCCTGCAGCGGGGGAGCCTTAGTTTCTTTTTCATCAATATTTGAATACTTACCGCTGTGGAGCTTGTGTGATTATTTAGGTTCGGTGTTAGGTTTGGATTTTTGATGCTTTTTATCCTAATTGAGAATTCTATGGCTAATCCTATGTTTGAATTTTGAGCTTTGTGGACTGTCTAGCTTGTCTAATTTAATGAACTTAAGCACTCGAATAGGGGGGAAAAGATCTCTGATGTTTGAGATCTATCTGAACCTGGAGCTTTGCCTTGATGCTGTGGAGCTGTGGAGCTGTGGAGCTTTGTGGACTGTCTAGCTTGTCTATTTTGAGCTGTGGAGCTTTGCCTTGATGCTGAATCTCAGAATCTTGAATGATGTTATTGTTAGTTTTGCTGCAACTGAGAAATTTCCATGTCCCTGCATTGTTCACACCCACCAGTTGTGGCTTTCACATGAAGGTTGAAAAAGATTAGTGAAGAAACTTGGAAAGCTGAGTTCCATTGGTATTTCAAGATCACATAGGCATGTGAAAACACTATGTTTCTTCTGTGCTGTTGTTCAATCTTTGTGACACACTTAATTTGTGCTAGTGCAAGTGTATGTTGCCTCTTATATGTAGATTAATCCAGAATGTCTTTTTTATCTTTTTAATTTTTGGAAAATTGTATTCTATTCAGTTCATGCTTTGATAGATGATCATCAACAGGAAGTGAAAAAAAAAACTTGAACTAAAATAAATCTTAATTTGAGTTATGATTTATGCAAAGATAAGCTCAAGTAACTTGAGATGTTTACAAACGTATTGCCACCCACATGTTTGATTATTTTGCCAACTGCTAACCAATATTCAGTTTATGCAAAACTGAGCTATTACTTCTCTATTTTTCCAATATGCCTAAACAAGAGAGAATGCAATTTTTTGTTCCTTCCTTCCATCTTAATCTCACTTGTCACATTTGATTAATGCTAACTTGTAACTAATATCAGTGTCAGCACTAATTGTAACTAATATCAGTGTCAGCACTAATTTTCACCACTAGTTGCGCAAAAATAAAGTATTGATGAGCAAAAATAAGAGCATTTTGTGCAATAATTTATTGAGAAAGTATTAAATTATATTGAGAGAAAATAAGATCATGTTGAAAACAAATTCACAAGTCCCGATTGTTGTGCAAAAATAACCTATAGTTGAGCAAAAATGAGATGACGTTGAGCAAAATTTCACCAATCTCCCATGTTGTGCAATTATTGTCTATTGATGAGCAAAATTAAGACCATGTTGTGCAATAATCTATTAAAAAAGTATAAAGTTATATTTACAAAAAGTAAGATTATGTTGAGCAAAAATAAGATGATGATGTGCAATAATTTATTGAGAAAGTATGAAATTATATTGAGAGAAAATAAGATCATGTTGAGAACAAATTCACAAGTCTCGATTGTTGTGCAAAAAATAACCTATTGTTGAGCAAAAATAACATGATGTCGAGCAAAATTTCACCAATACCCCATGTTGTGCAATTATTGTCTATTGATGAGCAAAAATAAGACCGTAATGTGCAACTCTTAAAACAGAGTCATGCAACTCTTAACACAGAGTCGTGCAACTCTTAAAACAGAGTCGTGCAACTTTCTTGCCTAATTTTCTCATCTAAACCAATCGCAACTAAAATTGCACATTCAAACTAAAATCCCCCATGTTGTGCAATTTTACTCTATTGATGAGCAAAAATAAGACCGTGTTGTGCAATAATCTATTAAAAAGTATAAAAACATATTGAGAAAAAATAAAATCTTGGTGAGCACAATTTCACAAGTCTCAATGGTTGTGGAACTCTTACAACAGAGTCGTGCAACTCTTAAAAATGAGTCGTGCAACTCTTAAAACAGAGTCGTGCAACTCTTACAACAGAGCCGTGCAACTCTTAAAACAGGGCCGTGCAACTCTTAAAACATAGTCGTGCAACTCTTAAAACATAGTCGTGCAACTCTTAAAATAGAGTCGTGCAACTCTTAAAACAGAGCCGTGCAACTTTCTTGCCAAATTTTCTCATCTAAACAAATCTCAACTAAAATTGCACATTCAAACTAAAATTCCACTTTTCGTGTCAGCGCTTTTTGTTGTGCAAATATAACTTGATGTTGTGCACATATAACACTATATTGTGCAAATATAACTTAATGTTGTGCACATATACCATTGAGCTAAGAGGCATTTAAAAGCTAATTAAGTACTAGACGAGAGATAGAAATATAATACTTGTAACATATCCTATAACATTAAAAAAAAGTGAAAAAATAAGATATATTAGTGTTGACACCGTTAGTGCTGACACCGCTATCAGGGGTGATACAGTTAGTGCTGACACCGTTATTAGGAGTGACAACAACTTAAAACAGAGTCGTGCAACTCTTAAATTAAAATAGAGTCGTGCAACTCTTAACATAGAGTCGTGCAACTCTTAAAACAGAGTCGTGCAACTCTTAAAACAGAGTCGTGCAACTCTTACAAGAGAGTCGTGCAACTCTTAAAACAAAGTCGTGCAATTCTTACAAGAGAGTCGTGCAACTCTTAAAACAAAGTCATGCAACTCTTACAACATAGTCGTGCAACTCTTACAACAGAGTCGTGCAACTCTTAAAACAGAGTCGTGCAACTCTTAAAATAATGATATATATAATGAAAAGTGTTTCTTAGAGGTGCTGACACAAATAAAATACAGTTGTGAAAATCTAAACTAAAGCTGTGCAACTCTAAACTAAAGCTATGCAACTCTATACAAAAGTTGTGCGACTCTAAAATACAGTTGTGCAACCCTAAAAAATGTGCTGACATGAAGGAAAAAAAAGTGCTGACACGGAAAAAATACATACCGAACTACAAAGTTATTACTTAGGAAGATGACTCGATTGTAACTAATATCGTAACTAATATCAGTGTCAGCACTAATTGTAACTAATTAGTGCTGACATTGATATGGGATGCCAGGAGATCCCTTGGCATCCAAACGCACCTCGCAGCAAATTGCTATGGGATGAGTACTCAAAGATTGCTCTTGTTGATTGGCAATGTGGCTCATCAGTTTATTTATTTTTGTACCCATTGATCTTTTGGTAAATAGCTCGTTAAATTGTTGACATAAATGAGCTAATGTGTAAGCTGATCCAACATTCACATAAAGATTGATGTTACATAGTTACATCATTCAAGAAGTTTGAATCTGATGATGAATTGACCCAGATGAGTTTAATAATGACTGACTCTATCAATCTGACAGATACATCATGTAGAACCAAGTACAACTGCCATAAACATAGCCCAGATCACATTCTAAACACCAGATTAATACTGATGATTTCATCTCAAGTAACCCCCATACTGAATTCAGTTCTGGTCTCTCCATCTTCTCATCTTCATATATCCATCCCTATATAAACCATCTCTTACCCCAATACTTCCATTCATCTTACAATCTTACCAATCAATCATTTCAGTTTTCATGGCTTCCATGGTTACCTTCAACCTGCTGGTGATCTTTGTAGCCGTGTTCCTCGTGGCAAGCTGCAGTGGAGCAAGAGACTTGTAGAGGCTTCAGAACGATGGCGGTGGAGAGTCTGAGTGCTGGACGGCCCTTGCCAACATAAGGTCGTGCTCGAATGAGATCATTGGCTTCTTCCTCAACGGGTTCCCTTGTGATCAATGAGGGCACAGATCTGAATGCTTGATGTGTGCTCTACAAAATTCTTTTCAGTGTAGTTATAGGGGCAGAGGGTGCTAAATAAGCTGGAGTGCTGCCTTGCAGCTATTGCATTTAATATAGCCATCTCAAGTCCACATCTAATACTTGCAGAGATCGAGTGAACCTGCAAAAATATATAAGGTGAGTATATATAACTGATAGATGCAGGGAAGCTAAAACAGTTAGAGGTGTCTGAAAACCTCCTACCGGAAAGCCTAAGCTTTTCTCTGCAAGTCTTCTTCTTTAGCTTCAAAAGGTGCAACCTAATTCAAGAAACCCACAAAGTAGAGATGTTATAATATCATCATCAATCAGAATATGTATACTTTATTTCTACAAATGCAAAATGCTGATTTCTTCATCAAATTCTGTTTAATAAACCTCGCCATATCCTGTGCTGCCATCGTCAAGAGACAATGCTAATATGAAGCCTTCTTTATGCAAACCAGCTGAGGCAGCCTCAACAAAAACTGAAGTTGGAGGAGCACTTAATTGCAACCTGTAGCAAGAAATAAACATTTAAGTGCATCCTAACTACTATTAATGAGCACTTCCTATAATTTCTACAAACGTAATCAAATGTTCCAAGGAAAAAAAATGTTCATAGCTTGCCTGTAAGCCGAGTACTTTATTTTATCAATCTTGCCAAGTGAGAGACGACCCCCAGACCTCAAAAGAACACTCATAGTATGGGAAGCAGCCTGACTTGCAAAGTTTCTCAAAATACTGAAAACAAAGACATCATGAATTAATATGTAATCAGAAGAAAAAAGATAAATTAAACAACAAAAAAGTATTGTTACAACCTATGAAATTCGGCGTTGCTATCAATGTAGCTCTCAACTTCTATTACACAATCCAAATCTGACAGTTCAGAAGTTAGTAAAGCATCTTGAAACTCCTCTTTGGTGCTCACTGACAAATGTCGGATGCTGCATCTCATATATTGTGAAATGAAAGTTTGTAAATTGTTAATGAAACAAAGATCATTAGATTGTAGCATGGAAAAGGACTGATGACCATTACTTTAGGGGTAAAAAGATGATGGAATTATCGATTACCCTGCTCAGATTCTCATTAGAAAAGTAAGAAACATACAGCTATAGCAGTTTCTCATTACTCAACTAATTGTATATGCTACAAGCCTACAACAGACCCATTTTATGCTACTTCCACATGCATTATCATTACTGGTTAGACATCCCAATCTGTGTTCCCTTGTCGGAACAGAAGAATGATACACGCACAAGAAAAGGAAACAGGAGAAAAGGATACATCAGAACTTCTACCTATGTGCCGCACAAAGGCTCCTTATAGAGACGGCATGCGTGGCATAAAAGAAATCATTCATTATTCTTGGCTCAGTGCGCTTTGCAATTGGAAGGAAACTAAAGATGGCACCACCACGGTTGTTTATGACAATTACAGTCATCGGTCTCCGGAACATCCTTGAAACAGACACAAGTGGACATATTTCAAGAATCAGTACAATGTCATGAGTTCTGATACACAGAGAGGGGGGGGGGGGGGTTCACCTGGAACTCAATAATGCTAATCCATTCGTATCATGGAGAAAAGAAACATCACCAATAACACAAAATACCTGGCAAATATGAACAGTGAAATAGTAAATAGGTTTCAACACTAAAACAAACAGAATGAAAGGTATAACAAAGTTTTAACAGGACAAGAGGAAGAGCCAAACCTCCTTATTTACATATTCAAGTTAAAAAAGGTCAAAGGTGCAGGCTTAAGCATTATGCTCTATTTTCAGCACTGTAAACGGGATTATTTTACAGTGATGCACTTTAACATCAAGAACAAATAAATTCTATGTACATGAAAGTGACACAAAGCTCTTGCAAAATAGAGGTGTAAAAGAATGGAAAGGTCTAATATCATTTGTGACAACAGCTTCAGAGCAAAGTCACAGCTAAGGTCAATACCTCCTAAAATCTCATTTTTCTCTATCAATAGACCAAATACACAATATAGTATCAACTACCCTTTTCAAGAAGCGAAAAGATGGATCCAAGATGTCAACACAGTATCTGCTGCATTCATTCATACTTTGTTTTCTAACATGCCTAAAACAGATGCGCCAAGAATGTTTTCTTCAGAGAATGCACAAATATAATTATAGAGACCGATGCAGAATCCATTCAAGCTAGTAGAAATAAACACTTGATCAATTATACTCATTTTCTACAAACTTTAAAACATGAGTTGACAATCCACTCTCTTCTGACTTGAAGCATCATCATCAGCTTCTAAATAGGTTCGGAAATTCAATTTGAAGATCTACAGTTGTAAAAGCAAGAGCTAGAACAGGTGAAATGATCAAACAATCACATATTTTTCATTGTGTTGAACCTATGAGCCGAAATTAGTGGGTGAGCAAAGATAAGGAGATGCTCACTACAAATTTTTCCAGATTGCAACCTTGAATTCATAGAAATTTAATGGAGAAAAACCCTAATTCGGTCAAATTTGAAGTCAATTTAGGTTAAGATGTTACCTGTGTGAAACGCGGAGAGGAAAGAAGCTGAGCCGGCCGCTCCGGATTCTCAGATCCGGCCATCGCTCCCTCGGCCTCCCTCGCTCGGCCTCGCTCGCTCCGATGAGATGAGAAGAAGATCCGAGATCTAGCGATGCTCCCGCACCCTCGCTTCCTCGCTCAGCCTCGCTCGCTCGAGGAGATCTCGGATCCGGCGCTCGCTCGATCGACCTCGCACCGGATCCGGCGCTGGCTCCGCTGCTCGCTCCCTCCCTCGCTCGGTCCGCCGCTCGCCCGCCACCAAACAGCGGTTCTGGCGCCGGATCGAGAGCTTCCATCGCCTTCAATCGGGAGCGGAGAGAGAGATTGGAGAGAGGAGAGAGTTGGGATTTTCGGAAAACAGAAAAGTATCCGTACAATAGTAAATAAGTATATATAGCGGCCAATTCACAAATTTGTCCAAAACCGTGTCCATTTTGTAAATTTGTTCAAAAAAGTGCCTATTTCGCAAATTTTTTTTTAAATAGAAATCATACTGAAAGTCAATCTACAACGGAGAATTCAAATCACATATCGTTTTTTTTATTAGGTAAAAGTTCGGGTGTGAAACCTACCCGATAGCATCTTTACGAATGAGATCATACCTATGTCGTTATTGACGTCGAGACCTTGGCAGAGTGACAAATGTGTGTAACCTTATCAGTCACTCTGTTGCCATCACGGGGTATGTGAGAGAAAGACACATCTATCACCCTCAACAAAAGCGTTTTAATGTCTGACATAGTCATTTCGATTTCCCAAGGGCACTTGGATTGTGTTTTAAGGTGATTTATGATTATGAGGGAATTTTCTTCAATTTGTAATTTGTTTATGCCCAGCTGCAATGATTGGGTAATGCCTTGTCTTAATGCAAAGGCTTCTGCATTTAGGGGACTCTCGTTACCTATCTTGTCGTAACCAATATGAATGGGTCGACCTTCCCAGTCTCTAATAATAAAGTCAATCGAACTGTCGTTATTCTGAAGAGGGGATCCATCAAAGTTGAGTTTGAACGTGCCCATTGGAGGTTTTTTCCATCTGATTGTTTTTCGTTGAGTATTTTTCTTAGTCCTCTAGTTAGTTGCTTTGTCGTAATTTAAATCTGTATTGATATTTTGTTCATAAAAGGCGGTTTTTAGCTAGTTTGCCATGTGCATATTGGTTATCTGTTTGATGGCTTCTTGTGATGGTGGTGGTTCATGCCGAAATATAATTTGGTTTCTAACATACCATGTTGACCACCAGGTAAAGGCTAATTTTTCCTTTTCTGTTTTTGTTAATTTGTTGCCCATAAGCGTTAGGATAGGCTTAATTTCTCTTGAGATTGTGATCATGTTGTTTATGGATTGCCTGTTATCCATTGATAGTGTTGGCTGGATGCTATTGTACTGACATTCTATGAAAAGGTGTGTATCGTCCTCAGTTGCATTGTTACACAGAGTGCAGGTCGATGGGATTGAGACCCCTTTTTGGGTGAGTCGGGTTGCTGTTGGGAGTCCTTGTTGACCCAGCTTCCAAAGGAAATTTTTAATCTTAGGGGATATTAACTTTTCAAATTCACGAGTTCTCGTCATTTACCATTCCATTGTGAGACGTGATTAGTTTGTAGGCAGGGCCGTGCGGATACTTTTGGAGGCCTTGTACGAAAAAATAATCAGACCTTATTCATATATTGTGTTAACGATATTATTTATATATATATATATATATATATATATATATATATATATATATATATATATATATATATATATATATATAAGTTGCATTATGTTATTTGTTTTGCTATTATAAAAAAAATATATAATTATGTTTTATTTAAAAAAAAATCAACAATGACTCTATTTATATTTACAAAATGCATAAAAAGAAATCAAAATGCCAAGGACAGTAAGAAATATTGTAATTCTAAGTCAACTTTATGTACATTAAAGTAATCAAAATAGAAATAAGGTAAAAATTTGAATCCTTTAAACATTCTTTTAAACATAAAATGGTTGTGAATGATTCTTTCAAAATGATAAATATGATTTTCTTAAAATTTTTATTTGACTTTAATATAGTAATAAGTTCATTAAATTTTTTTATTATTTTGGGGGAAAGTCCACTAATTTCTCTAAGCAATGGGCTTTGTATGTTTTTTTTACAAGAAAAAGAGAATAAATTTTTTTGAATGATTAAAAAATAAATTAAAAGATGATATTTTTTAAAAAAAGGGCCCCTTAATAAGTTCAAAATGAAAAAAAATATTTATATACTTAATATAACAGTAATATTATTGTTTATGATTTTATGAAAGAAAAAGAAGAGCAAATTGCAACAACCAAAAAAAAAAATTACGTAGCTGTTGGGAATCGAACACGGGAGGTTGGCAAATGTTGAGAAGGCCTGTAAGCTGCGCTTGCCAGTAGACCACATTAGTAATGTTTTTCAATCACATACTTATTTTTATTTAACCTAAAACTAAAACGTTATTGGGCCCCTTAAAATTTGGGGGCCCTGTTCAGTCGATCCACCTGAACCACCCTGGGGCACGGGCCTGTTTATATGCGCTAGCTATTGTGAACCTCCCTTCTTTGTCCGGCCACTAGTACAATCTATCCTCAAATTGATTTGTTGGTAATGGAATGTCCATGATTTTTTTTACAATGCTTTGTGGTAGGGTTGCATTTAGATTTTCCACCCACCATTCCCCCCTATAATATATTCACTAACTCCTTCTTCTGTTTCTGTAATAGCAGGGCAGTCATCCCTGCTCGTAATTGGTGTTGTTGTTAACCAGTTGTCCCTCCAAAAAATTATCGATTGGCCATTGCCCACCGACCATATTAAACCAGTTTTAAATTTTCCGATAAGGGGCGTCAGTTTTGACCATTGCTAGGATGCACCACCCTTTCTTTTGTAATTTAGGATGTGAGAGGTTTTTAGATATTTATATTGTATTAATTTGACCCAAACATTATGTGATTCTGCTAAAATCTTCCACAGAAGCTTCATTTGAAGTGCTTCGTTCATATCCTTTGTTTTCCTAATACCTAATCCCCCGTTCTCTTTTGATCTACAGATTTTATCCCAGCTTATCAAAGGACGATGTTGGAGATCTTTGTTCCAGAAAAAAGTTCTGTTAATCTGGTCAAGTCCTTTGTGTATCGCACATGGTAGCTTGAAGTTTTGCATTGTGTAAAGTGGTTTGGCAGCGAGATTTGTTCCAATAAGGACAGCACGACCTTGTTGCAATAATGCATTTGCACGCCATTTACTCAATTGTTCTTTTGATTTGCAAATAATTTCCTCAAACGTTCCGCTATTTACTCTCCCATTGATGATTGGGCACCCCAAATATTTTTTCAGAGATCTTTCATATGAGATATTTAGACATCTTTCAAGTTCATCTATACTAGAGTGTGGTGTACCTTTAGTAGTTTGGAAAGCATATTTGTGAAAGTTAACTTTTTATCCCGAGATTTTACAGTAATCATCAATGATTTTTTTAGCTTTTCGACAGGCCGAAGAATTACCTTTTGTGAATATAATGATATCATCCACAAATGTTAGAAATGGAATACGAGGGCCATCTCGACCAAATTTGAAGCCAATGTGTCTTTCCATTGTGTTTGTTTCATTAGAGAGTTTTTTTTTGCCAATATCTCTGCGCCTAGGATGAATAAGAAAGGAGAGAGTGGGTCACCTTGACGAAGACCTCTCGAAGGTCGGAATACATCTGTAGGTTCATTGTTAACAAGAACTGAAAATGAAACAGTGGTAACGCATTCCATGATCCAATTGACAAACCTAGGGTGGAAGCCAAATTTGTTAAAGATAGCATTCGTAAAATTCTAGTCATGTAACACCCCTTCTTAATACACTGAAGAGATGTTGCAGCGCCAGCAATTATGCAGACTTTAATGTCCTTGTAACCGCTTTAGGCTTATAGGGACATGCAACCATGCTCCCATAAACAAGATGATAACATACAATATTAAATCAGCAGAAGACTTAAATAGAACATAATATTATGAAATAAATGAAGTTACCCAAAACAAAGGGGTCCAAATACAATAACTGAAATAATGGAATAATAGCAGCGGAAATAATATTCAAAAAGTAATAGTGGAATGACGAAAATAAATCCCATAAATTCTAAAAGTTTGTACCTTAATTCAAAAACACAATAAAACTGAAAACAATGAAATCCTTTATTCTTCAGCGCCTCAAGACCGTTTACTTAAACCTGTGGATCGACGACTGAGGTGTAGTATGCAGACCAGGGACCCCAACCGTCCAAAGGAGAAAAATAGGACGGTTAGTCTTTTTACGACTAGCAAGTAGCAGAAAGTAAAATGTTCAAGACTCCGTCTACCACCCATTGACCATAAAAGGGTATTGGTAATTGTAGACTAAAATATGAATTAGGAGTAAATAATTATGTGGAACCTGAGTCGTTTGATTAAAATAAAATAAAATAACAGGATGATCCAAAAAGAGCGAGTGTTTGAATGGGATGCGGATCCGGAGATCCTAAGGAATCATATTCCGAGTACGGAAAGAATATGATATAACGTCACTGAAAGTGGGTCACCTATTAGTAAGTAATGTACAACGCAATAATAGTAATAACACAATATACACAACATTATCGTTTACTTAGGACAAGTGATACCGGCCTCGACCGCATATACTGGACGGATGACCTACTACCCTTAGGTAGATGTACCCATTCGAGAGATTTGCAATTTCGAAGGGGCATCTCATGAGACGTTTATAGAGCAAGGTATAACCGAACCTTGACCTGACTTTACCCTTTTTCCATTATTTAAGACACATCATAAGAACAATAACAACAACAACAACAACAACAACAATAATAATAGCACAACTCGTATAAGTACCAATCCACAAATACATCCTAGGTGACCACAAAAGGCATAATGTACACTTTAGATCTATAAAGTGCACAAAATAATATAACTGACTAGCATGGATATTCAAAACCAATAATATACCATACTTAACTAGCATGAAGGAACAAAATGGACAAATCATGCTTTTTAGGAAGTTCAGGCATCTAATATAATTTTCTCAAACCATAGGGTCAAATTATAATTACCCGAGTTGACATGCTATGTGAGATTAAGGAATTGATAAATAGCAACAAACTGAACTAACTTGCATATTTATCACAAACTCATAGCATGGAACTTATAAAGGACACCAAAAAGCAATAATTGCGAAAAATGCACGAAATTTGCAAAAATGCACTGATTGAACCAAACTACTTGCCTTAATCCGACGAAATGCTTATTCGTGGTTGAGCAAAATAATCTGATAAAGGACCTGAGATTTTACAGAATTAAATAGGGTATTAGTAACTTTTCAGAAATTACGGAAACGGCACCGTAACTTTTAAAAAGTACAAAACTTACCCTTGCTTTTCCCAAAAGCCAACCCGATTCTGTCTCACAAAATATCAGGAGCTGTAAAGGCTGTAAACTGTTCCAAAACAGTAAGTAGGTTAGATTAAACATCGCATACTTGTTCGAAACTCGACAAATTGCGATGAATAGAGCGGATCTTACCCAAACGGAACTCGAAAACGTCCAAGTTTCGAGCTTATGAACCCTTGGATGTGGTATGAATCTGAAAGGAATAATTTTGGTCAGATAAAAGCCTTTGGATTGAAGGAAAGAAAGAAAAACGAACATAAATCACGTTTTTCTGAACTACAGAAACACTGCTCACCAGTCAAGTTCGAGGTTGTGGTGTGATCGCCTCAAAGAAGGTATGAAGGAAAGAACAGATGGGTTCGACAGAGGGTGTTGCAAGCTTTCTGATGCTCTCGGCGTCGCTGGCTTTGGACCACGGTGCTAGTGATGGAAAAGCCCGAAAGTAGGCTTGTCGAACACTGTTCTGCAGCAACTTCCGACGCCGATTTGGACGTCTTTCCGGTGAGCTGCTACGTCGGGGCTTACAGGGTGGTTGCCTAGGTGTTGGAGAAGACCAGTGGTGGCGGCCTTCAGCCCTGGTGTCGCCGGAATCGCGGTGTCGCCGGAATCGCGGTCGAGAGTGATCGGAGGTAGTTGTTGTTCTGTGCTCTTCGGTAGTTGTTTGGGGGTTGGTAGAGAATGAATTTGAGAGTGTTATAGGGTGAGGTTTAATTGAGGAAGAAGCCTGAATTCTCCTCTTCAACTTGACCTAATTTGAATCCCCTAAAGATAAGGATTTGTGGTTGAAAGATTTGGCTCAAGATTGTTAGTTATCCTCCGTTAGAGATAGATTTTTATTAAATAAAAATCTGATTTTCTCTTCTTCCCGTCTCCGTGTGGCAGGTGCGATGCTGGGCTGGTTAAAAGGAATGGGCCGGATCACTTAACTGAAGCCACAAGAAAAGTGTACATGCTGTACACTTATATATATAAGGTATATTTATACTATTCACGTACGTACATAAATAATATATACACATATATATAAACCTAGTCATCCACTAATTTACCCATAAATAATATATAAATATTATTTGCGAAACTTTAATTTATTTAAATAATTTAAATAAATTAATTTCCCATATTTCACATTATAAAATGTGAAGAAACTATCTTACGAACTGGACACATTAAAATAATAGAAATAAGAAGTAATTCCGACTTTTATTTAATTAAATTCTAAAATTAAATAAACGGAAATACGAGGGTATTTCATGTCAACCCTATCATAGGCCTTCTCAATGTCGAGTTTTATAGCCATCCATCCTTCATTGCCATTTCGGCTTCTGAAAGAGTGGAAAATCTCATGGGATATTAGCACGTTGTCCTGAATAGCTCTGTCAGATACAAAGGCCCCTTGAATGGGGTGAATTAATTTTCCCGTCACCCTTTTTAGTCTTTTACTCCCTCTGTCTCATATTAAGTGTCGTTTGTCTTTTTGTGCACGCTTTTTAAGGAGCGAAAAACTCTATAAAATATTATTATTTTAATTAATTTTTTATATAATGTTATACTTATTACTACTAAGTATCAAATTATATAAAAAAATTAATTAAAAAAATAATAGTTTATAGAGTTTTTCGCTTCTTAAAAAACGTGCCGAAAAGTAAAACGACATTTAATTTGAGACGGAGGGAGTAGTAATTATTTTGGAAATAATTTTATAGATGGTTAAACACAGGCTGATAGGCCTATAATGTGTCATCATGGAAGGGTTTTCACACTTAGGTAATAGCGATATGAAGGTGTGATTGATTTGTCGAAGGATTTTTCTAGAGAGGAAAAAACCTTTGATCGTTCGAGTAACTGTTACACCAACTATATCCTAATTTCCGCAGTCATCCCGTCAGGGCCTGGAGATTTATTATTTCCAAGGCTGAAAACAGCATGTTTTATTTCACCGTTTGTTGGTAGTTGAGTTAGGTATTGATTTTCTTCCACAGTAATTGATGGAGTGATTAACTCCAGATATTCACTAAGGAGGGCTTCGTTAATTGGCTCATGTTTGAAACGTTTCTCGAAATCCCGTCTTACTTCAATTCTAATGTTATCTTCTCTCCCAATCTGTGTTCCTTCACTAGTTGTAATTGATTGGATGATTTTCCAGTTTCTTCTACCCGTAGCTACTCGGTGGAAGTAGGACGTATTAGAGTCAGCTAGTTTTAAGTGTTTGGTTTAGCTCTTTGATTCCAGAATTTTTTTTGAAACAATAATAGACTATCTTTTTTCTATAAGAAATTCTTCTCCTTAAGACTAAGTCCAAAATTAAGATGTTGTAGATTTTGAGATTGGATTTTAATCAGGTTGTCCTCCACATCCTATAATTGGCGAAAGATGTTCTCAAAAGTTTTTTTGTTCCATTATTTTGCTTTTTTGTTTAAGGGTTTTTGTTTTAAAGGCTAGTTGAAACATGGACGAGCCATAACAGTTTGCACGCCATGCTTGTTTGAAAACATTTCTAAAATCTTTTCTATTAAGCCAAATGTTTTCAAACTTGAATGGTGCGGCCTTAAAGACTTCACCATTGTTCATATCCATGGATATTGGACAGTGATCATATGTAGAGAATGCATGATGGGTTATCTGTATGTTTGGGTAGTTTTCTATAATCTGGTTTTGAACTAGAACTCTATTCTCAATTCTTTCATGTTATCTGGGCGTGAATATTTCTTTCTCCAAGTATACCGATTGCCACAAAAGGGATAGGTCTATCAATTCATAGTTGTTCTTTAGGTCTATCAGTCTGCCGAAGCGGTTTGGGTTAATTTCTGCCCCACCAAGTTTATCTTCCATACTTGCAATTTCATTTATGTCCCCCATTACTATACACGAGATATCTAAACCATTTATGATATTTTTTTTTATCTCTAGCCAGAATGTATTTTTCTCTCTTTCATCTAGGGGAGCGTAGACAAAAATAATTATACAGACGAAGATAGATTTTGTGTTCGTATATTTGACTATGATGTATCGAGGACATTGACCTACCAATGTAATCATTTCATGGGTGAGCAATGGAGACTTCGATAAGACCCCTAGTCCACCAGACTTACCAATGGCTGGTGACCATTGACCAAACAACATTGTCAAAACCAACACTTCTCCAATTTTTCTCATCTGGGATTTTATCTGTTTTTGTTTCAGATAACGCTAATATTTGAATATGCTCATTTCTACTAAACTTATTGATTTCTGTCCAAAAGGTTGGTTTGTCAATTCCTCTACAGTTCCATGCGCAAATATTCATTTAAACCTATCTTTATAATTTCCCCTAATAGTTGCTTTTTTATGCCAAGCAATCCACAAAAAGGAAAAACTTAACAAATAGTGCACAAAGTTTTTAACTGTATTGTTCTCAGTAATTACAGCTGAAATTGTCCAAATCTTTAAGGGAGTTTTCACAAGGGGTGGATAGTTGTAACTAGCCGTGTAGGTCTTTGTTTCCCAACTGCTCACATGAAGTTGAATTAATATTTTTAAAAGGGTGTATATGTTGTAGTTTGATCCAAAAAGTGACACACAGAGGGTGCCTTTTCTCCACAATTTGGTTTAATGGTTTAAACATAAAGAAAGCCGAGGGCAGCAGTTCAGTTAGCCCAGACGCGAAACTTGGATTAACAAAAGGGTATTCAAAACCAATCATATTTGATTTAGTAGTTGTTTCTTTATGCAAAATTTTCCACACAAACGCGTTTGTCCCTTTAATTTGTTTGATGGCAAATTTATTCTTATTCTGACATTTTCTAAAATAGTTATTAACTTGGAAAGTTTCTAGGTATGTTTTGGTAGCCACACACACTTCTGCTCTAATAATAATATGATACACTATACCATTATCCTTCAAATGTAGTTTGATTCTTTTCGAGTATAAAAATGGCGTGCTCACAAGAGTAGACTTTGAGGATGAGAGCCACAAGATGTGTTTCTCAGTTTGTTTTCTATAGCATAAACACCTTAGTGAGCACAACTGGATTGCAAATTTAAACATTTTGGGATATAATAGATGCATATGAAGGTTATACCAGCAGCCTATAAAGGCCATGTGTTGTGCCCTTAATTGGGGTTGTCCTACCACATTTTTCACGAGCAAGGGGTTCAAATTTACAAAGTTAGATACTAACCATCCTATTTTTGAAGTAAACCTGCACTTAATAGAGGCTAAAGATTTGGTAACCAACCTGTGAACATAAATGCTAAAAACAACGGCAAGAGTCCGCAAAATAGGCCATAGATTCCCCACCATAAATATATTCATAACACCATACATTCTTAGCCATTCGACATTATACACATATATCAAACTATTACACGAAGTAGAAAGATGAATATTACACCAACAAAAATATCTGGGTTCCGCAAAGGTTAGACTCTTCCAACAAAGCGCATTCCCAAAATGTTTGTTAGTTATACCCTTCAGTAAGAGTGAAACTGCACTGGTTCTTCCTGGGCTGTTCATACACCACCAGCATTCTGCATTCACATTTGGATAGCTCTATCATCCTTGCCAGCATCAACTGATAAGTCTCAAGGAGAGATGTACCAGGAGCAGCAGGGGGAGATATCTCAGGAAAAAAATTCTCGGTTTGGCTTAGCTTTGTGTTTCAAGAAGGCATCAATACCCTTGGTGAATTGCAGAACAGCCGCAAGAAAAACCATTGATGCCCGATTCTTATTTACATCATCAGGGTCTATAAATGGTGGCCACAACACACACAAGGTTTTCTTCCATAGAGTTATGCACCAAGATACCAAGACCAGTAGCCACACAAGGTTAAAAGGAAGACCAATTTGAGTGAAGAGTATATAAAAACATACCCAAATCAAGCAGAGGATAACATTTTGCTTGTTGTTTCTTGTCTGTTTCATTTTTGTGCTGATGATTCCTCTAGCAGAATTGAAGCCAAATGACTCCTTCGTACAGTTTCTCCTCACCTCAGCATCACCGGAGAACGGGTACTCCTCAGCCTTTTTATTGTCAACAGATTTTTGTTTGCCCTTTCGGGAGGTAATAAGTGAGGAAGAAAGACTTACCATTACCGGAATTAGCTTCTCGTAACCAATATTCTCAAATACCATGCCATGTAACAAACAATGAACATAATAAGAATTCAGGGTTTGATTTGTCAACGAAGAAAAACTCACTGATTGACAATGAACAGACTTTCTCATATTGATCTTAATGATTTTGTTCAGTTGTTTCTCTGCATCATTGGAGTAAAAAAACTCCTCAGCCTGTTTGTTTTCAACAATTTTTTCAAAACCCTTTCGAGAGGTGGGGTGTGATGGGACGAAACCGTCCATCACAAGCTAGGTTTGATTTGTCATTGTTGTTCTCCAAAAAGTCCATAGAAACGAAGAGGACAACAATCTTGTAAGCAATCATACACCAAGATACCAAAACCATTAGCCACACTAAGCTAAATGTAAGGCAAAAAAGAGTAAAGAATATATGAAAACTTACCCAAATCAAACACAACATATCCTTCCCCTTGTTGTTTCTTTTCTTGGCATCGGCGGAGAATGGGAACTCCTCAGCCACCATTTTCTCGACAGGTTTTTGTTTGCCCTTTTGGGAGTTAGTGAGTGAGGAAACATTTCTTTCCATCACCAGTTTTTGCTTGTCATAGCCGGTGGTTTCCGATTTCATGCCAATAAACAACCAAGGAAAACATAAAAAGCTTAACAAAGAGGGATCGAAGATGAGAGGACCCCGGTATGAGTAAGAAAGGATGAAAGTAGAGAGATCCCATCTTCCTCCCATTTTAGAGTCAAGATTGATTAAAAACGAACAGAGAACTCTGAGCGAACAAAGTTCGTACCTTTGATGAGGGGATACACAAAGATGGATGAAAAGATGCAGCCAACACCTTGAAACCATCAAATTACCATCCCAAGCCAACAACACCAAGGATGGAAAGCAATAAACAACCCAAACTTTGAAGAGATAAAACTCATCACCATCCCACCACCACCAAAGCCAAGGCCAGAACCCCATAATGCTTTCCCCTAACCCCTCCATTCGAGCGTCTTCCTCTTCTTCACAATATTTTCATATCTGCTGGCCCTATTCCACCATGAAATAGTGTAGGTAATCGGGCCTCCCACGCCCTCGCAGACTCCAATCAAGAATAAGGTTGCAAAGAGAGGCCCGACCAACGCCAAAGCCCTACTTTGATTAGCCGAGAAGATGTTTTTTAGAAGCAGATTTATGGATTTGAGGTTTCTAGGGTTAGGGGTAACAAGAAGGGTTCCCAGGAAATCCCACTGGTTTCTCTTCCCAAAAGAGACAGTTTCTCTCCCTCTCCATATCAAATCATATATCGTGATTTTCAATCAAAGCGTCATCATGATTTATTTTTTTTATACAAGGCGAAAGTTTGAAGTGGGTTGACCACTTTCCAATGACGTCCTTAGGGACTAGATCCCCAATGGGAACAACTCAGAGGAGATCAAACTAGCGCGCGTTAATCTGTCAGTGACCTGGTTGCCTTCCTATAACGTGTGGGAGAAGTCGATGGCCTCAAAAGATTTGCAGAGGCCGAGAACATCGGTAATCATCATCATCATCTCAATAGTCCATGGGCAAGTACCGATCCCTTGCAAGGCGTTGACAATGGTTAGACAGTCGCCTTCCACCACGAGGCGAGAGAAGTTCATTCTCACAATAGATAAAAGGCTGGTGTGAAGACAGAGACACTCAACTTGGATTGAAGACGCGCTCCAAAGTCCATGCGCACCGCAAGACACCACTCTACCACAGCTATCGCGGATAACAAACCCAACAGCAGCTTGCTCAGACACGACTTTGGCTCCATCAAAATTTAGCTTCATGAATCCCTCGGATGGTTTCTTCCATTTAACTTTTTTTTGGTGTCTTGATCTGTTTTGAGGTTTGTCATCAAAATTTAGCTTCATGAATCATCATCGTGATTCTAGTAGCCCGAGGTGGATTACTCCTGTTCACTCCACAGTCCACAAAAACGTCTTATTAAAAAATAAAACGGAAATTTCGCGATGTACCCCTAGGGTATTGCAATTTTCGCGAGGTATACAACTCTTTTGCATATTTCGCGTGGTACCCCTGAGGTTTTGAATTTTTTTGCCTCGTGCCCTTCCTTGTTCAATTTAACAGATTCCGTTAGTTTTCAATTAAAAAAGAAAGAAAGAAACGAAGAAAAAACGGACATAAAGAGAAAGAAAGAAGCAACGTCATTCTCCTCCGCTCCTCCTCGTGCCATTCCTCCTCCGTCTACACCGGGAGAGATTTAAGGATTCTCATGCCCTTAATTCAAGCTTTGTCCATGTAATCGAAATCCATTAATTCCCTAGGAACTCAAACCAAACAACCAAACCTATTATCGACTAGAAGCAGAAATAGAGTTTAACACCAGCCAATACTCCAAAGGTTTATAACAAGAAAACGAAAAACTCCACACCATCCTCTTCGTCATCCTCGCCTTCAGCATCAACACGTTCGTCAGCCTCGTTGTACTCTTCATCAACGAGATCTCTCTCATCATCTTAGGGCTTAATCTCATCTGCAAATTATCATTCCAAAACAACAGGAGATGAAATTTAGGGTTTCAAAAGGGACACCGAAATGCGGAATGAAAAGGGAAACGAGTTGGGGATGGAGAAGCTCGTAAGAATCTACCTTCGTCGTCCGAAACCACGGTTCTTTCCATTGCTAAAGGAAGAAGATGTGCGTAGAAACCCTAGAATCGAAGGACAACGATTGGAGCCAATCAAAGCCCTCAATCAGCGCTACTCCACCACAAGCTTCGGCGCCTCCATGGGAGACCCATGACAAGGAAGTGCAAGAACCAGCAACGGAGGTGGATGTGGGAGGAGGAGAAGCAAAGAGTTTGAGGCTCTGTCTATAGAAACCAGGAAGTATCCAAGAGATTTGTTCCACAGCTTCCTGTCAACGGAGCCAATCAAAGCCCTCAATCGATTGGCAATGGAGGAGCAAGAAAATGGGCAAATCGATCGAATTGAATCTAGGATTGTCACTGGGTGGGAGATTTGGGGTTGATTAATCCAACAGAGGACTTATTAGGGCTTCTTGATAGCTGGAGCGGTGCCCACTTTCAGAGAGGTGCAGGAGCCGGCATCGATGAGTGTGGCGGCATTGGCGAGGATGGTGTCTCTCTCGGTGGAGACGAAAGAGGAGCAGAGGAGGAAAGGCGCGAGGAGGAGTGGAGGAGGACGACATCGCTTGAGGAGGAAGGGCGCATGGAGGAGGACGTCGCTTCTTTCTTTCTTTTTTTAATTGAAAACTAACAGAATCTATTAAATTTAACAAGGAAGGGCGCAAGGCGGAAAAAAATCAAAATCTTAGGGGGCACCACACGAAATATGCAAAAGAGTTGTATACCTCACGAAAATTGCAATACCCTAGGGGTACCTCGCGAAATTTCCGAAAATAAAAACTAGCCACTGGCTTTTATACGACTCAACTTAAGTTCAAACTTTATGAAATTTAGTCAATTTACAAAAAAAAATTCTCATAAGTTTGTTACTATATTATCAACAATTAGGATTTCTTTACGCTAAAAATAAACTCGATTCAAGTATATTCTTTACAAAATGTGTCTAATCGAATCTAAGTTTATGCTCGAGTACTCAAACTGAACTCATTTCTAAACACATTGAATATGAACAATCAGTGA
Source organism: Persicaria maculosa (assembly GCA_963922045.1). Taxonomy (NCBI): domain Eukaryota; kingdom Viridiplantae; phylum Streptophyta; class Magnoliopsida; order Caryophyllales; family Polygonaceae; genus Persicaria; species Persicaria maculosa. The sequence goes on from OY998258.1 coordinate 43,915,374, forward strand.
CTCGAATAACATCTCTAGTAAAATCCAAACTGCATTGCAACAATAGTTAACTTACGAACACATTAGATCCACAATTTGCAAATTTACCCTATATTTTTCTTATCATAAGAAAGCGATTTAAAGTATTAAAACATGTCTATAAGAAATGTATGTTGACGGTTTGTCCGTCTGACTTTTTTGCCCTCTCGATTTATCAGACATTGTTTGTCTAGTATATCGAATTCTTGCCTGGTAAAAAAAATGTCTATAAGAAATTAATATACTTGTATAATTAACTTCTAACTCACTGCTCGTCCGTCTATCGATTCGTCGGCCTCTTGAGCTTCAGGCTTGTTTGACCTCAGATTTTTACCTAATAAAAAAACTGCTAACTCACAGGTTAAACTGACATTGTAGCAATCAAGATCCTTTACATCCCACCCTACTCCACTCCCTAGTCCCTACTCCACCAAATGTTTTGAGATTTATTTAATCTTATAACATATTAAAAAATTATATTTATATTCTTAACATCTATTTTTATATATTTATAAAATTTTATTTCGAAAAATCATGCTTTACAATTTTTAATAATTATATTTTTTAAAATATTACCTTTTAATTTTTAAAAAAATTTAAAACATGATTTTTTCAAATAAAATTTTATAAATACACAAAAACAGATGTTATCAATATAAATATAATTTTTATATTTTTTTATGATTAAATGTTAAAATAAATTAGTGGAGTAGGAAATGTGTTGTAAGGGATCTTGTTTGACATTGTATGATCTGAACCCTCAGCCGCCAGGGATGTTATTCGACTAAACCGTATCGAATATTGGCGGTGATGTTCAACTTTTTTACAAATAAGTTGTGCCTTAATTTGGACTTGAACTTTAATATATACGGACTTAAGTGACGCATTTAGTAAATGAACGAGTTCGAGCCCAACATTTTTCAACCTATACTTACTCATGATATAGTAATCTTGGGAAATTTTTAAAAACTCCACAAAATTTGATCTACTCGAAAATCGATTCAAGACCCAGTTTGAACCGAGCTTGAAAATGTGCATGTACTTGAATTGTTTAGTACCAAAAACACGCATAAGTTGAGCCTTTTTCGATGAGAGCTACTTGTCTTATACAAAATCCCTACTTCAAGGCACATCTTCGTGAGGAATCAATGCTCTTGCAATTTAGGCTAACTTGCTTAGAAAATCTCTAGCTTAAGATTATTTACAAAGGCGAGTATGTAACTAATAATTTATGCAAGGTAATGCACATAGACCTAAGGTGAGGTGCATGTAGTTACATCGAACAATGATGATCTTAACTTCCAACTGATGTTTTTCCTGTTCATATGGTTTTGAACAGTACTACAAGGCCAAGGACTATATCAATTGCTCATTCTCCTATTGTAAGGCATTGTTGCATCATAGCACTCATTTCCGTCACTTTTTTGCTTTTGCTTCATAGAATCATAGATGAAAAAGAATGTTTGATGTTTGTAATTACACACAGAAAGCAGTTATTTTGGTGGTCAATGGTTCCAAGCAATGAGCCTTTGTACCATAATGTGTTTACACCGGATGTGGTTATCGCTAAACCTAGGTTTGTGTTCAAATTTCATTCTCTCTTTAGTATAGTTATCACTAAACCTAGGTTTATATTCAAATTTCATTCTCTCTCTAGTACAATGCATTCCTATCTTTGTGATTACAAATAATCACTTTAATTGTTTTTTTGCATAGAGTAAACTTTTTTAAAGCTAGGTTTTGGTTAATTAAAGTTGCATTACTTTATTAAGTTACATTGATTTCGAGTTTTGAGTGTTGAGATACAATTTACTTAGGTGCAGTGACGGCCGCAGGATTCGCTGGAGGGGGGGGGGGGGGAATTAACACTTACAAATAGAGGATCAAACATAAGAGTCAAACACGCCAATTAAAACAACATTGTTCATAACCACAAAATAGCGCACAATACAAGTTTATTTTGAAATAAAATGCATATTATGAGGTTTAATGTTACATAATTCAAGTTTAGACCGATGACAGAGGAGGTAAATCCAACTTGCGTGTCTTCGTAGCTTGGTAATGTTGCATAATAGGTTCATTGTCAATGTTGTTAAAGATCTCTCTCTCTCTCTCGATGTAGCAAACAAGATTATCGGATAGGTGATCATCCGACATCCTATTACGCAAATCTGCCATCACAATATTCATTGCAGAAAACGCCCTTTCAACTGATGTAGTTGCAACTGGTAACACCAAAATCAAATCAAAAAGCCGATAAACCAAGGGGAAAACACTGTCAATTCCTACCTGAACCATCAATTTAACAACATCTTGAATACCTTGCAACCCATTGAAGTTCTTGGCATCCCTCATGTGAACAATCCATGCATGAAGTTGATCTCGAAGTTCATCAAGTTGTACATCAGTGAAGCCTTGTGGATACAATTTTGCAAGTCGGAGTGCAATCAACCTAGTAAAACCGGTGAACGAATTTGTGGGATCAAGGCATCCTATACATTTGAGTAGTTCTGTATTTGACTCACTAAAACGGTTCTCCATCTCTTGACGAATTCTATCAATAACCTACAAATGTAGTAGAGTAGTAATTGTCTTACTATAACACGATGAAATTGATAGTAATAGTTTACAAAAAAAAATACAAAGAAAGAATCAAGAATTACCTGGTAGAATATTTCAACTCTGAAGAAGTATTGGTTTGTTTTGGAAGGACGTCTGCAATGGAATGGTAGGTGTTTTGTCCAATTACCTGGTAGGTGTTTTGTCCAATTTTCTTCTTCATTGACACTTTACCTTATGACTTACCCCATGTGTTTTCTTCAAATTTTCCATCTAGATCATCCTTGTTGAAGTTGCTACTAAAGCAAAAACAAGCATCTGAAATGACTAGGACAAAGCCTGTTGGATAATCTATTTGTGCATTTCCTATTCAAGTTACATTGTACCTAGTCGATTGGGCACTGGAAAAATAAAGCTTGGCCTAGGAACTATATGTATACTTACTGTTACACAATTCTTTTTTTATTCTACTGCTTTGTATCCAAGTTTGGATAAAAAACATCAATTTGTAGATATTGTTCAATAGTGAAAAAATGTCTAAATGATCAAACTTGCATATTTAAGTACTTTGAGATGAGATTATTCTTGGCTATGGCTTATTTGTTGTCACTAAGTTGTCGCCATTGATGTCTAGCAATGCCTAATGGAATTTTAGTGGTGGCAAATTATTGTCGTCATTTTTTTATTTAGTGTATGCGGAGAAGAGTATCAAAAGGATAAAGAATTTACCATCAATGTAATTGATGGTAAATTCTTTATCCTTTTGATACTCTCTGCAAGGTCTTTATTTCAATATCTCTAGATAATGGTTGACGACAATGATTTCTTACATTAGATGTGAGGATGTTTTCAGGAGGGCATAGTAACCATTTCAACGAAACAATACACAATTATCTAGAGATATTGAAATAAAGACCTTGTAGAGAGATACACATAACAATATTCTAGCATCAAGTTGTGAATTTTGTAGTCTACGAAAAAAAGCACTACAAAGAAAAAGACAAAGACATGTAGCTACGAATATAGCGACGGAAAAAGAGGCATGACCAGACCAATTGTGGGGTAGCAAATAGACCTTAGCTATGACATTTAGTCATGGCTAACATGGATTGTTAGAAACAATAATTTCAGCCACAGCTTCTAGCCTTCACTAGAAAATTTTCCACCAAAAATTCCCGCCTTTTTCCCTGATTTGCTACGGCAAGCTACCGTTGCTAAACAAAATTAAGCATGCTTATCCATCAATTTTTTTTATAAATGAAATAAATGTGAAACAAATTTATTAAAATAGTGTATGCTATATTTGAACTCGCATCTTCATGCATGAGTATATCGCTCTACTATTTGAGCTAATAGGCTCAAAATTAGCAAGTGAATATGTGAAATATTACAAACAAAACATCATCCAAATGCACAAGCTTCTATAGTAGACATGCTTGAAAATGCTTTACGTCAAGTAGAGGACTTGCCAAAATTCTCTTGATGAAAACCATGTACAAGAAGAAAAAGAATGCATAGCTGATAAAAATCTTAACACTAGTTAGGTTTCTATATATGTTCTACAAACATTCATAACTTTGCTTAATAGATGTCCAATGAAGTTTAACACTCTCAAGTGAAAAAACGCAAGTTATACAATGCTTAATTTGTTATTATTGTTCACTAGTTGACCCTAACAATGGAAAAACTTGCTAATCATTCACTTATTGAGTTCACATGTTCATTAAAACACCAAAGTTTCAGCAAATAGAAAGCAGGAAATAACTTTAGACAATAGTAACATAAACGGAACATGTTACAAGTAGGGACAAAGCTAAGCAACATAACTAAATAATGTATACCAAATTCGACGCTACTTTATAAAAGCAATAAGCAATCACTATTTTTTTCTGCTTATTAACCTAAGAAGAGGTTGGAAAAAAAAAATCAAAAACAAAAAAGGCAAGCAACTCTCTTTAAAAATTCTGATGTAGAAAAGCTAGGATTTACAGGGTTGGATCCTTCCATGGACAACGTGCCCTAGAAATTGATAGATTTCTAGCCAATAGCTGTAAGAATGAACCGCCTTTTTGGAAAACCTTCTGGGGGCTATGCCCTTCTGCTAGCCATTTATTTACAGAAGAGTTCATAGTTGCAACCCATATGTCGTTGTTATGCAGAGCAAGTTGCAATATGGGATGTTCTTTTGTGCAAAGCAAAATGCTATCCCTTGTTGACAAGTCTGTTAAGTATAGTTGAGCCAACAAATTAAGGGAGCGAAAAGGTAAACAAAAAATAAAACTAGTCTAACAAATGTGTAAGATCTTAATTCTTCAGAACATATTAAGATCATTAACTGCTTATAGAAACATCCTTTCCACCACTATAGACATGACTAAATATCGGAGTGCTAGCTAGAGACCAAACAAAATTTGTATGCACAACATAAGAATGAACGCAACGCTGGTGCCCGAGATCCCAAAGTTGCAAGAGAGAAACAAATGAGCCAATCAATTCAACAATTGTAATGCAGGAAGGATAGAATGACCAACAAACTCTAACTATTCAAAAACTCCTACCTACTCATGTACACAGGTCCCTCCAAGCAGCATGTACTATCTACCCAACAAATGCCTTTTCCACGTATTATCCGCGAGTAACTTGCACTTCCACTTCACGGAAATACGGGATTTGCAACTATCAATAATAAGATTAGCATAAACACAAGGCTCAAACCTATCAGCATCAAAAACAACTTTGTTCCTAGCCATCCAAGTCAAATACACCAAAGCTTCGAAGGCTAACAAGTTGGCTTGGAACGGTAAAGAATTATGTATCGACGTGGGCTCATCCACAAACAACTGAAGCCAATTAGCAATATACTGAAATCTGCATCCAATGACGACCCAGTTCATCACCCGATCAAGAACAGGCTGAATAGCGGGGCAATTAAGCCAGAGGTGGACAACGGTTTCCTCCTCCTGCTTGCACAACGCGCACACAGCAGAATCAGGACCCTTCTAGTGTTTCACCCTATTTCCTGTCTGCAACTGATTCTTGGCGGCCATCCAGACAATAAATGCTCATTTTTTGCTCCTAAGGCTCTTCCATAGAAACCTCCCCCCCCCCCCCCCCCCAACCAGGTTTCCTCCCCCTTATCATACATCAGCTCATACACTTTAGAGAAAGATAACCCCCCCCCCCCCCCCCCCGATGTTTCAAGATTAGTTGAAGATCGGTTGGAAAAATAAAGCTTGGCCTAGGAACTATATGTATACTTACTGTTACAAAATTCTTTTTTATTCTACTGCTTTGTATCCAAGTTTGGATAAAAAAACATCAATTTGTAGATATTGTTCAATAGTGAAAAAATGTCTAAATGATCAAACTTGCATATTTAAGTACTTTAAGGACTACTTTATATCTCGGTTATTTTTAAACCCGTGCTAAAAACCTCAATCACACGATGATTTTACAACTCGGTTCAACCTAAAAACCGTGTTAAAAACTCCAATTTTAAAATAATACATTACTTTATAGTTCGGTCAAACCGAAAAATCGTGCTACAAAGCTAATGTTTGAAAATTATATAGTGACTTTATAGCTCGATTTTATTCAGAACGGGCTAAAATTTGTGACTTTATAGGTCGGTTCTATTCATAACCGGGCTACAAAGCAAGTGAACCGAGCTAAAAAGCCGGTCCTCACGGGTTTTTACCGCAATTTTGGTTTTCACCGGAGCGCGGTTTGGATGAGAATCTAGTACCGGTGAATAAGGCTGCAAAAATAATTTTGAATTAGTCTAACACTAACCAATGCCGACTTGCCGGATCGGTTTGGATAGGAATACTTGTTTATATAGTCAAAACGATGCACTTAGCCCCTACCTTGATCAACCCCTAATCTGTATAGCGTACAAGGGCTTAGAGTACGATTAGGCAAGTCGACAAGGCGAGCCTGAGGCGGCACCAAGGTGACAACCTTGATACGTGGCCGGCGCGACGCAGTGGTTGAGCGGACGGCGGTGGCAGAGGTGGTGTTCTCAAGGAGTGTCCAAAGTCGACGGAGATCTCTGTATGTAACACGATTGCGAGCCATGAAGGGTTGCGATGGCCTAGCCTTTTAAAGGTCGGAGATGCCCTGTGAATGGATTTTCGGATTGAAAGTGCATTAAAGGTCATATTAAGTGCATCAACGGTTTCACCAAATCCCTGTAGGTGCATTTCTCGTCATTCTTATCCTTCATTGAAATTGAGCTTTGGGTTAAATCGGGTCATGCCCATTCGGGTTCGGGTCAAAGTGGGTCGGGCTCGTTCGGGTTTTGGGTCAAGAAGCGGGTCGGTCTCATTTGAGTTTCGAATCAAAGTGGGTATAGTTTGTTTGAGTTTTTGGTCGAATCATATTCGACCCGTTTGGATAATTAAGTTGATTTTCACTCGGTTGAATACTTAAATATATAATTTACTTCGTTCTTTTTCAAACATTTAAACCAACTGATTGGTGCTATAATTAAATCAAATTAATTGTACATTTAAGATTAACCTTATTTTAACTAGCATAAGTTGCAAATGGGCTTATTTGTGGTTTGACTATATCATTGACCCATTTTATTTTCAATGCCCATTTCATTTTGGAAATTTTGCATGAATATACCAAAAAAAAAGATCCTTTGCAGAAATAGCACTGACATTGCCCAATTTGCATGTGGGGGGAAAAGACATTTTTGCAAATGTTTTTCAATCCGGTTTTACCGGTTACAGGGAAAAGGTGATACAAAAAAAATTTTAAAAAATGCCTGCTTTTGCAGACTTGCAGAGGAGAGAGGAATGGAAAAAAATAAAAAAAAATTGAACACGGGGCAATAAAAAGGTCACCTGTGAGAGGAATAGATAAAAAAAAATTAAAAAAAAAAAGGGTTCAAATGTTGAGGGAGAGTGACATCATTTGCATTAAATGAAATCCGGCCTCATTTAATGCTCAAGTTCCCGCGTAAAAAAGGGAGGGAGAGATTGAGGAATTGAAAGGGTCACCATTAAAGGTGGAGTTGGAAGGAGATCACCGAGTATTACAATTACTAGCCAATTAAAAAGGAATCAGGGACAACAACGGAATATTTTGTGTCATACAAAGAGAAACACGTGCCAACTTCAGACATTATATTGCAACGAACATGGGTACGTATGGTTCTAGTTTTGATTTACAGTCATGGTTACTCCCCATCCTCTTCAAAATCCGTTAACTCCAGCCCAGATCCAATCCTTTTCAAAATCCGAGCATGGCGTTACTTAAAGCTACTGGAAAGCTGGAAAGCCCGTCAAGCAAGTTGTCTGTGAGGGACACCCTCTATGGAACAGACGAGGATTTGTACCGCCTCATCCCATCATACTTCTACATGGCCCTTTCCTTTGTACACTTCGATCAAAGAAAGTGGAAGCCAAAATAGAAGCCGGTTGATGGTTGTGAATTTGTCACAACGCACCAAATCACCGGACAGAGACATCACAACTGTCGTGGTGAAAGAGGGGAGTTAGGTTGATATGGGCGTCGATGGGATTGGGGAGGGACAATAAAAGCATCAAACGTAGCTGCCAAGCACAATACATCTCAGGGGGGAGACAAACTAGTACCTCGGCTGCATCCCAACCAAAAAGGAATACTGGACAACAACTGAATATTCGGTGCCATACGAATGGGACCACGTGCCAACTTCAGGCAATATATAGTAACGAATATGGGTAAGCATGCTTATCGTATTCGTTTTATAGACATGACAACCCCCTATCCTCTTCATATACAGAACCGATAATAATGAGACCATCTTCTTCTCTTACTTTCGCAGGGGAGAAAGGGTTGGTCTTTGTCACTCTCGTGTCTGATGGTTGGTGGGAACGTGGACAATAGTGAAAAAGAACAACCCTCGACGCAACAACACTGACATTCAAGAGGGGTTGTTGTTGAAGCCCAAGGAGGACGCCTCATATTTTCTTCTTTTGAAGTATGCATTTTGAGCCTTAACGTCTATCTACATATGTAATAATCTTTTTGTACTCAAACTCCTTCGACGCCTCGTATTTTCCTCTTTTTGTATGCAGACCAGTCATTTTGCTTTCAATACGCATATTTGGGCCAATTACCAGTTAAATGCCGGTCACTAAAGAATACAGGACAACAACTGACTATTACGTGCCAGAGAAAAAGTGATATATGCCAACATCGTATATTATATATTCAAAAAAATGGGTAAGTAAGATTGTGGATTTCTTTTTATGGTCATCACTACTTTCACTCCTCTTCATATCCCCATCGAATGTGCTAAAACCATATTCTACTTTTACGAAAGCAGGGGAGAAAGAGCTCATATTGCTTACTATTGTGGCCGATGGTTGGTGGGAAAGGGGAGGAGGTGGTTGGGTGTTTGAAGGCCCAAGTTCGAACAGAGCAATATTGATGGACGAGAAAACACGGACAACACCAAACAAGTATTTTCAGTCCCACGGTTAACCAGAAAACACGAACAACAACAAACAAGTATTGGTTACTCCCATGTCAAGTCATAGAAAAAACGAAATCAAGTCCATAAACATCAGTAAAAAAACATGGTTACTCCCAAAATATGTCATAGAAAAGACGAAATCAAGTCTATTAAAACAACAAAGTTTAAGAGATGGTTATGCGCCAACCAATATGATTACCCTGCCAATAACAGCACATGTTGTGTCATTATTGGTTAATCCCGAGCCAAGTAATAGAAAACACGAAATCAAATAAAACCAATGTGATCTAGAATTTCTAAAAGTAACAACATAGAGTTTCGTACGAGTCCTAAAACCATCAACATCGAGCAAACGTCCGAGTCCTACGACCATCAATATACCCATCGAAAACGACCAAACTGATATCATTCGGACAGATAAAACCAAGCACTAAGCTATTAATAAACCCATCGAAAACGAACAAACGTCCGAGTCCTACGACCATCAAAACCTACCAAATGTCAAACATCGTCCTCCAACAAAGGCGAGCACAAGTACACGTCCTACAACCGTAAATAGAGAGCAAAGTTACGAGTCCAAAAGCAATTACAAAAGAGCAATCATCATGCGATTGAAGTCAACGCAGGCGCGGGTGGCTGGGCAGGTGGTTCTGTTGTCAAGGTGAGAGTGCAACGACTGAATATCTTCGCAACGAGCATGTACCGATAGGTTGCGGTGAAGTCGTCATCGACATTAGCCCACATCTTGACGCCCTTCGCCCTTTGTTCGATGAAACGCAGGGTGTACGCACAACAATGCCCTCTACGTATGAAATGAATAAGCCAAAAATAGGAGGTCAGATAGGGGGACATATGAAGAGCAAACGTAAATAGAGAAGTTGGAGCAACAACAACAAAATTCAATACTTCGCATCACGAAAACCCATAGCATTTGATGATGCAGTGGGCATGGGTTTTACCTTTTGGCTCCACGGAGTTGGCAACATCTTCTCTTCTCTCACTCTGGACACGGATCACTCTTCGCCAAACCTGAGAGAAAATTTGGTTCACTGGGTTACTCATTCATAACAAAGATGCCAGTACTTACAAAATGCATGCCAGTCCAAGTAAAAACATTAGCATTTACGAAAAAATGTGTGCTAGTATATCTTTTACATTCCTTTTGTCAGATGTTTCCTACTACCCAAATTCGTAATTTTTCCCACTTTAAACGTTGCCAGCAATATCTGTTAAGCAAGATCATCCATTTTGCATGTTACAGGTTTGTAAAACAAGTGATAGTTAATCAATCATCTCCTTTTCGTACATTTTTCCAGTGCCTTCCTTCTTTTACCCAATCTTTGCACAACTATGACCATGTGCTATGAACCTATTTGCTTCTACATTTTTTTGCATCATTCAAGTTAATCAATCATCTCTTTTTCTTCTCCTTTCAGTTCACGCTTCCTTCCCCATAACCCAAAACACTGATTTTGTACATATGCTAGAAATTGGGTTGCAACACTACAATTCTCATCCACTTTAGCTCCATCCAAAGGTCCCCCAAATCCCATTTTTCTAAATTATTCGACATTTAAAACTACAATCTAACCATATTAGACCTTCACCCATCACACCCAAACCTAGGGTTTCACCGAAATTTCATTCCTCTTTCTCCCCAACTTGCCTGAAACTCTAGAATGCAACATCCCTGGACCGTTTTCCACCATAGGAGAGAGAGGGTATGTGAGAGCTTACTTGATTTCGTGGTGGGGGGTCGGTTCTTCTTCTTCAAAAGCCTTGTTGTGTTTTCCTTCCCTTCGTCGTCGACTTCTTCCTTCTCCAAACGTCGATTACCCTTCTCCGTCCCTCTTTCCAACTCCCTCGCATGGTCCTCCAATGGTGGTTCGAAATCTCCAAACCTTATATATTCTCTTCGGTGGGCGATCCCTTTCTTTATCTCCTGTTTACCCTTGAGCACCAGTAATGACAACCGGCTACTCTTGCAAAAACTTTACCCCTTTGGCTACTTTTGCAATTTTTGATGGGGGAGGTTTACTTTTGCCAATATTGGATTTTTTTGGTATATTGAATTGTATTTACTCTTTCATTTTTAGCTTTTGGCCCATTGGTTTTTTTTTCCATTATTATTATTAGGTTTTAACAAATCTAGATATAAATAATTAATTCTATCAAAATATAATAATATAGAGTCGGGTCGGGTTCATAGTCAGGTCGGGTTTAGAGTCGGGTCGGGTTTGGGTCGGGTCGGGTTTGTCTATGTTCGGATCTGTTTCGAGTCTGGTCGGGTCGATCTCGGGTTCGGGTTATGGATGACTCCAGATTTTCGGGTTTCAGTCGGGTTCGGGTGACTCGGGTTGGGTTATCGGATCGGGTTAGATTTTGCCAACTCTACTAGTAGGTCAGATGTTGTCATACCTCTTTAGGTCATCGACGCTTTGTTTGCATCCTTCTCTAGCAATGCTTGATAGTAGACTTGTCAAAACACGATCTGACCGGGTCGACCCGACCCGAAGACCCCGAAAAATTTGGGCCAAGAGCCGAAAATTTTTACCTGGAAATTTTTTCCAACCCAAACCCAAAAACCCGGTAATTTTTCGGGTCAACTAGGTTTAGACCCGGTGACCCGATTGACCCAGTAATTTTGACCCGATGACCCGATTAACCCGATTGATTTATAATTATATATGGAGATTCCAATTTATTACATTTTATAATACAATCACTTGATCTTTCATTTTCAAATCAACTTTTATATTTATTTGTAATGTATAATACTCCCTCCGACCGATAGTATTTGATTTTTGATTTTTTTCACATTTTTAAGAAGATAAAAAAACTCTAAAAAACATTAAAACATTAAAAACAATTCTATGCTTAATACTAATTGCATGAAATTATTTATTTTTTAAAAGTTATTTAAATTTTGATATTTTAGATATTTTTAATTTTATTAAAAATTACGAGAAATAATAAAAAAACAAATATTTTAGATCTGATATAGTATATAATTACAAGCGCTAGAACTTAAGAACCACGTCTTTAATTTTAGCATTTTAAAATTATCGCAAAATTACCAAATCGTGATTTTTTTAATTTAAAAAATAAAAATTGACAAACCCGAAATCGACCCGAAATTGGGCCAAATCCGAGTTCAAGTCAACCCGGATCTACCCGGGACCTGTTTTGCCCGAAATGACCCGACTCGAACCCGACTAGAATGACCCGATTGATAACTCTACTTGATAGGGATCTAGGTGGAAGTTGTTCGTGCTTCGCCTTGAATGTGTTTATGTCTACCTTTTATTTATTTCACAAGACTATAAAAATAGAAAAATAATAGTAGTGTAAGGGAAAATGAGATGATGGGTGGTTGTTTGCAAACAGTTTGTTATAAGGGGTGGTTAAGTTAAATTTTTTTAATAAGGTGTGATTAATTGAAAACAAAAGTGAATAAAGGGTGCTTTTATGCATTTTGGCCTAGTTTATAGTTAATCAACTAAATAAACATGAAATACTTGGGAGTATTTCATATAGAGACAACAAGGCACACTTCAAATCATTTCTGGTGTCCAGAATATTCTTCCAAACCCAAGTGTCATTAACTTTTGAGGGAATATCCCACACCTCAACACCCCTCAGATGATTATGTGCACACCACTGATGCCAAATACTAGGGGAATGAAATACAAGGTCGCCCCCTAACAGTTTTGCCCGAACACTCCTGTTCTAAGCTAATATTTCTCTAATATCCAAACCTCCCTCAGCTAGAGGCTTCGTCACACTGCTCCAAGCCACAAGATTCTTGCCCCCTTCATCATTACCGTTCTACAAGAAGCGCCTGCACATACTCTCTACTCGATGCACTACACCTTTGAGAATAATGAGGACATGGCTCCAGAAAGTAAACACTCCAGTACAAACCGATTTGACGAGCTGAAGACGCCCAGCATGCGACAACTTTCTGGCAACCCAAGCACGAATCTGCTTCTCAATTATGTTGAATCGGTAAACTCCCCTGAACAAACCCAAGCTGCCTCACTATGGAATCAGCCACACTTGTCATGGACCCCTGAAATGAACACCATGCTCTTATTATTATTAGCTTTCACCCCAGAGATAGCAAAGAAATTGTCTAAACACCTCTTCAATATCCCAACTGAGACCAGATCAACATGACAGAATAGCAACAAGTCATCAGCAAAGGCAAGGTGAGCTAATATCCCAATCGATCTTTCTTCCTTAATAATACACTCTAATAATCTCTCCCGATGAGGAATCCTCCAAGAGCGCAGGCAAACTACCTCTCTTTTCTCTTTTTATGTCGACTCTTCTCTTGTTTGTTTGCTTCCGTGTTAGAGATGATCGAGTGCAGTTTTACATAATAGTGGAGCGTAGCATGAGAAAGATCGGCTATAAGTTGGTGTTAGAGATGTGAATGAGACCAAAGTGTCCCACATCGGAAAGTTGAACATATCAACCCTAGTATATGAGTCGGTGGGCTATTCCTTCTATTGCCAATTGATTTTAGAATGGAACCCCACTCGGCTTGTGTGCTAGGCGACTAGCGCATGTGCGCCTGTGCACACGACCTCCAGTCATCAGTCCGAGTCGGACTTTGATAGTTGAGAGCAAGTTAGGTTAAAATTTCACTCTAACAAATTTTAGCCACGACAATATGTTTGTACGTGTGTTTCAATCTCTGAGATGAAAAAACCATAAACCACATCCCTCTCTGCTCTCTACCTCCTACTTGCTCCCTCACGAACTCCCACGGTCCCTCCTTCTTGCTCCCATGGCGGCGACGGTGAAGCGATCGACCATGGATGGTGATGGCGGCCAGCGAAGGCAGAGCCGTGAGATGCTGTGAAGGCGGATGGCGAAGGCAGAGCCGTGAGATGCTGTGAAGGCGGATGGTAATGTTTGGGCTTGTCGCTGTCAAATCCCTTGTTTAATGCCCTTGCGATTCCAAGTATGGCTTTGATTCGTTGTTGATTCTTCTTCTTTTTCAAAAGTTCAGAGTTATCAGATGTTCATATCAAACACCATGTTGTACTCTCGATTTATTTCTCATATTTCCATTTTAAACTTATAAAGATTGAAGATTTGTCTTTTGCCCCCCTTAAATACGAGTCTTGAATGTGTGAATAAGGAGTGTATTGGAGATTTTGCTACTTTTTTAGTGTTTTTATTAACGTTCAGATGAATCTTTGTGATTTGCCTTAGATCTATGTCATAAAATTCGACTATTCGACAAGTTAATAGTCACTATTCGTTGATAATACGAAATTATTCATATGTATGTGGGTAATTAAATGTCGGAAATCAAGAATTACATTTACATATTCTTTCAACCAGCGAATAATTACAATAAACTTAGCAAATAATTACTATCAATCTAGCGAATATTTAAAAAATTGACAAACCCTTTTGCTATTATCTAAATAATAACTCCTATTTACAGACGAATAATAACAATCAATTTAGCGAATAATTACAATTAACCTGGTGAATAGTTGCAAAATTTACTAACCCTTTTGTTATTATCTAAACGATAACTACTCTTTACACACGAATAATAACTATAAGTTAGCGAATAATTAATATCACCTTATCGAATAATTCAAACAGTACACCACCAAAAAAAAAAAAGCATCGCCCTGCCAAAAAAAAATGTTATGCCACAAAGTGCAAGCAAAATCTGGAACTTCAGAGTCATTATTCATTGATAATATGGAATTATTCGGTAATTTATTCGTAATTATTAATCAAAAATAGTGCAAGCAAAATCTCCTCCTTCCCACAAAAAAAAACGTTACCTCAAAAAAAAAAATCAACACACGCGGTTCCGCTTCAGCAATTCGACTATAAAAGTGATGGAGCCTACTCTTTTTTATTTAAATAAAAAGAAAAAGTCTCAATTAATCTTACACATCCATTTCTAATTAATCAAAAGCCCATATCTGTCGAGATTCGTCATGTCTATCGCGAGGCAAACAAAGTTGCGGACCGCCTAACGCATCTGAACATTGCCTTGCACAGTCATATTAGCCCTGACGATTCTTTGCTTTGCTCTCTCATCCGTATGGATGTCGTTGGCTCTTAGGGTCCCCCTAAAGCCAAATTATTTCCGGTTAAAAAAAAAAGGCCCAGATCTGTTAACATTTAACAACGTAAGGGATAGGAACACATGACCCAACCTCATATATATATATATATATATATATATATATATATATATATATATATATATATATATATATATATATATATATATATATATGGTGTGGTTCGGGTGTACACATCCTTTAAGATGTACACCTTGTACACAATTATGGACAATTGATTGAGGCGAAATGGAAGGCCATACCAAT
Source organism: Persicaria maculosa (assembly GCA_963922045.1). Lineage (NCBI taxonomy): Eukaryota > Viridiplantae > Streptophyta > Magnoliopsida > Caryophyllales > Polygonaceae > Persicaria > Persicaria maculosa. Next base: position 43,930,797 of record OY998258.1, read on the forward strand.
GACCTCTTACTCTAGCGGTAAGGGTGAGGTATCCCAAAATAGAGGTACCGAGTTCGAATCTCACTTGGTGCATTTATGCCATATTAATTCCCACAAGCGTGTACGACCAAGCGGTGTATACTAATCGATAGGGCCAAGCCGAAGTGGTGAAGTGGTCTATGTGCAGGTAGGTGAGGTTGCGACCATGGATCACACTTTGCGAAAGTGGTACTGAGCCTCCTCAAAAAATCCCGCAAGGGGTTTCTGGGGTATGGGGCCGCGAAGCGATGGGGTCAGTCACTATAAAAAGTTTATCCTACCAAAGTTTTTGACTCACTGGAAAAGACTTGCAAGTATTACTCAAAGGTCCCCAGTTCGAGCCCCGGATATGACCGCTCTTTATTTTACAAATTCAAGAAATGAAAGGTCATGATTAAAAGAGATTTTTTTCTTCTTTTTATATGGGGGGACCCATGTGCCAAAAAAACCCAACTTCTTTTCTTTATGCGTGTGACCCACTCTCCACACCCTATTCTTGCCACTTTTTTTTTGTAAGCTGCTTTTAAACCCACCCCTATTTTTTTTAAGCTATACTCCCTCCGATCCAAAAAGGATGTCGTTTGACTTTTTAGCACGTATTTTAAGGAGCTAAAAACTATATAAAATATGAACTTTTTTAAAATTATTCTTTTACAACTTAATATTTGTTGGTAATAAGTATTAGATTATAAAAAAAATAATAAAAAAGTTAATACATTATATAGTTTTTAGCTCCTTAAAATACGTGTTAAAAAGTCAAACGACATTCTTTTTGGATCGGAGGTAGTATATATTATGAAAAATATGAATGATTGGTTGGTGGGACCACCTGATTTCGTTTATTTTTTAAATTGTCAATTTAATCGAATAATGTTTCACATGCTACTGAAAAATGTTATCTTATCTTATCTTTTTCTCATCCAATTCATACGAAATTTTTTCAATTCCACAGAATAATTTTTTATGTACTGCCGAATAATGTTTTTTTTCCCATCAAATTCAGATGAAAGAAACCTCAATTCCCTGAACAATACTTACGATTTATAGGAATAAGGCTTCATATTTCACCGAATAATCTCATAGTTCATGTGTTATGATCAAAAAAAATTCTATGAACGAATAATCATTAGAAATTCATCGAGTAATGTTTGTATCCCACCGAACAATGTTTCATGTGTAACGAATAAAATTAACCATTTCATATTTCCTTAAAAAATGGCAATTGTAATGAATAATATTTAGTGATTCACCGAATAATACTTGTATTCCACTGAATAATCATTATGACTCCTCTTTGAAACATATTTCAAAAAAAATTAATCATTACACCATCCCGGTCTTCAAAATTTAGCCCGACGTGCAAATGTTGTCGCTGGGGAGAGCATTCGGTAGCGGCGAATTCACCGATCCGCCGCCACCGTTGTAGTAGATTGGCGGATTGTAGAAACGAGGGAGCCCAGGCCACCCAAATGAATCTGTACCAGTCTTCAAAATCCAGCCTGACGGGCAGATGTTGCTGCTGGGGATAGCGTTCGACGGCGTCGAATTCACAGATCCACTGCGGCCACAGCTGCTACCGTTGGAGTAGATTGTCGGATTGTAGAAACGGAGGAGCCCAGTCGGATGAATCTTCACCGGTGGCGGGGTGAGCACGGATAGGAGAAATGGGAGAGCCCAACCCGGATGAATCTTCACTGGCTCCTCGTCGTCCACCTCTTCCTCGTCTTCGTCTCCAACCACTTCCTCAGATTCAGATGCATCGGCTAGGCAAAGGACATGGCAAAGGAGAGGAGATAAACCATGGAAATCCAAAAGAGGAGAGAAAAGAAGGAATGCGATACATTGTGGATCCCTTCATCGACCATGAATTCAACTCAGATCGGACAATTTCAACTCAGATCTAGCCATAGGTGGTTCAGAGCCCTTCGCAGCCGCCAGTTGCCCGAAATCGCCTTCGTCGTCGGCCTTTATTTCTTCATTTGGATTTGATTCCGCCGCCGACGTCGACCTTGCTTTCACCAGCCTTCGCCGCCGCCGCCGATTGCCACGAATCGCCGCTCCAGCCTTTACCAGCCATAGGTGGTTCAGAGACCTTGCTTTCAACCGTCGATTGGTTTCAACAGCCTTTGTTTCATCACGAGGACTAGGGTTTTTATCACACACCTTCTACACATTCTTTACACTAAGATTTAGATTAGTTTTCAATTGATTTTTTTAAATCCACTTCACACGTGTCACAATCTCACCCCTTTATTTTATTTAGATTAAAAGCCTATATTTGTGTACAATGTGCATTCTAAGGGCTAAGTACAAATGATCCATACTATATATATAAGTGAAAACTTATCGTTGCTAATTTCGTGGCAAAAGGGTGGAATGGCAACTAAGTGGAAAAAGGGTGGCAATGGCAACTAAGTTTTAACTTAATTTGTGTTTGGGCAGGTTAATAAAGTAGTGGTTAAAAAATTATTTTCTTATAAACTAGTTAAATATTTGGTTGTATTATCTTATTGACAACTACCATTAACCTTATATAATAGGTTCTTTCTTTATTTACAATCGATGTGGAATACTTCATCAACTTTATCTGTGGCGAATCATCCATATAAACCGCTTGAGCTAACAAATTAAGGTAAAGCCTAAATCGAGTCTAATGGCCCATATAAGTACTTGCTTATTAGGTCCTTAATGAGAGATACTATAAATACTATTTTTTAATATAATTTTACTCTAATTGACACGTACGTACATCATCTTAGCATGTACTTACTTTTATCATTTTATCAATATCATTCCTATCATCTCAAAAAACATCGTCACATACAATACAAATGTGTTCTTCTCTATTAATTATTTCAATTATATCAATTACATTATTATATTCATTTTAATTTAATAAAATATTTTAATAATATTTTTATATTTTAAAATATTTTAACCATATTATTTTAGGGTTTATCCATCGGCCCTGAACTTTTAACTAAAAATTATTCGACGGTATCGCTTGATTAATCACTGGTATAACTTTATTATTTGATGATGTTACATTATTATTCGGTTACTTATGTCATTTTAACAAATAACTAAAAATAATTCGATGGTATCGCTAGATTATTAGATAGTATCACATTATCATTTAATCGTATCGATGCATTTTTCATTAATATGACCACAAACTTTAAAAAAAATCCTTTCTTATATGAAGCATAAAATCAGTCCATTTATATGAATAATTCGGCTTTCCCCCCAAATACAAGTTAAACCCCAAGAAAACACACAAAATTAACCATTCATCTCTAACAATTTGGTCCCAATCCCCCTAATTCGTTCAACCAACATGAAACTTAAGCCCTTAACCTAAATTTATCGACAACCTCTAACCCTAACACATCCAAAAATCACATCCCTCGCCAACAATAGCGAAACAACTTACCCATGGTTGGAGGGCACTGGCGTGATAGCGATGCTCGCTCATGCTCGTTGCCGGAATCGTCCGTTTGTGGTCATCATGATCTAAACATAGTCGATCTGAACATCGTCTTCAAGCTCGATCTGAACATGGTTGAACAGAGCTAACGTAGGACCGACACGAACAAATCACCATCTTTGTCCGCAACTATGCTCGCTTCTCCGCCTACTCTTCTATCGGGTTACAATCGTCGATGCCGGTTTGAAATCTTCGCTGTTGGCCATTCTCCTCGCACTTTTGCCTTCATTCGATCGCCTCCTTGATTGTTTCTCTCTCCTTTATGGCGGACTGCCAATCTAGTGTGTAGACTCAAGAGGAGTAGTCGACATCGAACGGAGAGGATTTGTAAGAAAATTGTGAAGGATATAAATACGTGACTAAGAAAATTGATTTTCAAATATCTACACAGCTATAACATCAGATTTGGCATAAATCGCTCATGGAATGAGGAATCTAATGCAATTTCTGTAGGAAAATTAGATGTGCAGCGGAAGGATAGAAAACTATTTTCTAACATCTAATTCCGGATCTCATGCATGAATTGATATGAACAATATAGAGGGAAAAAGTCGTACCTTTCTTGTGCGGAACCTTGATTTGAAATCACCTTTGGAGAAAAGAGCCTCAAGCGCGACTCCTCTACTTGGTCCACACGAGCACGGGATTGGATCTCCTTGTCTCCATTTGCTAGAACGAATGATCGAAGGATTGCAACTCACACTCTACGGGTTAGGGAGGCTAGTGATTTGTGGTGGGAGAAGTTTTGGAGACACACGTACAATCCAATATTAGGTTAAGACTTATTCTCAATAAGTCTCCTTATATATTGTAGAAACTAGGTCAACTTATTCCTAATAAGTCACCTTTATCTTTTATCTTCTATCCACAAACTATATCAACAATAATAACTTATTATTATTATTAATCAATTATCCAATTCCTAATACTCTTTGTGTGTGACCTTATAGGACCTGAATAAAATAGCAATATATTAAATATAATTCAATCTATAAATTATAGTTGGCTTCTAGCAAAGCACTATAATTACCTAAATTATTCAGATTATAAATCTCCATTTTAATCCAATTATATCATTAGTATTTTACACATCAATTAAAGGACACCAATTCTTTCAATCTCCCTCTTGTCCTTAAGTGGATGTGCGGTTTCAATTCCTTTGTCACTTAATGTTCAATTTGACGATATGATAGCATCTCATGTTATCCATATCAATTCAAATAATTTCTCGATCCCGATCTTGAGCTGTCAAATAAACAAATGATTACGTATTAATCCATTTGAGCATGGTCAAGCATTTTACAGTTCTTACTCTTCGAGTGGCCAGAACATTATTCCTACTCAGATATCCAAATATCCAGAATAGGAGGACTTCTCCAATGTTGCGTGACTATAGCTCCCACTTAAATTTTAGCAATCTCAATCACTGCCTTTACGCCTGCCTTTTACGGATCAGTGGTTGACAGTGTCAAAGGCTACCAATCATCAAGTGAGAGGGATATCACACTCATGTCTGAGGAACCTACTAATAATATTTTAACCTTAAATTCTTCAACTTATTTGAAAAATCTTAAGGCAGGTCTGTCCAACAAGTATCCACCATACTTGTCTACACAATTTATTAGACATCTCCATGTCCCTATAGCCCGTGAAACTTGGCGCCATCAATCAACTTGTATAATAGTCTTATATTAAATCATTTATGTCCCATTTAATGATTCAGACTACGGAAAAACATAATTCATAATATCAGTTCACTTAATAGGGTTTCAACCACCACGACTTTTGCAGCGATCCTATTTGATAATCATAAATTATTAGGACATTTTATTCAATTCTAAACCATAATTGAATAATAGTGAAATTTTATTTCAAACAAACATGATGCAAATATGTTTCAACAATCTTGATCAATATCTAATGTTATAAACATATAAATCAAATCCATTCACCAATGGACTTGAGTCCCTTAGCTCTAGTGTGACTATCATGCTTGGGCTTGGGAAGAGGTTTAGATAACGGATCCGCAATGTTGTCATCCGTGTGTATTGTGCACAGCTTCACATCATCTTACTAGACCTGGTCTTATATGATGTGATACTTCTTGAGTACGTGTCTGGATTTGGTATTAGAGCCAGGTTCTTTGGAATGAGTAATGACACCATTGTTGTCACAATAGATGCTAATGACTTCAACCCTTTTGGGAACCACACCAAGCTCATCAATGACCTTTCTTATCCAGACAACTTCCTTAGCAACATCCAATGTTGCAATGTACTCAACCTCTGTTGTAGAATCATCTACTGTGTAATGCTTTCAGCTCCTTTAGCTCACAGCTCCTCCAACAAGAACAAAGATGTATCCGAATTGAGATTGGAAGTCATCTCTGTTTGTTCAGAAGCTTGCATCAGTTATGCCTCAACGATCAGCTCATCATGTCCTCCATACACCAAGAATTCATCTTTAGTCCTTCTTAAGTACTTTATGATGTTCTTGATCACACTTCAATGTGCTTCACTTGAACTCGATTGGTATATATTACATTCACTCAAAATGAATGCAATATCTTGATGAGTACATATCATCGCATACAATATGGATCCTATTGCTAAGGCATTAGGGATCCTACTCATTCTATCTAGCTCAGCAGATGTCATATAACACTACTTCTTGCTCAGAGATAGACCATGTTGCATAGGCAGAAATCCCTTTTAGAAATTTTTCATGTTGAATCTGTCCAGAAACTTATCTATATAAGTTCCTTGACTTAGTCCAATGAGTCTCTTGAATCTATCCCTATATATCTTGATGCCAAAAATGTACTCGAACTCTTCAAGATCTTCCATTGAGAAATACTTCTTGAGCTAGTCTTCTACAAACTCAAGCATTTGAACGTCATTCCCAATAAGTAGTATGTCATCCACATACATAACCAAGAAAACAACTTTGCTCCCACTAAAATTTTTGTGAACACAAGGTTCCTCTTCACATTTGATGAATTCAAACCATTTGATCACTTCATCAAATTGAAGGTTCCAACTCCTTGATTATGTGGATCTTCAAAACTCTTCAGGTTGTGTCATGTACACATCCTCTTCTAAGTATCTGTTTAGAACATGGTCTTGACATCCATGGCACCATGCCATTTTTCAGAGCCTGGACCCATCATAGCTTGCTTATATGTAGTAGACCGGTTGATTTCTAACACCAAAATGTCTAGACATGTAGTCAAAATGAAATCAACAAATCTATTTGGCAACGATCTTTGCCTATCCAATCTACGTGTGGGTTGAGCAACTAAAGGTTCTACCACAACGATTTGTGGACTAGTAGGGGTGAGTTCTTGTAACTCCCCTGCCACCGGTATATGATTATGAGTTCTTTCTTCTAGTGGAATTAAGTCCTCAAAATCCATAGTCTCAGACATTGAGTGATCCATGTCTTCTTGACGTTGCTCGGTTTGTTGATTCTCTCGAACTTCTTCGAGATCAACATTTCTCCCACTTGACTTTTTGGAAATAAACTTTTTTTTTTTCCATAAAGACACTATCCCTAGCAACAAACACTTTGTGCTTGGTGGGATTGTAGAAGTAGTACTCTTTAGTTTCCTTAAGGATACTCTACAAAGAAGCACTTATCGGATTTGGTTGCGAGCTTATCTGCTAGTAAACGTTTTACATATGCTTCGCATCCACAAACCTTGAAAAAAGACAAACTTTGAACTCTTCCTGTTCATAACTCATATGGTGTCTTTTCTATAGCCTTAGATGGAGTCCTGTTTAGTGTGAGCATCATGGTTGTGAAAGTATACATCGAAAAGATATTGGAAGATTAGCAAAACTCATCATTGATTAGACCATGTCCAACAAGGTCACATTTCTCCTTTTAGAGACACTATTAATTTGTGGTGTTCTGGACGGAGTTAGTCGTGAGACAATCCCACAACTCTTTAAATGATGATCAAACTCTTGACTCAAATATTTATCACCACGATCAGATTGTAGTGCCTTAATTTTCTTGCTAAGCTGGTTTTCAACTTCATTCTGAAACTCCTTGAACTTTTCAAAAGGATTCAATTTTATACTAATTCATTCAGTAAATACAACTGTATCTACTTAAATCATCAGTAAAAGTCATGAAGTATTTATACCCACCTCTAGCTTCTATGCTCATAGGCCCACATACATCCATATGTATAGTGTCAATAGCTCATTTCCCCTTTCACTTACCCTAGTAAAAGGTGACTTTGTCATTTTTCTCTCATTAGACATGAGTCGCATGTGTCAAATGATTCACAATCAATTGATATAAAAATTCCATCTTTATGGAATTTTCCATGCAATTTAAGTCTGAGTGACACAACTGACAATGTCATAGATAGGTATTTTCACCTGCATCTGATTTTTGCTTTTTGGTACTTATGTTGTAAACACCAAATGTTTGATATAGTCATTACTAATCACAACATTAGCTAACATTTGTACCAAAAGAACTCACAGTTCCATCCTTTTTATCTTTCAAATACTTTAGGCATTTTCTCTTCTAGTGACCCTTGGTATGGTAGTAGAAACAATCATGGTCAGTAGCTACTTTAGCTTTCTCAGAAATGTTCTTAGGTTGGGTAACTAGTTTACCCTTCCATTTTGTGTTCTTCTGCTGTCCAGATGCCCCCCTTTTTTAACCCTTTTCCCTTTTGGACCATCAAGATCTCCTTCTTGTTGCCCATAGTTAGATTTTGCTCAGCGGTCTTAAGCATCCTATGCAACTCTTCAAGCGTTTTTACAACTCCGTTCATATTGAAGTTTAGCTTGAACTGAGTAAATCCATCGTGCAGAGAATGAAGTATGATGTTTGTAGCCAACTCTTGACTATAGGGGTGGCCAAGTCTCTCCATGTTTTCAAAATGACCAATCATTTCAAAGACATGAGGACCAACTAGCTTGCCTTTCTCAAGTTTGCAATCAAGTATTGCCTTATGAGTCTCATACCTCTCCATCCTCGCTTGTTCCTGAAACATAACTTTCAAGGCACGAATGATGGTGCAAGAATTCATCTTTTCGAACCTCTTTTGAAGACTCAACTCCATAGAAGCCAGCATAAGACATGTGACAATCACTGACTTATCTTTGATTTATTTTTCCTGATCCTTCTCAGCTTGAGTAGAGGCATCAGTCAATTTTGGGATTGGGGTTTCAAGTACACTATCTTTTCCTTCAGACCTGGGAACAATTCTCAGATTTCTTTCCCAATCGAGGAAATTATTGCCGTTCAACTTATTCTTCTCAAGAATTGAACACAAATTGATGATGGTTGGGTTATCGTTTCTGTTCATGATATCTACAACATAGAACATGCAAAATATGAATCATGTTTGTCATGCAAAAACTTAAAATTTAAACATGCTTTAAATGTAAATAAGCTAATGCCATTTTATCCATAAAATAAATTTCCCTTTGAATAAAATGATTCCAAGATCCTATTACAGATAAGACATTAGCGTGCTTTGGCACTACCCTAACTCTTATGTGACAAGGTAAGTAACTTTTGCTAGTTATAACATTTATAACTCTTGGTTGATAGATCACATCTTATGTAAATATATCCCATGCCTCAAAATCCAAAACTTTGTCTTTTGATCTTTTATTGAGTAGAACCAATTCAAGGCTATAAATCCCTTATATAGATTTACCCGTACTATCCCAAGGTCAAAGCATGGACACCTTGCTTTGGCAAAACCTATCCATCAAATTCCAAGGGCCTCATAGGTTATGAATTGGAAAGGCATACTCTCAATTTTCTTTTAAGGGAAGTAGGTTTGTCATGCAAGTCTAATTATCAAGTGAACAAACAACATAATCAAACATGCAAGCATAAACCGAAACACATGCACAAAAATAAATTGTGATCCTAGTATGGCCCCTAATGAAAAGAAAACCAAAAAGATAAATCTTCAAGGTTCTTCTAGCTTCTTGGATCCTCATCCTTGATTCTCCTTTTGGATCTCCATCCTAGAATTGCCTTTTGGATCTCCATCCTTGAATCTTGTAACATCTTCTTTTGTACAATGTATAAATAAATTTACTTTCAAAAATTAATTACAAAAATACATAACGATACGCAGATCGTGTACAAAAATACATAACGATACACAGATCGTATTTATATGCTACTTGGGCCATACTAGTCACCGCATCCAATAATATCAAATATTAAATAAATATTAATCACAATTAATATAATATCAAAATATTAATCAAATTAATATAAATAAAAATAGAATATTGATCATATTAATAAACTATTTAACTCAAATCAATTAAATTATCTAATAAAATAATTAATTTAATATTCTTGATATTTAATTCAAAATTAGCAATCATATAGATGGAATAAATTTTATGGTAACTTTTACCTTGTATAATTGGATAGAAAATTTTTATTAGGGATAAGATATCTACCATATCTAATTAAGGTAATTTAAGATTTTACACTAAAGTCATAAATATCTTCCATAACCCTAATTCCACCTCCATCAACTCCCACTTAAATTTTGTAACAATTACAAACTTTTAAGATGATAAATCTCATAAAACTTTGAGAAATTAATGTATGAATCAAATTCACACAAAATTTGTCAACTTTTATGCACCAAAATCATGAAATTCCCAATTTCATAAATTTAAATCAACTTGTACTTTCATAAAATCAAATATTTCATAGTTTATACAAAAAAATCATATCTTTCGTATAAATTGTACCAATTGATTTGACCGATCGATTCCAAACCAACTATTATATATCGAAAGGTGAATTGATGCTTACCTACTAGGTAGCACAATTCCAATCAATTCAAGTTGATTCACGTAATGAATTGAAAATATTGAGAACAAAGTCCAAACATCCATCGAATTCAAATTATTCACGTAATCAATTCAATTGTTATCGGAATCAAATTCCGAACATCCATCGAATTCTTTGTATCGGAACAAAGTCCGAACCCGTATAAATTCAACACATTCAGTTTATCAAAATCGTATTGTAATCATACAAATTATTCCATATATCAAATATATTGCTAAATTGAATCAAAATTAACAAGAAAATCAATCGATCATATCAACTGATACCACTGTAGAAAAATTAGATGCGCAGCGGAAGGGTAGAAAACTATTTTCTAACATTTAATTCGGGATCTCATGCATGAATTGATATGAACAATATAGAGGGAAAAAGGCGTACCTTTCTTGTGCGGAACCTTGATTCGAAATCACCTTTGGAGAAAAGAGCCTCAAGCGCGACTCCTCTACTTGGTCCACACGAGCACGGGATTGGATCTCCTTGTCTCCGTTTGCTAGAACGAATGATCGAAGGATTGCAACTCACACCCTACGGGTTAGGGAGGCTAGCGATTTGTGGTGGGAGAAGTTTTGGAGACACACGTACAATCCAATATTAGGTTAAGACTTATTCTCAATAAGTCTCCTTATATATTGTAGAAACTAGGTCAACTTATTCCTAATAAGTCACCTTTATCTTTTATCTTCTATCCACAAACTATATCAACAATAATAACTTATTATTATTATTAATCAATTATCCAATTCCTAATACTCTTTGTGTGTGACCTTATAGGATCCTCAAAGCACTATAATTACCTAAATTATTCAGATTAAATATAATTTAATCTATAAATTATAGTTGGCAGTAGATTAAATATAATTTAATCTATAAATTATAGTTGGCTTCTAGCAAAGCACTATAATTACCTAAATTATTCAGATTATAAATCTCCATTTTAATCCAATTATATCATTAGTATTTTACACATCAATTAAAGGACACCAATTCCTTCAATTTCAATTGAAAAAATAAGAAAGTCTTTACAAACACAATAAAGCAAAAGCAAGGATTAGCGATGTTATTCGAGCCGATCGAGTCGAGTTTGACATATTCATGTACTACTCGTTCAAGGATTGAGGGTTTTCTTCGAGCCAAACGAGCCGAGCTTGACATATCAGGTTCGACTCGTTCAAGATCAAGCCGAGCCTGAGCTCGAGCCTAAATTTTATTCGAGCTTTGTTTTAGGTTCAAGCTCGGCTTTTGAGCTCATCAAAATATTTGAGCTCGGGCTTGATTATCCAAATGAGTTGAGAACTGAGCTCGTTTATTCGGGCTAGATAGGCTCGTTTCAGCTTCTTCGTGTACAGTTAAAAAAAAATCAGTTGCAATTAATCAAGACAAGCATCAATTTGTCGTGAGAGAAAGCGCAATTTTTGTTGGGTAGTTGAAAGGGGCAGACCAGCAATTCATATAGATTAATCAAGACATGCAACAAATTCAAATCGAACCCTATAATTCAGAATTTCTGAACTTGCCATTGTTGGGCAATTGAAAGGGGCAAACCTCAGCAGAGGGTGACTTTGCAAGAGACCGAGAGAGAAAGTAAAGGCGTCACCGAGTCAGGGAGACCGTTGAGTCAGGAAGTCACCGTCGGTGAGTCAAGGAGTCAGTGTCGCCGAGTCGGTGAGTTGCCATAGCCGAGTCGGGGAGATTTGAGAGAGGGTAGAGGGGGAAGGGGTCGCTATGTCGGGCAATTGTTGTCGTCGTCGAATCGGGGAGTCTCTTCACTGATTCAGGGAGAAATCAAATGAATTTTGATTGTCGCCATAACAAAGTAAAACAAAGATCGAAAAAGGACACAACGAAACGCAGTTCGGGTAAAATCCTACTCTGCGAGATCTCAAGAGGGGAGATCTGGTCCAGAGTTCACTATGTTGCAAGAGAAGGTTACAAGCTAAGCACACGAGACAGATCACCAAAACTAGCAATCTATGGAGCCTCAAAACAGAGCAAGAAAATACAAAAAGAAAGTAAGAGGAAGAGATGCCCCCTGAAGGCAACCGGGAAGTTTCTCACGGAGGAGGAGCTTCACAACCTCCGTGGAGGCTCGTCGGACCAACGTCTTCACTCATTGCTCACACCAGAGCTCTCTCTTTTTCTGAGGCTAGGGTTTCCTAAAATGAGGCTCGAGGAGTACTATAGCAGATGAAAGGCTTATATAGCCCCGATGATTAGGGTTACATAAGCCTCCCTCCAACGACTCCAAATAAGTAGGCCAAAGTTGAGGAGAGATGGGCTCAACACTTTGGGCCGGATCTGTCTCTCCATCAACATAAGCCCAATGAGCTATAATTTAAGTGTTAGATTATACACTTAAAACACATATACATCAAGTGGTATCCTCATGGATAAGTCAACCAAACTTAGACAGATATAAATATGTCCAAAGGGCGACTTCAACCTATGAGATGTCCAACCTCAGTATAGTGTATGTATAATCTAACCACTTAGAACAGAACCAAAGGCTACCAAAATTTAAGTGTATATAACCACTCAGTATAGTGTATGTTACAAGTTTAGCTTTACATTTAACAATACAGCAGAGAGAGAGAGAGAGAGAGAGAGAGAGAGATGAGGGGTGACGGTGAGTAAGTGGGACTGCTAGAGTTAGAGGTCGTTTCCGCTTGAAAATTGGAATTAATGTGAATGGCATCACCAGTCACTAAGGGAAATTTCATAAAATTGCCAAGTTAAACGAGCATTTGAGCTCAAACTTTGTTCAAACTCAGATCGTTTATGAGTTTTGAACGATCTCCGTGAATTGAGCGGGATGGGCCAACACCGGCGACGATGCAAAAGGGCGAGGTACGGGATCACGTCCAACGCACCTCCGATCACAATTCCATTCACCTCCACCGCACCTCCGGTTGTTGGATCACTGACTGTCCACCCCGCATTTGCCGTCCGTTGGATCACTTCCCTTCCTCACTTGATTCTCTCTCTGACTTTTTACGGTTTGTGTGGTGGGGAGTTATTAAGATTGGTTAGGGTTTTGATGGATATCACACGCTATTAGTTGAGGGTGAGTGTTTTTATTTAATTTACAATTACATCAATATATTGGATTAATCTTAGCCATCTAATTTCCCTTGACCAATAGCCTAGATTTATTAAAAATTTAACATAGGGAAATTCCGCTTGGTGTCCTTGAGGTTTTGACAATTCCGCTTGGTGCCCTAAGGTTTTATTTTGTCCGGATGGTGCCCCTGAGTTTTGCCAAAAGTCCACCTCATGCCCAAAACTTATATTTTAACTTTTTTAAATCAATAAAATGGCCCATTATTTTTCCTTATTTCACAAGACCCCCTTTATTTTTAACAATTAATAAAATTACCTATTATTTAACTAAATCCAACATAAAAGTGAAAAGAAAAACACCTTATATATTTTTTTCAATAAAATCACACATAATTTCCAAAATTTTAGCAAAAACTCACCCATTGTTACAAAAAAATTTAGAAGAAAATCAACTTTTATTTTTAACATTACACAAAAGATTCATTATTTTTAATATTTTGCAAAAAAATCTCATTATTTGTCAAACATTGTACATACATAACATACCACACATTATTTATGAAAAAATTGCATCAATCCATCCTCACATTTTTTGAAAAAAAAAAATTGACCTATATATTACAAAAAGGAAAAAATCATAAAACCATACTTTTGATAAAAAAAAATTTTCCTTTATTCTAATTGAGTATTGGGTAAAAAAAATCCACCCTTTATTTTTTACATTACTTTTTCAATAAAATTCTAATCGAGTATTGGGTTAGATTGATCAATTAGGATGGTTCATGCTGGGTCAACTCGATCCGATCCGACATTTTCGGGTCAGGTGAAACCCAAAGACCCGATTTTAAAAGAAAATGATAATTATAATGTATTTCTTTCTTATACAATGAACTATTGTGGCTAAATATTAAACTGAAAAAAAAATTCTGGGTTTACAAATTGAACCGAAAAAAATATACTACCAAAATATTGAGCCACCATATGATCAACCGCATTTACAATTGTTAAAATTTAGTGAATTATAGGTTAAATATTATTTTGGAAAATAATAGGTGTTAAATATTGTTTTGGAAAATAACGAGTGTTTTTATTTTATTTTTTCAAAGTATGGAAACTATCATTTGTATGATTTTAAAAACCGTAATGATTTTGTTTTAAAAAATTTGGAAGAAGTGTGATTTTGTGATAAAAGTTTTGGAAATAATATGCGATTTTGTTGAATTTTAGAAATAAAGGTGATTTTTTCAATTTTATCTTGAATTTAGATAAATAATAGGTAATTTTATTCATTGTTAAAAGTAAAAGAGGTTTTGTGAAATAAGAAAAAATAATGGGCCATTTTATTGATTTAAAGAAAGTGAAAATATGAGTTTTGGGCATGATGCGGACTTTTGACAAAACTCAGGAGCACTATCCGGACAAAATAAAACCTTAGAGCACCAAGCGGAATTGTCAAAACCTCAGGGACACCAAACGAAATTTCTCTTTAACATATTTCACCCTCTATATTTATATATCCGATTTATATTTGCTATAAAAGCTTATTAGACAAATGGGAAATTGATAAAGACTAGATAATCATCATCACTACGATTGTTTCTTTATTGGCTGTAACAACCTGCTATCGTTTTTTTTTCTTTTTAATGACTCGCCTAATTAAACATCCAAATTATAGGTTTTATTAGGTAAATTTGAAGGGAAAAAATGTGGAAAATAAAATGTGTAATTTAGGATTTTGTAGATGAAATATACAATACAATGAATTGAAAGACAAACAAAATGCCGTCAATTGGTGGGTTGCCCGAGTGGTTAAGGGGGAAGACTTAAGATCTTCTGCACATAAGTGCGCGTGGGTTCGAACCCCACATCCACCACCATTGTTTGGTTCTTTTTTTTTTTATGATTTATTTATTTTCATTTTTTAACTATGCTATTTAAAGCATTATTTAATTATTTTGTAACTCAAATTGTTTTTATTTTTCTATAAAAAAATTGTATTTATATTTTTTTTATTGCTTTATTCATTTGTTATGTTATGAATTAAATTACAAACAATTTTTTTTTCTACGTCGTGTTGAAAACATACATGTCAGATATATTATGGTGTGATTGTACATACAGATTATGTGTGGTGTATTAATGTGCGGGCGAACTTATGAGAGTAAGACAATACCCCGATCACACCATTGTTTGGTTCTTTTTTTTATGATTTATTTATTTTCATTTTTTAACTATGCTATTTAAAGCATTATTTAATTATTTTGTAACTCAAATTGTTTTTATTTTTCTATAAAAAAATTGTATTTATATTTTTTTTATTGCTTTATTCATTTGTTATGTTATGAATTAAATTACAAATAAATTTTTTTTTCTACGTCGTGTTGAAAACATACATGTCAGATATATTATGGTGTGATTGTACATGCAGATTATGCGTGGTGTATTAATGTGCGGGCGAACTTATAAGGGTAAGACAATACCCTGATCACACCATTGTTTGGTTCTTTTTTTTTATGATTTATTTATTTTCATTTTTTAACTATGCTATTTAAAGCATTATTTAATTATTTTGTAACTCAAATTGTTTTTATTTTTCTATAAAAAAAATTGTATTTATATTTTTTTTATTGCTTTATTCATTTGTTATGTTATGAATTAAATTACAAACAATTTTTTTTCTACACGTAGAAGTGTTGAAAACATACATGTCAGATATATTATGGTGTGATTGTACATGCAGATTATGCGTGGTGTATTAAACCTTCACCATTTTTTTTTATTTTTTTTCAGTGGACAAATAATGTGCGGGCGAACTTATAAGGGTAAGACAATACCCTGATCATCCTAGCGGATGATGTTACATAGATCTCTACTAATAGGGAGAGTCGAAATATTACAGTTATAATTATTTCTAGCTATGTAATCAACCACTCTATTTGTTTTTCAGAAGCAATGTTTGAATTCGATGTGGTCAACGTATCTTCAGCCGATCGATCATCTCTAGATAGTGCGATATTTCCCATTTGATCTTGGTCCTATCATTAAAAGCTTGAACTACTTCCAAGCAGTCCCCTTCGATGATAACATTCTGCAAGTCTTTGTTTGCGGCTAGTTGCATACCTGCACAGAAAGCATAAGCTTCTATTTGGAAAGCAGTAGTAATACATGTCTCCTGTTGAAATATGTCCATAACCCTTCCATTCCAATCTCTAATACCCCCCCCCCCCCCCCCCCCCCCACTTGGCAGAAGCCAATGAGTTTTACTGAGTCATCCACATTAATTTTATAGATAGCCCTAGGTTGTTTACACCATTCTGAATTTTGCATTCTCTTCATTGCGTGTTCCTTCTTATTTTTGTCATTTGTTTTTGTTGTTGCATGGTTCCACTCTGTAAGGTTACTAATAATTTTCTGAGTAATGGAAGCCATTAACTCTATTTTTTTATTAAATATTAAACTATTTCTAGTTTCCCAAATAGTTTGCCAGCAACACAACTCTTCAAATTGGGAGGTTCCATGTCTTACCTGGATGGTGTCTTTTATTGTGGTGTGGGTGTCGAGCATGCATAGGAAAGTTTTACCCACTGTTTGTTCATAGTTTGAGATAAGCGATCTTGTGAAATGAAAATTTAAAAATAGATGATTACTATCCTCATCACCACCATTACAAAGATAGCATTGGAAATACACTTTTATTAATATATTTATTCAATCTTGCTTTTGTCAAAAGTCTATCAATAACTAATTTTCATAAGAAATTCTTCATTCTTGGTGGGATTTTGGTCTTTCAAATCCAGTTAAATTCAGAGAGGCTCTTCCGAAAGTCTTCTCTCTCGTTGATTTCCTCTTGTTTTCTCTTCTTTGTTACTTAGTAGGGAAAGCTAATTGTTAATAGAGTGATTTCATCTATATTTAATTTATAATTCATTAATTAAAATTAAAACAATTCATTCTCTATTTTTTTATACAAAATTTATTTTACTTTCCCTCGTCTTTATTTCATTACCTAATTTTAATTAGCATTAAAGTAATCATATCTCCTATCATTTTCTAATTTTTAAATTTATACCTATAAATTTTGGCTCTTTCCTATACATTAATTGACCAGTTCAATACCCCACTATATCAATTTTTTAATTTAAATAAATTTAATATTAATACTCATTCAATAAGTTAATTGCTTCCTTCCAATACTTCTTAAATATTACGTAATTAATATATAATTAAACAAAATTCTTATAATATATACTTATATTCTTTCAATTTTTTTAATTTAAATAAATTTTATATTAATACACATTCTAGTAATTAAGATCTATAATTCTAAAATAAACCAAAGGTTAAATCTAAATAAATCTCATAATAATATATTAATTTATTAAACCCAAATAACTTCTTTTGGAAAAAACTGTGTCGTGGGAATACATAATTATAATTGAATATTTAATTTTTATAGGCATAAACGATTTGATCTTTTATCATATAAATATAATATAAACTTTAGCCAACTTATTATTTTAACTTTGTGAAGCTTCCATATCTTATGCAATAGATGTTTTTTTTTTAAATATGGAATATGGATTGAATTAGATTGAAGATAGAAAATTGTAAAAAAAAAATATATGTTATTTTAATATATGCGGAGTACTATATACTACATATTGATTAAGTGCATGATATAATTCTTTTTAATATAATTATTATCCAAATATTAAAAAATTAGGTAAAATCTTTTCAAAATATATCTATATCTAAAAAATGGAAAAACTATTGTCCAAATTAAGGCAGAGAGATAAATTTTTTAATTGGCTAATATGTACTACTACAATGAAAAAGAAAGTATCATATGACATATGTCACATGTGACTTCTTCTTTATATAATAGATCATCCCACTAACTCAAAGTTCAAACTAAAAAAAAAATTAAAAAATACTTACGTTCAATAATGTAAGTTGTTCTTGTTTTGAGCTCTGAGTTAACTCAAAGTTCAAACTAAAAATAAAAATAAAAATTACTTACGTTCAATAATGTAAGTTGTTCTTGTTTTGAGTTGTCAATATTATATGTCAATATTACGTATACTACTATTTATACATATTTTTAAAAAAATGATTAAAATATATAAATTATCAACTCCTTTTAGTAATTTTTTTTTTCGCTACAAGAACATCTACAATGTTCGAGTTCCCAAAAAAAAATTATATCCTTTCCTTATTCATCAAACTCACTTTTCATTCATTTTATTCTCAACTTTTTTCAAGTCATTTCTCAATTTTCATAGTAGTTGGTAGGGGTGGGCACAAATCCCGCAAATCCCGGTCCCGTCCCGATCCCGGTGGAATTTAGGACAAAATAGTGAATCCCGTCCCGATCCCGTCCCGCAAAATTTATGCGGGACGAAACGCGGGACGATCCCGGTGGGATCCCGCAAATCCCGTCCCGTCCCGCATATAATAATAATAATAATAATTTTTATAATAATAATAATATTATTATAATATTATAGAATAATAATATATTATTAGTATTATTATTTTGAGCAAATATTATATCATATTATATTTTTTTCTTGTAAAATATACTACCAATAAAAATAAGTAATAATAATATTATTATTTCTTGTAAAGTATAATTATTTATTATTATTGTTATTATTATTCTTGTAAAGTATACTTATTTTATAATAATAACAATAAAAATAAGTAATAATAATAATAATATTATTATTATGATTATTATTCTTGTAAAGTATACTTATTTATTTATTTATTTATTTATTTATTATTATTATTATTATTATTATTATTATTATTATTATTATTATTATTATTATTATTATTATTATTATTATTATTATACTCATTTAGAGCTACAAGAGGCAAATAGCTAAATACGGTATTCTTCCCAACTATCAATTGATAATGAGACAGTATCTGGCGAATCTCGTCTCGATCCCTTTCCGTCCTGATCTAGTAAGATAATGTAGCCAAATATGTTGAACATTATAATTAATTATACAATCATTGTATGAATTAATAATAGTATAATAATAATAATAATAATAATAATAATAATAATAATATTGAATAATATAGTTGAGAAGAATACCGTATTCAACATATTATACAAATTAATGAATTATGAAAGTATTTTTCATTTTGCAAATTTATATAATATTTTATTATTTTTATTTGCGGGACAAGGCCCGTCCCGTCCCGTCCAGACACCATCCCGTCCCGAAAAAAAAGTGTCAATCCCGTCCCGATCCCGTCCCGTAAAAATTTCGCGGGACGAGTCCCGTCCCGGCTCAATCCCGTCCCGTCCCGTCCCTAGTAGTTGGGTTCCCAATAATCCATCTCACCTACCTTTTACATATCTCATAATTTTTTCCGATGCGGATCCTCCGGTTGACAATGGTAGTCCATTTCATACTCCATTCATTCTGATTGGTAGAAGTTTATTTAAATATAGCTTTAATAATTGATAAAATGAATAAAAAAATCCACTTCATCCAATCAAAATGAATGGATCATAAAATGTACTACCATTATTGACTAGGAAAAGACGACACAAGACTAGGAAAAGGCAAACCAGTTCCAAGATGAAGAAGACTAATAACATAAAAGGACTTGCGATGAACAAAACATATTGGAAACGACCGATGTGAGGCACGATCAAATTCAATTTTTTGATTTGATTTTATTATTTAAAATAGCAAAGGCAACCCGATTCATATTGGATTTTTAAAGTATGGAAAACAAACTGCACTAAAATCAAAGGGGACTCACCCTCGGTGATCAACTCCATCAACGGAAAGTGGAAATGACAATGAAAAATCGAGAAGATAGTTTCTGGTTCACTTATCCTCTTTCCAGTCAGTTTCAAACACATGTTTTGAGAGAGCAACATGGTTGGCGAGAACCACTGAGGTCTTTGGGACTTTAGAGGATGGACTCGGAAAAAATAAAATAACTTGGATTGAGATTGTATAGATATTAAGTTATAGCTTAAATGCAACACAAAAACACAGCACAATGATAACTTGAACATAAAACCAAAATATGACAATCACCTCACACAAACACCAATGCTTTCTGAGATTTCCCACATTTTATTCATCTTATAGCAATTTATTTCTACACAACGAAAACTCAATTGACTGCAAAAACAGCAACACACATAATCCACAGCAAAATGTTGCTTGATCCTTGGAACAGGCAAAGTCTCTCCTTCCAAAATTTTGCTACCACTTTGGTCTTCTGCCATCTCTGCACAATCCAGTTGTGTATAATGTAATGTAACTGTACACAGTACACTGCCGGGATCCCGATGTCGAGGCTCAGGGTCTTCAATCTCAAGTGACTCGTTCTACAAGAATTAGAATCTCTGTGACTTTGTGAAATGTTCTGATACCTACCTGTCTCTCTAGTATTTCCATCAATTTACATTGATCTGGTGCCGAAGTCGTACCCAACCCTCCAAAATTAGCTCAAAATTTTGGGTCAGTGCTTTTAACTAGAAGTAGCTATCATTTATGGAAAGTTGATCAAAAGCATCAAAATTTGCCTTCAACCCAACAAACTGGCTTCCAACCTGAGCACAGCCAGCTTCCGGCCACTTGCAGTGTCCATCACTCGTGCGCAATGGGCAAACAGACTCGCATATTCTGGCATATGTGTCACTTGGGATATCATCCTCGGCCATGACTGAGATTGACACAGAAAGATCTGACTTATCCACGTGTTGATATGCTAACTCGGATTCCCTTCTTGAGGGGGAATAGATTGATTTCTGAGGAGAACCCACAGGATATCTCTCAATGTCGACGCTAGTGTCCCCACTGCTGGAGAAGTGAATCCTGCAGCCAAGTGATTGTACTGCGCGCTTGATGGCCGTGTTTTCCTTGCTGGCCTTCTTTGCCAAGTTCTTAGCAGAGCTGCTTACTTGCTTCTCTTTCCGTAATTCATGATTTAAAGATTCCATAGTAGCAGAGGCTTCCTTTGTCTTCCTTTCTGCCATATCTTTAGCCTGCTAGCAAACATTCAATCCGAAGAGTAATTAAAACAGCAGATATTAAACATGAGGAGTTCTCACCATGTTTAAACTTTGAAGCTATTCCATAGTATCCCTATAAAAAAATTATCTATTCATTTTCCGAAATGGGAGAGGTTAGTGACTAAGAACATTTACCTTCTGCAGTTCAGAGAACTTATTAACCATGCTCCTACAATTAGTTTCAACGTCCACTGCTACAACTTCTTCAGGACAAGCCCAACGGAGGTGAAATTGGGGCCAAAGTGTAGGAGCTAAAGCTGCAGCTGGAGGTAATAATGGACCATCATGCTTTGGAAGATCGTAGAAGATATTGTAATGCGCATGAGAACGGTCCCCCGAGGAGCGCAAATCAGTCAGATAACTCCACAAACATCCACATGCATCAGAAAGTGCCAATTGTTCCCGTTCCATTTCACTAAAAATTCATCGAAGAAAGTAAGGAAAAAGATGTACATAAAATGCTATTTATGAATAAAGTGCACTAGCGATCAAAACACTTCAATGGTTGTTTTCTCTTGATTAAAGCAAAGACCACAGCAAACATATACTAACAATACTGAAATGTTGATGGCACAGAACAATGTTCCAATGTTGACCATGCACGTCCGAATCAAATTAACCTTTTCACGATTCAACACCAAAGACCTTGGCAGTGCAGAATTTTAGAAAAGCGTTATGATTGATGTGTGCTATTGAGCATCATTTCTACGTCCTAGTCCTTGATCAAGGAAGTGATATTTCTCACACCCAGAAACATAAGAAAACGTAGAGGAGAGAAAAGAATCCACACTATAGGTGCACAGCTAGCATTCTTTACACAGGAATTTACCTGTTGCATAAGAAGTTTCCAAAGCGGCACGAAAGAACGGAATCCAAGAAATCAACCAGAAAAACCTGGATCCAGAAAAACAAATGAGTCAAATGACAAATTCCTCTCAAAATTGTGCAAACGATTAATCTGCTTGGCATCGCTTGATAACTTACCGATGAAAACTCAAACGCAGAGGGATACATCCGTAACAATTGAGAAACACAATCGATCCACTGCATCAAGAGATCATATTAGCATTACAATACTGAAATATACTCGGATAAACTTGCTAAACTGATAAATCTTGATTGGATTTTACTCTTGTCAAACGAAATAAGCATATTGCAAAACATGAAAACAAAGAGAGGGAAAATTAGCATAAAATTCATATATCAATAGCTTCTAATTCATTCAATCAACCCCTGGGAAGCATTTCAATTAGGAAAGGAAACTTATTGTGCATAATAAATGATATTTTTTCTGCAATTTTATGATAGAGATGTCCTACTTTCTTGAGCACAATTTTTTCGAAGGGCAATGAATTCCTGAGCAAAAATAAGTTAAGAACTGTTTTTTTTTGGACTAGGCCCCGTCTCTGCTCACAAAAAAAATATTGCTTCAGTCGAGATACTCAAAACTAGTCATCCTTTCCAACTATTTTGGAGCTCAAGGAAAGATTGTGCAAAGGCCAGGCGAAGTTCAACCAAATTCTACAGGTAGTTCAAAAAGAATCTGATGTTACAGGGGTTCAAGACTATGTTCAAAATTAATATCTGGAATCCACGGCCATTCTTTTTGTTGAGAATAATGCATAGAGAGTTATCTGATTCGACCCAGGAAGAGCAAGTATTAGAGCCCCAAACTACCTGCAAAAAGATGGGAGAGTAATTGTGTGAAGTCTGAGCATGTGATGAACTGGATGCTGGAGGCACAAATGAACCTGACTGCTGCCTTGTGGGTGGTGATGGAGTGATACTTCCTGTAGAAGCCTGCCGGTTTAACTCATAAGGCCCACTTCCCGGTACGGTCGGTGTTGCCATTCGGTCTGAAAAGGGATGCCCAAATGCAAGCCAGTCTTTTTCCACCAGTGCCTATCCAAAATATTACAAGCTCTTTATTAGAATGCCATGTTAGGGTACAGCTCTTTTTGAGAATGCCAACTTAGGATACGATTGATTAAGTATATATTTGAGGGGGGGGGGGGGGGGGGGGGGGGGGGGGGGGAGCAAAAATGTGCAGGTGTCCAAGTTTCATCATCTCCAAAATTCTGCTTATTCTCGGTAAATGGTAACAGATCACTATTCTCTACAACTTGTTTGTGCATTTAGTAAGCATTGAAAATATCTACATGCTGGAATGAAAGTGAAAAAGTAATCCATACCTGAAAACCTTTAAATGTTCTGTAATATGGATCAAGCAACAAACTAGCAAGTGAAACCAGCTGAGTTGTTCTGTCCCATCCATCACTGCACAAATATTTTTAATAACTCTCAAGATGCAGAAATAATCCAAGCCAATACAAAAAAAAAAGGCTGCTCAACACCAAACTATAAGAAACCTTAGAACTTTCATAGCACAGAGAATGTCTTTTAAGGCATAGAGATTGGGATTCATCTCAGCGAATAAACAATATGCTAATAAACAAATTCCTGAGACAACCAACCTGGGACTCTAGGAGAAGAAATGGGCTGAAAAGTTTCTCTAGAGGGAGGCTTCGTAAAAGTCTGAAAAAGATGACTATTCTTTGACTATGCTAGTTTCAAGAATATACATTCAGAATTTTGGTCATATGTATCTGTTTTGAGAAAACTCATAATAGTTACAATTTCAAAGGAGATATAGCATTTTAATAATTCTTTGAATAGACAAGTGAAACTTGATAGTTAATATTATTAACATCCAGATGCTTCACTTTACTTCCCTTCAAAGTTCTACTAGCAGTAAGCCTTGAACATCTATCAGAGGTTCTGTACATAAAGCTTAACCATAACAGAAAAAGGCTGTTCAATAGATCTAAACATCATCATACAGTATTAAATTTATTCTGAGCAATAAGCTTGCAGTAAGAAACCCTTTGTGCACATATAGTTAACTTCGCCCCTGACCTTATCCACAACCATGATCTCTTCAACAACGAAGATATCCTTGGTCCAATATGTGCCATAAAATATTGTACATGGAATCTTTGGTCCCCATACTCCCACAGAAATGTCATGATCACAAACCATGTAGAAAATTATTTGCACAAAAGAATAATAGTTTCGTACCTACAATGAACAAGCACTGATGCAGCTTCCTTTGCTATACGTGCAGCAATCCAAGCTGAACCAGCCAAAACACTCTGAACATGTATTAACCAACCAGTATCTCCTAAAGTTGACACTGAAGCAGACATACTGCTAAGATTGCCTCCTCCCCATGTCCATCCACCATTCCTCTGTGAACGGAAAGAAGACAATGAATAGTCAATTACCAACTCAAGTAGCTTGATCTTACACACTGAATGCTTGCTCAGTTGGTACTTGGCATTGTCTTTTGCCCTTAATATGAGTTGACAGCATATTTATGGACATGCAAAAGTGAAAACTGTCTGCTCCTGATTTCTTACCATGTATGGTTAATTATTATGGCATGGGCAACCAGTTACATTTAGGCAAGAAAAATTAATAGATGGGACAAACTAACGAAATATTTCAGGTTTTTCTAACTAAAACTCACAAAGGAGATAACATCAGCCACAATTAACTTTATAATTAATGACACCGCAACTATGTCATTTAATCATTTCTACATTTCATAGCTGTTCAATCATTGCTAACAAAAGTTTGACTGATTCAAAATAAAAATAAACACATGAAAAAACATACTATACTAACAGACTACCAAATGCGGAAATCCTACAGATTTCACATTGAAGTTTTGTTCAGCTCAAGCAAGAAACCACATTTGCTAAAGAAGCGTGCATGCATTCTATCTGCTGTGATTGTTCAAGAATCAAGAGTATCCCAAAAATGCATCCCATTTGTTTAAAAGCCTTTTTTCCTCGTGAAGAAAAAACTAATTTAAGCAACAAAGATCAATACAAGATGTTATGAGACCTAAACCAGAGCCAGAAATAGAAAATCCCAGACTGTTCTGTACTTCTGTCTCACATTCTCACCCCATCACCAAGTAACTCCTCCAAAATATAGAATGTATGAGCAAATAGAGCATTAATGTCCTCTTATGAGAAAATAAGTTTTTGTTTCATTATCTAAAAACTCAAGGAGAAAATCCTCAAGATCTGAAAAACCTACAAGGAATGAAGACGTTCCATCTGATGATGTTGTCCCATAAGTGTCCAAATATTCTCTGAGTCGAGCCAAGCTTTCCCTCATTGCATGTATGTTGTCAATTCCAAAGAAAACTATCTGAAATGTAGCATTGCAGAACTAGTAAGTCGTGAAATATATATTAACAAGTCTATAAAATGTCATCCATCTGAAGTAGTAGATAAACCTCTGACTGAAAATAATGAGCGGACGACTCTGAACCACCTCCCATCGCACCATTAGCCAGAGCATTTTTCCTCGGTCTTGCATCAGCAATATATAACTTCCTGAAAATAAAATTGATTTCTAATAAATCAGCTGAAGGCTGATGGAGCTGCAGCGATTTATCGAGCTAAATCATCAAATCATTGTATATGTACTCGTATTGAATAAAAACACTTGCTAATGCAACAGTGCAGTTCCTTAAATAGGTAATACCAGCAGCCAGATGTGATAATTGAGTTATACGTAATCAGAAGTCTAAAAAAAATGCATATTTCCCCAACCAGGTGAAGAAGAACACATCCAACACACGCTAACTGAAATAAGTAGGAAATGGAATAGGCCTAGGAGGATAGGACACTTATGTTTGAGGCATAAGGGAAGGTGCTTTGTGCTTTTGCTATAAATGACATGCAGCCTAAAGGACAAAACTTGCTCAAGGACTCCCACACAAGTGCGTAGATTGTCCCGAAATTAGTAAACAATAAATTGATGATATTGAAAACAAAGAGCAGTCTGATGAAGGAGGATTTTTAGAATAAAATTAGGGTTTTCTATTTTTTAGGTTTTTAGGTATTTTAGGAATTCATATCTTTTATTTCCCATATTTTATCTTTTCTTAAGATAGACTTTAGTTTGCCTTGGCGCGTATTTTAGGATTTTCACCTTCTAGGATTGTTTTCTATCTTTCTACGGTTTGTTTCCTATATAATCACATGTAGGCTCGAGCCATAATCATTATTCATATTTCAATTGAAACTTTAGAGATGTTTTCTCTTTATCTCTTGGTGGATTCCAAGCCCCTTCCCGGTGGATTCCAGACATATTTCCTAGGGTTTCAACACATGCGAACCCTTTATCATCAAAGGCTCGCGCTTGCGTGGCTTCCACGACTTCCTACTGCGTCATAGTCAGTCCTCTAATTGTTAAATATTCTATAATTTTATAATTGGAAAATTTTATAACTAAATCATCAATAGCTTCTCATTCATCTCTCTGTAAGGTGCGAGAATTAAACGAAAACAGATGATTAGATATTTTAGCAAAAGGAAAAAAATGACTAGTCATAGGATAAAGCTCACAAACCTTTTCCTGTCCTTGGCCCCAGCAAGTTGGGTGCACATAGCGGCAACCAGCTTTTCATCTGTATTGCTGCAGCAATAAATAATAAATGAAAACATTAAGACAATATTTCAAAGGACGGAAAAATGCTCAAGATTTCAATTCAGGAATTAACAAAAGGTGTACTTGAATTTTAAATGGGGAAAGACGTATAGAATTACTTTCTCGTATTCATCATGAGACCTACTAATGGTTGAGAAGAACGAGCAAGAACTGCGCCAGTATCTGCACTTAAAACATACAAAAGTTTATATTACCAGAGACAAAGCAATATCATTACAATCTGCAGACAGGTGCATACCAGGGTGGCACCAGGAGATAGCAGGTAGACGAGATCTAGCACGGAAGGTTGATGCTTGTAGAACTTCATTATCACTAGCATTAGCAAGCACTTGAAGCAGTTATTTTCATAAATTTGGCTATGTAAATCAGAAAGTCACATAAAAGCATTTTGTCTGATGATAAAAGAAGCTGATGAGACCAAGAATCAATGGCATACCTAATGGATTTAGGAAAAATCAAGGCAAACGGGTAAGTTGAACACAAGTTGTACTTTGAATTTATGTTACTTATTCTCCAACGTCCGCTAGAGAGAGTAAATGACCCATGCTGAATCATCCGATCTGATGCCTGATAAGTGGAGCCCAATCCAAGAAGGCGAAAATATTCGTTCAGTAACCGCACCTTTGGATTGGTGCCGGCATATTTAGAAGCTCCACAGATAAAGGCATATAGATCCCACAATCTTGGGGGCCTTGTTGACCTCTGAAGTTCTTCAAACACAGCACGTCTCTGAATATTTTCCGAGCAATTAATCCATTAAAAAAGGAAATCTTTCCGAATCCAAACAACATTTACTATAAGAACTATCAGCAACGCTTCAACTAAGGTCTGAGGAGAAGAACATACAAAAAAGTATTGCCATACAAAAACCTAGTGGATCTATTATATGATAGGAAGTGCATACTGAAAAAGACAATGAATAAAGCAATAACTAGATGACCAAGGGATGAAAACAAAGCATCTTCTGCATCTAGGAAGTCACTGGCTCACTGAAATGTTTTATTCCCTATAGGTAAGGAAAGACTGTACTGTACACTACAATGGATCCAATAACAACAACAACAACAACAACCCACTACAATGGATCCAATAAAGAGGCGAAAATCAATATACATAAAAATCTCAAAATCACCATTTCAATCGTCCCAATGGACAGACCAGACACTTTAATTACACCGAGTAATGACAAAGTGTGAAGCCAAGTTACATACATTGTGAGGAAGGGATTAAACCACAAAATTTAGGATTAAAAAAAAAGGAAAATGTATGTGGGAAAAGTTGAAAACATAATTAACTGAGCAGAGTTGCATATAAAATTCGTAAAAAAAATAGTGACTTGAACTCAGCTACACAAAATACTTACACTGTTTATTCCAAAATGGTTCTAGCAGAAAAATTGGTTCGCTTTTATTGATTAAAACTTCAAAAGACTAAATTCACCCCTCTTTGAGGCTGCTTGTTCTCTCACCAGATATTTCTAAATGTAAAACTGCGAAATCGCAAAATGCAATCCGAACATAACCGGAGAAAGCATTTGGAAAATATAAACATTTATATATTGCTTGACAATAGAAATAAACAGAATCAGGGGTTCGACAAGTGGCATCAAACAAAACAGTCTTCAAGCAAACAAATGTTGGTTTACCTGCTTTGTTCGAGCTCGGAATCCAAAAACAATGATTCTCATATCCTTGCCTGCAGAAGATAATGCAATTGCAGTATGTAAGATGTGATCTGCTGAAGCAAGCAAAGCTTGTAATGATAAATTCTATCTACAATGAGCCAAATAAGTAGGCAAGAAAAGCATGCACTTTTAGAATGTATGGAATGCAAGAATACAACCTCATCTTGAAAGTTGAAAACACCAAAATTGTAGAATAACCACTTCACTATTGGTTTATATATATTTATCCTTTGTAAATAAAATGAATAAAAAAAAGAGAAAAAGAAAAGAACTTTACTATAGCCAAGAACATGTGAAGAAGGTATCTTCATTCAAAGAAAATTACTAAAAATAGAGAGAAGTTCCTCAGATCATCAGAGTGTAATAAATATGACACCATCCTTCCATATAAAAACTACATTAAACTTTGCAAATAATATCTTTTACCAACTGCTTGTACCCTAAACCAAGATGATTTAATTTTTTTATATGTGTAAAGACTATAATTTACCAAAACAACATTGTAAAGACAGATTTACATTTTAACCAATCACTCTCAACGAATGCGAGAGAAAATTTTGTACACAGATTCTACAAGGACAGAGGCATTACCAAAAACCTGGAGTAGTCGTTTTGACGATGATTTGTCTGACTGACGCGAGCCTGAGGGTTGCCTCACTACCTAGATACCAATTAAGAACAAGTTATGAGTTGCATGTATAAATCTTTAAGCTTACAGGTGAGTACCAGATCAAATGAACAAAATTTACTGCAAATAAATAAACAGTGTGAATTTCTTCTTGATGAACTCTTATCAGAAGCCAGAGGTAAGTCAGGTAACAGCTTGGAGAAAAACACATTTGTTCACCCATCAATAATATGAAGAATATTTGATAGTATCATTTATGATCCCCATCTTGAGCAATATTATTAACTCTTAAGACATTTGGGCCACATAAGATATTATTTCAATAAAGGTTCACCTTGTTTAACAGCTCAACACAAACACAACTATTCAACATTATTATGCTGATTTAAATGGTTGTAGGAAACAAATAAACACTAGCAGTGGTAGATGAAGAAAAAGGGCAAGGAATTCTACAGTTTTAAATATTTGACATGTGAAATCAATGATCAGGGGAAACACAAGCATTCTCATGTTTGTGGACATAAAGAAAAGTAAGTAAAACATGCCAGTTTGTTGAACTTCTCAATTGCTGCCAACGGTATTGTCCCAAGAGCTATTATATCCCTGGTTGTCTCACTCTTCAAAAAGCAAAGAGAATAAAATGCAGTTAGAAATAGAAGACTGTAAACATAATAAATCAAGTTTATTAACAGGAAATTCAGTATTGAAAATCCAGAGCACATCACATGAGGAAAAGGGATTAAAAAATCCTCAACTAAGAAGTAATTCTGTGATTAGAAATTACTGTGCAAGGTAAGAGCATTTATATAGGTGCTTGTAAATTGTTTTTTCTTCAGCCACGTTAACAATTGCCTTACCAAAAATGTTACCTTTTCCAATCACCAGTCTTAAAATAGAGAAGGATATAAATGGTCAAAGTTACATTGATACTTAGTCTGTGATTCATAAATACATTTCCCACAAGAGCAAGAAAGCAAAACTTACATAATAGTTGTTGCTCGATAGCGAGCTAAGTAATACTTGACTAATAGAACTATTCTAGAACAATACCTAACCTTTACACAACTGTCATGAGGCCTATCACTACGTTGGAAAATCTCAAAAAAAGCAAAAATACTACTACTT
This sequence comes from Persicaria maculosa, assembly GCA_963922045.1. Taxonomy (NCBI): domain Eukaryota; kingdom Viridiplantae; phylum Streptophyta; class Magnoliopsida; order Caryophyllales; family Polygonaceae; genus Persicaria; species Persicaria maculosa. The sequence continues at coordinate 43,961,242 of OY998258.1, forward strand.
GCGGGACAAACTATCGTGATTCATATCCGTAACTTCAAATAATTGAGATCTCCAGAGTAGCATCTAGAAATGTTAATGTTTTATTTCTCTTTGTTGCTGCCAAATTATCTAATAGTAATATCAGCAAATTAAGAGAATAGGTATATATATCCATCTAAGAAGCTTTCAATACAAAGCTTTGTTCAGTTAAATGAGGATTCTATTTCCTGCCTCTATATGTAATACTGAGTATTTGAAACCTTTTAACCATTTGGCATTCGACCATTGGGTTTCAACATGACAAAGATTAAGAAACAATATCTGAGAGCTTACCTATTTTAGAATTCATTTAATAAATCATTGTGACGTCTCCCTTCTTCCATGTCCAACAAATAAATGAACAATCTTTGGAAGCATACATCCGACAAATAAGGTTTTTGCCTACAAGTGTTGGTTTTACTAAATGGAAATTCTACTAGAAGCCAATATGCTATGTAGCAAGTCTAACTGATTCCAAGTGCAAAGAAATTCAGAATATATCCACATGCTGTGGTATTATCCAACGGAAACAATAAACATCACATAAAAAGTGAAGCAAAATAAAAATTTCCCAAAGAAGGAACATGAAGCTAAATCCAAGGGTCTCATGCAACAGGAAACTAGCAACAAGAATAGGAGTGATGCGTAAGATTCCCTTAGGTGCTCTTGGATGGAAGTACATTCCACTAGCCCCAAGTACTTGCTTGACTCCAAGCTGGGTGGAAGCCAGCCAGCAAGCATAAATCGTTGAAAGTTAAATCACCAATATATGTACAAGTTGAACACATAAAGCTGTTACAGTAATCAGTAATCACTCACCACAAAAAGCAACCGGTAATTGGTGACCAGCAAGGTCCCTGCCTCATCATTGTTCACAAGAACAACACCATATCCCTGCAGGTAGGAGGAGAAACAGTATAGCTTTAAAAGGTCCACATAAAGGCAACAAACATAACTGACAGTTTCTCAACATTATACACAAAAGGCCTATTTATAGCTTTTTCCCTCGAACTTTAGCAACTTGGACATATTGCCCCTAAAAGTCTTACTTGGATCGATTCAATACTAAAAAATTCACAGCAGAGAACGGCTTTAATCAATTCATATTTTTTGAAACCACGGAATAAGAATGTAGGTTGTGTAGGAAATTGAGGTGATTGTTCTTTGGGCTTGTGATTAATTCAATATGAGAACTGAATTGATTTAGAATTTTAGGGGGTTTATATGTATAGGGTACATGAGTTGTAAAATAAAACCACAAATCTGGGAAGAAGAAAAAAAAAGAGCGGATACCTCCACAAGAACCTCTTCAGCTTCGAGCAAAAACTCGGACATTCCATGGGAGACAGTCCTCGTCAAAGGCTGAAATGGGAAAGTTCACAATACGCCAAAATGGGCAAAAAAATCAATTGAAATCGAGTAGAATATCTACAGAAAACAGGGCAAATCATCGTTTCCCCGCCCTAAAACATAAACCTAGGGTTACGATCACTGATCATCAACCAATTTCAATACAAAGAAAACCCTAGGGCCGTCCAATTGATCCAGAAAGGTCAAGAAATGGGAGGGGGGAATCGAAACCTCGTGTTTAGTCCATTCAATGGCCTCCCAGCTACCAGTGCCTTCCATCTTGTCGGATTCGGACAGGCGAGGGTGGCGCACGGACGCCGATCGCCCTGCGCGCGCTTTCGGAGCTGCCATGGGAGAGAAAACACGGATACAAGAAAGAATCGGGATCAGTGGAATGAAGGAATTGGAGTAGGAAACAAATGGCGGGGAGAGAGAGAAGGGGCGAGTCGGTTGAGTCAGCGCCGGAGATTACCTGACAGATGCAGAGAGAGATCGTGGGGCGTTGATTTGGATGGGATACAATACAAGTTGGAATTCGAAGCCCCCTCCCCCTCCAATAATGTACGGATTTTCTAACTCTTCCATGCACATTTGGGAAATTTTGGTGTTGGCTATATACACCCCAAAATGACGTGCATGGTTAAAAGGTTAATTAATTTTTTTAAAAGTTAATTAATCACAAGACTTGCACGTCCGGACGGGCATTTTCAGCCTTTAGATTTGTTAGGGTTGGCATGGTACGATAACCACCAAAAAATGGTGATTACCACGTACCAACCACAAACTGGTGGTACGTAAATTTTCATACCACGTACTAACCACAAGTCATGGTTACCGCATATGTGGTAACCACGACTTGTAGTTACCGTCGGTACATTACCGTGGTTACCAAGCTGTAATTTTGTTTGTATTTTTTTGAAACCCCTTAGCTACTTTCCATTAGTCATCAAAGTTATCGAACGAAAAAATATGGTTACAAAAAATAATATGATTACCACCTATTAAAACTTCAAATAAATCAAGTTCACAACCTAACGTACAAACCAATTCAAACCAACCAAGCTCAAAGTCTTGAAATAAACCAAGTTCAATTGTTCAAACATTCAAAATGTTCCTGCAAGTTCAAACAAAACAAGTTCAAAGTCTACAAACATTCAAAATGTTCCTACTGTTTCTAGTAGAAAATGTAGAAATGACCAATTTAGGTCAAAATCAAAACACAAAATATAAATTAAAAACTTAAAACTTAAAGGTAATAACAACAAAACATTAAATAAAAAAATTAATATATATACTTGGTAACCATGGTAACCATGGTATTCAGATTTCATTACCATTACCGTACCATCTTCACGTGGTTACCACCAAGATGGTTACCACCATGTTGGTTACCACAAGTCAGTCGGTTTGTGGTTGGTACGTGGTTGGTATGGTAATTTTCGTACCATTTGCCAGCCCTAGGATTTGTGGTGTATATAATCACACCCGAAATTTTTCATACACGCACAATATGTACACCGCAAAAAAATGTCGAATCTAAAGATAATGCCACACGTTGTATTATACAGTACCTAGGGATAAATAATTGGACTTTATACAAACATTGAATCCTACGTTTTTAATAACGTCCAATTGGGCGTTGTAGCAGGCGAGCTCAATAGGTTCAATAATATCTAGCCAATGTTTTACAACGCTGAATAATGTCCGAAGAATGGACCGAGCGATATTGGAGAATTTGTTATAGGTTATCCTTTGTGCATGATGTTCAGCATTGCGTTGCTAATGGACTTCCAATCAAACCAGACGACATCCACTCATTTTGGAAAGATATGTCGTGGGACGAATATGACAATGTTGCATTACCCTACGTCATGTCATCTTCGTACACTATGTCTAATGAAAGATGTGACTCAGATCTGCGCACATGCACTTGGTAGCGTACGTTTGGGGGGGAGGCTAGAGGGAGAAGGAACCCTTGTAGAACGAATCCTTGCGATATAAGAAACTTCGGGCGAATTTTGCGAGGGAAGAAGCCAATGCAGGTTGCCATGGTAAAGCCCAAACCTCCCGGCCAAGAAAAGGGATGCAATATGGAGGTTTCAACTCGAGTCACAACAATGTGGACCCTTTTATGTTCAAGGACGTTAGAGAAGTTGTGAACACCATATGAAATAGTCATTGCGGATATCGAGCTTTGGCACAACTGATGTTACTGTATGGGGAGTCAATGTTCGCAAATATGAAAGGGTTATTGTGCAAGAGTTTGTCGAACTATAAAGTTACATGGGCATAGTGGAAGGTGATCGAAAATACCGGATCGAGCGGTTGATCATGGGTCTTGTGTTTGCAACGATCTACCAAGTGTCTCTCGTTGTCTTATCTTGGTACCGGCCCTTTATGGGTCTCCCTATGTACATCCAACAGCCAAATATCGTCCCTTAAGAGGTCACACTAGCGGTAGCATGAATTAGGAACCAAGATCATTTTGATGTGGTGAGTTTGATATATGTTACTCTCGCTTCACTTGTATTTTATCCAGAAATTACAAAAATTTAACATTCTGCTATACTTATTGCAAGTATGGTTATTCCACGACACTCCTTTACCTTGCTCAACGCATGAATGTATGACATACCCTCTCTCTCCCGCTCCACACCACTAGGCCACCCCGTCAGGGGCTTAATTATACCATTTTCTTTACAAGAAAAACATTGCATACTTGATGGAAATCGTACTGAGATACACCCTTTGATTGAATGTTACGAAACGTCTGATTTGACGTTATACAACGTCTGTTCGGACGTTTTAATCCCTTACCTTGCTAACAGTCTAACAATGTCAACTACAACGTCTAATTTCACGTTGTAAAGTGGCCCACTTAATTAGGCCCGCTCACCAACGTCCAATTGGACGTTGCTTTTAGACCCGACTCGACCAGCCCTGCACTGTTTTCACAACGTTGCATAGTTCTCATTACAACGTTCAATTGGACATTGTATAATGTCAAGTTGAACGTTATATAACGTCTAATTGAACGTTGTAATGAGAACTATACAACGTCCAATCCGACGTTTATTAATGGCTAACTACGTACGTCGCGTATTTGCGGTGTCGTTTTTCGTATTTTAGAGTATTAATTTTATTGAAGAAAATATGTCATTGTATGAATTTTGCTCTTTACTTTACAAAAATGCCCTTGTAATAATTACTCCCTCCGTCTCGAAAAACAAGTCGTTTTAGACTAGTTTAGTTGTATCAAAATACATGTCGTTTTAGGTTTTCTAGGTATGGGATAATAATGACTAGTATTGGTTTTTGTGTTGTTGATTTTTTAAAAGATTTTGATTGGTTAAAAAAATATAGTGGGTATTTAAAAACAATAAAATTAATGAAAAAAGTTAGTGGAATGGTGATGTTGATTGATGTGTGAGTGTTTTATTAAAACTAGTGCACAATTCTAAAACGACTTGTTTTTTGAGAAGGAGGGAGTAATATATTGTTTTTTTAAGAATAATTAGTACTCCGTATATTGTTGGTTGTAGTTTTTGAGAAACTAAAAAAATAGTTTAATAAATTGAGGTATAATAGTATATTTGTTGATATCATTAAAATGGCATGTTTAAACGAACAGATGGAGACATTCTGTTATTTAGCCACTTGTTAACTGTCTTTCTAACTTAGGGTGTGTTTGGATTCCAAATGCATTATGTTTATAATGCAAAATGATAAGGCGGTGTTTGGTTGATACAATTTTAAAGGTGTTTAAATTATAGTGTTTTTGGATTCCACGGTGTATTAATTATAATGCAATTATTTTATCTCGATTTTTTTGATTATTTAGTTAAATTACGGTTTTACCTCAGTTTTTATTTTTATAACCAAACACTCACGTAAAACAATGTTTATTTTAGGGATGAATTGTTATTTTTTGTTTAAAAAAACTATATTTAAAGAGTTGACAAACTTGCAGCAAACCCTTCCAAAGTGGTAGCAAAGGACACTAATGTATAGGAAACAAAGCAAACTGAGAAGACTTCCCCCTAAAAAATAACTAGTGATGGTATTAATTATGTTTTTTGAAATTTTATTTTTGTTCAAAAAAACTAGTCCATTTTAAAGACTTGTCAAATTTGCAGCAGACCCTACTAAAGTGGTAGCAAAGGTAACTGAGAAGACTTCCCTCCGAAAGAAATCACTGGGGGTGATAGTAAGACTTATTTTTAAATTGTTATGGAACATTTTTGGGCGAAAAAAACTACTTCGTAAAATACTCCGGAGTAATTTAACGACTTAACAAACATGCAACTGTAAACCCTACCAAAGTGGATCCAAAGGACACTGAGGAGACTTCCTCTCTAAATGACCCTAAAGGAGATGGTAAGATTTTTTCCATACTTTTTATTTATTATATTTCTTAAGTTGATACAGGTAATATCTAAGGGACACACACGCATCATAAATTGCGACAACGAAAGAGGAGAGGTAGAGATCTCTGGGCCTCGTTTTATTTCTGCACTACATTTTATTTTATACTTTTTTTTTTGTTGGGTAAGTAAATTACAGAAAAACAAAAACTAGCCTAAATTATGGGATTTTCCACAAAGTCACCATAAATTAGAAAGTGATGGAAAATCACGCCTAAATTTGATTAACTTTTAAATAATCACAACCCTTTTATGTGAAAAAAAATGTTGATAAAATGTTGAAATGTCACATTATTCATCAAAATAAACCTTGATATGAAATATGTCACATTATTTAGCATTTTCTTAACAGTGTCTTACGCATAAATATGGCTTCCATTATTTTTTTAGATATTTTTATATTTATTAATTTATACATTTTTTCTTGTGTGATTATTATGGAGTAATATATTTTTAGCAGGGTGGCCGCATGAATTGGTAATGGGGGCGAATTTTTTGTTAGAGAATTTTTAAATTGCATGATATGCTCGACCTCACTTTCATCGTATACAGAAGAATTTCGAATGAAAGGTTAACAATATGATCCAGTGGGCTAGGTATGGAGTATTTTTAGCTGAGTTTGGCATATTTGAGGATTACGAAGAAAGGGCTCCACGCCAAGTATACATGGGACAAGGACGACTCACAAATTTTCATGTGGTACCCGTAATAGGGTAATGAGATATGGGGATTGGAGGTCTACGCTTCGTCTATCGGGAGGCCCATGGACCTGCGTATGATAGAGGTTGCGGGCGCGGGATAGACGTGGGCTATATCAGTGGGTGCTTCTTGACATTTACCGATTTGATTACGAGGACATTGGTGTTGCGCTTCCATTAGTAGTATGAGAGAGGTAAGCTCGAACCCCAAGACTTATTTTTAAATTGTTATGGAGCATTTTTGGGCGAAAAAAACTACTTCGTAAAATACTCCGGAGTAATTTAATGACTTAACAAACATGCAACTGCAGACCCTATAAAAGTGAATACAAAGGAAACTGAGGAGACTTCCTCTCTAAATGACCCTAAAGGAGATGGTAAGATTTTTTTCATACTTTTTATTAATTATATTTCTTAAGTTGATACACGTAATATCTAGGGGACACACACGCAGCAGAAATTGCGACAAGGAAAGAGGAGAGGTAGAGATCTCTGGGCCTCATTTTATTTCTGCACTACATTTTATTTTATACTTTTTTTTGTTGTGTAAGTAAATTACAGAAAAACAAAAACTAGCCTAAATTATGGGATTTTCCACAAAGTCACCATAAATTAGAAAGTGATGGAAAATCACGCCTAAATTTGATTAACTTTTAAATAATCACAACCCTTTTATGTGAAAAAAAATGTTAATAAATTTTGAAATGTCACATTATTCATCAAAATAAACCTTGATATGAAATATGTCACATTATTTAGCATTTTCTTAACAGTGTCTTACGCATAAATATGGCTTCCATTATTTTTTTAGATATTTTTATATTTATTAATTTATACATTTGTTCTTGTGTGATTATTATGGAGTAATATATTTTTAGCAGGGTTGCCGCAAGAATTGGTAATGGGGGCGAATTTTTTGTTAGAGAATTGTTAAATTGCATGATATGTTCGACCTCACTTTCATCGTATACAGAAGAATTTCGAATGAAAGGTTAACAATATGATCCAGTGGGCTAGGTATGGAGTATTTTTAGCTGAGTTTGGCATATTTGAGGATTACGAAGAAAGGGCTCCACGCCAAGTATACATGGGACAAGGACGACTCACAAATTTTCATGTGGTACCCGTAATAGGGTTATGAGATATGGGGATTGGAGGTCTACGCTTCGTCTATCGAGAGGCCCATGGACCTGCGTATGATAGAGGTTGGGGACGCGGGATAGACGTGGGCTATATCAGTGGGTGTTTCTTGACGTCTATCGATTTGTTTACGAGAACATTGGTGTTGCGCTTCCATTAGTAGTATGAGAGAGGGAAGCTCGAACCCCAAAACTTATTTTTAAATTGTTATGGAGCATTTTTGGGCGAAAAAAACTACTTCGTAAAATACTCCGGAGTAATTTAACGACTTAACAAACATGCAACTGCAGACCCTACCAAAGTGAATACAAAGAACACTGAGGAGACTTTCTCTCTAAATGACCCTAAAGGAGATGGTAAGATTTTTTTCATACTTTTTATTTATTATATTTCTTAAGTTGATACACGTAATATCTAGGGGACACACACGCATCAGAAATTGCGACAAGGAAAGAGGAGAGGTAGAGATCTCTGGGCCTCGTTTTATTTCTGCACTACATTTTATTTTATACTTTTTTTTTGTTGGGTAAGTAAATTACAGAAAAACAAAAACTAGCCTAAATTATGGGATTTTCCACAAAGTCACCATAAATTAGAAAGTGATGGAAAATCACGCCTAAATTTGATTAACTTTTAAATAATCACAACCCTTTTATGTGAAAAAAAATGTTAATAAAATGTTGAAATGTCACATTATTCATCAAAATAAACCTTGATATGAAATATGTCACATTATTTAGCATTTTCTTAATAGTGTCTTACACATAAATATGGCTTCCATTATTTTTTAGATATTTTTTATATTTATTAATTTATACATTTGTTCTTGTGTGATTATTATGGAGTAATATATTTTTATCAAGGTGGCCGCATGAATTGGTAGTGGGAGCGAATTTTTTGTTAGAGAATTTTTAAATTGCATGATATGCTCGACCTCACTTTCATCGTATACAGAAGAATTTCGAATGAAAGGTTAACAATATGATCTAGTGGGCTAGGTATGGAGTGTTTTTAGCTGAGTTTGGCATATTTGAGGATTACGAAGAAAGGGCTCCACGCCAAGTATACATGGGATAAGGACGACTCACAAATTTTCATGTGGTACCTGTAATAGGGTTATGAGATAGGGGGACTGGAGGTCTACACTTCGTCTATCAGGAGGCCCATGGACCTGCGATTGATAGAGGCTGGGGGCACGGGATAGACGTGTGGGCTATATCAGTGGGTGCTTCTTGACGTCTACCGATTTGATTACGAGGATATTGAATTGGTGTTGCACTTCCATCAGTAGTATGAGAGAGGTAAGCTCGAACCCCAAGCCTTTTTGGAGCCCTTATTTGCTTAGAATGTAGTAAATTGAAGGAAACAAATGTATTTGTGTTGTAGGAAAAGGGGCATCCGGTTGTCACAATGTCGAGCTATTTTGGGCTAGCTATCTCATGGCTCGAGTTTTGACATTATCAACCGTATCTTGTTTTCGAATTATTCGAAACTATCATTGCACTGCCTTACTACCATGTGTTATTGTTTTTATCCTGCTTTATGGACTTGAATTATGATTGTTTGCTTTGCTTATGACACTTGGGCCATTGAGAAAACGTTTTCATGGCTAGTTGTGTGCCATTATAACCATCCTGGAATACGACCTTCACCTCAAACATATCTCGAGCGGGTCGCCTCCTCCCTCTCGAGCGCCTAGCTTGTCACACCAAGATGGAGCAGAATTTTAGAATGATACTTCTTTCGGAGAATGGCACGCAACTTTACTACCTTCTCCGCTTCACCGAACATCACAGTGTTCCTTTGTGGAAAAATCGTCCATTGCTGATTAGAAACGTGGATAGGATGTAGTTTGCAGGATATGATCCATCTTCTTCACCTCCATTTGTTCGTATACGGGATCATTTTGAATGGAATGTTGACAAGATGATCGAGTGAGGTAGGGATGAAGTGTTTTTTAGCTGAGATTGCCTTATTTGGGGATTATGAATAGAGGGCTCCACACCAAGTATACATGGGACACGGAAGATTGTTAGGTTTTCAAGTGGTACCCGTGATAGGATTATGAGATATGGGGACTGGAGGTATATGGTTCGTTTACGAGGAGGCCCGTGGACCTGTGGATGGGATGGGGGATAGACGTGGGTGATATAAGGGTGCTTCTTTGTAACACCCTCGTCTCACATCGGATAAAATAAGAATGTTCGGAGTGATTTATAAGTGATTCAAGCCTTAACAATGTCACAATAGCTCTTCCTTTCTAGGCTCAAAGTGAGACAACGGACCTAAGAGGGCTTCTGGCTTCTTTATGTTTTGCACTAGATACTCTGAATTTGTCAGTTCATCTAAGATCAAAACTTGCAATGGGTTACTCCTAATTTGTCAATTTTGTTGAATAGTTCTGTTGATGTTTGTTTCCCCTATGATTTGATGCCAATACCCTTCTCTCCAAGGGGCTACTCCTAATTTGTCAATTTTGTTAAACAATTCTGTTGGTGTTTGTTTCATCTGTGATTTGATGCCAATACCCTTCTCTCCGGGTTTGTTGAAGTTGAAACTTCCATTTAAAGAATCGACTGTCTCTGTAATGCATAAGATATTTTATATAAGTTTAAATGCACCATCCATTTATTGGTTGTGTCAACAATTGAAAAGCTTATATGAGTACTTATTTGAGGTAAAACAACTCTAAAGGTGACGATTTTAAACACAAAATTCCATTATGGCTGTTTGTGTCCGATATCTTCATAGTTGGTTATTTCATAAAGTTTTGTCCGCTCTTCTATTTTCTCTTTCCCTTAAATGGAGAAACATTGGTGCTTTGTTGTTCTCTTTAGATCAGTCATACGTTACAATTTATGTTAGAGTAATCATCATCACAGGGTCAAAAATAATTTTGATCCTTGTAGACAACATACTTGGGAACAGTTGTTGTAGCTTATACACTGACCCGTTCTTGTATTTATCTCTATATGTTTTGATAATTGTATAATAAGTGGCTAAAATCCAATGGAATCCAAACACACCCTTATGTTCTTAGAGTATCTATTAACGGAAAAGCTCAATACACCACTAAGGGTGTGTTTGATAGTGGGTGTGAAGAGGGTTCGGAGGTTAAAAAAAAATGGAAGCTCTGGAGCATGGTGTTTGGCTCTGTCTTTGTGTGGAGGTTTAGGAGTTTAAGGTGGAGTTTATTTTTGTTGAAAATGGAAGCTGCCACCCCCTAGCTTTGGGAGGTTAAGGTAGAGTTTATTTTTTTGTGGAGGTTTGAGATGTCACTTTTGCCCTCCACTTTCTTTGGCCCTTTTGCCCCCCTAGTATTTAGGAAGGCCATTTTGGACTTTTTCACCACAATAACATTTTATAAACCTTACAACCACCAAACATCTTTCGTCTTTTTTACAAGGTTATTTTCTAAAAAAAATCTCCACCTCCTACACCTCCATAATACACCAAATAAACTCCACCTCCTAAAAAAAACCCAACTCCTAAAAAACCCCAATTTGTCAAAAGTTTTATTAGATATACAACACTAGACTCCACCCATGCCTATTTAAAAAAAATGATCTAGGTTTCTCTCGGCGTTCCGTTGTTGCCGGTCCGCCTGAGAGTTTTCCACCGTCACCGACCATATTCATCGCTTTCCCTGAAAGTGTTTGAGTTTCTACGTAAAATAAAAATACAATACAATTAATAACTTAAGGGCACCCCTATTTACACGGTCAAATTTTCGCATAATACATGACCCGCGATTGCGCATTGCGAGTGCGCGGATTTTTGCGCACTCGCAATGCGCAGTCTCTTTTAGTTTTTTTTAATAAAAAAAATCCGCGTATTTTTGTAGGAGGGACAGACATTGGGTGTTGGTTAAGGTGTGTGACAATAATAGGTGCATGGGGCAGGGGGAGTTCAATTGTGGGTGGAGAGACAAAATGTGCAGCAAAAGTAGGGGAGGCAGTAGGAGTGAGTATAACAGTAGTGGATGGTAAAAAAAAGTTATAATACACTCTACTTTAAATTCGAGAATGGAATAGGTACAAGTACAATCGTAGGGGAGGCGAAGTGGAGTTGTGAACGCGTAATGCGCAGACGGAGGGAGTCCGCTCTCGGAATACGCGATCGCTGTTCTTTTTTTTTAATCGCGTACTCGTGATGCACGAATGCGAACACTTTCCGTGCAAACGGCGATATATTGAACGTGTAAATAGAAATTCTGTAACTTAAAGTGACAAAATCCATTCGGGCCATTTACCAAAACAAACTTCACTTGTGTTGTTGTTTTGGCCCAACCACTTTGTTTATCCACAAATAATCTGGTTGTGGTTTTGATGATTAATGTTTAAATTGTATAAAATAAAAATAAGTATTTATTTATTATTAAAGTGCCTTATATATACACACACATTTACGATAAAAGTAGTTTAACAACTTGAAAATTAAACTTTTTTTATCTTCCAAAATCTTGAGTTTCGATCCCGGTTTGGCTTTTGGGTTGGTAGTTATCTGGTTCTTGTAGGCATTTTGACTTGGTGGATCGTGTTTAGTTCCGATCAAGGAGCAATCATGCGGCCCTCCTGTTAATCGGATTGATCGTGACAATGTTTGTGGTCTCTGAAGATTCCTCATCTGGGTGAGAAAAACGTCGTGTAATCTACACTTCCCAAGAGTCATCTTGATGAGTTTCCCCTTGAGGATCCTTAAATCTCAGTACAAAGTAAGTCGGAACAAGCCTCGAATCAGCCGGTGGAAGATAGATGATAGAGATGGATTTCGGTGGAATATTTTTGGTATTTTTGTGATAATGATAAAACTCAGATTTGGGGGAAAACAAACTGAATTTTATAAAGGATAGGTGAACAAAAACAAGTGGATATGACTCACCACAAGTTCTTGAACAAAGATCAAGTACAAACGGATATTACGCACCAAAAATACAAGATCGGACCTTCAATATGACTCACGAAGGAGATGAAGTTTTCAAGCTTCAAACAAAGGATATAAACCTGGTTTTTGATGATAAATTTCGTGCCTCTAATGGCCATAAGGGCTGAGTAATATAGAGCAAGTTTGTGGACAACTTGTGCATGCTTGGGAAAAGGTGGCTTGCATTAAATGCAATCTTGGAAGTTGTTCTCTGCACAAAACCACCAGCTACATGGGGGATGTATTCCATGATGTCTTCTCTTCCCAATGTGCATTTAAATGCTTGAGAAGTTTGAATTTGAATCAGATTTGGCTCCATAATAAATAGCGGGAACCGAGGCATTTCCGGGCTTCTTGGGCTGCGGGTTGCGATCTTCAATTTGTTGTAAACTTGTGAATGCTTGATCTTGATCTTCATAGTTTATGGAAATGGTTAAGAGTCCTTGAAGAAGGCCGGCTTGAAGACGACTTGCCCGAGCTCGAGTGATGGATCCGAGAGGTTGCTCATTTGGAGCTTCGGTAGGTCTAGCTTCTTGATTGATCCTAGTTGTGATCACATCATCCTCCCTTCCTTGAAAAGGATTCGACCTCGAATCAGACCCGTCATCTTGTTCATCATCTCCTACAACAAATGGAGACAAGTCAGCAACATTGAACACATCATGAACACCATACTCACCGGGAAGCTCAATTTTGTAGGCATTGTTGTTGATCTTTTCAAGCACTTGAAATGGGCCATCTCCTCTTGGTTTCAGCTTTGAATTCCTCAATGTAGGAAATCGATCTTTTCTAAGGTGAATCCATACAAGATCACCAGGTTCAAAGATGGCTTCCTTTCTTCCTTTGTTAGCTTGATGCACATATTGGGCAGTCCTCTTTTCAAGTTGCAAACGAGTGGACTCGTGTAAACTCTTGATGTGCTCAGCTTGGGTTGCTCCTTTAACACTTTCTTTATCTTTCATGGAGTGGGAAACCAAGTCAAGAGGAGTGATGGGATTCTTGCCATACACAACTTCAAATGGTGTCTTCTTGGTGGCCGAGTGGACTGACCTATTGTAGGCAAATTCAACAAAAGCAAGACATTCTTCCCACCTACGAAGGTTAGTTTTCAACAAAGATCGAAGCAAAGCACCAAGAGTTCTATTCACAATTTCAGTTTGTCCATCCATTTGAGGATGACAAGATGTGGAGAAAAGCAACTTAGTTCCTAGTTTAGACCAAAGTGTTTTCCACATATAACTAAGAAACTTAGCATCACGATCAGAGAGAATGGTCTTAGAAATTTCATGCAATCTAACAACATCTTTAAAGAACAAATCAGCCACATGAGAAGCATTGTCGGTTTTATTACATGCAATTAAATGAGCCATTTTAGAAAACCAATTAACCACAACAAAATTAGAATCTCTCCCCATTTTGGAACGAGGAAGTCCCAATACAAAGTCCATGAAAATGTCTTCCCAAGGAGCATGAGGAATAGGTAGGGGAGTATACAATCCATGGGGATTCATTTTCGACTTAGCACTTAAACAAGTAGTACATGCAGTACAAAACGTTTCTACATCCCTATGCATGCGAGGCCAAAAGAAGTGCTCTTTCAAAGTATTCAAGGTTTTGGTAACACCAAAATAACCCATTAAACAACCTCCATTAGCATCATGAACAAGCAACCTACGAATGAAACTACTAGGGATGCAAAGCTTTTCACACTTAAAGAGATAACCATCATGCACGTAAAATTGATCACTGCTACTCTTATCCATACAAATGTGATAGATTTCACCAAAATCAGCATCATTGGCATATAATTCATGCATGAAAGCAAAGCCCAACATTTTAGCATCTAGGGTCGAGATAAGAGAATACCTCCTTGAGAGTGCATCAGCCACTAAATTGTCTCCCCCCTTCTTGTACTTGATCACAAATGGGAAAGCTTCTATGAATTTAAGCGATAAAGTAGAAACACTTAGTGGAGGTAGATAATTCAAATCTTGGGAAGTAAATAAATTATCTTTAAAACGCACAAGAGAACATGTTTTACTCTCCTGAATTGCATACTCCACTTCTTTCACCTTGGCTAGGAGAATCTGGTGAGAACTAGCCATATTTGTACTAATATCTAGTTTCTTCTTTTGCTTTCTTCTCTCCAAGTTAGCTACATGGTCAGCAACAATCTCATGAGGGGCCATAGGATGAAGTGTAATTTTCTTACCTTCCATTTGGAATGTGTACTCATTGGTGACTCCACTGTGGATGACACCACGATCATATTGCCATGGTCTCCCTAAAAGAAGGTGACACGCTGTCATGGGAAGAACATCACAAAGGATCTCATCTTTATACCCTCCAATTGCAAATGCAATCATGGTTTGCTTGTCTACTCTTAGAGGTGCCTTGGAATTCAGCCAATTCAAGGTGTATGGTTGCGGATGTGGGCTGCATTGGAGGTTAAACCTATCTACAACTTCTTGATCAATAAGATTGCAACAAGATCCCCCATCAACTATCACACTACATATCTTGTCTTTGATGAGGCATCGAGTATGGAAGAGGGTCTCTCTTTGATTGGGCAAAGAAGGAGCATCATTGGAGATCAATGCTCTCTTCACCACAAAACATTCTCCAACAGCCGCATTAGCATGAATCTCCTCTTCCTCATCTCCTAAGGTTGGCTCTTCTTGACTCTCCTCCTCAGATTCATACTCTCCTTGATCATTGAGTAGCACTTGCTTTCGAGTAGGGCATTCCCTAGAGAAATGACCCCTGCCCAAGCACTTGAAGCACTTGAGGTCCCGAGTACGAGATTCAGATTCACCCCTTGGATTCGGAACATTAGGCTTGTGGCTTCTTGGGTCTTGGCTTGGGGGTTGAGTTTCTCGCCGTGTGGATGGCCTAGAGGGCTCACTCCTTGGCTCAATGTGACGTGGGATTGAGGTAGCTCCTGCGCTAGGGTTAGAGCTCCAAGGTTTAGAGCCATGCGTTCCCTTTCTCCTTTGAAGGTTTTGGTACACTTGGTTAGTGTAATGCAGCACCTCCTCAACTTGAGTTCCCGCACCAAAACGCTGCATTTCAACATGTGAAGCAATATCTAAATTCAGCCCACCAATAAATTTTGAGATTACATACCTCTCGGGAAAGCTGATTCCCGATCTAAAAACAAGCTGCTTTAGTTCCTTGTAGAACTCATCGGGAGTGCGGGAGCCTTGCTTGATGCGTTCCAATTTGACTTGGACACGATCCACATAATCTTCGGGCACAAATCTTTCTCTTAGGGCTGTTTTGAGATCCTCCCAAGTGGTGATAGGAGGGTATCCCATATATGCTCTCTCTTGCTTTTCTTCTTGCCACCATGAGTATGCAAAATCTGAAAAATGAATGGTAGCAACAGCCACCCTTTGAGCATCATGATAACCATAGTAATCGAAAATGGACTCAACTTTAGACTCCCAATCCATGTAGGCCTCAACATCAGAAGTTCCGGCAAATTGAGGGATGGTAAACTTGACGCCATGGTGTTGATCTCGCCCCATATCTTGGCGATACTCACGCTCCTCATTTTGGTATCTCCTATGAAACATGCCATCAAATCTAGCACGTTGAGCATGTGGATTGCGTCGGGGCATCCTAAGTGGTTGAGGTTGTTGTGGGTGTGGTGGATCTTGAGTATAGTGAGCTCGTTGATTCTCCCTGCGATCATTAACACTTATGTTATCATCAAAATCAGTTTGGTAATTATGTGGTCGTCGGGGCCATGTCTCATTGTGAGGGCCTCTTGTTTGACCACGCCCTTGTGGAGTCCCATTGGGCTCGCTCTCATGACCTGAGTCATGTGGCTCATCATTTCTTCCATTGGTTCTAGTACCACTAATTCTTTGATCAATCCTTTCATCTAGGACTCTCAATAGTTCAGCCCTAGTCCTCTCATACTCTTCTTGTCTCGCAGCCACATCTTCTTCCTTAGATTGTCTAAGAGCGGCATGCAAATCAGCTAGGGTGGCAGCTCTTCCTTCATTTCCTGCATTAGACATGTTTTCCTACACACAAAATGCAGAAACAAAAGGGAAAAACAAAGAAGAACCGAGAAAATCACAAAAACATGCAAACACGTTAGGGTTAGAAATCAAAACATCTCTCTCTCACCTCCCTCATATTCTTTCACTCATGAATTTTTCTTTTGGGGGTGAAACTCTCCCTCACTTTGAATGTGATCTCACTTCACTCAAAACTCAGATTGTAAGCACACAAGTATGCAAACAGTACTTCTTCAAGCAAGCGATGTGAGGATGCTTCTTCCTTGCTAGAACAAGGTCTATCTCCGCTGATCCAATGCAACTTAGTGATGTTGTCCGGGAAACTCACACAAAGTATCAAAAGCACAAGCCAAGGCAAGCCCAAAGGCGAGTATTTACCAAATTCCAAAATCAAGTAAGTAATGCTCGAATGGGAAAGGGTAAACAAGGTTTAGACAAGGCAAGGAACAAGGCTTGGAGTAGCTAGTGATATGATGAGAATGTCTTGTTTTTTTTTTAGAACAACAACAACACAACTTGCACTTCAAATGCTCACAACTTGCACATAGAACAACTTTTGGAGCTTTTCTAACTTCTTCTCTTTTTCCTTTCTTTTCTCTTTTTTTTTTCTGTTTTTTTTTCTTTTCTATTTTCCAGAATCCAAGAACACAACAACACTTGCAAATCAGAACTTACTTCAATCTTCAAACACTTATCAAGCACATTCCATCAATAGATCATCACCATATACTATGCAAAGCATTAGGAGAATAATGGTGCAACACTTTTGAGGGTGAAGTTCAGATTCTGGGTAAGAAGGATGAAGGTTCATGCAAACACACAAGAACACTAGATAGAAGCATAGAAAACCGAAATGACAATGGATAGATCTGATTTTTTTTATTTTTTTTTTTTGCAGATCTTAAACACACATATGAAGGTACAAAGGATGAAAAAATAAATGATGGATAAAGGCTGGAGAATAATCAGAAACAAGGATGGATAGAAATGGCTGAAAATCGAGCAAAACAAACCAAAAATGGAGAGGTAATTCGTACCCCTTTGGCTTGAGAAACTTACCTTGAAGATAGCTTTGATACCACTTGATGAGTTTCCCCTTGAGGATCCTTAAATCTCAGTACAAAATAAGTCGGAACAAGCCTCGAATCAGCCGGTGGAAGATAGATGATAGAGATGGATTTCGGTGGAATATTTTTGGTATTTTTGTGATAATGATAAAACTCAGATTTGGGGGAAAACAAACTGAATTTTATAAAGGATAGGTGAACAAAAACAAGTGGATATGACTCACCACAAGTTCTTGAACAAAGATCAAGTACAAACGGATATTACGCACCGAAAATACAAGATCGGACCTTCGATATGACTCACGAAGGAGATGAAGTTTTCAAGCTTCAAACAAAGGATATAAACCTGGTTTTTGATGATAAATTTCGTGCCTCTAATGGCCATAAGGGCTGAGTAATATAGAGCAAGTTTGTGGACAACTTGTGCATGCTTGGGAAAAGGTGGCTTGCATTAAATGCAATCTTGGAAGTTGTTCTCTGCACAAAACCACCAGCTGCATGGGGGATGTATTCCATGATGTCTTCTCTTCCCAATGTGCATTTAAATGCTTGAGAAGTTTGAATTTGAATCAGATTTGGCTCCATAATAAATAGCGGGAACCGAGGCATTTCCGGGCTTCTTGGGTTGCGGGTTACGATCTTCAATTTGTTGTAAACTTGTGAATGCTTGATCTTGATCTTCATAGTTTATGGAAATGGTTAAGAGTCCTTGAAGAAGGCCGGCTTGAAGACGACTTGCCCGAGCTCGAGTGATGGATCCGAGAGGCTGCTCATTTGGAGCTTCGGTAGGTCTAGCTTCTTGATTGATCCTAGTTGTGATCACATCACATCTCTTTTCCTATGGTGGATTTCTGTTTTCCGTCTCTCTAGCGGTGAGTCACCGTGTTAGTTCATATTATCCCATGCACTCACTATTCACATCACATCCTCTCGTCGAGTCGTCCACTTGAAACGGCATGTTTTATGTTTAGTTCATATGCTTAGGGTTTTTGTTTGTGTGTCCTTTTTGTATTTAGTCCGTCTGGCGATTTTTCTCCCTCTCATTTTACAGACTTCATTTGATCTAGTATGTCGAATTTTTACTTGTAACAGAAAAAAAAAAAAGATACAAGAAACAAGATATTTTTACCAGATGATCCAGTTGTTGCTATAAGTTACAAAGTTTCTAACTTTAGAGAGAGAAATATTCATCAAAACGTGCAAGAGCACAAGTCATAGTATAATAAGCATCACTGATCCTGAAATGAAATTACGGAGTTCCATTTATCAGTGATGAATATAGTGATTTACACAAGGTCAAACATATCTAAGATTATCACAGTACATGTAAATCAAGGCTTCATATAATACTCTTCGTGCTGCTAACGAATACACATCCATACTAAATCATTCTCATTTCAAAATCAAATAGGAGATATTCCTCATCATATAATAAGAGGCAAAGATGAAGGTGATCGCAGTATCACACCATACAGTACCTTTACTGTGGAGAGGAGCGCCTTCATTTTGTCGCCCCGTCAATAGCGCGAATTTTAGCACATGATGATGGGTTTGAAGAAGGCAGGCTACACAGAGCACCCGAGTTCAAGGGTGGAATAGCCGGACACCAAGACTTTTGTCCGGTGTTAGACACTCCCTTCACGTTCAATTCAGCGAGGAGGAATCATCTCACGCTTCTTCACTCAAGTAATCTTCAAACTTGACAGTGCTAGCACACGCAAGGAAGGCTTTGGCCTCAATTTCCCGGCCAAATCTCCAAACGTAATTCAGACCAACAAGGAGCTCAGTTATGACGGATTCGGTTTTCTCTCGGTCAGCGTAGAAAAGGGTCTGAATGAGAAGCACTTTTGTCCTTGCGCCTAAGCTTTGCTGTTCATAGCTCCGCTCTGATTGCCATCTTGTCATATTGTGAGCAAGAGGGGCTAACCACTCGAGAATCCTAGTCATCGCTTTGCTCCATTCATCAGCAAGGACAGTGTCGTAGACGGAAGAATCTAATGTTTTGCTAAATGGTCTTAGCCTTGCCCTAAGGGCGGATCTTATACTTGAAGGTAACATACTGTACAGATCGTCTCTAGCATCACGACCAATCAGGTGAGGAGAGGCTGCAAGCTTCTCAATTGCAATGATGATATTTGCGTAGTGCAAAGCCAAGGCAGCAGCTCCCAAAGTTTCTGGAGGAGGATTCAATAATCTGCGCTTGGAATTGAAGTTGAAGATACCATGATGATCTGAATTAACTGGAGTGTGTGGCTCCGTGTCTTTGGCTCTTGCTCCATTCCGAGTTTCAGGGTCAGTACCATTTGGATATGAGGATCCATTTGCTAGTGGAGAACTTCTTGCATTCATCATGGAGCCCTTGGACGCTCCAACGGGCGTTGATTGAACCTGCTTTGCATGGGAATATTTCCCCTTGTGGGTTGATGTGTTTGAGTGAGACTGCCACACTTTGAATCCAAACATATTTCTTTTATATATCGGACCAGATTTTGCAGGTGTCTTTGCCAGAGGTCCTGAATGAAAGTTCTGTGCTTTATTAACATTTGGACTTCCAATTGGACCTGAAAATGATTTGTACATATTACTTGTTTTCCATATGGGACCTGACTGCGAAGTTCCCTTCCAAAACGGGCCTGAAGAAAACCTAGGAATAGCCGTATGATCTGATGGGTGAACAGAAGATTGCATTAATGCTGCAAGAGAGTTGCTGCTATATATGGTTCCAGAATTCTGTCCAGAATGTTCTTTCTGCCCAACTTCTGCAATCTGATCACTGCCAAATACAAACTTGATCCTATTGAATATTGTAAATATTGACCTCACCAAGAGGCTGATTGCATAGTCATAAGACTTGTTCCAAAGAGAGTTGTCCTGCAACGTCCTAACTTCTTGCCGCTTCCAAGAAATCTTCTTCTGGTATTCAAGTAGATTCTTGTTATCCGATTCAGAGCTAGACATCCTTCTCAAAGTCTGTTCTAACTCAGTAAGCATCTCCGTCTCTTGGTAGAGATTTGAGCTCGCTGTTATAAGCCTTTCCATCTTTTTTACCTTGCTTTCCATTTTCTTCCATGTGAACTCCAACCCATACTCATCCGCACCGGCCTTAACCAAATCATCAAATACATGCTCCAAACCATTCAAATCAGCACTATTGCACCTCTTACCAAGCCTAGCCACAGCAGTTGCCACAGTTTCCAAGTTGTAGATGAGCTCTGCGCATATCAGCTGTACAATGTAATCGTCATCCTCTGTAATAAGCTTCTTTATACCTAGAGAAGCCATCATCTCTTCTCTCAGCTTAGTGACCTGTTTGTCATTTAGAGACTGCCACAAATCAATCAGCTTAGACATCAAACTCGCCACCTCAAATGATAACACACCAATCACGGCTTTCCCAGGATCAGTGTCATGCCTATTATAAGTTCTCCAGAGATTGCGAAACCATGTTTCCATAACCATATCTACCGCGGAAATCAATTCCGCGGTATATTAGGTCGTGAACTTAGCAGTTGCAGCGGTCCTGCAAACTATTACAGTGAAAGAAATATAACCTCAATGGAGAGCAAAAACAATCAAATTTACAGCAAGCTAAATCACAAATCTAGTAACAGGAACACACGTCATTTGAAGAATAAGTGATTTTTTTGCCCACACACTGACTTTTCCATTCCTAATCATAGACGAAGGCTTGAAAAACGAGATCTACAAAGTAATGATGGAGTAGTCGTTATTCAACAATCACCATGCATCTGATGAAAAGTATATGAAGAACAAACTTATATCATAAGTCAACAACGATCAATCCAGAAAAAATAAGTCTCATCTCCTAAGCTATTTCAATGTCATCAAACGGAACAAAACATCCTCATGATAGCGGAGTAAGGATTTAACAGTAATGATTCTTAGCTCAAAAACATCTGATTTATCTGTCAAACAACCAGAAATGAGCAAAATTAAACAGCTCAAACGCACTTGATTCTCCTTTTCAGCTTCTCTATTTACACAATTACACTTACACATCACGCCAAAGGCTACAATAATTTCTCATCATGATACACAATTCAACCTCGAATTCGAAGAAAAAAAGAGAACAATTATACCGACATTATCAAGGCAAAAAGTACATTAAAAAAAAAAAACAATAGTGAAATTCAACTGCACCGCATAAATCCACGACTCACTAATTCACCTCACACGAAAAGCCTCGTCACATCACAACCAATAAATCGACCAAAGATCACCTCTGGCGAACTAAAATTAACCTAGAAACCAAAAAATCAAAGATGAAACCAAAAATATCCGCATCAATTCAGCTTGCGACGCAGCAGATTCCATGCGACACACTGGGAATGGTAACAAAACAGAGGAAAACAGAAGAGGAAAATGAAGTCTACGTACCGGAGAACTGGTTGGAAACGGAGGAGACGAAGAAGTCCTGATTCCGAAGGGAGCGAAAGAGAAAGGAAAGAAGGTGGAAGGAGGGAGGAGAGGGAGAGGAAAGGGTCTGGAAAGTGGGAGCCCAAAAAAATAAACGACTTGTTTATGGAAGTAATAATTCGAAAAATCATTCCCATTTTATTTGTTTCCGATTAGTAATTTCGAAAAATCATTCGAAAAATGTTTCCGATTAGTAATGAAAGTATTTATAATCTACCTGAATAAAATAATTTTCTTTTTAAATTGTAAAAAATATTATATCTCTTTTTTATTATCGACTTTTTTATGGTTAATCAAAACCAAAAAAATTAAAAGTTGCTTAATTGATTTATAGATTATTGATAAATTGCTTAATTGATTTATACGTCTTTGATTTAGGTGCATTGCAAATTTTTACTTGATATTCGAATAACATAGAATGAATTTTTTTGAAATATGGAATTGCTTGGATGAAGTTATATAAGATTAGATTTAAATAATCTATGGAATTGGATTTCATTTGAATTTTCTCCCAAAAACATATAATAAAAGTTATTAATATTAAACTTATAGTCGACCAAGATATATATTTGTGATTTTTTTTATATCAGGAGATATATTTGTGATTTTAAAAGTGGGTGTAGGTAGGATATGATCATATATGAGAATATGAGTGGGGAAACACTAAGAAAGAGGGGAAATAGAGGGGTAGAAGAGTAAATAGGAAGAAGGTGGGGGACCTGGTTGCAATGAAGAAGCGTGAAAAGGAAAAGAGGAAGGCTGTATACGATAATAATTAAAGACATCACGCGCAAACATGGGAAAAAAAAAGGGAAATGAAAATGGAGTTATTTAAAGCGGTTGGAGATTACAATTTTCGATTCAAATGACATTTTCATTCAAAACTTGTAACACTGCAAAATTACTGGAAAAACTTGTGATTAGAGATATATTATTGGCTAATGTTTTCGAAAATAGATTATATTGAAAAACAAATAAGAGTGGTTGGTTTATAGGAGCCAGTATGCTAAACTGCTGTAATTTGTTAAAAAAAAAACTTTTTTTTTTTCATAAATTCATTTAACTGGATTTGAAATATTGATTTGTCATCTGAATGTGAAAAAAACTCTTTATGAAAATTTATCATAAATAGGTGTTGAGAATGTGAAGAGACAAAAGAGTCCCACATTGATTATACAAACAAAGAAGCCATAATATATAAGCTAGTGGGTTACTTCTCCTATTGCCAATTGGTTTTAGGATGGAACTCCGCTCGGCTTATATGCTAGGCTATTAGCGCATGGGTGCACGTGTACACACGACCCCCGATCCCGAGTCCCAACGGACTTCAGTAATAGGGTACCAATGAAGACTACTTCGAAATAAAATAAGTAACTAGACCTAGAAGAAGATGATAGCGGAACAAATATAGATCAAGAAATCAAAGAAAGAGGAATATAATATGATGGAGGAAGCCTCATATAATGACTTCTTTAAACTTAATTTTGATGGGGATAAATTTGATACTGGGTCTGTCGTTGCAGGTTCTATACAAAACCTCATAGATCACATGTGAACTGTGATGAGAGTGAGAGAATCATTGCATGCGATCGATCCTCGAAAGTGCAGATCATCATCTTCTTTTCAAGTAGAAGCATTTGGTTTGTGGCTAGGCTTGCTCGAGGCTAAGTGATCGAGAGTTAGAAGGATTGAAGTGGAAAGAGATTGTTTGATGATCATTAATGTACTTAATGACGTTTGGAAGAGGCCATGAGAGATCGAGATGTTACTTTCGGACTCGTTATTGTTGCTTCAATCTTTGAGGTGGTGTCATACTCCCACATATCCAGATAAACCAACATGGTGGCAGGTCGAATGGCAAAATTCAAACTTGGTTCAGATGTACATTTGATACGGGCTTTAGATTCAAAGATTGAGACGCATTTGGGTGGTGATCGATCTAAGAGATCTTGACATCACCCAAATCTTTGCCTTTTATAAATAAATAAAAACTGACATTTTCATATTCATTTTCCTTCGAGTGATGTTAATCAAGTGGAGGATAAAGTGGTGCATTTTCAACACTTGATCAAGGGTTGTTTAGAGTTTCTAGTTCTTGTATGGAAAACTATTAGATAGTGAATCAGTAGGATATGACACCAAAAAAAGAAGATAAAACACAATTTATAGTATGGCTTGAATGACTAGATCATTCTCTTACTCACACATGAGACCACATATGAGATACCCACCTTAGAGCGATTGCTGTTTTTTCAAATGAGATTTTTTTTAAATTAAGAGAGCGAAGAGATTTTAGATAGTATATATTAAATCCTGTAGATACGTCTTCAGGTTGTTCAAAGCTTGCTCACATTCCTCATCCCACTGGAATAGACGAACCCCTTTTAGCAATCTAAAGAATGGGCTGCACTTGTCGGGTGATCGACTAATGAAACGATTCAATATCGCTGCCATCCTGTCGAGTTTTTGGACCTCTCTCATGCTACTGGGGCTCTTCAAATGATGCACCGCCTTAATCTGGTCGGGGCTCGCCTCTATTCCCCTTCTTGTCACCAAATGCCCCGTAGAATTTGCCCGAGCTGACCCCAAATGCGCACTTAGAAGCGTTCAAACGCAGATTAATCAATCTCATCTCATCGAACACGACCTGGAGCTCCAAGAGGTGGGTGCTTTCTTCCCTACTCTTGACCACCATGTCGTCTATATAGACCTCCACTTTGTCGCTGATCATGCTCTCGAACAAGTTCACGATCATTCGCTGGTACGTTGCACCTGCATTCTTCAACCCGAACGGCATCACCTTGTAACAAAAGATCCCTCTCGAAGTCATGAAAGTTGTTTTTTCTTGGTCGGATTACAGCAACGGGATCTGATGGTAACCCAACCCCTATATGCATCAAGAAAACTTATACGCGTGTGATCCGCGGTTGCATCCACAAGTTGGTCTATCTTTGAGAGCGGAAACATGTTGTTCTGACAAGCCTTGTTCAAGTCCGTAAAGTCGACGCAGACCCTCCATTCACCATCCTTCTTCTTGACAACCATAGTGTTCACCACCCATGTCGGGTCATGAACTTCTCGGATCGCACCAGTCTCCAAAAGCTTGCCTAGTTCAACCAGCACGGTTTTGATTTGTTGCAATAAAGATTCCCCTAAAGATATCTTATATAATAGAAGTTTTTTTTTAACAGAGTAACTTTTATTTTATTTTATTAAAAAAAGTTATAAAATAGAATACGTATATTCAATTTAAACAACAACATCTGTATTTTCTTACCAATCCATTGATATTTTATTTTATTAGCTTCCCTTAAACCTTATATATATATAACAAAATACCTTTTTTCAATTCAAACATCTCTACATACAATAGGTCAGTCTTAATCCTTAAATAATAGAGGAAATGCTACTAAATAGACCAAAAAATGGGCTTATTTGCAAAAAAAAAAAACCTAGAAGGCCCAATAATGTATCAAATAGCCCCGTCTACCCCAAGCAAAAAAAACTTCCGGTAATTTGTAACTGTTGGGAACCGGCTCTAGAAGGTACACAGTGCGAGAGTTCTCAAATTAAAACGAGGAGGGAGAGAGACGGATTATTCATTCTAGATTGAAGCGAGAGAGAGAGAGAGAGAGAGAGAGAGAGAGAGAGAGAGACGAAAAACCAAAACCAGAGAAAGGAGGAGCGGTAGGAGGAAGAAAGCAGTTGAAGAAGAAGGGCGATTTCACCCAGAACTCTACCCAGGAGGAAGAAAGAGGTTGAAGAAGAAGGTAAGCAAGGGTGGAGGTGTGTTTTGAGTTGCGATTTTGGGGTAATGGGGGTGCGTTTATTGGCGGTTTTGTGAAGAAATTAAGACATCGGGGTGCCATTGCAGTTGCCTAGCAGTAGAGGAATGAAATAGGAGGGGTTAGGGGTGCCTTTGAAGAGTCGATTTTGGGGAGGTGGGTGCGATTAGGGTTTGTGGGTGTCGGAAAACGGATGGGTAAGGGTTAGGTGATGTTGGGTAAGAAATTGGGGACAAAAGGGCAAGGAGGGGGTCGGATGGGTAGGGAATCCACAAGATTGGGGGTAATCGGTAGGGTATATCTGCACATTTGGTAGGACAGATTATCGAAGGTTGTGTCTGAAATTGTGGTAACAAATTTTGTAGGACTGGGTAAAGAAATTGACAGGATAAATTTGAACAACTGGTATGCCGAGTGGGGGTAGGAATTTTTGGTTGATTGGTTATGTACTGCTGAAGCTGTTAGTGCCCACCAAGTGTTTGATGAAAAGCCTATATATATGATCAATATTTGGTGATTTGGTTGTGGTGAATATCCTTGCCTATATGTTGTGTTGTGAAAGAGGTAAAATGAACCAAACTTGTCTGAAATGCGAAATTGGTAGGACAAAATAAGATAGCAGTAATGGTAGGATAGGAAAATGAAGTTGGTAGAATAAATTTACACTGTTGGTATGTATGACAGGATTGACAGATTAGGTGACCTGAATGTCTGAATTTATGTTTGGTGATTGTGTAGCAGGTACCCCTGTTGTAAGCTTAATCTGCCATGTTTTACAGTAACTTTTATATCGATTTCTGCATACATTGCATTCATTGGGCTTAGATAGTACAGAATCTATGTAGTTTATGTTTATTTGCCAAATTATGGAATCTACACCAGTTTCTGTTTAATTCGCAGAATTCGAGGCATTTTACAGCAATTCTACAGAAGCTCGGAAAAGCTCGGAAAACGGCTACAGAAGTCCAAGGTCAAGGAAGCAGCGGAACCAGTCGAATCAATATGAGAGTCAAGGTTACTCGATCTCGAGTAGACCTTACTCGACCTAGACGAGCATGTCCGAGCAACCTTGGTCGAGCAAGCCTGATCGAGAAAGCTGAGTCAACCCGACGTCCGGAGCCAACTCGATCTCGACAAACCCTAGTCGAGGTCGACTACGCCTCAGCGCCACACCCGGAGTCAATGACGAGAAGCCGAGGACGAGAAGCCGAGCACACCCTACTCGATCTCGACGAACCCTTGTCGAGATCGACAAGCCACCCAGAGCCAGTCAGAGGAGGATTCCTCGAGCACACCAACCCGAGAAGACCTAGTCGATGACCCATTCCTACTCGACATTGACAAGGCTTTATCGAGGTCGACTAGACACGTGAGCCAGAGTCTGAGCCTGTCGAGCAGAGAAGCCAGCCAACCCAGTCGACCAAGATCCCTACTCGAGATCGACAAGAGTCTTGTCGAGATCGACCACGCTTCCAGAAGCTGTGCGACGCGGTTTGATCAACTCTACTCGGATTGGGAGTCCTTGGAGCCGAAGTTTGCCAAAGTCTATCCGATTTATCAAGATCTACCATGAAGAAGAAAAGTTCTATCCATTGAAGACACTTTAGATATATTTCCTATTTTAGATTTAATTCCTTTATGTCTTTTATTTATCATTAAAGTTTTAGATAAAGTTTTAGATATAGATAGATATCTTCTTTCCTAGAATAGCCAGGGAATGAAGCCTATAAATAAAGCCCATGGGGCTCAGTTTTATTCATTCAATTACAGTCAGAGACAAGTAGTTCCAAGTAGAGATTTAGGAGTTCGAAGGTTTTAGGGTTTTGGCGTTCAACGAGAGTTGGATCGCCGGGATTGTAAAGTCTTTGAATTTAGTTTAATGCAAGTTATTTCCATTCAATCAATGATGTCTGAGTTTGCGATGAAGCGCGAGTAGTCCACCCACTTCTAGGGTTGGGGCGAGCCCGACGATAGCCATGCATATTTGAGGTAAAGATCCGACCTTTATCATGTTTTGAGCATTTTCCTACTTGTTGATGTGTTTATTGCCCATCTAATGGAGATCCATGCTAACAACTTGGATTATAAACATAAAATCGGTAGAGACAATTAGGGTTTCTTGAGAGAGTTGTCTAATTGTTGGAAAAGGCGAAAGCTTAGTCCTTTAATGCGAATTATATGAATATCTGTTTGGTTCTACCTTATGCATGCTTGGTTATTGTCGTTGCAAACCCCAATCTTGGAAGTTCTTTTACATTAAAGTTTAAGTCGAAATCCCAAAAGCATTTGTTCTTTATTTTCTTTATTTCATTCGTTTTTACTCCCTGCCCTCGTCGATCTCGACCACACTCTGGTCGACCTCGACTACTGATCTTCGACCTAGAGTCGCCGTAGCTTAAGTGTGCAGAAATCGACGAAGACCAACTCGACTTCGACAGACCATACTCGATCTCGAGTAGCATCTGGTCGAGATCGACCACCCTTTGCCGAGCTGCTGCGCTGTGTTCGACTATCCGATCTTCTGTCGACTAACCCTTAGTTGAGATCGAGGACCCTGTTGTCGACTTCTGTTCGTGAGATTACACCGCTGCCTAGGATCCGCTGACACGCTTCCTCGTGGATCGATCCTGACTTCCCGCTGCTACATCAGGAGGAGGTCTTGTAATTATTTGCGTGGGCAGAATCTAGTTTGATTTATTTTGTTATATTTCATACTCGATTTCCTCTTACAACAAATTGGCGCCGTTGCCGGGGAAGCTATCATTCGCGCCTTAGGTAGTTAAATCTCACGTCTGCTTTGAGTTACTTTACAGGTGTATGCGCCGTTCTGGTCAACCACCTGAGTTTGACGGCTTAGACGAACCAGAGCGCCTTCTACACATCAGAACTAAACTACAAAGAGCCATGGCGGCCGCTGAAACACAAGAACAACTGATTGCCAGGCTTACAAGGGAGCTAGCCGAAAAGGACACCGCTATTGCCACTGAGAGAGCAGGAAGGGAACATGAAGCTGAACGTGCGAGGCAGCTGGCAAATGAGCTTGCCCAATATCCAACTACAGCAGAGGATTATATGCATCCAACTCTCGTCGTGCCTGAATCGGCGATTCTAATCCCTGAAAACTCTTTTGAAATTCGCACTCAGTTTCTTATAGAACTTAAAAACAATGCTTTTCATGGAAGATTTAATGAGTGCCCTCTTGAACATATTACCAATTTTCATGACATGTGCCGTACTCTTGCTGAAGGTACAACTCTGGAATATGTCAAGATGAAAGCTTTCCGCTGGTCGCTCGCTGGACCTGCACTGAAGTGGCTAGAAGGACTGAAACCAAGATCCCTTACAACATGGGCACAAGTAGAGCAAGAGTTTCTCAACAAATTCTTCCCTCCTACCAAGACATCTTTCCTCCGCCAAAAGATCACAGCTTTCAAACAAAAGCCCGGGGAGCCGCTAGCAAAGGCATGGGAAAGGTACAAGGAACTACTGCGATCTTGCCCTACTCATAGACAGCCACCCTACGTCATTCAGGAGATCTTCTTCAACTCTCTTGACCAAGTCACTAAGGACAGGATCAATCAGTACACTCGATATGAGTACCTGACGATGCCACCAATTGACGCATGGGGTGTGCTAGACAAGCTCACGGCATATGACAACAAGTATGGGACTTCTGCAAACTATGATGAGAACGCCTGTGCCAGACCAGCATCATCTATGCCACTCTATGAGCCAGCAAAGGAGATTGACCCAGATGTCAGGGAGCAGTTCTACAGGGACCAGAATCGCAAGCTCCTCAAGCAAGTCAAATATCTATCTGTCAACCAGCCTTGCATCGAATACGGATCACAGAGGCACACCACTACTGAGTGCCCACACACTGAGCAAGTCAGAATGGCAGAGACACATGAGGAAGCAGCCTATGTTGGGGGTCCAAATCGCTATATGGGAGATCAAAGGTTCTATCAACCTCAGTGGAACCAAGGTCCTCCTAGGAATCCCCCACCCTACAGAGCCCCAGGACATCCAGAAAGGGATCAAAAGAAGGATGATCTGCAGCTGATCCTTGAGGAGATGCATCGGAATCATGCACAGAACCTGCAGGCTACAAACACCATCAACCATCAGCTCCAGAACTTCAACACAAAATTTGGAGAACTAGACATCTGGAAAAGGGGAATCGAGACACAAATGGGCCAAATCGCTGCACAAGTCCCACGACCATCCGGACAACTCCCTGGGCAACCAGAGCCAAATCCTAAAGGGAAGACCGGACACGTCGCAGCTATCAAACTCAGGAGTGGGCATCAATTACATGAGCCAGAGGTCGGGAAACAACAAAGCAAGGCAGAGCAGCAACTCGAGACAGAACAGAATCTAGTCGATCTCGAGGAGCCTGTACTCGATGTCGACAAGACCTTGGTCGACCTCGACAAGAAACTACTCGACCAAGACCAGAAGCTGAGCTCGGACTCCGCCACGCAGACCAGCAAACCGAGGTCGACAACCCAAGTCGACATCGACAAGTCCCTTGTCGATCTCGACAAGCCCGTGGTCGAGGTCGAGGAGCAGCAAGTTGAGGTCGACGACTCTGCAGCATCTCCGACAGCTGATCTGGCTCTGAAGCAGAAAAAGCCACTGCCTTTCCCTTCAAAAACACAGAAAGATCCCACTGCAGGTAGGTTTACCAGATTTGTTAATATGCTGCAAGAACTGAATGTTTCTATTCCTTTTACAGAAGCCCTGCAAGAGATGCCTGGATATGTCAAGTTTCTGAAGGAAATCCTGAGCAAGAAGCGATCCATCTCAGAGATCGCAGGCGAATGCAAAGTACTCCACTTCCTTGAAAAGAGGCCTGACCCTGGTAAGTTTTCTGTTACTGTGGGTTTTGGACAATATAAATATGATTCTCTATGCGATCTAGGAGCAAGTGTGAGCATCATGCCTTTATCAATCTGGCGGAAGGTCAAGATAGGATGCATAGAACCTGTGGATGCTAAATTATACATGGCTAACAATACAGTGGTCATCCCTACAGGTATAGTTGAAAATGTCCCCGTCCAGGTTGGTAAATTCTTTGTCCCAGCTGATTTCCTTATAATTGATTGTGCTGAAGATCCTACTAGCCCTATTATTCTTGGTAGACCATTCTTAGCTACTGCAGATGCCCAAATTAGTGTCAAGAATAGGTCGCTCACCTTCAC
Organism: Persicaria maculosa; assembly: GCA_963922045.1. Lineage (NCBI taxonomy): Eukaryota > Viridiplantae > Streptophyta > Magnoliopsida > Caryophyllales > Polygonaceae > Persicaria > Persicaria maculosa. Next base: position 43,992,319 of record OY998258.1, read on the forward strand.
CATAGGCGATGAGGTTTTGGATTTCTCTTTTGGCCCTGCAAAGGAGGAAGTTTCATGGCTGGAGGTGAAAAGCATCAGCATCGACAGGACCAAGCAAACAGCGGAGGAAGGAGCCAAAACTGTACTCGAGGTCCACAAGCCCTACTCGACCTCGATAAGCGCTCTACTCGACCTCGACAAACCTTTGTCGATCTCGACCACTATCACTGAGCCAGAAACTCGCCAGGAGCCTAAGTATGGGGTCCCTGTACTCGATCTCGACCAGCAGTACTCGACATCGAGTAGACCCAAGCCCAAAGATTTCTGTTTTGGGTCCGAACAGGTAAATTCAGGTATGAGTTCTACTCCCCCTCAGTCCATAAATAAAAATTTTAATGATTTAAGAGGAAATAAAACACCGTGGCGAGAGAACCTGCAGAAACTGAGGGCTACAAAGAAGAAGATGAAAGAAAAGGGAGATGATGCAAGCAACCACTTATCAGCTGAGCTTGCATACTACCATCAGGACCTAGATGATCCAGGAGAAGGGCCAAGCATGAGTGGGCCCCACAATAATGGTCCTCCTTGAGCACAAACGGAGAAGTCGGCCTAGCGACTCTAAAATCTAGAGCATGTATATAGACTTTATGAACTTTTGGAACTTTTTAGTTTTTGGTTTTTGTTTTTTGGTTTTGGTTTTATATCTTTTTAAGAACTTCATATGGATAGTCTTGTTTTTTTGGTGAGGAATCTAACACTTGTAGGTCGGCAAGCATATAAAGTGGAATAAGAAGTCCCTGAAAACCAGTCAGAATCGACAAAGGCCAAGTCGACGACGACGATGAGGAGCAACCCAGAAGTACTCGATCTCGAGTAGGCCAACTCGACATCGACAAGCCCAGACGCTCCTCGACTTCAGAAACCACTGGACGCAGACGAAGCTACTCGAGATCGAGTACCTTGTACTCGAGATCGACCAGCAACTTACTCGACCTAGACTGATTTGCCTCCTCAATATGATCCTGTGAGTTCCTTCCTTTACTCTTGTTTTTATTTGATTTTATACAGTGGGGACACTGTAAATTTTAAGTATGGGGTGGGAGAAGGGCTTACTTTGTGCATATTTGATTTATTTGATCATATTTTGACATTGGTGCATTATTTCGTTGAATTGCTACATGGCTATTTTTGGAATGCGTTATTGATTTATATGCTTATATGCATGTTTTCCAAAATTTGAGAAAAATGACCCCCATTGAAATTTTGAATAATATCATGGAAGCTTATATTGAACTCGACGATGCAAAATTGGATTCATTAGAGATATAGCATGAAATTGCCTAGTAAAGGGAAGTCACAATAAAGTGCATTATTTCTTGAAAACCATGAAAGGGGTAAAATTTGAAGTTGCTTTTGACATGTTGCATGATAAGATGATGGAGGACTTTATATTCCCATATAATGCTCATATGTTTGAAATCCTAGCCTTACCTATGCTTATGCATCACAAAAGCCATAATATGCCTTATTTCAATTATTGCTCCACATGATCTAAATATTTCCATTCTTTACCTTATCCGGGGATTATGTTGAGAATGATGTTACATTATGGAGATGTTATATGGTGTTTGTGACGTGTTGTTGTTATAATTATTGGAGTTTGGAAGGAAATTGTTTAAAATATATGGAAAATTTAATGAGTGAAAGAAAATCCGATCAAAGATCGACCCTGCTCGCTGAGATAATAGTTTGGCGAGATGGGACACCAGGTAAGGAGTCCGACGCACTAAGTATCCGGGGCCATTCATGACACCCATGTTTGCGACTCGCGAGAAGGCAGTGCTGAGGTTAGAGAGGTAAAAGCATTATTATGGATAAAAGCATTATGAAAGGTGATGAATCTCAAAGGGAAGGAATGTGGAAATTCAGTTTGGAAGTACTCCATTTCCCCGGATTATTAGCACCACATTGCCAGAAATTGCCCACCTTTAGCCTTTTACCAATCCACTCCTTATTTGAGCTTAAATTAAAGTCCTCTTGATTATTGTTGCTTTGTCACATAAAAATTATTTGTGCATAAACCTCCTTTTGTGAGTAGATGTTGCTCTTATATATTTGCACATGCATGGATCTGTGACACTAGTACCTTTTCGAGGATGGTAATTGATTGCAGGGACATATAAAGAATGAATCTAAGATGTTGAGAGTTTTGAATTCTTCCCCTGAATGACAATTAAAAATATTGCTTGAGGACAAGCAAGCTTAAGTATGGGGTGTTTGTTGTGAGCTGAATCTGCCATGTTTTACAGTAACTTTTATATCGATTTCTGCATACATTGCATTCATTTGGGCTTAGATAGTACAGAATCTATGTAGTTTATGTTTATTTGCCAAATTATGGAATCTACACCAGTTTCTGTTTAATTCGCAGAATTCGAGGCATTTTACAGCAATTCTACAGAAGCTCGGAAAAGCTCGGAAAACGGCTACAGAAGTCCAAGGTCAAGGAAGCAGCGGAACCAGTCGAATCAATATGAGAGTCAAGGTTACTCGATCTCGAGTAGACCTTACTCGACCTAGACGAGCATGTCCGAGCAACCTTGGTCGAGCAAGCCTGATCGAGAAAGCTGAGTCAACCCGACGTCCGGAGCCAACTCGATCTCGACAAACCCTAGTCGAGGTCGACTACGCCTCAGCGCCACACCCGGAGTCGATGACGAGAAGCCGAGGACGAGAAGCCGAGCACACCCTACTCAATCTCGACGAACCCTTGTCGAGATCGACAAGCCACCCAGAGCCAGTCAGAGGAGGATTCCTCGAGCACACCAACCCGAGAAGACCTAGTCGATGACCCATTCCTACTCGACATCGACAAGGCTTTATCGAGGTCGACTAGACACGTGAGCCAGAGTCCGAGCCTGTCGAGCAGAGAAGCCAGCCAACCCAGTCGACTAAGATCCCTACTCGAGATCGACAAGAGTCTTGTCGAGATCGACCACGCTTCCAGAAGCTGTGCGACGCGGTTTGATCAACTCTACTCGGATTGGGAGTCCTTGGAGCCGAAGTTTGCCAAAGTCTATCCGATTTATCAAGATCTACCATGAAGAAGAAAAGTTCTATCCATTGAAGACACTTTAGATATATTTCCTATTTTAGATTTAATTCCTTTATGTCTTTTATTTATCATTAAAGTTTTAGATAAAGTTTTAGATATAGATAGATATCTTCTTTCCTAGAATAGCCAGGGAATGAAGCCTATAAATAAAGCCCATGGGGCTCAGTTTTATTCATTCAATTACAGTCAGAGACAAGTAGTTCCAAGTAGAGATTTAGGAGTTCGAAGGTTTTAGGGTTTTGGCGTTCAACGAGAGTTGGATCGCCGGGATTGTAAAGTCTTTGAATTTAGTTTAATGCAAGTTATTTCCATTCAATCAATGATGTTTGAGTTTGCGATGAAGCGCGAGTAGTCCACCCACTTCTAGGGTTGGGGCGAGCCCGACGATAGCCATGCATATTTGAGGTAAAGATCCGACCTTTATCATGTTTTGAGCATTTTCCTACTTGTTGATGTGTTTATTGCCCATCTAATGGAGATCCATGCTAACAACTTGGATTATAAACATAAAATCGGTAGAGACAATTAGGGTTTCTTGAGAGAGTTGTCTAATTGTTGGAAAAGGCGAAAGCTTAGTCCTTTAATGCGAATTATATGAATATCTGTTTGGTTCTACCTTATGCATGCTTGGTTATTGTCGTTGCAAACCCCAATCTTGGAAGTTCTTTTACATTAAAGTTTAAGTCGAAATCCCAAAAGCATTTGTTCTTTATTTTCTTTATTTCATTCGTTTTTACTCCCTACCCTCGTCGATCTCGACCACACTCTGGTCGACCTCGACTACTGATCTTCGACCTAGAGTCGCCGTAGCTTAAGTGTGCAGAAATCGACGAAAACCAACTCGACTTCGATAGACCATACTCGATCTCGAGTAGCATCTGGTCGAGATCGACCACCCTTTGCCGAGCTGCTGCGCTGTGTTCGACTGTCCGATCTTCTGTCGACTAACCCTTAGTCGAGATCGAGGACCCTGTTGTCGACTTCTGTTCGTGAGATTACACCGCTGCCTAGGATCCGCTGACACGCTTCCTCGTGGATCGATCATGACTTCCCGCTGCTACATCAGGAGGAGGTCTTGTAATTATTTGCGTGGGCAGAATCTAGTTTGATTTATTTTGTTATATTTCATACTCGATTTCCTCTTACAACAACCCCCACTTTAAACATCATATAAAATGACGAAGTCAGGGAACAAGAAAGCCCGTGCAGGACAAAGGAGCCAGGGGATAAGGAAACTGAGATAGTTACATGGTTGTGGTTGTAAAGGTTGGGAAAAAATGTTTAAACCTAAGATTGTACATGTTTTGTAGGTTGTCCTGGCTGTTCCAGAGACACAACACTTCTCAGGGAGGGCGTTGTCCCATGCAAGTTTTGAGCTGTTGGAAGGCATGGACCTCACCATTGGCCGGGACGATTACAAAGCCCTAAGCAAGAGCCAGTTTGGGGGCGTTGTCAAGATGGGGTCGAGGAACAAATTCTCTGCACAGTTGGTGCACTACTGCCTTCTTTGGCAATTGAAGACTCGGAAGACACATGAGACGTGGTACTCCCTCCAGGGGCATCACGTGCGATTCTCTATTCATGAGTTCACACTGATAACGGGGCTCAACTGCTCACCATCCCTAGTGATGTCATGGAGGGGGGCCACAAGGAGTTCATTTACCAGCTTTTTAAGAAGGAGAGGGTGACGTTGGAGGATGTCGAAAGAGCGTGGGCCTACAAAAAAGAGATGGACTCGGGGTCCCTGATGAAAAAGTACAAGCTTGCCCTAGTAATAGTGGAGGGCATTCTGTTTGGGTTGGAGAAGAAGACGCAAATAAGGGGGTGGGTTGTGAAGCTGTTGCTTGAGGACACAAACCGTTTTCTGGAGTTTCCTTGGGGAAGGCTTGTGTACGAGAGGCTACACGAAAGCCTCAATGGGACGTTGAAGGACATGGTGGCTGCAAAGAGTCACTTGAAAGACAGGCCGACCTACGCGCTGTACGGGTTCCCCATGGCCTTCCAGGTTAGTGAAGTTTTAGAAAATGTTATAATCCTTTGCCAATTGTCAAAAATTGTTGGTGTGGCATGCCAAATGGATATTTATATCCTACCAATGGGGTATTAATATCCTACCAAATGGATATTTATATCTTACCAATGGAGTATTAATATCCTGCCAAATGAAAAAATCAATCTTACCAACTATCTTAATTTGTCATGCAAAATATCTTACCATATTGTATTTGCAATTGTGGGTGTATGTGACCTTTCCAGAGATTGGGAATAAGTTCGGGCGTAACATTGACGACACCATCATCCCGAGGTGTCTGAGATGGGAAACCCCAAACAGCCACATCCGATATGAGAACGTGAAGTCCTTCCTGAACCTGGACGCCCCCGCCGACGACTTCATAGATGAACACGTTTGGCTCGTGAAGCAAGAGCCCATCTTGCACCCAACCCACATGGAGAAAGATGCCTACCCGCATTCCTCGTACAAGAAAGACTCTCCAGACATCTTCTTTGACCAGATTGTGGTCGAGCACATGAGGGCTCGAAGAGAGAAGCGACGTCAAGAGGATGCCACTGCTGGACCCAGTCAGGGAACCAGCCAGTCAGGGTCAGATGCGTCGAGCGTCGGTTTGGAGGCCCGGGTTATGGCAAAGGTTGAGGCTATCTGCAGGGGCATGGTGGTGGAAATGGGGAGTAGGTTCAAGGTGCTTGAGAAGAGGATAAGTGAGGTTTCCAAAGATTGTAAGAAGGCTTTAGCTCAGAGGGGCGACAAGGGCAATGTAAGTGCTTCTTTGCCCATCATATGTGCAATTGGTAGGATAGTGTTGATGTGTTGGTATACCATAATAAGCGAAATGATATGACATATATGTGCAAATGGTAGGATAGTGTTGATGTGTTGGATTCCCCATAATATGCGACTGAATGACTGCATCCCCTTGTAGGAGTATATGTCTTTGGTTGACCATGATGTTCAGAGCGATGGTCATAAGGATGACGAGGATCTGGTGGACAAAGAGGCCGACGAGGTGGCGAAGAAGGATGTTGACAAGGAGGCTGAGAAGGTTGAGGACAAGGTGGTGGAGAAAGAAGAGCTGAACACTGATCACAAGGGGCCGGGCAAGGAGGAAGATAAGGTTGAGGATAAGCCGGAGGAGAAAGACAAGTCGAACTCTGATCACAAGGGGCAGGGCAAGGGCACTGTTGAGAGGGTTGAGGAAAAGGTCGAGGAGGCTGCAAATGAGGAGGTCCAGGACATGGCTTCCACCGAGGACGACGGTGACAAGGACCAGGGTGAGAAGGTGGACAAGGTTGCTGAGCAAGGTGTCGAGGAGGGGGACAAGGCTGAGGATGAGGCGAAGAAGGGAAACAAGGAATCTGGAGACGTCAAGGGCAAGAAGGCTATCAAACAAGCTGCAGGGGAGGGTTCCAAGTGTGAGTCTGATCCAGATGTCAGGGAGGAAAAGGTAGAGATTACTTGTTTGTAGGATAGGTTTACCCTTTTGGTAGGATACATGTAGCAATTTGGTAGAATATCAAATTTAGCTTTTTTGGTGGGATAGAATTAGCTCTTTTGGTAGGATATATTTACCCTTTTGGTAGGATATATTAAGCTGTTTTGGTAGGATAATGACTGCTATTTGCAAAATAACTCGGGTGTGTGTTTGATTGTTAGGAGACGAAGCTGAAGTTGAGGAGAGGCAAGCGCGATAGGAAGGTTGCAGCGAAATTAGGGGACTGCGTGGTGACTCAACCCTCTAAGCGGGCCAAGAAGGGTGCAAAGTCAACGTGTCCAACCACCGACGCGGTTGCGGAGGGGATGGTCACGGATGCACACTTAGGTCGCGAAGCACCCGCGCAAAGCTTCCCACTTCACTCTGGACTGAATGGCAGCCTTCGTATCGAACATCTCCCCCTCACGTAACTCCTTCACACTCTCCCGAGGGTCTCCGGGTAGAGGAATGAACCGAGCCACGTCCTCTTCCACTTGCTCCAACGTCGGCAAAGACTGTTTGTATCCTTGGTACGATCACTCTATCTCTCTCAGCGCTACCTCAACCTCCTCATCTCATGATTCAGATGTCTCATTCGGCCTCCCTCCCTCCACTTTCACGGGGAAACCACCCGCGATCATGTCATCGTCGAAGCTTTATACATCTATTATGTCCTCCAATCCGGGGGGGGGGGGGGGGGGGTAGGACGTCCACATCGTCGTCGGTATCGACGATCACCACTTGCTTTCCGCGTCGGATGGCATCAGACCTGCTCACGTCGCCACCATCCTCTGGGGCATCCACTTTGTCAAGTTGTCCCACTTCATCGCCCTGTCCTACCATTATGTTGTCATCCATTCTACCAACTTCGTCTGACTGTCCTACCATTACGTTGTACTCCATCCTACCAATATCGGATTGTATACCACTCCCAGCAAGCCCCCTCTACATCCCACTCACGCTGTCCTTTGAAGTCCTACAACACTCTCCCTCCCCTGCTACACACTCAGCACACAGGCAGGTCCCTCCAGTTTCACTGCTAATGTCATCCAACTTCCCTTTCTCCTCGATCGAGCCTCGAACCTTCTCACCCGCCCCTCCGCCTCCATCAAGACCATCATCTAAGTCTTCTTGCGTGCTGGGAGGCCCGATTAGGAGTATTTCCCCTGGGGGTGGGAGACGATAGTTCCTCAGACCATTCAGAGTTTTCCGACTCATGTTCACTGGAGGGTGTGGAAGGACTTGTCGTTTTCATCCATAAGGTGGCGTGCAATGCGATTGGCCAAGCTCGTGCACCGGCTTTAGTGTTGTAGAACTTGTAGGCTTCTAGGTCATCGTCGTCCCGGACCCGAATCGGAGTGGCCCGCCCCATCGAATGAGGGGGTAGGTGAGCTCAATGTCGTATAAGACCATCTCCACGTCAAATTTGGAAACTATCTTCTCCTTCAGTTGGTTGTAGCCAATATTCTGTGCCACAATCATAGCTGCAGTACGTGCCTCTCCCTTGAACACCAAGCTCCCACTCCCGGGAGCCCCCCAACCGCCGCACACGACATTGATACATACCCTATCACCTGGGGTACGCCACAGGAACAGAGGATCAGCCTGGGGGTAGTTCTGATATAAGAAAAAGGAACAACTACAAAGGAAAGGTACACGATGACTTACCCATCGCTGCCACTGCAACCAACAAACTTGTTGCACTTTTCCTGGAATGGAAAGACAGGTGAACACTATTGGCAGGCCAGAACTACACTATTGGTAGGATGACAACTGTATCGTTTCCTCGGATGCACGTGTGCCTTTTCCCCCGTCCTTTCCGCTTCTCTTCTGCTCTGCCTTACTTTTTACAGGGCATGTTGGGGTGTTTTAGATCCTCCTTTCAAGCTTATATATGTGCTTGTGGAACACCCATCAATGCAATGATTGCATTTTCCCCTCATAAATGCTCCACCCTTCCCCCCAATGAAGAACCCTGTTTTGGCGCCAAAATTACACTGACAGCCCGCCAAAACCGCTACGGTCGATCCCCTCCATATTATCTCCAAAATCTCCAGGTATGGTAGGACATGTTTGGCCTATTGGTAAGACAAATGTCTTCTATTGGTAAGCCAAAAAGTGTCCAGTTTCCAGAAATGAAGGGGATGCTTTGCCCTCACCTTTCCACTCGTCTTCTATGTTGCCTCTCTTTTTGCAGAGCATTTAATGAGGAATGACACTCATCAATCAAGCTTATATAAGGGTTGATTGACACCCTTAATTCCAATCATTTAAATTTCCCCTCATAAATGCCCCCCCTTTTTTCCCCTATTTTATTGGTGTCACAACCCCAATTCCTCTGACATCTACAGTACCTCCCCCTCCAAATTTCTCTCTGCCACAGATGGAGCTATAGTGCCGGCCTCCCCTTCACCCGGAACTTCCTCATCCGGTTGCCTTTTTTTTTTTGCAAAACTAGACTACTTTCTACCCTTAGCCAAAAAACAATGTACTAGTCTAGGTTTGCAAACAATTTTTTTTTTGGTCTAGTTATGCAAATCGGCCTAAATAATATAATCAATATTAATTAAAAGGAAAATTAGATATAAAATTGAATCAAATAATATTTTTCCCCTTATATGTTTTTTACATTGATGCTGATAGATTTGTAATCAATCTAAATCATATATTTAAACCTTTATAATTTAATAATAAGATAATTTAAATTAAAATGTGACTAATATAATAAAATATAATTTATTAAAAAAAATCGCAAAAAATGCGGATAATAATTAAGAGTAGTTAGTTACTTTAATTTGACCAACATGAAAACAAATCAAATGAGACATTGGAGGGTGTTTCCAATTGTTGCCAAATAGAGTGGCCGGCCAGGTGGCTGGCGTCACCAGGAGGGGGCTGCGCCGGGAGTGGGTGCAATCTGTGGGCGTATATGCACCATCGGTGGATCTCCATATGGTTCAAGTGGGTAGACAAAGTAAAGTAGTAAACCTTCTTCAACGCGTCGCAATCCGGGTGCGTTAGCCGTAAGTGGTGGCCGTCTAAGCCCGTGACGCCGTACGTGTATGAGTATGAACCATATATGCGCGCAGACCGGCATGTACTACTACTAATATTAACAATAACATTATATTATATACAATGCTTCCTCTCCCTCCCTCTTAAAATATAAATTGTTTGATTGTCTAATGTATGCCCATGTTTATATGTTAAATTTTGGTGGATCTTAGCCGAGCACACAATGTGGGATGTTCGCCATGCAATATGTGCTAGTTACACTTGATGATGTAATGCGTCGGCCAATTAAGTGGAGCACCGATGAAGTTTCATCCTACAACTAATTGACGTTAGGAGGGGTAGTCTACTGACTTATATACAAGACTTGTATTTTTTTTTTTTTTTTTTTTTGCGATAAAAGGCGAAAATTTGGAGTAGTCAACCGCGGTTGAGCCACCATCCAAGGACGAGATCGTCGATTACAGCATCAGATCTCCAATTAGTAGGAGTCGAGACCAAACCAAGGTGTGCGAGCCGGTTAGCAATCCGATTGTCCTCTCTAAAAATATGGGAATACGAAACACAAACAAGAGACCGACCACCAATGGCAAGCGAGTCCGAACCGTCATCTCAATTTCCCACGGATACTTCCACACCCCCTTAACGACGTTAATAGCCGTCAGATAGTCGTCCTCCACCTCGAGATGAGTGATCCCCAGTCGACGCGCTTCCAGCATCCCATGATGAAGGCCTAGGGCCTCATCTTGCGAGGCCGAGGACTTTCCCCATCTCTACATCCCGCACTTGGCAACTCTGCCTTAGTCATCACGGATAACGTATCCAAAAGCAGCGAGTCCAAAGGTAGTCCCAGCACCATCAAAGTTCATTTTCATGAATCCTTACCTTGGTTTTTTTTTCCACTTGATGGTTTTTGGTTGGTGTGGTTTGTTTCGGTTGTTGTTTGGTTCTTTGGTTGTCTCTTCCTCATCCATATATATCTTCTGTCCGTTTATTCCAAAATTCCCTTTGTTGGTCGATGTATTTAATCCATTCTCCCGACCCTCGAAACACCTGATCATTAAAGATGATTTTATTCCTTGGAGTCCAGATGCCCCAGAGGGAGAAGGCTAGGATTGATCTTTGTTCCGAGGATAATTTTGTAAATATTTCAACAATAATGTCTTTATAGGTTCTGTTATTTTTGTTTGTACCCTGAGTTATTCTTTCGACATGTTAATCCATTTTTCCTATGATTGTAAATGTGTTTGACATTCTGTGAATAAATGTATAGCATCTTCATGAATGTGGTTAGAAAGAGTACATTCCATTGATACATTTATTCCTTTATCTCGTAATCTCTCTTTGGTTGGTGTACCGTTTAGAATGTTTTTCCACATAAAAAATTTCACTTTTGGCGAGCAGTCAATTTTCCAAATCCATTCTAAGGATTCGGTTGTGTTCCTTCGCGCTCTAGTGGTATAAGGCGTTAGCCGTAAAGAACCATCCAATTTTACTCGTTTTCCAGTACAGTCTATCTTCAAATTCTTTTGACGGTATATGGATACTACGAATTGTTCAGTGTCCATGGGAACTACTTCCTTTAATTTCTGCATACACTTGGATTTCTTATATTATCAATGTGAAATGTTTATTTCACATCTTTCACAATATATATTAGAAAAATTATTTAATAATAAGTACTCCCTCCGATCGGGAATATTAGATGTTTTCGGAAGTGAAATTTGATCAACAATATTTGGTGTTTTAGAAGTAATAATTATACTCTTTTTTACTTTTTCACTAATATATATCAATATAAGTTATACTTTTTGTTTTGTTTAACCAATTACATTTGTGCATAATAAATGTGATGGGGGTAAAAATTAGTATTGATAAAGTATTTAAATGTGGAAGTGACATTTCTTAATCTTTGTGGATAAACATCAATTATTTTCGATGGGAGGGAGTATAAGATTATTAGAAAGGAGTCATAATAATTTTATACTCCTTTACTGAGTGGGTATCACATAGCCATTTTTTCGCCATTCGCACGGTGCCATTGCCGAGTTCTCGAACCGACAACCCTGCACTGGTAGGCATCCCTTCACTGAGTGGGAGATCACCGTTGGATCAAGTTGCCTTCTTTGCCTACGTCTAATTTCCAGGTCGACAGACCATTCTTACCGGACTTCGAAATCAGCATCATGTGGATTGTGAAATTCCGTAGTGCACTAAGCAAGACCGTAAATTTATTCATTAGAGTGGGCCAAATAACTTTACGTCTTTACCGATGTACTAGTAATTGGAGAGTGATTTTGACCCTTTTGTACCAAATCACATCATCCAAATCCTCTTTTTTGGAAAGACTATTAGAACACAGACATGTAATACCACCGCCTAAACCGTGGTTTGCATTCTGGTGGTTTGTTTTTGACCCCAAATCCACCATTTTCAGAACCTATAAGAAAGTTCCAAAACCCACCATTTTTTATTATTATTTTCAAAAACCTTCAATTAGTGAACGACTGTTTACTCTGTCTCCTCCTTTACTGATCTGATCATCCCATTACCAATAGTATAAAAAAAAGATCCAATCTTGCAGCCTCTCCCATCACCGCTTCCTCATTTCTCAACTGGGTTTTCCCATTTCGTCAACTTTTCCTCCTGAAATCAAACCCCACTCTGCATTCAAACTGATCAGATAACTGTGTCAAGATTTAAGAATCAAGATGCACTCGGCTCTGCTTCTAGAAGAACCCATCAGGATGGCTTCAATCCTTGAGCCCTCCAAGCCTGTAAAACCCCCCTCCTTTCACAGATCTCTCTTTGTTTTTTACTAATTTCAAATTTTGCAAATAAAAAGATGCAATCTTTCTTCAATTAGTTGACTGATTTGTGGAATCTGCAGAGTTTCTTCCCAATGACCAAGATTGTTGGGACCCTAGGCCCCAAGTGCCGCTCTGTTGAGACTATCTCCAGTTGCCTCAACGCTGGAATGTCTGGTATGTATCAATTTCTGTTACCCACTTCCATTTTTTTTGTGTGTGCTTATTAGGGTTCTTTCTTCAATTGAGATATTTCCTTACACAAATTTATGCCCCTGTGAGTCTGTAAACAATCAATAGTGTAAGAGGAGTGTTATATGATCTGTGTAAAAGAATATATAGAATATCTGCTGACCAAAAAAAGAATATTTAGATTATCTTCATTGGCTCTTGAATAGTGTAGATCGAATGTGACTTTTGCTATTTTTTTTAAAAAATTATCCATTAAAAAAATCATAGTTAAAAAATAATTTTTGACTAAAATATTGTTATTTTGTGACCTTTAGTCATATTTATTTTTTAGAAGAGTGAATGCATGTTGCTTTTAGTTGTTTTGATTTTCTTCTTCTGTATTTCTTGTAGTGGCAAGGATTGATTTTTCATGTGGAGATGCTAAGTTTCACCAGGAGAGCTTGGAGAATCTGAAGATGGCTATGAAAAGCACCAAGAAATTATGTGCTGTATGTTTTTTCTTTTTCCAGCATTTTCGATAGAAAAATAAGTCACATTTTATCATACCCTTTTTGCTTATTGATGTACTTATTGCTCATTTGTATCACTGCGAATTCGGCTTGCTTGGCTCATATTTTGGTTTTGAGTTTCTGATTTGTAGTTTTGAATACAGATTTGTATTTCAAGGTGATTATAATAAACTTGAAGCAATTATTCTGTGATTATATTTTAGCTTTGGATTATTTTTAGAATATTCAACTTCATTTCCGAACCCGCCAAATCGAACATTAGAATCACCAATTGTTGTTTCAAAAAAGTTAGGTAGAAACTAAAAACTGAAATCCATACCAAGCAAGCCCTTAGGTTTATAACTGTCTATTCAGTTGTATGTTTCTCATTGAGACTGTTATTTGTTTTTACAGGTAATGTTGGATACTGCAGGCCCAGAATTGCAGGTTGTCAAAAAGAGTGAAGGTCCCATCTCCCTCGAAGCTGAGTCGCTTCTTGTCCTAACTCCTGATCAATCCAAAGAAGCCACCCAAAACTTGTTACCCATCAACTACCATGGCCTGTCTAAGGTTTAGAAAATAATAATTAAACTTCAGCAGGAAGAATCTGTTGTCAGTCATTGGAAAATCAATCCAGATCATGTTAGCAATATGGTAACTTTTGTCCCGATTTATTTCTTACAGGCTGTAAAGAAAGGCGATAATATCTTCATTGGGCAATATCTATTCACAGGCAATGAAACTACTTCTGTTTGGCTGGAGGTAATTGTCTTTTTTTTTTTTATATGGTATAGTTCAGGGCGAATCGCTACCTATGGGCCCTGTTTGGCGTTTCATACTTATAAGCTTTTACAAGTTATTTTTTTCTTGTCATCCAAACCCCCCCCCCCCCCCCCCCAGGCTGAACAAGAATGAATTGAAGGATATATTAGGACCACCTTTGGTCCCCCCTTTTGAATGTTTAATTTCTTCCTTGCTCATGGAACTCCAACAATCATTTGCAGGTTTCTGAAATAGAGGGAGATGATGTGGTTTGTCTCATTAAGAATTCGGCTACTTTGTCGGGGACATTGTACACTTTACATGTCTCTCAAATCCGCATTGATTTGCCAACCCTTACCGATGTAGATAAAGAGGTGACCTCTATCTTTTACATCTAATTTTTGTTTTTATAGGTATAGTTTTTGAAGTTGGCTTCTTGTATAAGAAGTGATAAGAGATTAGCTTGAACAATTGTCGAATAGGATTGCTTTGAATTGCTTGACTCGGGATGATGGATTCAGAATATGCAAATATTACTTTCATCATAATCATGTGCTCTTGCTTGCCATAACTGCAGGTTATAACCTCATGGGGTGCACGGAACAAGATAGACTTCCTCTCTTTGTCATCCACCCGCGATGCTGAAGATGTTCGCATTGTGAGAATCTCCCTTCATCGGTTTGCAGCTTAAAATTCAGTCAGATCATTCTGGCCCATTGCTCAGCAGTTATTCCATTTTATTTTAATTTGACAATGCCATGTTTCTTATCCCGTCAGACTCGAAAGTTCCTTGACCAATTCGTCGAACTCCGCCAGACTCAGATTTATGCTAAGATTGAAAATACAGAGGTGATACAAAATTACAAACTTCTCATGTCTAAGGCCCATTTATCATCCATGTTTTAAGGCATACAATTTCATCATTTTCTGATACTACTTTCAGGGTTTGAAGAATTTCGATGAGATTCTTAGAGAAGCGGATGGTATTATCTTGGCCCGTGGAAACTTAGGGGTAGATCTCCCACCAGAGAAGGTCGATTTTCAGAATCCCTTCTATGCATTTTAACATGTGAAGTTACTGTCGTGTAAACTTTGTAAACTTGCTCTTAGTTATGCTATTTGCTATGTGAATCAAGCAGGTCTTTTTGTTTCAAAAGGCGGCTATATACAAGTGCAACATGGCTGGAAAACCAGCAGCGGTTACTCGTGTTGTGGACAGTATGACAGATAATCTGAGACCCACCCGCGCTGAAGCTACCGATGTTGCCAATGCTGTGCTAGATGGTACTTTTGAGTTTTTTCCCCTTTGTTTGACTATTAAGTTAGTTTTCAACATCGGTACTCATTCCCATATCCAAATATTAAAACTTCGGTGTTTCAATCGATGCAGGAAGTGATGCCATTATTCTAGGGGCCGAGACTTTGCGAGGTCTGTATCCAGTGGAAACTGTTTCTATGGTTGGTAGAATATGTGCTGAGGTAAACCCTCCCTCCTTCAGAATTTGTGTTTAATGATTCGTATAGATTCTCCCACCCCCGACCTGGTCCCTTCGGGGTTGGGCTCGCAATCCCTATGGCAGGTTGTTGTATTTCCGAGCTGATTGCTTCCTTTGAATTCTTAGGCTGCTAATTTTGTGGTTTACTTCAAATACTATGAATACTTGTATTTCGGATTTTGACCGAAATAAAACATTGTGTGCAGGCTGAGAAGGTTTTCAATCATGAGATTTATTTTAGAAAGATGGTCAAAGCCGTCGGAGAACGCATGTCTCACATGGAATCCATTGCCTCCTCAGCAGTATGTTCACATCCAATATATACTACAAATCAACTGTTCATTTCCCGCTTCTTCCCACGGTTTTCATTTCCGCTACAAGTGACTCCTGTTGTATTTGTGCTAGGTACGCGCTGCTATCAAAGTAAAGGCATCCATCATAATTTGTTTTACCTCGTCAGGAAGAGCTGCAAGGTGCATTTTGAAACCCATATATATCGTTTTTTTTTCATTGCTTCCGATAGCAAAGCTTACTTATGATTCATACAGATTGCTTGCGAAATATCGGCCTACAATGCCTGTGCTCTCTGTTGTGATTCCTCAAATTAAGTCTGACCAGATTCGCTGGAGGTTTACCGGCGCTTTTGAGGTATGTTCTTGCCTTTGTCTTTGCTCCGCGACCCTTACTGTTTGATCGTCACAAGCTCTATAACAATGGCTTTGATTGCCTGACAGGCAAGGCAATCACTCATAATTCGAGGGCTCTTCCCCATCCTGGCAGATCCGCGCCATCCAGTAAGATCCGTCCTCTCGTCGAATTAACCTTATCATGCTCTCCTGATTTATAACTGTGAATTGTTAGGATTCCTAGGAACCTGACTGCTATGCAAATTGTTATGATTCGTGCAGTCGGAGCCAGGGAGCGAGGAGGCGGTCCTAAAAGTGGCATTGGACCATGGCAGGGCACTGGGGATCATAAAATCGCATGACAGGGTAGTGGTGGTCCAGAAAGTCGGGGATGCATCGGTGGTGAAGATCATCGAGCTCGAAGATTAGCTAGCCCACCGAGGCGTTTTGATTTTCGCATATGCCAAAATTTTTAAGTAAGATCGAAGCTTTTGAGTTAAAAAGATGAATAGTCGAAAACTCGGTTCTCGCGATATATAACAAGAAGCAGCAAAGTGTCCCTTTTACGCTGATTTGTTGTATGTGCCTTTTTAATAGGTGCAGATTTTGGTATACTGCAATTTTTGGATGGTGTGATGAAATTGTGTAACAGATAAATTATTATCCTTCAATGAACTTGTTTCGAGTTCGATTTTCATTAGCCGTTGTTTCGGATCTTGTGATATATCTGATAATATAACCAAGAAGCAACAAAGTGTACATTTTATGTTGATCTGTTTTTATGTACCTATTCAGCTGGCTATTGCCTGGATTTGGTTTGAGCCTTTCTAATTCGAGTGAACATTCACAAATCGCGGAATAGAAACTGGAATCTAACAGCACTAAGTAAATATCCATTAAGATAAAATAGAGTAACCCTATTTCCCTTGTAGGTGACATTTTCTTTGGAAAAAAAAAACCTCTCATGTGGGTCTCCTTCTGCTTGCTGTTTTCCTATGATGGAAGCTCCAACCTTCTTGAGAATAGGGTATTTTTTCCCTCCATTTTGAACATAAGTTTCTTTTTGCCCATGCACGAGGCGCTAGGTGAAAACTTGTCCAACTACGGTCCATGTATGATCCATACTAGATCTGACCAACTGCCCATCCTACCTCTATATTCTTAACAACCTATCTTTGTCTCAATAGAGTCTTTCAGTGGCATGTTTCGGTCCTCT
Organism: Persicaria maculosa; assembly: GCA_963922045.1. Lineage (NCBI taxonomy): Eukaryota > Viridiplantae > Streptophyta > Magnoliopsida > Caryophyllales > Polygonaceae > Persicaria > Persicaria maculosa. The sequence continues at coordinate 44,009,500 of OY998258.1, forward strand.
TCCCCATCTAGCTTTTATAGTATAGTGTCCCTTCCACTTTTGTGTAGTTGTAGTTTGTATTGGTACTGAATGAACATACCAAACAAAGGCGAGCAGTATAAGCCCTTATCCGGTACTGCTTAAAAGTCTTCCTAGTGAAGAAGTACTAGAGAGAGAACCTAGTATGGAATGAAAGCTTCGGTCTGATTCTGATATACTGCAGGTAATAGATGGTGTCATGAAATTTTGTGTAGCATATAAAGTATTATCCTTCCGTGTAACCTGTGTCCGATTTGATTTTAAACTATAGATTCATCTTCTTGTTATTTTAAATTTTAAAATCGAAAGAGATTCGATACAACTAGACATGTCTAGAAGTATGGAAGAATTGATCGGATAAACTGATTGAGATCATCATGAAAAAATAATTAAAAAAAAAAAGTTAGAAAGGTCATATAACAAAGTGCAAAGAGAAAAAAAAAATAAAAAAAAGAAAGAAAAAATCAGAATAAAGACGAATAGTGAAACCAAACTACTTGTATTTTCAGATGCTCGAGATTCGAGAGGAGACTGAAATGAGGTTTGATTAGACTTGTCAAATGGATCATTCGGGTCGGATCATAGGTAAAACAGGTTCCGGGTATATTCGGGTTGACTTGAACCCGAATTTGACCAGGTTTCGGGTCATTTCAGATCGATTTCGGGTTTGTCAAATTTTTCCTTTTTAAATTTAAAAAATCATGATTTGATAATTTTGCGATAATTTTAAAATTCTAAAAGTAAAGACATTGTTCCTAAGTTCTAGTACTCAAGGGTGGATCTATGTGTATCATTGGGGATCCTCGAGCATCCCAAAAAAAATAAAATTTAGTGTTAATTTCTTAATATTTTCTGTCAAACCTCCCCAACCCGGGAAAAAAATTACAAAAGAATTTTTTTTTACCTTTAAGCATTCTCGGAATGATGAAAATTTTACCTTCAAGTATCCCCGGAATGACGGTTCAGGATCCGCCCCTGCTAGTACTTGTAATTATATACTATATCTGATCTAAAATATTTGATTTTTATTATTTCCCATAATTTTTAATAAAATATAATAATATATAAATATCAAAATTTTAATAATTTTTTAAAAATAATTTATTAATAATTTGATATTTTATATATTATTACATTTTATGTAAAAAAACATTTGAATTTTATTATTTATTGTAATTTTAATAAAATGTGATAAAATATTAAAATTTAAATATTTTTTTAAAAATAATTCCATGCAATTAGTAATAAGCATATAATTGTTTTAATATTTTAATATTTTTTAGAATTTTCATCTTCTTAAAAAATGTGTTGAAAAATAAAAAAATCAAATACTATCGATCGGACAGAGTATTACACATACATATAAATATAAATTGATTTAAAAATGAAAGATCAAGTGATTGTAATTATAAAATGTAATAAATTGAAATCTCCATAAAAAAAAATTAGTTATATACTTATAAATCAACCGGGTCAATCGGGTCACCGGGTCGAAACCCAGATTACCCAGAAAATTTCCGGGTTTCTGGGTTCGGGTCGGAAAAAAATTCCGAGTCAAAATTTTCGGATTTGGGTCGGAAAATTTCCGGGCGTTCGGATCGGATCGACCGAGTCGGGTTGTGTTTTAAGAGGTCTAGGTTAGATGCTCTAGATTCGTAAATTAATTAGAGAGACAATGTAAGTTAATTTTATTGTAAATATTCACACCCCTACAAACTACAAATTTTGAGAAAAACTAATGTATAATCTTAACTCACTTATGTTAATTGGAAGCAAGAAAAAAATACATTACAAAATTCATGACTAGGAAATGTCATACATAAAAATTGTATATTTATATAATTGGGTAAAAATAGGAAATTATATAATCACTTGAAATTACCTCTTGACAAAATGGCACATATGTTGCACTTGACAAAAGTCGGAATCCGACTGTCGGATTGTTTATTCTTTTTTTATGCATATTAATTAGGTGTTAAAATATCTGAGTTTCAAAAGGAAACAAGAAGCGCCCATGGCCTAATGGATAAGGCGCTTGACTTCTAATCAAGCGATTGTGGGTTCGAGTCCCACTGGGCGTGATTCTTTTAACATTTTTATTTTTTGAAGAGAAATTACTACGGAGCATTTATTTTGCCTCTGCTTCTCCATATTAACTTAACTTTTTTATTTTTTGAAGAGAAATTACTACGGAGCATTTATTTTGCCTCTGCTTCTCCATTTTAACTTAACTTTTTTATTTTTTGAAGAGAAATTACTACGGAGCATTTATTTTGCCTCTGCTTCTCCATTTTAACTTATTTTCAGTTAACTGGAAGGTTAAAAATATGATTAAAATACAAACTATGAAAACAGGGCCGGCCTTGACCTTTTTAGGGCTATAGACGGAAAAAAAATAGGGCCCTTTATCACAAATTTAGTCACAAATTATATTTTTTAATAAATTATTTTAAAGTATAAATTTTAAACTTAGTTTAACACTAGTAAACTTGAATTCTATATATTTTCATCACTAATTAATGATTCGTAGTATACATCTAATGTTATACATTGTCATTATACGATTCAAAACAACGATTTTATATCATTATACTTATTTAATTGAGGTTAATATATTTCGCTATTAGTAATATAAAAAGAATGAGAGACTTTGCTAGTGATAAATAAAGTTCGAAAAGTATTTTTTATAATGTCTTCGTTTTTCGACGGTAATTAAAGTTAAACTTAACATGTAGTAATATCAAAATTGGCCATACAAAATTACAAATAAAATCTTTTTTTACTAAAAAATCACCTTGTATTATTTGTAAAATCGAAATTAAGATAAGGTTATCTTGCACTATATATCCGTCATTTATTCACTTAGATTGAAGATTAAACAAGTTAACAAGTTATGTGACAAATGTACATGTTTTGTTTATATCCTAATTAACATTAATGAGTTTTTTTTACTTATACATAATACAAAATATTTATATACATATTACCTTAATTATATACATTATACATTTTTTTTACGGGGCCCTTACCGGATCGGGGGCTCGAGGCGACGACCTCTTTGGCCTATGCCCAAGGCCGGCCCTCTATAAAAATATCTGGTTAGCCCGTACGGAACGGGAGTCATGTCAGATTTATTTATTATAAGATCGAGATTCACTCTTCTATTATAAAACTAGTATAAAATTAGTATGCTTCTCTTTTAATAGTTAGATATAGATAGATAGATAAATATTAAGTCATTATGCAGAACTATTGTAGGAGCATCATCATCCATTATATTTTCTTCTTTTATTTTCACTAGATATGGGATCTCAATAAACTTTGCTCGAAGCAAAACGATTCGAAACAGAATCGAAAATTAGGGGTAAAAATACAAATGAGAAATAACACTAGTTGCAATATATTAATCCTTGCTGCCAGTGTATGAAAATCTTATTTACAACAAATTAAAAATTAATTAGCAGTAAATAGACAGAGAAATTACTTTAAAATATATATTTTTAGATTAGACGAATTGAATCATATAAGAAATCGTTTAGTATTAAAATCCTATTTGTTTAAAGTGACAAATTGCCGTAGTAGCACAATTAAATGGTTAATTGCCCATTACTCTAAAAGTCTAATGGGTGCGATTCTAGGTTCGAATCCTAGCTACGGCAATTTATTTTTTCAGGGTTTTTTTTTTGGGTGGAATTTAATAATTTGACATTTCAACTTTCAAACAGTGTCTCGTGTTTTCAAGCCAAGAAATCTTAAACCACGGAATATAGTCATAAGCTTCTCTAGTTATTAGTTCCAACTTATGGGTTTTGCGATTCTAAATTCAGATTTCGTCTTTGATTTTAACATATCCCAAATGACTTCTCCTGATTACTCCGGTCCCAATGTACAAACTACAAATAACACCTTTACACATTTCTGGAAGGCATTTAAATAAATTTAATATAAAAAATAACCACAAACTACAATAAAATCGACCTAAACAATCCAAAACAGAAACTCGATTCAAACTATAAGGCCTACTTTACATCACTATTTCAACCTAGTAATTTGGATTGTAGTATAGGAAAATTATCAAGTACGTTCTCTTCCAAAATCTAAATGTTCCTCTTTCTTGTCATGAGATTTGTGTATGCATCTACAAATCTATGGGTTTTGCGATTCTAAAACACGACTTAACGAATCACATTTAATTTTAACATTCTAAAATGTGATTCGGTTAACTCAATCTCATCCTTTATCAAACAACTTAAGTCATTGGCGGAGCCAGAAATTATGTTGGGGTGGACAAACTAACCACAAGAAGCCAAAAATTCTATCAAATAATGTGTATATAATTCTTCTAACAAATAATGTGTATATAATTTTTTTTTTGCTGTCATATATTTTTACAAGAAGCAAACTCAATTTTAAGAATATTAAGAAGCCATGAAATTAAAATATTTTCAAAAATGTTGAGAAGAACCATAAGGTTCGAACATGAAGGAACGGTAATAAAGTTAGGAGCAAGCAGCTTAGGTAAACTTTCCCCCCTACAGGCTGAAACTATGGCCTTACGAATAGGACTTAATGCGGTCAAGCAGATTAAGTGTTCAAAACTTGTTATTGAAGGGGACTCCAAAACGATTATTGACAACCTCAAATACAATAGTCCTTGCCCGTGGGAAATAGAACTTTTAATGGGAGACATCAAACGGCAAATAACTGAAGTCCAAACTGTGGTTTTCTCGCATGTGTCCCGTGAGGTTAACAGGACGGCTAACAAGGTCGCACACCTTAGCCGCCCTGTTAATGGGGCGGTCTTGACATCTAATACTGATCTTAATGATCTCATCCGTCGGGATGCTATCAGTTAGGTTTTCTCCAACCGAATTATTACCTATTCAAAAAAAAAAAAGGTTCGAACATGGGTGGGTGGGTAGATTTCAAGAAAAACAGCTTTAAAAAACCCAACAGGCTAAAGGGTCTTTTGTGTTTCTTCTCCAACTATATAGTATTTTTTTTGGATTTGGGGTGGGCTTGAATCCACACAAACGCACCCCTGTATCCGCCACTGACTTAAGTAAAAAAGGCGGTAGAAGTTAATTTTATCTTGGGCAAAAGTTTTGTATTGGTTTGAATATTCATTTTCATATGATAAAATTCCAGGTTCAGACGTGTCTGTAGCTAAACACATTTCCCCCTTATAAGGTTTGCAAACTAAAACTACAAAGATTTGCAAAACTAGAAATATTTAAAAATTCGATTCAACCATATTTCATTATAAGAGAACCGATACAAAAACGATGCAAACAAGAAAACCAAACCAAACCAAATCGAAACATAGGGGTAAAGAAAGCAAAGGAAATAATTTCAGTTGCAGTATAACCTGTAGTTTTGTGATAGAGGAAGAAACACAAACAATTGGATATATACCATAATGGATCCTTTTGTGAACATTGTTGTTGTTCCTACTCACAAGCAACAACAATATGCAGCTTGTTTGAAAACATAATGAAACCGGAAATCGCTATATGCTACAACGACACCTTTCGAGTATCACGAGGAAAAAAAAAAAGAATGGAAAATAACGTGTTGTCAAGGCTGATGTATGCCTTCCTTGCATTAGCCGCCTCTACATCTCGAGTTTCTATCTCTGAAGTAAGATTTCTTGCAGAAGATCAGAATATATTGCTCTTCCGGGATTTCCCCCCATACTTCTTTGGGAATTCTTGACTTGTTTTGATGTCCCTCGATTGCTTTTTTCCAATGCCAGTGCCTCTGTTTTGAGTCCTCTCAAATGACATTATCTTTTTCGGGTGAGACCAAAGGAAACACTTGGAGATATTGCCTAAAGTAGTGATGAAATAGATCAAATTTTTGTTAACCCTAAATTTGTATTTCAAAACCAAATTAATACTAGTGACAAATGTAATTGTTGTGTCGAATTCAAATATCGAACACATATACACTGTCTTATGAAAAATGTTCGTTCCTTCTATCTGGTGTAGGATTTATATAAGCTTTTTTTTACGCAATATAAAGATTAGGTCGGGTTGGCCGTAGCAGAGACTCTTCCTAGTGCATCCTTGCAGACGAGAATACGAAATTCTGGATCGTCATCGCAACAACCGTCGACAGGGGATGAATGGACACTACGAGCGAGATAATCAACCACTACACACCACTACGTGTAGATACATTAATTATAATCAACCACTACACACCACTACGTGTAAATAAAATGCGCCTTTATATAACCAACATATATACATTTATCATCATATATGTCATTGATGCATGATAGATGCATCATACGTCCACAATTCACCCTGTTGAATTTCATAATTTGATATTTCAAGTGGGCAATGTCTACAAGTAAAGATGAAAAATGCCTATTAATAAGATAAATTGTAGGGGTGGGCGCGGGACGGGATGGGACGGGATGGGAGTCGTCCCGCGTCCCGTCCCGCGTAATTTTTGCGGGACGGGACCGGGACGGAATTCTCTACTTTTTTTTCAATTCCGCGCGGACCTTGTCCCTCACGGGACGGGACGGGACCGGGACGGGACGGGCCCTGTCCCTCAAATAATAGACATTATAAAAAAATCTAAAATTCATATATATTTTACGTTTTTAAAATGCGTAACATAAATAGATTTATAATATTGTTTATATTTTACGATTTTTATTATCTATACACATTTGACACATTGAACATATAATTACACACTAATATAAATTACTTTAAAATATACAGTGAGCAACTGATCAGTATATACACCAAGTACATGCATGTATATATACTGGTGTATATGTATTCACTAGCTAGTGTGCTGTATATATATATATACATATATAGTGAGTATATACTCACAGTAGGTCTGCGTTAGATATGTATATATATTTATATATATAGACACTACGCCAGATGGACTTTCGGGCGACGGACCGAAGTCGTCGCCTGAAAGGTGTTTTTCGCCCTCTGACGACTCAGGCGACGAACTTCCGTCGCCTGAGTTGTGGTCGGGTGACTTTCATCCTTCCACCATTCAGTCGACGACCATCTGTATGTTCGTCGGCGGAGTTAACTCAGGCGACGGAAAAAGTGTTCGTCGACTGATGATGTTGTCAGAGGCCAAGGGCCATCCAGGCCCGCCCATTAAGACTCAGGCGACGAGTTTAGTGTCATAAGTTCGTCGCCTGAGTCGGTCCATAGGGCTATGAAAGCATTCAGGCGACGGACTTTTTTCTTTATTTGTCGTCGCCTAGATAGTTTCAGGAGACGGAAATAGAATTATGTTGTCTCCTGAGCGGTCCATAGGGCTATGAAAGCATTCAGGCGACGGACTTTTTTCTTTTTGTGTCGTCGCCTAGATAGTTTCAGGAGACGGACATAGAATTATTTTGTCTCCTGAGCGGTCCATAGGGCTATGAAAGCATTCAGGCGACGGACTTTTTTCTTTATGTGTCGTCGCCTAGATAGTTTCAGGAGACGGAAATAGAATTATTTTGTCTCCTGAGTGTAGTCTAAGGATGCATTCTCAGTTGTTATGTCCGTAGCTGGAGTGTTCAGGAGACGAAATTTTATATAATTCCGTCGCTTGAATAGGTTTAATTTTTTTTTTTTTAGTATAAGTTCGTCGCCTGAATTGTTTTGATTTTAAAAAAATAAAATTTAATAGGGCAGGTGCCCCCTGTTCGAATGTACCTTATAGCACATGTTGTGCTCCGGTCCTAAACTCTATAAACAACAACACACACAACACAAACAACATACTCAACAACATACAAGCACAAGCAATTCATTCCATCACATTATAAACATTGTAATCCACCCTAAACCTTGTCCAACATACCAAAAGTATGTGACAAATATCCATCTTGAGCAACTTCACAAAAAACTTCACAAAAAGTATACACAAATACTACAAATTCCATCCAACACAAGTTCTCTAAATGTTTCTCCAGAAAAGCAAAGCCAAGTTTTAGTTAAAGGGATATGAGGAGGGCGTCCTTACCTTGCTATTTCGGCTGGGGGGAGGGCTGACTGTCCGTTGGATGACCAGCTGAGTTGGTGGAGGGCTGAGGAGAAGCTGTGGCTGAAGGGACAGCCTGAGGACACACTACGAAGGTGACGGATGGTTGTGAGTTGGCCTGACCACTTAGCATGCCCATCATGAGCCTCTCGATGCTGGCCATACGCTCCTCCAGCTGCTCATTCTTGGTCTCGGTTAGGGTGGTTTTCTCACGCAGCCTTTCAATTTCAGCCTTCGCCTCCTCCAGCTCCTTGTCCCTCTCTGCAGCCCTTGCTGCCCATGGACCCCCTCTTTTCTTTGCAGGCCGCTCTCCAGCTGCACCCATTCCTTTTAAAAAAAGATTGAAAACATAATAAGTAAAATCAGTGGGATTGAACACATAATAAGAGCTGTAAGTAGAAAAAGATTGAAAACATAAGTAAAATATTGTTATGAACTATAAGTGAAATCAGTAATTTCTGATTGTAAGTAAGAATGAGCAGCTGGAGAATAAGAAAGTCATAAATAAAATCTTGTTATGAAAACAAGACTGAAATCTTGATATGAATTATAACAAGATTGAAATTGTAAGTAAAATCAGTAATGGAAATTGTAAGTAAGGATTGAACACATAAATAAAATCTTGTTATGAAAACAAGATTGAAAACGTAAGTAAAATCTTGTAATGGAAATTGTAAAATCAGAAATTCAAACATAAGTAAAATCTTGATATGAATTATAACAAGTAAAATATTTTTATGAACTTCTGAAAATTGTAAAACAATAATAAAATAAGTGGGATTGAACTATACCTCGAACTTCTGTTCCTTTTCTTTCCCCAAAGCAATCCAAGATGATCTGTGTTTGTTCTTCGACAGAGAGGGGTGGTATTTGGCTTGGGTCTTCTCCTCCTTCTCCAACAGTGCAGACTTCATCAAGACGACGTTTCAATTTGGCCTACAAACACAGAAATTTTTAAGTAAAATGAATATATATATAAGTAAAACACAGAAAGGAATGCATATATTGATTTGAAACCAGTAAAAGGAATATATAAGTAAAAGGAGTATATATAAGTAAAACAAGTAAAACACAGAAAGAAATGCATTTTTGAACAGGATTTATAAGAAATGCAATAATATATAAGTAAAACCTAAGTACTTAGGAAACAGCCAAGCAAGCAAACTAAAAAAATCTAATAGTAGATAAGCAAGCAAAAATAAGCATCAGTCAAGCAAGCAAACAAATCTCATAGTAGATAAGCAAGAAAAAAAAATTCATAGCAAATAGATGAAAAGCAACAATAGATAAGTATTTTTTAAGCAACATAATAGATGTGAAGATAGGCAACAGCCAAGCAAGCAAACAAAAATGACAGAAACGGAGGAAGATGAGAGGCAACAGAAGATAGGCAACAGTCATGTGTGGTTTTAAGCAACATAAAAAGAAGATAGGCAACAGAAGATAGGCAACAGTCATGTCTCGCTCGACAGAAGATAGGCAATAGTAGATATGGATGTGTAGATGTATTTTTTAAGCAACATAAAAAGACGATAGGCAACAGCCACACATGACAGAAGATAGGCAACAGTCAAGCAACAGTTAAAACCTAAGTAAAACCTAAGTAAAATCTAAGTACTAAGGAAAAATGACAGAAAAAAAAAGGTCATACCAGTCCATCTTGCGCACCCGGACACCCCTCGTAGGCTTCTATGGTTGTCTTAAGCCATGCCGCCGGATGTTTTTCCTTAACGATGAGCTCTTCTGCTCGGAAGCTCAGGGGCTTGGACCCATTGTGATGATTAAGGGGGTTCGGGTTCTTGGTCCTGTTTTGCTTGTTTCGCTCACACAGGGCCTGTAAAAAGATAGTCAATCAGAAATCACAAGTGATAAACAATAAGATAAACGGCGAATAAAAAAACAAGTTAGGGAATTAATGAGAAATTACCATTCTCGCTTCGTCTGTGAAGTCACTCACCAAGAACCGCCACTGCTCAGGGCGAGCGACAAACTCAAGTGGTATGTCCTCGCCCCCCCACTCCAGGAAGTGTTGATGACAGTCATACTTCCAGGCCCCATATGCTTTTCCGCTCTTCTTCTCCACGTATGAGTCAACTGCAGGGTCAATCTCATAGTACATCTACACATCCATATCAGAAAAAAAGACATAAGTATAGGAGATAAGCAAAAGTAGATAAGCACAACCAAGCAAGGAAACAAAAAAAAAAAGCAACAGTCAAGCAAGAAAAAAAAATAGATGTGAAGCACAAATCAAGAAAGCATAAGTAATAAGAAACTATAAAGAAACATAAGTAATAAGCAACATAATAGATGTGAAGAAACTATAAAGAAACTATAAGTAATAAGCAACATAATAGATGTGAAGCACAAAACCAAAGAAACATAAGAAACTATAAAGAAACATAAGTAATAAATGTGAAGCATAATTATAAAGAAACATAGGTAAACACAGATCACACTATACAGAGATCACACTATACCCAGATCACACTATATAGAGACTATACACAGATCACACTATAGTTGCTTTAGGATACACAGAAACTATACACAGAAACTATAAAGATGTGAAGCATAATTATAAAGCAACTATAAAAAAATTCATAGCAAATAGATGAAAAGCAACTATAAAGAAACATAAGTAATAAGAAACTATAAAGAAATACATGTGAAGCAAAAATAAGCATCAGATAAGCATTTTGTGAAGGAAAAAGCAACTATACAGAAACATAAGTAATAAGAAACTATAAAGAAATAGATGTGAAGCAAAAATAAGCATCAGATAAGCATTTTGTGAAGGAAAAAATAGATGTGAAGCACAAATCAAGAAAGCATAAGTAATAAGACACTATAAAGAAACATAAGTAATAAGAAACTATAAAGACATAGATGTTCTTATGATTTTTAGGCAAAAATAAGCATCAGAAACTATAAAGAAACTATACACATAAACTATAAAGAAATACACAGAAAGCATGTGATAAGCATCAGAAACTATAAAGAAACTATACACAGAAACTATAAAGAAACTATAAAGAAATACATGTGAAGCAAAAATAAGCATCAGATAAGCATTTTCTGAAGGAAAAAGCAACTATAAAGAAACATAAGTAATAAGAAACTATAAAGACATAGATGTTCTTATGATTTTTAGGCAAAAATAAGCATCAGAAACTATAAAGAAACTATACACAGAAACTATTAAGAAATACACAGAAAGCATGTGATAAGCATCAGAAACTATAAAGAAACTATACATAGAAACTATTAAGAAACTATAAAGAAATACATGTGAAGCAAAAATAAGAATCAGATAAGCATTTTGTGAAGGAAAAAGCAACTATAAAGAAACATAAGTAATAAGAAACTATAAAGACATAGATGTTCTTATGATTTTTAGGCAAAAATAAGCATCAGAAACTATAAAGAAACTATACACAGAAACTATAAAGAAATACACAGAAAGCATGTGATAAGCATCAGAAACTATACATAGAAACTATTAAGAAACTATAAAGAAATACATGTGAAGCAAAAATAAGCATCAGATAAGCATTTTGTGAAGGAAAAAGCAACTATAAAGAAACATAAGTAATAATACCAACCATGTAGACATAGATGTGAAGCAAAAATAAGCACACCCAATCAAGAAAGCAAACACAGATCACACTATAAAGATATAAGTAATAAGTACTTAAATAAAAGATAATAAAAAAAAATAAACTACCTCCAAGTAATCTCTTACGGGGGACCGTTGCTCATCTGTTAGTTTGCTCCATGTTGATGCAAGCATCGGCACTTTGTCCCTGATAGCACACCCAATGTCTCGGACAAAGGTTTCATGCAGTTGCTTGAGGCCAGGCCCCTTGTGGAAGCAGGACCACTCAATCTTCAGCTTCTTCCCTGCTGCGGCCTTGAGGAGTGCTGTTTTGTGACTCTTGATGGTTCGATATTTACCTAAAAATCATTAGAACATATCAGATAACAGTTGCAATAAGTAACATTAATAAGCAACAAAAAAAAAAACACAATCATCATCAACATAAGTAACATTAATAAGCAACAAAAAAAAAGAAGCAACATGTAGTGATATGGCTATGGTGAAGGTTAGATAATGTAACAGATTGTTGGGGAAGGAGTAACAGAATGCTTGTGTGTATATTCAACATAAGTAACATTTACAAAGCAAGCAACATTTCGAAAGTAACATTTAGTAACATTTAGGAAGTAACATTTAGAAAGCAAAAAGACATTGAACATATAGACATTGAACATACTTCCTGTTCAATGTCACACAAATATCAAGCAAAAAGACATTGAACATATAGACATTGAACATACTTCCACAAATATCAAGCCAAAGGAAAAAAAAAAATGAATCACTGCAGATTAAAACAAAAAGACATTGAACATACTTCCTGTTGAATTTCACACAAATCAAATTGAAACCCTAAATCCTAAATCAGATTGAAACCCTAAATCCTTATACAAATTGAAACCCTAAATCCTAAATCAGATTGAAACCCTAAATCCTAAATCAGATTAAAACCCTAAATCCTTATACAAATTGAAACCCTAAATCCTAAATCCTATGAGATTGAAACTCTAAATCCTAAATCAGATTAAAACCCTAAATCCTTATACAAATTGAAACCCTAAATCCTAAATCCTATGAGATTGAAACCCTAAATCCTAAATCAGTATAAAAATTGAAACCTTAGAATCTGACAGAGGGAGAGAGAGATGCTAACCACGACATCGGATGGAGCGAGGGGCCTCGCCTGATGACGTAGCTACTGGGTTGGCGCCGACAATGGCTGTGGATGGCGCAGGGTTGCCATTGGTGAGAGATAGGAGAGGAGGTGGCACCGGAGTTGTTGAAGAGGGAGTGGGAGAGGGAGTAGGAGTCCCTGAGGCAGGAGGAGGAGTCGGGGCCGGGTTTGGAGAGGGAGTGGGAGTGGGAGTGGGAGTCGGGGCCGGGTTTGGAGAGGAAGTGGGGGTGGGAGTCGGGGCCGGATTTGGAGAGGGAGTGGGAGTGGGAGCCGGGGCCGGGTTTGGAGAGGGAGCCGGAGGCGCTGAAGCGGCTGAGTTCGATGGCGAGGTGGTTTGCAAGATCAATGGCGGAGGAATCGGGGCCGGAGTGGAGGAGGTTTGTTTCTTTTTCCCCTTCACAGGGCGGCTTTTAGGAGGCATGTCGGAGGAGAGGTCGGAGGAGAGGTGGAGGAGGGACGAGAGGAGCGGCGGAGGAGAGGTGGAGGAGAGGTGGAGGAGGGACGAGAGGAGCGGCGGAGGAGAGGCGGAGGAGGGAAAGAGGCAAGTTGGAGAGGGAGGAGGCGGAGGAGAGACAGAGAGAGAGAGATAGAGTGAAACTGATTTGGGGCTAGGGTTAGGGGAGGAGTCCGAGTTTGTAAAATCTTACATGTTCAGGCGACGGACATATTAAAAAATATTGTCGCCTGAAAATTTGGCGGAAATTCAAATTTTCGTGAAAATATAGGGGGGAAATTCACTTTTGCATTGGGGAGACATACTAATACTAAGTTCGTCTCCTGAATCATTTCAGGCGACGAAAAATAAAAGAGTCCGTCGACTGACCATTTGGCGGAAATTCAAATTTTGGTGAAAATAATGGTGGGAAATGAAATTTTATTCGAGCAAAATGGGGCAAAAATTCACTTCTCCATTGGGGAGACGTACTAGTAATAAGTTCGTCTCCTGAATCAATTCAGGCGACGAAACATAAACAATTCCGTCGACTAACCATTTGGCGGAAATTCAAATTTTGGTGAAAATAAAGGTGGGAAATGAAATTTTATTCGAGCCAAAATGGTGTGAAATTCACTTTTGCATTGGGGAGACGTACTTTCTATAAGTTCGTCTGCTGAATACTCTCAGGCGACGGAAATTTAATTGTCCCGTCGCCTGAAAAAATACAGATTTTTTTAAAAAGAGCACTTGGCATGTGTTATTGCCCTGTTTACCATAACTTAATGACAAATTGCACCAAAAAAAATAGTCTTAGAAGCCATGATACCAACCATGTCATACACATACGAAAATAACCGCCATGTCTCACAAAAACAACGATTACAATATATGATTTATGGAATCCGAAGACATTATCAACCTTCGTCATCGTCATTTTCCTCTTCGTCATCCTCTTGTTCATCTTCATCTTCATCGTCGTCTTCATCTTCATCTTCATCTTCATCATGTTCATGTTCATCTTCATCTTCATCATCATCGTCTTCTTCTTCTTCTTCCTCCATTTCAAGATCAATGGCGAGGTTCAAATTTTCGAAATAGATCACCGGGCCAATCTCCTGATAAGCTTCTTCCACCTCATTGGTAAGATCATCTCCGCGAGTTGCTAGAGTTTGAGGATCATACACGTTCCTATGGGACATCACATTAACTACTTTCCAAGCATCACCCGCCTTTGGATCATCCACGTAAAACACTTGCCTCGCCGAGCGTGCAAGACAAAACGGGGAATCCTCATACCAACTGCTGTTTGTGTCCACAGAGAGCAAACCCATATCTACCTTGGTGCTTCCACTATTTTCAGGGTCGGTGTCAAACCACTTGCATTTAAACAACACAACTGGCATACAAGTAGCGTATATCAGCTCTACCACTTGTTCAAGTACCCCATAGTACTTAGCATCCGAAGTTTCCACCATCACCCCTGAATTTTGTGTTCTAAAATCTTTGTCTTTGTCCCATGCCACAAACTTCACCCCATTGACAGAGCAGGCCCAATACAGTTTGCATTGTAGTGGCCCTTTTGCCAAGTTCAGAACCTCCGGTTTTAGGTAGTTGTCTCCATCTCTGTGCAACTTAGAAACCTATACAACATAACATGTTAGAGTTCTGTTTTGGGAAAACAAACATGCAATTTGTTCAATGAAACATCACGTTCGTTCTTACCCATGGGTAGAAATAACTGAGAAAATCTTTTCTACGGTCCCATTCTTCATACTCCGGGTAAGCCTCATTATACAGGTTCTCATGCGATGTCAAGTAGAACTCAACTTCCTTGCAGTTGGTTAAAACCTGCCAGTGAGCCTCTGCAATCATAGGTTCTCCTAACCTTTCTCTCATGATTTCACCGTGAGGACGCACGAGGCTTGAAACGACAGAAATATCATAGCTCAACTCCTCCATAGCATTCGTACCTGCACGGCTCTCATCTCGACCCCCGAGATACAAGTTGCAGTATGTTGTTGCCTCGTTTAAAACGTAACGCTCTGAAATACTTCCCTCCGGGTAACAGTAGTTCTTCACTTGAGCTTTATATTTGCCAAGTTGCCTATAAAACAAAGGAAGAAGTTTTGGAGGGGTAAGATGGACGTGAAATTGTGAGATGAATTTAATCTATAAGTAGCATACCTTTCTATTGGGTACATCCAGGTGTAATGTACTGGTCCAGTTTCTAACACTTGTTGCGGTAGGTGAACTAGAAGGTGTACCATGATTGTGAAAAAGTGTGGGGGATAAATCATCTCCAGTCTGCAAAGAATCTGAACTATCTCATCCTCCATCTGGCGAACATCATCCTTCCTGACCTCCCTAGCACACAATTTCTGAAACCATTTCGCTAGTGCAACCAAAGTCTTGGCAACACCCAACGGCAGGTATGCACGGACGACAATGGGAAGAAGACGCTGAAACATAACATGAATGTCATGGGTCTTTAGGTCGTTGAACTTTCTCTCTGCAATTTTGACCTTGTTGTGCAAAGATCCAGCGTACCCATGGGGGTACTTCACTGCACAGAACCATTCGAATATATCTGGTATGTCCTCCCGTTTCACCAGGAATGGCGCATGAGGGAGTGTTCCATCTCTCTTCTGTGCCTGGCTTCTCCGCACCCCTCTCTGCTGCAATGCGGCTCGAGCTTTGGGACCATCCTTTGTCTTCCCTTTGATGTTAAGAGTAGTGCCGATGATGTTGTCGAAGACGTTCTTCTCGATGTGCATAACATCGAGTGCATGTCTGACTCTAATGTGACGCCAGTAAGGCAATCTCCATAACTCGGACTTGTTGGTCCAACACATTCTGTTAGTCACACTGTATGGGGCCTTGAAAGCAGGGTCCGAGCTGAGGACGGGGAAGTTGATCCTGTTGAGAAAGATGGAAACATAATGAGAAAGACATCGGACAAACGTATGAAAAGGGAAAAGAGAGTGAAAAGAGAGGTAGTTCTCGTACCTATCGATCTGTGAAAGAATTTGCTCCCCGTTCCAAGCATAAGGGCGTGTTCTGTGTTCTTCGCTTCCATTGAATGCCATACCATCGGTTCGCCACGGGTGGTTTAGTGGAAGCCATCTACGGTGCCCATCGTAAACCATTCTCCCTTGTTCATGCGTTGCAGAAGTACCGTCCAAGCAAATAGGGCAGGCTTTATACCCCTTCGTCGCAGCTCCAGCCAACATCATATCCCCAAGCCAGGAAAGTCGCTTATAGTCCACAACACTGCTGCTTTCATCGTGAAAGTGGACCTTGAGTATCGATCAACAGTATATACTCCAGTCCCCCATAAGTGGCGAAGCTCATCGATCAACGGCTGCATGAACACACTAAGACACTTTCCTGGAGACTTTGGTCCCGGAATCAACAACGCTAACATGTTGAATTCCTTCTTCATGCACAATGACGGAGGCAAGTTGTATGGCATCACTATGACAGGCCATGTGCTATGGAGGGTTGACTGATTCCCAAATGGATTGAATCCATCGGTTGCAAGTGCAAGTCTCACATTCCTCACGTCTTTAGAGAAATGCGGGTAGGTTTTGTTGAATTCTTTCCATGCCTCACCATCTGATGGGTGTTTCAACCATTCTGCATCTCTCACCCGCTCACCATGCCATCGCATAGCCTTTGCAATGTTCGGCTCCATGAACAATCTCTTCAGTCTAGGGGTTAAGGGAAAGTACCGGAGAACCTTCCTGGGAACCTTGCCTCTCGTACCCTCCCTAGTACACCACCTAGGTGTGTTGCACTTGGGGCACGCTTCGAGATTTGCATATTGTTTGCGAAATAGCACACAGTTATACTCACAAGCGTCGATCAGCTCGTACCCAAATGCAAGGTCCCTAATCACACTCTTCATCTTCGCTCCATCCGTAGGATGTTTATGTCCTTTCGGCAACATGCGAGCAATGTGTGCGCACATGGCGTCCATGCTCCTATCTGTCCAACCAAACTCTGACTTCATCTGCATTGCATCCAGAACAGTCATATCGCTGTTCTCACACAATGGCATGTTTGCTGCCTCTACAAGCCTATTATATTTCTCATAATCATCGTCAACAACATATTGGAACGGCGGATCGTCGGGGACAGAGTGCGCCTCATATCCGGCATGAAACGGAAAAGCATCGTGCAGAATGTTCATAGCCGGACCATCAACGGAGGAAGATGCCCCTTCCTCCAGGATCTGCGTTCGTCGTTGCTCATTTGTCCTATCAACTGGGGCTTCGCCATGCTTGTCCCAAACAGTATAACTAGGCCACATTCCCATGTGGGCCAAATGACTGTATATTTCATCTATTGGGTGCCATTCATTGTTGCGGCATCTCCGACACGGACATAGGAAATGAGTCATTCCATTCGCATTATCTCTAAGATTCTGCATAAAGAGAAATATTCCATGGGAATGTTCAGGCGACGGACCACTAGAACTTCCGTCGCTGCAAAGGCCCGAACAACGCTCAGGCGACGAACCACTGGAATTTCCGTCGCGACAAAGGCCCATTCTGACAGCCGTCATTCGGATACCTGTTTGGGCGACCGATCTTGAGCAACGTTCGTCGCCTGGATTTGTTCCGTCGCCTGAGTACAGTTCAGCCGACGAACATTGAGGTTTTCTGGTCGGCTGAACATGGCTTGGAGGCGGTTTGGGCCTCCCAACGTTCAGGCGACGGGCCTTAGTAAGTTGGTCGCCCGAACATGATTCAGGCGACGAACCTTTTTAGGTCCGTCGAGCGAGAGTGAATCTGGCGTAGTGAGATCGTTTTTCTTTTTCTTTTTATATATTCTTATGAATATGAATATATATATATATATATCTAATATATGCGGGACGGGACGGGATTTGTGGGATAAGAAATCCTCGTCCCGCGTCCCGTCCCGCATAATTTTTGCGGGACGGGAACGGGACGGGATTACTTATTTTTTTTCCAAATCCCACCGGGATCGGGACGGGACCGGGACGGGCCCGGGATTTGCGGGATTTGTGCCCACCCCTAATAAATTGCATTCAAATCCTTTTATAATTTTAAAAAGTATTTATAAATTAGACTAACCTCTAAAAAAAACCTAAAGAGTTCTTTCAAAATCATCAACACTCATCTCATTGATGTTCGTCGAAATGAACAATGATATTGATATGTCATTAAAACAAAACAATTTCTATCGAATTGATTACGAAATTAATAAGGAAGGCCATTAATTAAAACAATATTTATTTCATTCTTCTGGACGTCAATGCAAGACAGAGTTGGAAATTAGGGTTATGGGGGGTTGGCTGTTGGGACGAAAGGTCTGAGTGTTAATAGGTTTTTGAAGAGTTTGATCTACCTAGTAAATATTTTTTGGAGTGCAAAAGAGTCGGTGGGCAATTAGGGTTATGGGGGGTTGGCTGTTGTGTCCTTTAATTTAATGTGCAATGACTAGTTATGGAATTGGACAATTGATAGAGATATTCAATCCGATTATTTTAGGAGTCGTAATGCTTTGCTAGAAGCCAACTACGATTAATGGGCTTAAACGGGTTAAACCCATGGCTATTATAAACGGGTCCTATGCGGTCACACACTTAGAGTTGACGGGCTTGATCAAAAGATAGATGATTTTATTATTAGTGTATTTTAGATATATATTAATAATAATGGGATAAGATTTATTTGTGAAATAAATAATTAATCAAGTAAGGTATAAATATAAGCTTATAAAGATGGGCTTATGGAGACTTAACCTAATTAACACATCCCAAAAAGAGAGCGTGAGTTTTGCCGTTCAACAGACGTGAGGGCGGAATTCTACCATCATCAATGAAGAGCAATTTGATTGTTCACCTTTCGATCATCGTCCTAGCAGTCGAAGGCAAAGGAGATCTAGACCGGGCTCTTGTGGACCAAGTAGAGGAGCAACACGTGGGGCTCTAGTTCTCTTCCGAATCCTCCCCGTTCAGTTCCGGTTCACGCATCAAGAGGTATCTCCTATGAACAATGATTTGATCTATCGATTTTATGCATGAAGATCCTTGAATTAGATGATAGAAAATAGTTTCTAAAACTTCCGCTGCGCATCTAATTTCCATCAATGGCATCAGAGCATCTTGCATAAATTGATAGGATCGATTGATTTTCTTGTTAGTTTCAATTCAATTTTGCAATATATTTGATATATGGAATAAGTCGTATGATTAAAATTTTGATTTTAATTAATTGGATGTAACGAGTTCGGAATTTGATTCCGATAAACGGCGCCGCACGTCTGTCTCAATTTTCCCTTATGCGAATCAACATGTACACAAATATATCGATATTGATTACAGTACCTACGTAAGCATCAATTGGTTTGTTCAAAACAATATGTTTACCTACGTAAGCATCAATTGGTTTTTTCGAAAACAGTATGTTTTGAAATCGGTCTGTTAAATTAATTTGTACACTTTATACTAAAGATGTGATTTTTTGTATAAAGTATAAAATATTTGATTTTATGAAAATACAAGTTGATTTAAATTTATGAAGTTAAGAATTTTATGATTTTGATGCATAAAGTTGATAAATTTTATGTGAATTTGATTCATATATTAATTTGTCAAAAGTTTAAGTTTTATGAAAACTTAATTACCATCTTAATCCTACAATTGTCAAAGTTTGTAATTGTTACAAAATTTGAGTGGGAGTTGATGGAGGTGTAATTAGGGTTATGGGAGATATTTATGATTTTAGTGTAAAATCTTAAATTATCTTAATTAGATATGGTAGATATCTTATCCCTAATAAAAATTTTCTATCCAATTATACAAGGTAATAGTTACCATAAAATTAATTCCATATATATTATTGCTAGTTTTTGAATTAAAATATCAAGAATGTTCATGGATTTATTATGCTTGTTTTATATTGTGATATATTGCTTGCATATATAAGGTGACTAGTATGGCCCATAAATACGATCTGCGTATCGTTATGTTTTTTTGTACACGATCTGCGTATCGTTATGTATTTTTGTAATTTATTTTCAGTAATTAGATTATTAGAAAATATTGTAATTGATACAAGAAGACATAAGAAGTTCAAGGATGGAGATCCATGAAGGGCGCGAGGGTGGAGACCCATGAAGATTAGATCTTTATTTTATGCATCGTAGGGGCCATACTAGGATCACAATTTCATTGCATTTTGAATGCCTTATTTTAAGTTTTATGTTGTTTTTATTTATGACATTTTTTCACTTATAAATAAAGAAAAATAAAAGACTTAAGTTCCTAAGGTAAATTGGGGCAATGCCTTTCCATATCATAACCCATTAAGTTTTGGATTTTTGGTTGGATGGGCTTCACAAAAGTGAGGGTGTCTTTCCATAATCTTGGGTTAATGAGGGTGAATCTATACGGGGATTCATAAACCTTGATATGGTTGTACCCAACGAGAGACCAAAAGGCAAAGTTTTGGATCTTGAGGCATAAGATGATTTTACATTGGATGTGGATCATCAACCAAGAATTATAAGGAGTTATAATTAGTAATTGTTACTTACCTTGAGCATACAAGACTCAAGGCAGTGCAAAAGTACGTTGGGTCTTGTGTGTAATGGGATCTTGGAATCATTTTATTCACTAGGAACAATAACAATTTGAATAAAATGCGCATTTACTTATTTTAAAGGTGTTTAATCCTAAGTAATTTGCATTTCGAACATAAACTGATTTGTATGTCATTTTCTTTTTATATAGGCATTATGTCGAACGATAACTTGAAATTCACCCTGCGCTCAATAGTTGAGAAAAACAAATTGAATGGAACGAATTTTCTCAATTGGGAAAGGAATCTGAGAATCGTCCTCAGGTCTGAAGGGCGTGAAGATGTCCTATCAACCCCTATCCCTGACATTACTGATACCTCATCAGATGAGGAGAAGGCTAATGAAAAAAAACTTAGGAGTGAGTCTTTGCCTGTCACTTGTCTGATGCTAGCAGGCATGGAACCTGATCTTCAAAAGAGGTTTGAACATTAGGATGCATACACAATCATCACCAACCTGAAAGTGTTTTTTCAGGAACAGGCAAGGATTGAACGATATGAAACTCACAAAGCTATACTGGATAGCAAGCTTGTGAAGGGGAAGCCAGTAGGTCCTCATGTGTTTAACATGATTGGGCTTTTTAGCCGTATGGAGACACTAGGCACCCCATATGACCAAGAGTTGGCCACAGATATCGTGTTGCACTCATTGCATGATGGATTTGCCTCATTCAGGATGAACTATCATATGCATGGTCTCAAGAAGAACCTGAATGAACTCCATGGTATGCTCAAAGCTGCTGAGCAGAATACTCCTACTGACAACAAGAAAGAAGTTCTTAATGTCAATAAAGGGAAAGGGTTTAAGAAGGTAGCCAAGAATAGGAACAATCCCCAAGAGAAAGGCAAGAAAGTTGCAAAACCTAAGGGAGGTGAGAAGCCAAGAGTGGCTGCAGACCATGATTGTTTCCATTGCAAGGCGAAGGGACACTGGAAGAGAAACTGTCCCAAGTACCTGGAAGACAAGAAGAATGGGACTTTGAGTTCCAACACTTCAGGTATTTATGTTATTGAATTACTATCAACCAATGTTTGCACATTAGATAATGGTCCTACTTGGGTATTAGATACCGCATGTGGTGCTCACATTATTTCAAATGTGCAGGGACTAAGAAATAGGAGACAAGTGAAGAAAGGGGAGATAGAGCTACGCGTTGGAAATGGAGCAAGCGTTGCTGCACTTGTCGTAGGAGATTTTAGTTTATCTCTTCCTTCTGGTTTAATCTTAGAACTAAATAATTGTTATTTTGTTCCTAGCATTACAAAGAACCTTGTTTCGGCTGTAGTAATTTATTCTGAAGGTTTTAATTTTAGCACTACAGATGAAGGTATAATTATTCACAAGAATGATATCTTCTATGCTCATGCTCAAGATATTAATGGAATATTTGTATTCGACCTTACAACAGAATCATATAACATAAATACAAAAAGGCAAAAATCAAGTAATTTGAGTGAAGCCTACCTATGGCACTGTCGTTTGGGTCACATCAGTTTAGACCGCATGAAGAAGCTCCATAGAGATGGACTTCTAAAAGACGTGGATTGTGAATCCATTGATACATGTGAGTCATGTTTGATGGGCAAGATGACAAGGTCACCTTTCAAAGGAACAAATGAAAGGGCTAATGAGCTATTGGGCATTATACATACTGATGTATGTGGGCCAATGAGTACAGAAGCTAGAGGTGGTTATAAATACTTCATCACATTTACTGATGACATGAGTAGATATGGATATATTTACCTTATGTCACATAAATCGGAATCCTTTGAAAAGTTCAAGGAATTTCAAAATGAGGTAGAGACTCAAACTGGCAAGAAAATAAAAGCACTTCGATCAGATCGTGGTGGTGAGTACTTGAGCCATGAATTTGATCATCATTTGAAAAATTGTGGGATAGTAACACAATTGTCTACTCCAGGAACACCACAGCTTAACGGTGTATCTGAAAGGAGAAACAGGACCCTGTTAGACATGGTCCGATCTATGATGAGTTTTGTTGACCTTCCGGTATCCTTCTGGGGATATGCCCTCACAACTGCCGTACTTACAATAAACAGGACTCCGTCTAGAGCTGTAGACAAAACTCCCTATGAGATATGGACTGGAAAGGTTCCAAAATTGTCTTTTATGAAGATATGGGGATGTGAAGCTTATGTAAAACGTTTACAAACGGATAAGCTTGCCCCTAAATCAGATAAATGCTATTTTATAGGGTATCCAAAAGGTAGTTTTGGATATTACTTCTATAATCCTGCTGAACAAAAGGTGTTTGTTGCAAGGGATAGTGTCTTTTTGGAAAGAGAGTTCATTTCCAATAAGTCAAGTGGGAGAAATATTCATCTTGAACCAGTTCATGATGAAGAGCAACAAACTCAACAACGAGATGACATAGATGATGTCGATGACGAGTTGATGGTTTTGAAAGGCCAAGGGCCCCAAGAACCGGAGCAAGAGGATCCACAAATAGTTGTGGAAACTGTTCCAGCTCCAGTTGTTGAACCAGTTGAACCCACCCGTAGATCAGATAGGCCAAGGGTACAACCAAGACGTTATGATGATTTCATCTTGAATGTAAACCTTGATGTTCTTCTGCTAGAACATGATGAGCCTAATACCTATAAGCAAGCAACGACGGGTCCAGCCTCCAAGAAATGGCTTGAGGCCATGAGATCCGAAATGGATTCAATGTTTGAAAATCAAGTATGGGACTTGATAGATTTGCCAGATGGGGTAAAACCCATAGGGAGCAAATGGGTTTTCAAACTTAAGACAGATAAGGATGGAAAGGTATCTGTATACAAGGCAAGATTAGTTGCCAAAGGTTTTAAACAGATTCATGGTATAGACTATGATGAGACCTTTTCACCAGTTGTCATGATAAGATCCATTAGGATAATCCTTGCTATTGCTGCTTATTATGATTATGAGATTTGGCAAATGGATGTCAAAACCGCCTTCCTGAATGGATTCTTGGAAGAGGATGTGTATATGACACAACCAGAGGGTTTTGAAGATCCAAGTAATGTCGGGAAGGTATGCAAGCTTAAGAGATCTATATATGGACTTAAGCAAGCATCCAGGAGTTGGAACTTTCGATTTGATGAGAAGATCAAAGAGTTTGATTTCATCAGATGTGAAGAGGACCCTTGTGTATACAAGAAGTTTAGTGGGAGTAAAGTGGTCTTCCTAGTTTTGTATGTGGATGACATACTACTTATTGGGAATGACATTCCGATGCTAGAGTCCGTTAAGGAATGGCTGAAGAAATGTTTCTCAATGAAAGACTTGGGAGAGGCAGAGTATATACTTGGAATAAAGATCTATAGAGATAGATCTAAGAGATTGCTTGGATTGAGTCAAGGAACTTATATAGATAAGATTCTCAACAGATTCAAAATGCAAGATTCCAAGAAAGGGTTTCTACCTATGCAACATGGTGTATATCTCAGTAAGAAGCAGTGTCCTAAGACACCTACTGAGCTAGAAAAGATGAGTAAGATTCCTTATGCTTCTGCTATAGGATCTATCATGTATGCTATGGTGTGTACACGACCTGATGTTGTATATGCTTTGAGTATGTGTAGCAGATACCAATCGAATCCAGGAGAGGCACATTGGTGTGCAGCTAAGAACATCCTGAAGTACTTGAGAAGAACTAAGGATGATTTCTTAGTATACGGGGGTGATGACAACTTGATCATGCAAGGCTATACTGATGCGAGCTTCCAGACTGACCGAGATGGCTTTGAGTCTCAATCGGGATATGTTTTCGTCCTTAATGGTGGAGCTGTGAGCTAGAAGAGCTCTAAACAAGACACAGTTGCCGATTCTACGACAGAGGCTGAATATATAGCTGCTAGTGAAGCGGCTAAGGAGGCTGTCTGGATGAGGAAGTTCATAGATGAACTCGGTGTTGTTCCTAGCATCTCAGGGCCTATCGACATCCATTGTGACAACAATGGTGCCATATCTCAGACCAAGGAACCGAGCTCGAGCTCCAAATCCAGACACGTTATGAGGAAGTATCACCTTATTCGACGCATAGTCACCGAGGGTGACATTAAGATGTGTAAGGTGCATACAGATGACAACATTGCAGATCCATTGACAAAGCCTATGCCTAGGCCCAAGCATGATAGTCACACTAGGACTAAGGGTCTCAAACACATTGGAGAATGGCTTTGAGATTGCTTTCTATTATGTTTTATGTTTAAAATGTTAGACACTAAGTTTATGTTCAATTGGATGATTTTATGATATATGATATTTCATCTTTATTTATATATTGTGTTGAACGATAATAAATAAAATGTTCAAATAATTCGTAGTTCGCAAATGGGCTTATCTTAAGTGTTCTGGTAAATGAAACCCCATTAAGTGAAATGCAGTTATGAATTATCACAAGTCCGTAGTCTGAAATCGTCAAATTGGACATAGGTGATTTTATTAAATGACTATATTGTAAGTTGACTGATAGCGCCAGGTTTCATGGGCTATAGGGACATGGAGATGTCTAGTCAATTACATATATATGTATGGATGATACATATAGGACAGACCCACCTTAAGACTCTACAAAAGGGATTGCGGAGTTTTAAGTTAAACCATGATTAGTAGATTCCTCATACATGAGTGTGTTATGGTCTCTCTTGATGATTGGTATTTCTTTGACACGGCTAAACGCTTTCCGTAACAGGGAGTTATAAAGGTCGTAGTTGGGATTGCCAAAAGTTGAGTGGGAGCCATAGTCTTACAAGACTGTAGATGTCCTCCTTCTTCATGCATACTGTGATGCATTGAAAAGGAATGGTGTCTAGGCCACTTGGAGAGCAAGAACTGAAAATGCATGGCCATGCTCGGATGGATTATTTGTAATCATCCGTTTAATTGACAGTTCGAACTCGGAGTTCAAGGAATATATATTTGATAATAGATATGAATGTCACCATATCATCAAATATGACATTAAGAGACACGGGTATCTGAAATTGCACACTTGTTTAAGGACAAGTGGGAGATTGAAGGAATTGTGTCCTTTAATTTAATGTGCAATGACTAGTTATGGAATAGGACAATTGATAGAGATATTCAATCCGATTATTTTAGGAGTCGTAATGCTTTGCTAGAAGCCAACTACGATTAATGGGCTTAAACGGGTTAAACCTATTGCTATTATAAACGGGTCCTATGCGGTCACACACTTAGAGTTGACGGGCTTGATCAAAAGATAGATGATTTTATTATTAGTGTATATTAGATATATATTAATAATAATGGGATAAGATTTATTTGTGAAATAAATAATTAATCAAGTAAGGTATAAATATAAGCTTATAAAGATGGGCTTATGGAGACTTAGCCTAATTAACACATCCCAAAAAGAGAGCGTGAGTTTTGCCGTTCAACAGACGTGAGGGCGGAATTCTACCATCATCAATCAAGAGCAATTTGATTGTTCATCTTTCGATCTTCGTCCTAGCAGTCGAAGGCAAAGGAGATCTAGACCGGGCTCTTGTGGACCAAGTAGAGGAGCAACACGTGGGGCTCTAGTTCTCTTCCGAATCCTCCCCGTTCAGAGCTGGTTCACGCATCAAGAGGTATCTCCTATGAACAATGATTTGATCTATCGATTTTATGCATGAAGATTCTTGAATTAGATGATAGAAAATAGTTTCTAAAACTTCCGCTGCGCATCTAATTTCCATCACATTTATCATCATATATGTCATTGATGCATGATAGATGCATCATACGTCCACAATTCACCCTGTTGAATTTCATAATTTGATATTTCAAGTGGGCAATGTCTACAAGTAAAGATGAAAAATGCCTATTAATAAGATAAATATAGATAAATTGTAGGGGTGGGCGCGGGACGGGACGGGACGGGATGGGGGTCGTCCCGCGTCCCGTCCCGCGTAATTTTTGCGGGACGGGACCGGGACGGGATTTTCTACTTTTTTTTCAATCCCGCGCGGGCCTTATCCCTCACGGGACGGGACGGGACCGGGACGGGACGGGCCCTGTCCCTCAAATAATAGACATTATAAAAAAATCTAAAATTCATATATATTTTACGTTTTTAAAATGCGTAACATAAATAGATTTATAATATTGTTTATATTTTACGATTTTTATTATCTATACACATTTGACACATTGAACATATAATTACACACTAATATAAATTACTTTAAAATATACAGTGAGCAACTGATCAGTATATACACCAAGTACATGCATGTATATATACTGGTGTATATGTATTCACTAGCTAGTGTGCTGTATATATATATATACATATATAGTGAGTATATACTCACAGTAGGTCTGCGTTAGATATGTATATATATTTATATATATAGATCGTTTTTCTTTTTCTTTTTATATATTCTTATGAATATGAATATATATATATATGCGGGACGGGACGGGATTTGCGGGATAAGAAATCCTCGTCCCGCGTCCCGTCCCGCATAATTTTTGCGGGACGGGATTACTTATTTTTTTTCCAAATCCCACCGGGATCGGGACGGGACCGGGACGGGCCCGGGATTTGCGGGATTTGTGCCCACCCCTAATAAATTGCATTCAAATCCTTTTATAATTTTAAAAAGTATTTATAAATTAGACTAACCTCTAAAAAAAACCTAAAGAGTTCTTTCAAAATCATCAACACTCATCTCATTGATGTTCGTCGAAATGAACAATGATATTGATATGTCATTAAAACAAAACAATTTCTATCGAATTGATTACGAAATTAATAAGGAAGGCCATTAATTAAAACAATATTTATTTCATTCTTCTGGACGTCAATGCAAGACAGAGTTGGAAATTAGGGTTATGGGGGGTTGGCTGTTGGGACGAAAGGTCTGAGTGTTAATAGGTTTTTGAAGAGTTTGATCTACCTAGTAAATATTTTTTGGAGTGCAAAAGAGTCGGTGGGCAATTTAACTACCTATACTTTATCTTGCTAATAGGCGATTTTTGTCTTGCCAATAGACTTTATGTTTCATGGGTGATCCATAATTATTCTTAGTGTTTGAAATGATCGTGTTTTCAAGTTAAGTGGCGATGATGAGAGAGGTGTTGGGGATGTTGACGTCGCTGGCTGAGGAGCCGACGGGGTCGATGGTGACGATGTTGTACTACGAAGAGGTGCTGCCAAAGAATAGAGCGCTCTAGAGGCCGGGCATTGTCGGTGCCGACCTTGCCGCCTCTGTAGCTATCTTTCGTTTGCGCGAGTCGCTTTCACACCACCATTCGAACCCTTGCTACCAGCCCCGCCTCCATCACATTTTCAACCATCGTTCCCACTCGTCCGCTTCTTGTCGGTTCACTGCCGAAAGAGAGATGATAGAGGTAAGCGAAAAATTAAAAAAAGAAAGAAGTGAGAGATTATTTTTATGGTTGGCCCGTACAAAACGAGAGTTGTGTTAGATTTTTTTTTAATTTTTTTTTATAAGATTGAGATTTACTCAATCTTCTCACATAAAATATCAGGCCATTACGTAGGAATATTTTTTTTTGATTGAGTAATAATTCGGATGCAAACCGCTATCCGACAGCATCCTTTCGGATGAGGTCAATAAGACATGGGTTATTGTATGAAGTAGGGATGGGGGCAATATGAGCAAGATGTGAAACCTTATCTGTCACGCAATTGCCGTTACGAAGAACGGTCCGCTGTCTAGCATCTTTCGTATCTTGTTCTTCTTGGCATCAGTTATTTTAGCACAAATTTTTAGTGAAAAAGAAACTTCGTAAAACCCCGTAAGTAGAGTGCTAATATCTGACATAATTAGATCGATTTTCCATGGACATTTGATTTTACCCTGCAAATGATTGATGATGATCAATGAGTCTCCTTCAATTATAATTTTTGGGATTTTCATTTCGAGAGCCTTCTGAACTCCCGACCTCAATGCCAAGGCTTCAGCCATTAAAAGGGATTGGTGGCCAATGAGTTTACTTCCTATTGCAACAGAATTTCCTGTGTTGTCTCGAATGATGTAGCCAATCGAACTTTGTCGTTGGCCCGAGGCTGCACCATCAAAATTTAGCTTTAGTTTCCCAATATGAGGTTTTTTCCATTTGTCCCTCCTCCTGATCCTCACATTTGGACTGGGTTCGCGTGCTCTATGTTGTGTATTGTTGCTATCCTCTTCGTAATGCTTTCCTGCGTTATTCCATTCATTGATATTTGCGTCGACAAGCTTTTCAAATCCTCTAACACTTGGTACCTTTTGTTGTTGGAAGATCAATTTGTTACGAATATTCCAGATAGTCCACCAATGGAAAACCAGTTTCTGTTTTTGTTGTGAATCAAGTAGTCCACCTAGTTTTGCCAGTAATGCCTCTATATTTCTTGATGATACAATATTGTCTGAAATAATAGATTTCATTCTAGAAGAAAGACTTGAGCAACAGAGGGAGAATCTGCATTCAAACAGTAGATGGGCAGTGTCTTCTTCATGGTGATTGCACAAGGCACAGTAAGGTGGTATATCGATTCCTCTTCTAGCAAGACGAGCAGTTGTTGGTAGTCCATTGTGATAGACTTTCCACATGAAATTCTTAATTTTAGGAGGAACATTTAATTTCCAAATCCAAGCATTATTATCATTATTAAGCTCTGTTGCTCTTGTGTTAAGTTTATAGGCACTAGACGTCGTAAACCATCCTTTTCTATCTGGCCACCAATACATTTTGTCCTGTATTTGATTTATTGGGAGGGGAACCTCAGCTACCTGTTGCGCAATATCATTTGGCATTATCGTTCTAAGTTTTTCCAAATTCCATGTCCCATTTCGAATGTACTGATCAACGGTTTCTTCCCAGTTGATTTTAGTCGGATCAAGACAAGCGTTTTGAATATTCTTAACCGGAGCCCATTTGTCATGCCAAAACTTGATTGTTTTCCCATCATCGGCTGACCATGCTAGACCTTCCTTGAATGTCTTAATAAGTTTTCTCAGTTGCGTCCACTGCCATGAAGCATTTCCTTTTTTTCTCGAATTTAAGTATTGGTGTTTGAAGGTTCGATAAAGTAAAACAAAGTAATATAGAAATACTCTAGAAGGGGGGTTGAATAGAGTATGCCGGTTTTTTGCAGATAGTCTCAAGGCTTTTGAAGCTCGTGCAAAACCCTTTGAGATTAGACTTAGTCTTTTCTCTGAAAACCTGAATCACAAAGTTAAACAATTGAACCAAGTACGGAAATAAGGTAAAGAAGTAAATAAAGGACTCGATGAATTGTTTACGAGGTTCGGCACGAACTTGGCCTACGTCCCCGCCTAGGGTTCTTCCACAACCCTAGGATTCGACCGACTTTTATTGATTCACAAGACTTAGGATCCTAGTAGCTCCCCGAGAAGCCTCTATCCTATACAATTGCAATCTAGTCAACTCACGTTCCCTTGGAGTCCTAGACCAATCTAGAAGAGCCCTACCTCTCTATGCTATCTAGTACAATCCTCTTATACTTAGTGAATCAATCGCCTAGTGTTCACTGCCTGAGTTACAAACTCTCGAGTATAACACTATAAGTGAATATATCCTATAAGCTCACTGTGTAACTCTCAAATGCTTTGAAATGAAATAACAGACTCTTAAGGACTTAGCAGAGAGCACACGAAGACAGATTTCTCTTGAAGGCTTGGAGTGTAGAAAACTCGTGTTCAATGTATGTCTCTTCTGTCTTCATCTTCCTTTTCTTTATATTGAGACAAATCGGCGCCTAAGGATCTTCTCCAATGGCTAGTCTAGATCATGGCTTGAGCTGAATCTTCTATCTTTGGAAACTTCGAAGGCCATAATCTTTCCGATTTGAATCTTCTCAAATTTCACCATAAGGAAGGAAATAATATTCGAAAATACTTCCTGAAAGGTTAGTTATATATAATAATATAATGGAAGCATATAATAACATAAAATAATAATTTAAACATAATATCATATAGAACAGGTTTTGTATTTCATCAACACTGTTAAAGCTTCAAGACCTTTGACACAAACAGACTGTCAAGGCCTTTGAAACTTATTCCGATTTTCATCAAGGGAGGGAGTTATCAATCTTCCCTTTGATGAAAGACAAAACCTGTGCATCCCTGCAACTTAGTCAAGCATATACTCCCTCCGTAACGCAATATTTGTCCATTTGGTTGTTTTCACACTTATTAAGAAACCTACAAATAGTAAGTGGATGATAGAATCTATAATTAAATGAATAAATTATTAGTCAGTCATCCCAATGTAATTAATGTTTATTGCTTTTTACTCCATGCTGCAATTGCACCATCTGTACTCCGTAGTGCTTATATACTCCCAATATCCATATATTCCCAATGTCCAAATACAAGTGGGTGTTAGTTGAAGAGGTGTGCAGTCCATTCACTTTCAATTAAAAATTTGGAGGCAAAACAACACCTGAAATTAGAGGGAATGTTGACATACGTACAAAGAGGCAAACATCTGTTAAAATTTGTGATTTCAAATGTTGAAATTTTTATAAATTTAGAGGGAAATTAAAATTCAGAATTTATATATACCCCGTACCCATTTTGCATCAAAACACATGAGATATACCCATGGAGCCAATGAGATTTGACTTAAATACTCTTCCTGCAGAAGATGTTGATGATCTTCCTCTTGAACATGTCAATGTTGTGGCGCCTGCAGAATTTGATTTGAATGACATGCCCATGGAAGAGGTTGAAGAAGGTGAGTTGTCCTAGTTTTACTACTCCTAGATGAACTTGTTTACTCCTTTAACTTATAAGTTGGCTAATTAGTGGATTTTTCATATCCTAGATGTTGGCGATGAAGTTGAAGAACAACCCAAACACAACAAATTCCTATCAAATGGGGAGAGACAGATGATTTACAATGCATTGCTTGAGAGGAGTGTCGATGGGAACCTCAAGCGCAGCACACCACGAGAAGTGTCAACACTGTTTTCGGTGCACCCGAAAATAGTTAAACGGATTTGGCAACGAGCAAAAAGCACTCCGATTGGCACAAATGTGGATGTTTCTCATAGGAGAACAAAAAATTGTGGTCGGAAGCGTGTCGAGATCGACCATGATCTTCTTGCACAGATACCATTGAATCGGAGAACTACCGTGAGGTCTATTGGTGAAAAAATGAATACAAGTCATATGACTATTCATAGACGTTATCGAGAAGGCCTTCTACGACGCCACTCAAATGCCATCAAGCCGTTAATGAAGGACGATAACAAGGCGGCGAGGCTGCGATTTTGCACATCAATGCTAGATACAGGTACTTTGCCCCATGACCCAAAATTTATGGATATGGCCAATATTGTTCATATAGATGAAAAATGGTTCTATATGACTAAAAAGTCAAAAACATACTACCTGCTCCGGGAGGAAGCCGATCCTTTGCGTTCTTGTCAAAGTAAGAACTTCATTGGAAAGGTGATGTTTTTAGTTGCTATTGCAAGACCACGATTTGATGAAGAAGGTCGTGAAGTATTTTCAGGGAAAATAGGGGTATTTCCCCTCGTCACTAAGCAACCAGCGTTGAGGCGGAGTCGAAATAGAGAGGCAGGGACGTTGGAGACAAAGCCAATCACATCAGTGACGAAAGACATCATTCGAGCATTTTTTATTGAGAAGGTGCTTCCTGCAATTCAAGCTTTGTGGCCAAGGGAGGACTTAGGGAAGACCATTTTCATCCAACAAGACAATGCCAGGACTCATGTACAACCGCATGATGAACAATTTCAAATGGCCGCTGCACAAAGTGGGTTTGATATAAGGTTGATGTATCAACCGCCCAATTCGCCGGACTTGAATGTTCTCGATCTAGGATTTTTTAGAGCAATTCAATCCTTACAAGACAAGGAGTGTGCACCCACCGTTGACGCACTCATTAGTGTGGTTGAGAAGGCCTTTCGAGAATATCCCGTACCGAAGATCAACCATGTGTTTTTGACTTTGCAATTATGCATGAAGGAGATTATGCGTGTTGAAGGATCCAACGGATATAAAATTCCCCATATAAATAAGTTAGGGCTAGAGAGGAGCGGGTGTCTTCCGAAACAAATCAGTTGTGACTTAGATTTGGTTGAAAAGGCTTGGGCAATTCTAGGAAGAAACGAAGAGTGAGCAACTAGTTTTAGTAATTCATCCATTTTTCCTCTTTAAAAATTCATATGCACTCTTCTCTGTTGGTGTCTTTCACTAATTTATTTGCACTAAATCGGTCATTTGCAATCTTAAACGAATATAGTCTCCATCAAACGAAATACAATCATTGTATTGATAGAAAATTTCATTACTTTCAAATAAAAACTCAAACGCATGATCGATCGTACGTCATTTTCCGCATCAAGATTACATTACTCTGAAGTGAAAAAATATTTTGGAAGTAAAACATTAAACCACTGCAGAAGGAAACGGTTGATGCTTTCACTTGGATCGAGCCTCCTGAGTTCGATTGGGTATCTATTCAAATCAAATTCAAAGTCTCCGTGTTCATCTGTCGGAAGACCGTTCAAATCAAAACAGTGCTCTACCGTGTGAGTTTTTTCATTCTCAACATCCTTGGCTATGACACTGCAGTAGAGGGATAAAAAATTAGACCAAGAAGAATTAGCACAAGGAAGAATTGCAATTCCACCAGGAAGAATTAGCATACGGAGTTAACTGTAAAGGGATAAAAATTAGAGTACCATGGCAAATCCTCATTCTTGTCCATATTGCAATTGCACCAGGAAGAATGGAGGAATGGAGGAATGGAGGAATTAGCATACGGAATGCACAGTGCAAGTAATGTGCCATATAAGGAGGAATGGAGGAGTATATATTTAATGGAAAGAGTAGTTGGAACTTGGAAGGGTTAAACATTTAATAGATACATTTAATTACAATACCTCTTTCCTATACAATGTACATTTAATTATCATCTAAAAATGGAAAGATTCAATCAAAGTGGACAAATATTTTGTTACAAGAAAAAGTGGTCAAATGGACAAATATTGCGTTACGGAGGGAGTATAATATAAGTGAAATCGGACTAAGTACCTGCATGGGTTAGACAAATGTTGGATCAAAATTTTTTAAAGCATGAAAAGCCATCCAACCGAAAACCACAAAAATAAAAAACCAAGGTCTTCCAAGACCTTCACAGCAAAAAGTTTTCAAGTCTAAACCACAGATCATCTCCCCCTTTTTGTCTTTCAACAAAGGGAGGAGGTAAAACAGTCACCAAAAGTTTTGAAACAGTTTCCAAAAACCAGCAATGTATCAGATTTCAGGGATAGGGTAGGGTAGGGTAGAGTTAAGCTTCATCGTCCAGAGCATCATCAGTGAGCCTCGTCCACAGACCTTGCAGCATCTTGGTTATCCCGCTCATCTCCGTCATGAACTCCTTGTGCAGCTCCTTGATATCCAGGCGAACTTCCTCCAAGCCCAACTCCAGGTTGTCTATGCGCTCATCAACAGCTGAGGCAGTGGGAAGAGCTTTTGAAGGAGAGGCAAGACTCAAGGTCCCTTGGGGAGACCGAGTGATGCCTATCTTTTCAAGGCTCTTGGAGTCGAACTTACCCATATGACGCTGCTGTTCTTCATTTTTGAAATCAATTCCAGAAGCTTTGAAGATTTGGGTCAAAAGGGTGGCAAAGGGGAGGGGAGTTCCTTTCCTGGCTTTTCTTGTGTGAGCCATGGATCCTAAAATGGTGTTGGCCAGATCAAGATCAAGGCCATTGAGGATTCGGTAAAGGAGGACCATGGCATTATCAGTAAGGAGTGAGCCAGAGTTAAGACGGGGTAAGAGGCATCGAACAATGATGTTGAATATAATTTTTGCCTCTAGGGTAAGGGATGAGTGGGTGAGCTGCTTTGAGGTGCTGTTAGATGCTTCGGGTAGGAGGTATTTGGATCGGGCAAGGATAATACAGTTTTCTTTAGAGGGGTGTACTTCAGAGGGTGGACAGGGGCTAGGTAGGCCAAGGAAATCTGCAAAGTCAGTGGAGTTGAAAGAGATTCTAACTCCCTTGACAACAGGTTCCAAAGACCAACCATTGGCATCGTGTTTGGCTTTTAGGTTTATGTAGAACAGGCGGATTAGCTGGGGATAATAGACGGTTTCAAGATTGAGAAGGGTCCAGGCTGAGGATTTTTTGAGAAGTGCAATGCAGGGTAACTTCAAAGCTTCAAAGAACTCGATATCCAAAAAATCAGAACAGCATATCCTATGAGTTCGAAACTCATCTACCCACTTTCCAGCCGTTTCAGCATTTTCAAACCATGAAGAGGGAAAATATCCGAAATTATCTTGTTCCAAAAATATCTCAACGGGTAAAAATATGTGACAAAATAAAATTTTTGAAATCCGTTAAAAATATACTTGATTAAATATCTAAAAAGATATTAACCAAATATATGTGATCCGATATATGTACTCTACCATTTAGTTCACAAACCTTGACAAAATTCTCAAAGGTCTTGACACTAAGTAGAGTTTATCTTTCATAAAGGGAAAGCCCCCCCTTACGAAAGTGCATCCTTGTTAAGCATCCCAATCTCTCGTCTAATGAAGGTGAACCTGTCCTCTGCCAAAGGCTTAGTAAAAATGTCAGCCCATTGATAATCAGTTGAGATAAAGGAAATGGACACATCACCTTTTTTGACATGGTCTCTAATGAAATGATGCCTTACATCAATATGTTTGGTCCTTGAATGCTGAACATGATTCTTTGTAATGGAGATGGCACTTGTATTGTCACATTTAATGGGAATGGCTTTGAGATTGATGCCAAGATCTCGCATTTGTTGAGCTATCCAAAGGATTTGGGAGCAACAGGCTCCAGCGGCTATGTATTCGGCTTCTGCAGTGGATAGGGCAACTGAGTTTTGTTTCTTTGAGTGCCAACTGATCAAGGATGCTCCTAGGAATTGGCAACATCCTGATGTGCTCTTCCTATGCACCTTATAGCCTGTAAAATCTGCATCAGAATACCCAATTAATCTGAAATCCTTTTGCTTTGGGTACCATAGTCCAAGCTCCTTAGTGCCATTGAGATATCGAAAAATCCTCTTCACAACCACGAGGTGAGATTCTTTAGGATCAGCTTGAAACCTAGCATACATTCAAACACTAAACATGATGTCAGGTCTACTAGCTGTGAGATATAGTAAAGATCCAATCATTCCTCGATACTCCTTTTGATTGACACTCTTCCCAGTCTTGTCTTGATATAGAGATAATGTTGAGCTCATGGGTGTCTTGGCTGCTTTGGATTGATCCATCTTGAATTTCTTCAAGAGATCCTTAGTGTACTTGCTTTGGTTGACAAAGATCCCTTTCTTGGATTGATGAACTTGTAATCCCCAAAAGAAGTTGAGTTCACCCATCAAGCTCATCTCAAATTCACTGCACATGATATCAGAAAATTCCTTGCACAAAGATGTGTTAGTAGTACCAAATAATATATCATCAACATAAATTTGAATAACCAAAATGTCCTTTCCTTTGGTCTTGATAAAAAGAGTCTTGTCGATCAACCCCCTTTTAAAATCATTTTCCAAAAGATATTTTGACAAGCGCTCATACCAAGCTCTTGGGGCTTGTTTCAAATCATAAAGCGCTTTGTCAAGTTTATAAACGTGATTAGGAAACTCAGAACTTTCAAAACCTGGGGGTTGAGCCACATATACTTCTTCCTCTAAGAAACCATTAAGAAAAGCACACTTGACATCCATTTGATATAACTTTATGCACATGAAAGATGCAAATGCTAATAAAATGCGAATAGCTTCAAGCCTGGCTACGGGAGCAAAGGTCTCCTCGTAGTCAATACCTTCCTCTTGATTGTAGCCTTGAGCAACAAGCCTTGCCTTGTTCCTCACGATTTTACCATTCTCATCTAGCTTATTTCAAAATACCCATCGTGTGCCAATGACTGATTGATGCTTTGGCCTTGGCTTCAAGGTCCAGACTTTGTTCCTTTCAAATTCGTTAAGCTCACTTTGCATAGCAATGATCCAGTCTGGCTCTTGAAGTGCCTCATCTACCTTTTTTGGTTCAATAAGAGAAAAAAACGCGTGAAAAGCACAAAGATCTTTAAGTTTAGAACGAGTTTGAACACTAGAAATAGGGTTAGAAATGATCCTTTAATGAGTGTGATGAGGAGTATTTGAATTTTCTTTTGCTAGTCTCAGCTCCTTGATTCGTCACACCAGCAGGATTGACTTGTGGTACATCTGACTCCGTGGTCCTGTTAGGTTCAGTTATAGCAGTTTCTGACGTCCCAACACCGTTGGATTGAACACCAAGGGCTTTGGACGAATCTTCAACACCTTGGGCCAATTCTTCAATGTTAAGAATCTGTTCCTGCATGTTCCTTTTCTCTGTGTTCTTGGTAGCAGCATCATCACCTTCCTCGTTCTCTGCATGGATGTTAAGATCTATATCTGCAACACTTTCACTCAAAGAACCGTCATTACATTCATCAAATATAACATGTATACTTTCTTCAACTAACTGGGTCCTTTTATTGAAGATTCTATAAGCTTTGCTACTTGTGGAGTAGTCAAGAAATATACCTTCATCACTACGCGCATCAAATTTCCCAAGGTTATCTTTTCCATTGTTATGAACAAAACAAGTACAGCCAAAAGGTTTAAAATAAGATATAAGTGGTTTGCGGCCTTTGATTATTCTTTTAAAAAGGCAACCCAAGTATATCTAGAAAAATCATCAACAACGACTAGCATGTACTTTTTACCATTGGGAGATTTGACTCGCAAGGACCACATAAATCCATATGTAAAAGTTCAAGGGGTCTAGAAGAACTTACAACCTTTTTGGGTTTGAAAGAGCTACGTGTTTGTTTACCTCGTGTGCATGCATTGCACATATCAATACCTTTGAAGTCCATCTCAGGTAGCCCTCTTACAAGCCCTTTGGACACAAGCTTCTGTAGTGTATGTGGACTCACATGACCGAGTCTCCTGTGCCAGAGCTTTGGATCGTCCGTCAAAGCCTTTAGATAGGTTAAGCTTCCTTGTGCCACTTGATCAGCATTTACAGCATATATATTGTTGTAGCGGTATGCAGTCAGTATAACTTCACCTGTGTCTTCTCTGCACACTAGACATCTTTTCTTGTTAAATCTGACATTGTTGCCACTATCACATAATTGAGAAACACTAAGCAAATTATACTTTAATCCATTCACAAGATAGACATTTTTAATACTATGGTTGGAATCACTCCCAACACTACCAATACCAACGATGTCACATTTTCCTTTGTCACCAAAAGTGACTGTTCCTGTGGATTGCTCCTTTAGATCATGAAAGAGAGAACTCTTCCCACTCATATGCCTCGAGCATCCACTATCAATAATCCATTTGTGCTCCTTCACCTTGGTGATCTCCTGCAAAACAAACATCAACCTTTGTGGCTAGACCAATAAGCAAATTTGGATCCATTATTGGGATAAACCATATTTGGTAAAATAGTGCCTTTTGGGACTCAAACTTGTGTTATCCGTTCTTTTCTCAAATGAACAGGAAATGTATTGTGAATGATATATGGATCCTTTCTTCTATTGGGGCAGGTCTCTTTTGCATGTCCCTTTCTAGCACAGTGGTGACATATAGGAGAGGTTCTACTTCCTTTTGCCTTCACAAAGGTGGTAATGTGCTGCTTCTTTAAAAACCTTGGATTGTAGCCAATACCACTTTTGTTTAGAGAACTTTGTTGCTCACCCAACATCCTATCAAGAGTGCCTTTGGATTTGGTAAAACTTATGAGGGCTGTCTGTTGGTCTTGAATCTTATTATTCAGGGAGATCTTCTCGTTCTCTAAGTCATGATGCTCATTTCTTAGAGAGGAGAGATCTTGCTAGAGTTCAGATTTCTCTGAGTCAAGCGTCTTGACTTTAATGTCAAGACCTGAATAAGAAGCTTCAAAACCTTTGACCCTCATGGACAGATCCTCAATAGTTCTTTCCTGGTCCATAGTTCTCTTGATAAGAATGTTAGTCTGGGCAATAAGTTTCTCTTCATTGGCAATCATATTAGAAAGGAATTCCGATAATACCTCTTTTGGACTTGCCATAAGTTCTCTTACAGTTGCTTCAAGCTTCTCATCGTGGGATTCACCTTCTGAGGCCATAAGACAAATATTGGCCTTCTCATCATCGAAGTCAGAGTCAGAATCAGAATCGCTCCAAGTTGCCACCATGGCTTTCTTTTTCCATTTGTCACCCTTCTTGGACTGGCTCTTTGTCTTTTGAGGGCAATCCTTCACAAGATGATCTGTTTCACCACATTCAAAACAAGACAAAGGTTTAGTCTTCTTGTCATACTTGTTGTATTGAGACATACCTCGAAATTTAGAAGACTCTGATCCGTCCTTGTTGTTGAATTGTTTCTTCATTTTGAGGATTTGATCAAGGCCTCTTGTGATAAGAGCAAAAGGATCATCCTCATCGTCGTCCTCATCTTCGGAATCAAATCCATCTTTGGGCTCATCCTTCT
Source organism: Persicaria maculosa (assembly GCA_963922045.1). Classification (NCBI taxonomy): domain Eukaryota; kingdom Viridiplantae; phylum Streptophyta; class Magnoliopsida; order Caryophyllales; family Polygonaceae; genus Persicaria; species Persicaria maculosa. The sequence goes on from OY998258.1 coordinate 44,048,886, forward strand.
TAGACTTGAGCGCCAAGTTCTTAGTGCTTGCTGAAAGTTCTCCATCGTCTTCATTAAGGATCATCTCATGCGTGATCAGTTTCCCAAGCAGGTCATCAAGGGGCAGAGTAGTGAGGTCTTGGGCTTCCTCTATAGCTGTTACTTTAGGACCCCACTTCTCTTTTGGGAGACACCTCAGTATCTTTCTTACTTTCTCAACGTTTGTAAAGCTCTTGCCGAGAGATTCAAGGTTGTTGGTGATTTCTGTGAATCGTGTGAACATGGCCTTGATTGACTCATCAGACTTCATTTTGAAAAGCTCATACTTTCAAAGGAAGATGCTGATCTTGGTGTCTTTCACTTGGCTAGTTCCCTCATAGGTGACGACCAGCTTGTCCCAAATCTCTTTAGCTGACCTACAAGATGAAATACGGTTAAACTCATCAGTGCTAAGACCACAATAAAGTAAGTTAATGGCCCTGTAGTTTTTGGAGACGAGTTCAAGATCCGCTTGGATGTATTCAGACTCCTTCTTTGCGACTTTGGTTCCATTTGGTCCGTCTTTCTCTGGAATCTTCGGACCATTCTCTATAATGTTCCAAAGTTCCAGATCTTGATCTATAATGAACATCTTCATCAAAGTTCTCCAGTGGACAAAGTTGTTTCCTACAAAGAGTGGTGGTCTGCTGGTAGACCTTCCCTGTGCAAATCCTCCGTTTTCTTCACCAGACATGATCGAAAACTCAAAAGATTGTTAGATCAAAAGCAGTGAGTAAAGCTCTGATACCAATTGAAGGTTCGATAAAGTAAAACAAATTAATATAGAAATACTCTAGAAGGGGGGTTGAATAGAGTATGCCAGTTTTTCGCAGATAGTCTCAAGACTTTTGAAGCTCGTGCAAAACCCTTTGAGATTAGACTTAGTCTTTCTCTAAAAACCTGAATCACAAAGTTAAACAATCGAACCAAGTGCGGAAATAAGGTAAAGCAGTAAATAAAGGACTCGATGAATTGTTTACGAGGTTTGGCACGAACTTGGCCTACGTCCCCGCCTAGGGTTCTTCCACAACCCTAGGATTCAACCGGCTTTTATTGATTCACAAGACTTAGGATCCTAGTAGCTCCCCGAGAAGCCTCTATCCTATACAATTGCAATCTAGTCAACTCACGTTCCCTTGGAGTCCTAGACCAATCTAGAAGAGCCCCACCTCTCTATGCTATCTAGTACAATCCTCTTACACTTAGTGAATCAATAACCCAGTGTTCACTTCCTGAGTTACAAACTCTCGAGTATAACACTATAAGTGAATATATCCTATAAGCTCACTGTGTAACTCTCAAATGCTTTGAAATGAAATAACAGACTCTTAAGGACTTAGCAGAGAGCACACGAAGACAGATTTCACTTGAAGGCTTGGAGTGTAGAAAACTCGTGTTCAATGTATGTCTCTTCTGTCTTCATCTTCCTTTTCTTTATATTGAGATAAATCGGCGCCTAAGGATCTTCTCCAACGGCTAGTCTAGATCATGGCTTGAGCTGAATCTTCTATCTTTGGAAACTTCGAAGGCCATAATCTTTCCGATTTGAATCTTCTCAAATTTCACCATAAAGAAGGAAATAATATTCGAAAATACTTCTTGAAAGGTTAGTTATATATAATAATATAATGGAAGCATATAATAACATAAAATAATATTTCAAACATAATATCATATAGAACAGGTTTTGTATTTCATCAACACTGTTAAAGCTTTAAGACCTTTGACACAAACAGACTGTCAAGGCCTTTGAAACTTATTCCGATTTTCATCAAGGGAGGGAGTTATCAGTGTTGACTTTAGATACCTATAATTGATGATTTTGACCCAATAATTATCAGGCTCAACAATTATTTTCCAAATGAGTTTCATTTGTAAGGACTCGTTCATTTCCTTTGTTTTCCTTAATCCCATTCCTCCTTTTGCTTTTGGTCTGCAAACTTTGTCCCATCCTATTAGGGGTTTGTATTGAAGGTCTTTATTCCAGAAGAATGTCCGATTGATTTTATCTAGAGTGGAGTGAATTGTCACTGGTAGTATGAAACTTTGCATTGCAAAAAGTGGTTTTGAGGTTAAATTTGAATTTATTAACACAGACCTTCCGTGTTGGGATAGTGAATCAGCTCTCCATTTTGATAATTGACTTGTTGTTTTGTTAATGATATCCTCAAAGGTGCTTTTATTTACTCTCCCATCGACAATTGGACACCCCAGATATTTGTCCAGTTTAATGTGCTTTGATATACCCAAAAATCCTTCGATAGTTGCTATTCGCGACGTAGGTATCCCTGGAGAACCTTGAAATGCAGATTTGTTGTAGTTAACTTTCTGTCCTGACAGTTGACAGTAATCATCGACAATTTTCCTTACCTTTTCACACGCTGTCATGTTGCCTTTTGTGAAAATGATAATATCATCCGCAAACGCCATAAACGGGATTCTTGGTCCAGACGGACCAAACCTGAAGCCGATCCCAGATTGGTTGATATTGGATTCAGCAGTTAGTTTTTTAGCGAGCACTTCTGCACCGAGAAGGAATAAGAAATGAGACATGGGATCACCTTGTCGTAGTCCTCTAGACGGTTTAAACACCTCCGTAGGCTCATTATTAACCAATACAGAAAAAGAAGCTGTTGTTACGCATTCCATGATCAGGTTAATAACACAGTTACTAAAACCAAAATTTTTTTAGTACCGCCCATGTGAAAGTCCAATCCACTCTGTCATAAGCTTTCTCCATATCTAATTTAATTGCTAACCAGCCCTCAGATCCTTTTCTTGTTTTGAAAGAATGAAAGATCTCGTGAGCTATTAATATATTGTCTTGAATTGCTCTGTCAGATACAAATGCTCTTTGAAATGGATGGATTAGCTTTCCAACGACCTTCTTGAGTATCTCTGTTAGAATTCTCGATATTACTTTATATATTGTTGAGCACAGGCTAATCGGTCTTTAATCCGCCGTCTTCGATGGGTTGTCGCATTTTGGCAATAGGGTAATAAAAGTATGATTGACTTGTCGGAGTATTCTGCCTGAATGGAAAAACGCTTTGACAACTTTGATAACATCGTTACCGACAATATCCGAGTAGGACTTATAGAACTCTGTTGTCATTCCATCTGGTCCTGGAGATTTATTGAGACCTAGTGACCAAACCCCATTTTTTATTTCGCTATTAGATGGTTGTTGGCTTAGACTCCTATTTTCTTCATCCGTTATAGCGTGTGGTATTAGTTCTAAGTAATCATTAAGAAGTGCCGTGTTAATTTGTTCTTTGGAGAATCTTCTTTCAAAGTCATTTTTAATTTCCTCTCGAATGTTTTCTTCTCCCACAATCTGCGTACCATAACTCTTTGTGATATTTCTAATGATTTTCCTATTTCGTCTCCCAGAGGCCACTTTATGAAAGTAAGCTGTGTTTGAATCAGTTAGCTTGAGGTGTTTTGATTTTGCTCTCTGCCCCCAATATTCTTTTTGAAATTTTAACAATTGTTCTTTTTTCCTGATTAATTGTTTTTCGACTAGATAATCCTTACTCGTTGTGGTTGTGCTATTAGAGCATGGGCATCGGGGGAGTTAGTGGGGAGTTTTAGTGGCTTTGTGTTAGGGAAAGGAGGAGAGAGGGAGGGGTTGGGTTAAAAACCCACCCAAGGGTTTCCAACTTTCAAACTCCACTAAAACCCCTTCAAGTGGGCCCCGTGTATATATATGGGTGATTTTTGCATTTTTTTAATTTTTTTTGCATGAGCCCTTCTACCTATATAACCCTATATTGTATAATTTTATATAATTTTAGCTAGTTTTAAGTCATTAAATATAAAAAATAATCTTTTTATTAAAATTCATAATTTATTTTAAGCTATTAATAAACACCAATATTATATATGTTGAAAAAAAATATAATACATACATAAATAATGTACAACATAATATTTTTATGCATATTGTATTATAAAAAAATTTAAAATTTATTTAGATATTATTAAAAAAAATTTTATATTTATAGACACTAACATAAAATTAAATAAAATTGTTAAAGATGGTACAAAGATGTGAAGTATTTTTTTCCACCTAAATTGTTAATTAAAGATGAATTTATGAAATATAAAATTAAATAATCTATTTCCCTATAAATATGTCCATCTCCTTCTCTTCTTCCACACATCCATCCACCATCTCCTCAATTCTCAGCTTCCCTTATTGAATCTCTACAATCTTGAGATGGATCCAAATGACCCACAACACCCGTACAACTTCCGAAATATTTTTTACTAGTATGGAGAATTCCTCAAGTATGAATCCTCAACATCTTTCCTACTCTCCAGATTTTTCCAACTTATATTCATCATAATCTTCCATGACCCATCACTCTAATGCTCAAAACTTCTTAAATCCCAACTTGTATTCATCGCAATCATCTATTACCCCTACATCTCATGGGAGCTCTTATGGGGTGAATATGTGGAGCCTTCAAGATTCACCCCTAGAGGCTAAACATGCAAGAGGCACTCGTGGGGGAGCATCTCGTGGGAGGGCCACTCGTGGGAGAGGGGCTCATGGGAGATCCGCTCGAGGAAGAGCCACTGGTGAAAGGGGAGCTAGAAACTCATGGAGCAAAGGTGAAGATTTGTTAATCATTAGTGGTTGGATTAACACAACCACTGATGGTCGAACAAATACTCAACAAACAGCAGGGGCTTTTTGGCAAAGAGTTGCTGATTTCTACAACACCAATAGGGATTAAGATTGGCCAGAGAGGGTTCTTTCGACGGTTAAACCAAGATGGTATAACATTTCCTCTGTCGTTTCCAAATTCGTAGGATGTTATGCGAGTGCCAAAAATCGCCAAGGCAGCGGGGAAAACGATTGTGATGTCATGAGGAATGTACACACTATCTATAAAGGCGATCATGGAAATGACTTCCTATTCGAGCATGCATGGCGTGAGCTCAAGACTGAGCCGAAATTCCATAGGTGGGTTGCAGCAAATGCTACTGCTAATGAAGGAGGCTCGAAGAGGACCAAGGTTAATGAATTTGGATCATACACATCAACTGAAGGGTCGGGTACCCCTTCTAGTGTTAGTGGATCTGAGAGTACTCCGGTGCGACCTGAAGGCATAAAGGCAATGAAGCGAAAGGGAAAGCAGGTGGTGGGAAGCTCAAGTGATTCTGCCAGTAGAGAAGCTGAAGAGGTTGTGAGGGGTTTATTTGAACAAGGAGTTCACATGAACGCCCAGGCAGAATCCGATAAGGCAAAAACTGCACATGAGTATGCAGTAGCACAAAAGACTATCTTGCTTAATAAGCTGATCATGGAGCCGAACTTAAATGATGCACAACTATTCACTAGAGATTCCCTCATTAAAGAATCGTTCGGCGAAAAATGAGAATCGAAGGCGATCATGCTTGTGGCTATTGATGTTGTGGTGTCAAGTGTTTATTTACCTAAGTGAAGACTAGCTTCACATTGTTACATGTTGGTTGTTGTCACTTTGTTTTAAATTTCCCTAAGTGAAGATTAGCTTCACACTATTATGTATGCTTTATATCAATGCAATGTTCAATTCCCATTAAAATGGTTGGTATATGTTTGAAATGTTTTATTAGTCTTTTGCAAAGATGCTCTGCAACAAGAGGACGAATTCCTCTGCTCGAGGGTCTGCAAAGATGCTCTGCGACAAGAAGACGAATTGCTCTGCTCGAGGGTCTGCAAAGATGCTCTGCGACAAGAAGAAGAATTGCTCTGATCGAAGGTCTGCAAAGATGCTCTGCGACAAGAAGACGAATTGCTCTGCTCGAGGGTCTGCAAAGATGCTCTGCGACAAGAAGACGAATTGCTCTGCTCGAGGGTCTGCAAAGATGCTCTGCGACAATAAAACGAATTGCTCTGCTCGAGGGTCTGCAAAGATGCTATACAAAGTAGTATAAATTAACTCAAATGTCTACCATTCAGTATCCATCTCTTGAGTTTTCTCTAATTTTCAAACACAAACCTCCAATGGATCCTCAAGAAATGTATGACTACCTCACCCAATCTTCAGGTCCATCCACTGATGAGCTAACCCAAGCTTACGCCAAGTGGTTGTATCTATCCACAAAAAATAAGTCAAGCGTGGAGGCGGGAAGTTCTAGGCCAAGGAGACCTCGAGCTTACATTGATAGAGAACGTGAGAAGGGCCACGATCAGCTTGTCGCGGATTATTTCTCGGAGGACCCACCTCCAGTGTATCAAGATGTAGTTTTCAAAAGACGGTTCAGAATGCGAAGGCCATTGTTCTTACGCATTGTGAACCAACTATCAAGCGAGGTCGATTATTTCATGCAAAAGCCCGATGCCACTGGTAGGCTTGGGCTATCTGCATTACAAAAATGTACCGCGGCTATGCGCATGTTAGCGTATGGCGTAGGTGCGGATGCGGTTGATGAGTATCTTCGACTAGGAGAAAGTACAGCCAGGCTATGCTTATCCAATTTTGTGGATGGTGTCATAGCTTTGTTTGGTAATACATACCTCCGGAGACCAAATACAACAGATATACAATGCCTTCTTCATGTAGGAGCACAACGCGGGTTCCCGGGTATGATCGGTAGCATCGATTGTATGCACTGGGAATGGAAGAATTGTCCGACTGCATGGAAAGGCCAGTTCGAAGGCAAAGACGGAAGACCAACCATCGTGTTAGAGGCAGTAGCATCATATGATCTATGGATTTGGCATGCATTCTTTGGCACCCCAGGTACGTGTAATGATATCAATGTTCTTGATCGTTCTCCTGTATTCGATGATGTGCTACAAGGGATATCTCCACCAGTTAACTTTGAAGTCAATGACCATCAATATCATTTAAGCTACTATCTAGCTGATGGTATTTATCCAAACCGGGTGACTTTTATACCATCTATCAAGCTCCCACAAGGAGAGAAGGCTAGGTTGTTTGTTCAATACCAAGAGGCTACTAGAAAGGATGTAGAACGAGCTTTTGGAGTCCTGCAAGCCCGATTTTCCATAGTTAAAAACCCAGCACTTGCATGGGATATTACTTTGGTATGGAGGATAATGAGAGCTTGTATAATCCTTCACAATATGATAGTGGAGGACGAGCGAGAGAACTACAGTCTTTCCTTTGATTTGTTGCAGTTCGATCAAGTTGAGGATACCGACACTTCATATTCAAATAGGCGACCCGTCCCCATGGAGAAATACATTGAAAAGCGAACGCAACTTCGGAATAAAATTACACACTATGCACTGAAGCAAGATCTAGTTGAACACATATGGCAAAAGTTTGGAAATGGCTCTTAGGAAAATTAAAATTTTCTTCAAGCATTTCATGTATGATTAAGAGTACTCTTTGTATTTTATTTTTATTACTTTTGTATTTCGATGATTTTCCATTTCATGTATGATGGAGAGTACTCTTTGTATTTTATTTTTATTGTTCTTGTATTTCGGTGTTTGTTTTGTTCCAATGAAGTTGTTTGCATTAAATTTTATTATCTATTTTTACATTTTGGATATTTTTTTAAAAAAAATTATTATATACTATTATTATATTAATTAACGCAAAATATAATACATATATATAGATAATGTACAACATATTATTATTATGTATATTTAAATATATAATAGATAATAATTGGTGAAAAGTAAATTAAGAAACTCTAGAAACTCATATGGATGTGGACGAAAAAGTAAGTTGGGGTTTTTAAGGAGAGAGAAAGTGATAAAGTGGTATTAAGAAACTCTAGAAACCCGCATGGATGCGGATGGTCTTAGATTGGATATTAATCAGTTCCTTTTCCACAGTTTGTATTTGACGAAAGACATTTCCGAAGGAGTTTTTGTTCCACTCTTTAGCCTTTCCTTTCAGAAACTTTGTTTTGTACACTAACCTGTACATTGCGGACCCCGTACATCTGATTCTCCAAGCTTGTTTGACAACATTTCTGAAGTCCTTTCTCTGTAGCCACATATTTTCACACTTAAAATGGAGGTAGTGTAGATTCTTTTCCTGAATTTAAGCAGATAGAAATAGGACAATGGTCAGACCCTGTAAAGGCTCCGTTGAATGTTACTAAATCAGGGAAAGTTTCAAGAAATCATGTTGAACCAGTACACGATCTAATTTTTCCCATATGTTATCATCCCCTTCTCTTTTTTCCTCCATGTAAATTGATTTCCCGAAGTTGGGATCTCAAGCAGAGAGCATTGATTTTTGAATTGATTTAATCTAATGTATCTTGCTTGGCTGTTCGCTGCTCCCTCAAGTTTTTCACTGCTGCTACTAATTTCATTCAAATCTCCAATTACTAGGCATGGTAGGAGCTCTGATGCGGGACCATCTTCTACAGCTCCAGACACACCCATCATTCTTGGAGAAGGACCAATGACTCGAGCTAGAGCAAAGAAGCTTCAGAGAGACTCATTTCTATTCGTCACTCATGCTTTGTTCTCGAGCAAGGTTCAACTCCCCGAGCCAACGTTGAAGACATATATGTGCATTGGAGTGCACCATGGGGCCGAGTTTTATTAAGTGTTAAGCTTATTTTCAGCTTATGAACATTATTGGGCTGAATTGGGCTTTATTTAAGTTGTTAGTTTTAAAACCTTATTTACTTATGTTCTTAGGTTTATTTTATTAGGCCCATTAGTTATTAAATCTATCCTATTCTATCTAGTTAGGCCGGCCATCAGCCCTGCTCATCTATATATTTTCGTTTATGCATTGTAATTCAATTGGAACTTTTATGAATACAATTCTCTCATATTGAGTGTAAACACATCGAGTGTTTGTTGATTCAACTAGAGCAGTGCTTGTTGGTCATCGATTGATAATCTCAGCTTGGTTTGCTTTGCCGTTCATCAACTTCGCAAGACTTGGTGATCCGAGTATCCACAAGCCCCCTCCTTGTGCCTTCAAGTTGTCCGCTTGATTGTGTAGGGTTGTAGAGGCGGGTTATATAGTCATTGGTATTGGTTCCTACCCTCTGAGGAGGCCTGGGGTCTCTATCTTGTTCTATATAGATCGACTCAGTCCATATCAGGTCGTGTCTTTCAATTCTTGTTATCAAATTTCGAGTCTTTATCTATATTGTCGAGTCTTTGTCTTCTTTGTTGCTGTCGACATAGAGTCTTGGAGTTCTTGATCAATCTTGGTCGAGTTCTTGAAGTCTTGCTGCGTTCTTGAGTCGTTCTTGGTCAATCTTGTCCAAGATCTTTGCTTTCTTGTTCGTTTCTTGAAGCTATCATTCCTGCGATTTGAGTTCTTGTTCAGTTCTTGCTTATTTCTTTGAGTTTCTTGCTTGTTGTCGAAGATCGGACCAACCTACGGCTAACCCCGTATCAAGCTCACTCGTGACTATATACGAGAACTCATTCCAGAAGACATCATTGTCCGTCTCATGGGGAGGAGCATAGAAAAAAAAAAAATTCCTATAATTTTTTTTATCTAAGCATGAATATTTAACACGGATTACTCTTGGTAACACTACGCCTACCTCAATTGTTTCACTGTGAAGAAAGTTCTCATTCCAAAGGAGACATATTCCTCCCGTTCTATCATTCCCTACAGACCAGATTGCCTTACTATATCCACTTGATTTCCAAAACTTCTCCCGAGGAATTTTATTCGTTCTAATCTCAGCAATTGCCATGAGCGAGATATGCTCATTGATTCACATAGCTTTAAAGTCTGTCCAGATATTCGTCTTTCCTATAACTCTGACATTCCAGAAACAAGCTTTCATTATTTGATTACCCGATCCATCAGAAGCCAAGGGTACAATGCTTTTGACAGCGACGGATTATTCACATTCTTGCGAGTAGTTGAAAGATTATTATTCAATACACATTTCCGGTCCATTTTTACCTGGTCATAAGAATTGCAACCACACAACTTACAGCTTCGTCTGTTCTTACCAGAAATTGCCCTACCAATCCACCAACTCGATACACCCCTCACATAGTAAACCATCACAATTCTATAACAAGGCTGGTCAACGACATACACATCTTCGTTTAACCAAGCTTTAAAGCGGGACAATACTTCCACTTGAAAGCTAAACACCCCTATAACACCACATTCACCACACTTCCTTTGTTTGTTAAAAAACATTTCCCTAAACTATTGCTTGTCATTAGGAAATGTAGCAAATCATTTAATATAAGAGTGGGAGCATTCAAAAGTGACCCTGAGACCATAGAAATAAACGTATAAACCATAGGTTGTACTCTAGATTTAATCAAGACCACAAAGGGTAAATAACTCTGGTCATTAGGCCATTTGATTATGCTGTGTCCATACTCAAGAGTAAACAAATCAAAAACCAATCTCAATTCACATAGTGGATATACAGAAGTCCACTTGAGAATCGACAAAAACATAATGAAAGACAAGGAAATAAAGAAGGAGATGTATACTAACCATGTAGACTGTGCGCTTCCGCAATCAACTTCTTGTTCCCAATTATAATACTGACAGAGGTTCCACCCCATGAGCTTCCAACAGTAAGTAATCAGTTGCACACACCCATACAATTTTAGACCCTTCTCTTTAGCGATCCCGAACTCAGCATATGAAATTAAGAACACGAGATAGCAGATGCAACCCTTCTACTTGTACTGCCAACCAAAAAAATCCTTAATGTCAATGTTATACGAGGGCAAAAGCCAAAGTATAACAAGGTTACATCTAAGCTCTATTTCAAAGCAGATTTTACTGCAACAATTAGATTTCTTCTCCTCCTTTGCCTTTCGGCTCTCCTCCTGGGCATCCATGGCCACCCTGGCGTCTTTCATGAGTTTTGAGCCCTCCGACTTCCCCTTTCGGGTGTTAGTCATTTGAGGGGCGGGATCTTCCGCCTCCAAGGTTCTTTCCATTATCCGCTCCAATAGTTGCCTTTCGGCTTTCCTCCTGAGTGTCCTTGGACACCTGGGTTTCCTTTGTGAGTTTAGAGCCCTCCGGCTTATTATGTAGGAATATTATCATCCACTATATGTTAATCTTTTATTTTTACAACATATTTAAATGTACATGGGATCTCAATATTCGATTAAAATTAAACGGACTGGCGAAAATTAGAGGTAAAAATGCAAATGAAAGTTGCAGTATATTAATCCTTGTGCCGCCAGCGTATGAAAATCTTGTTTACAATAACATTAAAAATTAATTAGCAGTAAATAGACAGAGAAGTTGCTTTAAAATATTTGAATTGCTATTTTTATGATTACATTTGCCAAGGTAGAGAAGAATGAAAAAAAAAATATAAGTTTGTTCACCACGAGCTACTGTGGCTGTTGTATTCTAATGTTAACTAGGTAATTATGCAGACGTGCACTGAGTTTTTGCTGTGTTGCTTACCCTATTATGAGGCCCTTTTTTACCAGATTGCATCAATACCTTGGTCATATGACTCATATAACACTTAAGCTGCAGGCATTTACACATACATTGTTCAAAAAGATGTTCTTTCATTCAACTTTGTACAATGAGCCCTTAGAGACATGTTTTGAGTTTAAAAGTGGTTTGTCTTATTCCATCTTTTTTCTGTGGAACTACCACAGTATGTCAGTCTCACTTTGAAGTTCTTGTGTGTTGATTAAAAATCATTTTTGGGTGTTTAATTTCCCAATAACCATATTCATTACATTTTTATCATGTTTGTCGTCTAATTTTATCTTATTAGGCCTATTAGCTCAAATGATAGAGCGATGTGTTTAGACACAAAGATGTGGATCCGAATCCCATATAGGCTATCTAGTAATTGACTTGGATATTGCAAGTCAACCAAGATTGATATATGCAAACAAATCCTTAAAACTTGCTAAATTACCTGCATTGATCTAGTTGACTTTGATTATATGAATGATAGTAATTAAAAAATAAGGAAAACCGCATGTATAAAATTGAACTTCCAATTAAATTGACTTTCGTTGTCTCTATACATGTGCTAGTTGCATGTTAATCCACATTTTTGGTGAACAACCAACTAGGTTTAAAGTTAGCCTATGTGGGAGTTGAACCCACATTTTTGTGTTCGATCGAACACATCGCTCTTCCAATTGAGCTAATAGGCTTACACAAATACAAAAGGATTATTAATGTTTAGACTTGATTAGTTTATCTAAAGCATTCTAAATTCAGTTTATGGAAGATGCAAGAATGCACAAGATGCATCCAGTTTATGATGTCATACCAGGAAGTATTATACCAAAAGACTGCGACAAAATAGTTCGACGAAACGCAAACAGAAAACAACAACAAACACACCGAACGAAACATGGAGACTGACTAGTAGGAATAAAATCTGGAGGGCGATATCCAACACCACTAACGAAGGCAACTCCAGCAGAAAGCTAAACTTGGTGGGCACTTGAGGCAGCGCTGAAACAATAATAGGTCGAAAAGGAAGCCACCACCCCGAACGAAACATGTGCTAGTTGCATGTTAATCCACATTTTTCGTGAACAACCAACTAGGTTTTCTGTTCTAATTCTCTATCAGATGCCTGTTTCAAATGCTTCTTTCTTTCTGGCTCCTAATTTTGAGACGGATTCATTTCCTGTTTCATCCTTTAATTTCATTTTCTGTTTTAATTCTCTATCAGATGCCTATTTCTTTCTGGCTCTCCGAATTTCGTTTCCCATCGATTTCGATTTCAACTTCCAAATGCACTAACAAATCGGATTAATGTATTTCATTCAATATCCAAATGTATCAATTTCGACATAAACCCTAAATTGAGAAACGGAATTGCAAGTTTATTAACAAATCGGATTCCAATTGAGAAACGAAACTCCAAATTCCAAATACATCAATTTCAAGCTAAACCCTAAATTTCACATCACACAAAAAACCCCAAATGCTTCAATTTCAACCTAAAGCCAAGAATTCTGTAAATTGTTAACCTCTATGCTGGCTGCAACAACTTCTTCTCCTCCACCCAGGCACGGAAGGAGGGGTGGGCTAGACTTTGCTGCAGCCCACCCCATTTTTATACAGGATATGTATTATACGCTTAGATACTCAGCACAAAGTAGGAATTGTCTCAGTGGTGTAAGCCATGCATTTCAACTCCTTGTTCTCAGGTTCGAATCCCCCCAAAAACATTCACTTTTAATTGCTTTTTTTCCTTCCATTAATAATATCTACATCTATTTTATGACTATATCTATCTATTTTAGTGCAAAAATTTTCACAATAATTTTCTTCCTGTGTACCCAATAAATTATATACGAGATAATAAATTTAATTATATCAATTTCAATACTATATTTCTCTATTTTCTTTCAATTTTTTTCCACACTAATTTTTCTTGGTGACATAAAGAAATCTAGCCCACCCAGACTTTTATTCTTGGTTCCGTGCCTGCCTCCACCTCCACCTCCGGTTGCCAGCCGAGGCAATGGGCCTCCACCGCCTTCGTTCTCAGACACAACGACTCCGTCTTTTTCTCCCATGACAGCCTTCATCCTCGGCGGCGGCGGTTTCACCTGGCGTAGCCTTCGTCTTTGGCGGCGCTCGGACTGGCGGCGGCGCTCGGAGCCTCGGACTGGGTGCTCTCGCTCGGACTGGTTTCGCTTCGCTCTTGTTTTCTCTTCGCGCTCTCTCTTTCTTCGTTCGTTCTGCAGGTGAGGCTTTTTTTTTTACATCTAACGTCGTTGAAAGCTCTGTTAGATTTTTAACATGGGCACGACGCGAAATGTTACCAAACCCCAAGGGTACCACGCGAAATATGCAAAAGAGTTGTATATTTCGCGAAAATTGCAGTACCCCAAGGGTACCTCGCGAAATTTCCGAAAATATTTTTAGACGAATTTGCCGAATTGAATCCTATAAGAAAGCGTTTATTTCCTGATAATAAAATAATCCTATTTGATTAAAGGAACGAAGTGCCGTAGTAGCACAATTTAAATGGTTAATTGCCCATTACTCTAATTGTCTAATGGGTGCGATTCTAGGTTCGAATCCTAGCTACGGCAATTTTTGTTTCATTTTTTATCCTTCCAAAGTCTACTATTTTGTTCATTAGATTGCCGCCAGTGTATGAAATTCTTATTTACAACAACATTAAAAATTAATTAGCAGTAAATAGATAGAGAAATAAAGTATTTTAAGAGAAACTCGCCGAATTGAACCCTATAAGAAAGCGTTTATTTTTTGGGCAAAAAAAAATGAAGCATTTATATTTCCTAATAGTTATATATTACAATCCTATTTGAACAAGGTATCAAAGTGCCGTAGTAGCACAATTTAATGGTTAATTGCCCATTACTTTAATAGTCTAATGGGTGCGATTCTAGGTTCGAATCCTAGCTACGGCAAATTTTTTTTTAGGGCGTTTTCCTTCCAAAGTCTACTATGTTATAGGCGGTGCAAAATTAGACTATCTATTATTATAAATAATCTTTTAAGTTGGTCTTGTCTTTTTTCAAACAAATAACCTTTGATTTTTTTTTGTTTCGGGTTAATTATGTATTTTATTTAATTTTTTTTAAAAATGTAATACTATTGAAATATATAATCAAAATATAATGCTAAAAATTAGTGTATTTCATGAGGTCGTACTATTAATTATAATTGAGATAAAAACACTCTGTGGAGAATTACTTTGGAATAATCGGATTCTAATTCTAATTCTTACTGCTATTTTTAACTTATGTTTATAAATATTTAAAATAACAGGCTTTACATACTAATTCACAAAAAATACTGATGAATATCAAGATTTTCTATTCAACAAATATTGTATCTATTAAAGAATTTTTTTTCAAAATATTCACTTAAAAATAAATAATTACATATTTATTCACTACTTCAAACTATTTACAAAAATATTCATTTTTTGCAGAAATGACAGAAAAATGCGATCTCAAACCGCGTGTTATTCACAAGCTGTAAAATTTAAAACGGGAGAAAAACTGAAAAAAAAATAAACGAATAAACCGCGGGTTGAATCCGCGTTTTATGCTTTTATTTTTTTTTAAATAATTAAAAAAACAAAAAACAGAAAAAAAGAAAGTAAAACGCGGATTGAATCTGCGTTTTACTGCGTTTCCCCGATCGGCGTTTCCCCTCCCAGACCTGGCAGACCTGCGTTTCCCCTCCGGCCTCCCCAATCGCCGCTGCACCTCCCTCCCTCTGCCAACCTTCGCCGGCGTCCACCATCGGTACCCCGCCTGCACGGATCCCCGCCACCTTCGACGCTGCCTCTGCCTCCCTCCCTCGTCGCCCTCCCTTGCCCGACCTCAGATCTAGCGCCCGGAGATGATCGACGATTGAAATTGAGGGGAGACACAGGCCGCCAACCGAGCCGGCCTCCACCACCGACCCCCCGGCGTCGTCACCTTCCTCCCCTGCTGCCTCCCTGCCCTGCCCTGCTGCCTACCTTCTTCCCTGGATCGAAGACGCTTTAAATTGAGGGGAGAATAGAGGCCGCCAACGGAGCCAGCTTCCATCACCGAGCCCCCGGCGTCGTCGACGCCACGCCCCCGTCCCCCTCCCCCTAACCTTCCTCCCCTGCTGCCTCCCTCCCCTGCTGCCTCCCTTCTTCCCCGGATCGAAGATGCTTTAAATTGAGGGGAGAATAGAGGCCGCCAACGGAGCCAGCTTCCACCACCGAGCCCCCGGCATCGTCGGCGCCACGCCCCCGTCCCCCTCCCCCTCACCTTCCTCCCCGCTGCCTCCCCCTCTTTGGCTTGGATCTAGCGGCCGACGGTTGCCTGGAAATTGAGGAGGAAAGAGAAACGCGGGTTCAACCCGCGTTTCACCTTTTGTTTTTATTTATTTGTCATTTAAAAAATTAAAGAAATAAAACGCGGGTTGAACCCGTGTTTTATTCGTTATTTTTTTTCCCCACTTTTTCTTCAATTTGAAAATTTATAACATATGAATGAAACGCGATTTGAACCCGCGTTTCTCTGTCAACCCTGCAAAAAAGGAATATTTTCGTAAATATTTTAAAAGTTTGAATATTATTGTAAATATTTATTTTTGAGTGAATATTTTGAAAAAAAAATCTCTATTATACACCTATTAAACCTTAGTCAGTTGTAGTTTTTTGGATTTTAAAATTTTGGGTTTATGTAAAAACTGATGGTAGTTTTGATTTTGTCTTCTTTTTTATTTGGTTAGGCTGGCATGTCTTTTTTAAGTCGACTCAAGTCCAACCCATTTGGACCCCAGGGCCGGACCTGAATACAGGCCAAGAGGCCTTCGTCTCGGGCACTATAGGCCCAGGGGGCCCGTGTGTGTGTGATATATATATATATATATATATATATATATATATATATATATATATATATATATATATATATATATATATATATATATATATATATATATATATTTTAAAAAGCGAATACTGGTAAAGTGGTAAGCAAGTAGGAGGGCACCAGGCCGATTGAAAATGTTGCGTTGCAAGCATAGAAAAAAAAGCGGATACAGAATTAAAAAAAGAGAGATGAATCGAACAAGAGGGTGCTAGGGTGTTCAGGGCGATTCGCAAGAGAGGCCACCGCCCAGAAATCCGACATCCAGGCTCCCCTCCTGGCAGCGGAATCTCCCTCCAACCGCAGCCCGCCTGACGCCAGCCTCCGTCTTCGCCGTGAGCCTGAGCTGTGAATAGGAACCTTCCTCTCCCTTGCAATTCCAACCCAATGAGGTTTGTCTGAATTTCTCAGTCGTTCAAATTTCACTTTTTCTCCCAGCAAGTTTCGATTTTGGTACTTGGTTTCTCCGATTTTGGGTTGTGAATCCCCAATTTCACGTTTTGCTCTCTCTCCGTAGGTGCCTCCGTGTTTGATTTTTTTCTTGGAAGAAGAATCTGCATTGTGTGAGTATTTCAAATAGGGAATTTGCCCAAATTTAGAGGATCCCCTGAGGCCTGAGCCGTCTTCGGTCTTCCGTCTTCGCATCGCCTTCCCTGGGACCTTGGCTTCTCAGCACTCTCTTGAAGTGAATCTTCTAATTCCTAATTGCGAAATCAGGTTTGTTTCTTCAATTTCATCCTAGTTGTTCGAACTTCGAATTATTTGGATTTGAATCAGATTTTGTTTTGTATTTAGAGTGCGAAATTAGGGTTTTGGAATTAGGAATTGAATTTGTATGATTTAGGATTTTGAATTGTTAAGGATTTAGGTTGATTATGTCAAGCTAATTGATACTTTTGCCTCCAAGACTGCGAGGCGGGTGGCATTTAAGTAAAAGCATGTCCTAATATTATAATTTTTTGCTCGAGATTTGATGTATATTGTTTTTTTAATAGTCTCGAGGTTTGATATATTTTTGAAACTGAAATGTAACTACACTTATATAACATATATTAAATAGCTATATGATTTTTTGATTGCTTTTTTTTTATCATGGGAGCACAAGTTTCGTAATTCGCCTCAGGCAATTAATTTCTCAGGTCCGACCCTGGTTAGGCCAATATGATTTAGATAATGTTGAAAAAAATTATTCAATTAATTTAAAGAATTATATCATAGGCATAGAAATCCATTAACAATTATATAAATATTTAATTTAAATTAATTTCTCTTTTGCCAATTCAATTATCTCGCTTAGTTACATGATGACTGTCCTTAAAAAGTATAATTATTGATCAATTACGTTAATGTTAATTATGACCCAAATGTCGGATAGTAAAAAGCTCTTACTTTCTATGGAGATTCAGAAGAGACTGAGTTGAGGGAAGGTAGAAAGAAGAAGGAGATCAGAATAAGAGAGATGGAGAGGGTGAATGTTTGATTATTTAATTTCATTCATACCTGTTTTTTTTTTCCACAGTAGGCAAACAATAGAATGTCTCAAAAGAGATCATCCTTGATCATCCTTTCGGATGATGTTACAAAGATCCATGTTCAAAGGGAGGGTCGAGATGTTACATACATCATTACATCTAGCAATATAATCAGCTGCACAATTAGCTTCTCAATAGCAATGTTGAAACCGAGCTATTGTGAATTCCTTCTCCAGCCTCTTGATCTTCTCAATGACTGTGGTGATTTCCCACTGAGGAGTATGTCGACCTTGAACTGCATTAATAACTCCCAAATTATCACCTTCAATAATAATATTCCTTAAGCCTCTAGACCGAGCTAAGTCAACCCTTTACAAACAGCAAGAGATTCTGTTAGGATGGCAGATCCCCTTGAAACCGTATCACGGCAAATATCAATAACCTGGCCATGCCAGTCCCTAATAATCACCCCAATATGGCATTCCCCATATTGTTTGACGGATCCATCTACATTAATTTTGTAGCTATTTATCGGGGGTTTGATCCATTTCCCATTCTTACTTCGCTTGTTCTTAGGCGCCGGTTTTATTTGTAGTTGGGATTTATCCCATTCTTTGATTTTGTTAATTGCTTTAGCTACTGTAGCTTCTATGTTTTCTATATTCTTATTTTTAAAAATACAATTATTCCTGACTTCCCATATAGTTTCCCAAATAAAGCACAAATGCTGAAAATGTATATTGTTTCTGTAAGTAGTTTCTAAGTTTGGTAAGGCCCCTCCCGGAGTTCTCAATCCAAGAAAGTGTTTACCCGTTAGATTTTCAAATTTATTGATGACAGATTTTGTGAAAGGACAATTAAAAAGTAAATGATCGTTGTCCTCATCATGAGTGTCACAGAGGCAACATCTAGATGAGACTCTATTAAAGAATCTATTTAATCTTTCTTTTGTTGCCAAACCATCCATTGTAATTTTCCAGATGAAGTTTTGGGTTCTTG
Source organism: Persicaria maculosa (assembly GCA_963922045.1). NCBI lineage: Eukaryota > Viridiplantae > Streptophyta > Magnoliopsida > Caryophyllales > Polygonaceae > Persicaria > Persicaria maculosa. The sequence continues at coordinate 44,067,654 of OY998258.1, forward strand.
GTGGTAGCCGAAGCTTCCAAATCCAAGAACTATCTAGGGTGCTTTGGTTTGATGAGACAATCAGGTTTATGGCGTATTTTGTGGAGAAGACTCCTTCTTTATTGTACTTCCAAATGAGCTTATCGGGAGTGTCCCAATCCGGAATCAGGATCTGTGAGATTTGATGACTAATTTGAGGAGAAAATAGTTGGTTTAATAAACCCATATTCCATTTCTTGTCTTGTGTTATTAGTTGGGATACCGTCATGTCCTTGTCTTGGTTGTTTCTAAAATTAACTAGGATACCCTCCCCTAGCCAAGGGTTAGTCCAGACATTTATCATTTGACCATTACCAATTATCCAAAGGAGGCCCTCCGGGAATCTGTTTCTAAGTTGAAGGAGACAACCAAATTGCCAAGATGTGTTGTAGATATTTAAATCAGAAATGTGTCTACTTTGAAGGTACTTCTCATTGATAATTTTTACCCAAATATTTTCTGGTTGTGTGTAAATTTTCCAGAGTAGCTTCATTTGAAGAGATACGTTTCGATCTTCCGCAGTCTTCATACCTAGACCACCAGCAGTCTTGGGGGTACAAATTTTCTCCCAACTAATTAAAGGGGTATATCTTTCCGCTTGAGTTTTGTTCCAGAATTTTTTTTTGTTTATTTGGTCAATTTTCTTGAGGATCTCTTTTGGGAGAAGAAAACTTTGAATAAGGTAGTTTGTTTTTGAACTTAGGTTTGCTTTTATAAGGGTCATCCTACCTGCTTGGGATAGGGAGGATGCTTTCCATCTTGGTAATTGCTTTTTAAGGTTTTGAATAGCCTCATCAAAGACGCAGTTTTTCACCCTGCCATTCATTATCGGTATACCCAGATATTTTTCCATTCCCCCTGCTATAGGAATATTCATTTGTTGAGCCAGAGTTCTAGCTTTATTTTCTTCTACATTTTTCGAGAACTGAATCGAACTTTTTTGGTAATTTATAGTTAATCCAGATTTGTTGGAAAAGTTGTTGATCATATTTTTAATCGTATCAAGACTCTTGTGAGACGCCTCTGCAAAGATAAGCATATCATCAACAAAAGTCAGAAAAGGGATCGGCTATCCCTCAGAGGTTAGTTTTATACCTACCAGTGCATCATCTTGCAAAGCTTCCTGTTGCAGTTCCCTGGCTAGGCTTTCCATTATGATAACAAATATGTATGGTGCTAATGTACAATATACATGATATACGTACTTATAACCAAAAATCCACTTTCCTACTAATTAAAATCATAATCCCTAATATTCTAATTCCTAACATTTTAAACTACTAATAGCTAATGAAAAGACATCTAAATGAGAGTATGTATTACAATGAGGCTTACTTGAGAGCCAGAACATCAACAATTAACACCATATAGTTGGAAACACAAGAAAAAAAATTATACTTGTGCGGTTGTGCCTTTCCTATTGATGATGAGATCATGTATCATCATGTTGGCATCAATATTTCTCTTTGAAAGTTGCCCACTCCTTCATGTTTGAAATAGCACCATCCTAAACCATTCCGGAATGGCTCACCAGAAAGGACTTGTGGGTAGTACCAATAGGTCCTCGATTCGAGCCCTAAATGTCCGCTCTTTATTTACCAATTCAAGAAATAGCACCATCCTTCACCTTGCACATTTGTTCTGGGTCTTTGCAAACTGCAGCACTCACATATGCATAGCAAAGTGTACGTATAGCTGGCGCTTCTCAATGCAGGGGTGCTAAAAAAATATCATGAAATATTTTTTCTTTGTGTATACCTTATTAAGAAGATTTTTTGTATTTAAATAGTTGAGAGTAACCAAAAAAATAAAAGAGAAACAAAAACTATAGAAAAAATCACGAAGAATTACTTTCAAAACAATATTGAAAGAAAAGATTAAATGTATAATTTAAACATAAATATGACATTTTTAAATGAAATAGTTGATTAAAAAAAAGAGAAATCAAGAAGAATTAATGATATATATATAAAAAAAATTATTTTTTTTTTGTTTTTTTCTCCGCCCCTGGCGCTTCTATCACCCTTCTTTCAAATTGCCATATCTGTTGACCATGACAGCAACAAAATTTTCTCCCAAAAAATTAGGCCTGCAACAGTAAAGGACACCATGTACCCTGTACATTCTAATACAATTCAATCAACTTCCACCATTCCACCAAATAAGCAGAAATTGCATCTTCAACATCAAGTGGTCATGTGTACATGTATCCCTGTAGAAATTCCAAAGTAGAACCACCATTACCCAACTTTCTTTGTGCAAATATGGAATTTCACCTCTTGAATTGCTCACAAATAACTTTGTATCAACACTCAATGATATCCCCATCACTTGAATTATCCAACTGTCTCGAAAGGCACCATAATTGGGTCTCAATTTGTTTCCTCGAGGTCTATTCGTTCTCTATCAAAAGGCATCAATTTCGGTTGCCCTTGGTTGAGCTTGAGACTAGGGGTGGGCTCAAATCCCGCAAATCCCGATTCCGCCCCGGTCCCGTTCCTATCCCGGTGAGATTTAGGACAAAATAGCGAATCCCGTCCCGCAAAAATTATGCAGGACGATTCCAGTGGGATCCCGCAAATCCCGTCCCGTCCCGCAATAAACAACAACAACAACAACAACAACAACAACAACAACAATAATAATAATAACCGCTAGGGCAGAAGGGCGATTGGTGATCTGGGCGATTGGCGGTCGTCGATGATGGCTTCTCCGACGTCTGGCATCCGGTGCTGGCGCTGCGAGGGCATCCGTCTACTGGGCGTCGTCCTACTCGGCTTCTGAGTTCGATCCGGGGTGTCGTTGCAGGTTTGTTGTCCTTTTCCCTCTTCATCTCTTTCTGATCGATCGTTCGTCGGCGTTCACTGCGGTTGTTTTCTGGTGGATTTCGTTTGGTCTGTCAGTTCGGCTTTGAGGGCTGGTTGATTCGGTTCAGTCAGTTGGCATTGTGAGTCGTTGTGATTGTGGTTTTGTGTTGATTTGTGGGCTAGATCAGATTGTGAGTCGTTGGTTTTGTTTGTTGTTCGATCTGGTTGTGAGTCGATGGCCTAGATTGGTTCTCCGTTCCCGACGCTCGGAGTCTGTGGTTTTGTTTTGTTGTTCAATCAGTGGGCATCGATCGGTTGTTCATTGTACGTTTGTTTCCTGTTTTGATCAGTGTGCTTGATTGATCGAGATTGGTTGAGGTCGTAGTGTTTGTTCGATTATTCTGTTGTTTTAGGGAGACCGGATACGACAGCCGCCATGAAAGGTAGTGGGAGTGTGCCACCGGTGAGGGTACATTGCCCCTTCGTTGGGTATGATGGTTGTCGGGATATATGGCAACGGCAAGGGGCTCACCTCGACCTACTTTATTAGACACTTACGTGATATTCATCTTTGTGGTGAGGCGTTACCGGGTTTTAAAGCACTCATTGGGTCCAAACTTGATATCTTTTGCAAGTTTGAGTTGGTTTTCAAGCAGCTTGGTCTTTGGTTTTGTGGACATTGTTGTGTCACTCACACGGTGGCAAAGAATTGCTTTCATGATGGAGATGTTGTCGAAGCTCCCTTGTATAAGGATGGGACAATTGCCTTCTTTGTCCATGGTTTGCCTCGCTCTAGTATTGATATAGGTGAGCTTGCAGTTGATATATCCCTTTTGAATGACGAGTGTGGTCCATTTGATGCCGCTCTGTTAGAAAGAGTGTTTAATGTTAAAGTTCACACGGTTAAGAGTATTCCCTGGAAGTGTAGATTGGCATTTGCTAGAGTTTTCAAGGATGCCCTTGATAGTGTTGCATCTGATCCGACCAACATGTCAGTGTGGGTGTGTCTCTTCATTCTGTCACTTTGTATCCTTCATAGGTACAAGCCCAAAACTAGTGCTGAAAATCGGTCAGGGCGGAAGAGATGTTTACAGATGGATAATATTTCAAAGGCTATCTGGGTGTGGAAGGAGCCTGGGGGTGTTCATCGTCTAGTATCTGATTTGTCGTCCACTAATTTTGATCTCTCTTCTAGTGGTTGAGAGAAGTCACGAGGAGCAAGCCACTAGGTTATGCAAGAGAAAGGTTGGTGATGGTCATTTCTCTGCAGCTATCCGTCTTCTCACGTCTTCGGGTGTTGCTCCTCAAACTGATGAAACCCTAAAAGAGCTTGCTGCTAAACATCCGGTCTCCCCGGCGCCTTGTTTGCCTCCTGAGCCTATTGACTGTGATGCCTTACATATTTCCAGGAATTTGGTTTTAGACAGAATTAGAAGTTTTCCAAAGGGTACTTCATGTGGGAAAGATGGGCTTCGCGCCCAACATTTGTTGGATGCTCTTAGCAGTGCGGCAACGGCCATCGTTGAGGAGGTAGTTGACTCTATTACGAGGGTGGTTAACTTATTTCTTAGTGGTCATTGTCCTGCCTCTTTGAGTGAATTTGTCGCGACTGCTCCCCTCACGCATCTTCTTAAGCTGGATGGAGGGGTTCGTCCTATAGCTGTTGGTTCGATTTGGAGGCGCTTGGTGTCCAAAGTGGTTGCCTCTTCAGTTAGTAAAACCCTGGGGCCGTATTTGGAGGATATGCAATTTGGGGTGGGTGTTTCAGGAGGCGGAGAAGCGGTGTTGCATGCGGTCAACAGATTAGTAGAAGCTCAAGGGTCTGATAATAGCATGTTTATGTTTCTGGTTGATTTCAAAAATGTCTTTAATCTCGTTGATCGTAGTGTCATGATTAAGAAGGTTCGTCGTATGTGCCCTCTCATATCTTATTGGGTCGAATTTTGTTATGCACGTCCCGCTCGCTTATATTATGGGGATCATGTTCTATATTCGTGCCAGGGGGTACAGCAAGGTGACCCTCTTGGACCTCTACTATTCTCGCTTACACTGCACCCGTTGATCCGTAAGGTTAAGTAAAGTTGCAAGCTGAAGCTTAATGCTTGGTGCCTCAATGATGGGACTCTGAGTGGAGACACTTTGATGGTTAGCAAGGTGCTTGCTATTGTCCAGGAAGATGGCCCCGTCCTAGGACTTCACCTCAATGTTGATAAAACAGAAATATTCTGGCCGAGCGAGGATCCGCGTTGTAGGGAAGCCGGATTGTTCCCTAAGCATATTTCACCCCCGGTGAGCGGGGTTAAGCTCCTTGGTGGAGCGGTTAGCTTGGATCTTTCCTTCTGCAACGAGGTGATGATGAGGAGAGTTTTGAAAACTAATGCCCTGATGGAAGCCATCAAGAAGTTGGAAGATCCTCAATGTGAGTTATTGCTCCTGAGAGCCTGCTCAGGACTCTATCGTCTTTACTTTGCGATGTGGACAACCCCACCCCCATGTTTTATAGATACCCACCATGTTTTTTATGATTCTTTGAGGTCTTCAGTGGAACAGATTGTTACTCTTGGAGGATCAGGTTTTGGCCCGTTACAGTGGCGTCTATCTACTATGCCCCTCGATTATGGTGGTCTTGGGGTCTACTCCGCTGCAGATACGTTGCATTATGCTTTTCTCGCTTCGAGGATCCAGTCCCGTGGTTTGCAGGACCGTATTTTGAGGAGTGCTGGAGTGACTGGTGATGGGACCTCTTACGAGTTAGTGGTCTCCAGTTGGGTTAGTGCTATTGATAAGGATGACTTGGACATGTGTGTATTACAGCCAGCCCCCCACCTAATGAAGAAAATGGCTAGCTGCTACTACAAAAATGTGGACAAGCATCTCAAGGTAGACTTTGCTCTTATTGGGAGGGAAGAAGCTCTTATTGCGAATCTGAAGCTCCCCATGGCTCAACAGTGGCTGAAAGCTGCACCTATTGCCGGTCTTGGTCAGGTTATGAATCCCATTACCTTTCTCTCAGTTATTAAATATCGTATGGGAATTGAATTGTTTAGTGTGGGATCCAAGTGCACTGCTTGTGAGAAAGGCATTTTGGATGTGTAGGGGGATCACGCACACTAGTACAAAAAGCCACTTTTACCACGGTTCGTGTGCATTAATTACCACGGTTTTGAACCGTGGTAAAAGTGGTTGTGGTAAATATGTTTGAACTGTGGTAATTGTGAATACCCGTGGTAAATCCACATGCCATAGTAAGTTGTTTGAACCGTAGTAAAATGGATGACCCGTGGTAAATTGACAATGTGGTAAGTTGTTTGAACCGTAGTAAAATGGATGACCCGTGGTAAATTGACAATGTGGTAATTTTGTCCGACCGTGGTAAGTTTTCATTTTTTGAATTTTAATAAAATTTATTTCTAAAATTATTTACCTTTTTTTTATTAAAAGAACCCAAACATCTGTTCTCTATGATAAAATCATTTAAATAGATTTTAATGAAAAAAGCTCATCCATTAGAATTCATAACACAATATCATACATCATTCATAGTCATCTGTTCGACAAAAGTTAATTAAAAACTAAACTACAAAGTTGCTCTCTATGCTAATTTCCAACTTGTACAGTTCTAATAACAAAAGTAAACCTTGCAAGCATGTCAATGATTGATCTCGAATCTCTTCTATCTTGTATTGTGCGCGAATGTTGCATATACCGTGGCTCATGATTCTTAACAATACTGTCAAATGGAAAAAAAATTGATTAAAGATCGATCATTTAACACAATATTGGAAACTTCATTGAAAATAAAAGTATTAGAGATTTAGTCTACCTCCCAAAATGGATGAACTTTAGCAAGATGAGCTTTTACACAAAAGTAACTCACTGATCTCGAATATCAACTACTTGTTCGTCTTATAAAACCATATCTACTCAATTGACGGAGAGACCTGTCAAAAGTAAAATGAAAAACTAAATTAGAAATCAATTTATAATTAGTAAAATCAATCATAAGAAAGTGTTGGATTATAAAGAAAGAATAGGTATGCTAAAAAATTAGAAATGAACTTTCCAAAAAATAGACAAGTGCTAGTTACAACTATAACTACGGATTAATGCAGCCAAACTAGAGGATTAATGCAGCCAAACAGACAAGTGCTTCATGTCTAATTGCAGCCAAATTAGAGGATTAATGCAGCCAAACAGACAAGTGTTTCATGTCCAATTGCTGCCAATTTAAAACTATAATTTTAGTGTACCAAACTGCAGACAAGTGCTTCATGTCAAATTGCTGCCAATTTAAAACTAAAACATACATAAAAGCAACTATGTATAACATATAAAAATAGTAAAAATCATTGATACTAAATTGAACACTCAACAAGTTTAATTAAAGAGGACATTTGATCTCTATCCCTCGAAATCAAACCCTAAACACATGGGAATTCATGGGGGGAAATAGGCGAGCATAACCTAGAAAGAAACAAGATGAAGTAAAGAATGAGGCTCTCATTCTTATATATATTAGAAAAAAGTTAGTGACAAATTCAACAATCAAACGACTAGAACAAGCTAATTCAATCAAACAAAAACTGTAATAACGAAGGGTAGAGGCAATATAGGTGATAGAATTTCTATTGCCCAACATTAGATATGTAATACAGAGTTCCCAAATCCGGCCAGCAAATTCTTGTTATATCAAATCCAGCAAAAATAATCAACTCCAAACCTTCAAATTAAGCCTCAGATTTCTAGAAAATGAAAGTAAATAATAGGATAACAATATAATAGAAGTCGTACCAGATTCAATTTCATATCTATGAGAAGCCCTTTCTAGAGATAGGAATAGCAGCAGATCGACAGAAGTAGCAGTGGTAGACAGAAGAGGTGGCGACCTTGAAGAACAACAAGAAATCATTTGATCGACTATTATGCATTCAAGAATAGGTCCATCAGAACCCTAAAGGCGTCATACTAGAGATTATAGAAAAAACGAGCATGGTAGTAAAGATAAATACAGATCTGACGCCAACACCTAGGGTTCACAATGAGATAAAGATCCGACTGGTAGTTCAAGATAGATCTACGAGGCTTGAAGGAAAAGAAACAGAGGCGATGGGGAGAGAGATCTGACTTTGAGTGGTAGGGTCGGAGGTGGCTAAGGCTTCAGATTTGGGAGAGGCTATGGAAGAAGGGGGTAGGGACTTGGATTTGGATTTAGGAATGATATGTGAGATCGAGCAAGTTTCAGATCAGTTCGGGGAGGAAGACGAAGGAGAAGGAGAGATGCAAATTAGACAGAAAAATGCCATCTGAGATCAAGCGGCAGAGGGGAGAGAGGTGAACTAGGAAGAAGAAGGAGACGGTTAACCACGTTCATCTAGGTTAAATTATAAGGAACTGCAAATTTACCACAGTTAATTAAGGAACCGTGGTAAATTATACTACTAAATTACTACGGTTATTGATGGAACCGTGGTAAATTTGCCAATCTTGCAAATTTACCACGCTAAGGCACGTAACCATGGTAAATTTCACGCTAAATTACTACGGGTTTTCAAGGAACCGTGGTAAATTTGTCACTCTTGATAATTTACCACGCCATGGCACGGAACCGTGATAAATTCAGTGTCGCCAAAGCCCACTTTTCTACTAGTGGCACTTGCTTGTGTTGCTGATATTGGTGAAGCATCGACATAATGTGGTGCGTGATGCTTTGTACGATGAGTGCTTGAAGGTTGGAATCTCTGTTCGTAAAGAGGCATCTACTGGTATGGTTGATGACAAGGGAGGGGAACTTCGACCAGCTGATATCCTGTTCTACAACTGGTTCCAGGGCAAAGACACTTGTGTGGAGATTACATGAACTTCTATCTTCAACTCGGATGGTCTTTCAAATTTCATTCCGGGGAAAGCGGCTAGAGTGGCTGCTGATAACAAGAGGAAGAAGTACGAAGATGTTTGCAGGGCCAAAGGTTATCACTTTATGACGTTTTCCTTTTCTACTATTGGTGACTTAGAGGATGATGCTATGGGTCTTCTTAAGCGGGTGTGTGGGGTTGCTAAGGGGGTACCTGCATATTAGGGATTTTTGTCACACTTTGACTAGGATCGCGTTTAATATTCAAAAGGGATGCGGAGCCCAACTTGTTAGCCGGCTTCGATATAATTTCATGTAAGATCTTTAATAATAATAATAATAATAATAATAATAATAATAATAATAATAATAATAACAATAATAATAATAATAATATATATAATAATAATAATAATTTTTATAATAATAATAACAATATATTATTAGTATTATTATTTTGAGCAAATATTATAACTATAATCATAATCTTCCATTTATAATAATAATAATATTTGTTTATAATTATAATAATAATTTTCAATTTATAATAATAATTGATTATAATAATAATAATATTATATAATATTATAATATAATTTAATAATAATATTACTTTATAATAAAATTATTATTATTATTATATTATATTATATTATTATTATTATATCATATTATATTTTTTTCTTGTAAAGTATAATTATTTTATAATAATAAAAATAAAAATAAGTATTATTATTATTTAATTATAACGTGGCATTATTATTATTATTATTATTATTATTATTATTATTATTATTATTATTATTATTATTATTATTATTATTATTATTATTATACCCATTTAGAGGTACAAGAGGCAAATAGCTAAATACAGTATTCTTTCCAACTATCAATCGATAATGAGACAGTATCTGGTGAATCTCGTCTCAATCCCTTTCCGTCCTGATCTAGTAAGATAATGTAGCCAAATATGTTGAACATTATAATTAATTATACAATCATTGTATGAATTAATAATAGTATTATAATATTATTATTAATAATAATAATAATAATAATAATAATAATAATATTGAATAATATAGTTGAGAAGAATATCGTATTCAACATATTATCATGGTTATTAGGATCGCGATCCGGATCGTACGATCCTAACGATCCTACGATCCTAGGAATAGTTCTGATTCGGATCGGTTGTACATACTCGGTTATACTAGAATCGGAGTGGGATCGGCTAGGATCGGTTAGGATCGCTAGGATCTTAACGATCCTAACGATCCTAGCCGATCCTAGCAATTTCAGATTTTGATGAAAGTAGGCCCATCCAAATTTTAGTCCACAAAGCCCATGTCGTTATTTTGATGAAATTAGGCCCATTTCTATTTTTTTTAATTGTGTTTTTAATTTTTGGGGGAAATTAAACCCTAAAATCCCTAAATCGGTGAAGCCTGAACTCTCAAGCTTGAGAGGCAAATTCCATCAATCCGGTGACCACGGTGCACTCCGACGGCGGCGACTTATAACATATGGCATATTAGAAACAATCATGTGATGTGGGGTTTCATTTTTTGTTAATCTTGTTTCTTAGACCATTTTTAGTGTGGTTTATAGATGTTAAGTGACTTATGTAATCATTTTAAGTATCATATTATACCTTTTGACATATTATCCTTGACCAATTATGCATGCTAAGGAGTTATTATTGGCATATATATGTTAGTTACGTAGTTTGTTTAAAGGAGGAAATGACTAGTTTTGTTTAAAAAATAAGATATTTATTTGGTATGACTTATTTATATTTGATTTTTTATTTGATTTTCACTTTTTGCTAGGATCTTACGATCCTACGATCCGATCCTACGATCCGATCCAAGACTCTTGCATCGATCCTACATTAGGATCTCGATCCTAAAAACCATGCATATTATACAAATTAATGAATTATGAAAACATTTTTCACTTTGCAAATTTATATAATATTTTATTATTTTTATTTGCGGGACAAAGCCCGTCCCATCCCGCTCCCGTCCCGTCCAGACACCATCCCGTTCCGAGAAAAAAGTGTCAATCCCGTCCCGTAAAAATTTCATCGGACGACTCCGTCCCGTCCCGTGCCCACCCATATTTGAGACTGAATAGAGCAATGCCATTCACTATGTTGTCATCCCACGGATTAGACAAGACCTCGCTGTTGATTGCTCTATCTTTATCAATATAACAATCCCTGCCAACCCTATCATCCGATATGCTGAACTGACATGTCTTTGACCCATTTAGATTAGTATGACCACAATTCTTCAAGAAATTACTAAGCCCAGTACAGAGTACAGAAATTCCCGGATCGAAAACTAAGTTCCCATATTGTACCCTACCCTTAATCATTGATGCAACAATAGCAAGCGATGATTCCGCCTTAGCAGACATTACTATAAACACCTTGAGTGCAATCGGATTTTCAAAGATTTCAACTGAATTTATCTTCAAATCATCTGATGCAATTTCAATTGATTTAGTCAACACGTGCCCTTGTTCCTTGGATGCAAGTGCAACACCAAAGATTACTCTAATGCCGTGGTAGCACAATTATAAGAAAGCATTTATTTACTAACAGTTGTATATTAAAATCCTGTTTGATAAAACTAACAAAGTGCCGTAGTAGCACAATTTAAATGGTTAATTGCCCATTACTCTAATTGTCTAATGGGTGCGATTCTAGGTTCGAATCCTAGCTACGGCAAATTTTTTTTTTTTCAGGGTTATTATTATTTTTTTTTTTTTGTGGAATTTCATAATTTGACATTTCAACTTTTAAGTGTGATCTATAATTCTTATTCTTGTTCAAACGGTGCCTGAAATCATCGTGTTTTCAAGCAAAGAAATCTTAAACCATGGATTATAATCAAAAGGTTCTCTAGTTATTAGCTCATCTACTTATGGTTATGGATTTTAGGATTATAAATTCAGATCCCACCGTAGAAACTAGAAATAACACCTTTACTTACACATTGCAAGAATTTATATATATATATATATTTTTTTTTGGTGGGCAGAATTTATATTTTACTACTACTGTTTAATTGACACAATTCTAGGTTTGTGATTTATTTTTTTGGTTCAAGGTTTTTTTTTTAAAAAAAAAAGTTTAAATTGATTTCTAAAAAGTAAAATAACATAGATGAAACATAACTATAATATACATTTCTGTTTGAATTTATGAAATAATGTGATGAAACTAACACAAACTTGATCAAGAACACAAGCTTGAAGAACAAGATCTCACATTGAAACAAAAATTCAGAGAAGAAACAATTAGTTTCATGAACTAACTGAAACAGTACATCGAAATCTGTATTTATACGATTGATATAGACCCATTTTATTAAAACACAGAATACTTAGCCATTGCTCTATGTGTGTTTCATGCTCGCCTTCAATCTTCAGCTCGTATGTCATCATTCCCCCTCAAGTTGGAGATGGTGAAACCAGACCCAACTTGGAAGTGGTTGAAGGAGTGTGCTCGGAAGGTTCTTGTCAACTAATTGATGCTTGCTAGACACATGATTCATGGAAGAAACAAACCGAAACATAGGGGTAAAGAAAGCAAATGAAATATAATGTCACTTGCGGTATAGCCTGTAGCAAGGCCGTCTCGATGATTTCAGAGGCTCAGTGCGAGATTAGAATTAGGCCCTATCTTTTTTTTTTTCCACATTTTATATGATCATAAATTCATATTTATATTTATAAACTACCATATACGAGAGAGTGAAAAATGAACTGCTTAGTATTTGTATGAAAATAATGTATTATATTTGTTTTTGTATTACTAGGCGCATTTTTTTATTTTGATTATAAAAAAATATGAAATTCAAATGATGAAGAAGGCAACAAAAATTAGGGATTTGCAAAAAATTGTTCAAATGAGAATTATTTTTAGAATTGATACATAATTATATATTGTTTGAAAAAAAACTGAAACACATCTTATACTTAAAAAATAGCAAATTCTGAATTTATGTATAGAACAAAATGTCCTTATAGTATAAATTAAATTTTCCATATAAAAAGAAGGTAATAACTCAATATCCAAAATAAAGAGAAAAAAAACTTTGAAAGAATTTGGGACTCAAAGTTCGATTCCTATCCGTCCTAATTTGAAGGAAAAAGAGGACGGAAAGTATTGAAAAAGAGGGTTGGAAAAAAATTGAAGGAAAAAGAGGAACGACAAGAATCGAACTTTGAGTCCCAAATCCCCCACATTATTACACTATAACAAACCACTATGCTACCATCTATTTATGATTCATTTATGGAAACTTTATATTAATATACTAGTAAAACTTGTATTAGGCCCCCAAAACAGTTGGGCCATGTGCGAGTGTGCGGGCGGACCTGTTGCACCGCCCTCCAACTGAGCCTGGCCTGTAGTTTTGTGACAGTTGAAGAAACACAAACAAGCGGATACCAGAATGGACCCTTTGTGAACAATGTTGTTTTCCTACTCATAGGCAGCGACCGTATGCAGCTTGTTTGAGAACCTAACGAAATAGAAACCCGCTATATGCTACAATTAACGAGACCTTTCGAATATCACAAGAAAAACGAAAAAAGAACAAACAATAATGTGTTGTCAGAGCTAATGTTTGCCTTCCTTGCATCAGCCTGCCTCTTCAACTCGAGTTTTCTATCTATCTATGAAGTAAAATTTCTTGCGGAAGATCAGACTTGCTCTTCCTAAATTTCTCCCGATAGTTCTTCGAGAATGCGTTAATGGTTTTGATATCCCTCGAATGCTTTCTTCCAATAACAAGTCCTCTGTTTTGGGTCCTCAAATGACATTATCTTTTTCGAGTAAGACCAATGGAAACACTTTTTATCTTTTTCGGGTGAGACCAAAGGAAACACTTTGAGATATTACCTAAACTAGTGATGTGATATAGGATCGTAGATTTTTCCTTCATTTCTCTATCAAAAAAGATGTCCCATATATATTTTGTAACAATTTTCTCCAATATATTTTGTAAGCTAGGCTTTCCATTTTCTAAGTCAAGTTTTTTGTGTTAAAAGTTTAGGACAATTGCTTCTTTTGATTCCGGGATAAGAATCATGTTTTTGGTGAAATGCTATAAACAAAACCCTTTGGTGAGATGCGGAGACACCCTAGTGAGAGATGAAGGTGTCGAAGGGTCGAGATCCTCAAAGTGCGATTCTGAGAGAATTGAGATCAAGTGTGGGAGATTCGACACAAGGGTGAAAGGTATGCGAATTTTGCCATACATATCCGTTTACTAGTAAAAAAAGTTTATCCCTTCAAATAATGGTGGAACCTCGTTGTCGACCCAGCTAGGTCGGAGAGTTTCCGAGCACATCAAGTAGCACTTTCTATTGCGATGAAATAGATCAAATTTTTTTTAACCCTAAATTTGTATTTTCAAAACCAAATTAATACTAGTGACAAATTTAAGTGCCGTGGGTTCAAATCTCGTTTTTCACACATTTGTACAATTAATGGGCGCTCAAGCCTTAATATACTTGGTGAGCATGTCTGGTGGCTTGCCGCGTAGCTTACCGGTTTGTGTCATTTGCAGGCTAGGGCTCAGACCCATGGGGGATTAGTTGACAACCTCGAAACCCCCACATTACAAAAAAAAAAAAAAATTCACTAACCTTATGTTTTGTATATCTTCCGAATGGTAAATCTTTTATATTTAAAATCTTAACAAACTAACTAACCTAATATTTCTTATATATCTTCATAATATTAGATCTTTTATAACATATGCAAAGGGTCATCGATAATTATTGGAGTAATCAAATATGAAAATAATGTTATTCTTGTTACTTGTTAGTAATAAATATAGTATCATTTTTAAAAATTAATAAAAAAAAATTAAATTTTTATATAGTTTTTAATTATTAGAAAAACGTCCAAAAATAAAACGACCCAGATTTTAAGACAGAGACGGTATATATATTACAATCATATTTGATTAAAGTAACAAAGTGCCGTAGTAGCACAATTTAAACGGTTAATTGCCCATAAGTTTCATTAATGGGTGCGATTCTAGGTTCGAATCCTAGCTACGGCAATTTAATTTTTCAGGTTTTTTTTTTCCTCTCTGGAGTTTCATGATTTGATTCAAACTATAAAGGGCCTAATTATCGTTTTACATCGCTATGCTCGATTCAACCTAGTAATTTGGATTGTAGTATAAAAAAATTTCTGAAGTATGTTATCTTCCAAAATATAAACGTTCATCTTTCTTGTCATGAGATTGGTGTATGCATCTACAAATCTATGGGTTTTGCGATTCTGAATAACGACATAATTATCCTAAAATGTGATTCGGTTAACTCAATCTCATCCATTATCAACTTACGAAAGTTATTCGGTTAACGCTTGAATATTTATCCTTATACGATAAAATTCCAGGTTCAAACTCTTGCAACACTATCCAAAAGCGACGCAAACAAGAAAACCAAACCAAACCGAAACATAGGGGTAAAGAAAGCAAATGAAATATAATTTTAGTTGCAGTATAGCCTGTAGCTGGGACTATGTAAGTCTTGAAACAGAAAAGCTACAATATTGTTTAATCAATTCTGAACAGCACAGCTTTGCAAAGGAATTCCAATCAATACTTCTACTTGGTACTTTCACTTTAACTACTTGCCCTGACTTTCTTTTTAATCTAATTTGAATCGAAGTGCACTAATGGACATATAGCAATATAACATGCCCTTCTTGCTCTAAGAAGCAAAGCAACATTCGTAACCAAGCTATCGAAAGTAAATTCAAGGACTCTACTTATACGAAAGTTGCAGTTGTTCTTGTAAATTCAAGGACTCTAGTTATAAGCCTTCACATGAGTTACGAGTGCCCCTCAAGTGATGATTGTAACGTCTTTTGTTCTCCAAGGAATTTGTATATGCACATCAAGAAATAACATTCGGCCTCTATACTTCCGCTTGACTACGTACAATTCCGACTCACCGCCACCTTCAGTGGTCATAATTGGAGTGAACTGATATTTGATAAGGTGTTTTTGGGTTATGTCATGTTCTACAAATTTATAAGGGAATGGCAGAATGAAGTCAGCAAGATGCTTGGTGTGAACTAACTATTGGTTAAATGAACAACAAAATCAGAGTGGCGCAGCGGAAGCGTGGTGGGCCCATAACCCACAGGTCCAAGGATCGAAAACAGGTCCCATGGATCGAAACCTGACTCTGATAGATTATTTTTACTTTTTATAATTCGGCAATGGTTGGAATTCACAATGAGAATCTGCTTAGTGGATTGAAGCATATATTTTATATTTGAAACTATTCTTGTGTAACTAAACTATGAAATTGACCACATACTGAATTGGATTAATGCAAAATAGAAGAATAATATGCACAATTTTGCCAAAAAAAATCGATGCGGGATAGGAAAAACCGAAAAAGTAATACCCTCAAGAAAGCAGGGATCACAACAAGACTCTCAGCACCTGCAGTTTTGGTACTATTTGTCAGCCCTAAAATTCCCTAATTTTGTCTTTGACTCTTAACTAAACATAGACTTGCAAAAGGCACCTACAAGTAGTGAAATAAAAATACACTTAAAGGCTTTGAAAGTGAATATAACATCCCAAATCATGGCCAATTTATATATTTGAAAACATGCTATAAGCATCCATAAAATAAAGAAATAAAAGAACCAACCTAAGCAAATTTAGTCAGGATATAATTAAATTTTGTCAGAATGGATACGTCCAGGTAATGCAACCATGTAAAAATTCCAGAATTGGAGAATTATTGAGAAAATTATGAGAATCGCGGTAAGGTCTACAGTAGTACTATGGCTAAGTGATGTATAAAAGAAGCATCTACAAAAAATCAAGAGATTGTTTTATAAGCATTCATAGTATCATCATGAATATACTTGTAGGAAAACGTGTAATGCAAAGAATTCGACGCATCGAAAAACTCCAGAATTGGAGAAAATTATGAGAATCACGGTCAAGGTCTTTAGGTAGTGCTATGGCTAAGCGATATATGAAAGAAGCATCTACAAAAAATCAAGGGATTGTTTTATAAGCATGCATAGTATCATCATGAATATACATATAGGAAAACTTGTAATGGAAAGAATTCGACGAGTTGAGCTAAGAAAAAGGCCAAAAAAATTTGGACCATTTCTCGATTTGTGCGTGTCATCCTTCCGCATGGGCCATGCTAATCTTCTCTGTATCGTTCCAATTTTATCAGATGTCTCCGAAGAGACAAGTTGTATTGCTTCATGAGGCAATATAAAGTAGTGTATTTTATTCTAGCAAAGCAATGTGGGATAGGAAAAGCAATATCCTGAACTCACTTCTATGCAACTCCCTCTTCATGATTGAAAAAGGAAAGGTGGGCACAAGCACTCAAACTGGAATTAAATAGAGCTGAACTGAGCTGGCCAGAGAACAATAAATAGACATACTTACAACTATCTAAATAGAGTTAGAAAACCAAGGAGCTCAAAATAGTAACCATGGCAATGAAAGTATGAAACAATAAAAGTGAACAAAGAAACTTGGAAATTAACAGCAGATTGATCACACATATTGGCTGAAAAGATGATAAATCCAAAGGAAGGTGGGAGCGATACGAACTAAACAAAATATGAAAAGTTTCAAAGGATATTTGTGTATGATTTGTATTAGTCTTAATATAAACACGCAAAAGCCAGGAACTTCAATCAGATTGATCACAAACACCTCATTCTGCAATTCAGAAATCTGAAGTAATTCGGAAGAGGTATATTGAAATATCTAAATTCCCCAATTTTTTTTTAAAAAGAACATCAACTACCAACAACGAATTTTTCATTTGTAAAAAGAACCACTTCATTCAGCCAGCAAATTTATTTCCATCATTTTAGATAGGATAAAAATAGCATGCCTCTTTTTCCTTTTATTAGATACCTTGTAGATTCACCAATTGGAACTGAAATGTATACTATGACCAAGCAATCTACAACCTTAAGTACAAAGAGGCCGGTCCAGTCACCTTGTAGTTGGGGCAAACAATGGCATGTTCAGATATCCGTTTAATATCTGAGCAACTTAGAACCAGTTGAATGGTCTGACATTCATCCCACATTGATTGTCAGCATAAAGAACAAGCTTTGGAGAGGATATAAAAGGCCCTAAAAAGAATAGACAAGGCATACCTTTCTCGGCCTTTTGGCTAAGATCAAGTGTAGTATCTGTTCTTATCAAATTAATATCTGATATGTGGGCCATTGGTTCACTTTGATATTAAATTTATTTTTTGAGGGGAAGGCTCATGTAAGATAGCTTACTATCTTGGGTTTTCATGTGTCGCCCATGCGCTGCACTATTGTGTGGGCCTGGCGCACCTTGCCAATATCATGTTCAATTATTTAAGCGAACAAAATGGAAACTAGCCTAGGCAACATTGCACAAAAAGTTACTTCACCAAGACATTTTATTTCACTCCATCAAACAGATGCACACAACTAAGAAGCATTTTTTTTTTGGTCGAGAACTGAAGAAAAAGAAATCCAATGCCTTTGACAAACTGGATCTTTCTATCAGTGGTTGCACTAAATTGCTGATCCTAAAGCATGTAAAAGACTAAAACAGAGAAGAACAAGACAGAACCCAAGCAAAAATGGGAATTTCTCCGAGAGTAAAAAAACAAACATATTTGGAATATATGGATGAAATTAAATAAACTTAAACAAGGATAGTGATTACTAACATTAAAAATATTCAACAAACTGGGTATTTCTATCAGTGGTTGCACTAAATTGTTGATCCTCAAGCCACTTGTTGGCAGAAAAACATCTAAAAGGATAAAACAGAGAAGTACAAGACAGAACCCAAGAAAACATGTGAATTTCTCATAAAGTGAAAAAACAAACAGATTTGGAATACATAGAGGACATTAGATTTGAGGGCAATACACAGTACATACAATCAGGAGTCTTGCAAAGTGGAAATCAAAAGTGAAACAACCAAGAGATATTCCATTCCATGACATTGACATCAACAGTGATATAAACTAGATTAGTTTTCCAAAGAAAAATCTCTGATTGATATATACAAGAATGGAAAAGGCACATTAACAAGCTTACAACATTCTATTTAATTCCTTGTTAGTATCTAGGAAACCAATTTTCAAGTGCTTGAATCACCCAATAATCTACTCTAGGGAATCCAATTCCAACAAAAAGTTTTAAACCCTAAGTTGCTCAAAATTGACTCAATGAGCGGCTTGTTGGAGATCAAAAGCTCAAAATCAGCAGGTATTAGGACAATCAAATCTAGATTAAACCTTGATGGGCACAAAAGAAGTGAATTTGAAAGGATTTGGACAACGATCAACTTGGGGATTAAGACACTTTCCAATTACCAGTAGACACGAAAAACCCTAGAAATATGGAAAGAAAGCGATGAGAAATTTGAAGAATTCATAGAGCAACGAAAGGGAGCCAAAACTCACAAAGATGGTGTGAAAGTCGCCAAGTACCTTATTCGACAACGATTTAGTTTGCCGACATACGAAGCAGGCAAAGCTTCTGTGGAACTTGGCGGGAGTCTTCGGGGGAGAAAAAACTTCGGGGGAGAAAAAACTCTACCAGAAGGCATCTTTCTAGTTAGGTTAAGAAGACCAGGATTATTCTGAATATTAGTATCAGGCAGAGTGACAAAGGTTTGCAACCTTATCGACCGTTCTATTGCATAGTCGGGTTACATGGAGGAAAACAAAATAAGTTCGATTTCCCATGGACATTTTGTTTTTCTGCTGAGATGGTCAATAATTATTTTCGAGTCCCCCTCAATTTGAATTTTGAAGCTTGGTAATTTGTAAATTTATTGCGTTCTATACCCCGAGTTTTAATGCAAGAGCCTCAGCTTTTAATGGACTTTGATTACCGAGTTTTTTGTATTCTATTTTAGTTGGCCGATCTTCCCAGTCGCGGATAATAGTCCCAGCTGTGCTGGTCATGTTAGAGAGGGAAGAACCATCAAAGTTTAATTTTAGACTTCCTTTGGGTGGCTTACGCCATCCAATGTTTGTGCGTTGGGTTTTCCGTCGTCTATCATGTTTGGTTCGTGGCTACATATCGGGGTCAACCCCGAGTCCGTCCTTAAAATTAGAAGATTTACTCCAATTAATTAACTCGTGTGTTTTGATGATATTGAGCGTAGCATCTCGACTTGGAATTGGAATCGACATGAAGATAAGCTGATTTCAGGAATACCAGACAGTCCACCAACATAAGGCAAGCTTAGCTTTGGATTTATTTTTGATGTTGTTCCCAATGTAGGCCATCACTGGTTTAATATCTCTCAATTGTTGAAGCATCGCTGCAATAGTTGTGTTGGTGTCGGTTGGGAATCTGAGAAAAGAGGTCGTGTATTGGCATTCCAACAGAAGATGGGCATCATTTTCCATTTCAAAATTGCATAAACAACAAGTGGGGGGCACCGAAGCACTCAGCTGGGCTAGCCTGTCGGCCGGGGGAAGACCATCTTGAGATATTTTCCATAAGAAATTTTTAACCTTTGGTGGAATGTCCAGGTTCCAAATCCAGAAATTTGGATCGGGACACTGAGAAGATTAGAAGACTGATCTGAAATCAGTTTATATGCACTCGAGGTGGAGAACCAACCTTCTTTGTCCGACCACCAGTAAAGGCGGTACTCAAAGGGAGCAGACGGTAAAGGAATATCCATGATTTCTTTGACAATGTTTGGAGGTAGCACTTGATAGGGCTTCTCGGACCACCATCTTCCGGCCATAATATAATCATTAATGGTCTCCTCCAGGTTCCCAGTTGGAGGACAATCACCCCTAGCATTCAGCGAGAGGCAAGAGACCTAGTTATCTGACCAAACTTTTACTGATTTGCCATTTCCTATGGACCAGATCAGCCCGGTTTTGAAGGAGTCAATGAGGGTTGTCAGTTTGGCCCATTACCAAGACGAATCACCTTTTTTCCTATATTCAAGCAAGTTAGAAGAATGGAGATACTTGTGTCTAATAATGGAGACACATACGTTTAATGGTTCAACTAGAATTTTCCATAAAAGTTTCATTTGGAGGGCTTCATTCATATCTTTTTATTTCCGGATTCCAAGCCAACCAGCCCGTTTTGGTCTAAAGATTCTATCCCAACTAATAAAAGGGCGGTGTTGAAGATTCTTATTCTATAAAAACGTTATGTTCACTTGATCTAGTTCTTTATGTATCGAGGCCGGTAGAAAGAAGTTTTGCATAGTGTGAAGGGGTTTGGATGCTAAATTTGTGTTTATTAGGATGGTGTGGCCTTGTTGTGATAGCGCATTAGCACACCATTTACTTAACTGTTTTTTGGATCTACATATGATGTCCTCAAATGTGGCTTTGCTTACCTTACCATTGATGATGAGGCAACCAAGATATTTCTCCAGAGAGGAGACATTTGGAATATTTAGACATTGCTAAGCTCGGAAATTCTTGAGTCCGTAATTCTTTTTGTTGTTTGGAAACTAGATTTATGGTAATTAACCTTTTGGCCACAAACTTTACAATATGATTCAATTATTTTCCTAACCATGTGTCCTGCCTCGATACTTCCTTTGCAGAAGATGATAATATCGTCCGCAAAGGAGAGGAACGGGATACGGGGACCCCCTCGTCCAAAAGTGAAACCTATTTGACTTTTTTCTGAACATGATTCCGCCGTAAGACTTCGCGCTAGAATCTTTGCTCCGAGAATAAAAAGAAAGAAGGAAAGGGGGTCACCCTTACGGATGCCCCGTGTAGGGAAGAACATTTCCGTTGGGCCATTGTTTACCAGTATCGAGAACGAGACACTCGAGACACACTCCATAACCCAAGAGATGAATGTCGGGTGGAAACCAAATTTTTGGAGAACTTTGTTGGTGAAATTCCAGTCAACTCTGTCGTATACTTTTTCCATGTCTAGTTTTATTTCAAGCCAGCCCACTCGGCCCTTTCGAGATCTGAAAGAATGAAAAATTTTGTGGGCTATAAGGACGTTATCTTGTATAGCTCTATTCGATACAAAGGCACCCTGAAGCAGGTGAATTAGTTTTCCAATGATAGCTTTGATCCTTTCGGTGAGTATTTTTTATATGATCTTGTAGATTTTGGAACATAAGCTGATCGGACGATAATGAATTGCGGCTGTCGGGTTATCTCTTTTTCAAAAGAGAGAGATGAAAGTATGGTTAATTTGTTTAAGGATTTTCTTGGATAAGAAAAAACCCTGAACAACTCTAATGATGGACATGCCAACAATATCCCAGCATTCTTTGTAGAACTCAGCAGTAAAACAATCAGGGCCAGGGGATTTGTCCTCACCAAGGTTAAACATTGCCGATTTTATTTCTTTGTTGAACGGGTGCCGGATAAGGAAATCGTTTTAATTTAAAAGTTCGAGTGAGACCAAAGGAAACACTTTGTGATATTACCTAAAGTAGTGATGTGATCTAGGATTGTAGATTTTTCCTTCAATTTTCTATCAAAAAAGATTCCCCATATATATTTTGTAACAATTTTCTCCAATATATTTTGTAAGCTAGGCTTTCCATTTTCTAAGTCAAGTTGAATTTTTGAGTTAAAAGTTTAGCACAATTGCTTCTTTTGATTTCGGGTTAAGAATCATGTTTTTGGTGAAATGCTATAAACAAAACCCTTTGGTGAGATGCAGAGACACCCTATTGAGAGATGAAGGTGTCGAAGGGTTGAGATCCTCAAAGTGCGATTCTGAGAGAATTGAGATCGAGTGTGGGAGATCCGACACAAGGGTGAAAGGTGTGCGAATTTTGCCATACATATCCGTTTACTAGTAAAAAAAGTTTATCCCTTCAAATAATGGTGGAACCTCGTTGTCGACCCAGCTAGGTCGGAGAGTTTCCGAGCACATCAAGTAGTACTTTCTATTGCGATGAAATAGATCAATTTTTTTTTAACCCTAAATTTGTATTTTCAAAACCAAATTAATACTAGTGACAAATTTAAGTGTCGTGGGTTCAAATCTCGTTTTTTAGCACATTTGTACAATGGGCGCTTAAGCCTTAATAGACTTGGTGAGTATGTCTGGTGGCTTTCCGCGTAGCTTACGGATTTGTGTAATTTGCAGGCTAGGGCACAGACCCGTGAGGGATTAGTCGACAACCTCGAAACCCCCACATTACAAAAAAAAAATCACTAACCTTATGTTTTGTATATCTTCCGAATGGTAAATCTTTTATATTTAAAATCTTAATAAACTAACTAACCTAATATTTCTTATATATCTTCATAATATTAGATCTTTTATAACATATGTAAAGGGTCATTGATAATTATTGGAGTAATCAAATATGAAAATAATGTTATACTTGTTAGTAATAAATATAATATCAAAAAATTAAATTTTTATATAGTTTTTAATTATTAAAAAAACGCCCAAAAATAAAACGACCCAGATTTTTGAGACAGAGACGGTATATATTACAATCATATTTGATAAAAGTAACAAAGTGCCGAAGTAGCACAATTTAAATGGTTAATCGCCCATAAGTTTCATTAATGGGTGTGATTCTAGGTTCGAATCCTAGCTACGGCAATTTTTGTTTTCATTTTTTATCCTTCCAAAGTCTACTATTTTGTTCATTAGATTGCCGCCAGTAAAAATTAATTAGCAGTCAATAGATACAGAAATAAAATATTTTAAGAGGAACTCGCCGAATTGAACCCTATAAGAAAGCGTTTATTTTTTGGGCAAAAAAAATAAAGCATTTATTTCACAATAGTTATATATTACTGTACAATCCTATTTGAACAAGGTAACAAAGTGCCGTAGTAGCACGATTTAATGGTTAATTGCCCATGACTTTAATAGTCTAATAATGGATGCGATTCTAGGTTCGAATCCTCTCTCCGGCAATTTATTTTTTCAGTGTTTTTTTTTTCTCTGGAGTTTCATGATTTGATTCAAACTATAAAGGCCTAATTATCTTTTTACATCGCTATGCTCGATTCAACCTAGTAATTTGGATGAAAGCGTTTTTGACCTAGAGAGCTTCGCTCTCGGTCTTGCGCCGCCGGCCACCAATACCTTCCAACCTTTCGCCCACCGGCTCGGTCTCATCCACCATCGCCAACAGCTTCGGACCTTCGTCCCTCCTCTCTCGCTCACCGGCCTTCGCCTCTTTGGCCGCCGCCATGGCCACCGCCATGGCCACTTCGCCACCGTCTCTGTAGTCTCTCTCCGGTCCACCCTCGGCTTTCCGTCGGTGGTCCGTGTGGAGCCTCTACCCCCTGGTTCGCCCCCACACGTGCCCATCCTAGTCTCCTTTGGTTGCCCGCTGCTCTCGGTGCTCGGTTGCCTCCGCCGCCACCAACAACTCCAATCCAGGTCCACCCTACCGCCAGCTCCTAGTTCTCCCCTTGTTCAGCCGCCCCCAACTCGGCACTCCCGGTTCTCACAAAGACCCACCTGCGTAGCCTTCCGCCTCTCGCTGTTTGGTTGCCGCCACCGCCTTCGCGCC
This sequence comes from Persicaria maculosa, assembly GCA_963922045.1. Taxonomy (NCBI): domain Eukaryota; kingdom Viridiplantae; phylum Streptophyta; class Magnoliopsida; order Caryophyllales; family Polygonaceae; genus Persicaria; species Persicaria maculosa. Next base: position 44,091,875 of record OY998258.1, read on the forward strand.
CGGTCTTTCCACAGCCTCTTATTGCTGCTGTTGCTCGCTCCGCTTCATCAGGTTGATCCCTCCATGGTTAATCAAATTGTTTCGTGGTTTATGTGGAAGTCAAATTGAATTAGGATGGCCTGTGTGCCTTTTGTTTTATTTGATTTTTTGGCCTTCGAACCATTCTCATTTCGTTCATCTGCCTCGTTGCCTTTTTATTGTTGTTCATGTTTCTTCTTTGGCCCGTTGTATTCGCCTCTATTTTGACTACCTGGTAGTCGCCTACGATCTTGTTATCGTCTTTGAGGGTTTGGGATAGGTCTTGGGGATTTCTCTGAATAATGGTTTGGCTTTGAGTTGGATTTGCGAGGTGGTGTGGTGTGCTGTTCTTGCTTTGTTGCAGGCTTCTTGGAGCATTGTTTGATCTATCATGTTCGATGACGTCGTGGACGTGCGTTGACACCTGACGGCTCCTTTGAGTCCATAATCTGAGGTGCCCGCTGATGTTCCCAGAGTTCTCTGTGTGCGTTGTCCCTTTGATCGATCGCTTCTTTTGTCTCTTCAGCTTGTGATTTGGTGTAGGATGGCTTGTACATTTCTTCTGTATTTTTATTTCTGTCATTTGCTTCTGTATTTTTCTTTCTGTCATTTGCTTCAGTCATTTGCTTTTAGTTTGTACATGATGGTTAGTCCATCTACCGGCTTGTCCGGTCTCTCGGTTGCTCTAGGCTTGTCTAGAGAACCGAATTATTATCTTGCTTCAAAAAAAAAAAAAAAAAAAAAAAGTAATTTGGATTGTAGTATAAAAAAATTTCTGAAGTATGTTGTCTTCCAAAATCTAAACGTTCATCTTTCTTGTCATGAGATTGGTGTATGCATCTACAAATCTATGGAATAACGACATAACTATCCTAAAATGTCATTCAACTTACGAAAGTTATTCGGTAAAATTCCAAGTTCAAACTCTTGCAACTATCCAAAAACGACGCAAACAAGAAAACCAAACCAAACCGAAACATAGAGGCAAAGAAAGGAAATGAAATATAATTTCAGTTGCAGTATAGCCTGTAGTTTTGTGACAGAGGAAGAAACACAAACAAGCGGATACCAGAATGTACCCTTTTGTGAACAATGCTGTTGTTCCTACTCACAGGCAGCAGCAGTATGCAGCTTGTTTGAGAACGTAACGTAACTGAAAATTGCTATATGCTACAACGAGACCTTTCAAGTGTCACGAGAAAAGAACGAAAAATAAAGCGTTGTCAAGGCTGATGTTTGCCTTCCTTGCATCAGCCGCCTCTACAGCTCGAGTTTTCTATCTATCAAGTAAAATTTCTTGCGGAAGATCAGACTTGGTCTTCCGGGATTTCTCCCCATGTTTCTTCGGGAATGCATTACTGGTTTTGAAGTCCCTCAATTGCTTTTTTCCAATGCCAGGCCCTCTGTTTTGGGTCCTCGAATGACATTATCTTTTTCGGCTGAGACCAAAGGAAACACTTGGAGATATTACCTAAAGTAGTACTTTCGATCTATTTCCATGAAATAGAGCACATTTTTAGAGAAAAACTCACCGTGCATATCTTGAAATAAGAATTACTGGTGACTTGAATGTTCAAATCATGGGGATTGTTGGACCAAATTATGTTACCCTTTATCATCAGCTTCGACGGGTCAACATAGAACAGCCTTGGCTTGTCTGTAAGAATGAGCTGCACCTTCTTGCTTGATAATGTTAGAAATTTCTTCACCATGGAGATCATAAGAACCGACTCGCCCTCATCCAGAAACTGCTGCCTGTTCACAGATCAAGGATTTGTTCATCAGAAACTCCCCTTGCCATTGCCACTAGGACTAAACCAAAGACTTGAAACGATAAGATCCACTTTTTCGGACACCATACCATTTTGAATCAAAAGAGTCAATTGAAGCCAGCCTTGCAATGTGACCGGCTGCTTCAGAAGAAGATGATGCGCAACTGTTGTCATCATTTCCCTTCACTGAACCATCCCCAATATGTGCAGGGTTCCATGGATCCTGTGAGAATGAGTCATCACTTCCACCTGTATGAGTCTAAGAAGCCAAGAAAAAGCAACGGAGAGTTCGATCAGAAGCTGTTAGAAGTGTGAAAGCTTTCAGAGGAAAGAACAAGAGCCTCACAGTTTCCTCCTTGGCAAGTCTTGGAGGGGTTAGCCGTCTTATCGTGGACCAATCAATCCCTTTGAAAAATGGATGCTTTTTAAGTTCAGCGTATCCTTGAGGTCCAGCACCTGGTCTCTTGTTGGGATCTGTAGACTGAATCAAGAATAATATCAGATTGTCATCATTCATCACTGAATACAAAGAACGACGGCTGTAAACATATGAACATATTGCCTTCAGGATACATCATCAAACAGAACAAAACCCTATCCTAAGAGGGTGCTCTGCAGCTAACCACACTCGCATGCATCAGAGAAAGTACCGAGGTTCTTAAATCAAGCTTTCATCAGTGTAATTTAGAAAATGGCACCGTCGAATATGAAAGCTTTTTATTACCAACGTTTAAAGATGACTTGATGCATCAAATAGACAATTCTCAATCAGATTGCTTCTTGATGCACCAATAAGACGCTTGTCAATCAGATTGCTTCTAATGCAGTCTGATGTTAAGCTCCCTTCCCTAAAACTTCAATATAGGACTAAGAAATGTATAACAGGGCTATGTGCAATCGCCATGTCCTTCTAGCAATGCCTTTGTCATTAGAACGCTAGTTTATATCTTACCAATAGGCGATCAATAAGGTCTCTTGCTTCATTTGAAAAATGATTGGGAAAATTGATGTCCCTGGCTATGATCTTTTGGAAGATTAGCCATTCACTAGCATCTTTGAAGGGAGAGGTGCCTGAAAGCATCTGATACATGGTGCAACCAAGTGCCCAGAGGTCGTTTCTGTTTAAGAAGGGAAAACATGGACGATGCATCAGGCAAAAAATGTAAAGCCAAAAAACACAAGGAAGAGTGATAGTCCATTTCGCTGTACAAAAGAACGTCAATTCACTATATACAGTACCAAGATGCCCTAAAAAGAAATGAAAAGATTGAACTGTTCGTGTAAAATTTCATACGCAGGAGTTGTTCGCAATATTTATATAGAGAAACACACACCCAAGAGTTGCAGGTGAGGAATTAAGGACCTCTGGAGGAACGTATGCTGCTGTCCCCACAAATGTGCAAGCCTTATCATCTGAAGATATCAAAAGGAAAAGTTGATCTACAATTGAATAAAATCTAAAAGTAAAACTAAAACAATCCAGTGATAATCATACCCGCTGAAGCATTAGGCAGAATAGTAATTCTGCTATCTTGCATAGGCTTTACACTACCAAAATCGCCAATCTTAATATGACCATCTGCAGTAAGCAGTAAGTTTTCCGGCTGCCAATTGAGAAAATGTTAGCACATCCATGAAAAACATACAAGATTGACGAATCTGATGGAAAGAAAGAATTACCTTAATGTCCCTATGTATCAAGCCCATACCATGTATGTACTCGAGCGCATCTACGACTTCTGCAGCATAAAAGCGAGCTTCCTCCTCAGACAAACGGCCTTTCTGCACACAGCCAAATCAAACAAATAACATAAGTTTACATCACCATCAATGAACCATCTCAGAAACCACAAATCCTTTTTTATTCCAAAGCATCACAACAGTTTACAAGAAGATGTGTGAAACAAGAATTATGAAATTAGTGCATCTACTAAAGGAACCTGAAAAAAGAATAAATCCCAATAAAATTGAGCCTAGAATAGACAGGATCAAGTGGGCATTTTGTCTAGTCCAGAAAGATCAAGGATTTCCAGCTTTGAGCTTGCTCACCCTAGTTATCTGATCGAAGAGTTCCCCACCTTCACAGGATTCAAGAGCCATGTCTTCATAAACAAACAACAATGGGTCAGATATGACTTGATGAAAAGAGTTAAAAGTAAGCAGAAGAGACGGTTAACGCGGAAAAGTCCCTTACACAGAGAGTAAGTATCTTGAAATGTAAAATAAAGCCTGATAATCCCAGGATGATCCAACTGGTCAAGGACAATGCGTTCCAACTTGACATAAGCAGTTTTGTTTTCTTTAGTAATGAATTTCTTGTCCATTATCTTCATAGCATAAACAATTCCAGTATCCTTCTTTTTCGCCCTCACGACCTAAAAAGAACATTGATATGTAATTAGGAAATCAAAAACTGAAAAGTGTTCAACTCAACTTCTCAAGATGGCAACAATAAGCTCATTAAACTTCAAGGAAGTGCACAGCAAATGGATAAAGAAAGCAATTCGTCGCAAAGGAAACCATCAATGATAACAAATAGCCTGCATACCAAGGAAATCATCTAACTTCAGAGTACATGCTGTTAAAAGACAGACAGAACTTATGCTGCTAGAAACCATATAGGTGTCATTAATCAAACATGAAACCCTATTAATCAGACTTCTTATCATAAAGCCCGTGTTCACCCTTCCTTGTTTCGCATTCTACATAAGGGATACAACAGACTAAAAACAAGGAAGAGGGATTTTGCGAGGACTCAAGTAATGACAGATACATTGCAGAGGCTTGGGAAACCACGATCGGCTTCAAATACCTTCAGAAAAAATACATTTCACAATGGCCTGACCATCACAAAAACCGTCTATCCGGGAAAGATCCAACCCCCTAGTTGTTGTTGGTTTCTTGCCTTAACTTCTTCAATGGCCAGCAATGTCCATCATAAGTGATTATGCAGCCTCATCCATTAGCTTTAACACATCAAATGCACATTCTCTATGCATGTACTGTGAATATTATAGCAAGCACAAATTCACATGCAAATGAAACTTTCAAATCATTAACCAACAAAGGATTATCATAATTTTCTCTGAGATACAACAACATGAAATCTCCCAGTTTCAAGAATCAAAGTTCACTCCATCCCCAACGCCCTCAAACAAAAATCTTGTGCAAGTTCCATCGATTTTCAAGGCTCTTTATCAGTTATCACATCTAAAACAAATCAATCAATCAAAGATACAAAAGGAACAAAGAGGGAGACAATGAGAGCGAAGGTCAAAGAGAGAAAATTTCAAGGGAAAGAAGAGATACAGACCTTGGAATAAGAACCAACGCCATAGATCTTGCCCAATTCAAAGTCTTGAGCGGTGAAATGCTCCTGAGGAGCCCTAAATTGGAATCCCTTACCCTTCGAAACCGAACCTCCATCTCCGCCACTGTTATCCGCGGGCGGCGGAATGTGATGGCTCTGAATCCTCAGCTTCGAATCGAATTCGTGCTCCATGTTCGCGTTATTGCAAGCTCCTCCTCCTTCCCCTACTACAAACTCCAACATCTCCCTCTCTCTCCTCCTCCGACATTCCCCGATGCCAATCCATCTACAACCTGACCGCCATTACTGACTCTCTCTATCTCCCCTCAATCAATCTCCCAACGAACAGCAGTCAACAGACAAGATTCGAATGCGATCAAGCCCCTTCGCTTTCTCTCTCTCCCCCCTCTCTCTCTCTCTCTCCTCCTTGGGAACAACAAAAATAATTTTTTTTTCAAAAAAAAACAGGAAACAACAAAAATCAAATTAAATTACTAAAAAGCGATTAAAAAATGATTCTGTTATCTGAAACTTATCCAGCTTTAATGGTAGCTTTCACGTCATTTCAAAACCCTAAAAAGAAACCAAAAGGAAAAGAGGAGGAAAAGGGGGGGCGTCCTCCACAGCAGCAGCTAAATTCCAAAACGATCGTATGAACAAAGATCAAATAGAACAAATTTCTGATACAAGCGAACGCAATTAAGAAAAAAGGAAGTCGAATTGAAATCCCCCAAACAAATGCGAGATTGCGGAAATGGTGAACCCAGAAAGTGGATGAAAGATGGAATTTTGATTATTCCATTGCAGGATTATGGGGAGAGGGTAGTGATTGGGAAATGGGAGGGATGAATTTGAGATAAGAGAAAGGCATGGATGGAGATTGAGATCGCACATGGCATTGTCTAACTCTTAACATGCACCCTCACCCTCTCTCTCCTCCTTGATGCCTCCATATCTCTGCTTTTTTAGCTCCTTGGAATAATTTATTTTGTTTCGAGTTTAAGATAAAAAAAATATAATATTAAAAATACATTAATTAATTGAATTGAGGATTTGAGGCTATATTTTCTTATGTTACATCCAAATTTTTTGAGCAGTCTGTATTTTTGTGCCGTCTATGTTATTAACAACTACTGTATTTTTTATTTAAAAAAAGGCAGCTTCAATTTAATCGATCTTTTAGTTATAAAAGACCTTGGTTTCCGACGCATTAATATCGAGGGAGATAGCCTGGCGGTCATTAACTCCACTGGCAAGTGAAGATGCCCTTACTATCGCGGACTTCGTCATTTTGAATGGTCATCCTGCACACACGTCTTCTGTGAACTCAATTAGGTGGCAGACAAAGTGGCACAGCTACGACATACGATGTAGCACGAGGCAATCATGTTACATCAGGAGCTCTTACCGGGTATGATTTGCTGAGAGAAATGTTGAACACAAACAAAGAGAGACGCACAATAGAGCGAACCATGGAGGATAAGAAAGAAGACAAAAGATATGGACTTCAATGAGAGAAATGTTGAACAAAAACAATGGACAAAACTTATAGAAAATAATTGTGAAAATCTCATATTTAGACTCATTCCACAGTCGTCAAATTTTGATCACACCTCTACGACAGTACAACCTCCTCCAAGCAAACAAACTCGATCGAGCACCCACGAGTTAAGACGAGCATCCAGAAATTAATCTTGGAATTGGCCTAGGACGAATCATTTGATTTTAGATTGAGTAATGATAAAATACAATTTGGAATAAATAGAACTTTATACATCAACTGTCACATGAAAGTGAAGGAAAAATGAAGCATGAAATTAGGCAAAGACATTTTAGTCAGAGAATGACAATGTACATGTTTTTACCAAACTAACAAGAATAAAAAGCCTATCAAAATCCCTCTCCTAGACAGATTTAACAGCTACAACAAACCAAAGAGAAAAAGAGGGCCTTGTAAATATACACATTTCCCTTTCTGAAAAAATAAAATAAAACCCAACAACCAAAAACAAACACCAAATTTAATAAGGAACCCAAAAAAAAAAAAAAAAAATTGAGGCAAGCCAAAAACATACTATACATCCCAACCATCGTTTCGACGGTTAAACTCCGATTTCTTCCGACCCAAGTCACCGAACATACGCGAGAACCTCATCAGGCACTTGCTCCGAATCTGGTAATGCGCATTCGTGTTCCTGCTGATGGCTGCGCTCGAGAACTTGGAAGTGTCGACTGCCCACGCGGGTTTCACGTACTCAACATTCGTGGATGTGGTCGAGTTTGCGTAGAGGTAGTTCATCAGAACATCCTCACAGTTGAAGTAACCGTCCACCACCGCCCTCGCTTCCTTCGCCTCGGGGCTCCAGTACTTCTCGAAGGCAAACTTGTTGTCCAAGAAAGCCGCCCCGGTCAAGATCATGTTGTAGCCCTTCTTGCGCCTTGCGTACTTTTCAGCTCGGTACTTGAGAGGCTGCCCGTCCACCAGCCTTGGGTAGAACCCGACGATCCGATCTGGGTGATCCCGCCACACCTTGAAGCCCCGCTCAACGTCGTCGCACGTCATCATGATGTCGTCGTCGAGCTCCAGAACTGCCCGGGTCTTGATTTTGGGGTCCACCAAGAAACGGTTGTTGAGAGAGTTGCGCTCCTCGACCCGAATCCTCACGGGCACGGCCGAATCGAAGTCGCTCTGATTCGGAGGGGTGCCTTTGTTCCACACCACTACAATCTCCCTCACAGAAGAGCACCTTGAGTAATGCTTTATGTACATCTTCAGGTTCCAAAGCCGGGCGTCGTAGGTCATCGTCAGGAGAGTGAACTGCGAGTAGTGATCCCTTACTGGGTATGGTTCTTCTGCGCCGTTTCCACCATAGATTTGCTTAACTCCGCTGCACATCAAAACGATGACAGAGAGGAATATCATGGCAAGGACGAGCCTACCAGCCCAGGTTTTCGGCTTTATCCAGACCCTAAGAGACTCCGGCAATCTGTTCAAGCGATTGCAAAGCCTCAATACCTTGGAGGACAAGGCGTTCTGCTTCTCACGAAGACAGAGGGCGTCACTCCTCTTTTGCAAGCTGTGAGGGCACCAATTGAGAGGGATAAGGCACTTCACGGCACCAAGGAGGACACCTAACAACACCACGAGAGCGAACACTACCAAGACAGAAGCATAGCCAACTACCAAGCGGTGGAATGAGTCACCTGAAGGCACACGGTCCCCATCCATGACTCCGATCCATTTCCCGTTGCTCAATTGTTGAGCATCAAGGTGATGATGGCGAACACCATTCCAAGCATTTCGCCCCTTCATGGATTCCTTAAAGCCTGATGGCACCTCGACCTCTTTGTACTCTTTTTCTGTAAGGACTTCAACCTTAAAGGTCCGAATCCTTCTCCCGTATGTTTCCCCACAGTCCTGTCCGACACGGTAGAGGAATCCACCGTGCAAGAAAGGCCTTCCCCCATTCCTAGCCCCGAAACTCTTCTCAACATTGTAAACTGGGTTTTTCTTGTGAGGTTTCCAAGGACCGAGAGGTGACCTACTGTACCATATCTCCAGCTGCCCATTCTTTTTAGCTCCAAAGCCGCTGTGATCTGAACCAAAAAGCCAGTACTTGTCGTCGTATTTCAGCATTACAGAATCTACAAGGGGCTTCTTCAAGATTACTCTCTCTAGCTTCCATTGCAAGGGAAAATCGACTGCCTTATAGAGACGGAGTTCCCCTTTCTGACTACTCTCCGGCATCATATAAATCTGCCAAGTTACAAATACAAAGTTAGTGAACAAATACCTTCTTCTTTTTACCGTATAAAAAAGAAGAATAATGAAACATTATACTTTTAACTTGTATTTTTCTAGGACCAAGACAGTGCATTTAAAAGTTAATTAGCTTAATATCACATTACAAGATGTTAAGAGGAACTACGGTATTGAAAGATACAAGTACTCAAGTGTTACGGGATAATAAATTCAAAGAGAACACTTCATCAACAAGAGTGCACAAAGAACTTACTTGGCCCAGGTAGTCAAAGACGTATGGATAAGAAAGATGCCAGTCCTCATCCAGGGCTATACCCAGCTGTTGCCAAGTTGCGCCGTTATCAGTACTTTTGGCAACACCTATATCACCCTGCATAGTGATCGTATTCTTTGTTTCGTAGAAGAGGTAAAGTATATCATCCTGCATAAGGGAAATCAAAATGATTAGCGAGTGACATGTAGGTGTGATTGTTGGGGAAAATTTCACAGCCCCATAAAAATGTTATCAACTGAACAAAAATTAGAATATGAAGTCAAATCATATGCACATTAGTGATAGATGTTCCTTAGTTCCTGTTTGTGTTTAAAATAGGAAGCGGAAAAAGGATCGCATCACTAGCTACTCCTTAGCTCAAAGCAATGTCAAGGTACAAGTGAGAAACCAATTAGCAGGGAAAAAGACAAGTAATCTTTCGGGATGTCTCTAACTGATACTTACAAAGGCCAATATCATAACAGACACTGCTTTGCCATGTAATATTATCACAGTGGAATTGTTATACACAAAGAGCCTAAGAACATAAGTCTCAGAAAGCGTAAGAACTTTCCTCTGACATGTAAAGCGGGATGGAAGAGGATGCATGCAACAAGCTTTGTCATCTCCAGATGCACTTAATAGCTGTCTAAACTCTAAAGCCCTCCAACTTAGAACATCAAACACAAATAGCCAGACTAACTCATTTTCACTTGCCCATACTTGGATATGCAAACTGGTTACCAATACTTTTTTATTTGACTCTCAACTAACACATCAATCAGTACACAGTCACAAAAAACATATAACAGCTTTAGAGGAAACCCTGATGCATCCGGGGTAACAAACACATTCCTGACAAAGCTCACAAGGGACCATTACACAGGTTCTCTGGCCAAGAAAGATGAAATGGTTTAGGCCATTTAAAGTAGCAAAGATGATTCTACAATCACATGCCTTTGTGCCAGGCTGCCAGCACAACTGAGGACTTAAATCCTTTATCACTGAGTGAAAGTGGAACTTAGCTGGCAAAGCCACCCATGGTCTGGTTGCAACTTCCAAGTGCAGCCCTTACTAAATTCCTTTTTTCCAATCTGACCCTATTCACTCTTTCGCCGCACAAACCACATAACTCCAACTACAAACACTCTTTTTCAGTTGTGCTAACTGTTGAAGAATACAACTCGAGGGTGGGTGGTGGATCGTAGGGAATATACCCTCTCATATCGGTTCCAAACCAGGGAATCCTCACTTCATTAATTCATTTACATTCCTATATATGGATGTTACTGGAGCAGGTTCAGATTAAGGAATACCAATCTGGTCCCCAACACATGGCGTTTAGGGAATCTCCGCACGGTTCTCATCCCTACGTAGAACTTAAAAAACAAGTATAACCAAGAAAGCATCAAATCTGTTGCAACTTCCCTCCATCTACTATACATATGCTACTTCCTTTGTAATGTAAGGCATCTACGGGAAATTTCTTAGTGGGCCTACAGGAGTACTTAGTACTTACTTGTCTGTTTGTAGCAGAAAGTTTGGGAAGAATATCTATAACAAAAACTTCACTATCGATTTAAACCTGCTAATTTGAATGAAAGCAATAGCACCACAATCTAAACCTAATTGAATCTTTTTTTATAACATAAAAAAATACTCAAAAGCTGTTCATCAAAGCGCATCATATTAAAATACACCCTGTCAAACCACACATATGAATAATGGCATAACAATCAACACTTGCTCCTATCATTTCTCATTGTCCCTTGCAACATCACAGATGTGCCAACTCTAAAGCATGTGAATCATCAATCCAACCCCAGCCGCCCAGGTTTAATTGATCATCTTTATGTTAATAAAATTCACACAAGATTCAAAATCATCTAACCATAAAAGAGTAAAATAGTTGAGATTTTGAACAGCACTTGCCTGGATATACAGAAAAGGATCCGCAACAAAATTACTGGGATACCCAGCAGATGAAGCTGATGCACATGTAACCACTGGGTTTGCTACAGGCCAAGCCGAACTCCCATCTCTCCAAACGGTCATCTGCAAGTTCAAAATTGAACATCAATTTCACCCTCAAACCCCGAAAATTGGAGAATTCAACCAGAAAATGAGCCAAACACTGAAGAAAGCACAACTTACATTCTCAATAGGTTGAAGAGAAAAGGGGGAATCGCCATAGAAGACACCAATTGACCAAGAACCCTCATTATCCTCATTGCAGCCCAAAGAGGACAACCCAGTACGGATATAGGGCGTACGGACATAGGGGGTGAAGAATAACCAGGCATAGAGTGAAGCGATTGAGCACAGCAAGAGAACAACTGAGAAGAAGAAGACAAAAGTAGGGGAGGACAACAGTTTCAGCCTAGACCCACCTCCGCCGCCGGTACCAGCACCGTTACTACCACCGCCGCCGGAACCAACACCGGCGCCTCCCGCGCCATTGCCGGCGGACGCTATCCCCAAAATTGAGCCGGCACCCATGTCAGGAATTCGCCTTAAAAGAGACGGATAAACGACAAGTGGATCGATCTCAAGCTGAAATTCGCCGGGTGGGCGATGAAATCTTCATCCAAAATCGGGTCGAATTTGTTTTCTGATTTATTCAGCGCGTTTCTCGGGTCGAATCGAACCCAGAGATGAAAACTTATAAAGGTCGAAGCTTTGGAAGGAAACACTCGGTGGAGTCGAATCTGGATGCTGAATTCGCAGAGAACTGATTTGAATAATTGAATCCCAACACAAGAAAAAGGTAGAAATAATCAAACAACGGTGCAACTAGTACACAACTTTTAAAGGAGAAATTTCCTCTTTTCTTCCCTCTTTTTGCCCCTTTTGGATTCAATTAAATTTATGGGTTTAATTTTTGCACCCTCTCTGACCGATTTTGTGCCCTCACTGTAACGCAAAAATGCTTAAACCCCGGTGATCTGAATGACGTATATTTATACTGCAACTAAATCCGCCACGCCAAACACGGCATAAGATTTTCCACGCGCTTCTAAATTGGGGGTGACCTGGAGATTCTATACATGGACACGTGGCGCGAGGAGTGGCGGCGCGTGTCTTGCACGTTGGTTTAGGAGAGTGTGGAAGTTGGCTTTCTAGAAGATTGGGTAATTTGGGTATAAGTAGGAATTAGAGGGCAAGGTGGGACCCATCTTGGTTTGTTTGATCTCTCATAATAAGAGATGAAGGGGATGAGTCCAAGTCAATGGGTTTGCTGTAGAACTTGTCAAATGGGGCAGGCTAACCACAGATAGAACCTATATATGTCTATTGTGTTTTCCTCTCTCAAATTTGGCTGCTCTCAAGTCTCAATCTTCTAAATTGGTGAGTTGTGAAAGCCAAATCCATTATGCATTTGAATGTGTGGAACAAAATTATTGGTAATTTATTTTTATAAGGAAACACTTATGTTATGTCATTGTAATAGGAAATGAGGGATTCAAATTCTTGATCTATTATTTGCAATATACTCTCTACGTTAATTAAAACTTGATGTTTTTTTATTCATGCACACTTTTTTATTTGTTAAAAACTATATAAAATATATTTTTTGATAATTTTATACTTATCACAATTAAGTATTAATTTATAAAAACAAATGTAAAAAATTTTAATATTTTATATAGTTTTTATTATTCTAAAAAAGCGTACATAAATTGTAAACGACGAGATTTAATTAACAGAGGGAGTCAGCTAAGTTAGCAAGACTTAACTGCTTATAATCTTTTTAGATGGCTCAGCTGGTAAAAAAAAAATAGAAAAGTAAGTTTTTAATGTTATTGTTTTGATATATCACATACGTAGTAAGGTACTTTCGCCATCACTCACCGGCTACTTCCCATTCAGACAAGAAAAGAAGATACGCTCTCTCCTCTCTCTAGTTTTCTAGAGAGAGAGAGTCGGAACCTCATCGGTAGAATCTCGTCGAACAATTGCCTGGCCTCTGCCCGATTTGAGGAGCATCTATAGAAACCCCTCCTCGGAGGCAAAAGAACCACCTCTTCGGAGGATGAAAACCACCTCTTCGGAGGTCAAAACCCGCTCACCGGCTGCCATAATCAGGGTCTCGTCACCCTCTTCACCGTGTTCGCTCTCGGACCCTCTTCCACCCCATCCCCGGATCCCTCTTTTGGGTCCGATTTGGGCTTGGCCGGCTCGAATATCTTCCTCCCTGGAAACCCCTCGAATCTCGATTCGTCATTAACCAACTCATTGCACATGGCCCTTTGATTTTGGTTCGAGGGATCTGGAATTTCGGCCCTCTCTCTTAGGGCTTTCGGATCTGGTCACCTCCTCCTTTTCCGGGTGGATCTTTTCGGCGCCCTTGTTGTAATTTTGGTTGGGCTTTGTTTTGGGCCGCCGTTCGCCTTGCTCTCCTCCTCGGCCGATCTCGGCCTCCTGGCTAATTCGGGTCTGTTCGGCCTTCTGCTTGCCATCGTCGATGGTGGTCTCGCACGATTGATGCCATTGAAACCCCGCTCGCCCTTCGCTCCGCCTTCACATTCTTTGTTTGGCGGTGGTCGAAACCCTGCTTTTCCTAGCCATGGTTGCTAGGTTGGCAAATGCAACGTGTCTCCTCTCTCCATGGGCCTGTGGTGATGCTTTGGGCCCAAGGTTTTTCCTTGGGCCCAAAGGTGCCCATGGGTGGGGAAAAAATATATAAAGAATAAATAAATAAATAACAATTTCTATATATTTATACGTATTTCTCTATAAATATATAGAATCTTTCATATAAATGATTATATAGGAATAATTTTTTAATAATGATTCTATTAATCTCGCTCGAAAATTGCGTACCAAATCCCGTTAGGGTTAGGATAATTCTATATATATAGGAATAATTTTGCTCCCTGACCGACTTGCTTGGCTCGGGAGCTCCTCTCACATTTCCGACGGTTGATTGATCCTCCCTTTTGGCCCGTATTTGCTCCATCTTTCGGTGTTGGGTCGGTGCTTTGGTGTGTCTGCATTTGCTCGTTGGTGGGTTGCAGTATCGGGCGTCCTGTTTGATCGACGACGGATCGTGGATGTGTTCGTGGTCGTCGAAGATCCTTCATCTAGGTGGGGGCAACGTCGGCAATCCTCTCATCCTTAGGAGTTGCCCTTTCCGGTTGGGGTACTATCGAGAGTCCTTGCACTCTCCCGCGTTCGTGGCACTTGTGACGCGTCTTTGTTCTCCATCGACTTCTTTGCCGTTTTGATGTCGTGTATGAGTTGATTGGTTGTTTCTTTCTTCTCCGTTGTTTTATGATGATTGTGTTCTGGTTGTATTGACGGTTTCCGTCTGCCGACCTAGTCGGCCCTCGAGTTACAGGTATGCCTGAACTCGAATTTTTACCTAATAAAAAAAAACGTAGTATTTTATAAATTTAGAAAAAATAAAATAAAAGCATATGATTATGTTCATTGGTCCATAAGCCATCTACCAAGTACCAATTGTTTTGTTCTCTAAACACAATAAATAATTAAATTAATTCTCTTGAAACAATGGAACCGCGTGAATAATACAATACGTCATAGAACTAGATTAAAATTAAAAAAAAATGAAATAAAATGGTTAATGTATAGGAAGATACTAGTTGATTCCGACAAGGATTAGTGCATAGGAAGGTACCATATTTTGTAGATAATACATACGGAGTATTGAAGATGAATTGTAATAAGTGGCTAGTTTTAATTTTGTGAGTTTCCCCCGTAGATTTCTACATCTGAATAGTCAATAGTGGGTTATCACAATATAAATTGTGGTTGGAAACATCAAAGGACTTTAATTAAATGCCATGAAAAATATATGAAAACATACAAAACATGTGGGAGTTGTTGGTACTTTTCAATATACAAAGCAAAAATCCAACTTGACTAGAATATAAAGGCATGGTTAATTGGTTATTCAAGCCATATAACTTATACCACTCATGACACACTTCTATCCATAATGGAGTTGATATGTTTATAGTATTGTTAATATCACTATTTTAACATTTAATTTATAACTCAATTTGGATTGGGATACTCAATTTGGAGCACTATTTTATTCTCTCTTGATAACTAATCTATATCTATATAATATATTAAAACAGAAGCACCTATGCCACGTGTCTTCCTCTCATGCACCGTTATTTATGGCAACATCTTTATTTAATATATCTAATATTTAATATATCTAATAATTTGAAATATCATTTTTGGCAATATCTTTATTTTTGGTAACATCATTTCATAATACATTTTTTAACCAATGGGATTAATTCAAAACTTATTTTTTTAAATAAAATTAATATTAACTACACAATATTATTCCATTTTATATTAATTACACAATATCATTTCATACTACATATTTTAATCAATGATATTCATTCAAAACTTTTTTTAATAAACTTAGTATTAACTAAAAATATTATTTCATTCTATAATAATTACACAATATCAATTAATCTTTTTTTATTAATTCAAAACTTATTGTAATAACAAATTTAATATTAACTATGCAATATTATTCCATTTTATATTAATTACACAATATCATTTCATACTACATTTTTTACACAATGGGATTATTTCAAAACTTTTTTTAAAATAAAGTTAATATTAACTATACAAGATTATTTTATTCTATATTAATTATAAAATATCATTTCAATCTATTTTTTTTTAAACAATGGGATGAATTTAAAACTTTTTAAAAAATATATATATAGTACTTTCCAAATATATGATTTTTTTGGAGCAACAAATCTATATATATATGATGAAAACTAATTTTTTTTTTATAATAACCTTAATTTTTGGAATTTCGCCCTACAAACCTAATCTACATAGAATTTCACTTGATAAACTTTTTAAAAAATTTTTAATCAATGGGATTTATTTATTCTAACTATTAAATGATAAATATTTTTGCTAATTAGATATAATCACCTTAATTTTACGATTTTCTCCCAATCAACTAAGCCTAGAAAAAAAAATCCAACTATTAAAATTTGGACAAGTTTCTTTAATTAATCTATCTATATCTAACTAATAATCTGTAAGCATTTTTCATTAGGTGTTATAACTTATAAGCACCTTTATCTAGGACTTTCACTCAACCAACCTATTCTACTTAAATATTAAACCCATGTAATTTTATCACATTTTTCATAAATATTAATTTCTTAGTTACTTTATCAAATATTTTTTTTCTATTTTATGTTAACGTATAGTAATAGTTTATTTCATTTTATTGTGGTAATTTTTTATACTTACAAAATTTTATTTTTATTTTTTGAAAAAGAAAAATACGCGCCATGGCGCGGGTACTGTACTAGTTTATATTAACTACTCTATCAACTAATATCAAATATCTCACTAACCTACTAAGTCCGTGCCTGAGGGTGTTCAGGCAGCCCAATAGAACAGGACCCCCAAAAATTTTAAGGTCCAATATCATTATACTCCATTTTTACTATATAAAAAAAATATCTTCCAAAGAGCGATAAATTGCTCTGCTTGCTTTGGTGGTTAGAGAGCCCAAATAATTTGAAAGGCGGCTCATTCAACTAGTGTTCGAATCTCATCCGGACCATTCCCTGCCTTTTATTTTTTAAACCTTTTCGATTTTTTTTATTTAACCTTTTCGATTCTTTGTTTTTTAAAAAAAGGACAACCATATTAAATTATTATTATCATTATTCACTGCATATATTTTGAATTTCAACCCTCTCTTCTTTTTTTATGAGCACATTCATACAAAATCATTGTTGGAAAAATTAGTGATAATACAACGTTGTTGTATTTTTATACCTTTTGTAAGCATAAGTAGAGTTAAAGTTTTTTTTAATTGAAAAATAAATGTGTTACGTCTTCCATCTCATATTAAAAATTATTTGGACTTTTCTACATTTTTTTAGGAAGCTTAAAATTATAGAAAAATATTTTTATTTTTTTAATAACTCTATACCTATTAATAATAAATATCGGGGTATAAAATTATAACTTTGAAAAGTTAATATTTTGTAGAGTTTTTAGTTTTAAGCATACCAAAAATTCAAACAACATTGCAATAGCAAAACGGTTTATCTAATACAACTATAGTACTTTTAAATTCACCGACACTAAGAATAGGCTAACTAAATTTTTAGCATAGGGCCCTCCAAAATATCGGCACGGCCCTGAGCCTAACATACCTAGCTACATACATGATTACATATATTAATAGTTGAATATTAATTTGACATATATATTCGACACATTTATCATATCAGCTTCAGCCACCACATTAATTTTACTTATATCATCAATTTGGTGTTACTGAAACAAAATCTAACTAATTTATTTGCTGCATTTAAAAATTATTATCATTACATTAATATGTTTGAGGATAAGTGTGGAAAAACTTATCTAATTATTTAATGCACCAAGTTGCTGAAGTTATAGCAATCATTTAGAAAAGGAATTGAATACAAACTTAATTCACGCAATTTGCATTTTGTCGATACACAATTATTGATCATTAATCTTCTCGATCAAAAAAGAATTATAAAACCGGCCACCTCAACATCTCCATCAATAAACAAAAAATGCATTCGAATTAAAAAAGACTTGAATGAAGGTCGATATTACACATATATTATGTATTCGCTCACACTCATGAAATCTTTGGCTTCTCCGGCGAGGGAGACGCGACGGCGCCGCGTCTCCCTCACCGGAGAAGCCAAAGATCGTTGTTAAAGCCGAGCAGCTTTCCCCCACCCCGGCGCCGGTTTTTCATCCTCCGACGCCTGTCGCGAGGTGGATCTAGATCCTTTTTAGGCTGGCGTCGTCGACTTTGCAACCCTCTGGGGAAGTCAATTTGAATGATGTTGTTGAGCAATTCAAAACTTCAAGGAGGAGATCATTAACGAAATTGAAATGATCAATCAACCTCAGGCTTCTCAACTTGGCAGCCCCTGACCTCGACTCCATCTCTGTTCAGGTAAGTGCAGGTTTGTGCCTTCTCATGTGATTTTCATTATCAAGAGTGGCAACGAATTATGCTGATTTCGTGAGTTCGATAGGTACGGTTGTGATCGAGTTGATCTTGCTTTGACGATGAGATCAACGTGATCTGCTGGGTCAGTCTCGCTATTTATTTACCTGATTGTTTAGGGTGACATCAAATTGAATTCATTTGATTGATATTGATGCATTATTCTATGATCTGCAAGCTTTGAAATTGCTTGAACAGTTGGACCCCAAACTTGTCGCTTGAGCTAACATTTGAAATGGTGTCTTATTTAGCTTGTGATTATCAAAATTATTTGACTATCTAAGTTTGAAATTGCTTGAACAGTTGACCCTAGTCAAACCATGTATGTACTCTTATTTAGTAAAGTTGGGCCTTCAAATGCCTTCGGTTACGAGTTGCATTTTGTGTTTATTTGGTCATCTCAGTACAGTATGCGACTTAGTTTGTGATCAAGTTTAGAATTGTTGCCAGTGCCCTTTGGTTGACCTTGGCCTCTCAATTTAACTTCTTTCAGCTTGAGTATAGAGTCTATTTACCACCAGCCATATGCTGATTTTATGCCCTTTTGTTGCTCCATTTGGAATGTCTTGATTATCTAGAACTTATAGATGAGTCTATGACTTTATTAAAGAGTGTCGATCGCTTGATTCCACCTAAATGCTTAATTAGTGACGGCACCGGGGCAACAAAGTAATATGGGGTACCTAGATCCGCATCGGAGGTATACGAGAAGATCAAGGGTATCGATATCAATATTCATAATGTTGTGTGTAACTGTATAAGGGTATGGGTAAGGCAATGAGCACAATTGAAGAACTTAAACTTTGTTCAAGAGGTTGCCAGTTGATTGCATTTGTCATGCCGTATTTTGGGGGTTAGATCATCGATATCTACACCAAAGAAATGAAAAGCAAATCAAGGGTTGGTGCTGAAAGGGGCAGTATGGCGAGCATGGGGGTTACGAACAACTCCAAGCCGGTCGTTGAGATCAAAAGAAATGTTAAGACATCATTCTAAAAGGTTATAGGTGATAATGTTGCAAAGGCATAAATATGAGCTAAATATTCTACCCCTATATGTTATCATCATTTCTTAATTAGAACATGAGTGTCTTTTATTTAATATATGCTTGGAATGACTACTGGGTCAGTCTAAAGTTGTTGGTCCATGTGGGCCTCGTGCAATTATATCTAAATGCACATCAGAGGAACTCGAGCAAGTTTACTTCGATCGTTAGTTGCTTGATTTGCAGAAATGGTAATCGATTGAGCCTTAGACTCATGTGACAAGGGCTGGCTACAACAAAATTATCGCCACCTATGGCCAAACAACGGCTAGCTACAACAAAAAATTTTCCACTTACGGCCACCGAAAATCGTCAATTACGACCAATAGCCAATTACGACCAACGATAGTCACTTACGACCAATAGTCAATTACGAACAACGATAGCCACTTACGGCCAATAGTCAATCAAGACCAACGATAGCCAATCATGGCCAATAGCCAATTACGACCAATAGCCAATCACATCCAATAGCCAATCACGGCCAATAGCCAATCACGGCCAATAGCCAATTACGACCAATAGTCAGTTACGACCAACGATAGCCAATCACGTCCAATAGCCAATCATGGCCAATAGCCAATTACGGCCAATAGCATTAGCCAATTACGACCAACGAAACGCCACTTAAAGCCAATTTTAAGTCATAATAACCCCGTTAAAGGCTAACAAAAGTCACGAACACGTGATAAAATGTCGTTTAAGACGAAATGTTCAACACTTAATCAGCAGAATTGTCACTCATGAATAAAAGTTGACCCTGAGTGTCATCAACAAACGCTATCTCTAACTTTTAAGTAGTAACTTCCATTTGATTAGCTAATAACACACTAATTATATTATATTGTGTTATTGGTTGAGAATGCTAAAGCTTGCAGGATACAACAAAGACAAGGGGCGGACATTACTGGTGGTCTTCGATCATAATGAGTGAAGAACTTCGAAATATTCGTCTTTCCTCATCACTAGATCGTGATAAGGAAACTCGAGGGGCGATTGAGAGAGCAAAAGTAATTCTATAGAGATCTAGGGGCATAATCGTCATTTATAAGGTGAATCCTAATCATACCCTAATTCTCATTATATATATAGATAATCTACTCGGGTTTATGGAGGCTTCTGCCGGCCGACACATTATGACTTGAGCGTTGGAGGCTCTTTTGGAGAGAGAGCCACGCCTCTTCCTCTTCTAATCTATGCAGGAATATCAATCGACATCGAGAAAGATCGGGGTGCAGATTTCATGCATCACAATATTCTACAATGGTATCCAAAGATTGCCACCAGAAACTATGCTTTCTCCTAGCCTCTTCCAATCATTGCCCAACAACAATTGAGCCGACCAAAACTCCACAAAAGGCTAGACCTTTCAAATTCGAAAAGATGTGGACCCAGAGAAAAGATTACCAAAACATTGTCTCTCAGGCATGGAGGTTGTCTTGCGACGGTTCTCACATGTTCCAAGTTATGAAAAAAACTCAATTATTAAAAAGACTAACGAAAGATTGAAACAAAAATACATTCGGAAGCATTTTTAGGCAGTTGAAAGATATAGAAGACAAACTATCTACCCTTCAGAACAACATACAATTTTGACTTATAAACAAAAAGAATAAGATTATTTAGTTTCACAAGATGTTTTGGAGTCAACGAGCGAAAACAAAACATCTAAAATTCTTTGACACAGATTCAAGATATCACCACAAAGTTGCTACTATGCGTAGAAACAGGAAAATTATCAGAGAAATTACGACACAAGATGGAACAATAATCACCGGGGAAGAAAACATTCGTCGGGAGATTAGGGAAGATTTTCAAAAAAGATTTCAAAACGAGCAAATAAACTACCGATTATTAGAAGAAAATCTAGAACTACTACAAACTGAAATCTTAGAAGTTGAGAATAGGGAGCTTACAAAACCCATCACGAATCAAGAAATCAAAAAAAATTTCTTTTCGACCGGATAGAACAAATCCCCAAGACCTGACGGAATGCCAGAAGAATTCTACCAAACATATTGGGATATTGTAGGCCCGTCGATCATCAAAGCAATCAAAGGTTTTTTTCCATTCGGACAGATTGTTTCGACAAATCAACCAAACTTTTATATCTATGATCCCCAAATGCGACAACCCTAGATCAACAAACAACTATAGACCAATTAGCCTGTGCTCAACTATTTATAAGGTGAATGCGAAAATTTTTGGATGCTGAATGAAAAAGGTCCTATGGAAAATTATTCATCTGTTACAAGGAGCCTTGATCTCAGATAGAGCAATTCAAGACAATGTACTCATCGCACATGAAATCTTCCATTCTTTCCGGGCCCGGAAGGATATGAAAAAGGCTTACGATAGAATGGACTGGGATTTTCTGTTGAGGGTTTTGGTAAAATTTGGGTTATGTGAAAACTATAATTTGGGCCCGGAAGGATATGAAAAAGACAATGTACTCATCGCACATGTAGAACGGTGAAAACTATAATTGATGAATATTGTCAGGTTTCAGGACAAAGAGTAAATTTTCAAAAATCTGCTTTCCAAACCGGCCACCAGAGGAATCTCAAATGACCAAAAACGCAGGATCATATCCTGCCTTCATAATACAAACCAATCTGCTCTAGAAAAATATCTGGGTTGTCCTATTAAAAATGGACGTGTGAACAAAAATAACTTTGAAGATGTACTAGTGAAAACAAAGAATCAATTAACAAAATGGAGAGCGAATGAGCTGACCCAACAAGGAAGAGTTGTGCTTATGAAGGCAAATTTAGCGGCTAAACCAAGCTATATAATACAGAACTTTATGCTTCCTGCTAGCATGCATATGGAACTCGATTGGATTAACAGATGCTTCTTATGGAACAAGGACCCAAAATACAAACCGCTAGAATCAATTAACAAAGCGAGAATGATGTATTGCAATCGGCTAGGCCGGCCAATTGCTAAACTAAAAGGACGATCTTGCTTAAGCTCTTTGAATTTCTTCTCGATTTAACACAAATAACTAAACTAATTAATAAACTAAACAAACGCAACCGTTCTTAATTTAAAGAAATCCTAACAAACTAATAGTTACGGCAACTAAACTAAGCAAATCTTAAACTAAGGAATTACTAATTAAAAGGCAGCATTGATAACTTAACAAATTGATCACTAATATATAGCGATGGAAACAAATTAATTAGATTTAAACTAAGGACTAGCGGCTAAAGGGAAAGCAGGCAAACGCAGGAGCAAAAGCTCTCGAGGGCGGATCCGGTCTGCTGGGCGCGAGACTAGCGATCGAGAGTGAGACAGCGTGCGTCTCAGGGATCCGGTAGGATCAGACGCGGGACGAAGCCGAAGACGCTGCGAAGACTTTGCGAGCGAGCACCTGGAAGCTGCGAGCGAGGCCGCGGGAGCGAAGAGGATGCGAGAGCCAAGGGCGCTCCTGGCGCCAAGCACCGAAGCCGGGGACGCCGGTGTCCGGGGACTAACGCCGATGCTCCTCTTCCTGGTTGCGCTCTTGGGTTTGATCAAGGACCAAGGTGAGTGACGGTGATGGTGATGAAGATGACGTTGATGAGTGTAATACCGAGAGACTTTAGAACACAAGAACACGAAGGCTTTTTGGGATTGATAATCGAGAACCCTTTAATCCATAAAGGGGTTTCTCAATTCTATTCAATCTGATTAATTCAAAGCTTACAATGTTGTTTAAATAAAAAAACATACCAATTCTATCTTTGCAAAAGATAGAGCTTTGGTTAGATAAAGATAAATAAAATATCTAAAGATAGCTAATTCTTTCATAAGATAAATCAAACCTAATAAAGATAGATAAATAACAACTTGGTGAAAAAGGAATTACCTAGATGAGATATTTTCCTTCCACCTTATTATTTCCTAATTGCATAAAATAAATATACCTAATTAATTAAATTCGAAATTAACTAAAACAATACGTGGAAATTCGTCCAAACAGTGACAGCTGCAAAGATGATGAATTTCGGCCATTCTCGACGTCGATTTTGGAGAAACCTTCAAAAGCAAAGTTGTAGATCTTTTCGTCCTCGTTCCAACAAGGTATGACACGACCTCATCCGATAAATATGGACTCCGAACGACCCGTTTTACTGAGACGTCGAAATGCTGTCAACCCATTAAGAACGAACCCAACTTGACCATTAGCTCAACTTGCTCCTTTGGGCCTTATTCCATGGTGGAGCCTTCTTCTTTCGCTTTAGGATGATATCATTCTCCTCCATTTGAAATCGACTCGTCCTCGAGTCGTCGCCAGGATCAAGATCGTTGTTTGACCCACAGAAGGCCAGCTTGACCCGCATCATTCTCCTCCTCTTATCTTCGATTCGTCCTCGAATCGAGTCAGTGATGATCAGCGAGGAAGGAGCAGCAACCTTCAAAGAAGATGATGGAGGAATGAGTGGAATAGGTGCCAGCAGAATTCGAGGTATAGGAACCCCAAAAACAACACCTTCATGCGCGATCGTTGAACGGACTTGACCTTTAATAAGAATTGGATCAATGAACACACAAATCTCAGCAACTGGAACTTCATGAACATGCCCAAGAGGTACAATCGCTAACTCTTGAGACACGTCATCAAGTACCTCATCCTCGTCAACGGAATCAACATGCTCGTCCTGCAGAACACTGTCGCAGTCTGCTTGCAACACAAATTCGGAGATCTTTCCGGGGGAGTCTTGCAGCGTGTGACCCACCGTTGGAAAGCTCGTCGAGTCAGCTTCGCAACAAGACTGAGTTGACTCAATTCCGAGGTCGCAGTCAACGGGAATCTGCGAAACAAGTTCGACGCGCTGTGCTGTTTTCTGGGCAACGAAATCAACAGAAGACTCCTTATGCTCAATTACCTCGTCGTCGGTTGAGGCAACTTTAACCGCTGGAGTAGTGGGAAAGTGTAACTCCAATGCTTGGCGAAAAGCATCTGAGAATGTCGTCTTGAAGCCTTCTATCAATTTGGCCTCTAGGTCGGCTTGACGTTGTGCCTCTCTCGCCTGTACTCTGGCATCATAGGCATCATAGGCGGCTTGAATTTTGGCTGTAAGTTCGGCTTGAAATTGTTGTCGTTTCTCCTCCTCAATTGCGGCTTGACGTTGACGCTCAAGGAGTTGTTGTTGTTGTCAACACCTTTCCTCTGCAATTTCTGCTTGCCGTTGAATCCAAAGGCGGCGCCTTTGAGCCTCTCGTTGTCGCTCTAAAGCTTGTTGTTGCAAAGCTCGTCTCTGCAACTCTCGTTGGCGTCGATGTTGTGCAGCCCATGGATCGGGATCATCATCCCAGTCTCCTCCCCAGATTTCCCAAGCCATCAAATCAAAACATCAGTAACATCAAAGAAACAAAGAGCGTAGCATAACCTGTCTCTGAATACCAATTGATGTATTGCAATCGGCTATGCCGGCCAATTGCTAAACTAAAAGGACGATCTTGCTTAAGCTCTTTGAATTTCTTCGCGATTTAACACAAATAACTAAACTAATTAATAAACTAAACAAACGCAACCGTTCTTAATTTAAAGAAATCCTAACAAACTAATAGTTACGGCAACTAAACTAAGCAAATCTTAAACTAAGGAATTACTAATTAAAAGGCAGCATTGATAACTTAACAAATTGATCACTAATATATAGCGATGGAAACAAATTAATTAGATTTAAACTAAGGACTAGCGGCTAAAGGGAAAGCAGGCAAACGCAGGAGCAAAAGCTCTCGAGGGCGGATCCGGTCTGCTGGGCGCGAGACTAGCGATCGAGAGTGAGACAGCGTGCGTCTCAGGGATCCGGTAGGATCAGACGCGGGACGAAGCCGAAGACGCTGCGAAGACTTTGCGAGCGAGCACCTGGAAGCTGCGAGCGAGGCCGCGGGAGCGAAGAGGATGCGAGAGCCAAGGGCGCTCCTGGCGCCAAGCACCGAAGCCGGGGACGCCGGTGTCCGGGGACTAACGCCGATGCTCCTCTTCCTGGTTGCGCTCTTGGGTTTGATCAAGGACCAAGGTGAGTGACGGTGATGGTGATGAAGATGACGTTGATGAGTGTAATACCGAGAGACTTTAGAACACAAGAACACGAAGGCTTTTTGGGATTGATAATCGAGAACCCTTTAATCCATAAAGGGGTTTCTCAATTCTATTCAATCTGATTAATTCAAAGCTTACAATGTTGTTTAAATAAAAAAACATACCAATTCTATCTTTGCAAAAGATAGAGCTTTGGTTAGATAAAGATAAATAAAATATCTAAAGATAGCTAATTCTTTCATAAGATAAATCAAACCTAATAAAGATAGATAAATAACAACTTGGTGAAAAAGGAATTACCTAGATGAGATATTTTCCTTCCACCTTATTATTTCCTAATTGCATAAAATAAATATACCTAATTAATTAAATTCGAAATTAACTAAAACAATACGTGGAAATTCGTCCAAACAGTGACAGCTGCAAAGATGATGAATTTCGGCCATTCTCGACGTCGATTTTGGAGAAACCTTCAAAAGCAAAGTTGTAGATCTTTTCGTCCTCGTTCCAACAAGGTATGACACGACCTCATCCGATAAATATGGACTCCGAACGACCCGTTTTACTGAGACGTCGAAATGCTGTCAACCCATTAAGAACGAACCCAACTTGACCATTAGCTCAACTTGCTCCTTTGGGCCTTATTCCATGGTGGAGCCTTCTTCTTTCGCTTTAGGATGACATCAGAGAAGGTGGACTTAGACTACACAAGAGTAAAGATATGAACAAGGCTCTACAGATAAAATTGTTATGAAATTATTTGGCGGAACCCCATAATGAATGGGTTAAAATTATTTCAGAAAAGTATTTAAAAGTAACACCCTTGTGGGATTACTCAAGAAAAATTAATACATCATGACAATGGACAAAATTGATGGAGATCAAAGAAGAATTATGCGCAGGGCTGATCTGGGAGATTGGAAACGGGAAAACCGTGAGATTCTGCGACGATAAATGGCTCAATTATGATGCTACCCTTCGTGAAACAAGGCTACATGAAAACATTGTAGATCAAGAAACAGTGGACCAGTACATAAGACCAAACGGAACCTGAAACACAAAAAAATTGAACGAGGTATTACCTTCGGACTCAGTGGAGAGAATTACTGACGTTCATATACCAACTTCTGAAATCGAGGATCGATTATACTTGAAAAATACCAAAAACGGTTGGTTATCAAATGCTAGTGCCCTTGAGTACATTTCGAGTTCCAGAAGAACTAACTCGGAACCACTTGGTTGGATTTGGAAGGTTGACTGCCTCCAAAAATAAAAAAAAAATTCTGGAAAAATCTACTTAATGGTAGGCTAACGAAAGCAAGCCTTCGAAAAAAAAATGTGTGCATGTACCTATGGAATGGCCATTGTGTAACCATCCTAAAGAAGATGCAATGCATTTGTTCACTAAATGCCAAACTACATTGACTTTTATTAGGAAGATTGATGAACAAATTGAAAGAATAATACGACACACAAATAAGAATGGAAGACCTTATTGTGAAATAATTTCTGAAACTTTTTCAAAGATCTGGTTAGAAAGGAAATCGATCCTAGGTTTTTCCTTATGGGGTGCCTGGACAATGAAAAACAAAATTTTATTCAATGAAAATGAAAGCACAAACATGATAGAATGGGCTACATACAATAAACTTTTCAGGGATAGTTGGAAATGATCGCAGACCGAGGACCTAGAAGTCGACAAGACCACAACAATTACGAAAGTGAGCCAGAAGAGGGCTAGTGCAGGATTCGTCCTTTTCTGTGTGCGCATCGACATGGTAAAGTTTCAGCGGTTCAAGCGGAATGTCTTGGTCTCATGACTGGATTGACAGAAGCATCTAAGCGGGAACTCTCTCATCTTGAAGTGGATGGTGATTGTCTGTCAAATATCATTGCCATGAAGGGATCGTGCAAGTGTCCGTGGAGATTAAGATGCTGATCTTTGATGCTCTTCGCCGTTGTTGTGACTTTCAGTCTATTTCCTTCGCTCACACTTTCCATGAGGGGACTCGTTTTGCGGATTGTTTGGCGCATTTGGGTCTTTCGGCTCCGCTGCTGCTGGACCGTCCTCCTCCTAAGATTGAAGACCTCGTCCACGAGGACGTCCTTGGGCGGTGGATCAGTCGCGGCTGACCATCCCCAAATCCTCACCTTGTATCATATATATATATAATCTACTTGATTTCATGTGGCTAACTTGAGATAGCTGGAATACAGACATCAATCAGATCTACATAGGCAACTCGAGTATCTCTCGAGTACTTGACAAAGGGAATGTGACACTCAAGCTCACCTCAGCAAAGAGTCTTACCCTGGTGATTATGCTTTATGTTTCTTTTTTGCGCTGAAACTTGATTTCATGTGGCTAACTTTAGATAGATGGAATTAAGCAAGTGATTGAAGTTGGAAAAATGGTTTTACCTAAAAACGGAGAACTTGTAGGGAAAGCTTATAATCTAGGGTTGATTTTCTATCTGTACTTGAAAGTTTGAAACCATGATTGAGAATGCATCTACTTCTGCTTATATTGCTGAGTTTATTGATTTATGGCATGCTAGATTAGGACATTTGAATGCGAAATCTATATGTCGATTGCATGGTATGGGTTTGATTCCTAGCCTAACCAAAACATGACCATAGCAAATGTGAAATATGCGTTGAGGCCAAATTTCATAAACAACCATTTAAAACGGTAAATGAAAGGATAACTAAATTGTTGGAGTTAGTTCATTTTGATTTGGGTGATTTTAAGAACACAGAAAGAAGAGGTGGCAAGCGCTACTATATCACATTTGTGGATGACCATTCTAGATATACTAAGATATACTTGCTTAGGTCTAACGATGAAGCAGAAAATATGTTTTATGTTTATAAAGCAGAAGTAGAAAACCACACCAAAATGGCCATGTTTGAGAGAATTATGTTAACACAATGGCATTATTCGTGAATTTATAGCTCCTTATAGCCCACACCAAAATAGTGTAGTTGAAAGGAAAAACATGACTTTAAAAGAAATGATGAATGCAATGCTTTCTAGTTCTGGTTTACCTGATAATATGTGGGGGAAAGTTGTCTTGTTCACAAATTATATTTTGAATAAGGTTCCTTAAAAGAAACTAGACAAGAGCCCTTACGAGTTACGGAAAGGGCATCCGCCCAATCTTAAATTCTTGAAAGTGTGGGGGTGTTTGGCTAAGGTCAGATTACCTTCTCTCAAAATTAATGTGATTGGTTCTAAGACTTTGATGCAATTTTGATTGGTTATGCTGAAAATAGTGATGCCTATCGATTCATGTGTTTGAGTGATCGATTGTACCTTGTGTGAATATCGTGATGTTGTTTTCTTTGAACATGTGTTTCCTTTAAAGAAATCTGCATCATCTAAAAATGATTCTAAATCTAATGTTGCATCTTCTTCTATGCCTATTGCTAATTTGCCTATAAGAGGCGTGGGAAGGAAACTAGTTTTGGTCCTGATTTTGTGGTTGCATTCTTAATTGAACTTAATGATTTAAATGAACTAGATGATAGGTTCATTAGTCTTCATATGATAGAAGATGATCCTAGGACATGCGAGGAGGCTATAAGTTCATTAGATGCTAGTTTATGGAAAGATGCTATTAATAGTGAGATAGAATCCATTATGTCAAATTACACATGGGAACTAGTTGATATGCCTAAGGGAAATAGAGACATTGGTTGTAAGTGGATTTTTAAGAAGAAGTTTAAGGTGGATGGCTCAGTGGATAGATATAAGGCAAGACTAGTTATAAGAGAATTCACTCAAAGATATGACACTGACTTTTTTGACACCTATATATTCTTCTGTTACAAAGATTGCTATCATTTGTGCATTGTACGTAGACCTGTCAAAACACAACCCGACCCGGTGACCCGACCCGACCGACCGAAATTTTTTGGGTCAAGACCCGGAAATTTTGACCCGGAATTTTTTTTCGACCCGAACCCGAAAACCCGGAAATTTTCCGGGTAATCTGGGTTTCGACCCAGTGACCCGATTGACCCGGTAATTTTGACCCGATTTACCCGATTGACCCGGTGACCCGGTTGATTTATAATTAAATATAATTAAATTTTTTTATATTTAATTAAAATTTATCGCAAAATTATCAAATTATGATTTTTTTAATTTAAAAAAGAAAAAATTGACAAACCCGAAATCGACCCGAACCCGCCCAAAACCCGGTCAACCCGGGTTCTAGTCATCCCGAAAAACCCGGAACCCGTTTTACCCGGGACCCGTTTTACCCGAGACCCGGAGTGACCCGACCCGAACCCGACCGGAATGACCCGTTTGACAGGTCTAATTGTACGTTTGCCTTAGATTCTAGCTATAAATTGCTTGTACATCAAATGGATGTTAAAAAAACTTTTTTGAATGGTGATATCAACAAGGAAATCTACATGGAACAACCGCCATGATGCATGGTTCTAGGAAAGAAGAACAAAGTGTGCAAACTGAATAAGTCATTTTATAGACTCAAGCAAGTGCCGACAAAATGGTATGAAAAGTTTCACAAAACCAATTTGAGGTAAATGGATCTAACGCTTGCGTTTACTAAAAAATGTTTGGTGTTGGTTGTGTGATTATATGCTTACATGTGGATGATATGCTGCTCGTTGGATCACACATAAATGCTATAAATTCAACCAAACAATTTTTATCCTCTTAGTTTGAAATGAAAGATATGGGTGGCTGGTGTAATTCTAGGTGTTAAAGTAATTAGAAAAGAAAATGGCTTCATTTTATCTCAACCTCATTATGCAGAGAAAATGTTGAAAAGGTTTGACAATTTTGATATTGTGCCAGTAAAAACTCCTTATGATGCTAGCATGCAACTGGATAAAAATTTGGGCATAGTGTATCACAAAATGAGTATCCTAAAATAATAGGGAGTTTAATGTTTCTGATGAACTACACTCGGCCTAATATTGCATATGATGTAAGTAGACTCAGTAGATATACCTAAACCCTAGTAGAGATAATTGGATTGCACTTCACAAATTAGTGAGATATTTGAAAGGCATAATGGATTCGGGTTTACATTATGTAGTGTACCCTCAAGCTTTGGAGAGTTATTGTGATTCAAACTGGGTAACTGATAATGATGAGGTTAGCTCCACTAGTGGTTATGTCTTTACATTATGTGCTGGTGCTATTTCGTGGAAACCATCAAAATAAAATTGCATTGCTAGATCAACTATTGAATCTAAGTCTTAGATTTAGCTGGTCAAGAGGTTGAGTGGTTAAGAAGCTTACTGGATGAATTACCTTTATGGGGGGCGTAAAGCTCCATCTAATTCTCTACATGTGGCTCACAATCTACTATCTGTGTAGCTAACAACAATACATATAATCAGTGGCGGCCGCAGGATTTGCTAGAGTGGGGCGGAATTTTTGGTCTGGAATTTTTTTTTCTCGGTATATATAATAAAGAAATTTTAAAAAATATATTGAAAATAAATCATAAATAATGGTATAAATATGATATTTTACTACAAAAATTCATACAATAATTTAATAATATATATATATATGTGCGTGTGTGCGCGTGCGTGCGCGTAGCAGGATTAAGATTTTTTTTTAAAATATTGAAAGAAAATTAGAAATTTTTTTAAGAATTTGTCATTAGTAAATGAAAAAAAAATGATAGGAATGAAAAGTATGACAAAAAACTTATAAATTGTGGTTTAAATATGACATTGATAGTAAAAACTTTTCATAGAAGTAAAAATTAGAAATATATGGGTAACGTAATGAATAATCTAATGAAAATATTAAAAGAAAAATATAACCAAAAATGAAAATTTAGAAGAATTATTTAAAATATATGGGTAACATAATGAATAATCTTATGAAAATATTAAAAGAAAAATATAACCAAAAAAGGTAAGGAATAAAAAGTAGTGCAAAAAGGTAAGTAATGAGACTTGAACCCATGACCTCTTGCTTCCCTTATACTTCCTTCATTCCCTTCTTTTACCAACTAAGCTAGACAACCTATGTGTTCTATTTCACAATTTTTTTTCCTTATTTTTTGTTTTTGTTTTGTTTTTTTTTTTAAAAAAAAATACTACGAAACTTGGTCACCGGAGGGGAGGCGGCCTCCCCCGCGCGCCCCCTTATGGCCGCCCTTGCATATATCGGCAAGAAGAGACACATTCGGATTCGACATGAAGTTGTGAGACAACTAATTGTGACCAGTTTGATCTGTTTGGAGTAAGTGAAGTTTGATAGGAACTTGGCTGATCCATTGACGAAAGGCCTAACTAGGAGGTTGGTTCTTGATTCGTCTAGGGGAATGGGACTCAAACCCATAGGATGAGAGATACACCACATCTCATTCCCTAGGACAGGTGACTCGGAGAAGGTTGAGTCATGTACTCTTAATTTGTCCATAGCCCAGAGTTGGGTGGTTATATTGAGAAGGACTTGATGGATTCACAAAAACTAGTAGAGGTTGAGCGAAATGCTCTTAATGGATTTATAGCTCTATAAGGGTGGTCTATGTGAGGTAGACTTGATGGAACCACCTACGAAAGTGTGAAGGGTTGGTCTCCTTCTATGAAATACTCGAGTAGTCCTTCTAAAGTACTCTTTAGCACCCAAGGTTAGAGATGACTACAAATTTTTACAGGTATTATCGCGGAATCAGTAAAGTACATGGAAGATGTATCTGTTACTGAAGTTAGCACTTGAATCAGAAATTTCAAGACTTGTTCACTTATCTGATTTGAGAGGTGCTCAATTTCATTATGTGTTAGTTCAATCGCAAGATACCAGCATTTAAGTACTTTTTTCGGATCTTGCTCAGGACATTGTTTTCAAGTTTTTGTTGTGAAAAATCTCAGTTCTTCACATTTGTGGAGGACCGTTGGAGGTAAATGCTTCAAATAGGTTTTTGTGGAAGGTGAAAAGTTTTGAGTCTCACATTGTTTTCTAGGGACATGAAGATATGCTTTGTATAAGGATCTTTTATCCACCCATGCTTTGAGAGATGGAATAGGATCGGAGACTCACACGCGCACACCACAATCGCGCTGTCGATCCGGTCCGTGTTCGTGTTCGTGCGAGGTATGGTGGGATCTATTTTTCTGCTTTGATTGAATTAATTGGGCCAGATATGTTACAGATGGTTTGGATAAACTTCTCCGAAATAATCTTTTTGTTTTTCTGAATTTATTTCTTTGAGTTTATCCGTTTGTTAAAACGCTTCCAGATTTTTTGCCCACTATGATTTGCATGTTTAGCCGTTTAGGAGCGTCTTCTCTTTCTTTAAAACTAGATGTCTCCTTCTCTTTCAATACACATTCGCATCAAACTTTCTTTATCTTTCACAATAAGTTCTGAGCAAGCTTTCCTGATTCCAAACCTCGCTTTTGAGTGCATGATTTCGGGGTGTGCTCTGTAACCTTGGGAGGCGATGCCAAGCGATCGACTTACACCTACGGTCGGGGCTAATTCGCTTCTAAGGTAGTGGGATCCGCATATATCACGCCACAACCTTTTTCGTTTTCGATCTCGCTGTTTTGACGGTTTTCCAATTCGTTTTCGACGGACCTGTAAAAAAAATATAGGTAAAGGTTGTGTGGGTTTTGTCTAATAAATCTAAAAATTTGTGACTTTATTGGTGAATTTGTGAAATATGTCATTGAACATGATAAATTTATATGATAAACCATCCGTTTGTAGAAACATTAATCCCACTCATTATTGGTCCCTACAAACTTAAGTACCCTCTTCATTCACATATTGGTTGAGACCCATTGTACTTCTCGAGGTCGATATAGATAGATTTCCAAATAAAGTCATGCTATATATACTGAGCTCATTAAAAAAATTGGCCCATACACAGGCCATAGCTGTAAAGCTAGTTCATATATTTCTGTTGATCGATCGATGAGTTCATAGATAATATATTGGTCATAATATCACATGTCATACCTCTTGAAATTTGAAATCGATATTTTTACTCCGTAATAAGTTGAAGACATCTCAAAACTAATGATAATAATAAGACTCTTGGCGGGAGCAATTAAGGTGGTTAGAGCCGAACGAACCGAGTATTGCTTGTTCATATTAAACTCGTTTAGAAACGAACCGAGCTCGAGCCGAGCCTAAATTTGAATCCGGGCTTTAAAATGTGCTCATACTCAGCTCGTTTAAGAAATAAACGAATTCGAGCCGAGCTTTTTTTCTAGTATTAAGCAGTCCTATTAGCTTCTGATGTGTATCTAGGCGATCTTCTTCTTCGTTGGAGTTCTTGCGTCCGGAGTTGGGACTGTCTGGGGTCGAGGTGGTATGTACGGGGCGACTCTATGTTCAAGAATGAGCTTCCTTGGAGGTTCATCTTCGCTGCCCACAATAGATTCCTGATGGATCGTTGGCCATCGGTGCTACTTTATAGTGGTGTTTGGTTTCGTTCTTAGTCTATGTCCTCAACTTGATAGTTTTAGGTTTGCTTAGAGTTGTCATGTGTTGTAGAGTGCGATCATGCATCTATTATTGTTGCATTTTCTGGTTTTCTATAGTAAGTTCGACGATTTTCCGCCTGCCGACTTGTCAGTTTATCGAGAATCAGGTCTGTCTGATCTCGAATTCTTACTTTATAAAAAAATAAAAATAAAAATAAAAGGGATGATAAAGTCCTTATACAATGACTTAAATTTTTATGGTTGGCACCCCTAGAGCGACTGATCGACTCACTCATATGGCCTTGGAGTCCGGCTCGTCTTCTTGGAGTTCGAATTTAGAGTTTCAAACTTTCGTTTGTAGGGATGATCTTGGGTATTGGTACAACCATGATTTACACCCCCCCAAATTCTTGTCTGCAGTATAAAAAAAACCAATGACCTATTTTTTTGTGTTAAAAGGGTGAATTTTGACTTTATAATAAAAAAATAAAATAAAACTTTGATATGACTCTCATTTCTCATGGCTCGACATGGATTCCTAGAATTTAACATGGTATTAGAGTCATTCTGGTTCGAGTATGTTTCTCTAGCTTTGGACAAGTTGAGATGCTTGACCCGTCGTTAAGCAAACTATAAAGAG
This sequence comes from Persicaria maculosa, assembly GCA_963922045.1. Taxonomy (NCBI): domain Eukaryota; kingdom Viridiplantae; phylum Streptophyta; class Magnoliopsida; order Caryophyllales; family Polygonaceae; genus Persicaria; species Persicaria maculosa. Next base: position 44,126,186 of record OY998258.1, read on the forward strand.
ATTGAGATGCTTAGCTAGCTTCAACTGTGAACCGAACTAGACCGGTTGCATTTGAGGTGACGTGTTGAATTTGATGCTAGATGGGGCGAAAGCGGCTGTTGCACTGATAGGACAGTAATCTAATCTATCTTTCCTTGCGGAATAGCTATTCTTGTCCTTGAGGAACTGGTTAAAGAGCTTTGGTAAGAGCAGCTTCAACTTGGGCTTGGACAATACCATTCTACACTGAAACAACCGTTAAAGGAGATAAACTAAAGAAAAAGTCTCATTATACGCGTCAGCGAGAAAAGGTCAGCATTTAGACATTATCTTGATGGAAATTCAAACTGAGATGATTAATAATCTACCTCGACCTTCCTTAGTTTTCCTAGAGTGGTTGGTTGTTAACTGACTAGACGTAGGTTCAAATCCTACTTGGGGATATTTTTGAGTTCCCGCTTTTTTGAATCCATGAAATAATTTGATCTATGGACAACGTCGTTGTGGTAAAGGTCGTAACTAATAGTAAGGGGCCTAGCGAGCCAAAAAGCTTTCATCGTTGACGAACACCTGCTCTAGACAAAGAAAGCTTTTGGACTAGCGAAAATCTAAGCCTTCGTGCAAGCAAGCGCGAGAGAGGTCATCGGAGATATCTACCTTGCGTGTGTCGATTGAAACAAGAGAGGCTCGAAGATATTTTGCAACTCTTTTGCAACTGCCAGTGCAAAAGAGTTGTGCATCGACCTTTGCCTTTTTGGGGGTATTCCATCATTTTTCAATCCACCAACATTAGTTTGGAGGCAGATCAAATATCAAAATATAAGAAATGGTCAAACTCCTACATAATGATTTATACTTTTGTGTTATAAAGGAGGATCTTGACTTTATAATAAAAAAACAAAATCAATCAATTAATAATACTAAAGGAGAAGTCGCCTACGTCATGTGGCAGCTTCTCCTTTAATATAGGTTTGTTTGTTAACCAATTAAATATTTTTCTAAATTTAAATAAATTATTATTTATTATAAATAACTAATTAATTAATTCTTTTCTTTTTCTAAATATTAACCGATTGATTTTCTTTTTAAATTAATTTTTTCAATAAAAACATATAATCTTTTGTAGTTTTGATTCATGTGATAATATATAAACAATGATTAGATCCATTTAATAAATTATTTTGTTATAATTTGATTATATATTTACTTTAATTAATTATTCTCATTTCAATGATAACAATGAAGGATATATATATATGTGTGTGTGTGGGGTATAATCTTTTTTGTTATAAGGTAATAATTCGAAGGCCAGACAGACATGACTCATCGAGAGGTCGACGGAGTCGGCAGCTGGCGAACCGTCAAAACATACAATCATAAAATAAAACGGTGCAATACAAAGGCAGCAAACAACAACACCCGAAGAATAGACGATCCTAATCCAAAAAAAGTTGAAGACAAAGAAGACAAAACCGCAGCCAAGCGCCACCAAGCGATGACACCGTTGGCCAGCGGTACATCAGGAGCCCCAGTGGGCGATGAAGATGAACCTCCAAGGAAATTTCCGGAATACGGAGTCGGCTCGATGCACATCGCCACAACCCCAGCCATACCCGACACCGGACACCAGATCCCCAACTCAGATTAAGACCGTCAAGAAACAACCAGCAACATTGCCGAGAACTACCCTCGTAGAAAGCGCACATGAAAGCCCTTACGGGGGTTTATCAAGACTCTTTCGGGATTTTTGTCCATCCCTTTTGGAATTTTTGTCAAACCCTTTCGAGATTTAATCTAATTGTTTTCCATTATTTTTAATAAGGTAAAACCTCATCCTTGGGCCCGAAGGACCCAAACTTGGGCCCAAAGGACCAAGGAAGGCCAAGAGATGCAGAGACTAGCCAAGGCTGACCAGCACTGGCGGAGAAAACCCAAGACAAGGGCTCCAAGCCACGCCGACAACACCGAGGCCCGCCAGAGAGAAACGATAGCGAGGAGACACACGCTCGTCGGAATTCCTAACGATGTAACCACCCAGAAGCAGGCGGAGATGGCGACCGGAAGAGGTCAAACCATTAGCGACCGACCCCGGAACAAACACCGAAAACCTAAAGAAGCTATACGCAACCAAGGGAGAGGGAAGAACTAAAAGCTTTGTCGGGGGATGGACGAGCAGGCAAAATGAATTGAAACCAAACACAACTACGCCGGTGGGGATAGACCAGAGAACTGGCCGGGGGGAGTAAGATACGGGGAATCGAAAGATCAAACGATTCGAGATGAAACCCAAACCATGAACTCAAATTGGGGAAATTTGGGATTGGGCACAAAAGCCCCAAAATCGAAGCGAGATACGGGGAATCACCACACCAGGAGGAATTGGGATGAAGATGGACAAGGGATAGCATATGCAGAGGGAGATTTGAGTTAGGAATTGCCGAAGAAGTTGATTGCTTGGACTTGATTTGGAGAAAAACAGGGTCAACGAGGATGAATGTTTGAAGGATCGGGATCGACAAAAGAGAGTTTCTCTCTCATAAACTCTCGAGCTCGCCACTCATTTTCCTTGCTGAGATATGCGCGTTGTGTGTAGTATAATATATAGACACATGTGATAATAACTCAGGTAATAAATTACTTTATTACATGTATGAATAAAAATAAATATTTAATTTTAGTTTAGCTGTGAAAGATAATAGATTTTGAAATTTATAATATATTATTGAATTAATGCAACTACAGTAAAGGAAAATTATTAGTTGAACGGGTGTTATTATGAAACTTATTTAACTTTTAAAATGAATTTCGATAAAGTGATAAGAATCATATTGTATTTTAACTTATATAAATATTTATATATGTATAAAATTATTATATAAAAAACATCAACACAAATGTGCGGATACTCATCTAGTTAAAACCTGAGAGATGGCATCTCTCATGGCTCAACCGAAATTCCCGAAATTTCTCATTCAATTTGCTTGTCCATAATCGGTGTTGTTGTTTTTTTGGTCAAAGTCTGTGTTCTTTTTTGAAGACGCATGGAATCATTTTTTGTAATGACATATCCCATCCATGACTTGAATTCCACTCAAGGAAGATTCACCCCTACTGTATGTCTGTATCCATTTCGCATACATTGAAGATGTTTACCGATCAAACCTAAATCAATCAATTACAATATACGGAGTATATATTATAGTGGAGCCATTGAATTTTCTACTTTCGATCTAAAATATACTCCCTCCGTTAATCGTTTTACTATTAACGTACGTTTTTTTAGGTATTAAAAACTATATAAAATATTAACTTTTTTAATAATAGTTTTAAACAATTTCATACTTATTACTATTACTATTAAGTTTGAATTTATAAAAACAAAATTGAAAAAAAGTTAATATTTTATATAATTTTTGTTATTCTAAAAAAGCGTGTATGAATAGTAAACGACATGTTTTAATTAACAGAGGGAGTAAGATATTTGATTTTATAAGGGTGTTTTTGCTAAATAGCTTATTTTGAACCTTTAATTAAATAATTAGCACTCAAATTAATTTTATTAGGTAGCCTAGCACCCTTCCCAATCGGTCAACGTTGACCGTTGACTGGTCAATGGTCAACGTTGACCGTTGACTCTTTCGTTTTTTTTTAAACCAATTGATGCCACTTTTTTTGATGCCATTTTTCATAGTGTTTTGATGCCAAATTTTTAATTACATTTTTTTTCTTTAATGTGATGCCACTTTTTAAAGTAGCGTTTTTGATGTTATGTGATGCCACGTTTTTCAAAACCTTGATGAAATTTTTTTGTTTACTGTGATGCCACGTTGACCATTGATGCCATTTTTCTTTTACTGTTGACTACTGATCACACTTTTTTCATGTCAATTTTTTTATGATATTTTTTACTGTGCTATCAATTTTTTTTCAAAGTAGTGTTTTGATGACATTTTTTTCTTTAATGTGATGCAACTTTTTCAAAGTAGTGTTTTGATGCCATTTTTCTAATGTAATTATTTGATGCCATTTTTTTAATCAAACCATTTGATGCCATTTTTTTTAATTTAATCAATTGTATATCAATATATTTTCATCGATTCTACTTTTATTCACCGATGACACGTTTGTGATTACACTTCATTGATGCAATCACTTGTGGTGACATGTTTATTACATTTTTATTCATTGATGACATTTGTGATTACACTTTATTGATCTCAATCATTTGTGATGACATTGTTTGTTGAGGTGTAATTTGTGATTACACCTCATTAAACTCAATCATTTGTGATGACATTCTTTGACGATGACATTTTTATTGATAATATTTCTATACAATTGATAACATATGAGCATAAAATGTGATTACACTTCATTGATGACATTTTTTTTGGTGACACATTTGTAATGACATTTAAGAATCTAATAATATGAAATACCACATAACATGTCTCATCTCCTCGTTTTTCCGAGATTGAAACCGGTTGTGTACCAAAACACAAGCGGAGTTAAAACATGTTATCACCTAGCTAATGTACCTATTTACAAGGCACTTGTATATATGCATATGGTTTGCAGTTATGTTTGCCTTGCTACTTGTTTTTGTTGGGGACCCACAAGATAGAATTTCTAACACTAAAAGAACAAATTCAAGAATCTGAACTTGCAAACAAAACAAAAGAACATTGATCTCATAAGAATAGTTTTACAAATTACATATATCATTGGGTCTAAGCCATGTTTGTAATGCAGAGAAGTCCGACAGTCCAACAACACTCTGATTCCGTTACCTTTAAGGAGATCAAAAAGTGACACTCCTAGATAACACACACGAGATAAAAGCTAGATGGGCACTAACAATCTAAATAGATTACATCAAACAGCACCCAATGCTGCATATGAGCATCTCACAATGCTGGATGAAGAGATTAAGCTCCCCCTTGTCTAAGAAAGACAAAGAATACAATTAAATCTAAACAATTTGATGGACAACTTGATGCCGGGTTTAATATATAAAGATAGCATTCACCGAAGAGATCAGTTGCTCTTCAATGTATGAATTAAAATAACTAGAATTAACATGGCATATTAACGCATCAGGATGAAGTACCAACCTGCGTTGGGAAATATCTGATGACATTGGCAGTGTTGCCTCTCCACAGGGCAATAATACCTTCATCCTTTGTAGTTCTGGCAAAACAATCATCAATACCCTTGTATGGGTCAGACAACCTACCAGACTTGATCATTTCATCCCGATTCTGAATCAAGAGCTTCACACGCTCAATAGGAGCAGCAGCAGTCTTTGAAACGGCAGCTGAAACACCTCCCATTAGAAAATCAATCATGAAGCCAGTAACACCTTTCTCAGCAGGAGGCTGCACGAGCACTGGAGACACCGGTACGGTACTGATAGTGAAGCAAGGCTAGTGCCTTGGTATGCAGAAAAAACCGGGTTCTGCAGACCTCCATTGGCGTAAATACTGCTCAGATTCCTGGAGTGCAGGTTGTGTGAGAGGTGAGAAGCAAGGTTGGATTGCCCACACATCTTTTGAAAGACTGATGAATGTGATCCATCAGCCATGATTAGCCACCCAAATCGGTGACCTGCAAAAAGAATTTCAACAACAATTAAAATCACACATGATCGAATGTTGAAAACAAGCTAACGTTTGATACACCAACCCTTACACATTCTAAAGCAGATCTATGTCAGTAAGAGATGACAAGTTTAACAGTTTAGAACTAGAGAGTAATTGAATGTCAAAATGAGCTACCTAACTAGGGACCTTTTGTACTATCAGACCTTGAAATTGAATTTCCAAATAGTCTGAACAGTAACAATCATAACCATTAAAAATCTAGAATTAAGAAGATGATGTAACATTAACAAGCAAGATATTGAGAGAGATTTGAGGGTATCATGGTTTTACCTTGTTTTCTCGGTCAGAGGCGTATTAACAACAATTACATCACATTTTCATCTGTCAAAAGAAAACCCATGGATTCAAGCTGCACGAGCAAAAGGAAAACAGGAGCCTTTAAGTCCAAAAAGTGGTTCCTCTAGCAAAGGGCAAAAGAAAACGACATCAGATACTACTTTAGTCAGAAAATAGAGACCGTTGCTGATGCCAACAAAATAGTTTATGTGTTTGTAGGATTTCAATAAATTTTCACACATATAAATAAGATTTTTTAGAATATAAAATATAATGGAAAGGCTACATGTTCAATTGCATCACGTTCTTCAAGCATAACTTGTATTCCTTGTGGCATGGCTTCAGGTAGTCCAAATATACCACTGGAATATAGGAAGCAAATTAGCATCAACAATTTGTTCAAAAAATAGAATATGTCAATATTCAATAACATAACAACTTCATTGTAGAGAAGTAGGTGGTCTATATAGGCAGCTACTTACTTGTATTGACCTTCCCCGGGTTCATTGATCAAATGAAGTGAGCATACTTTACTAGCTCAGGGGCACCGTTCGAATGATTCAATAGCTCGTAAACAAGCTCTCTTTTCTCCTCCAAGCTCAATTTAACATACTTTACTAGCTCGTAAAATTTTAAAGAATTTAGGTGATCTCAACTACTTTGTGGCGGCAAAGTACAATATTGAGCAGTAGCACATCCAAAATCCACCCCTCCTAGATTCATCTAAGTAGAACTACTAGGCATTGGCAAATCTGAAAATCAAAACTCACTTCTTGTCTTCTTGAGTATATCACAAAACCAACGGTCCAACACCACGGATCAGTTACAACCATTTCCAATTCAGCTTTAAATCAAATTTCTCCATAGTCCATGCCAAATCGCCTAAATTTCAGTTCATAAGACTCAAATCCTAAGTAACTTCTGGAATCAAATACAAAGCTCTTACCTCACCCAATTCATCGAATTCAAAGCTCTTACCTCATCTAGGCATTTCATCGAACATCTTGGATGCAACTCTTACCTCTCCCAATTCAAAGCTATCCAACACCTTCAAATTTCTCAATAGTGGAAGGAGATCTCAAATCTACCAAATTCGAGAAGGCACAAGAAGAAAAGCAACATACCAATTACCAAATGACTGGATAGGATAGTCTTAGCCCCCATTCTCGGTCAAGTACTTGATGTTGGGGATAGCAGCGCGGATTCGAGTGTCATCGGAGATGCGCTGGTTGTCGTTGAAGGGGACATTCAAATCGACTCTGACGAACGCCTTCTTCCCCTTCAAGTCAGCGCCGGTGAGGTCGCCGAAGCTCTTCTTGGCCATCGATACCACAAATGGGGTTTCATGGGATTGGGATTGAAAGGATTGGATTTTGGAGTCTAGGGTTTGGGATTGACGGAAGGGGTACAGAAGAGATAAAGGAGGAGATGGAAGAGGAGTCGGCAAAGGAGGAGGTCCGGTGATGGAGGCGGCCGAGTGAGGAGACGGTGGTGGAGGCGTCCGACGGCAAGCGTGAGCGCGGTATAGAAGGATTCGATCGAATGAGTTTGATAGGGAGGAGGACTGCTACATATCTAATTAATTTTGAAGAGGTGTTAGGAAGGCTAATAAAAAATTTAAAGGTGCTAAAGACTTAATCAAAAGTTCAAAAGGTGATATCCTAGCAAATTTTCTCATTTTATAATATGTATTTTAAAGAGGTAAAAATATATAAAATATTAATATTTTTAAAACATAATACTACTTATTAGTAATAAATAAATAAAATTAATGTTTTATATACTCTGTGTATATTAGTTTTTAATTCATGAAAATACGTGTTAAAAATTAAAAAATATAAAATATTTAGATCAGGTGAGGAGGGGGTGACTGATCTTGTCCCTGGAATGGTGAGCTGCTTCAATCTGATACGCGGTTTGATCTTTCATATTTCATTAATGTTGTTATTCGTCATATTTTCAGGGAATCAAATGTTGTAGTAGACAGTATTGCTCGTCTTCCTTACGGTTACTCTGCCAAGGATAGCTACTTGTCGGACCATTATGATTTATGACTCACTAATCTCGTCCGTTAGGACGCTTTAGGAAAGTCCCCGGCTTGTGGAGAGTCTCCTTGAGTCTTATCTTGTTTCGAGAGAAAAAAAGAGAGAGAGAGAGAGTCAGAGAGCAATTATGAAGAGTGATTAGTCCAACTCAAAATTGAAAGTGGATTTGGCTTTTGCTTTTGCCAATTTAGTAGACACTCAAGGGAAAAGTATGGGCCACGTTTGGTTGCTCAAGTTTTGCCATCACCTTCTTGGAATCTTCTTCTGTAATTATATGGCAGATAAGATAGATACTAACAGTTAAGAAAGGGAACAACTTTCAAATTACCAAAATTCAATATTTATAATTTAAATATAATCCCAAAATAAGAACCATCTATTTACTTAGGGATCGGGTTTGAGGGGAGACGTCGTACATTATTTATAAGGTTGTTTAATTTAATTTAATTTATGATATAAAGTGATCATTTTCCGATATAGAACATAGACGAGTTACAAAGTGTGTCCGCTCAATAAACATGTAAAAAAAGTGACATAACAAATAAAAGATGGAAGTCCAAGGATGGTTACAAAAATCCCACACAAATTAATGAGATTCACCGCAAAGGTCGGTAATCCTCCCACAACCACCACCATTGAAGCATTCGTCACAACAACAGGCAATCTGTTGGCAGCATTTCTAAATGGTTAAGAGTCAAACCATAAGAACTCCTCATGTTTGGGCTATTGGGCCCATACGCGAACGCGGCCCAATCTAATAGAACAATATTCAAAGGGAGGCATTCGATTTTGCAATGGCCAATCGGAGTAAAATATTTTTTTAGGACAAAATAATAAAAAAAAAGAAGAGATTTTGCAATAGAAGGCCGACAATTCTGAATAAGTGGTGGATCCAGGAATTTTTGTAGGGGGCTAAAATTTTTTCCCGAAAAATGACGGTTTGAAATGTTCGAGTCTAAGATTATACCTATATACACCATTAACACATTCAATCATGCTTAGTTGTTGAATGGCACTAAAAATCCTATTATACTGTTTATAGATTCATGTAACACCGAACTTCAAAATTTTACAACTAAACTACAATATATTTAATTAATTTTTTTAAATATGCAGAACCACGGCTCCCACAAGCACAAGTTTCTGACTGACCAACTCTGAAATTATGTGCAAAATTGTAATTCATAGTAAATAATAAATTCACAAATTCATTTTTACAACCACAATCACAAATTACAATTCCGAATCACAGACAACAAATTGACAAATCTATTTCTCACCACAACCACAAATCAAAATTTTAATTTTCAAATCACAAATCGCATAGACACAAATTTATCTCTCACAAATCACAAACCCTAATCGAAAATCCTCAAATCTCAACTCCACAAATTCTAATCAAAATTGATTCACACTCAAACAATTCAACTTAAAAACAATCAAATTAAAAGGAAGAGAAGAAAAACAACTTACTTTTGATGTTTAGATTGAAGAATTGTTTGTCTCGCCGCCCAGGGGAAGGCTTCCCCTTCACACGTTCGGCCAGAGGTGGAGATGGCAGCAGCACCAGCGAGGCGGCCGGAGGGAGAGGTGGCAGCGGCGGGCGGCGACTCGGAGAGGTTCTCACGCTTGCTCGCTCTGTCGCTCTGTTGGTGGCTTGCTCGCTCTGTCGACTGCCGCTCTCTCTGTTGCTAAGGGGGGAAAAGGGGGTCGGTGTTTTAAAAATAAACAGGGAGGTGGAGATGGCAGTGGCGCCGGCGAGGCAGCAGCGGCCGCTCGGAGAGGTTCTCACGCTTGCTCGCCCTATCGCTCTACTGGGGCTTGCTCGCTCTGTCGACTGTCGCTCTCTCTGTTGCTAAGGGGGAAAAAAGGGGTCGGTGTTTTAAAAAAAAGAAGATGTAACAATGGGAAGAAATAGGGAGAGGTGAGATTCGAACCGGGGATGCCCCGCTGCCCCATTAAACTCACCCCGTGTCCTATCCGTTGAGCTAATTCGTCTTTGTAATTTTATTCTACTTCACTTCTATATATTATTAAATTAACAGATATAAAAATATACATATACCCTTATTTTGGCCAGCGGGGGGTTTCAGCCACCTTGAGCCCCCCGCAGATCTGCCACTGTGAATGGCATGTCGTAGAATTGATTGAAATTTGATGGTTAGTTGATAATCGCGTCAACCCATTCTTGACAAAAAAATTTAATTTTTTTTTAAAAATAAATAAAATTTTTATTATGTATATTATTTTTAGAATAATTCATAATAATGCATAAACTAATATGCAATACATAATGTTTTATCACCTTATTCTTCTCTTTTTATACTTTTGAAATTCTTACTTCCATTCTCTCATTACCAGTGTGAGACAAAAGCAAATCTTGGGATGAGAAGACTCGTCACACATCGAAAATGAAGAGTTAGAATGAAAAACCATAAAGTTTGAGAATAAAATGACATGGAGATATACTCATCTTCTCATATTTTTGTCTAATACCTCCCACATTGAAATTCTAGTGGATGGATTAAGTGGTACGAAGATATTTATAACATCTTCCCACATTTTTCTCACACATTGCAACGAAGTAGATGATAGGAAATGGTATGAAGATATATAATCTTTTAACATTTTTCTCCCACATCTAAATGAAGTGGATGAATAAAGTGATGTGAAAATATATAACCTTCTCATTGTTATAATATTATTATGTGGATGTACAATTGTACATCCACATAATAATAATATTATACACTTTGCAAAGATATACACTTTACATAGATAGAGTTTTACTTCTTTAGATAGATTTATCTTATACTCGGATCTCAAGGATATGACTCTTATATATTGTAATGGTGGATACTCCAAGATAGACCAATGGAATACAATCTCATATTCTCCCTCTTTTCTTTGCCCTAGTTCATAACACATTATCAGCACGATAGTTTCTAAAAGCTAAAACCCTAATCCCCTCCTCTATCCGGATACCGCCATCCCCATACGGAGTATTCCCAAACCAATCGTCCCAGTTCCAAGACCGTAATTCGGCGGTGTCAGAAGATGTTGATCCCCGACGCCCTGACGATGCATCTGATAACTATGTATCTCTGCGTAATAGCGGCGATTGAGGCGTTCGGACTAGTCACTGGCCGGAGCTTCACCGGATTGTTTCCACTGGTAACAGCAACTGCCGCGGTCGTGAGAGCTCTTGTCGCCGCGCTGACGTGGGACGTCTCTCGTAAGGCCGCGCGTGCTTTCCCTCTCAAGTAACGCGCACGAGATCTGTCGCGGCGATATCTGCTGGCATGACGCCATCGTCAAGTTGCCGCCGTCTCTGCCCCTTCAATTTCTACCATCCATTGAAGGCCCCTATCGAATCTCGATCGTGTCCGCAAAACGAAGAAGAACCAAAATTGGTGCAATTTTTGTATTAATTACAAAATCAGCCCTGAAATAATCATAATTGTGGATTGGCATGATATTGCTCATGATTTTTGCCCGATCGATGATGCAAAAGGGAAGCTTTTGACTTTTGTTCCTGTTAATTATCCATGTTTAATTATATGTGCTTTCTTTCAATTTGACGTAATTGAGTCAATAATGTTTTTTATTTACATCTTTGCCCAGTTGAAGGATCTCAAGGCCGAGCTCGCTCTCCTCCGCGTCGCTAAGGTCACCGGCAGAGCCCCAAACAAGCTCTCCAAGATCAAGGACGCTGTCATCAACGCCGCTGCTAAGGACGTCGCTCGGTACACGCTCGAGGCCGGTCAAAGGCGGGTCGAACGCTTGTTGCCGAGCCACACACCATCTTCATTGCCCGGTTGTCCAAAGTGACCGCGGATGCCGCCCGAAGTCGCGCGCCGCCGCTCTGAGCAAAAGCCATCGAAGAGGATGATGTGCGTGAATACTGCAGGCTGAAAGAAAGAATTATAAAACCAGCCCATAGTTTTTAAAAATCGCAGATCAGCCCGTATTTTTTATATAACTACATAAAACGGGCTAAAACTTCCAGAGTTACATACTTTGCTCTTGTGAGGTATATGAACACATCCCTGAAGATGATGTGTAGCCATAAGTTATATGAACTCCCGAAGAGGATGTATATATAAATTATATCAATCCCCGAAGTGTGTCGTCGTGAAGGTAAGTGGAGGTAAGTGCAATTTGAATTTTCTAATTTATTATTTTATTTGTAAATAATTTAATTGGTCTCCTGAAGTAGAAAATATTAAATCCCACGAAGTGGCTGAAAGTAAAGAAATTGATATTACAAATCACTTGATGTGATCGATAAAATTTATCCCCGTAGTGATGAAACAACAAATATCATCCATGTAGCGATGATCAATGATTATTATTTTGTTTGATTGTTTGTATATTATATATATATTTTTTTGGTCCTGAAGTAGATGAAAAGTCATATCTCTCGAAGTAGATAGTGAATAAAATAGATTATCGCCAATTGGAAAGTTAATTAAAATAAGGCATTTTGATAATACTGTAAATATGTTTCGGAGCTTGATTATCTACGTGTTGCTCACACGAGAGGTACGATGACTTTCCTTGCTTGATTAATTAGAATTTCAAAAGGTTTAAGGCCTTATACATAAGGATGGATAGAATTATGTTATATGATATATATTTTAAATAAACCATGATTATAATTTATTAATATTTTGATTTGGTGATGGATAGTGTCATGTCAGTGGTTGGTGCACGAATCCACACTAGGATATTATGGTAAAAGAAGGCGAATCCTAGAAGATTGAACTATACTTGGTAGTGAGTCTATATGGGTTAGACTCAACTTTAAGGCTTGTGACTAGGGTTGGCACGGTACGGTACCATGGTAAATTTTCGATTACCACGTACCATACCGATATCCCTCGGTATGGGATTTTCTGTACCACGTACCAACCGAATAGTGTTGGTACCGAAAGTATCGATTACCGAATGTCGGTACCGTGGTAACCGAAGCCACTATTTTCATTCTTCGATTTTCCTTTTATACAATGTGGTACCATCGGTACAGATGGTACCGATGGTACCAATGACAGATTCATATAATTCACATTCACAGATTCTAAGATCGGTACCGATGGTACATGATATATTTTTTTTTAAAAAAAAATTAAATATATATTCGGCAACCACCGGTACCACGGTATTTGGGTTGCCCATACCATTGCTGTACCGACTACACTTGGTACCGAGACTTCGGTTACCGATTCAGTCGGTTACCAATTTCTTGGTACCAATGACCTGTTGATACGGTTGATAATCGGTTGGTATGGTAATTTTCCTACCACCGCCCAACCCTACTTGTGACGGAGCTGGACTGATTTTTCAATATTGATATATGCGATAGAGATTGCGGTCAGGTAAGCCTAAACATCATATATTTGAATTATGATTTTTGTGCCTCTTGATCATGAATGATTATATATGTATGTTATGAGTTCATCTCGTACATTAAATATGGATTACCATTTAGTTGTTAATTACAATATGACATTATTGATTGCACATATAGGTTTTTATACCCTACATCATGTCATAATGCTAATATACTTTGATACAGAAGAATTTAGAGAATTGATAAATCATGTACGATTGGGGGTTAATGATGCATATAGATATGACTATTGGGTAAATTGACTATATATTGGACGTATATATGATAAATGATATCTAAATGAATTGATACATTGATAAGTTGATAAATAAATAATGTCATCATGTATCGATTAAAATATTAGCCTCATCTTTGTGGTAATGAGCTAAGATGATATCGTTGATTCCATCTTGTACTTGTAAATTATTTCATATATGATTTGTTTCATAGAAGGTGAAATATAAACTCCTGAAGTGGTTAAACTTGTTTGTTTCATGGTCACCAGAAGTTGATTTGTATTATATCCCCCAAACTAATTGCATGCAAATAAGAAAAGACATTTTCTCTCATAGATGATGAGATTATTGAAATTGAAATTTGAGATAGTTATTGAACCTACAGTATTTGTGAATGATATTGTTTATTGAAACAAGTGATAAATATCAGAATTGATATCCACCTGAAGTGGCCAAATAAATTTTAATTATGTTTAGTATATTTATTTTTATTGAGATTACTTGTGTTATTTACATGTGAGGTGTAATATAAATTCAAAACTCAAACTGTTTCCAGAAGAAACAACTTGTTAAGAGTTTTATGTCATAAACATATGTGATTTTATATTGACAAGGATTATTTATGTCATTAGTGTTAATAAATGCTATCTATTGAATGAAGAGCCTAAATGATCCAACACCTTTGATTATGTAAACTCTGTCATTTTTGGTTTGTTATTAGTTCAATTTGGCTATTTTAAGGTACATGACATCTTTATTTTGTTTATCTGTTTGATTTGATTTGCATTTTATGTATATGAATATGCATTGGAAATGTCTCTTGAAGAAACAATTATGGGTAAATAATGCCAAGTTTATTCAACAAATGATGATTTGGGAGAAGAGTTTGAAGCACATCCTTGTTAAATTGTGTGAAATTGATAAAAATTAGTTCATGAGAGCCCGAAGACTCTTTATTTTGGGATCTTGTTCTTAATCTACCTGGGTATGGTAGAACTCAAATAAATAGCTAGCTAAATGACCTATGTTTCATAACAACCTCTTTTATTACCAGATGCAATATATATTGTTACCTCTAGCAGATGACATAAAGAGGATACGGTGCACGCCACCGTTGTTAGGATACTGGTCATAATTTTGAAAATGATTATAGATAATCATGTATGAGTCGACTCCTACATCAAGGAGAATGTGGAAGAACAAGTCAAAGATGATGGTTTACCTATTGGATTTGTAATCTCCCAAACTGTGAATGAATCATCGCATGAAAATGTTAGAATGGTTTAGAGCTTGGTACTTGATGATATGGAAAACCTGAAGTTTTCAGGATAAAATAAGTAATGAGTATTTGTATAAAGTCTATACTTGGCATAATTACACCTTATACATATCTCCTGAAGAGCGTCAAAATTAGTCCTCGAAGGACTGTTGATATAATCAAGCAGTAAATTTATATGAGAACATGGCTCTAGAAGAGCGTCAAAACACTCTAAAGAGAAGGAGTGATGACAGATAAATTGGGATTGTGAAAGCCGATAATCGCCAGAAGCCTGGTTTTCCTCTAGTCGAGAATGGAAAAAGAAGATCCGACATATAATAAATAGATTACCCATATTGGCAATATGGATGTAACATGGAAATGCTATCAATGAAATTGATATGAGCATTGAGAAGTTGACGATCAAATCAAACATATGAAGTTGTTACTTATGAGATTATCATAATGCTAACGCATGGAATGACCCAGTAGAGTCGTCAATAATACCTAACAAGCGGGCATGAATATCAAGAGATTGATTCGGTTTTGGTCAACAATAGAATAAATTCTCCTTCTTGTAATTTATCTCTAGTAGAGAGCTTGGTATTTACATGTTCAGTATAGGCACCGAAATCTCCCCAGATTACACTAAGTTGTTGTAAATTAATAATGTTGATGTATATCGAGGATTGAGTCCCCATATATGATCAAATACCTAGAGTTTATCACGGATGATAAAATACTCGGTATTTAGGGGGAGAGGAAAAGGAGATCAAGAAGTAATATGTTGCATGGAAGAGAAGTGAACTGGAAGTTCAATAAACTATATAGCAAACAAGCTAGTAAAGACATTAGTAAATGCAAAAGACGGTGACAAAAGTCACATTTACAACAAATAATGCACTAGCATGATTTAGATCGAGGTTCTAGTATTAACTTCAAACAATGGTGATATGTCCACTGGTATAAAACTCCTGAAGAGATTTCATGAACGTTGACAGTGTTAGAATTTATTATGAGTTGATGGCACATATCTAAGTTTGCACTTGAAGTGCTTGATAAGAATAATTAGAGCTTCTAAAAATACCCCGACCTGTAGTTCGAGTGTACAAAGAGAGATATATTACGATATGAAGACAAATGATCTTTTCATCTTTGATTAGATTGTGAAATGATATTAAGGGTCCAGAAGTACCATGTCTTTAGAAAATTGGTGATTTATATGCTAAATTGAGGGGGAGAAAAGTTGTACTCTTTTCCTTAACTTTGGTTTTTGTCCCATTTGGGTTTTTCCAAAGCAAGGTTTTTAACGAGGCAACTCCCCTCATAAGGATACATGGTATATCCTAAATTCCAGAAAGAAATAATTCATGTAAAGATGGATTATTTAAGCATGAAGTTCTTGGACCTGTAGCTCCAACATTGAAAAGTGTAGCATTAATTGGTTTTAAGTGGGTGTTCGTACAAAGGAAAATATAAAGCCAAATTGATTGGACACAAGCCTATTAAAGGTTACATGATAATGCATTCACCAGGAGTGAATATAATTTTGGCTCCAAATGTAAATGATGGACATATACATATAAATGAAAAGAATCGATTGAAAATGTCTGAAGCATTATTATCAAAGTCCCCTCAGATACAATTAATTAAAGATCTTTAGAGTACCAGGAGTACATATAATTGTAAAAAATGGTGACACTGCATTAGGTCCCGAAGTACCATACAATGTTGTACTTTTTTCCTTAATCTTGGTTTTTATCCCATTGTGTTTTTCCAAGTTAAGGTTTTTAACGAGGCAACTTAAGCACCATTTAATACATCAGATCCCCAGATCAACAATTAAAGGCACACTAGGTCCTGAAGTACCTTATATTTGTGCATCCAAAGCAGCTCAACACCAATATATGCAAGTCAGGCACGTCAAAGTTAATCTAGAAGACATTCCATCTTATGCACATCAAAGACAATGTTGAGATTCGACCATAAGCTCATGAAGACGGCGGCATTAAGAAGAATGAGAAGACTTCGAGAAGGATGTTGAATTCAGGGGGAGCATATACGCACTGCACTCTTTCTCCCTTCGATCAGGTTTTGTCCCACTGGATTTTCCTGACAAGGTTTTTAATGAGGCACAACAACAAGAGCTAGCGTACATAGAAGGCTGCACTCTGTTTTCCTAAGCTATGGTTTTGTCCCATTGGGTTTTCCTAGCTAGGTTTTTAACGAGGCAGTTGGCGGAACACAGATTGTACATCCAAGGGGGAGTGTTATAATATTATTATGTGGATGTACAAAGATATACACTTTACATAGATAGAGTTTTACTTCTTTAGATATATTTATCTTATACTTGGATCTCAAGGATATGACTCCTATATATTGTATTAGTGGATACTCCACAAGATAGACCAATGGAATACAATCTCATATCCTTGAGTCATATCCTTGGATCTCAAGGATATGACTCATATCATTTTTTCTCCCACATTGGCGGGTCGACCCGTGACCCATCGAGTTATATGAACCCGCTAACCCGTGACCTTGGTGGATTAGCGTCCGGGCTAGGGTAACCCGGCGAATCCGACAGGCTCGATCTGTAGCCATGTCTAAACACTGAACTTATTCAGTGCATCAAATTCATTTCCATATAAAAAAAATTGAGCAAAAAGTTAATCAATGAGAATGAATTGAAATTAAAATAAGGGTATGTTTGGATAGTCAAACATGGTTTAAAATCGTATAATGTATAATATAATATTATAACATGAATTACAATATAATATTATGCATTATGAGTCTTTGCGTAGCTTTTGTTAATGGACATGCTTTAATTCTCCACTTTTCCTCTCATTTAACATGTAGTTGTTGAAGACGATGACAGATTCAGTGGTTGTATCGGGTTTGGTTTAGTTTAGTTTTATGTTATGTGTGTTCGGCTTCATTTTGGGCTTGTATTATTTGATAGTATATGTCTTAGGTCCATTACTGTACTATAAATAATGCCCAAGTTATGGTTGTAATTCATTAAGCGAAAATACCCGAATTTACAATTTTCAGTTTTCCTGCTTCACAACTCATCTTCTTCCTCCTTCCATCTCAGATCTCGCTAGATTTGCATTCGACTTCACTAAATCAACATGGTATCATAGCATATTTTGCAGATCTAGCTTGGATTATGAGTCTTTTTTCCTTTCTCTCTCAAATTCTGTCCTTGATTGTTCATTTGTTTCGGATTAGCTATGTCAACCGAACAACAGCGAACAGAGATAACAGATCCTTTGTATCTTAATATCAACGATCATCCTGGCATGATTAATTAGTAACGCCAACCTTCGAACTTCGCAATTACGGAGAATGGAAGAGATTCATGAGAATTGCGATCTCGGCGAAGAACAAGACTAGTTTCATCATTGAATCTCTGTTGAGACCACACAAGACAACGTTAGAAACGAGTCTGAGGTCAATGTAATGATATGGTGATCTATTGGATCATCAGTCGCCTTAATCTTGAGATTCATCAGTTGCCACTACGCCGCCGCAGCCCCAAGCCGCCGCCGCCAGCCCAGCCGCCGCCGCCGCCCCCTGCTGCCGCCGCCTCCCCCTCCTGCCGCCGCCGCCTTGTTCCTTCTTTCTCCCTTCCGCCGTAATCTCCCACCTCTTCTCGATGTCTACCGATGAGATTCTCAACCCAATCAACCCTAATCCCATTCCACCCAACCCTAACCCTCCACCACCACCACAAAACCCCTTTCACTCCGCTCAATCCGTCACCAACATCAAAAATCAAATTTCCCTAAACCTTGATCTTAAAAAGGTCTAATACCACACATGGGCGGAGCTCTTCCAAACCGCCTGTAAAGCTCACGACGTCATCACCCACATCGACGGCTCTGATCGTCCGACTGATGTCCCTGAGCCTCTCTGGAACCGCCTTGACTCCATCGTTCTTGGATGGATCTATGCCACCATCTCTGAGGACGTCCTGATTACCGTCCTCCAACCAAACTCCACCGCCCGTGATGTCTGGCTCCCCATAAAGGGCCTCTTCCACGACAATCAATCCGCTAGGGCAGCGGATCTTGAGGGCAAGTTCATCAACACCCGTCAGGAAAGCTTCTCCACCGTCTCTGACTACTGCCTCGCCATCAAAGCCATCGCTGATCAACTAGGCGATGTTGGGCACAAGGTTAGCGAATAACGCCTTGTTCTTCAACTTATCAACGGCCTTTCCACCAAATTTGATGTCGTCGGTGGCATGATCAGCAACATAGCGCCACTTCCGACCTTCATGGTGGCTCGCAGCATGCTCTCCAGGGAGGAGGGCCGTCAGGGACGCCCCCAGGGCTCTTCCCATGTCCTTGTTTCCTCCAAGGATTTCATAGCCCCGGACCCCATTCCCCAAACCCAACCCAGACAACCCCAACAGCGCGGAGGACGCGACAGAGGCGGCCGCCGCCAGGGAACTGGTACCCGCAGCAGCAATGGTCCCCCGCTCCGCCGCCCTGCCCTTATCCGACGTGGGCAGGATACCCCCCGCCAGGCTTGGTCTTCCTGCAACGTCCGCCACAGCAGCAGGCCCCATCCCCGGCGATGTACGCTTCACAGCAGCCTCCAGCGCACCCTATGCACACCAACCTCTCCGCCACTTTCTCCACCATGGGACTTCAGCAGCCGGACAACAACTGGTACATGGATACCGGGGCCTCCTCTCACATGACGAACGCACCAGGTAACCTACAAACTGTTTTTAATTCGAGCACTTTACCGTCTGTTTATGTCGGAAACGACGATTCTCTTAAAATTGTCGGTTCGGGTCACACAACCCTTCCAATGCCCCACCCCTTCGCCTCAACAAAGTCCTGCTTGCCCCTGACCTTGTTAAAAACCTCATTTCTGTTCGTCAATTTACCATCGATAATCACGTGGCTGTCCAATTTGACCCGTTTGGTTTTCTTGTGGAGGATCTTCGTACGGGGACCCCAATCATGCGCTGCAATAGTTCTGGCGACCTCTACCCCATCACCAAAGCTCGCCAACAGTCGCCCATCGTTCTGACTTGTGGCATGCTCGTCTTGGCCATCCTGGCGACCACGTGCTTCAATGTCTCCGCACTAGTCATTTAATTTCTTGTAATAAAGCCTCTGGCGTTTGCATTTCCTGTGAAATCGCCAAGAGCAAGCGTCTCCCTTTTAGCATTTCTCATTCCAGTATATTTGCACCTTTTGATCTTTTGCATTGTGATTTGTGGACATCTCCCATTTCAAGTGCTAGTGGTTTTCGATACTATTTGGTTGTCCTTGATGATTTCACCAATTTTGTTAATTGGGTTTTTCCCCTACGTCATAAATCGGAAACACAAAGTCACATTGTCAATTTTCACACATTTGTCCGCACTCAATTCACTTTGCCCATCAAGGCTATTCAGTGCGACATGGGAGGAGAGTTTGACAACAATTTTGTTCGCTCCTTTTGTCAACAAAATGGGATATCACTCCGCTTCTCATGCCCCCAAACCTCTCCACAAAATGGCAAAGCAGAACGTATTCTCCGCACCCTCAATGACAAAACTAGAACCCTCCTACATCACGCCTCTCTTCCCCTTCCCTTTTGGGTTGAGGCGCTTCACATGGCCACCTATCTCCACAATATACTTCCATCCAAAGACCTTGGCAAATCCATCCCAACCTTGGCACTCTACAAGCGCTACCCCTCTTACGATCACATTAGAGTGTTTGGATGTCTCTGTTTTCCCAACATGAGTGCCACCGCCCCTTACAAGCTATCCCCACGATCCACTAAATGTGTCTTCTTGGGCATATCCCCACACCATCGAGGCTACCGTTGTCTTCGCTTGGATACCAATCGGGTTGTCACTTCGCGCCATGTGATTTTCGACGAACAGATCTTCCCCTTCGCCACACCACCCACCCCTGTTGTCTCCAACCCACCCACACCACCCAATTTTGACGAATTCCCACCCCTCCTACGCCACCTATTTCAACAAGCATCATCCGGAACCAACCCCCCCGCCCAAATCCCCCGGCGGCGGGTACCCCCCCCCCCCCCCCCCCGGCAGCGGTCGCCGCACCCCCCCCCCCCCCCCCCCCCGCCCATCCCGCAGCACCCCTTGCGGCGGGTACACCCCCCGCCCCCCTCTTCCCCCCCCCCCCCCGCAGGCAGCCCCACTTAACCACCAACCTCCGCTTGCACCCCCCGCCCATTCCATGAAGACCCGGTCGCAGTCCGAGATCTTCAAACCTAACCCCAAATACAACCGTCTCACTCCGTCCCCCGACATATCTCCTCTCCCCAAATCACCCCACAAGGCCTTACAGGACCCGAACTGGCAAGCCGCCATGATGGATGAGTTTAGTGCTCTTATTAAAAACGGCACGTGGGACCTCGTTCCAAGGCCTCGGGACACTAATATAATTAAATGCATGTGGTTGTTCAAGCATAAGTACAGGTCAGATGGAACTCTAGAGCGACACAATGCTCGGCTAATGGTCAACGACAAGTCGTAGGAGGTTGGGGTTGACTGTGATGAGACTTTCAACCTGGTCGTCAAACCGGCTACCATCCGCACAGTTCTGAGCATCGCCCTTACTAAGGATTGGCCTATCCATCAGCTTGACGTCAAGAATTCCTTCCTTCACGGCAACCTTCAGGAGACTGTGTATATGCATCAGCCGCCAGGCTTCTATGATCGCACCCGCCCATCTCACGTCTGCCTTCTCCGGAAGTCTCTCTATGGGTTGAAACAGGCGCCTCGCGCCTGGTATCAGCGGTTCGCCACGTACCTCACTGGCATTGGATTTCAGGGCAGTCAGTCTGATCACTCACTTTTTGTGTTCCACTCAGGGTCTGACACCGCCTATCTTCTCCTGTACGTTGATGACATCGTGCTCACCGCTTCCTCTACATCGCTCCTGTCTAGGCTGATGGCCCTGCTGCGATTAGAGTTCGCCATGACTGATCTCGGTTCCCTAAGCTACTTCCTTGGGGTCTCTGTGTCACGCACTCCTACTACCCTGTTCCTTCATCAACAGAAGTACGCTCTTGAGATCGTCGACAAAGCCGGCATGACGTCTTGCAAACCCACCACCACCCCTGTCGACTGCAAGTCCAAGCTCGACGTTGCCTCCAGTCCTAAGTTTGAGGATCCTACAGCCTACTGCAGGCTGGCCGGTGCTCTCCAGTATTTGACATTCACCAGACCCGACATTGCCTTCGCCGTACAGCAGATCTGCTTATACATGCATGATCCCCGCGAGCACCATCTTCAGGCGCTCAAGAGGATAATCCGGTACATCAAGGGCACCTCTGACATGGGTTTACATCTCGCTCGCAGCAGGTTTGACTCTCTCACCGCCTATTCTGACGTTGACTGGGCGGGTTGTCCTGAAACTCGGCGCTCCACATCTGGTTTCCCAGTGTACCTGGGCGACAATCTGGTATCGTGGTCCTCCAAGCGTCAGGCCACCATCTTCCGCTCGAGTGCCGAGGTTGAGTATCGTGGTGTTTCCAACGCCGTCGCTGAGACCTGCTGGCTCCGCAACCTTCTCTGCGAACTCCGGGTTCCCCTTCAATCGGCTACACTGGTCTACTGCGACAATGTCTCCGCTGTTTACCTGTCGTCGAACCCAGTTCAGCACCAGCGGACGAAGCATATCGAAATTGACATCCATTTCGTCAGAGAGAAGGTCGCCCTAGGCCAGGTCCGAGTTCTTCATGTCCCTTCCGCACATCAGTATGCGGACATTTTCACAAATGGCTTGCCTACTCCTCTTTTTACTTCTTTTCGTTCCAGTCTTGCTATTCGCTCACCTCTAGCTGCGACTGAGGGAGGATGTTAGCATTATATTATTTATACATGTATAGTTACCATTGTACCCTCAGGGTTTTCACCCATTGATATATATACATGAGTAGGCCTCTGAGATCCGTTAAGGACTCAGTTCTCCAAACACTTACAACATAGTGCAGAGCATGTGGAAAGAGCTAGTACTTAGTTTTATGCCATTTAGAAGGAGATCGGGCTTCTTGAGCAAGATACTAAGTCAATTCTCAGCTTATTTTACAGAATTGAAAGGATTGTGGGATTAATTAGACAGTATTAGGCAGTTTCCTAGTTGTACACGTGATATAATTAAGGAACTCCTGAAACGAGAGCAAGATCAGAGAGTCATTCAAATATTCAATTATTGATGGAGCTGAATGAGAATTTTACCTCTGCAAGAGGAACAATTTTGATGATGCAGCCATCGCTTGATCTTAATGTCGTTTGCTTAGTCAAGAAGAGGCACAAAGAGAGAATAAATCTGTTTCCATCATTTAGTCTTTAATGTTGCTCAAAATGGATTTGGTTTCAATGCTGAGAAGAAACATGTTCAGAATTCGAATTCTAATGTGTCTTCTGAAACACTGGTGCTTAGAGGAAACCTCTCTTTTGCGCCAATTTTTGTAAAACAAATCACAATGTGGCTACATGTTTCTACCTCATAGGCTTCTCTCCAGGCTATATTACTATAGGAAAGTTGAAGAAGTCAGGAAATGATGGAAAATTTGCAGGTGCAACAGCTGATACTAGGAATTCAGAGTTCACACTTGACTAGATAGCACAGTTTATGAATCTTTTGATGGCCATTAGCATGGTGCCTTCACCAAAGGAGCCATGTGGAGATGATTTCGTTGGATTTTTAGGTACATCATTGTCATTACAGGTGTTTGATTCACGAGTATTGATCATTGACAGTAGGGATAGTGGCCACGTGAGTTCGGATAGATCCTTGTTTAGGACAAGTTATGCTTTGTATAAACTTTTCATCATCGCTCTTCCAACTAGCGAACGCACTATTGTGTCTGAAGGTGGTTAAGTTGAGGTCATGAAAGGATTGTTGTTGCAGAACATGTTGTTTGTGAAAGATTTTAAATGCAACATGTTATCAGTTGTTCAAATTGTTCGTGAGCTGGGTTGTTCAGTGTTGTTTACTCCTTCGGGATGTTTTATGCAGGGGCCTACTATGAAGACCCCCCCCCCCCCTCCGAAGATTGGTGATATGATGAACGGTCTTTTCTTGTTACATTCAATAGAATTGATGTAAAGTCCTCCTTGAGGGTTTCATTCATTAATCAATCATATATAATATGAAGACTATGTAATCTATCAAACCCCCGCAGTCGAAAGTGGGGGGTCCCGTACAGTGAGACTGGACCGAAAATCAAGGAACAACTGACGAGGTAAACCCTTGGTGAATATATCAGCGTACTGATAGGAGGATGGGACATGTAGAACACGAACATGTCCAAGAGCAACCTTGTCCCGAACGAAGTGGAGATAGAGCTCAATGTGCTTCGTGCGCTGATGCTGGACTGGGTTGCTAGCCAGATAGACGGCGGAGATGTTGTCAGTGTAGACCAGGGTGGCCTTCTGAAGAGGGCAGCGGAGCTCAAGGAGGAGATTGTGCAGCTATGAGCACTCGGAGACAACGTTGGCGATGCCCTTGTACTCAGCCTCGGCGCTAGAGCGAGACACAACAGACTAACGCTTCGCTGACCACAACACAAGAGTGTCGTTAAGGAAGACACAGTACCCAGACGTGGAGCGACGTGTGTCAGGACAACCACCCCAATCCGCATCAGTGTAAGCGACGAGGTCATGCCGAGAGGAAGGGGTGATCGTGGTGCCTAGCTCGAGGGTACCGCTGATGTACCGGATGATCCGCTTCAAGGCCTGAAAGTGCGGTTCCCTAGGCACATGCATGAACAGGCAGATGCCCCTGTACTCAGCCTCGATGCTAGAGCGAGACACCACAGACTGACGCTTCGCTGACCACAACACAAGAGTGTCGTTGAGGAAGACATAGTACCCAGACGTGGAGCGACGTGTGTCAGGAAAACCACCCCAATCCGCATCAGTGTAAGCGACGAGGTCATGCCGAGAGGAAGGGGTGATCGTGGTGCCTAGCTCGAGGGTACCGCTGATGTACCGGATGATCCACTTCAAGGCCTGAAAGTGCGGTTCCCTGGGCGCATGCATGAACAGGCAGATCTGCTGAACAACGTAACTGATGTCTGGCCGAGTAAACGTAAGATACTGCAATGCACCGGCGAGATTCCGATACAACGTCGGATCATCGAACAGAGGACCAGAGTGAGCACTGAGCTTGTTGGAGGTATCCACATGAGTGACGACGGGCTTGCAGTTGCTCATTTTGGCCCGAGCAACAATTTCGGCAGCATACTTACTCTGAGAGGGAAACAACTCAAACGCATGACGCTGCACAATGACGCCCAAGAAGTAAGACAACGGACCTAGATCTAACATGGCGAACTCGGCGCTCAACTAGGCAACAACAGACGTCCGAAGAGCATCAGAAGAGGCGGTGAGGATGATGTCGTCGACATATAGTAACAGAAAGGCCATGTATGTGCCTCTGCGATAGATAAACAGAGACTTATCCGAGCAGCTGCCAACAAAGCCCAAGCGTAGCAGATGAGATGCAAAGCGCTGGAACCATGCCCGCAGATCCTGCTTCAAACCATATAGAGAGCGCTTCAGGAGACAAACGTGCTTGGGACAATCAGTATCAACGAACCCCGATGGCTGAAACATGTAAACGGTCTCATTCAGATGTCCATGCAGAAAGGCGTTCTTGACATCCAGTTGATGAATAACCCAATGTCGCGATAACGCTAAGCTCAGCACCACTCGGATAGTGGCAGACTTGACCACGGGGCTGAATGTCTCATCACAATCAATGCATGCCTGCTGAGATCGACCATTGACCACAGGACGAGCTTTGTAGCGTTCCAACGACCCATCAGAGCGAAACTTGTGGTGAAAGAGCCACATGTAGCGAATGATGTTCGCTTCAAGAGGGCGAGGAACAAGAACCCAGTTACCATTCCTTGTAAGGGCCCTGTATTAATCGAGCATAGCCGCCTGCCACTTCGGGTCGATGAGAGCTGTTTTGTGGGAGGTGGGGATGGGGGAAAGGGAGGCTGGAGGGGAGGTAGGAGGAGCCATGGGGACGGTGGGGGCGGGTGTTGTCTGTGCGGTGGGCGCGACAGGGGGCGGCTGCCGCAGCAAGGTAGAGGAGGCAGGGGCCGCGGCGGGTTGATGTGCCGCAGACGCAGTACCATGCTGCGGTCGCGGCAACTGGCAATATGTGGGCCGCGGGATATGGGGGGGGGGGGGAGGCTGAGGGTGAGTGGTGTTGGGGTGATCTGAGGCGGGCATAGAGACAATTTGTCTCGGTTTGAACACATCTGAGATGCTACGGGTGTGCGGTCTGGTGGTAGGGGGAGGGGGCGGTGGTGGGGGCGGTGTAGTGGGAGACACAGGACCACCGCTAGAGCTCTGGGGAAGGAGAAAGTGTGGGAAAGGAGACTCTGGCTCAGACTAGGAGACAGTGGGTGTGGGAGAGGAGGGAGAAGGGGAAGAGAAAGGAAACCGAGACTCATCAAAAGTGACATGACGTGACAGAATAAGCTTATGGCTCCGAACATCGAGGCAAAGGTAATCGCGATGATCAGACGGATAGCCTAGGAAGACACATGGATTGGAGCGCGGGTGAAGCTTGTGTGGGGCGGTGGAGGACTGGTTTGGGAAGCACAAGTACCCGAAGGTACGAAGGTGATCATACCTAGGCAAGGTGCAATAGAGTGCCTGAGTTGGCGAACGATGGTGTAGGGTAGTAGATGGGAGAATGTTGAGGAGATAACATGTGGTTGTTAAGGCGTGAGGCCAATAGGTAAGGGGAATAGATGCGTGAAAGAGGAGAGAGCGCATCATGTTGGTTATTGTTCTAATGATTCGTTCAGCCTTGCCATTCTGCTGGGAAGTATAGGGGCAAGACAACCAATAGGAGATCCCATTTGTGGTGAAGAAAGAGTGAAGGTCTTTGTTATCAAATTCCCTGCCATTGTCACATTGGAAACATTTGATGGATGTGTGAAACTGTGTTTTAATGTACGCATGGAACTTGACAAAGATAGAAAACACTTGGGACTTGAATTGTAATGGAAAATCCCATAGAAAATGAGTGTAATCATCAAGAAACAAGAGGTAGTACTTGTGACCATCCTTGCTAGGCACAGGAGAAGTCCAAATGTCACTATGAATGATATCAAAAAGTGCAAGGGTGGAGTTCAAAGACCGTTGGAACGACAATCTTGCATGTTTGCCTAAATGATAAGAAGAACATAAACTAGAGCGTAGGTCTTTATTACAGTTGACAAGACTCTGAGAACGAAGGACATCTAAAAGGGTAGAACTGGGATGGCCAAGACGTGCATGCCACAGGCTGGACGACGATGCCGAGAGGGCAACCGGACACGACTGACGGGATGTAGAAGTTGGTGTGACAGGGTAGAGCTCCCCGGTGCTGTTACATCTTAGACGAGTAACCCCCGTAGTAAGATCGTTCACAGAGAAACCAAAGGGATCAAACGTAAGGGAAACATTATTGTCAGTAGTGAGCCGACGGACAAATATAAGGTTTTTGACAATCTTTGGGGCAATGAGGACATTGTTAAGGTGTAGTGGGTGGGTTGGGGTCTGTAATTTGGCATGGCCAATTCCTGAAGTAGCTAGGCGACCACCATTGCCGACGATAATAGAGTGTGCAGGACCTTTAAAGGAAATAGAAGAGAGGTTACCTGAGGAGTTCGTCATATGGGAGGTGGCACCAGTGTCCATGTACCACGAAGAGTCGGGGGATGTCGGCTGCGTAGAGGAGAAGGCGTGATGCATAGAAGGCGGAACATAGCTTGGATCAGACGATGTCAGATAGACTTGAGGACCGGCATGTAGAGGGGCAGGATATCCGGAGTACGGTTGCATCTTTTTTTCCTCTTTTTTTTTTATCAAGAACAAACAAAACTGTTGAACGGAGGGTGTGCGAAGAGAGGGTGAAGGGTGACTGCTGCGGCTGAGGTCGGGCTCAGGGTCACCGGATATGGGATCGGTGATGTTCGGCGGCTATGGGCAGCGAAAATCAGAGGCGGCTCAGGCAGTGATGGCCGATGACAATCGGAAGCGGCGCTCTGTGCAGCGTCGAACAGGGCGGAGACAAAGGCAGCCACAATTGGGGGCGGCTCTGCGGCTGTTCGACCTGGGCGTTCTCCGGGCAAGGTGCGACGTAGTGGGCGGATCGCGGCTCAGGGCGATGCGAGAGAGGAGGAGAACGGTGAGGCTGGGCAGCGGCTGCAGTTCCGGTGGCTCAGGTCGCCGGCGGGCTGGGGCGATGAGAAAGGTCGGCTCGGCTGAATTGGGAGAGGAGCGAAGAGGGGCGCTTGCCGATAAGAGAAGAGGGGAGGTGGGAGGATCAAATTAGGGTTCCGTGAGGAAGAAAAGGTTGTGATACCATGTAGAATGATAGAATTAATGTAAAGTCCTCCTTGAGGGTTTCATTCATTAATCAATCATATATATAGGTTACAATAGATTGGGCCTTTTGACCCACTATACAATATGAAAACTATGTAATCTATCAGTCCTCGTGTCTCAGAAAGGAGTAGCGGTACAACCCTGTGATGACATTTCAGCAACTCCAGATGTCCAGTTATGCCATACAAGACTCGGGTATTTGCCTTATTATAGGCTTCAGGTCCTGCCGTTTCTTGCTTCCTCTTATGATAATAAAGTTGAACTTTAGTCTTGTGATATTTGTGCTACAACTCGACAAGCTCATGCCCCCTTTCCTTTTAGTATTATTCAAACAGAGAATTAATTGTTTTGACTTGTTGTACCTGGATATTTGAGGACCTTACCTTACCCCTACTTATGATGGTTTCTAGTTTTTCTTGACAATAGTGGATGACTTCACTCGCACTACTTAGATGCATTTGCTTTGCTGAAGAGTAGTGCATTTGTAGCCATCAAACAATTTGTTTTCCTTTGTTGAAAGACAATTTGGTAGAAAAGTTAAGGGAATAAGGTATGGCAATGTGTTGAAGCTATGCTCTAGCAGAGAGGCTACCACCTTCTTGATGAATGCAGTCATCCATCATCAAACTCCGTGTGTAGCTACACCTCAGCAGAACGGGGTTGTTGAGAGAAAACATCGCCATCTCTTAGATGTTGCTCGAGCGCTGATATTTCAATCAAAGCTACCTCTAAAGTTTTGGGGGGATAGTGTGCTCATTGCAGCATACTTACTCAATCGGTTTCCTAGCAACTTGCTTCAATACAGTTCTCCATTCCAGAAACTCTGTGGGATTTCTCTTTTTTATAAGCATCTACATTGCTTTTGATGTTTGTGTTTTGCTTTTACACTACAACATGGCCGAGATAAACTTGCATCGCGGGTTGTGACTTGCATTCTCTTAGGTTATCCCTCGGGGAAGAAAGCTTATAAACTTTCAATCTCGAGAAAAATTATGTCATCTTTTCAGGAGATGTTGTCTTTCATGAACGCATCTTTCCTTTTTCTCAGTCTAAGCCTATGCGTTCTCACTTAGGATCATCATTTCATTTCCCTACACCTTCTCTTCCCCTTGCTGAAGTTGATGATTCCTCCATAGAAGTTTTGGTGCCTTCTCCACCTTCTAACCTGCATTCACAACATCCTTTGCGTCGTTCTTTAAACACTTCTCAAGCACCGAGTTATTTTGCCGACTTGTTAGAATTATTTGATATAATTCGGACATAATTAGATATACACCCAAAAGATAAATAACCTAATTTCCGTAATTAGGGAGTTAATTCTTATACGTTAAGAATTAAGTCATATTAGGATAAATAATATATATTCGTTATATATTTATTTATCTAATAAATAAAAGAGATAAATAGGAGAGACTGCTCTCCCCTAATCTCTAACCCTAGAGAGTCTGTTCGTCAGACGTTCTCTCAGGAAAACAAATCTCACAAGAACTCTCCTTCGTGGAGAGAGTCTCCTTCCTCTCCAATGCTCTCCCATGCCCATGGTGTGTAGGCTGTGAATCGTAGGTTCTCCACTGCTCCCGAATCTCTAACAAGATTTAGGGCTATGGAGATCTACCCGGTGATCAAATTCGAAGGAAAGACGATCTAGATTCCGCTTCCGCTATTCGAGATAATCCGTATATCTCTCAAATTCTATCATTGGTATCAGAGCTTTAGGCTCAAATTGCCTTTGAATTTATTAAATCGGATTGAATAACAGCATGAATTAGGTTCTTAGAACTATATTCGATTAAAAGGTCCATTTTTGGTTTTCCCGTGTTCGTGTTCTTGACGAAAGGCTAGTGTAAGTTATTTGCTATGGAAATTACTTAATTACACGCTTCTTGTTTCGTTTTTGCGAGGAGCTGTATCAAACACAAGCCTGTTTCCCCATCTGTATGAAAGAGGCTTGAGAGAGGAGAGCTCTTATTCTTCTCGATTTTGAGCAAAGGGTTTCCGAGATCCGGCTATTCAAGAATTTGTGTCTTGAATTCGAATCGATTGAGGCTCGATCTTACTTGCTTTGATGGTGAGTGTGATCTACAAGGCTTCTATGACTGATTTTCATGATTGATGTAATCTGATAAGGATGGAATTTCAGACCTTTTTTTTGGGACTTGTTCTTCGTGAACTACCGAACCCTAGATCAGAGATCTGGGACTTTGTTGTTCAAATTAGTTGGACACGACGATGGATTTGAGATCCTTGTCCATGAGTATGCAAAAACCCCAAGAAATTTGAGCTTTTTGTTCGGTTTTTGTGGGTTGCAAAGGATGGGATGCTTCGTGATCCTCGTCGGTAAAGTTCTCGCCGGAGATCCATGGCTTGGAGGCACCCTGTTCGCCACCGTGCTCCATGATGGAGTAATTGGAGGCGACGGCGCTGCCGGCTGGGTCATCGACAAGGGGAAACCTTGCTGCTCATGGAAGGCGGAGACGGATGGCCGATGAAGCTCAGAGCTGGCTGCCATGGTGACAGGCTCGTGTCGGGCTGAGTCGGGTTTGGCTTCGGGCCGAGCCGGGATGCTGTGACCTAAGCTCTCGGGCTTGGTCGGGCCTTCGGGTCGCTTCTGGGCCTCAGCCATGGTCTGGTCAAGGTGTTCGACTCAGATGGGCCTGTTTAAATATTTGGCCCTAATTTTTTTTTGGGCAAATTGGCTGAGCATATATATTGGACCTTGTTGTTATATGTGTTGAACGTGACTAGTTGTCCGGATTCATTTTGGACGGTGACTTGTCGTGTTTGACCGAGCATTGGACTTGTTTTGGTCGGGTTCGGACCTGGACTAAGACTTGGTGGGTTGCGTTTGATGAGTTGGGCTTAGCCCGATTCGGTTCGAACGCAAATCGTCGCTTTTATATGACCAAGTTGTGACTAACTTATGTGAACTAGGTCTGTTGAAAC
Organism: Persicaria maculosa; assembly: GCA_963922045.1. NCBI lineage: Eukaryota > Viridiplantae > Streptophyta > Magnoliopsida > Caryophyllales > Polygonaceae > Persicaria > Persicaria maculosa. The sequence goes on from OY998258.1 coordinate 44,157,374, forward strand.
AGCTTTCCTGGTTATGTTTGCTCTCAAAATTTTGATCGGATTATGTTTCTAATTGAATTTTTGATTGAAGCGAACGAACTTGAAAGTTATATGATATATCTACCTTCGTGGCCTTTTATCTAATAAAGAGCGATGATGAGTCATACGTTATGTTGATTTGTTCACATACGGACTGAGCTCTCTAAAATTCTTTTTCTAAGAATTTGTTTTTCAAGGATGTTTAACCTTGGTTGAATATCGATTTACTTGAAAATTGAGCGGATTTAAATAATTCAATCGTGAGTTGTTTAAAATTATTTTGAGTTAACGGATAGTTATTACATATAACTTATTAACTTAAAATTGAAAATTGACTTTATGTAAGTTAATTGAAATCTGAGAAATAAATCTTTTATGTAAAGATTGTATAAGAGATAGGCATTCGGGGTGCATCTCTGAACCTTGCGAATAATTTCTTGTTTTTACTACTAACGTGGTGATATACTTGAAATTATTAAAAGACACTTGATTTGTTTGAGTGTGATTGCAAGATAATCGAGCAAGTAATTCATTTGTTAAATGAATGAAATATATTCAGTAATTTTGAATAATGTTTTTTAAACGTAGTTCCAAAAATTATGAATAAACCCTTTAACGGGTAAGGACCTATATGTCTAGGATCCTGGAAGTCGATAGTCCTAATGAAGACATGTTATCTGACTTTGCTCGATTATACTGGATTTGTTCTAGTGTATATCCATACATGGGACATACAAATAAAGTGAACTGATATTGAGTACTTCGAGTACACCAACAGTAATGTAGTTCCCTTGAAAATTAGAAAATGAGCAGGTGGACTTGATGAGAGTTCAACTATTTAGTCCTAGGATTTAAAAAATATTTTCTAATTTGTAAAGCTCACTTTGGATTTTCTCAGATTAAATGAGTTGTAAAACTGAATTGCATGTTTCTAAGGCATTTAGTGTACTCTTATTTAGTGTACTCTGTTTCACTAAGGGACATTGGGCCTAGTGGGAGCAAATCTTTATACTGACTCGCACAGTTCAAAAGTTAACTTTAAACATACGTTGTTTGAAAATCGTCAGACGAACGATTATGTCATCATGAATCTGTGTTCTAACGGAGTTGATTGCATGCTATAAGTATGTTTTTGCTTCGAAGGTCCATGGTAAATGATGATATGTGTTAGTTTATGATTCGTGCATAAAGGGTAACATGTTTTTGGTCAATGGTGATAGACGGGTAATATACTCAATTCACTGATCTGAATCAGAAGTTAGCAGACCTTAGATTACGTCGATGTATATCGTAGTAATAAAAGTTTAGCTTTCCTGAAAATATCAGGGGCTTTTGAAGTTTCCTTATATAGACCATGTGGTGTCATGATGCTAGTATTGGAAAGACCTTGAGATCTTATTGGATTTCGGTTCCAGTGTTAAGATCAAAAGTTTACTGATTCTTGGTTCAGAAACAAGAGGTTAATTTGTCACTTTTGTGATAATGGTTGCAAATAAGATTTGTACCTTATGCATAATCTGATCATTGGGAGTAAGCAAGTCGTTGCTATGTCCAAATGAAGAAGTTGCGATCTACTTGGTTCAAGTTGATCACTAGGCAACTAGATCAGATGATATACCCAAGGATTGGTGCTGAACTTCAAAGTTTAGCTGAATTCAATCGTATAAGATGATGTCAAGTTCAGATCTTGACATTTTCTAATCCTCACTGAATTTTTGTAATTCATGAGAAGTGTCACTATGGAAGCATAGTTTAACCACTTTGCAAAGTGATAAATGGTAGATAAAATGCATACTCTAAAAGGTATTCTACTAGCGAGTGGAAGAATAGGTTCAGTGGAACCTGAGAAAAGACAGAGTTGTCAGAAGAGGATGTTTCCTTATCTAAAAATGATGTGACACGCCTTGTGGTATGTCCAGGATGATAATTGTGAGATTGTCCAAAGAGATTAGATGCTTATTGCGTTAAGCACTTCTCTTGAGACTTCGAGAGTAATCTGTTACTTGTAACAGATCACTAAATTTTTTGTAGATTGCGTTCTACAAAATTTTAGAAGCTTAAAGCACAAATTCTATTGTGCTGTTTGAATTTCATGATTTCCTAAGATCAATATGGATCTAAGGGTATATAAATGGATGTTGATATATAAGGTGAGCTTGTTGGTTAACATATATCCATGCTTTCTCTCACATTGAGTGATGGAGAAATCAGATGAAATTCAAAAAGTTTTCTGTCTTAAATTCTTCTATTGACTGAAGTTGCACGAAATGGTCAAATCCGAGTACCAAGCATTAGTTTCTGCTGAGTGCGTATTGTGCTGATTTGTAGAGTGGTTCATTTGTTGGACAATCCTTAGTCAGTTACTTCCTGAAAATGGCACAGGTGTCATGTTAAAGGCTTAAGGCATAAGAGGATCTCCAGGAGATGTACTTATGATTGAGGGTCACTTGGTGAACCTTAAGATATGGAATAAGCTTAAGAAGCTGGTTCTTATATATTTTAGCCTTATATGCTTAGTTGCATCAAATCCATTTGGATAAATGGTATCAAGAAGAATGTGTGTGCTAGGCATGGTGCTAGGTACATGATCACATTCTTAAATCATCTTGGAAATGCAAACTTCTAAGATTGATGAGAGCAATCTGATAAGGAAAATGAGTTTTCGTAGCTCAAGGATCCTTAATCATGATTGTGAGACAGTTGTTAAGACAACTCAGGATGAGTTTTGATTGATGAAACCACAACATAGCCTCCGGTAGTTCAGTTATTACATCATCCTATGATAGTTATAATACAAGTCTTGCCACATTAACATTTGGGATATTCTGGATCAATCGTGATCTAGTGTTCCTGAGAATGTTCAAAGCTAAAGAAGTTTCGTTCTTGGCTCACAACTTGTTGAACAAATGTGTTTCGACTTCAGGATTTTCATCTAGAACGATTGTGAGCATATCGAAACCACTTTAGAGTGGGAGTTGTTTTGAACACGAGGTATCTCAGAAACAGAAACACATTAGATGTGGTTGCTCCAAAAGTATCCAAATGAGATAGCACTAATCACCACTTAGAGTCTATGATCTATTGGTAGATCTAAGACACAACCAGCGGATGGTGATGACAGATAATGAGTCTATGGAAGAAGCCATGTTTTGAACTGGTTTCTATCCTTCCTAGACATAAAGCAATGAGATAATTGGGTTCTTAAAGCTTTATAGGCGGAATGATCCATTGAGAGTTATACCCTAGATCAAGAGAGTTAGGTTGGAAATTCTCTCTAATTGGTTAGATTGTGTTCAATCAGACCGATGGGTGGCTATAAGAACTTGTATCCGTTTACAAGTTGACCTAGATAGCAAAGTTTTTCCCAGTGGGAGGACTTCTGGAAATTCGTTTTCTAGAAATGTTCCTGCTAAGGTTTTGAGAAAGACACTAGTCTTGTACTCATACCTATGTAAGCATTGAAACATGCATCTAGATGACAATGATAAGATGTTTTGTACTTTGTGTTCAAAATATGAATCATTATAAGTATGTCATATTGAAAAGTTTAACTTTCTGATGTTGCAGATGACACACTGATAGCCAACTATGTTGTGATTCTAGCATGACAACTTTGATACAATTGTCAGGTGAATCTGTTACATAGAAATTGGGTAGTTGTCTATGAGGTTGTTTTGTATAATTTTAGGCATGTCATTATCATATATGGAAATGTCTAAATGGACTTATATAGGAAGTGGATTAAGTGATGAACACTTGAGAAACTGAGTGCAATCTCGCATTTTGTTGTATGCTGAGATGAGACAAGCGAACATGTGTTTGTTTACAAACTGATTCGAGTCTTATGCACTGAAAACAGTAAATGATTGCAAAAGCACTCTTGTAGACTGTGTATTGTGTTATGGTGGATGATGTCTATGTCCATGTTGGAACATAGATATGGATCTTAGTGATCTGAGGGAGGAGACACTGATGTATGTATCAACATCAGTCTGTAGGTCTTCTCTCTAAGGAGAAGAGATGTTATCTAGCAAGAAACCGTCTTGCTTGTTCTTCCACCACGGAAGCTGAGGTTCTTACATCATCAGTAGCTTCCGAGGAGATTATGAAAAAGGATTCTCCCGAAAACACAAAATTTGGTTGTGGCAAAATATGGTGAGCGGATGTCATGATTATGGGTTGTGACTGACCGTTTTTGTCAATACCGGGATTTCCAAAGGATGTTGGAGATCAAATGATATTCAGATCAAACCCTGTCTAGCCAGAGAGACGTTGTTCAAGAACAACGTTGTCATAGTATGTTTTGACACTTGATGGTTATGCGAGCCACCTCTTTGATTCAAGTTTTTAGCAAGTGGGAGACTTTGGTCTTAACTCATATGATGTGCCATTGATGTGGTAAAAAACTGGTGATGTAAATGTGAAATATGTTACATGTCACTGAACCATAGTTTGTTCTCTCACACGAACAAACGTTCCTATAAGTGTTCGTCACTGTAGGTGTAAGGTATCTCAATTCTTATGGGAACGAAATGAGATGATAACCGCCTTGACTATCTTTGGATGTCAGGATGAAGTCTCTCCGGTTGGGAAAGACTGAATGGGCAATTTATAGTTAGTCATTCCTATGACTCGTAACTATGCTCCTGCGCCCATTGGTTTAGAAAAGCAAGGTATTGTAGAGTAAAATGGTTCTCAAGTCTGCGTGACTGTGAGATGAACACCTTTACAGGTTGAGTGGACAACGCTTTAGAGAAGCGCTCCCTGTAGCACACTTTCATACTAGTGTGTTCTAGTCGACTCTATGAGGTGATAGATTGATCCCATCTCTATCACTGTGTGAGCTAAGATGTATGTAAACAAGGCAACCCTTAGTGACTAACGGCTTGGGTTACTAATTGTGGTGGTGATGCGCTACTTTGGTTGTGTTTCGATGGCCATGAGTGATGTAGTCTAAGTGGGGCACTTCTGGGAAAGTGGTCATCATTTACATGAAAGTAATGCCAATGCGAAAGGAAGGTATTATAAGTAATCGTTGACAAAAATGGGATTTGCTGGATCCGACAGTTACATACTGTTGTGAATCGCCATTATAGTTGAACCAAACTGAGAGGGATCCGGTTTTGTATGTCAACTAGCCCGATGAAAGATAATCCTAGGGATGCATCAATACTTTTCAACTAACGTTGTGACCTAGTCCCTAGCGGGATTTTTATGCAGGTGCCGGGTCGCACGGCCTATACACGACGAGTATGAGAATGAGTTTTGGAGGAACGTAATCTTTTGTGCGAGTGGGAGATGTTAGAATTATTTAATATAATTTGGACATAATTAAATATACACCCAAAAGATAAATAACCTAATTTCCGTAATTAGGGAGTTAATTCTTATATGTTAAGAATTAAGTCATATTAGGATAAATAATATATATTCGTTATATATTTATTTATCTAATAAATAAAAGAGATAAATAGGAGAGACTGCTCTCCCCTAATCTCTAACCCTAGAGAGTCTGTTCGTCAGACATTCTATCAGGAAAAGAAATCCCACAAGAACTCTCTTCCGTGGAGAGAGTCTCCTTCATCTTCAATGCTCTCCCATGCCCATGGTGTGTAGGCTGTGAATCGTAGGTTCTCCACTGCTCCCGAATCTATAACGAGATTTAGGGCTATAGAGATCTACCCGGTGATCAAATTCGAAGGCAAGAAGATCTAGATTCCGCTTCCGCTATTCGAGGTAATTCGTATATCTCTCAAATTCTATCACGACTATGTGTGCAACTCAGCTTCTTGTGATAAGGCTCATTGTTTGCACACCTTGACTTCCACCCTTTCTTTCCCTTGTCCTGATTCACCATCAGATGACTTGCCAGATCATGAACATTTGATGTATCATGAGGCTTCTTAGTTTTTGGTTTGGCAGGAAGTCATGAAGGCAAAGTTTACTGCATCAGATTTGAATCACACTTGGGATCTTGTTGCTTTACTTAAAGGGAAGAAGGCAATTGTTATAATTGGGTGTATAAGGTTAAACGAACGACTGATGCTAGTGTTGATCGTTACAAAGCTAGTCTCGTGGTGAAAGGTTTTCACTCAACTTGCATGAGGGCATTGATTATCACGAAACCTTTTCGCCAGTAGTCAAGATGACCACAGTTCGTGCCTTTGTCTCTGTGGCTCTCCAGCGTGGATGGAAGTTGTGCATTTGGGCGTTAACGGTGCCTTTTTACATGGCGACCTTTATGAAGAGGTTTTTATGAAGTTGCCTCTTGGTTTAGTAGCTCCTTTTTTTCCATGTTTGTCAATTGCGGAAGTCTCTTTATGGCTTGAAACAAGCCAGTCGTCAGTAGTATGCTAAGCTCTTAGTTGCTTCGAAGGGTCAAGGATACTATCAATCGATATATGAAGGATTGTTCCCTCTTCCACAAGAAGAGGGCGGGTGGCGCAATGTTTCTTGATGTATATGTCGACATTGAGATTGCTACTCTCAAAGCTTTCCTGGATGATTCCTTTTGTATTAAAGATCTTGGAGAACTCCGTTAATTTTTTTGGCATTGAATTTGTTCTGGCTTTAGGGGGTTTGATCCTTAACCAATGCAAATTTATCAGAGAAATATTCAAAGATTTTGTTATTACTGGGTCTTCAGTGCTATGCCGCTCAATCTCCATGTTCGTTTGCTTCTTGATCAAAGGTCCCTGCTTTCTGACGCTTCCATTTTTTTGGCGGTTGGTTGGAAAGCTTAATTTCCTTGTCCACACTTGGTCGAACCTTGCATTTCCAGTGCAACACTTGAGCCAGTTTATGCAATCGCCGCGGATGGCTCATCTGGATGCTCCCTTTCATGTACTTCAGTACTTACAAGGACCATATCAAAAGGTTTATTGTTAACCACTTCTGCTCTCCTCAAGTTGATTGCTTATTGTGATGCTGATTGGGCATCTTGTCCGTTGTCTCGACGATCGGTCAGTGGGTTCGTGATTCTGTTTCGTGGTAACCTTATTTCCTGGAAATCCAAAAGGCAGCAAAATGTTGCCTTATCCTCTGCTGAAGTGGAGTATCGATCCATGTGTCGAATGTGCTCATAGTTGGCTTGGTTTAGTTGTTTATTAGCTGAGCTGGAAGTGCCTGGGATTACCCCGATTCCTTTGCGATGTGATAACTAGACGGCTATTTACATTGCTTGTAACCCTGTCTTCCAAGAGCACGCAAAGCATATAAAATTGAATTTCCATTTCGTGCGGGGGAAACTCCTTGATGGTTTAATCTTTCTTGTTCACTCCATCTCACAATCAGCTTGCTGATTTTTTTACGAAGGGCATCAGAGGTCTTCAACTTCGCACTACCTTGCCCAAGATTGGTCCGGTGACAACCCGACTCAATCTTTAGGAAGTGTTGGAGATGACGATAAGTTCAGTGGTTGAATCAGGTTTGATTTAGTTTAGTTTTCTATTACGCGTGTTGGGCTTTGTTCTGGGCTTATATTGTTTGATAGTATATATGTTGACCTGAGCAAGGGCCGGGCCTCGGTCAAAATTTCAGCCCATTGCACCGGGCTGGGCTTCGGCTAGGCCCGGTATTTGTGCCTAGTGCCTTGTCCAAGCCCACCCTCTTTGTCGGGTCGGGCCGCTCAGCGGGCCAAGCGAGCTTAGCATCTCAAATTCGTTTTTTTTGTCTGAAATCGAACTAAAAAAAGTGGAAAATTACAACATTGTATTAATACTTTCAAATGCGAGGCAAATTTGGACAATATTAACTTACTAACAAATATAAATCAACGTTATAGTGTACCAATACTTTCAAGCGGCACTCGGGTTATGCGAGAGAGAGCATTTAGGGTTTTTATTTCTCAATTGGATTTGATTTTGAAGATGAGAGTGTTTATGATTGGGAATAATTAGCACTTAGCACTAGTATGACATCGGTAATATAGTTATAAATTATAGAAATTATGTATATATTTTTACAATACTCTATATAACTTATATAATTATAATTATATATAATATTATTAAAAAACCGGGTCTGGCCTGTCGACCCACTTGGGCTTCACAATCTGCCAAAGCCCGGTCCTTTGGGCCTACCGGGCCGGGCCCATCGGCCCGCTTGGGCCAACTACTCTGTCCAAATTTTAAGCTTGGTAAAAAACTCGGCTCGTTCGAATAAAGCTCGAATTCTATGGAATTTCTAAAATTTCCTTTAGATTTACACGTTATAATTAAGTAGAATTACTTAGAGCTCGAAAAAAACTTAGCTCGAGCTCGTTCATTTCCTAAACAAGTTAAGCCTGAACAAAATAAAAAGCTCGTTTAAAAATTAGGCACGGCTCGGCTCGGCTCGTTTAACACATGAACAAGCTTGAATATGTCAATCTCGCCTCGTTCGACTCGAATAACACGCCTACTCATTTTCTTCCTCCTTCCATCTCAGATCTCGCTAGATTTGCATTTGACTTCACTAAATCAAACAGTAGTTAAGTATAAACTTGTCTATTTAATTAAGTGGTAAGTTCTTGTAAATTTCCCAAATATAAAAGGAAGCCATGACGCCATGACGGCATGAGTCATCAACTTGAATTGGTTGCCCTGATTCCTTCCTCTAAAGCTATAGCTGTCAACGTCGACATCTAATTGCCAAATTGAAGAGAAAGAAAGAGGAAACTTCATAGAAGCCGACATCAATATATCTTTGTTTTAACACTTATCACCAACCTATCATCAGTTGGATTTAGTTGAATACTCACGGAAAGAGTAATCTTAAAGTTAATACTTAATACTATTGAATTTTGAGGTGGTAATTATATTCTGAAACATTTTAATGTCTCCTAAATTTCAATCGGGTCTATACATTCTCTTGTGTTAAATGTCTTGTTTTAACCTTTGAAATTTGAGATATTTATTTTTACCTACAGTAATCTACTTTGTGTGATCGTTAAAACTGACTCAGCTATTGATTGAGTGCCATTTGCTTGAAACTAGGCTCAGTTGTGCCCACCCTAACCACCACATAATTGAGACATGTATCGCCTTATTGATGCGAACAGCTGAAAAGTCGAGTTCTATCATTATATCTATCACAAGAACAACATAAATTAGCCAATTGCTCATTTAATTTATTTGCTACTACATCCGTTTGGAAATATAACCCCATTTACTTTTTGTCACGTTTTTTAAGGAGATAAAAACTATATAAAATAATATACTTTTTATTAATTTTTTTATATAATTATATACTTATTAGTAATATATATAAGACTATGTAAAAAAAATTAATAAAAAATTATTATTTTATATAGTTTTTAACTTCTTAAAAAACGTGTCAAAAAATCAATGGACTTATATTTTCAGACGGAGAGGAGGGAGTACTTTAAGTCGAACATACATTGAATGGCATCCTAAAGTATTTAATCATTACTTTGCATTAACCTACTTGGTTAAAAATAAATCAAAATATTAAAAAACTAACAAGTTGAATTCAAGTTGAACTTCAACCAAATAGAAAAAACAAGTGTACGGCGGGCGTACGCGGTGTTTACGCTGATAAACGACACCCGCCCCCGCACTATAAATACACATTCAAATTCCTCCGTGTGCTCAAATCCAACTCACTTTTCCCTCCTAAATCGATCCCTACACTTCTTAGTTTAATTTGCCCCAAATTGAATGGCTACTTCTCCGATTCAAAGCCCTAACCCTAAATCCCCAATCATGCGGCGAGGCCTGGGGAGCAATTCCGGCAGGAGCCAGGCGGAGAAGGTGTTCCGCTACATCGACGGTAACGGCGACGGGAGAATTTCACCCGCAGAGTTGCAGAGCTGCCTGAGGGCGGTGGTCGGCGGGGGACCGGTGCTGTCAGCGATGGAGGCGGAGGCGGCGGTCGAGAGCCTGGACTCAGACGGCGACGGGTTCCTCAGCCTGGAGGATCTAGAGAGGGTGCTGGCGGCGGCGGAGGTCCCGGAGGAGGAGAGAGCGGCGGAGTTGAGGGCGGCGTTTGCCATGTATGAGATGGAGGGGTCGGGGTGCATAACGCCGAAGAGCTTGAAAAGGATGATGAGTCGACTCGGCGAGTCGGCGTCGGTTAGGGATTGTAAGGCGATGATCAGACGGTACGATCTCAATGGGGATGGAGTTCTTAGCTTCGATGAGTTTGCTGCCATGATGCGTTGACTTCCCTTTCCGTTTGGTCAAACCTACCAATTTCATTAGTTCTATTTTTTTAATAAAAAAAGGATAAAAATATGTGTTAAGTGTAACTACTAATTACTCTATTGTTGTACATACATACTCTCTATTTCATATGACTAGTACAATAATGATTTTAGCTATATTTAGATTTCATTAACAAGTAATACATCCGTTCAGAAATATATATCATTTAATTTTTTTTATAAATTTTAACTTCTTAAAAATCGTGCTAAAGGATATTTATTTATGGACATATGTCATCTAAGGTCCATAACCATATTGCAACCGGTGGCTCACACACCTCATCTCGATCGACGAAAGTCCCAACCGCTCTTCTATCTCTTTGCATGTTCAATATTGCTCCTTTTTCTTCTCTGTCCCGGCTCATATGCCTCTAATTTGGCTTATCTTTGTGATAGCTTAATTACGATCTTGTTATTGTCCTGGAGGGTTTTCAATTGGGTTTGGGGTTTTGAATGGGCACTAGTGTGTCTAGGGAAGCTTGCGATTAGTGTGCTTTGCTATTCTCATTGTGGTGTAGATTTCCTGTGAATGATGGTTTGCTTTGCTTTGCTTGGAGACGTCATGAAAATGTGATCGACATCTGATGGTTCTTGTAGTCCATAATATATATGAGGTGTTCACTAGTGATCATCATATCTCTGTGTGTGTCTTCTTTTGGTTGGTTGCCTGGTTGAGTCATGTATTCTGTTGTCTTATCTCTTCAGTGTAGAAGACATGTACTTTTATTTCGGCATTCTCTTTTTCTTCATTTACTTCATGTATTTTTCTTTCTATCATTTGTTTCCTGTCATACATGATGGTTAATTCATCTATCGACTTGTTCGGCTTCTCATTTTCTCTAGCCTTTTCTAGAGAATTGAATTCCTTGATTTTTTTTTAAAAAATCGATATGGATGGTCGGTAAAGTGTTAGATGGTCTCCCATTGCTTAAAATTCGTTTAGCATTTTTAGTACAAACAACATAGGGCTAATTTTTAAAGGTTCAGATATGGAACTCAAAGGGAACCTATATGTACATCCTTCAAAAGAACTCAATTCAAAATCTTATTTATCTTTAAAATCTTTAAGTGAATGTTTAATCTTTATTCGATGTAAAAGACGACCAACTAATGATTTGATTAGGGGTGGGCACAAATCCCGGGCCCGTCCCGGTGGGATTTGAAAAAAAAAATAGTGAATCCCGTCCCGCAAAAATTATGCGGGACGGGATGCGAGACGAGCATTCCTTATCCCGCAAATCCCGTCATGTCCCGCATATATATTTATAATATATAATATAATATAGGGAAAATGGCAGAAAACCACCCCTTAAAATTGAAATTGCAGAAAACCACCCCTTAAACCCATTTTGTAGGTAAATCGCCACCCACGACCTTTTTTCCCGTTAGGTTTCCATTTAAAACGGTGAAAAGTCATTTTTACCCCTCCCTTTTAATGTTATTTTAATGAAAGAAAAATGTATAGTGTATTATATGTATATATTTTGTATAATTGTATGTATAATGTTTTCAGTGTGTATATATATAAGGAAAACTGTAAAATATAAAAATTATTATAAATTTATATATATTACGTCTTTAAAAATCGCAAAATATATAGGCATTTTAGATTTTTTTACATTGTTTTTTATTTGAGGGACAAGGCCCGTCCCGTCCTCGTCTCGTCCCGTCCCGTGAGGGACAAGGCCCACGCGAGATTGGAAAAAAAGGAGTGAATCCCGTCCCGGTCCCATCCCGCAAAAATTATGCGGGATGGGATGCGGGACGACCCCCGTCCCGTCCCGTCCCGCGCCAACCCTAGATTTGATAATAAAAAGACCGATCTCAAAAAGATAATAAAAAGACCAAACACTATAGTTGGTGATTTGGGCCGTAGATATTGAGAATGGGCCTCCAGCCCAATACTGATTTCACATAACAGTAGGCATATCAAAGAGCCCCAAATGCTATTTCTTAGGTGGTAGCCCAAACACAAAAACTCATGGATTAATTTTCTTAATTTTGTCGAGTTGACAACATATTGATGAAAATCATCGATGATCGTCGTCCTTATTGGTGGCCGTCTCCATCCTTAGGGCCTTTTTGCCACAAGTTGTGCGGAGGATTTTATATAGTGGTTTATAATTCCCCAAAAAGTCACTCCTCATTGTGTGCTTAACCATTCATAGCATTTTAAAAAACGCTCAACATTTCACCTAAATGTAATCTACTTTAGATTTTTATAAAAAATCATCTAGATTATAATCTTAAACTATATTATAATTTTAAGTTGGATTAAAAAGTAGACATAGCAAACATCCCTTAATCTAATCTCGGTATCATTTACAATACATAATTTGCTCAACATGTTTACATGAGATAGTTCTTTTTTATAGCTTCATTTCAAATATGATGTTGATTTTTCGACAAATTCATTGATTATCAATTGAGATTATCAATTGAGAGAACCCTAGAGGAGAGCCTCCATGGCCATGGAGTGCTAAACTCTTCCGTTTCGTCTATAGATTGAAGCTTTGGTTTGATAAAGTTGTGAGATTTCTATTCTTGTTCTATTCCTATTGATTCGTATTGATTCTTTTGCGAATATTGTTGATTTCTTCTAGTCCGCGCAACTAGTTGAGATTATTGCTAGGATTTTGTAGATTCCTCGTAGCGAACCTTAATCCATAGTAGCAATCATGCCTTTTTAGGACTCGTAGGACTAAACTAGTGTGTAGAGAATCGATTATATGTTAAATGCTGACTCGTAGCTTGGTGTTGCATATATCCTGGTTAATCCTTAATCTTAATGCTACTATTAGGTTAAATCTTGACTGTGTTAAGGTTATCTAATTAGTAAGGGTTACTAGGACTCGTAGGACTAGTAATTTACATAAGATCAGGACAGGAACAATAATAGGATGAAAAGAGAACTTGAAGAAGAATCGAGGATCAACCGGTCAAATTAAAGTGGATATTTGTAGATGAAACTATCTTCCTAATTGTTATCTCCGTTAACTTTTTTATAGTTTATTTTGTTTTCTTTCTTATTCTCAATCACCAAAACCCCTTTTGTTCTCTTAATTGGTAAATAAGCTTAACTTAGGAATAACTTGATTCTCTGTGGGATCGACTCGTACTTATCACACTATATTAGTTAGGTAAGTTCGAATTTATTTTGATACGGTTAACGCGACTAAAAACCGTCCATCAAATTGGCGCCGTTGTCGGGGATCACTTTTTAAAAAAGCGTGCATGAAGAGGAAAACACAAACAATTTGGAACGAGGGAGTACTGAGTACTCCACAAAGCTAACTAAAGTAGATTTAAAATGTCAAAATTTTCTTTATTTCTTCCCTTCTTTTATTTAAGTTCAAAGTACACAAATTTCCAGATTTGGTTCAAAATATCACCAACTGTAAAACAAAAAATCTCCCCAATAATAATGTGAAAGGTGAATTTGTAGGTTCTCTTTCTCTTGAATGCTGATGTAGTTTGACTACCTTCTTTTATTGTGTCTTCAGTCAGAACCACCAACTCTCTCTCTCTCTCACACACACACATATATATGTATATGTATCATGTATGCACTATGCAGTACGTAATTAGGAGCGGAGCGAGTGCGTGAATCACTGACCATTGACATATGTTTGACAGAGATGAGTTAATGTAGTACAACTACATATATATATATATATGTCAAATACAAAAAGTTTTGTTGACACAGTACAGTTTATACTTTATTTAATTTCAATGTTGGTATACTTTTAGATTCCAAAAATGTCATAGTTTCATACCAACAAATTAAATACACAACATAATTAAGATTGAAACTATGACACATGGAGGTTGGTGGGAGAATTGATATATACTATTTCACACAAGAACAAACTCAACAAGATCCATCAACCCATTTACCAAATTAGCTAGAGTCGTTGTTTTGGGTCATGTTAATTAGGAGACCAAAAAAGGAACCTACCTAAAGCTATTCTTTCTTTATGTTTTATTATTTTCATTTTGACATATATACAGACTAGAGAGAGGTTTGTGTAGTTTTCATATATTTTTATCAACACTTTTGTGGAAATTCTTCTAAAATAATATATAGGGTATTCTTTATTTATATATATTATATATATATATATTATAATAATAATAATAATAATAATAATAATAATAATAATAATAATAATAATAACCCTGAAATTAATTAGTTGGCTTTATATCTCTTTACATGGGTGGTTTTATTAATTAATACCTATAATTTTTCAATGATTTTCTGTTTATTCTCTTACATGTACGGGTCAGTGGAGGAGCCAGGAAATATATTGGGGTGGGCAAGTTAGGAGCCAACGTGGGAATAAACAAATTTATCAGAGATATTTTATAAGAAAAAAAATAATTTATATAAATATCGAGAAAAAAAATCTTAAATTGTGACAATTTTAATTTCATTTACTACTTTGCATAATTATTCTATTCTAATTATATTTAAATAATTCTAACCATATTCTAATTAAATTATAAAAAAAAAAATTCTAAACTTGGGACATGAAACAAAAAATAAGAAAATGAGAAACAAAATGCGGTATAGACGATTCGAACATGGTACCTAATGAATTAACTAAACACTCCCTTACAACTAGACCAATCTAAAACACATATACATTAATACTTTCAATATATATATAAATATGTATTTTTGTTTTAGTTTGGGGTGGGCTTGGACCCATACCAGCCCACCCCTACAGTGGTGGTACGGGTGAATATATAGTACAATTCCTAGAGAGTATATATATATTTGAAAATTCAACTTATGGATTTACCCTTTATACACATGATGATGAATACAATTTCAGAAGTATACATTTGAAACCTAATCACTCTCATAGTACCAGTCTAACCGAAAATACTCCAATATCCAATATTATATAAATACATTGATGATAAATTTATACTCAAAACTGTTTTGCATTTCACTCTCATTTTGAGTATAATTTTATCACTCTCATTTTTTTTTTGAGCAAATACTCTCATTGTTTAAACTCAAAACTGTTTTGCACTTGTACCTTTTATCATAAATATATGTTAAACCCTTACAAAGTTTGAAAACTACGCAATATACAGTTTTAAGCTTTGAATTTGCACTAATTTCCTTAATCATTTGCTATATCAAATGTTGTTTTAATTGTGATCTCGATCACTTAACATATATTATATATATACTAGTTGATGCATGTGTCAAACTTTCTTATTAATTAACATTCATATATGAGACATATACAAACTTGATGTCTTACTTTATACATCATCTAGGCCTAATTCTATCTCTAAGTTTCTAATCCAATTCTGAGTCATAACCTCGCTTGAGATGGCATGCATTTCTTCGAAACCGATAGAGCTTGACTCTTCCGATGCCTTAGACGGGTGATCCTCGGTTTCGTTAGTCTGGACCGAACACAAGTTGTTGAACTCTAAATTGTTCCAAAAACTCTTCTCCTCTAACTCGAATAGAGTTTCGAACCCTAGTTCATCTAATGCTCCTAAATCATCTATACCCATCCCTTCAAGGGGCATATCTAAACTTGTGTCCATCCGAACATGGTTTTGGTCCTTGGTGGAGATGTTTGAATCACAAGAGGTTAATGAAAGACTTGACGACTCCTTAGGACCATCGTCACTTGGACTCGCTTGACATCTTTGCAAATCAGGCATTTCAAATTCTGTATGGCTTGATGTGCCCTTGCTGTCTCGATCCACTGGATGATTGTATGAAAAAGAAGAGGAGCTCTTCAGAGACGATGACTCCACAACAGAATCATCAGGATTCGATTCCTTGAACTTCATTCTCTTGGATGTGTTACTCTTGCTACTTTTAATGCCTAGTCTTTTCTTCAAATGCGTGTTCCATACATTCTTTATCTCATTGTCGGTCCTCCCAGGCAAGTGAGATGCGATTTTTGACCATCTGCGTGTATACTTAGCTCTGTTAATATATCCCTTGTCAAGTTCTAAGTATTGACATGAATTCAAAGATTGATCATAGCGATACGAAAGAAACCAATTCAAAACTAGCTAGCTAGTTACTTGTTTCCATATGCTTCATGTAACTTGATGATGGATTGTTCTTCCTCTGGAGTGAAATTCCCTCTCTTGACATCAGGTCGAAGATAGTTGATCCATCTCAATCGACAACTCTTCCCGCATCGCTGTAGACCTATGCACGTATATGATAACTTAATTTCCCATCAACTAAACCTAAAATATTTCTCACATAATCTTATCATTTAAAATGAAATAGTAATAAAATATACATTTTTTAGGGCATAGTTTAAACAATATATTTGGAAAGTTTACACTAAATAATTTACAAGGTGATTCTAATTACCATACCTTGTAGTAACATTTATGATCCGAAATCGAATTAATTAAAGAGAATTAAAAAAAATCCAGATATAGAAGAGAGATAATTACCAGCTTGAGAAGGGAGAGATCTCCAATTGGAATGGCCATGTTGTTGAATGAAAGTGATGAGCTGCAGATCCTCTGAAGAACTCCATGGCCCTCTCTTCACTTTGTTCTTGTCACAACATGGTGATCTTCCTTTTCCCATATATACCTGCGCTTAATTAGCTTTTAATCAATCTCCTCTCTTAATTATTTATATATGTGTAATTATTTTTGGAATGGAAAATATATATTGTATGTATAAAGCTTTGAACTGTATTATAGCTTCCGGTTGTAATATATGGGGAGCTCCACTTCACTGGTATGTGTTGTATGCGTATATATAAAGAAGCCCAAAAAATGGATTTTTGTGTGTAAAAGAGAAGACACTGATTAAAGTAGCTAAGTTGCTAGAGTTGCAACAAGTGTCTGTGTCGTCATCCAATACTATCTAGCTATAGCCATCCATTTCTCTCCAAATAATGTTTATTTTAGCTTAATGTCAAAGATGATGTGATCAATTAATTAAGTGATTCTATTTTCAGGTAAAAAAAAATGGTTATATCATTAATCGCTTATTTAAAAAATATCCATAACTTTTAATTAAACCTTGAAAAATATATTTTTAGGATGTGGAACGTACTATTTTTCTTTTATTATTTTATAAGTAAGATAAATATATTAATATTAATAACAAATACTCCATCCGTCTCAAAATATAGGTCGTTTGACTTTTTGACATATTTTTAAGGAACTAAAAACTCTATAAAATATAATTTTTAAAAATATGTTCATATTTATTAATGTTGAGTGATTTGGTATATATGAGAGTGTCCCTCTGGCCACATTGATTATAAAAGACTAAAAATGATGGGTTATAAGGAAGAGTTAAGTTCAACATAACAACTTAAGCTTTTGTATTAAGTTGGTGGATCTCGATCTTATAACCATAATAATAATGATGATGATGATAATGATGATGATAAATCTATGTAGCCCGACACGTGCTTGCCCAGTTAATGATCTGTCAGATATTTCACAATTAATATGTATTAAATTTTTTTATAAAGTTGATATTTTGTAGAATTTTTGCTTTTAAAAAATATGTAAAAAAAAAAATCAAGCAACCTATATTTTAAAATGGAGGGAGTACTTATAAGAAAAGGTTGAAAATTGCGAGTATTCCATAAATATCTTATATCTATTACTCCGTAAAAAGTTAATTTAAATATCTATATTAATATCTTAATTCAAAAGACTTTTTGAGGATGTGTCACAACTCCTTAATTGAAGTTTTTTCAATTAATCACATTTTTCTCTTATTATTTTCTTTTCTTTTTTCTCTTTATTACTTTAATACATTTACATTTTTTCTCTTTTATTTTTACTCATTTACTAACCAATGAGTTTAATTCAAAACGTTGAATTAAATCTAATACATTTACATTTTCTTTTTATATTTTTTTACTCAATTACCAACCAATGGTTTAAATTCAAAGCATCTTCTTAATTAAAAATTTTTATGATAAAGATTTTTATGATTTTTATCTTAACTTTTATTTATACTTTATAATATTAATTTTTTACTTTATTAAGTTTTTCTAAAATATCGCGTCATAATGCGAGAATTGTACTAGCATATAGTTATTATTAAATATCGACCCCAAACTTATATGTACATTGATAGAGGTGACAACTAAGTCAACCATAACCAAGAGTAATGTGTAGTATTTCTTGACAAAAATGTCAACAAAGTTAAGCTAAAGAAAACTTGCAAGAATAAATAAATCCTGT
The DNA here is from genome assembly GCA_963922045.1 of Persicaria maculosa. Lineage (NCBI taxonomy): Eukaryota > Viridiplantae > Streptophyta > Magnoliopsida > Caryophyllales > Polygonaceae > Persicaria > Persicaria maculosa. The sequence goes on from OY998258.1 coordinate 44,175,816, forward strand.
CCCTGAATAATTAAAGAAAAAGATGGAAAGTTACCAATAATATCCTCTAATTACATAATTAAATAACAACTCCCTATAATAACTGGTGTGTATAAAATTTTAATAGATCGATAAGTTTACCCATAAGTTGGTCAAGATGAGTTTGAAATATGAACCACAATTGCAAATTCACTTGACCGAGAAAAATATGATCCTTTCTAGATTTTGTGGACATAATTTAGACTACTCGTACATAGCTAACCCAATTAAGCATTTTGATTTACATTTAAAACCATAAAAAAGGTAAATCTTAAAAAAAATATTTAAAAAGTGATTAAAATTATGAGCCAGCTTGGTTAGCTTGTCCACTGTGTAGCTAGGCTTGGAGAGTGTGAACAAGTGTACGGTGATGAGAGTGAGTGGCAGTTGAGAATGTAAGGCTATAAAGCCACTCTTATACTACCTATCTCTGTAACAAAAACAGATAAAAGAAATCAGTTTTCTCTCCTCTCATTTTCCTCTCTTTTGTGCATTCATGGTGATTTAGACGAACTAGTGATCCAGTTCATATGGTATCAGAGCAAAGAACGAATATGTGATTGAGATTCATTAAGCGTATGCGTCGATTGGCAGCCATGAATGATACATACACTTCAGTTGTGCGAAATCAGAATGGTGATATATAGTTTCAGGTGGCATCAAATGATCCGTTTGTTCTTGCGAGTTCGGATAGTCCAGGAGCGTAGCTTGTGGCTGCAATGTTCAATGGAACAAACTTTCTGAGCTGGATGCAAAATGTGAAGATGGCCTTGGGGGCGAAGCTAAAGCTTGGATTCATTGATGGATCCATAGCAAAGCCCCCGGATGATTCTCCGAACAAGCAGAGATGGTTGAGAGCTGATTACATGGTGCGATGTTGACTCATCAACTCAATGAACAAATCGATTTTAGAATCGATGATGTTTGCAGAATCTGCGTAAGAACTATGGGAAGAAATTCTGGAAAGTTATGGCCAATCCAACATTCCTCTTCTTTATCATTTGAAGAAAGATTTGTGTTCAGTTAGGCAGGGTTCTGATTCGGTTGGAGATTATTTTTGGAAATTGAAGAAGGCCTGGAATGAAATAGCTTGCGTTGAAGGTGCACCTAGGTGTGTTTGTGGTGTTATGGACAGATGCACATGTCAAGTTGTCAAGAAGATGATTGATATGGAAGAAAGAAACAAGTTAATACAGTTTCTAATGGGGTTGAATAAGGGGTATGACTCTGCAAGAAATGAGGTGCTTGCAATGGATCCTATACCGACACTGAATAGGGCCTTCTATATTATTAAACAAGTTGAACACTGTGGAGGTAATCCGAGTACAAGTTCAAAGCAAGGAGAGGATGCCACTGCCCTTAATGCGAGTAGAAATCAGTCAAGCAACTGGAAGAAAGATGGGGATATCAAGAAATCTAGAGAGGAATTTAAGAAATGTGACTTTTGTGGTAATAAAGGTCACATTAGGGAGACTTGCTATAAGCTCCATGGATTTCCCAAATGTGATTTTTGTGGGAATAAAGGACATCAGAGGGACTCTTGCTACAGATTGCATGGTTGTCCAGATAAAGAAAAGAATTCAAAGGGAAAGCAATATGGGAGATCAACGGCTAACTCAGTAGATGTGCAAAGAGGTGATACTCTTCTTGATTCAGGAAAGGAGTGTCAAATTGATAATGGATTGGTCACTTCAATGTGCAAGGAAGTGTTGAAGACGATGAAGGGAAAGCAGATTCAAGTCGAGAATGATGACTATTTTGCAGTAGCCAATTTCTCAGGTAACTATAATCCATATAAAGCATTGGTGATTGAGAAAATTGTTGGGAAATATTTTTGGATTGTAGATACAGGAGCAACTGATCATATGCTATATGATTCCACTGCACATAAATGTAGGAAGAAACTCATGAAATCGATTAATATTGCTTTACTTGATGATTCAGTCATAGTTGTTGACACAGTGGGATTGGTTAAATTTAGCTCCAACCTTGAGTTAAAGAATGTGTTGTTGGTCCATTCATTCAAGCACAATCGATTATCAGTAGGAAGGCTTATTGAAGATTCGGGGTTAGTAGCAATATTCACTGCTGATTAGTGCTTCTTTCAGGACCTTATCACTAAGAAGATTGTGGCAAGAGGACACAAAATCAGTGGGCTATACATCATCAAGACAGAAGATGCAGGAGCTATTGTTGATGGTGGCTTTGGTGATTTTTTAGTTCAATAAAAGCTTGTAGCCAGACAATAAAGCCTAATAAAGGTCATGAATTGGAGCTTATTCATGCTCGATTAGGTCATAGTTCTATGTCCTAATTGCTGCGTTTGGATCAGTTTAAACACTTGGTTTGTAAGGATTTCTTTTGTGAGAGTTGTGTACTTGCTAAACATCACAAATCTCCATTTAATAGAAGTTCTTCTTTGGCTTTGAAGCCGTTTGATCTTATTCATCTTGATCTTTGGGGGCCTTATAGATGTCCTCCTGCTCATCATGGAGCTAAGTATTTTGTAACAGTTTTAGATGACCATAGCAGATATACATGGACGTATCTGTTGGCATCTAAACTTCATGTTTTGGAATCCATCAAAGGATTTCTGGTTTATGTTCAGACTCTGTTTGACAGCAAAGTCAAGATAATCAGAAGTGATAATGGGTCTGAATTTGTTCAGCTTGCTTGCAAAGAAATGTTTTAAGACATGGGAATTGTTCATCAAAGAAGTGTTCCTGGTGTTCCTCAGCAAAATGGCCGAGTTGAGCGCAAACACAGGCACTTGATTGAAACTGCCAGGGCTATGAGATTACATGCTCATCATCCAATTTGATTTTGGGGTGACTGTGTTACTACTGCTACACATGTCATAAATCGCCCGCCAAGTTCTATAATTGATTGGAAGGTTCCATTTGAAGTTTTATTCAACAAAGTTGCTTCTTATGATGATCTTAGAGTGCTTGGATGTTTATGTTTTTGTCGATGTAGAGTGGCTGTGAAGGACAAATTTGGGGCGCAAGCTGTGAGAAGTGTTTTTTTGGGATATCCTAGTGGGGTTAAGGCATACAAACTGTTTGATTTAAGCTCTAAAACCGTATACTTCAGTAGAGATGTGGTTTTCAGAGAGGATATTTTCCCATTCTCATTGTCACCACAATCTCAGTCAACTCCTTCTGTCTCCCTTCCCATTGTTAATCCTGCATCTGATGGTGATCCACTGCCTGTTTTTCATGATGATGTTTTGAGAAATTCTATGGACGAGAGGTCATCAATACAGTTTGATGCTAGTGTGGATCAACCTGTGCAGTCTTCTGTCCATGAACCCTCACCAGACATTGTTCTTGAAGGGAATTCATCACAATCAGACATTCCTGCTCTTGTTCAGAGATTTGTTAGGCAAAGACATGCTCCTGCTCATTTGCAAGACTTTGTATGTCCCACAATGTCCACTTCACATTCTCCCTCTTTTATGGTCAGACAATTATTTGACATGTCAGATTACTCTAAAGAATTTGTAGCTTCTTTCAATGCCATGATGGATATAAGGGAGCCTACTTCCTTCAAAGAGACTTCTAAGGACCCTTGTTGGGTTGAATCCATGAAGAAAGAAATTGATGCTTTGGTGTTGAACAACACTTGGGTTGTTACTGATTAGCCCAAGGATAAAAAGGCAATTGGATGCAAATGGATCTTTAAGGTCAAATTTAAACCTGATGGAATGGTTGAGAGGTTTAAAGCCAGGTTAGTGGAAAAGGGTTTTACTCAAGTGAAGGATAAGGATTATAAACTTACATTCTCACCTGTTGCAAAACTCACCACTGTTCGATTGATCTTAGCTCTTGCAACTTCTAATCATTGGGATGTTCATCAATTGGACATCAACAATGCTTTTTTACATGGGTTTCTTGATGAAGATGTGTACATGAAACTCGCCGAGGGTTTCTTCTCTGAAGAGCAATGGCAAGTTTTCAAACTTCAGAGATCCCTATATGGTCTAAAGCAAGCCACTCGGCAGTGGGATTTAGAGCTTTCCAGATTCTTATTCAAACTTGGGTTTGTGCAGTCCAAGTTGGATTATTCTCTATTCATACGTGATCATAAGAGGTTGCAAACTATAGCAGTGGTGTATGTGGATGATCTGTTGATCACAGGGTCTGATGTTAGTTTTATTCAGTTCACCAAATCTCAACTACATCAGGCTTTTACAATCAAGGACTTGGGGTTAGTCCGATATTTTTTGGGAAGTGAAGTTGCTAGTTTTGAGACTGGTATGTTGCTTAATCAGAGGAAGTACATTGCTGATATTATTCAGGACACAAGCATGTCTAATTGCAAAGATTCTGCGTTTCCTTTACCATGAGGATTGAAATTGTCTATAGATGACGGTGACATCCTTTCTGATCATGAGTCTTATAGGCGATTGATTGGCATGCTCTTGTATCTCAATCTAACAAGGCCTGATCTATCGTATTCCGTCCAACATTTGAGTCAATTTATGAGTTCTCCAAGAGTACCTCATATGCAAGCTGCTCTTCATGTTGTTCGATACTTGAAGCACACCATCAACTGGGTCTGTTCTTTGATCTCCAGTAGTTCCTCTTTGCATCTATCAGTATGCAGTGACGCAGACTGGGGTGCTTGCCAGTTCACTGCTTGGTCTCTCGTCGGTTATTGTGTCTTCCTTGGCACTTCCCTTATTTCATGGAAAACAAAAAAGCAGAAGACAGTGTCAAAATCAAGTGCAAAGTTTGAATACAGGTGTCTGTCCACAACAACGAGTGAAGTTGTATGGATCACATGCATTCTTCATGATTTGTCTATCAATGTGCCTTTGCCTATTACTCTCTTTTGTAACAATAAGGCAGCCCAACATATTGCAGCTTATCCGGTCTATCACGAGAGAACGAAACATCTCAACATTGACTACCATTATGTAAGAGAAAGGATTGAAGAAGGGTTATTGAAGACAACCCATGTTTCAACATCTCTGCAGTTGGTAGACATACTCACCAAGCCGCTTGGAGAGGCTCAGCATGGGCTTGGTTGATACACCCCCAAGTCCAACTTCAATTTGGGGGGGGGGGGGGGGGGGGGTGGTATGAGCAAGCTTGGTCAGCTTGTCGATTGTGCAGCTAGGCTTGGAGATTGTGGACACATGTACGGTGATGAGAGTGAGTGGCAGTTGAGAATGTAAGGCTATAAAGCCACTCTTGTACTACCTATCTCTGTAACAATCACAGATCAAAAAAATAAGTTTTCTCTCCTCTCATTTTCCTCTCTTTTGTGCATTCATGGTGATTTAGACGAACTGGTGATCCAGTTCATAAAAATCAAATTGGTTGGTTAAAAAATCCATTAAATATTTAAAGCTTTTATTTGAGATGAATTAATAGTAGAATAATAAATTATTCATTCACCTTGTGTGAGATAATTAATCATATGTAGACAAATAAATTGGATTGGGGCCCACATGAATTTATCTATAACAAGTTTTATCTATATATGATTTTATGTATAGGAGTTTTATTATATATGCTTTTATCTATATCTATAATAAGTTCTAGATAAAATATATGTTTTATCTATATCTAACTTTATATATATGAAGGTTCTACCTATTGGGGATTTCCCTATTGGGGGCTCTACCTATCGAGGGTTAGTGTTCTTTTATTCTCTTTCTCTTTAACGATATTCACTCATAGAAATTCACAATCTCCATTCAAATATACTAATATATAATAAAATAATAAGTTTTAAGGAAGGAGAGCGCGATTATAAATTCGGTGACGAAAGAAAATTGAAGGAACTATATACATCATTGTGAGATCACCTTGAAGATTTCATTTTGAATTATATATAGAGACATAGAGGGACCAATTTTATTTTCTGTTAATTAGGTTACTTGAGAAATATATGGTACACAATTATTACTAGCTTATTAAAGATCTGTAATATATACATATCTTGACACCAAAGTAACCTTAAAGTTTATATACATATAATGCGTAATTTAAATAATGGACGTCCAAAGTGTCAATTTCTGGTCGTACTTGAAATCGGTTTACAAGGTGATTTAATTTGGTGAAAAGCACCCTTGAACTAATCTATTAAAATTCATATAAATTACTTCAAATTAATAATTGGCGGATTTGTAAATTTGAAGTATTTCATACGCGATTTCAAACTTATCCAGTTAATCGATCCGTTGGAAGTACGGTATGTTTAGAATATTTTGTGAAAGTTGTGGGAAAAAAACATGGTAATTACTCGTCATATCCCTTCTCAAATTAAACGTCGTTGGTCCTTTTATATACACTTTTTTAAAAATAGATAAAAACTCTATAAAATATTATTTTGAATTTTTTTAATAATTTTATACTTGTTTGTCATAAGTATAAAATTATAAAAAAAATCATTAAAAAAATAATATTTTATAGAGTATTTACCTTTTTAAAATGTGTATTGAAAAGTAAAATGCCATTTAATTATTACTCCCTCCGTCTCAAATTAAAAGTTGTTTTAGCCCGATACACGTAGATTAAGACGTAATTAATGCTATGGTACAAATTTGCATTTTTATAAAAAAATAGTGCAGTGGCACCATCCTTGAAAAGTGTAGAAGAATTTCAGCCACAATTACTAACCTCTCACCTTCCACTACCATTTAAACTTTGGAGCCAAAACTACCATTTAAAAAACATCAAAGGGCTAAAAAGATTGATTAGTACTGGGCATTAATTAATTTGTATTGGGAGTGAGAATGATTTGTACTAGGCGTCAATTAGTTTGGAACAATATAAAATGGCTAAAACGACTTTTAATTTGAGACGGAGGGAGTATGAAACAGAGGAGTAATAATCTTTTTGCCTTGTTGTAAATAAAGCATCTCCTTTAAAAAAAAATCACGCTATTATTCATATAATTCATCAATTATTATGTTGTTTTCACAATTGTTGAGATTGTAACTCTAGTTTACTAGCTAGGCCTTATGTGTATTCATGATATAACATGTATAAGCTTATTAGAGGCTTAATTTGGTTAATGTTTCATATTCAGGTTTATAGGTTATCTTAATCTAAGGAATAAGACTCTAAATGAGATAGGTCCGAGTAGCTATTCTCTGGGTTCTCGGAGCCTCAAATTCGAATCCGACTTTGTATAGATCTAGGGCCCCGAATAGTTAACTCATGTAATCTGGAACTCATCGGATTGCTGTCCTAACTGTTGAACATTTGGTATTATATCCGAGATGGCCCAAGTAACCCCAAGCCCATGGCTGTCCAACGTGTACTTTTCTAACCGTTGCTCCCAACATGCTTATAAAGCCTTTAAGTTGATAATCCTAACCCTCGAGCTCAACACTGTAGTCGCTGCTCCAAAAGAAGTACGGGAGCTCGATTATCTCCCATGGCTGAAACCAGAAGAGTCAGAGCTAGGGTTTTGGGATCCATAAAAAGCTAAAACCAAGAGATAAGAAGAGAGCGGATCAAGCTAGTGGTCATCAGAAGAGATCGAGGCTCATTGAGCAATCTCCATGTGAGCAAAATTCGAGCGGAGAAAGAGAGATCAGGAGATCCCGAGGTGCAGAGAATTGAGATGAAGAAGAGGAACACGCAAGAGCAATCACCATCTAGAGCATTCAACCGCTAAGAAGAGAAAGAAGGAACCTATCTTCAAGGACGACCCTCGATCCTCCCTGTGATGATGACTGCACTCTGAACGTCGATGGACTCAAGGAGCCTCTCTGAATTTGAAGATGGCTTTCGGATCAAGGGTTTCTATTTCTTATAATGTTTTAGCATATGTGCTTCATGTATTTCAATTTAGAATTTCCCTTCTAGGATCTATGTACTTGATGCGGATCAAGATGGCCTTCTGTAGGTCAAACAATGATCTTGATCCAGGTGAGCTCTCAAGATCGATTCGAGGGCAATTGATGGCAAATAGTGTCTTCCTCAAGAGAAAGAAGAAGGCGCCACCATGGATTGAAGAATAGATATTTTATTTATTTAATTATTATTAGTTTTAGGTTCTTTCCATATTTAGTAGCTCCTATGTTAGTTGAGGCTATTTATGGAATGTCTTATTTTTAGTAATACTTAGTTAGGTGAATAAAAGGGAAAATGAAAGTTTATCTCTTCTAGATATTTTCCTTGGCCACTAAATAGGAATATTTATCTAGGATTATTATTAGGATTTAATATTTATTTATCTAAGCCAAAACTCCCATCTTTAATTTGCAAAGATAGAATTGGTATGTTTGTTGTTTAAACCCTTTTCATCATTCAATAAAATTAGATTGGAAAATTATATTGTGGAACCTTAATAAGATTTTAAGGTTTCTACAATTCCTCTTATCCAAAAGCTTTCAATTTCCTTAAGCTATTGTTACAATCGTCATTCACAAGTTCCACACAAACACAATCAATTCAATCGACAAAACACACGTCCAAACACCAAACACAAAAGTCATCGCAGAACCCAGGAAACTGTCGCTGCTTCGCTCCTGCACTCGTTGGTAGCGGTCGCTGCAAGGCCTGCTGCGTCCGCAGCATCCCCCGCAGCCTGGGCGCAGCACACGCGCAGCACCATCCCGCTTCCACTGTCGCCATTGCTATGTTGCCGTCGTTGTTCCTGTGTTAGTGAATTATAGACCAAGTGTTTTCCGTCGCTGTTTTCCTTTGTTGGCTTTTGTCTTTTGTTTTAGTTTTATTTGTTTGTTTTTGTTTCTTTCGCAATAGTTCAAAGTCCTTATTGTATTTGATTGTAAACATCAAGAATAGCAAGGATAATTGCAAGATCGGGCCATCAACAAGTTGGTGTTCTTGATCCCGAGTCCACAGGCGAAGGATCGGGGATTCCAAACGTATCAATACTGCTTTCGTTTTGGCTTTAAAGCATATTTGGAAGACATCTAGAACCAAGGATGTAGGGATTAGTCTGAACCTCGTAAATATATCATGTGTCATTGTTATCTTTGTTTTCAGTTCCCAATTTTGGATCTATCTAGATTCTCTCTTGCTTAAACAACTTTGATGATTTAATTAGGTTATTTTCTTTAATTTTCCATAACATGGATATGTTCTAATTATAAGTGTTTTTTATTAAATTAAAATAAAAAAACCCTTTTGAGAGTTGTGAATCTTGCAATATCAATTACTCCCTTCTTTTATTTTTTATTAATAAATATAAAATTATATTTAAAAAGATTAATGATTTTTTAATGTTTTTATCATTTTTAAAAAATTGTACGTGAATAATAAACAACATTTAAATAAAATATTTTGGACAATTGCTAGCGAAACTAAATCCCTAGGACAAATACTAAATGGACTAATAAAAAATGCCTTTGGACCAAATATCTTCTTTAAAATATATTTATTTATTTATGATATTTATTTTTGATACAAGGCAAGGATTTGGGGGCGGTCAATCGCGATTGACCCACCACCCAATAGCATCCCAGTGGACGAAATCCACGATCTCAGCTGGAACACAGTCGGCGACGAAACACGAGGACAAGCCCAGATGCGCAAGCCGATCAGTCACCCAGTTACCTTCCCTGAAAACGTGCACGAAGGAGACGCTCTCGAAAGATCGACAAAGGCCAAGGGCATCCGAAATCGTCATCTCGATCTCCCACGGGCACTGCCAAAGACCCCGCAAGACGTTGATGACGGCCAAGCAATCGTCTTCAACCACAAGCCGAGCGAAACCTTGCTTCGAAGCTTCCTGAAGACCAGAAATAAGACCATAGCATTTTGCTTGCACGACAGAAACCATACCATGGCTACGGGCACCACAGGAAAGGACCATTCCAAGGCTATCACGGATAACAAAGCTAGAAGCAGCACGATCCGACCCAGTCCGAGCACCATCAAAATTAAGCTTAACAAACTCCTCAACAGGTTTTTTCCATTTTACAATTTGTTGTTTTGGCTTTTTTTTTTTGGGAGTTTGGTCTTAATGTATCGATAACATTTTCTTGTTCCTCACTTTTTCTTTTTTTTTTCTTTAAAAAATATTTATATTTATGTATGCTATAGCCTATTTTAAAGGATATTTAAAAATAAATATGAAATATTTATAAGATATCTTTATCGTAAAGATTTTGTGATTTTTAACTTAAAATTTATTTATAATTTAAAATATTAATTTTTTAAATTTTATTAAAAAATTTTTTAAAAAATGTGCGAGAATTATACTAGTTTATATATTAAATTTAAATTCATCATTTTTTATGTGAGACATCATTCTTACCATCTTTATAAAAAAAATTGAATTGGTTTTGTTTTTGTTTTTGCTTTGTTTTCATTTAAAAAAGGACAGGGTTTGCGGTTTGCGGCTGTGTCCACACGTAAAAAAATGGGGTTTTCCTATCACGTCATCATATGCACAATTTAGTGTCTGCCCGAGTAGAATGAACTCTTCTTGTGGAGTATCGAGTCAAATGAGTTACATTGGTTCTCATATTTAACACTCTTTTTCCATAAAATATTCCTATCAGCTCATAAAATTGTAATTCAATTAGGGCAAATTTTATAAATTTTACAAAATTTGAGATATTCGACATTAAGTTAATTCAAGTCTCAATTTGAACCGAACTTTAAAATGTTTTCATACTCATTTAGTAAACGAATGAGTCCAAACCGATTTTTTTTTCCGAACTGAACTAGAGTCGAGCCTAAGTTACTTGACTCATATAACAAACTTACATCAAAATTTGTCCAACTAGTGGCCGAGATAGAGACTGCATCCACATGCGCATTAAGTTCAAAATGCACATTTTAATACAAAAGTTTAGATTATTCTATAGTTTAATTCAATATCCCTTACTACTCCTGTTATTAAGTAAATCATGTTATTATACAAAATATAAAAACGCACGAGTGTTTATATAAGTAATAAGGTCTCAAATGGTGTGCGTTTCTAATCAAATTAAGCGCCTATATAGATGATCGAGTGTAATTTTATTCATTTTTACAGTGATTTCATTGAGAAAAAACTTACTTTCAAAGATATATACCTCATATTAATTTTTATTTTTTTTTAAATTAAAATGGTTTAAATGACCGGGTTAAGTTGATTATTTGTGTAAGTGGCTAAAATATGGACATATCGATCTATGTAACAATAGGGCACTCATTCTTAAGTGCATGCATAACTTGTAAACGCCCAAATTAGAAATTCATGCAATAAATAAACATTTCAAAAGCCATTCATTTGATCAAACAAAGTAAAAATTGAACACAACAACTCGATAGAGTCGTATTCTTACTAGTCCATGTATGGACAAAATTGCTTTAATATATAAAACTTTAATTTATTTCAGAAAAATGCAGGGCACCTAAATTGTTGACATTTGCTTACATATCTATAGAGGTAGAGTTTGTGTATAGTACCCAAGTGGAGTTTGACTAACCATTCACGACTTTCGTTTTCATTAATTTATTTATTGTTTTTTAATTAACAAATCTAGAATGCATTATGCATGTTGGACAAAAAACTATATAAAAACACATAAATTTTATTTTCTATAAAAACACACACCAAGGTTTCTTGTAATTTACTCATTTATTGAAAAATTATTAATTGGGTGCATACTTATGCATGATGTACATCTTACACAAGCACGAGGTTCATGATTTTCTACCTGAAAAAAAAGGAATTATCATCAATTAATATAACGAAAATTTCGCGAGATACACTCGTGGTATAGCAATTTTCGTCGGGTATACAAAAGTTTAACAAATTTTGCGTAGTACCCCTGACATTTGGGTATATTTTGCCTCGCGCCCTTTAAGGGTTAAACCTGACGAAATATGTTGGCTCCGTTAGATTTGAATTAAAAAAAAGAAAAGAAAAAGCAAAAAAGAGAGTGATAGACATAAAAGACGAACGAAAGAACGAGAAAAGTGCCCAGGTTAAAGAAAGCTCGAGAGGACGAAGGCCGGAGGAGCGCCAGTGACTGAGGGGTCGAAGCTGCTGGTAGAGGGCGCCGGTGACTGAGGGTGGCGGCGAGACAGGTGAGTATCTTTCACTTTAATCTAGGGTTTGGAGATTTAAGGGTTAGGGGTGATGATTCAAATTGTTGCAATTGAATGGATGGTTCAAAACTTAGGGGTTAGGGATGAGGATTCAAATTGAATGGATTTAGGTAATTGCTTCATTGAAAAAAAAAAATTGCACGAGTTTGGGGATTTAGTTAATCTGCAGGAGCTTGTACAGTGGCAATACGATGGTTAGAACATGTTTCTAATGTGCCAAGGGGAAATATGTTGAAGATTCAAAAGTTTGACAAACTCCGACTAAGAGAGGTGACACTATGAGCGACACGGAGAAGGAGAGAAGAAAAAGACTATGAGATACCAGCCCGATGACACAAAGAAGTAGAAGCGACATCGAGCAACGTCGACTAGAGTTTGCAGGTGAAGTTCCATGTAAGGCGGAGTTTGGATGAAAAGGTATGTTATTTTTGAATTTTTTTTTGAAATTAGGGTTTTGAATTGGGGATTTTGAGTTTGTAAATTCGAGTCTGCAATTTAGATATATAGATGTGTCTTGGATAAACTAAATTAGAGTTTTGAATATTAGGTATGTCGTTTATAAATGTGAAAGATTACCTAAATCTCCAAACTACTGCATTTTTTTTCAATGAAGCAATTACCTAAATCCATTCAATTTGAATCCTCATCCCTAACCCCTAAGGTTCGAATCATCCATTCAATTGCAACAATTTGAATCCTCATCCTTAACCAATGGCGGATCTAGTGTATCAAATCTAGGTGAGCGGAAATTTTTAGTCATGACAAAGAGAACAAAAAATTAACAAGCCAAAATACAATTATTATATAGTACTTCATAAAAAAAATACAAAGGAAATTAAAGATTTATCAATTATAAGAGTTACGGAGTATTTGACATTCATAACAATAAATAGTTTCATGATAAATAAAATATGATAAACGAAATTGCGCTCAACGATCTCCCGTCGACTCGAAATGGTAAAAAGTAACAAAAAAATAATATATGTCTACAAAAAAATATATAAAATAGATGATATAAAATACTAATCTCATCTCAATATATGTCTACAATCAGATTCCCAAACTATTCAAAGGCTTAATTTAGTAAATTAGAAATTAAATAAAGAATAATTAGAAAAGAGAAAAAAACATACCTCACAAATTAGATTAAAGTGATCGAAGTTAAAGTTTGATAAACGCCGAAAAAAGCGTTTTGCGTAGCATAATACTGCCGAAGTCTTTGCTTTTGCGTGGAACGGTGGAACTTGGAAGGAGGGTGAGGCGGTGTATTTGATTCCAAATAAATAAAAAAAACTGAAGCTTTTAAATTAAGAGGTCATTGGGCCTTTAATACATTAAGTCCACTAGTAGTACAAACTTAAAATAATTTCACCCAGCAATATTTTTTTTTTAACTAGCCCTAGAAAAATTTACCCAGGAAGAGCTGGGTTTGCTCCCACATACATCCGCCACTGTCCTTAACCCCTAAATCCTCAAACCCTAGATTAAAGTGAACGATACTCACCTGTCTCGCCGCTGCCCTCAGTCACCGACGCTCCTCTTGCCTTCGTCCTCTCGAGCTTTCTTCGACCTAGGCACTTCTCTCGTTCTTTCGTTTGTCCTCTCTGGTTTTTTTTTATATTCAAATCTAACGGAGCCAACATATTGTGTCAGGTTTAACCCTTAAAGGGCGCGAGGCAAAATATACCCAAATGTCAGGGGTACCACGCGAAATTTGTCAAACTTTTGTATATCAGGTGAAAATTGCTATACCACGAGGGTATCTCATGAAATTTTCGTTAATATAAATATAAGGGAAATTTACATTAAACCACACCTTAAATATATATAGAAGACTATTTAAGGGGTGGTTTTCTATAATGTTAAACTACAAATAAAAACGTACGTACTATAGTTTTTTTTCATAGTTTTTTTTATCACCCTTAAGACTATTTTTTTTTCATAATTTTTTTTAACAATTTGGTAGTTATTATTAATAAGTACGAACTTTATAAAAAATACTCATATTTTATACTCCCTCCGTCCAAAAATACATTAAGTTTTTTAGTAAAAACTTTTTACTATTCATGCACGTTTTTTTGGGAGCTAAAAACTATATCAAATATTAACTTTTTTATTAATTTTTTTTAATAAAAAGTTAATATTTTATATAGTTTTTACCTCCTTAAAAAAGCGTGCGTGAATAGTAAAGCCCATGTATTTTTGGAACGAGGTAGTATAGTTTTTGTCATTCTAAAACAACATACGTGAATAATAAACGACATATTTTGACAAACGGAAGGAGCAATCAGGTGGCATAGCAGATACTTGTTATGAATTTTTTTTTTTTGATATAAGGAAAGAAATTCGATTATCCGGACAAGTCTAGAGAAACCGAGAGCCCGAACAAGTCGAGAGGTGGACTAACCACCATGTACAACAAGAGTCAAATAACAGAAGCAAATGACTGAATGGAAATAAAAAGAAGCAAATGACGGAAATGAAAATGTAGAAATAAAGTACATGCCACCCTACACCATAAACTACAAGCTAGCAGATCAACGAGCCGATCCCGCAAAAAGAAGACGCACACAGAGAACTCTGGGGATCACTAGCAGACACCTCAAATTGGACTCCAAACAGAATCAACAGGTGTCAATCGCATTTTCACGACGTCTCTTAGTTTGGCAAATCAGTCACTATTCACATGAAACCTGTAACACAACAAGAAAAGCAAAGTACACCATCCCGTAGACCAAAACTCTAAACATACTATTGCTGAAACAAATCCCCAAAACCCAACTCACACCCTCAAGGAGGATAACAAGATCGTAGAAGGCTACACAAGGGTAACCCAAATAGAGGAAGCATATAAGTCGGGACAAGAATAAGAAAACAACAACAATAAACAAGCTTAGAGGTCGGAAACGAATAGAAAACGAACCCAATTATGTTCACATACTTTTTTTTTCCCTTTTTCTTTTAGCACTGTTAACCGGTGGAAACCGAAGCGGTGGAAGCCTAGGCAGGTGAAGCCTAGAGCAGTGGAATCGGACGCAGTGACACGCAGACTCAACAAGCTGGGAGGAAAGCTTACAAGGCGCAACGAGTCTACCTTAATAGTAACACGGCCGTAGCGGAGCTACAACCGGAGGAGCTAGAGGCAGAGAAACAGGAGTTTTCCGGAGCTTCGGCGGGTGTGAACATCCAAAGAAGAAAGCCAGGGGCTTACGAAGAAGGATGGCAACAGGCCAAGGAGGGTGCGGAAGCTAACGAAGTGGAGATGGTCAGAACCAAGCTGAGGCGATGAAGTTCAGTGGCGGAACTGTTTTCCTTTTAATTGTTTTCTTTGTTTTTATGTGCTTTTCAAAAATGTCATTTGATTGTGAATTAGTTCACCTAATTTCATTTGTCTTTACTTGTTTAATTCTTGTTAAATAATTTACTCAGCATGTTTTTTTTTTGGTTAAGTAAAAATTCGAGTTCAGACAAGCACGAAGTTCGAGAGGCTGACAAATCGAGCAGACCATCAAACTTACAACATAAATATGAAAAGGTGCAAAAGACCAAGTAATACAAAAAATCTAAAGATGAATCAAAGCATACCTAAAACTAAGAGGTTGGGGACGTACACTATGGATGAAGCCAAGCACCATCCCGGAACACCGTTAGCCAGCGATATTTTAAGTATCCCTGTGGGCAGTGAAAATCTCCAAGGAATATATCTATACACGGAGTCGCCTCGTACACACTACCACGATCCCAGTCAATCCTAACTCCGAATGTCAGAACATACTATATGTACAGAGCCGCCCTGTACAACATGTTCTCTTTAATCAATCCTAACCTTATACTACATCAATGAGGATCTTGTAATTTTATTTTTGGCATTTGATTCTCATTTCGAGACATTTAATTTTAATGTATGGTGTGTTTGGATTCCCAAATATATAAATTATAATGTTATTATCTTTCGTCGGTTTATTGATTTTTTATATAAATTTTTTCACTCAAAAACATATATCTAATAAAATACTTACAATTTTAAACTACTACTAAGATATTCATTTTTTAAGGACAAATAGAAAAACGTGGTATGAAAATGCGTTTATATACAAAATGAAATTTGGAATTGGAGGAAAAGCTTGAGAAAAAAATAAATGAAAAAAACGCAAACTTCGCGTTTTATATGTTAAAAAAAAATTTCACTACATTTAAATGAGCTGGGAGATAAATTCAAAAGAAGAAGAAGAAGAAGAATAAACCACGGTTTATGCTTGAAGTTCCTGCTCATTTCCTCCTTTGCCTCAAAGGGCTCTCCTTCCATGGATGTTGAAGGCTACGCCGCCGAAATTCTTTCGTCAGTGGCTTCGCTTCCTCACGGCGACTCCTCCCACCCACCACCATCGTCGAACGTTGATAGGCTAGATCCATTAGTAAAAAGTAAGGCGAACTTTGATTTTTCACCCAAATAAAAGTAGAAGCAGGGAGGTGGAGTGACTAGTTTTCAAGAGATAGAGTGAGACACAAATTTGATCATTTTGCAAATGGACGATTTCACATTTCCATTTTTTGGGAACAAAAAACTCTTTTTCAAGGTATTTCAATTTTTTAATTATGAATAGCTAAATAGATAATTGGACTGCAAACAAATTTATTTAGGTGGGAAACCCCACCTCCCAATTAAAGTCTAACGTCAATGTTTAACCATTGATTGATCAATGGTCAACATTGACTGTTGACGGTCAAAGATTTGAGCAAATTTTGTTTTTTGAAAAACATTTATGACACTTTTTTTTTACTTTGATGCCACTTTTCTAATGTAATATTTTGATGCTACTCTTTAATGTAATTGATTGATACCACTTTTCTAATATAATTGTTTGACGACACATTTTAATCCAATTGTTAACGCAACTTTTTTTAATCTAGTTGTTCGATACAAGTTTTTTAATTCAGTCAATTGTATATCGATAATATTTTTTTTAAGCTTTTTGATAACTTATTCATATAATGATAAACATACGTTCTCAATGATAATAATTTATTGATAACACTTTTATACAATTAATGACATTTTTTATACACATTAATAACATTTTTAGTAACTGAATTAAAATAACCATTTATATACAGTGTCGTTGATTGACTAAAAATTATGTCATCGATCAACATAAAATTAACCTTATTAAGTGTCATTATCATATGATTCACCTTATAAAGTGGTATCAACATATAATTCATGTTATAAAAATGTGCTATCAACGTATAATGTGGCATAAACAAAGAAATCTCCTCATGCAATGTCATCAACAAAATCCAGCATCAACAAATAATTCTCCCCATATAATTTAATTAAAACAAATTGGTATCAATATTATAATGTCATCAACTAAAAAAGTGTAACATCAATAGCAAGTAGTATAAGATGGTGTCAAGCAATATATGGTGGCATCAATATCATAAAAAAAAGTAATTAAAAAAATTGGTATCAATATTATTACAAAAAAAATGGCATCAAGTAATTGCAAAAAATGACATAAATAATATCATCAATGTGATGACAAAAAAGTGACATCAAATCATAACAAAAAAGTGACATAAAAATGACGTCTAGTTACAACGAAAAAAATAGCATATAAAAAGTGTCATCAATATTAGGACTAAAAAAGTGTTATCCACAAAAATATATATGATCAACGGAGAAAAAATTGGTCAAACTATGACTAATTAATGGTCAAATAGTTGACCATTGATTATTAAGTGGGAGAGTGTCACTCATCTAATATTTTTTTTCGAATGGGCTAATTGCATAATTGACATTTAAAAAAAAAATTCAAGCAATCTATCTTCGTTCTGTCGAGTTTTTCAAGATAAAGAATTTCATTCTCATTTGAACACTTCCTTTTTGAGCCGAAAGTAAATTCCAATTTCAGAACACAATCCATCTTTTAAGGGTGTGTTCCATTTCCATATTTCGAAATCAAGAAACTCTCATTTCTTATCAGGAATTAGAAGTTTTTGTTTTGTGACATATATAGACATTCCATGCATTCTCATTTTTATTAGGGAAAAAAGTGTCACTCTCATATCTCCCCCAACCAATGGATATGATGTTGAATACCATGCCCTCAAAACCACCATTGATATGGAGTTCGTTCTAGGTGGTTGTGGTCATAGTCTTACACACTTCATGGCAATAATACATATTCAGAAAACTAGTTTTGGAAGTAGTATTTCCTAAACAAATCTAGAACAATGTGAAGATTCTCGACAATTATTCTACATTTCTACCCTTCTCCATTTTGGGGATCTAAAATAGTCTTGATAAGATTTTCGTTTTTGGGAACAAGAAGTTAAATTCTCGTTTTACTAATCACGAAAGTTGAACTTCCTTTTTTGGGACAAATTATCGTTTCGGACCACTATCATTCTTATTCTTTTATGAAGTGGGCATTTTCGGCTTCTATATCTTTTAAGGCAAGAATTACTATGATTCATTCATGACTTGACCAATTAACTGCAATTGCTTTCTCATTGATCTCACGCACTTTAAGTCATGCCATCTGCATTATTACTTGTTTTGTTACCGATGGGGGTTGAACTGGTCTATTGGGTTAAAACACTAAAGCACTATGGACGGCTTCAACAAATCTAGACCTTTCCGGGCACCTCCGTCATAATATGTCATAAATCCATTACGAGACTCACTCAAAACAACCGACTGCATTATCTCCTCCCTGGTTGCATTAGCTATCCAGTTAAAATCTCCATTCTTGGTTACCATGGTTTTCAATAGCAAGAGTCGTTGAAATTGGCAACCAACCTCGCTCGTGACCATCGGATTGGAGACAGCAGGAATGTGGGGATGAGTCACTTAAGAGGGCTCACCCTTGACCCTTGC
Source organism: Persicaria maculosa (assembly GCA_963922045.1). Taxonomy (NCBI): domain Eukaryota; kingdom Viridiplantae; phylum Streptophyta; class Magnoliopsida; order Caryophyllales; family Polygonaceae; genus Persicaria; species Persicaria maculosa. The sequence goes on from OY998258.1 coordinate 44,194,752, forward strand.
GGTTGACCATTGTCGGGAATTTCTCTTTTGACATCGAACCACCCTGGACATAAGGCAGGTTTTCATTCACACTCACATGTCCAGTTTCAATAGCAAGTAGATAAGATTACACAGAGGCAATAAGATTCACTTCACTAATCATCATATTCTCTATCTCGACAAAGCTTTCAATCTCTTTCTCATTCAAGACTTTAAAGTAGAGCAACTAGATTCCATATTTTTGCCACCAAGGCATGAAAATTTTGATTTTCAGTATTCGGGATCAAGAAATCAGATTTTCATGTCGAGGCAATTGGAGTTTCCTTATTCAGAAACATATTTTAGTTTTTTTTTGGGATAACAGCCATCGTTTACTGCCAGAAAATTTCCATTTCCTAATATTAGGGTTTAAGAATTTCATTTTTGTTGTTCGGCCATTTGAATTTTCTGTTTCCGGAAACAATCACTTTGTTTTCCTTTTCCAAACAATTCATTCTCTTTTTGAGGCATTTGAAATTTACATTTGGGTGTACATCACTAATTAATGTTGTAACAGACGTTATACAATGTTGGATTGAATGTTGTTGAGTGGAGAAGTTGTCAATGTTGCTAGATGTCATGCAGAGGATCGGGTCTGACATTGCTAACATTAGATTGGAAATTAAGGGATTTGAACTTCTAAATTATTATTTTTTGATACAAGGTAAGAATTTGTGTGGTCAAGCTCTGCTGACCAACCACCTAATAGCGTCATTTCGGACGAGAACAAGAAGCTCTAGGTATGACGTGAGAGGTCGAAGGTCCATCACGTGCCTGAGCTGAGCCACCTTTTTAGCCACCCGGTTCACTTCTCAGAAGATATGCTTGAAAGAAACAACCTCAAAACAATGCAGTATGTGCAGGATGTTTGTGACGCATCTCCACGCATAAGATACTGAGTTAATCATTGTAAGGCTATCACCTTCAACCTCTATTGTTTGAAGAACCAAGTCTTTGGCCGCTATCAATATTGCACGGACACTAGGTCTTCGGCCACTAACGCCGAAATAGAGCCGCATAAAGAGAATCCAGTGGATATGACTCGACGATGGTGATCACGGATAACGTAGTCATTTGTTGCCTCTCCAGATGGCTGCTTGGATCCACCAAAGTTGCGTTTGAAGGAACCAACCGTCGGTTTGGTCCATCTAAGGTTTTTTCGTTTTCTTGGTGCTGCATGTGGTCTCCCTTCCTTTGGTTCCATCTGTTCCCAATACAATTTTGTTCCTTATGGTCCATAAACTACACCAGATGATGGCTAAGGTTGTTGGCTGGGATATGTCGAGCCTCGAGAAATTCTTATTTGTAATTTGTCTGATTGGTCTATCCACTATAGCTAACCCTTGAATTAATTATCCTATCATGCGATCAATCTTAGAAATTATTTGGAGTGGATATTGTAGTTTGTAAATAGGTGCTCGACGCTTTCCTCCGCCTTATTGCAAAATATGCAATAGAGCCATTAGTCTATGATTCATTCATGATGACTGTTTCTTTTTTTTTTCTTTTTCTTTTTGTAATCCCACAAAGTTGACTCTTTTAGGTATTTTTCTTTAGTGATTCTTACCCACAGGTTATTTGGTTCTGCTAATATTTTTCAAAATAGTTTCATTTGTAGTGCTTTATATACGTCTTTTGTTCTGTGGACTCCTGTACCTCCATACTTTTTATTTTTACATATTTTGTCCCATCCAATTAATGGTTTGTAGTTGTTGTCTTTGTTCCAAAAGAAAGTTTTGTTCAAATGTATTTCTATTCATTCTTCCATTGATAATTGGGAAACCAAGGTACTTATCAAGTGATAAATGACTCATGATGTACAAATGCTACAATAGCCATCTATGCTCTTTTTGACTTTCATGCTGGATTCAATGCTCGCTTTAGCAAATATCATGATGTCATCTGCAAATGACATAAATTGGATTCTAGTTCCTGCTCTGGTAATGTCAAATCCAACTGATTTCTTTGATTCGTAGCACGTCATTTGGAGTGCCCTGGGTAAGATGTCTGCTCCTATTATGAATATGATACGTTCGGAATCCCCGATCCTTCGCCTGTGGGCTCGGAATCCAGAACCCCAAACTGTTGATGGCCCGATCTTGCAATTATCCTTGCTACTCTCGATGTTTACAATTAATTACAATAAGGACTTGAAACTATTGTGAAAGAAAGGAAAACAAACAAATAAAAACTAAGTAAAAGAAACAAAGGAAACAGCGACGGAATCTGGAAGTGTGCACCGATGACCACAGTGGCGGCGACGGATGCTGCGCCCGCAACAGCTAGTGTAGTGGCCGCCGCAGCGACGGTTTCTGGTTCTGCAGTAGCGTCGGATTCCCTGTTTCCGCGACGAATTCTAGGAATTCCAGCGACAGGAAATCTGGGTTTGTGTTGTGTTTGTAATTGCCGATTGAATGATTTGGTGTGTGGGGTGAGTGCCGATTGTAACAAGATCAAAAGAGGGTTGAAAACTTTTGGATTGGAGGAATTGTAGAAACCTTAAAATCCTATTAAGGTTCCACAATATAATTTTCCAATCTACTTTTATTGAATGTAGAAAAGGGTTTAAATAACAAAGCATGTCAATTCTATCTTTGCAAAAGATAGAGTTTTGACTTAGATAAATAAATATTAAATCCTAATAATACTAATAAATAAATCATAGATAAATATTCCTACTTAGTGGACAAGAAAAATATCTAGAAGAGATAAACTTTCATTTTCCCTTTTATTCACCTAACTAAGTATTACTAAAATTAAGACATTCCATAAATAGCTCCAACTAACATAGGAGTAACTAAATATGGAAAGAATATAAAAACTAATAATAATAATAATAATTAAATAAATAAAATATCTTTTCTTCAATCCATGGTGGCGCCTTCTTCTTCCTCTTGAGGAAGGCACTCTTTGCTATCAATGGCCCTCGAATCGTTCTTGAGAGCTCACCTGGATCAAGATCATTGTTTGACCCACAAAAGGTCATCTTGATCCGCTTCATTCTCCCCTTCTTAGCTTCGATTCGTCCTCGAATCGAGTCGTTGATGATCAAAGGGGAAGGAGCAACCACCAAAAAGTAACTTCCTTGACAATCAACTTGAGATGGCGCCAGCAGAATTTGAGGCAAAGGAACCTCAAAAACAACACCTGTCATAGGGAACATTGAGCAATCAAGAGGAAAAATATCATTAAGCTCAAGAACCCTATGAACTTCAGAAGTCTCAACATTAGGAACATTCTCAAGAGGTACAATTGCTAACTCAAGAGAAGTGTCCCCAACGTCCTCATCGTTGTCGTCAGAAGCAACTACCACATCTGGCGCAGCACTGCAGTCCACTTGCAGTGTAGATTCGGAGGTCTTCCCGGAAGAGTCTGGAAGCGTGTGACCCACCGTTGGAAAGCTCGTCGAGTCAGCTTCGCAACAAAACTAAGTTGACTCAATTCTGAAGTCGGAGTCAACGGGAATATGCAAAACAAAATCGCTGCGCTGTGCTGTTTTTTGGACAGCGATTTCGACCTCCTCTTGGGCTGCGGCGTTCGTCTCAGAATCCACTCAAATATAGTATAGTGGAATTCAAGGTCGATCCAAGGGAGTTGGTCAGCGGTTCTACCCTAGCTGTTTGCAAGGCTGAAAATAGGGGAAGTAGATGGATATAGATATCGATGGGGTAGGGTTGCACACACAATTAATGGCTCAAAATGAGTAAAATCAAAATAAGGATAAATCTTCCAATGTAAGGGAGCACCACAATAATAGACACATGTGAGGATCAATGACTCATATAAAAGATCAGGCTTTTATCATCCAATTAATGACTTTCGCCAATTGACAATTAAATCAATTCACTTTCGCATAAAATACCTATTTGTTGCTACTCTTTTCTTAATTAAAGTTTTTTAACTCCCGTTAGAAAAATCTAATTACTATCCAAGTTAACAATCCCTCTTTCAAGTAAATTGCAACCAAGAATTCCTTTGGACTTTCGTCAAAGGTTAAACACATAGGTATACAAAGATAGAAACATCACATAATCATAGACTCATCCACCGTCTATAACACATCCTTCAAGTCTTCGCCCTTGTCAAAAAGCAACATCATAAGCGCAAGTGGTCTAAAAAAACAAACAATCAAACATCATCACACATATTTAGACAACTCTAAGCAAAAGGAATCAAAATCCAACTTCACAAGGGGTCTCGTTGGCATGGCCCAAACCTCTTCCAGGATTGCAAGATTAAGATGGATGTCCATTACAAACATGGGTAAAGACAATCTGAATAAATTTCATATTTTGTAACCGATCCTCCTGAAATTCCATGATTTGCATAACTATGTGCAAGAAAATCCATGGAATTCGATCATACACCTGCAACATATCTAGTTTCATAGTAATGTGCTTTCCACCTGCAGTGGACCTATTAATAAAGTGAAACCTATCAAAAGCAACGAGGATTTTATCTGTAATTGACCTTCCTCGGACAAATGCACTTTGTGTTGGCAAAATGATTTCTTTGAGAATTGGTTTTAATCTGTTTTCTTGATGCTTAGCAGTTTAGCCATTAGCTCGCACGAATCATGGACTTAGATATGAATTTATTCATACACAATGACTTATTCTTTTTTGGAATGAGAGTAACAAAAGTGTGATTTATTCCTACACTCATTTGCTCTGCCATTCAGAATAATTACCACTTCCTAAATTACCGAATCTCCACCCTCTCCCCAGAATGTTTCAAAAACACACCAACACACTGAACCAGAAGCTTTTGAAGGGCTCGATTGGATTCATTTTTGTCAAAAGATCTGCAGTAAAGATAATTCATATGTTGAGATATAACTCTATCAATACCCACGAATGTCTCAACAATTTCACTATAACTACTCTGATAGAAAGTATTCCACAACTACGTTTTCAATTTCATTTTTATTGTCATGAATCCTTCCATCAACCTCTTTCAATCTTTTTATTTTATTTACAACCCTTCTTAAATTTTCTTTGTTATGGAAAAAACAGTACTTAAGTCTCATGCCTTTAGCCGGAGTGTTCTACTTCTCTACCTCCAATGTCTTTCTTCGTCCCATATGAGCTTGTTAACGTCTCTAATCAATCTTCTCCTTCTTTCAACATGTTTTGGAACAATTTTACGCTATTTAAGATTCGATTTGAAACGAAACACGGATATGGGATTAGCTACCCCGACTGAATCAGACATGATGGATACATTGGGATATTTTTGCGTTTATATTTTACAAATGAAATTAATAATAAAATATTACATAATATATAAATTAATAAAACTACAAAAGTGTTTCTTTATCACATCTCAACTCTTCCAACAGAATTGTCAAATCATCAAAATATGTGCTCTCCAGATCAATATCTCACTTCCTATATGGGCATTCGTGGTACATCGACATGTTACGTGATAAAAGTACGACTTTTGAATGAATAAACACCAGTTTGTCAGCTCTCTTAGCATTGAGTCGGTTTCCCTTCACATTGTGAATATAGGAGTATATGATCCATACCCTCGGCTCATGAACTACTAACCCCTTTATTGCAACCTCTGTCAATTACGAAGTTTATCATCCATATGTCGACCACCATGACATGAGTCTCATTGCTGTCACATTAATTTTCGCGGTTGATCTTCCGAAAATCCCTTCTTTCTTTTTTAGCCTAGCCAACTGTCTCCTCAGCTCCATCTTTTCTCTTTCATCTTCGCCAATCTTGTCGAAGACTTTCAAAACTCCTGCAACTACCTCTTCATCCTGATTCAGATCATGCCTTGAGACCACATCAGGTGAATGCATGAGAATGTTCATCTTCTTCCATCTGGTTACTAGAATTTTGTCCATTATAGGATAAGCATCTACATGCTTGTCACTCCTAATTACATCTCTTATCTCCACTATCATACAATCCATCTTTTCATAGATCTCTCCCATTTTCTCCTCTTCACCATCAACAAACTTGATCATCAACTCTATGGGTTTCGTTATAACTAAAATGTTATCAACTCCTTCCCAAATTCTTCATTTCTCTAGTTATATTATCCCCATTACCACTCAGTCTTTCCACACTCTTACGAATCATAACGGTGGCTAATGCTTCTCTACAAAGCGACATCGTTGTTGTAGTTTCCCATCATATTCCGTTGAAGTGGTTGTCACTTCAACGATGGTTAAAATTGATGTGACAATAATGAGTCTTGATATGCGATATATTCTATAGCGCATTTAGTAGTTTTTGTCATCATTTACATGTCATTGTGAGAGATATTTGTATGAACCTGGTGATTCGGAACCTGTTGAAGAAGTTGAAGAAATCATAGGATCATGCAAGTTATAGAAGAGTTGAAGTGAAGAAATTCGGAAGCAGCTGGAATCTGGTGAGCTGGCGCGGCCGCGCTGCTACTGACGCGCCCGCGCTGCTAGAGGAAGTGCCTGCGTCGTTGCATCAGATAGAAGTAGCAAGACGATCCACTGGCGCGCCCGCGCTGCTACTGACGTGCCCGCGTCAGTCCTTGGAGACGGATTCTTATCCGATTGTTCCCCTATCTTATTAGTTTTTAATATTATATTTTTACGGGATTCTAAACCCTTTAGTTTATATTATTGCCGAGAAGGCAGCAGTAGGCATTAGGTTATTTTCTAGAAACGTTTTTCCCTTTTCTTCATCTCACAAACCCTATGGAGAACTAACTCTCCTTTGTTACACTTGGTTCTTTGAAGCCTTCGATTGATTTGGTTGTGAGTATTCTACTCTTGTTCGTCCTTTGTTAATTGTTTCGATCTCCTGAGCTTATTGCTTGATTGCTTATTATTGGTTAATCTGGATTGATCACCTAGGTTTATCGATACTAGTCATATTGCTAGGGTTTCCAATTCCAGGTTTGGGGTTGTAGATTCATTGTAGCAAACACAATCATCATACGCAGGTTGCTTGTGGTAGATTGTGAAGGAGATTCGATTACAGGCTATTTTAACGGGTTGTTAGAATCGCTTGTATCTCATTATAATTCATGTTTGAATGCTATCGCTTTATTATTCGGTGAAGGTTTTCCCTTGTAATTTGGTGATAAGTGCTTTTAGGACTGGTAGGACCAAAAGCTATTACACGATCTAAATTGAGAACAATTACTGGACATTAGAACTTGAGACTCATAGAATGCGATGATGAACCATCTCAATTGTTGTGCGGATAATTACCTAGTGTGATACTTTTCCATCATATATTCGCAACCTCTTATTGCAACTTGTTCGGTCACTATCGCTTACACACAAAACTCCCCCTTGAATTGGTTACTTTTGGGTAATAATACTTGCTCTTACAATTGATTCTGTTTCCCTGTGGGTTCGACCCTAACTTACCTACTATACTTGTTATAGTTTGCATCTTAGGAATTTACTTTGATTTGGCATAACGACTTTAGGCCTGTCAAATTTGGCGCCGTTGCCGGGGAAACGGATTATCTTTGTTCTTGTTTGTCTTATTACCTGTTTGGGTGCGAACCTCTTGCATGGTTCGCACTCGTGATACTGATCCCCATCTTGTTGATTTTGATTGGGAAATTGACAGGACATACCACCGCCGCCTTAGAGAACAACATCAACATCCCCAACAACCTGATCCAATGGCTGGAAATGAAAATCAGACGCTGCGACAGCTAACAACAGCAAACATCACACAGCAGGCACCTGCTGTGACAATCCCTACTCTGGGGGATGACAACCATTTTGAGCTAAAGTCTGGGCTGATTCATCAACTGCCCAAATTCAATGGATTGGCTGGAGAAGACCCCATCAAGCACATGGGGAAGTTTCATAATGTGTGCATGAGCATGAAACCAGCCAATATAGATGAAGCACAGATAAAGATGAGAGCTTTTGGGTTCACGCTGGTCGATGCTGCGGATGACTGGTACTACAGTCTTCCTACAGGGAGCATCGATACTTGGCCTAAGCTCCACAAGGCTTTCCTGGAGAAATTCTTCCCTGCTAAGAAGGAGAACACCTTGAAGAAGGCAATCAGCAATATAGAGCAGGAAGATGATGAAACCCTCTATGATTACAATGAATGGTTCAAGAAGCTTTGCGCTAATTGCCCTTTCCATGGCTACAGCACGAAGGACCTAGTCCTATACATCTATGGGGGATTGCTGGAATCTGATAGAAGGATGATTGATGCCGCCTGCGGAGGAAATATTCTGAATGCCACGCCAAAGGGAGCCATGGAGAAGATTCAGGAAATGGCTGAGGGGACTAGAAATTTCGGGAAATCCACCAGAAAGAAAGGAGTCAATTCGGTAGACTCTAACCAATCCAAAGATATTGCTGAATTGAAGGATATGGTTAGGAGGCTCACTCTGCAAGGGACTCCTCAACAACTCAAGGCTTGTGGAATCTGCAATGATAACTTCCACCCAACTGATGCGTGTCCTACACTCCAGGAAGACACCGCTGAAGTAAGTGCTATAGGTGGAAATGGACCTCAGAGACCCAGACATGACCCTTACTCAAACACCTACAACCCAGGGTGGAGGGATCACCCAAATTTCAGATGGAGGGATCCACCAAACCAATCACAATAGCAACAACCACCTCCTTACAATCAGAGGCAGCAGGGTAACGCTCCCTCTACTGAGTCCATGCTCAATACCCTGACACAGCACTTTACTGCGCATGTTCAGACAACTGAATCGAGCATAAAAGATATACAGAAACAAATGGGGCAAATGGCTGAAGCAATCACGAGAATGGAGGCAAAGACGTCAGGGGGTCTACCATCTCAAACGGTGGTCAATCCAAAGGAAAACGTCAGTGCTATAACTCTTCGGAATGGAAAAGAGCTGAAACGTCAGGAAGATGAGGAGGAAAGGACGCAGGTCTCCGACGTGGCCACGCCCAACACTGGCGCGCCCGCGCTGGACACTGGCGCGCCCGCGCTGGATACTGGCGCGCCCACGTCAAGTCCGATCTCGCCTGAATCCGAGCCCTATGTCGATACATATGTCCGACCGGATTTTCCCCCTCTCGGGTCGGAGAAACCAAAACCTCCGTTCCCTGAGGCACTCAAAGAGAGGAGGATAATCGATGATTCAGAGCTTTTCGAGACATTTAGCAAGTGTCAGGTGAACATTCCTCTGCTGAAAATGATAAAAACTGTGCCCAAGTACGCCAAGTTCTTGAAGGAGCTTTGCACGGTGAAGAGAAATCAGAAGCTGAAAGGTAAAAAGAAAGTGAAAGTAAGTGAGCAAGTCTCCGCTATGTTTCAGAGGAGAATGCCGAAAAAGTGTACTGATCCAGGTATGGTTACTATCCCTTGTGTCATTGGAGATGTAAAATTTGATAGAGCTATGCTTGATTTTGGCGCTTCCATAAATGTGCTTCCCTACTCACTTTACAAATCGCTAGATTTAGGACCTTTGCATGAAACTGGAGTAATTGTGCAACTAGCTGACAGGTCTAATAAATACCCTAAAGGAGTAGTAGAAGACGTTTTGGTCATGGTCGATAAACTGATTTTTCCTGCAGATTTCTTTGTCCTGGATATGGAACATGATAAGCATGATGCGCCTATTCTGTTAGGTACACCTTTTATTAAAACAGCTAGGACAAAAATTGATTGTGTTTCTGAGACACTAACAATGGAATTTGATGGAGAAAAGGTTGAATTCGATTTATACAAGGCTATGAAACATCCTGTTGATGACCATTCTCTGTGCTCTATTGATGTGATTGAACCATTAGCTCAAGATCTATTTGATATTTCTAGGGAAGATGAGTTGCAGTCAATTATTGAGAATGCTATTGACGAGTCCTATACAGATTTTTCAATTACATCTAACATGCAGGAATTAGTAGCCCAGATGGATGTAGAAGGTAAGTTCTCTACTCTTTTGGGCATTGGCCCCAATCTACTGACTCCAAGCGAAGTGCTTGTTCCATCTGTTGTGCAGGCACCTGAAATTGAACTCAAACAACTCCCTAGTCATCTCAAGTATGCTTTCCTAGGAGTTGATGACACTTTACCAGTTATTGTGTCAAGTAAGCTTTCAGCAGAGCAGGAAGAAAGGTTAGTGGAGGTTCTGAAGAAGTACAAAACTGCGCTGGGGTGGACCATCGCTGACATCAAGGGAATTAGTCCATCTACATGCATGCACAGGATTCTGCTGGAGGATGGAGCTAAGCCATCACGCCAACCACAGAGAAGGCTCAATCCTCCCATGATGGATGTGGTGAAGAAGGAAGTGCTGAAATTGCTATCAGCAAACATGATTTTCCCAATTTCTGACAGTCAATGGGTAAGTCCTACACAGGATGTCCCTAAGAAAGGAGGGATTACAGTCGTGGAGAATCAACAAGGTGAGTTGGTCCCTACCCGGACACAAACAGGTTGGAGGGTATGCATAGACTATCGCAAGCTGAATACAGTAACCAGGAAGGATCACTTCCCCCTCCCCTTTATTGATCAGATGCTAGATCGCCTTGCTGGGCGCCCCTATTATTGCATTTTGGATGGATACTCTGGATATTTTCAGGTGGCCATAGCGCCAGAGGACCAGGAGAAGACTACATTTACATGTCCTTTCGGTACTTTTGCATATCGCAGAATGCCATTTGGACTATGTAACGCACCCGGGACATTTCAACGATGTATGGTTAGTATCTTCTCTGAATACATTGAAAATTTCATTGAAGTATTCATGGATGATTTCACAGTACATGGGGATAGCTTTGATACTTGTTTGAGCCATTTGGCACTAGTGTTAAAAAGATGTGTTGAAACTAATCTGGTTTTGAACTCTGAAAAGTGTCATTTTATGGTAGAACAGGGAATTGTTTTAGGTCACATAGTCTCTGCAAAGGGTATTGAGGTCGATAAGGCGAAGATTGATGTAATTCAATCTTTGCCTTATCCTACTAATGTGCGCGAAGTTCGTTCTTTCCTAGGCCATGCAGGTTTTTATCGCAGGTTTATCAAGGACTTTTCGAAGGTATCCTCACCCTTGTGCGAGCTTCTGAAGAAAGATGTGACCTTTGTACTCACACAAGAGTGCAAAGAGGCGTTCAACTCGCTGAAAGGACGCCTCACTAGTGCACCAATCATTCAGGCACCAGATTGGTCTCGCCCATTTGAGATCATGTGTGATGCGAGCGACTATGCAGTGGGAGCAGTGCTAGGCCAAAAAGAGGGAAGAGCCTCTCATGTGATCCATTATGCTTCCATGACTCTGAATGGAGCGCAGCGCAACTACTCCACCACTGAGAAAGAAATGCTAGCCGTGGTGTTTGCACTAGAGAAGTTTCGACAGTATTTGCTTGGGGTCAAAGTGATTATCTACACAGATCACGCAGCCCTCCGCTACTTGATGACAAAGAAGGAGACAAAGCCAAGATTAATTCGATGGGTCCTGTTGCTCAGCGAATTTGATGTGGAGATTAAAGACAAGAAAGGAGCGGAGAATTTGGTGGCTGACCACTTAAGCAGATTGGTGAATGAGGAGGACAAGCCGGAGTCACAAAAACCCATCTTAGGCACGTTTCCGGATGACACATTATGCAGAATCGAGCACAAAAGCACGCCGGAGTCTGGCGCGCCCGCGCCGGAGTCTGACGCGCCCGCGCTGAGTACTGGCGCGCCCGCGTCGTTCCCTGACGTGCCCACGCTATCACTTCTCAGCCCATCTCAGTCCGTTCTAGGACTTCATTCCGTAAACCCTTGGTACCGGGACATTGTAAACTACTTAGTTTGTGGGGAATTTCCTCCGGATCATACCAAGGCTCAAACGGAGAAGATTCGAAGAGAAGCAAACCACTATGTTTGGGATGACCCATACCTTTGGAAACATTGTGCTGATCAGGTAATTCGTCGTTGTCTTCCAGATAATGAGGTACGATCTGTTCTTGAATTTTGTCATTCTCAAGCATGTGGGGGACACTTTGGTGCCAATAAAACTGCTAGAAAAGTGCTTGAATCTGGATTTTATTGGCCACATGTTTTTAAAGATGCTTATTCTTTCTGCAAGGCATGTGATAGGTGTCAAAGAATGGGGAATATCTCTCAAAGGAATGAAATGCAACAATCACCGATGATTTTTTGCGAAATCTTTGATGTTTGGGGCATTAACTTTATGGGACCTTTTCCTAGTTCTTGTGGGAACTTGTATATTTTACTTGCGGTGGACTACGTTTCCAAGTGGGTGGAAGCGAAGGCCACCAGAACTGATGACTCTAAAGTTGTGGCAGGGTTCTTGAAAAGCAATATTTTTGCCAGGCATGGAATTCCTAGAGCGCTGATTAGTGACAGGGGTACCCATTTCTGCAACAAAACTGTGACTGCCGTGCTGAAGAAATATCATGTCACCCATAGAGTTTCCACCGCATACCATCCACAGACGAATGGCCAAGCAGAGGTGTCCAATAGAGAGATCAAAGCCATTCTCGAGAAGACTGTAAATCCTAACAGGAAGGATTGGAGTTTGAGACTTGATGATGCATTGTGGGCTTATTGCACTGCTTACAAAACTCCAATTGGGATGTCTCCTTTCAGACTTGTCTATGGTAAGGTATGTCATCTTCCTGTTGAGCTGGAGCACAAGGCTTGGTGGGCAGTGAAACAATGCAATATGCAGAGTGACGAGGTTGGAGAACACAGGAAGCTACAGTTAGGCGAGCTCGAGGAGTTACGTTTGGACGCCTATGATAATGCGGCAATCTATAAGGCAAAGACCAAGGCATGGCATGACAAGCACATCCATAGGAAGGACTTTAAAGCTGGTGACAAAGTCCTACTTTTTCGGTCTCGCCTGAAACTCTTCGCTGGGAAGCTCAGGTCAAAGTGGGGGGGACCATACATTGTTGCGGAAGTCTTCCCACATGGCGCTGTAGAGTTATATGACCCAAATAGCCACAAGAAGTTCAAGGTAAATGGTCAAAGGCTTAAGACATACTATGAAGGGTTCCCAAAGGAGGCTATGGATGAGCTAGTTTTGGAGGAGCCAAATGCAGAGTTAGAATAATAAAAAAGGCTTAGTCAAGCCAGCGACATAAAACAAAGGCGCTGCTTGGGAGGCAACCCAAGGTATTGCATTCTTTCCCTTAACTCGATTTTATTCTAACTTGTAGGTAATAAAGACGGAGTTTCTGGTGACGAATTGCATCCGCATTTCGGACCCACTGCATCCGCAGTGTTAAATTTCTGTCTCAAAAAAAAAAAAAAATTCGAAAAAAAAAAAAAAAAACAACAGACCACAGGCTGGAAAACCCACTTCGGGCCAGCCCGCCATCTTCAAGCCCCATCACTCCCCCATCACCATCTATCAAATACAACCAAAACCCTACAACCCCCACACTCTCTTCCCCACATCCACATCCTCTCCTCCCAATCTACCCCACACCCACACCCACAAACACCCCTATTTCAGCTGAGAGCCTCCACCAAGATCCCTAAACACCATCCCCCTTACCCCATTGTCCTTTCCTTTCGTCCTCGGCACCGGGGAGAGGCTCAGCGTCGACAACCGCTTCCGGCGATTTTCGAGTCTGCAGAAATCGCCGACGCGGCCGCGCCATCTCTCCAACGCGCCCGCGCCTGTCAGAGTTACGATCCAAGAGGCTGACACCACCGACGCGGCCGCGCCACTCTCCAACGCGCCCGCGCCCTCAAACGCGCCCCGCTCTCTCTAACGCGCCCGCGCCGTATTCCTGACGCGCCCGCGTCGGCCTCCTGTGCCGAGCCTCATCTGTTCTTTGTGAGTTCTTTCCGCTGTCCTTATTTCGATTCAGATCTAGTCTTATTATTTGTTGAATATGAGTTCATCGGAGGAAGAGGTGAGTCGATCTGATGATGAGTTAGATCTGTCTGAAGAGGAGTGGGCGATTTATAATAAGGTAAATTGTGTTAGTTCTACAAAATATCTGCATAGAGAGACCCTTCAGAGACTTCAGATGCTAGACTGTATGCAGAAGTGTTTAGTTCACGCTGGTATTGGTGATTTTTTGGAGTTGAGAGCTGTAGGATACCCAGAACTATGCAAGCAGTTTCTTGCGACATATCAGCTGTACCTTGGGGAGAACAGAATTAGAGGGGTTTCTTTCAGGTTCAATGGCACTACCTACAGGGTTTCTGCAGCAAGGTTGCGAGCTGCTTTGGGGATCACTAAAGCCCCAACTGATGGATGGGTGACAGCCACGACCGACACAGACCTCGTTGCATTCTTTAGAGCGGTATCTGGAGAGGAATTCTTAACCAGTAACGAGTACAACAGCAGGATTACTCACCCTGTCTTCCGTATGTTGTGCAAGATCGTCGCTGGGACATATTATGGGCTGACCACAGATACCAAGCTCTCCATGACACACCTGAGGTTTGCTTACAGCGCTGTGCCTACTGCAAACTACACTCCTGACTGGCTTAGGCTCTTCTTCGATGGGCTCGATAGGGTCAGAAGGGATCGCAGTGCCACTGGACCAGAAATGGTCCAAGGCGGACTTATTACTTGGGTAGCCATTGCTGCGGGCGTTGAGCAAGGTGGTTTGCAAGAGCTGGAGGAGCAGGTCATAGCAAGGACCTACACAGAGGAGTATCTGCGGAGGTGTTTGATGCTTGACACTGCGCCGGATGGGGGAACCATTTGGTGTACAGGCAAGAAGAAAGAGCATCAGTTCAGGCTCCCTAAGCCCCTTCCTTGGTCTGAGACTTGGACTGATTGGTATATTGAGGCTGATTATTTTCCGACATCAGTTCTGGGTAGACGGCGTCGCCTAGAAGTGGGTAGCAGTAGTGGCACAGCTGGAGCTGCTATAGTTGAGGAAGCGCCTGTGGCTCCTCAGGCTTTTGTTCCGACAGATACCCAGGGTTTCGCACAGAGCCCACAGCAGGAGGTGCCTGCTTATCATACCCCTTCTCACGGTTGGGATTCTTACCCGACATATCAGGGCCAGCAGGATTCACAGCAGTGGGCCCCTTGGCCCCCACAAGCTTTTCAGGATGCTCATCAGCAGCCTCACCAGTGGGGCTACCTGGTTGACCAGATTGGCCTTCTGCGCCAAGACGTAGGGAGTTTGACGACGGTGCAGAACCAGATTCTCCACCAGCAGGCCGACATCCTAGACACCCTTGGCGAGTTCAGAGGTATGAGGGAAGAGCTTCGCCGCATGCGAGAGGATTACTCTCGCCACTATCCACCCCCTCAGTGAGTCCTTCTGTTTCCTTTCTCCCTACTTATTTTTGTCTTCTTTCACATTGAGGATAATGCTTCATTCAAGTATGGGGGAGGGAAAGGATTTACATATCTTGTACATATTTCAGTTACGCATTCTTTTTGTACAGATTCTGCACTCGTTATTCAAAAAAAAAAAAAAAAAAAGAGCAATCAAAATCCTGGGATGAGTTGAAAACCTGAAAGGGCGACTCAGGCAAAAAGCAGGTAGTCTGGCGAGCTTTAGGCTTTGGCAATATGAGACTTGAGGGAAGTGAGAATGTTTATGTGAGTACCATCTTTGAAAAAAAAATGAGTGGCTTGGTGAAAACCCAAAAGGGCGCCTTGGCAAGATGAGAGTTTACTTTGAGTGTTTAGGATTGATCTCTTGGCGAAGGCGACATAAGAAGTGGAGTGATAAGGAGGTTTTCAGGTAGGCCACTGGGAGCTATAAGGTGTAGATGGTTGAGATATAATTGTAAGACTCATTTCCTATTTTGATTGTCTTTTGTGCTGATTGTTGAGATGGTGGAAACTACTAGTACTTAGTGTTCATTTTCCTTGTACTGTCTGTGAACCTTTGAGATTTATGGTGAGAGTAGGCTTAGCTTCTATGCTTACTCGGGACGAGTAAAGGTTTAAGTATGGGGGAATTTGATATGCGATATATTCTATAGCGCATTTAGTAGTTTTTGTCATCATTTACATGTCATTGTGAGAGATATTTGTATGAACCTGGTGATTCGGAACCTGTTGAAGAAGTTGAAGAAATCATAGGATCATGCAAGTTATAGAAGAGTTGAAGTGAAGAAATTCGGAAGCAGCTGGAATCTGGTGAGCTGGCGCGGCCGCGCTGCTACTGACGCGCCCGCGCTGCTAGAGGAAGTGCCTGCGTCGTTGCATCAGATAGAAGTAGCAAGACGATCCACTGGCGCGCCCGCGCTGCTACTGACGTGCCCGCGTCAGTCCCTGGAGACGGATTCTTATCCGATTGTTCCCCTATCTTATTAGTTTTTAATATTATATTTTTACGGGATTCTAAACCCTTTAGTTTATATTATTGCCGAGAAGGCAGCAGTAGGCATTAGGTTATTTTCTAGAAACGTTTTTCCCTTTTCTTCATCTCACAAACCCTATGGAGAACTAACTCTCCTTTGTTACACTTGGTTCTTTGAAGCCTTCGATTGATTTGGTTGTGAGTATTCTACTCTTGTTCGTCCTTTGTTAATTGTTTCGATCTCCTGAGCTTATTGCTTGATTGCTTATTATTGGTTAATCTGGATTGATCACCTAGGTTTATCGATACTAGTCATATTGCTAGGGTTTCCAATTCCAGGTTTGGGGTTGTAGATTCATTGTAGCAAACACAATCATCATACGCAGGTTGCTTGTGGTAGATTGTGAAGGAGATTCGATTACAGGCTATTTTAACGGGTTGTTAGAATCGCTTGTATCTCATTATAATTCATGTTTGAATGCTATCGCTTTATTATTCGGTGAAGGTTTTCCCTTGTAATTTGGTGATAAGTGCTTTTAGGACTGGTAGGACCAAAAGCTATTACACGATCTAAATTGAGAACAATTACTGGACATTAGAACTTGAGACTCATAGAATGCGATGATGAACCATCTCAATTGTTGTGCGGATAATTACCTAGTGTGATACTTTTCCATCATATATTCGCAACCTCTTATTGCAACTTGTTCGGTCACTATCGCTTACACACAAAACTCCCCCTTGAATTGGTTACTTTTGGGTAATAATACTTGCTCTTACAATTGATTCTGTTTCCCTGTGGGTTCGACCCTAACTTACCTACTATACTTGTTATAGTTTGCATCTTAGGAATTTACTTTGATTTGGCATAACGACTTTAGGCCTGTCAAGTCTCATCTCATGTTCGTCGACATAAGGATAAAAAACTTTAGAATTGGCAAAGGTTGTTATGAAGGGACATATGGATCAAAAACTCTAGAATTGTTAGAGGTTGTAATGAAAGGGTTGTCGCAACTCATTAGTAATTTTTCATCATAGTGGTGCTCCATATATGGAGAACATACTCCTATATTCACAATGTGATGAGGAACCGACTCAATGCTAAAAAAGATGACAAATTGGTGTTCATTCATTCAAATGTCATGACTTTTATCACGCAACACGCCGACGTAGTAGGAATGCCCATATAGGAAGTGGGATATTGATCCGGAAAGTACATATTTTGATGATTTGAAAATTCAGTTGGAATATTTGAGATGTGATAAAGAGACACTTTAGTAGTTTTATGAACTTATATCTTCTACAAAAAAATTTACTATTTTCATTTTTCCAATATAAATGCAAAAATATCGCATTGTATTCATCGTATTCGATTCGGTCTGGGTAGCAAATCTCAAATCTATTGCAATGTCCCATTTCAAATAAAATCTTGTATCGTGTAACACTGGTCACAACATCCCTAGCTTTCGATTTCCATATACTCAGTTTTTCCTCCTCTTATTTAGATTCCATATATTTCTTTCATTTTATTTACCACAAACTAGCCAGGATCAAAAAATTTCTCCTTCTCAGTATCCCCTCGTATTCTTTATGAGGGGAAAACTTGAAGTTGATAATCATGATCCTTCAGACAATGAGCAGATTGAGCAGGGCAAGCCTTTAAACGACTTTCAGATGACTAATTATCCTGATTCGGCGGATATGGAGGAAAGTCATCATGAGTCGATGGATACAGAGAAGGATCATCATGAGCCTTATGAGCAGATTGAGCCTTCAGGCGGGCTTTCTGACAACTTAAAACTGATCATAAGGTGTCGTCGACGAATGAGAATTCGACAGATATACAGGAGAGGATGGATGGGCCTTGGGAACATACAGATATACAAGTTTGAATATGGAGGAGAGGTTGGATCATCATGTGCCGCTAACAAATGAGGCAGAGGATGATTCATCGGACGGAGAGGACGAGCCTTTGGATGAGAATGAGGCGACTTTAATTTGGGATGAAGATGAGCCTTCAGACTAGGATGAGGCGGAGGTTAAGGCTGGAAATGATGAGCGAGACATGGCGATCTCGAGTGTGGGTACCCAGGAGGGCCTCGAACTGACATCAAGACGTCGTTCTATTCTTACCAAAATCACATTGCTGCTTTCATTTGCGATGGGCGAAAGATAATGATATCTTAAAAAATTAATTAATTAGTAAATATTTAAAAACACATTAATAATGTTCGACTAATACATTTTTGTTTTTGTTGTTTAGGTTAACATGTTGTTGGAGAGATTAGGCATCCCTAAGTGGGTGACATAATTCAATGACTTGATCGAGAAAAAGAAAGCGATACCTTGGCACACACCTGCCTATCGCAGCGGGTTGACTCATCTGGCCAACTTTCACTGGCCCGGAGTCGACCACGCAACGGTGTCAGCATTTGTTGAGCAGTGGAACCCACATAGGAACGCATTCTAGCTCTCGCCCCCGTTGTGCGAAATAACTTATCTTGATTCGTAGCATGGAACGCATTCTTTTAATTGACGGGGAAGCTTATGTGGTGCCGTTAGCCCTTTCCAAATCCGAATATATGGAGATGTTTAATTTGAAAATGGAAGACATTGATAACACCTTCAAGCAAAGTGTGCTCTATGATAAGGTAAATGGGTGGATTCTTGGTGAAGGGAATGTAGTGGAACAAAAAGCCGAGATATGTGCTATGACTTTGTTGGCTATATTGTTGATGGGGACCGTGTTCCCCACCAAGGCCAGCAATAAGATCAAGATATCTCTTATGGGTATGTTCTTGAATGTCGGGCAGGCGAAGGCATATGCTTGAGGAACAAGTGCGCTTGCTTTCCTCTATTAAGGGTTGGGAGAGGCCACTCAAATTGAGACCAAGCTAGTGGACGCATGCAATTGGCTATTGTATGCACACTTATTAACGAGATATTCAAAATCATTAACATTTTGTGTTTGTTCCATTTTAATTGCATTGATATGTTTTTTGGTCATAGCAATGGATTAGGCTATACTTCTTAAAGCTCGAATCCAGTCTTGATATAGATCCTCAAACTACGACCATTATTGAAGATCGCCTACTGAAGTTTCGAAAGAAGATTGATATGTGTAATGGAGGCTGATGTAAGTTCATTAACTCTAGTTTTAAAATTTTATTCTTTACAAATTTATGTTGGTATCGGTATAATATTTTTTACATCAAAAGAAGGTTTATTATTATTTTGTGCTCATCATTATGTTGAATTTTGTATTTCAAATTTAAATGGATGCCAAATGGGAACCTTGATTTCAATGAACAATATCGGATGTCCACATACAAGGGTCTTATCGGGTGGCAAGATGAGGCAGAGCCATACATGCCAGATCAAGTGGCTCGCCACTTTGGACGAGTCCAAGGGATTCCGGAGAATCTCATATTTTCTAAATACATGACACGTCCACGAGTCTTGGTGGGTATAAGTACATGGCTAAGTTTGACAAAAATACAAGACCATTACTGGGCAAAGCATGAATGTCATATGCACCCGATTTTCGATCATCCACAAGCCGACCCCGAATGGGCCGTGAAGGATGGATATCTAGAGTAGTACTACGCTTGAAGTCACAGTTTCATCGGTCCATTCACGATTCCTAGACCATTGGCGCTTGCCAACCGCAAGAGGAGTCAACATGAGGAGTTAGGTATAAAGTTATTTCGCTTTGATCGAGAGTGGAGATGTTCGCAAGACTGATATTAGTTGTTTGTGGGAAAAGTATTTTAAGGATTTGCATATATGAGTCATTATGATTTACTAGTTTTTTCAGGATGTGACTCTAAAAAACATGTTCATACAATGTTACCGATCAGGATTATATCGTTTTCCAAGTCAAAAGTATCTTTCTATGACGGGACGAGTATCTACAACTCTATGTAGGAGAGCCAATCTGAACAAATGTGCACCACTTTCGAATACGGAGCACATTGTTTTAAATGTACACCAATTTCGAATTCAAAGTCAAGATCGAGCTATGTGCAAATACTCGAGTGGCTTCACATTCGAATCCCAAATGTACACCATGTGATGTGATTTTAAATGTACACCTCTAGTATGATGAATATGATGTAAAAATAATGTACTCCGTATTCGAAAGTGGAGTACATTTGTTGGCTCTCCTAAATAGAGTTGCAGATATTCGTCCCTCATAGCAAGATACTTTCGACTTGGAAAACAATATAATCTTTATTTGTATCTTAGATTGTATGAGCATGCTTTTTAGACTCGTATCCTGAAAGTACTAGTACATCAAAATGAGTCATAAATGCAAATCCTTAAAATACTTTTATCACAAACAAGTAATATCAGCCATGAAAACATTTTTACTCTCGATTAAGCAAAGCAACTCCATACATAACTCCTCGTGTTGACTCTTCTCAGAGTTGACAAACACCAATGGTATGGGAATCGTGGATATATCGATGTAACTAAGACTTCGAGCAGAGTACCACTCCAGATATCCATCCTCCACGACCCATTTTAGGTCTGTCCATGGACGATCCAAAATCGAGATCATATTACATTCACGCTTTGCCCACCGGTCTTGTTTTTTTTTTTTTGTCAAACTTAACCCTATACCTATTCCCCACCATGACTTGTGGATGTGTCAGGGACTCGTCCAAACTGTTGAGCCACTTGATCTGTCATGTATTACTTTGCCTCATCCTGCCACCAGATAAGACCCTTGTATGTGGACATCTGAAACCATTCCTTGAAATCAAGGTTCCCATTTGGAATCCATTCAACATAAAATACAAAATTCAATACAACAATAAACACAAAATAATAATAAACGATCTTTTGATACAAAAATCAAAATACAAACACCAACAGAAATTTGAATGGAATAAAATTAAAATCTAGAGTCAAGGAACTTACATCAGCCTCCGTAAACATATCCATCTTCTTTCGAAACTTGAGTACATAGCCATCAATAATGGCCGGAATTTGAGGATCTATCTCAAGATATTTGAGCTTTAGGAAATAGAGCCCAATTCATTGCTATGAAAAACATACAATAAAATTAAAACGGAATAAACAAAAAATGCTAATGCTTTTGAATATCTCGTCAAAAAGTGTACCTGTAGTGGCAATTGTATCCATCCACTACCTTGGTTGGCCTCTCCTAGCCCCGATAGAGGAAAACAATCGCACCTGTCCCCCAAGCATAGACATTTGCCATACACGACATTCAAGAACATACCCATAAGGGATATCTTGATTTTATTGTTGGCCTTGGTGGGGAGCACGGTCTCCATCAATAATATAGCCAGTAAAGTCGTAGCATATAACTTTGCTTTATGTTCTACCACTTCCCTCCACCAAGAATCCACCTCTTTACCTTATCATAAAGGACGCTTTGCTTGATTGTGGTGTCATCAATGTCTTCTATTTCCAAATTAAACATCTCCATATATTCGGCCTTGGAACGGGCTAACGGTGCCACACAAGCTTCTCTGTGGATTGGAAGTCCCAAAATATAGGCAATGCCATGCAAAGTGATAGTCATTAACACAACCAGGGCTGTTATCGAGCATGGAAAAGCTTGAGTTCGGCTCGTTCGAATAGGTCAAACAAGCCGAGCTTGAACAGTGGTATAGGCTCGAACCGAGCCCGAGCCGAGCTCGGAAGCTCGATGTCTAAATTTACATAATTTCCCCTAGGGTTATGATTCTTATGAAGCGCTTCACTTCAGAGTCTAGTCTTTAGCCGCTTCACCCGCTTCTCTGTCTTCTCTTCCTAGATCCCTCAATGACACTCGCTCTTTGCCTCCTCCACTCCAGGCTTCGCCCGCTTCTCCCTCAGTCGCTCATTGTCTCCTTCACTTCAGGCTTCTCCCCCTTCACCAGCTTCTCCCTTAGTCGCTATTTGTTCATGCGCCGGCGAACGAGTAGCTACAGCAGCAACGATTCTCCCTCAATCGGAGCACCACTAGGTTTATTCCTCCTCTATTCCTCTGCGCCGGCGAACTCAGTACTCATTACTCCCTCCTCGGCTCCTCGTGGCTAGTCATTCATCGCTCAGTCGATGTGTTCAGCTTTCCTCAACAACACAGCGTCAGGTTTGTTCAGTTTATAGAACTTTAAACTGATAGAAATTTAGTGCATCAGTTTGATTTAGTGCATCACCCTTGTATGACTTGCTTGCTTAATTTATAGAACTTGAAATTGAAGAGTTTTGGTTGCTTAGAAATGTATATAGTTTGAAATTGAAGTTTTTTTGGTTGATTAGAACTTCTAATTGGTCTAGTACTATAATTGATATGGTACTGAAATTGAAGATTTTTTGTTATAGAACTTGTAATTGGTATGGTACTGAAATTGAAGATTTTTTGTTCAAGGGTTTTGTCCTTGGTTTATCGCTGCTTCTGTCATTTTGCATTTGGGATTTCAGTTAGGAATCGAGCTCGAACGAGCCCAGATGACGAGCTCGAACAAGCTCAGGCTCGTTCGTTCGCCCAGGAGATTCCTACGTCATTGAAGCATAGAGCAAGCATACCTAAAAACAATTTGTGCGACCGGGGTCAAACCGAGGCACCCCCCAACGCACTCTGTCTCGCAAGCAAGCATACACATACGTTATTCCTATAATAAAGATGCTCTAATGCAGTACGGAAATTAAACACGCAAGACATGCTTTATTAGGATATAATATAAGTGCAGAAAGAATGTCAAGTGGCATATTCCTCTCTTACTCCGCCCCCTTTTTCATGAGCGGACCTAAATTGTCTCATCATATGTGTGCACATCATCATCATCATCATCATCATCATCATCATCATCATCATCATCATCATCATCATCATCATCATCATCATCATCATCATCATCATCATCATCATCATATCATATCATATCATATCATATCATATCATATCATATCATATCATATCATATCATATCATATCATATCATATCATATCATATCATATCATATCATATCATCATGGTCATTGATGAAGTATTTTTAAGTCGCCTAAATCCTATCAAATAAATCCAACTAACCTAACAAATGTAGTTTGGCAAGTATGGGTCGATCCCACAAGAGTCAACTATTTGTATGCAAGTCAGAGTGTGCTAATAAGAACTAAAGACACAAATAAGGGGGAATGTGATGGTTTAAACTAACTAAGAATGCAAAAGTAAGCAAAACAATAAAATAAAACAGATTGAATGAATGAATATGAGAGAAATAGCTTAGGTCAATCAATCTCAGCAATCAGGTTTTGTTCATTGATCATTGAAATCTAAGAGATAACTCTCTTTAATACTTTGTTGTAGAAAGACTAAGTCTTTTGAATCCAATTCCTTATCAAATCTAGTTAACATGACAACTAGACCCTGAAAACCCTAATTATCAAACAATCCTGAAATTGTCAAGATTCAATTCAATAATTGATGAAGGCTAAAGGAAATCAACAAAGACAATCGACACGCACAACCAGTTATTACATCGATTGCAAATCATTTCTCTATACAAATCCCTAAATCAACCAGTTTTAGAGATTTATACTTTGCTACCCAAGAACATAGATAACTCAACTATTAATTACCTATATCTAGCTATAGATTATCATGAAAAAGCATTAGTTGATCATGCCAATGTAAATTCATGAAAACCTTAAAAATTCATCGCAGAGAATCAACAATATTAAAAGAGGAATATAAATAATTAGAGATCTCACAATGAAATCGCAAACCTGAAGCTTCGATTAATCTCCATAGGCAAAGGAGTTTAGTTACTCATGCTTGAAGAGAAAACTAAAAACTAATTTCAACGTTTGATGAACGTCTGATGGTGAATGATCAAAACCAAAAACCTATCAAACCCTAATAATCTCCTCCTAATTATGGATTCTGTTGCGAGGATTGATGACCCACAGTGTGAGTTGCTTCTGCTTCGGGCTTGTACGGGTATTTCTAAACTTTACTTTGCTTTGCGTACTTGTTCCCCGCGTGTCTTTGGGCCAGCCCAGCTTTCATTTGATGTGGCACTCCGCTCTAGCTTGGAACGTATTGTCACTGCGTCTGGACTTGGGTTTGGAGATTGGCAGTGGTGGCTTGCCACCTTCCCCTTTCATTTTGGCGGGCTCGGAGTGTATGCTGCTGGGGATGTTCTACATTATGCTTTTTTGGCGCCCCGTTTGCAGTCGGCAGAGTTGCAGGCTAAGCTCTTACGTCCTTCTGGTATCATGGTTGCTGGCCCTACTTTTGATGATACTTTGCGTGCTTTTAATGAGACCATGGGTTCTGATCTTCTACGCGACCCTAGTGAAATCGTTGCTCCTAAACTTATGAAGAAATTGGCAGATATATATTTCGCAAAGGTTGCTGCTGAATCGGATTCTGCTTTCTCCTTGACTTCGCGACAGGCGGCATTATGGAAGTCTCAGCAGGGTGCTCACTCCTCTGATTGGTTGCGTGCAGTTCCTATTTCTGGGATGGGGCAGACTATGAATGGAAGGACCTATCGCAGTGTGCTTAGTTATCGACTGGGTGTTCCATTGTTCACGGTGTCTAGGCCTTGTCCCGCTTGCTCTCGGACTTTTGATGGTGATGTATATGGTGATCATGTTGTGTCCTGCGCTGGTATTGTGGGCATTAAACATCTCCACAACCTCGTTCGCGACACCTTATTGGATATCTGCTACAGGTCCGGGATTTCTGTCGGTAAGGAGGTTGATATCGGTTTGGTTGATGGGCATGATAAGCCCCTTCGGCCGGCGGATTTGCTCCTTTATTCTTGGGACAGGGGGCGTGACGTGTGTGTCGATCTGACAGGGTCCTCCCCCTTGACTCAGTCTGGGATGTCTGAATTTGTGCCTAGTCGTGTTGTGGTTGATGCTGTTGAGCGTAAGTGTGTCAAGCATTGAGATTTGTGCACGACGGCTGGTTATGGTTTCTTACCCTTCTCCTTCTCTTCGTTGGGGGAGCTGGATACGGATGCTGTTGCTTTGCTGAAGCGGATTCAGAAATTCTCGGTATCTCAGGATGCCGGAGCCCGTACTGCAGCCTATATTTTTACTAGACTAAGTTTTGCTATTGCTAAGGGGGTGGGAGCCCAGATAGTATCTCGGCTACCCACTAATTTCTTGTAGTATGTAATTATTTTATTTTAAATAATAATAATAATAATAATAATAATAATAATAATAATAATAATAATAATAATAATAATAATAATAATAATAATAATAATAATAATAATAATAATAATAATAATAATAATAATAATAATAATAATAATAGGTCAATGAAATAACAAATCCAAATAACCGCAAAAGGCCCAAAATGCCACAAGGAAAATAGGTCCACGTCTAAACCAACAACAACTTGGTCTCGGCTCACAAAACTCGGGTGAGTTCTTGCTGTCCTAGGGCGAGTTCTTTTTCTGCAGCCATGTTGAAGTCCCGTTTTTGCTGTTTTCGAGGCCGAATTTGGAAAAGTTGTAAACACAAAATTTGTAGGTCTTCGAATCTTCTTTCTAACAAGTATAAGTGTGCCCCGATCCGATAACTACAGCCTTCATACGACTCGTTTTAGTGCAACGCCGCCAGCTTGGACAACTCCAATCCTTGCATGTTTAGCTCCTCTCCTCGACTCTCGTGCTCTTCAGTTTTTATCCAATCTTTGAGCATTGACTCAAGCTCAGCTCCCCCTCTTTACAATCACCTGAAATCATGCATAAACATCGTAGATTCCGACTCTATTTAAAGCATTATGAAAACATGAAAACTACTCTAACTCATGCATTTCACCATGTATAAACCCATCTAAATGCTTATATTAATACTACCTAAATCTGTATGATCAGTCATCATAAATCAAGCTCATGCCCGATGGTGCTGGGCTATCATCTCATCTCATGTAATGACACAACGACTCAGGACAAACCCGATGGTGCTGGGCTATCCTATAACCCTAGCAAAGACTCTAGGACTCACAGATAACGGTCGTTCTATTCTCAAACGCATAGAGTATCCGAATGCTCACACACGAGTGCAACCCTAGCATGATACTACATGACATGCTTTTACAATGCTTATACAACACCTAGTATGTCATATGATCACAAGCAGGAGATTTTCTCTTTCGAATCTGAGTTAGCTCATAAAGGAACTTACCTGGAAATGCTGAACAGCAAAAAGATAACGCAAGCGGAATCCAACAATCAAAAATCACCTATAATTACATAGATTTGATAAGCTACTATACTACCACTCATACACACAGAAATCGAGTTTCCAAAATGTTTCTAAAATCAAGCGAGATTAAAGCCATTTCAAAGTCGTTTCAATATGATAAACATCAAACAAAGCCATTTGATCATCTCAATTCCATCAATACTCATCTCCAAAACTCGCTTTATGAAACAAACATCGATCATCAACCCAAGACAAGGAATCCCGACATTTGAAATGATATCCTTCAATACGTTTTCCAAGCATAAACCCGATAGTTCGAATTCCGTTAAAAATATTTAATATTAAAATAATATCTCAAAATCCCGTCTCAAAATTCATTCTTCATTTAAAACATATTCAAAAAGATCGGACAAAAAACCAACAAGGAAATTCAAAGAATCGTGGAACAACTCGGCCAAGTCAATGGGAAGCTTTCGCGGTCGTGAGAGGGCTGGTTGCGGCCGCGAGATCTTCCAAGATCTCACCACGAGGAAGCATCCCTCGCTGGCCGCGAGAGGAGGATTTCGCCGCGGTGAAACCTGCGGTCACGGCCATGAGAGGCTTCTTCAACCTCTGGCTTTGGTTCATCCTCGTCGCTGTAAAGGCCCGAATTTTTAAATCCTAATTCTCGGAAAAAGAAATTAAATATGAATTTAAATCGGGTTAACAAAAATCTCTTAAAATGAATTCCGGCATATAATTATTTTAACTGGGCTTTCATTCAGATTTATTTTCGCTTTCGCTTGCTAAAATTTGAAAGTATAATATAATTTTATTATTTGATTCAGTTCGAGAATTCGATTTCAATTTGAAGTTTTAAGCTTTATATCTTTTGAGTCGGGTTAAAGTCGAGTGAGCGGGTTTCATGATTTATTTTATTATATTCTATTTCTTTTTTCGGGTATTTTCCTTGGGATCATATTCCTTATGTCTCGGTCTTTTATCCCTATTTCAAATTTTAAAGTTATTATAATTGTGGTATGATTTGGATAAGAATAATTTTGATGTTTGGGCTATTAGAGAAAATTTGACCGCATAAATTTCTTTCTTCTCTCTCCCCTCTCTCTCTCTCTGTGTTGTTCTCAGAATTTCAATTGGGGAGGAGATTCCCCTACATTGCAATTCCCAGCTAATTCTTGTCTTCACTCCCAATTTCCCCTTTTGTATAAACACTCTCTCTCTGCCTTCACTCTCACACACACCAATTTCCACCAAAACCGACTTTCTCCTGCCTTCTTTACCTCCTGGCATCACACAGAAGAAACCTAAACTCCCTCCTCTCCTCTGCCGTTTTATCATTTACACAAATGGTTACAGAAAACCCCATCGGAACCCTGTTTTCGCAGCTGGAATCGCCTGCGAATGTCAGTCGAGCAACTGACCATCAGCCCAACCTCCTTCCTCCTTCTGTCCGAGCAGCAGCAGCCGTCCCCTGACGACCGAGCACGAGTCGGAGCCACCCAGAAACATCCCAGCGCCGCCGCCGACCACCAGTACCGCCACCAACACCTCCGAAGCGCCCTCGTCTTCCCTCATCTGTTTGATGAATGAGTTGTGCGCTCTTGCCTCCTCCAGCAGCAACGTCGCCCTCCCATTTCCTTCCGTGAGCAGCCAGCAACCGAGCAACTGCCCAGAGCCGCCAGGAGTCGTCGCAGGCGCCTCTCCTTCCCTATTTTCCGTCCAGAAATCCGGTAACCTCCCCTTTCACCTCCTTCCGCTCTAATAGGCCGTAAAGGTCCACCTTTACTCACTCCCCCCTCATCCCAGGCCAAGAGCTACCCGTTCCGACCACCGTCGGAGCTATACGGAGCCAAATCGAGCCGAATCGGTCCTTGCTCCGGCGAACGTTTCGACCTCGGTGAGAATCCCTTCTCTCTCTTCTTTCTTGTCCGATTCCGTGCCTGTGGTGCCGGTTTGAATGGCCGGAGCAACCAGCCACCGCCGACCGCCCTTGCCCTCTCTCTTCCTTCTTCCAGATTTTCAATCGGCACTTTGCGGGAGATGAACAATAACTCTGGTTCGGTTCTTGTTTTCTTATTCTGGGTGGTCCGGTTCAGTTGATTAATTTAATAAACCGGTTCATTTAACAAAAATCAGATTGGGGTCTTGTTCTTACTGGAATTTTAACATGAGGCATTGGGCCTAATTTTATGTTGGGCCAGATCCGGTCGTGGGCCCATTTCTGAAGTTGGGTCTTTTATTGTTGTTAGTATGGTTTTATATTAAATGTTGTTAAGTTATTTATATGTCAAGGGTTAGACACTATAGTTGATAGTTATTATTATTATTCTTACTATGATGATTCTGAGATTTTATATTTTAAATGATTTTAAGGATGATATTATTTGGAAATGTATTTTGTTTTGTTTTAACTATGTAAGCTTGGGAAATTTGAAATGAATTATTGGATTCGGTTTATTAATATGAATTGAAAAGAAGATTTAACTATGGTATTGCATTTTGGTTAAGTATTACTTGGAAACTTATTTAAAAGGGGTTTTTAAGTTTCTCGGAATTACCTCCTAAAGGATTGTGTTTGGAAAATCAAATGCCGGAATGATTTCTATAATATCATTTTGAGAGATTGGTTTTGAGGTTTAAATGTTTAATGTCGGGATTCTTTGCCTTGGTTTGATGATGTTGGTTTTGAGAAGGAATTTTGGGAAATATGAGTTGTACGATTTTATCAATGGGTTCGATTGGAGGTAAAAGATTTTGGTTGATGTTGATCATATCGGAAAGGTTTTGGAAAATGGTTTTACTATCGGTCGGTTCGAGTATATTGAGAAATTGGGTTTCGTATGTATGAATGTTGGTCCGGTAGCTTATGGAAATGGCTTGATGATAGGTGTGTATTGCTTTTGGATTGCTTGGACTTGCATTTGGGCCCTTGCTTGAATTATCCTGCTGTTCTGCATCTTCAGGTAAGTTCCCTAGGGGGCTTACTCAGGTTGGACATTCATGCCTGTTGTTGCATTTTATGTTAGGTGTTGCATATGCATAAAAGCATGCCATGTAGTATCCTGTTTAGGTTGCACTAATTGAATGAGCATCTGTTTACTTTATGCGTTTGAAACAGAACGGCCATTATCTGTGATAGTCCTAGAGTCTTTGCTTGGGTCATAGGGTAGCCCAGCCTCATCGGGTACCCTGAGTCAATCGAGTCATGACTTCCTTATATTATGAGATGCCTGCGGGCTTTATTGTGGAGCGGGTTAGGCATGCGTGCCGCCCGATTATGATGGAATGCATTCACGAGCTGGCCAGTCTCCACCCTATCGGAAGGAGGTGGAGGTAGGAGAGGGATATGCCACTTGGCATTGTCTTGGGCCCTTTACAGTATTTTTACACATTATTATAACTAGGAGCATGCTAGTGTGTTTGACTTTCGTACTGCATTAGAGCATCTTTATTAGGTATAGCACATACTATGTGGCCTCAGCGAGGACTGCCGGTCCCGCATGAGTGGCTCGATCTGACTCCTTTCCCTGTTCTTTTTTTTAAGGTATCTTCTGCAGATTTTGAGTGCTCGATGTCTATACGACGGGGTTTCCTTTTGGCGAATTGAAGAACCTGACTAATTCTCTAACTTGGTATAAATGGTAATCATTCGCTTACGTTTTGGTTTTGACTTGGCTCTGCCGTGACACTTGTATCTTTACTTTGCTTCCGCTTTACTTCCGTTTGAAATAGATTCCGCGACATAGTCTTAGGACAGGTTAAGGGTACCCAACGGCCCTTCGAGCTTTTTAGGGTTGAAATCCCTCTTTCTACTAATATTAAAATGAGTTTGAAACCTCAACCCGTACCTGGATTGCAAGATCCGAACAAGGGTTTTCATCCCTTGAAACGTAACCCGGAAATCATAATTCTGGGCCGTTGCAGTCGCAGCAAACATGGTTTTGTCACGGCGAGATTTGAAACAAACCTTGCTCGTTTTTCCTCATTTCAAATCTGTTTAGTTCATACTTGTTTAAAATCACTCATCGCTTAAAAAATGACTCAATGAACACAGAAGACCCCAAACAAGGACTAGAGGGGAGAGCGGAAGAGGGATTACCTAGCCTCATTAAGGCTCTTCGAAAATCTTGAGAGAAGAGACTTGGGCTTTGATTCGACAAGCTTTTGCCACGAGAAGTCCTAGGAGAGATAGATCTAGCTTAAAATAAGACCTTTACAAAGGTGTAGATCCAAAAACGAGAGGATTTGAAGAGGGACAACTTACCTTGCCCAAAAACAATGAGAGAGGAAAGAATGGGCCCATATCCACATCAAAAAGGGTTATATCTAACTCTTCTTGATCTCATAAGGTAGAGGAAAGAGTGAGGAACAAGCGAAAACAAACAGGGAAGCGAACGTAGTTAAAACGAGGGAGAACGAAGAATTTTACCGAGCCGACACCGGATCCGGGTGTTGAACTCGCGACGACGAAAACAATATTCGCAACGGCGAACATAAGTTTCTTCTTCTGGGTTCATAGTAGCGGTGGCGAAAGAACTATTCGCGGTGGCAAAATACCCCAAAAACTTCCGTTTTTGATGGAAACGACCTTTTAAATATGATTTCTGGGTTATTTTTGTGAGAGGAGATCTTCCTGAGGGAGTTTAGAGACTATCTAGGTTCTGGAAAACAAGAAATGAGAGATGAAAGAAGAGAGATTTGGATCAAAGGAGAGAAAGGTGAGGATTCTGGGTTTTTGGATTTTTTATCTCCAAATGGGAGGCTAGGGTTTTAATTTTCATCTTGAGGCTAGGATTTTCTTCTTTGGAGGCTTGGATTTTTGGATGAGAGAATCCTCTTAAAGTTTGGTGCCCTTTATATAGATGAAAGAGGAAGGCTCATTTAGGGTTGTAATAAGCTAGAGGACGAAATACTTAAGGGAGAGAGAGACGTGAGAACAAGAGAGAGAGAGAGAGTGAGTGATTCTGCTCTCCCGAATTTGAATCTTGACGTCCCAAAATTCGACAAATTCGAAAACCTGATCTGAAATTCAAATTCATTTAAACGACTCTCGAAATCCTCAAATCGAAATCCGATAAATAAGGTTTAGAATCCGCTAAATTAAAATTTAAAAGCGTGTCGGGATATTTTCCAAGGACTTTCCGAAATTAGAAATTGCTCAAGGACGGGTTTTTCTGAAAGTTTTCCTCTTTTAGAAATTCGAAAATCCGGTCTCCACATTGTCGTACTCAATCTGCTCATCGTTTGAAGAATCGTGATGATTAACTTGAAGTTGCCCCCTTATAAAGAATATTAGGGGATACTGAGAAGGAGAAACTTTGTGGTCCTAGCTAATCTATGATAAATAAAATGAAAGAAAGAGAACCTAAAGAAGAGGAGTAGAAATTGAGTATATGCAAATCGAAAGCTAGAGATGTTGTGACCAATGTTACATGATACGAGATTCGATTCGAAACGAGACACAGATACAAATGTGGGATTTACTACCCCGATTGAATCGAATACGATGAATACAGTGGGATATATTTGCGTCTATATTTTATAAATGAAAATAGTAAAAAATACAAAAGATGTAAGTTCATAAAACTACTAAAGTGTTTGTTTATCACATCTCAAATCTACCAACTGAATTATCGAATCATCAAAATATGTGCTTTTCGGATCAATATCCCACTTTCTATATGGACATTCCTGGTACGTCAACGTGTTGCGTGATAAAAGTATGACATTTGAATGAATAAACACCATGTTGTCAAATCTCTTAGCATTGAGTTGGTTTATATTCTCATTGTGAATAAAGGAGTATGTGATCCATACCCTCAACTCATGAACTACTAACCCCTTCATTGCAACCTATGTCAATTCCGGAGTTTCTCATCCATATGTCGACCACCATGACATGAGACTCATTGTTGTCACATCAATCTTCGCGATCAAGATTCCAAAAATCCCTTCTTTTTTTTGAGCCTAGCCAACTGTCTCCTCAACTCCATCTTTTCTCTTTCATCTTCACCAATCTTGTCGAAGACTTTCAAAACTCCTGCAACTATCTCTTTATCCTAATTCTGAGCATGCCTTGAGACCACATAATGTGGAGCAACGTTCAAATAATTCATATCATAATATAAAGGATTAATATCAATCTTAAACAATTCATGGGAATGTTCAGCTTCTCTCATCTGGTTACTAGAATTTCTTCCATTTTAGTATAATCATCTACATGCTTGTGACTCGTCATTACATCTCTTATCTACACTATCCTACAATCCATCTTTTCAAAGATCTCTCCCATTTTCTCCCCTTCACCATCAACTAACTTGATCATCAACTATATGAGTTTCGTTATAACTAAAATGTTATCAACATCTTCCAAAAAATTTCATCAATAATAGTTGTTGCCATCTTCCTCTCCATTACTCTAGTTGGTTTATCCCCATTACCCACTCAGTCTGTCCACACTCTTAAGAATCGTAATGGTGGATAATGCTTCTATACAAAGTGAAACTGTTTCGTTAGTTTCCTATCATATTCCGTTGAAGCGGTTGTCACTTTGTTGAGAAGCATTAGCCACCGTTAAAGCATGGAAAGATTGGGTGGATAATTGGAATTAGAAAACTAGAGTCATGGGGAGGGAGGTGGCATCAACTATTATTTGATGAAGACTTTTGGATAGATGTTGATAACATTTTAGTTCTAACCAAACTGATATTTTGTTGAAGCGGTTGTCACTTTGTAGAGAAGCATTTGCCACCGTTACGATTCTTGGTGCATGAAAAGACTAGTGGATAATGGGGATGAGCAAAATAGAGTCATAGGGAGGGAGGTGGCAGCAACTATTATTTGATAAAGACTTTTGCAAAGATGTTGATAACATTTTAGTTATAACCAAGCACATATACTTGATGATCAAGTTTGCTGATGGTGAAGGGGATAAAATGGGAGAGATCAATGAAACGAAGGTTGTATGATAGAGGAGATAGAGATGTGATGATGAGTAACAAAAATGCAAATGATTATTCTAGAATGGAAGAAATTCTAGCAACGAGGTGGGAGAAGAAGACCATTTCCATGCATTAATTAAGAGATATGATATTAACCTTTATATTATGATATGAATTATTTGAATGTTGTTCCACCTGATGTGGTCTCAAGACATGCTCTGAATCAGGATAAAGAGGTAGTTGTAGGAGTTCTGAAATACTTCGACAAGATTTGCGAAGATGAAAGAAAAAAGACAAAGGTGATGAGACAACTGGTCAGGTTAAAAACAAAGATGAAATTTTTTGAACATCGGTCGTGAAGATTGATGTGACTATAATGATTCTAATCTAATGGTAATCAACATAAGGATCAAAAACTTTAGAATTGAATGAGGTTGTAATGAAGGGACATAAGGATAAAAAAAATCTAGAATAAGCAGCGGTTATAATTGTCACTACCCATTAGTAGTTTTCAACACAGAGGGTATTGGGCACATATTCTTATATTCACAATGTGAGGAGGAACCGACTCAATGCTAAGAGAGTTGACAAGCTAGTGTTCATTCGTTCAAATGTCCAGGCTTTTAAACACAACACGCCGACGTACCAGGAATGCCCATATAGGAAGTGGGATATTGATTCGAAAAACACATATTTTGATGATTCAACAATTCGGTCGGAAGATTTGAGATGTTATAAAAAAAACATTTTAATTGTTTTATGAACTTATATCTTCTATAATTTTTTTACTATTTTCATTGATAAAATATAAATGCAAAAATATCGGACTGTATTCTTCGTCTCTGATTTGGTCGGGGTAGCAAATCCCATATTTGTATCCGTGTCCCATTTTGAATCGAATCTCCTATCGTATAACACTGGACACAACATCCCTAGCTTTCGGTTTGCATATACTCAACTTCTCCTCCTATTATTTAAATTCCATTTCTTTTATTTTATTTACCACAAATCAGCAAGGACCATAAAGTTTCTCCTTCTCAGTCTTCTCTCATATTCTTTATGAGGGGTCAACCTCAAGTTGATAATCACGAGCTTTCAGATGATGTGCGGATTGAGTAGGAAGGGCCTTCACACGACCTTCGAACGACTAATCCTCCTGATTCGGTGGATATGGAGAGTCATCATGAGTCGATGGATACGGACGAGGATCATCATGAGCATTATGAGCATATTGAGCCTTCAGAAGGGCTTTCAAATGACTTTAAACTGATCATAAGGTATCGTCAATGGATAAGCCTTCCGCGGATACAGAGGAGAGGTTGGATACAGAGAAGGTTGGGCATGTTGGTACAAGTTTGGATGTGGAGAAGAAGTTGGATAATCATATGCCTCTAAGGAATGCGGTAGAGGATGAGGCTTTGGATGGAGATGACGAGCCTTTGGACGAGGATGAGGCGACTTTAATTTGGGATGAGGATGAGCCTTCAGACGAGGATGAGACGGAGGTTAAGAATGGAAATGTTGAGCCGGACATGTCGATCTCGAGTGTGTGTACCCAGGAGGGCCTTGAAAAGACATTAAGACATCGTTCTATTCTTACCAAAGTCACATCGCTGCTTTCTTTTGGGATGAAAGAAAGGTAATAATCTCTTAAAAAGTTAATTAACTAGTAAATATTTAAACACATTAATAATGTTCGACTAATACATTTTTGTTTGTGTTATTTAGGTTAACATGTTATTGAAGGGATTAGGCAACCGTAAGTGGGTGACAGAATTCAATGACTTGATCAAGAAGAAGAACGTGATACCTTGGCACACACCTGCCCATCGTAGTGAGTGGCTCATCTGGCCGAGTTTCACTGACCTGGAGTCAACCATGCAACGGTGTCAGCATTTGTTGAGCAGTGGAACCCGTATAGGAACTTCTAATCGACGGGGAAGCTTGTGTGGTGCCGTTAGCCCTTTCCAAATCCGAATATATGGATATGTTTAATTTAAAAATGGAAGACATTGATAACACCACAATCAAGCAAAGTGTGCTCTATGATAAGGTAAAGGGCTGGATTCTTGGTGAAAGGAAAGTAGCGGAACAAAAAGCCGAGATATGTGCTACGACTTTGCTACCTATATTGCTGATGGGAACCGTGTTCCTCACAAATGCCAGCAATAAGATCAAGATATCCCTTATGAGTATGTTCTTGAATGTCGGGCAGGCGAAGGCCTATGCTTGGGGAATAGGTGTGCTTGCTTGCCAGGATCAGGGGTTGGGAGAGGCCACTCGAGCTGAGACCATGCTAGTGGACGGATGCAATTGGCTACTACAGGCACACTTATTGACGAGATATTCAAAAGCATTAGCATTTTGTGTTTATTTTATTTTAATTGTATTGGTATGTTTTTTTTCATAGCAATGCATTGGTCTTTACTTACCAAAGCTCATATCCAATCTTGATATAGATTCTCAAACTTTGACCATTATTGACGATCGCCTATTGAAGTTCCGAAAGAAGATTGATACGTTTACGGATGTTGATTTAAGTTCACTGACTCTAATTTTTAAAATTTTGTTCTTTACAAACTGCGACCATTGTTGACGATCGCCCACTGAAGTTTCAATGGAAGATTGATATGTCTATGGAGGTTGATGTAAGTTTCTTGACTCTAGTTTTTAAATTTTATCCCATACAAATTTATGTTAGTATTGGTATAATATTTTTTATATCAAAAGAAGATTTATTATTATTTTGTGTTTATTATTATGTTGAATTTTGTATTTCAGGCTGAATGGATGCACATGGGAACCTTGATTTCAAGGAACAGTATCGGATGTTCACATACAAGGGTCTTATCAGGTGGCATGATGAGGCAGAGCCATACATGCCAGATCAAATGGCTCGACAGTTTGGATGAGTCCAGGAGATCTCGGGAAATCTCATATTGCCTAAATACAAGACACATCCATGGGACTTGGCGGGAATAAATACGTGGTTAAGTTTGACAAAAAATACAATACCAGTAGGCAAAGCATGAATGTCATATGCACTCGATTTTGGATCGTCCACAAGCTGACCCCGAATGTGCCGTGGATGATGGATATCTAGAGTAGTACTATGTTCGAAGTCATAGTTACAACGGTCCATTCACGATTCACAGACCATTGGCGCTTGCCAACCATGAGAGGAGTCAACAAGAGGAGTTAGGTATGGAGTTGCTTCCGTTTAATCGAGGGTGGAGGTGTTCACATGACTGATATTACTTATTTGTGGAAAAAGTTTTTTTTAAGGATTTGCATATATGATTCATTATGATGTACTAGTATTTTCAGGAGGTGACTCTAGAAAGGATCATAAAATCTAAGCTTCCGATCAGAATTATATTGTTTTCCAAGTCAAAAGTATCTTGCTATGGTGGGTCGAGTAACAGAATTATATTGTTTTCCGATCAGAATATGATGTTGATTGGTGACTTAGATTGTATGAATATGCTTTTTAGAGTCGTATCCTCAAAATACTAGTGCATTAAAATGAGTAAAACATGCAAATCTTTAAAATAATTTTCCCAGAAACAAGTAATATCAGGCATGCAAACATCTCCACTTTCAATTAAGCAAAGCAACTTCATACCTAACTCCTCGTGTTAATTCATCTCGTGGTTGGCAAACACCGATCGATGTAACTATGATTTCAAGCATAGTACCACTCCAAATATCCATCCTCCGCGACCCATTTGGGGTCAGTCCGTTGACGATCTAAAATCGAGAGCATATGAAATTCACGCTTTGCTCACTAGTCTTGTTTTTTTTTTGTCAAACTTAACCCTTTACCTATTCCCCACCACCCGTTGACGTGTCAAGGATTAGGGCAATATGAAATTCTCCGAGATCCCCTGGACTCGTCCAAACTGTCGAGTCATTTGACCTGGCATGTATTACTCTGTCTCATCCTTCCACCCGATAAGATCCTTGTATGTGGACATCCGATAATGTTCCTTGAAATCAAGGTTCTCATTTTTCATCCATTCAACCTGAAATACAAAATTCAACATAATATTAAACAAAAAATAATAATAAACCATCTTTTGATATAAAAAAAAATATATCGACATCAGCAGAAATTTGTATGGAATAAAATTTAAAAACTAGAGTTAAAGAACTAACATCAACATCCGTTAAAATATCAATCTTCTTTCGAAATCGGAGCAAGCAATCATCGATAATGGCCGGAGTTTGAGGATCTATCTCAAGATATTTGAGCTTTGGGAAATAGAGTCCAATTCATTGCTACGAAAAAC
Source organism: Persicaria maculosa (assembly GCA_963922045.1). NCBI lineage: Eukaryota > Viridiplantae > Streptophyta > Magnoliopsida > Caryophyllales > Polygonaceae > Persicaria > Persicaria maculosa. Next base: position 44,232,399 of record OY998258.1, read on the forward strand.
ATATCAATAAAATTAAAACGAAATAAACACAAAATGCTAATGCTTTTGAATAACTCATCAAAAAAGTGTACCTACAATAGCCAATTGCATCCATCCACTACCTTGGATGGTCTTTCCTAGCCCCGATAGATGCAAGCAAGTGCACTTGTCCCCCAAGCATAGGCCTACAATTGCACGACATTTAAGAACATACCCATCAACAATATAGCCCGCAAAGTCGTAACACATAGCTCTGCTTTCTGTTCCGCCACTTTCCTCCACCAAGAATCCACCCCTTTACCTTATCATAGAGCACGCTTTGCTTGATTGTGGTGTTATCAATATCTTCTATTTCCAAATTAAACATCTCCATATATTCTTCATTGGAATGGGCTAACGGTGCGACAAAAGCTTCCTTGTCGATTGGAAGTCCCAAAATATAGGCAACGTCATACAAATTGATAGTAATTCCGCACAACAGGGAAGGGAGCTCGAATGCATTCTTATGCGGGTTCCACTGCTCAACAAACGCTAACACCATTACATGGTCGAATCTGGGCTAGTGAAAATCTGTCAGATGAGTCAACTCGTTGCGCTAGCTAGGCAGCTGTGTGTCAAGGTATCGCTTTCTTCTTCTTGATCAAGTCATTGAATTATGTCACCCACTTAAGACGGCCTAGACTCTTCAACAACTTGTCATCCTAAACAACACAAATACAAAATTTATTAGTCGTTTATTATCAATGAGTTTAAATGTTTACTAATTAATTATTTTTGTAAGAAATTATTACCTTTCACCCAAAACAAATGAAAGTCATGATGTGATTTTGTTAAGAATAGAATGACATCTTGATGTTCACTTCAAGGCCTTCCTGGGTACCCCACTTGAGATCGTCATATCCCGCTTAGCATTTCATGCCTTAACCTCCGCCTCATCCTCATCCCAAATTAAAGCTGCCTCATACTCGTCCAAAGACTAATCCTCTCCATCAAAAGTCTCATCCTCTGCCTCGTTATTCAGTGGCACCTGATGATCCAACCTCTTATTTGAATCCAAATCTGTACCGTCCAGCCTAACCTCCTCCGTATTTTCTGGAGGCTCATCCAACCTCTCTTTCGTATCCTTCCAAGCCTCATTTGTCAGCAACACCTGACGATTAGTCGTCTGAAGGTTGTCAACGTTTGAAGGCTCAATCTGCTCATCATCTCAACGCTCATGATTATCTTCCTCCGTATCCATCGACTCAATGATGACACTCCTACATATCCACCGAATAAGGAGAATTAGTCGTCTGAAGGTCGTGTGAAGGTTTACCCTGCTCAGCTGATCGTTTGAAGGCTTATGATGATGAACTTGAAGTTGTCCCCTCCTAAAGACAATGAGGGGATACTGAGAAGGAGAAAATTTGTGGTCTTGACTTATTTGTGGTAAATAAAATGAAAGACAGGGAATCTAAACAAGAGGAGTAGTGAGTATATATAAACAGAAAGTTAGGGATGTTGTGACCAATGTTACACGATATGAGATTCGATTCGAAACGAGACACGGATAAAGATGTGGGATTTACTACCCGAACCGAATCGAATACAATGAATATGGTGAGATATTTTTGAATTTATATTTTATAAATGAAAATAGTAAAATAAAATTATAGAAGATACAAGTTCATAATCTACTAATGTGTTTCTTTATCACATCTCAAATCTTCCAACCGAATTGTCAAATCATCAAACTTTATGCTTTCCGGATCAATATCCCATTTCCTATGGGCATTCTCGGTACGTTGGCATATTGTGTGATAAAAGTCTAACGTTTGAATGAATGAACACTAGTTTGTCAGCTCTTTTTGCATTGAGTCGGTTCCTCTTCACATTGTGAATATAGGAGTATGTGCTCCATACCCTTTGAACAGAAGAACTATTAATAGGTTGCAACAACCCCTTCATTACAACCTCTCCCAATTCTAGCTTTTTTTATCCTTATGTCGACCACCATGAGATGAGACTCATTGTTATCGCATCAATCTTCACGGTCGATGTTCCAAAATTTTCATCTTTTCTTTTTAACATGACGAGCTATCTTCTCACATTCATCTTCGCAAATCTTTTCAAAGTCATTCAAAACTTCTGCAACTACCTCTTTATCCTGATTCGGAAAACATCTTAAGAATGTTCATCTTTTCGCACCTAGTTACAAGAAATTCTTCCATTCTAAAAGAATAATATGCATGCTAATTATTCATCATTACATCTCTTATCTCTCCTATTATACAATTCATCGTTTCATAGATCTCTCCCATTTTCCCCCTTACCATTAGCAAACTTGATCGTGTATGAGCTTGGTTATAACTAAAATGTTATCAACATCTTCCCAAAAGTCTTCATCAAATAATAATTGCTGCCATTTCCCAAAAGTCTTCATCAAATAATAGTTGTTGCCACCTACATCCTCATGACTCTAGTTTGCTCATTCCCATTATACACCCCGTCTTTCCATGCTTTAACGGTGACTACTTCTTCTCTACAAAGTGACAACCGCTTCAACGGAATATGATGGGAAACAATCATAACAGTGTCAGTTTGTAGAGAAGCATTAGCCACCGCCACGATTCTTAAGAGTGGAAAGGCTGGGTGGATAATGGAGATGAGCAAATTAGAGTCAGAGAGAGAGATGCCAACAACTATTATTGATGAAGATTTTGGGAAAATGTTGATAACATTTAGTTATAACGAAACTCATATTTTGGGAAGATGTTGATAACATTTAGTTATAACGAAAGTCATTTAGTTGATGATCACGTTTGCTGATGGTGAAGGGGAGAAAATGGGAGAGATCTATGAAAAAGAAGGATTGTATGATAGGAGAGATAAGAGATGTAAAGATGAGTAACATGCATGTAGATGATTATCCTAAAATGGAAGAAGTTCTAATAAGTGGATGGAAGAAGATGAACATTCGCATGCATTGTTTGGGATTTGCTATTAATCCTTTATATTATTATATGAATTATTTGAACCTTGTTGCACCCGATTTGGTCTCAAGAAATGCTTCGAAATAGAATAAAGAGGTAGTAGAAGAAGTTTTGAAATTCTTCGAATGTATTGAAAAAGATGAAAGAGAAAAGATGGAGTTGAGGAGATAGCTAGCTAGGCTCAAATACAAAGAAGGGATTTTTTGAAACATCGACCGCGAAGATTAATGTGACAACAATGAGTCTCATCTCATGGTGGTCGACATATGGATGAGAAACTCCAGAGCTGACAAAGGTTGCAATGAAGGGGTTAGTAGTTCATGAGCCGAGGATAGGAATCACATACTCATATATTGACAATGTAAAGAGAAACAGATTCAATGCTAAGAGAGCTGACAATGATTGTTTATTTATTCAAACGTTAGACTTTTATCAAGAAAAACGTCGGTATAGGAAGTGTGACATTGATCCGGAAAACACATATTTTGATGATTCAACAATTCGGTTGGAAGATTTGAGATATGATAAACGCAAAATATCCGTCTGTATTCATCGTATCTAATTCAATCGGGGTAGCGAATCTCATATTTGTATCTGTGTCCCATTTCAAATTGAATCTCGTATCATGCAACATTGGTCACAACATCCCTAGCTTTATATATACATATACTCACTTTCTTCTCCTCTTCTTAAAATTCTATTTTTTTTTTCATTTTATTTACCATAGATCAGCTAGGATCACAATGTTTTTTCTTCCAGTATCCCCTCATATTCTTTTATTAGGGAACGATTTCAAGTTGATCATGAACATTCAAACGATGGGCAGATTGAGTATGGCGGGTCTTCACACGACCTCCAGACGCCTAATCCTTTTAATTCGGAAGATATGGAGGAGAGTCATCATGAGTCGATGGATACGGAAGATGATCATCATGAGCCTTATTAGCAGATTGACCCATTGGATGGGCTTTCTGATGACCTTCAAATGATGATTGATCATCAAATGCTGCCAAGAATGAGTCTTCGATGATACATACACTACTACATTTCTTGACTTAAGGTAACATCTTTCAAAACGGTAACATTTTTATTAAGTATGTAACTCTTTTTCAATTGTAACACACGATTCCGATCAAGTGTAACATTTTTTGAAAAATGTTACATGACTATTGTTACCTTAGTCCAAATTCAGAAAAAGAAAATGAAAGGAGAAATGAAAAAGGAAGGTGTTGCCATTAGAATGGCAACACCCCGCCAGCATGTTTTTTCAAAATTTTGAAAATAAAAAGAAAAGTGAAATAAGGTGATACTTATGAGACAAAGTTTCTAACCAATCCAAAACAACAATAATCTGAGGCATTCCATTATAGCAAACACAGCGGTGGGGCGAAACTGAAGTTGAGAAGTTTGAGGGGTTAGGGTTTCGGCTCGGATTAATGGAAATAGAAAAGCAAGCATTTGAACATGGCTTGAATTTTGGGGGTTTAGGGTTTCCGATGACTCTCTAGGGATGACAAATTGGGCCTGATGGGGAAGCGTGAGATTGTGAGAAGCGAGCTAATGAGGACAGGGATTGTCGATGGCGATGTTGAGCGAGGGAGAGAGAGTTCCTGCAAATCTGGCTTTCATGTAGTAAATTCGAAAGCGATGTTGACTGTGAGCCACCCTTTTGCAAAAAATTCAAAATTGAGGGAGAGTACCTGGGCTTTGAGGTCGATGATGCCTCCGTGTTCTTAACCACGCTCTCCCACCAGCCACCACCCGCAACCTTGGTATAAGCCGTTGCATCACCACCATCCACCGTCACCCGTAGTCAGCAAGCACCATGCCACCATGTTCGGGTTTGTGCAATAATCTCAAAATTCACCCTTGTTCTTCATGAATATGGTAAATTTCTAACCATCTTGTTTATTTTGATTATCCCTTATCAATTTGATGATATTGATGAGTTGTTTAGGGAGTTTCAGTATTTTTAGGGTTTAGACTTTAGAGTGGTTGAATTTGATTTGGGGGAAAATTGGTGGACTGATTTCTTTAGTAGACTTATTCTTTTACAGGGAAATTGAGATATCTTTAGAATCTGAATGTCCTCCGACTTCCTATTTTCTTCTCAATTGCATGAAAAATGAACATCAGTAGTGCTCGCTGACTACAGGTGAATGTGTTCGATTTCTTTGTATCTCGTTTTTGCTAGGTTGTTTTCACAACTTGTTGATTCTCCTTCTTTGTTGTGTTTAAGACATCTTTTTGTAAATCTATTTTGTGTTTATCTATGTTTGTTTTTAGATGCAAGCCTTGGAGTACTGCTTGGAATTCTTGACATTTTGGTTGCTAAAATGGACACTTTCAGTGCTAATGCTTGTTAGTCTATTGAACAAATGGTCTACGAAACCATGAATCGGGTAAGTTCCTTCTATCATACAAGTCATAGCTCTTAGTTTATGCCTTTTTTCTCTTTGATTTTTATTGTTTTACTAGTGCTGCAAATTTTTTGTATTCTTCTTCCCGACATCATCACTTATGTGCCTTGGTGCTTTGGATTTTCTTCTTCCAATTGTTACACATAAAAGCTCCATTGGACTAAGTTTATTCCTTCCTTTGTGCATTTGCTTCTTTGATTTGTATTCTTTCTTGTAGCTTTTCTCTATTGTGCGGGAGTCCACTGCCCCTTCTTTTCTATTTTAGAGGTGTAGTTGCCATTGCCTTCCCTCACAATTGTAACAGACATTGAAATAGGGCTTGTTGTCACTATTGTCATTCCCTGATCAATTACTTTGTTTGTTATGCGGTTTAAGAGAATCATGAAGACGTTGCAATCCTGAATAATACTTATGTTAATTTAATTCTTAGGATTCCAATACAAGCCATAAGACCTCACATGCCAATTATTACTCAGTCGGACACATACTATCTCTAACCTTGCACCTTCTGAACTATGTGACTTGTCGGGCTATACTATTTTGATTTTTAGTATTTTTTGGTGCTTTATAAACACTTTCCATGTTTCATTGCCACTATTTGATAAACATTTTTTTCAGAAACTAATTCCACGTCTTGTTAGATGTACATACTGGATGAATCTTTATTCTTTTGTCAGCTAAGAAAGTTTCTCCATTTTGGTGGCTTGGTAATTTTTTCCAGAGGCCCTTTGCCCACCAGGTTAGTTAATTTGCGAGTTATTTTCCATTTGTCAATTTTACTCTAGTTGTAGGATTGTGGAACATAAAAAAACTTGAGAGGTGCATATGGAGATGAATTTTTTTATAACAATAATTATTAGCGGATTCATTCGATCCTAAAACCGATTGTTTAATGAGATTACAGTTTATATTCTTCCATTGTTTTGATTTACTCAAGCCTAATGAGCTGAACACTTGATGTGTTTTCTCCCAAATAAATTCATCTAGAACAACATCTCTAGGCTTATATATCATGGTTTTTCTATGATGATATATATCTTGTTCTAGTCCATGGAAAAATCACATTCTTTACTTGTTGATTTATAATGCTGACTAATTTTGCAAGACTGACTGATGTTTGAACAGTGAATTCTATTGCATCGGTTGAATCATATCATATTTATATTGATGTTTGAAGACCTTAAAATTTTGTTTGAAATGTATATATTGATCTTTGATGGAATCTAGAAGGTCTTAATGTACCCATACTAGACATTCTTGTTTGGCATGCAGCTTGTTGACTGGAATCTGCCACAACTCATAACTTGTTACCCTATGTAGGATGCTTTGTTACTTGACATCAGTTGGCTACAAAATTGGGGTCATTGTTTGTGGTAGGCTTTTTCTCTTTCCTTCTCTTTTGTTGCGTATTTGCAAGTCTTTTGCACAACATACAATTAAATAGAGATCATTAATATATATGACGAGGACGTAAGATTTATAGACTATTTATTAAATTCCTAAATTTTGCAGGTCATTGAAAAGAATCTTGTCTGTGCAACTTAACTGTTGCTAGAGCATCCTTCATATACTTGGCAAAGTCACTCGTCTTTTGGAGGATTCTTGCGCTAGTAGGTTAATCTCTTTCTAAAGTGTTTTTTTTCTTTAGTGTAGTGTGATTGTGTTAAATTCTAGTCAAGTATGACCGATTATTTCGATGGTTGTATAGGAAGTACACTTTCCTTGGACATGTTCAAGAGTAATGATTTTGTTTTGTTGATTTATCATACGCCATAAAGTTGTTGTTTATGTTAGTTGAAAGTTTGGAGACGTATCTAGCTATATAAATTGTTTATGATTGTGGAAGAAATTTTAGGGCAAAAAATCCCAGCTATAACATTTTATTTTAAATTTAGAAAGGACTTTATGCCCGGATCGTTATATAATTGGGGCTATAAAGTTCCCTTCTATTATGAATGGTGACTATATAGCCCGGATAAATAAGTTATATAGCACGGGTATGGGTAAAATATAGCCTGGAGATCAAGAGAATATATCCCGGACGGTTGAAGAGTATAGCTCGAATATTGTTCAAATGTAACATTTTTATTTGGTTGTAACAAATTTGGTTAAATGTAACAAATTGGATTAAGATAACATTGATTCAAAAATGTAACATTTAATTAAATTGTAACACTTAGCCCCATTAATAAAATAATGTTACATTAGCTAATAAAGTTGTTGCATTAGGTCAAAGGCAACGACTGCAAATATAATCCTCAAAAAGTGTTACATTTTCCCTAATGTAACATATTTATAGTATAATGTAATATTTTTTTACTGTTACATTAGGCCTTAATTTGTAGAAGTGGTAGGAGAGATTGGTTGAGTCTTTGGAGGATACGGAGGAGGTTGGGCAGGACAATACATGTTTGGATACGGTGGAAATGTTGGATCATCATGTGTTGCCGACGAATGAGGTAGATGATGATGCTTTGGACGGAGAGGACGAGCCTTTGGACTAGGTTGAGGTAACTTTAATCTGGGATGAAGACGAGCCTTCAAACAAGGATGATGCAAGCTGGAAAGATTGGGCAGGATAGGACGATCTTGAGTGGGGCACCCAGGTGGGCCTCGAGCTAACATCAATACATCATTCTGTTCTTACCAAAATCACATCGCGACTTTAATTTGGGATAGACGAAAGGTTAAGATCTCTTAAAGATTAATTAATCAGTAAACATTTAAACTTATTGATAATGTTCGACTAATAGATTTTGTTTTTATGTTTTTTAGATTAACATGATGTTGAAGAGACTATGTCCCCTAAGTGGGTGACAGAATCCAATTACTTGATCAAGAAGAAAGTGACACCTTCACACACAACTGCCCAACACAGCATATTGACTCATCTGGTTGACTTTTGTTGGTCCAAAGCTGACCATGTAATGGTGTCAACGTTTTTTTTAGTAGTGGAACCCGCTCAGGAATGCATTCCAGCTCCCTCTCCCGTTGTGCGAAATGACTATCACTTTGCACGATGTTGGCTGTATTTCGGGACTATGTACTACGACTTTGCTCGCTATATTGTTGACGGGGACTATGTTCCCCACCTAGCCTATCAATAAGGTCAAGATATCCCTTTTGGCTATGTTCTTGAGTGTCGGGAAGGCGAAGACCTATGCTTGGAGAAGAGGTGCACTTGCTTGCCTCTATCTGGGTTGGGAGAGGCCACTAAAATTGAGACCAAGCTACTGGACGGATGCAATTGGCTAGTGTCGGTACATTTATTGACGAGATATTCAAAAGCATTAGCATTTTGTGTTTATTCTGTTTTAATTGCATTGATATGTTTTACATAGGAATGGATTGGGATCTACTATACAAAGATCAAATCCAATCTTTAGATAGATCCTAAAAATCCAGCCATTATTAACGATCGCGTGCTGAAGTTTTGAAAAAAGATTAATATGTTTACGGAGGGTGATGTAAGGTCCTTTACTCTATTTTTTAATTTTATTCCATATAAATTTATGTTGGTATTAGTATAATATTTTTATATCAAAAGAAGGTTTATTATTATTTTGTGTTGATTATTATGTTGAATTTTATATTTCAGGTTGAATGGATGCCACATGAGAACCTTGATTTCAAGGAACATTATCAGATGTACTCATAAAGGGTCATATAAGGTGGCAGGATGAGGCAAGGTCATACATGTCATATCAAGTGGCTTGACAGTTTGGACGAGTCTAGGTATGCCGGGGAATCTCATATTACCTAAATTACAGAAACGTCCATGGGTCTTGGGGGGAAATAGGTACAATGTTAAGTTTGACAAAAAAAATATGACCAGTTAGTAAAGCATGAATGTCATATGCACCCGATTTTGGTTCGTCCACAGGTCTACCCGAATAGGCCGTGGAGGATGGATATCTGGAGAGGTACTACGCTCGAAGTCATAGTTACATCGATCTATCCACGATTCTCATACCATTGGTGCTCGCCAATCGCAAGAGGAGTCAACACGAGGAGTTAGGTACTAATCAGGATGACTCTAAAAAGCATGTTCATACAATCTAAGCTACTAATTAGGATTATATTGTTTTCCAAGTCGAAAGTATCATGCTATGGCTGGTCGAGTATATGTAACTCCATGTAGGAGAGCCAAATTTGAACAAATGTAGTAGATTTCGATCTTGACTTTGGGATAGTCAAGATTGAAAATTAGGATAGTCAAGATCGATTTCGAAACTTACAAGATAAAAAATTAGTGAAATTAAAGATCGAAACTAGCCAAAATCCTCACAAATGCGGTAGGACTAGCTCACATCCTGATGAGAGCCAAAATCCTCACAACTGTGGTAGCACTGGCTCTTAGAGAGACGGGAGTCTAGCTCTCAGTGAGACGAGCTAGAGTCAAACTAGAGTCTGGCTCTGAGCGAGACGAGCTAGAGTCAAACTAGAGTCAAAGTCCTCACAAATGTGGTTATATTGCCCTTAGGAGTAGGAGAGTAGGATACAAGCTTACTTTTTAGGATGAAGAATTTCCGTTTTTTAGATTTAGGGACCAAGGACCAGTCTTCTCTTATCGAGACAATTAAACTTTATTTCAAAACATATGACCTCTGGTTTTTATTTTTGGACAGATTTTTCATTCTCATTTCAAAGCACTAAACCTTTCGTTTTTTGGACAAGAACTAAATTACAAATTTGGGACCGGAAAAAACTTCAACTCTCGGGACATAATCTCTCTTTTCAAGACCATCGACAACTTCTATTTCTTGTCGAGGCAGGACCTAGTAATTTTTAAGCATATGCGGGCCTCTAGGCGGAAATCTGTCTAGGCACTGTGATACGTTTGGGATACCCGATCCTTCGCCTGTGGGCTCAAGATCAAGAACCCCAAACTGTTGATGGCCCGATCTTGCAATTATTCTCGCTATTCTTGATGTTTACAATCAATTACAATTAAAATATTTGAACTATTGCTAACGAAACGAAAACAAACAAATAAAAACTAAAGCAAAGGCAAAAACAGTAACAGCGACGGCAAACACTTATAAAAATTCAGCAAAGCCAAACAGCAACAGCGGCAGAAGGAAGCAGCAGCAGCGACGGATGCTGCGGGCGTAGCAAGGCTGCTGCGGCCGCTGCCAGCGACTGGCGCGAGCGAATAGGGACGGAGCCTCCCTCTCTGCGACGGTTCTGGGTTGCTGAATTGCGACGGTTTCTGCAGCCTTGGTTGTTTGGTGTTTGACGTGTGAATTGGTGAAGGTTGTGTTGGGATCTTTGTTTGGATGAAAGTAAGAACAATCACTTGAATGCAAAGGCTTTTGGATTGGGAATCGAGGGAACCTTTTAATCCTTAAAAGGGTTCCTCAATTATAATTCCAATCTAATTTTATTGAATGTAGAAAAGGGTTTAAATAACAAAGCATGCCAATTCTATCTTGTGCAAAAGATAGAGTTTTGGCTTAGATAAATAAATACTAAATCCTAATAATACTAATAAATAAATCCTAGATAAATATTCCTACCTAGTGGTCAAGGAAAATATCTAAAGGGATAAACTTTCCTTTTCCACCCTTATTCACCTAACTAAGTATTACTAAAAATAAGACATTCCATAAATAGCTCCAACTAATATAGGAGTTACTAAATATGGAAATAACTGAAAATAATAATAATAATAATAATAATAATAATTAAATAATATCTTTTCTTTAATACATGGTGACGCTTTCTTCTTCCTCTTGAGGACGACACTCTTTGCTACCAATGGCCCTCGAATCGGCCTTGAGAGCTCGCCTGGATCAAGATAATTGTTTAACCCACAAAAGGCCATCTTGATCCGCATCAACTCCCAAACCACATCAGAAATTCCCCCTAAAATACAAGTGAAAAGTAGTACATCAGCAATTCACCAATCAAGAAATCAGTCAACCAGGGTTACGAATTCCAATTTCATCGCCAAAAAGAGTACGAGGAATCGATACCTTATTATATATAAGCCAGGTTGAGACTCCTCCCTCCGCCGTGAAACTCGAAGATCGAATCAGAAAGGGTTCTGCGGGAAGGCAACGACGAGCGAATGTGGGGGAGAAAGATCGAAGATCGCGAGCGAAAGAACATCCAAGTAAGGTTACGGTTCAAAAGGCTGGGATCTGGATTTGAATTGCGAACATAATTTGGAGCAGCCGTAGAAGAAGAGGAACTTCCGGCGGGAGCCCTAATTTCCACCGACATTCGAACCCTACTTTCCTTCCTCACTTCCGCGGGAAATCGGATGAACACCGAGAGGCTAGAAGGATAATGACGAATCTGGATTAACCTAATTCTCAAAACTATCAAATTAAATACTCCGTATTAATTTAATATATATTAATAAAAAGCACTGTCAAATTTAAATACTCCGTATTAATTGAATATATTAATGCTTTCATTAAAATAAAAATAACGAAGATCTCCTATCTCTATATTATAACCGTAAAATTCTCATTCAATAGAGATCTTAATTCGATGTTACAAATAACTCAATGGATAATATCAGTTATCATTCAAAGGATTCAACTAAATATATATCTACTCACCTTTTCATTCCCCTTTCTTTTAGACGATACAATATTTTAAACTTTGATTCATGCATTCTTGATGGAACCATTAAGTATTTTAAAGTCTTTACCCAACGATTTATTTTCACACACAATTGCATTGCAAACATGTTATAACTTCATCTTACTCTTCAATTTCAAAAGAACAAGGGATATCATAACAATTGTGTATGGCAATAAATCGTTCAAAATCTTAGGAGGAGGTTAGATATGTGTTGTATATGAAGAAAGAGAATGAGAGGGTTATGAGATAATTGAGTTTATTAAGAAATATCATTTTTTTTTACTAGGTACGAATTTGCCTATGTCGGGAGACACTTGCCGATAGCATTCTTTCAGATGATGTTGAACTGACCATGATCATTTAGCATAGCATTCTTTCGGATGATGTCGAACAGACCTTGATCATTTAGCATATTAGGGTTGCTGGTAAAACGGTCGAAGGTGTGCAACCTTGTTGACTACTCGATTATCATTTCGAAGTATGTGGGAAAAGACTACTTCTTTGAACCCTCGAAGTAATATACAGATTTTAGACATAATAATCTCAATTTCCCATGGGCATGATACGCCATCTTTTAGGTGGCTTATGATGATTAGAGAATCTCATTCGATGATAATTTTCTCCAAATGTAGTTCCTTTGCCGCGAAAACACCCAACAAAGAGCAAGAGCTTCCGCAACCAAGGGTGTTTGAGAGCCAACAATGTCAGATCCAAGTTTCAGTGGTGATCCATCACAGCCCCGGATAATGAATCCAATACTGCTATTGTTATTAGGCCGTGATTAACCATCAAATTTTAATTTAAAGAAACCTCGGGGGGAGGGGGGGGGGGGGGGGGGGGGGGGGGGGGGAGGGGTTTGCCAGCCTTTGTTTTTGTGGTCACTGTTAGTATTGTCTTTTCTGGATCCTGAAATTGATTTGGTACCCTTATCCTGATCAAACAACGTGCTACCATTTGTCCAGTTGTTCATATGATATTTGGTAGTGTATTTATATTTGTCCAAAGACGGGAGCTTCTCTTGTCTAAAAACAAATTGATTATGCGTTAGCTACGTTGTCCACCAATTGAAGGCCATTTCCTATTTTTGTTTAGCAGATAGTTTGTTAGACAGTATTACCATAATCGGTTTAATGTCTCTTGTCATTTTAATTGATTCCTTAATAAGAGTTTGAATTTGTCTATCTAGTTTTGCATAGAACACATTATACTTACATTCACAAAAGAGATGAACAACATCTTCCTCATAGTGGTTACATATTGGGCAGTAAGGAGGAATTGTCACTCCTCATCTAAACAATCTGGATGTCGTTGGTTGACCTTTATGACTTATTTTTCACAAAAAGTTTTTTAATTTTTGGTGGAATGTCTAACTTCTAGATCCAACTATTCTCATCATGCACCACTGTCATTGTGTTCGTGACAACTTGGTATGCACTTGATGTAATAAATCATCGTTTTTTATCGGGCCACCAGTACAGCCTATTTGTGCGTATCCCAGATTCCTTTTGTCATATAGTTGTCAACTGTTTCATCTAAGTTTATATTTTCAGAGTTGGTGCAATACTGACTCAAAATAAGCATATTATTCCATTTGTCTTTCCAAAACTTTATAGATTTCCTGTTACCTATAGACCAAACTAAGCTATTCTTGAATGTTGGAATTAGTTTTTTCAGTTGTATCCATTGCCATGATGCATTTTCTTTTACCTTCATAATTCAAAATGTGAGATGTTCTTAGATATTTATGTTGGATAATGTTTACCCGGGTATTGGACGGTTCTTCAAGTATTTTCTACAGTAGCTTTAGCTGTAATGCTTCATTCATGTGTTTGGACTTCCCAATTTCCACCCCGCCAGCAACCTTTGGCTTATAGATTTTGTCCCAACTGATAAGGGGTTTGCATTGTAGATCTTTGTTCCAGAAAAAAGACCGATTAATCTGATCTAAATTCTGATGAATTTTCGATGGAAGCATAAAGCTCTGCATAACATATAGTGGTTTAGATGTAAGATATAATGATTATTTCCTCAAAAGTGGAATTATTGACTTTTCCGATCACTATTGGGCATCCATGGTATTTATTTAATTTAACTTGTTTCGAGATGTTCAGACATCTTTCGATGTTCGAGATACCTTTTCTAGGGATACCAAATGTACCTTGAAAGGCAGATTTATGGTAACTGACTTTCTGTCTTGAAATCTGGCAATAGTCATCTATTATTCTTCTCACCTTTTGACAATGTCATCTGCGAATGCCAAAAATGGTATTCGTAATCCATTTTTCCCGAAGAAAACCCAATGTTGCTACTCCCAATAGATGATTCGTGAGATAATTTCCTAGCCAATACCTCTGCACCCAGAATAAACAGAAATGGTGAAAGGGGGTCTCCCTGTCTCAGGCCCCTAGAAGGGTTGAAAACTTTTGTTGGCCCATTTTTGACGAGAACTGAGAAGGAAACTGTGGCTACGCATTCCATGATCAAAGCAATGAATTTATCATGAAACCCAAACTTTTTCATGACCAATTCTGTGAATGACTAGTCTACCCTATCATAAGCTTTTTCCATATCCAGCTTAATAGCTAGCCATTCGTCTATTCCTTTCCTATTCTTAAATGAGTGGAAGATTTCGTGCGCAATAAGCATGTTGTCTTGAATGACTCTGTCCGACACAAAGGCGTCTTGAAGTGGATGAATCAATTTTCCCGTGACTACCTTTAATCGTTCAGTTAGTACTTTGGAGATGATTTTGGAAATTGTGGAACATAGATTAATAGGTCTATAGTCTATTGTTTTGGCTGGATTGGTACACTTAGGTAGTAACAAGATAAAAGTATGATTAATTTGGTGTAATAGTTTTCCCGTATGGAAAAAGGCTTTTACAACCCGTGTAATATCTGACCCAACAATATCCCAGTATTTCCCATAAAATTTAGTAGTAGGTCATGCCATCAGGCCCTAGGGATTTCTTTTTTTCCTATACTAAATGTAGCCTTCTTAATTTCTCCATTAGACGGTTGTGCAATTAGTAGTAAATTTTCTTCTTATGAAATAGATTTTGAAATTAATTGAACATAACTAGTGTAAAGACCGAAAATTTTAAACTATTATTTTATTAAGATATTGATTTATGATTTATTTTATTTTATAAGGTTCGAAAAAAAGGAGAATTTCCGCCCTCGAGCTATTGGATTTATTCTAAACTTTTCGAAGCGAGTTCCAACATTACTTGATTGGAAATTTAAAATAGGTTTTATTCCGTTTTCGTATGCCGAGAATTAGAAAATAATATTCGGAGTTCATTATATTATTTAAGTCGGAATTGGAAATTTAAGCATTATTTTGATCGAGTCGGGATAAGGTCGAACGAGCGGATTTCATGATTTATTTTCGTGTGTTTTAAATTCAAGATAGGGACCACTTGTTTGTTTCTTCCCGTCTTCTTCCATCTATATTCGGGCTTAGAAAGGGCAACTTCTCTCTTGTCTTCTTCCTTGCAACTATGCCACCACGCCTTTTCTTTCCTCTTTGTGGCTGAAGACCTGAGCATGTGCCGGGCCGTACATGCTTGGGTCGGGCCTCAGACATTTTTAGCGGCCCATTTTACCAGGTTGGGCTTAGGCTAGACCCTATTTTTGGGCCTACTACCTTGCCCAAGCCTGCCTTGTAGGCGGGCCGAGCCGCCCACCGGGCCTAGCGGGCTGATTTTTATATCGAAAATTTTGCGTTGTACCCTGAGGTTAGGCCTTTTTCGCGTGGTGTACAAAAGTTTAGGATATTTCGCATGATACCCCTGAACTTTTTTTTTTCGCGGCATACCCCTCCGTTAGAACTTAACCCTAATCCGTTAACTATGAGTGTTTTTAAATACACCGCAAATCCACTTTTAAAAATGCATGTTGCTTTCGACGTGCAAGCCATCATCCATAATTAGCACTTTTTAAAATTTAATTAACTCGCTTTAACCCTGCATGTCGGAATTGACGTGCAGGGTTTGTGGGGTATATAGCGAAGGCGTTAACTATTTGTAATAAGTAAAAAAATACTCCCTCTATTTCCTTCTTTTGTTCGGCCCGCGAGGAGAGAGAGAGAGAGAGAGAGAGAGAGAGAGGCGGGCGATTGCTAAAGTTCTCGGCGCTAGTGAAGCTAGAGGGACGAGCACAAGGAGCGAGGATGTCGAAGACTGAGAGATCTTTGAGAATGAGGTAAGATCTTGTTCTGTTTAGCCTTTGCTTTGGGGTTTAGGTTTGGGGATTTAGACTAGAGAGGTATGTTTTCGAGTTCCGTATTTTGAAATTGGAAAATTCAAGGTTTAGGGAATTGGATTTGGGGATTTTGTGATTTTGTGATTGAATTTAGAGATTATATCTCATTGATGGAGGAAATTTAAGATCTACCATACAAATACGCATTTGATAGCTCCACCCTAATCTTCCAAGTCATGTTGAAAAAACACTTCTTGCATCCATCGAATAAAAAGAATTTCAGAAGTTCTAATTGGTCATGAGACAAGTCAGTAATTAAACAACCAGCTACAAGAAGCCATAATTGCTAATTATATATTTCTTCTTCAACAGAAGCAAAGAAATTTCCACATAAAGCTTACATCCAATCCAAAATTTCGCCCTTTTGATGGAATACGGAGAACCCAACTTAATTGCATACAAAGAGTAAAACGAAAAGCAATAAGGTCATATCAATATTGGTCCTAAGCTGATTGCTATTATTTAGAGAAAAATCTTTTTGTTGTCAATGTGGATCATTCATGTGTAATTTCTAGTCATGGTTGCAAGTACATGATATCGTATTTCTGTGCTCCAGTTATATGCAACAAATTTTTAGCATGTTAGCTCAACGGTAGAGCATGTGCACGAGCACAAAGATGCGGGTTGAAATCTCGCATAGGTTAATGTCGGTAATCTATTCTTGTGATGGTCTTTGACCAAGCACAAATGTCCTCATGATCAACCAGAATAGAACTTAGTGATGATCAATTAGAATAGAACTTAGTGTTTAATTGTGTACCATTCAGGTTTCTTTAAACTTTTGGGCAGTGCAACAGAAGCTCTCATGTTTTTTTGGTAAGCAACGTAAGCTCTCATTACCACATTCATTTGTTCTGTTTATTAATGATCCATACTAATTAGAGAAGCAAAATTGGGTTCTTTCAAATCAGCATAGCAACTTTGGAAAGCAAATTTGGGTTGTCCTTGTATGCATGGCTGGGTAGATTTTTCTTTGCCTTGCGGCATGTTTCATTTCCTATGACCTAATCAAGAATCACAAGAAGCTTGACTAGCTCGTTCGTATGTCTTTGCCGTCATAAAATTAGTTGTGTGAGCATATGAATAAGCTTATCAATTTGCTATCTATCATAAACTACTGTAAATTGTTTTCATGAAATCAGAAATTCACTAAGCTTATCATTCAAAAACTCTCTTCATTATTCTATTTAGCAAAGCTACTTCAAAGTGAAAGTACCATAGACAGCATATGCAGGAGTGAAAGTACTATAGCTATAGCTTGGTGGAATTTTTGCAATTAGTGGAAGTGAAAGTACCATAGTTATAGCTTGGTGGAATTTTCTTTTATCCCAAATAAAAGTTATATTACAACTTATATTCCCTAATGTCTATTGAAGTATTTGCCTATATTACTTCATTATAACCACACAAAAATAGAGAGCCTATGCAGGAGTTGAACCCGCATCTTTGTGCATGAACACAATGCTCTTCCATTTGAGCTAATAGGCTTAGTATAGATAACAAAGCTTTTCACATGCTCGATAATTTGAACACAAGTAAGAATAGTCATCTTATTGGATATCATCAAGCTCTTGCAGTGACTTGTTTGTAGAAGCAATCTGCTTGTTTGAAGTCAGCTTATTGGATACCATCAAATTCTTGTAGCTCCTCATTTATGCCTGTAGCTCCTTTTCAAACTTGTCGAACTCCTCTTGGCGTTTTTGCAATTACATAGCTCAGTTACGAACTGTAACCGTAAAGGGTTCAGTCTTAACCTTGAAATTCCTAGGTCAGTAATGTTTTGATACATCTAGACTTATACACGCCAATACAAACACATATTTGAATTTTAAATCAATAAGGTGACACCATTCTCTAGTTATGCACAAATGAATTCATCCATCAACATTCAGTAATATGGATAATAGAGCTTTTCAGATGCTCGATAATTTAACTGAGCTTTGTAATTTCAATATGTTTTCATCTTCAGTAAATTCATAATTCCAAAACAAAAAAAAAACAAATCTAAGAACTTCTGTAGGTGTGTCCTCTAAAATCAATTTGTCAAAACTCAAAAGCATTGACAAAACCCCCTAATTGGAACAACAATTCGGGTCTCGTTAATTCAGTTGGTGACCTAAACCTCCAAATGAAACAACATTGACATAAATTTATCTCTAAATCTAACCCTCATACCCCAATTTGATGATTATGAAATTCCAATTGGAACACCAATGACATAAAATTGATCCCTAAATCTAACCCTCATATCCTCATTTGAAGATCATAAGCGTATAATCCAACCCAAAAACCCAATTCGATGAAAACCTAAATCCCCAAATTGTATACCCCAAAACCTGTGACTAAGTGGCTCCACCGGCGTCAAGATCTTCAATGTCGTCGATCTCCTTCGCTCCTCCCTCTATGCCTCTCTCTCTCTCTCTCTCTCTCTCTCTCTCTCTCTCTCTCTCTCTCTCTCGTAGAGAGCTCGGAGTCGTCTGCCTTTTCCCTCCTCACGTCTATCCCTCTGTCTCCACCGCCACCGACGTCGGGAACGGCAAGCTGCCAGTTAGTCTTGTCCCTCCTTTGTCTTCACTCTTCTCTCTCCGATAAGAACAGAAGGACCAGTTTCTTTTTATTTGAAAAAGATACGGAGTAACGATTTGGTTTAAAATATAACGGAAGGCAACGAAAGGGCACGAGACAAAATATTTCAAAACCTTAGGGGTACCACGGGAATTATGCTAAACTTTGGTACACCATGTGAAATACCCCTTATCTCAGGGTACCACGCGAATTTTTTGTTTTTATTTTATGTGTTTTTCTATATATATACTTTCATAAGGGCTTTCAACAAGATTCTAAAACGACTATTGACAAGACATTTTTAATGAAATTGTACATTGGTCCTTTTCATTTTTGGCAAGAGCTCTCAATTCATTCCCTGATTGAACACAGAAGCATCTCAAACCTCACAACAAATCTAAAGAATCATATGAAGAAATCAATTGCTAGTTGTTTTCGATTTAGGGTTTTCAAACTCAATTGGGGTTGTGCAGATTCTCGTTGTATCCGAACACCAACAACTCCTCGTCATATCCACACCTTCCTCCTACCGCCTCTATGTTCTCCAGCTTCATCTCCATCCTCTTCCCCACCTCTGATCATCTCCCTGTGGTCATTGCCGCCTAATTCATTCTCCTTATCCCACAAATACCACGATTTGATCTCCAAACATTCGAAAGCCTCGTCAATTTAGATCTGACCGATCGAATTGACTTCGAGTCGCTGCGTTCGTACAGAAATTTGTGGGCGCAGGGATGGGAATCCTCGCCGACAATCATGCTCAGCGGATAGAGTCTCACCGATCTCTTTCCGGACGACGCCAATTTTTCATTTCTGTTGCTATAAGACGATGACGACGCCGTCGATTTACCAAGGAAAGACCTCGAGTACGAGGACACGGAAGGGAAGCCTATAGCGTATTAGAAGTAGACGTCGATGGCGGTAGAAGGATGAGGCAACTCCAAAGCCTCATTACCGTCGGACGAGGCGAGTCAAAAGCCTCATCGCTGCTGGCCAAGGCGACCCAAAAGCCTCATCGCTACTGGCCGAGGCCACTTTAAACCCTTGTTGTTGCTGGCCGAGGCGACTCCAAACCCTCGTCGCTCCTGGCCGAGGCGTTCCGCCGATGAAAACACAACAAATCTGGAGCACATGAATGAAGGGCCGCCGCCGATGAAGTTGAGCAATTTGTCAACAGATCCTCTGGATGAAAGAATGAAGACAGGGTTGCCTGAACAACAGATGGACAAGTGCGACGAGGAAGAAGAAGAGGAAGCGGCGGAAACGGTATGAAGGAGATGGAGGAGGTTGAAAAGTGATGTAAGGACTAGTTGTGAAATTATACAAAGATAATCTTGTCAATAGTCATTTCGGGATCTTGTCCCTAGCCTCACTCATATACTTTTTAATTTTATTTTATGGGTTTTCTATACATATCGTCTAATATGTATTTTATTTTATGGGATGATTGTCGATCCCCGATCGTTTTCAATTCAGCTTTTTGCTTAAATCTCCACCTCCTTCAATTAAGTTTGGATCTTTCTTTATCTAATCTCTCCACTTTTGGATCAATTTCTTTTTAATCGACCTCTTGGATTATCTAGTGGTCTGTTTCTTTGGTTTTGATCGGCGCCCCCATTGGTCTCCGATTAAGGCTTCCCTACGGCCACCCTCGCCTCCCACGGTTCATCTCTCCTCTTGTTCTCATCCTCTTCTTATGGTGGTGGGGATCCTTTCATCTTTGCGTCCGATTGAGGCCCTGGTCTCCGTTTCTAGGGTTTCTCAGTTCGGGTTGGGTGTTGGATCTCCTTTCCTCCTCTGATTTAGTTGGGGCTTTTGCAGGGTGGAGGTTCGTCTATACTTTTCTGTTGAGCTTTAAGTTTTTGGTGGAGCGGTGTCGGCGGGTTGCTTGGCTCTCTCTGACTTCACTTCCTAGGCGCCTCTCAATAGTGCGTTTTGTTTTGGCTAATCTCTCCCTGTTACCCCTATCTTGTTCAATCTCAGACCGGTCGACGCTTGTGTCTCTAACAGAGCTGCCGGCGTCGTTCGTTGTCGGCTCGTTTAGTGTGGTGTGTGCACGGTGTTCTCCTAACTAATCTTGATGGTGCTTGGCAGCTCGGGTCCTTCGGGCCTTACTTCTGGTCTTTAGGGTCCATGTTTTGGGTCCTTCGGGCCCAAGGATGAGGAATTGCTAATTTAGAAAAATAAAAATTATTGGATAGTCGCCCGAAAGGGTTTTATTTAAATCCACCCGAAAGGGTTTGAGTAAACCCACACGAAAGGGTTTTACTAAATCCCACTAAGGCTTGACGATATTCTTATAGGTGAAATCTTGGTGGCATTTTGTTCGAGCAGCTTGTGACTCCGCTTCCAATGTTTCTATGAGGCTTTCTTCTTGGTTGGGGATGTGGAGTCTAGAGTCGGGACTAGCTGGATTCGAGGTGGTGCACTCAGGGAGACTACGTATCCGGGATTGAGTTTTCTTGAAGTTCGTCTGCACTACCCGCATGAGGTAGAGTCCTGCTATACCGCTGGCCCGCGGTGCCACTGTTCGGTGGTGCTTGGCATAGACAGATCTAGGCGGGGGCAAGCGGGAGCATACGCCCCCCCTTTCATCCGACAAATCACCTATATTTGTTCTACGCATCGATAGCTTCGTTTTGACATATTATAAGTCTGAATCCGATAAACGAGTAAAAAGTTATGCCTGTTAGAAAGTTAAATAGATATTAATTATTTCAAATGTCTTTTAATAAAGCATGATTCTTTTATATTTTACTTAATTTGATATTTCGGCAATATAATTCAACCAAAGAGCTTCGAAACAAGAGATTATATTACTAAATTCGATAATTATATAAAAAAATTATGCAAGTTTAAAGTTTGTATATGTTGCTACACGTTATTGAATGCTAATAGAACAACAAGTTGCATATTAACTTTGTAGGTTTCAAACAATATATTTTTTAGACGAAAAAAATGTTGTTATCGATTAAAACAACATCATTTTTTTCGTTTAAAGAGAAAAAAATATATAATAACTACTGACACAATTTTAAATTAAAACATCGCCGTTTTAAACAAAAAAACATTGCGTTTTGAACTAAATTAAACGTTAACTAACATATCATCGTTTAATCTAAAATATCATAGTTTTAGTTCGCTACCTTGGCCTGGGTTTAGCGTGTCTTGTGGCTTGCCGCTTGGCTTACCCGGCTCGAGTGCTTTGCAGGCTAGGGCTCGGCCCATGGAGGATTAGTCGATAACCTCGGAACCTCCACGTCATTAAAAAAAATAGTTTTAGTTCGCTAAACGTACTATAAAAAAATCTATCGAATAGTGATTTTCTATAAAACTTCGCCCCCCCCCCCACATAAATTTCTGGCTCTGTCCCTAGTGCTTGGCGTCGTTCTTCGGTGGCTTCCTCGGCTTTTTTGGAGTTGGTCTTTTTGGATCGTCTTGTTGTAAATTTTATTTATGTTTGTTTCATTTCACTTGTTATCTGTATTTCTGTATTTTAGGTTGTATGTTTGACGGTTCGCCGTTTGCCGACTTTATCGGCCTCTCGATGAGTTAGGCCTGTATGACCTTCGAATTTTTACCTAATAAAAAATATATATATAATAAATATAAACTATGTAATATGTATAGTTAGGATTAAATAGTTTATATTATGCTAAAAAATATCATTATATATATAATTATACATATAATATTATAATATTAATATATACCGGGCCGAGCATGTCGGCTCACTTGGGCCTCATACAGGGTCCAAGCCTGCCCGGTGGGCCATTCGGACCGGGTCTATCTGTCCGCTTGGGCCGATTATTCTACCCAAGCCCGTCTTTTTCCCCGAGCGGGTTGGACGGACCGAGCGGGTTAGCCCATATCTGCTCAGGTCTAGACTCAACCCTCCATCTCCCTTCTTTTTTCCCAGTCCTTGCCTCCTCCATTTTGGGCATCATAGTCGCGCCAAATCTGCTCTATTGGCCTATTACAAATCAAACTTGCAATACCCCTTTGCTGTGAAATCAGGAGACCCCCACCCTATCTTTTTATTGAACAAATTGTAGACCATCTCCTTTCACAACACAACACCACCAACCTCAAGCTCCTCCTCCTCTTTTGATAAACCCCAAGCTTCTGCAGATCAGCCTTCTCCCCTCATTTTGTCTTAAATTCAACCCACTCCATCTATCCCCAATCCCCTCCTCCCCTTTTGTTCTCTCTTTCCTCTCCTCTTTCATATCTCCTTCATTTCAGATTTGAAAACTTAAACAAGCCTAGCAGCCACTCCTCTTCTCTCCGACGACCAAGGACGAAGAAGACGATCCGCCAGGAAGCGCCAGCTGCAGAGCACCACCCGAGCGCAGCTCCGAGCACTCCTCCTTGAGCCCCTGTTCCCGCGAGCTAACCCGTGAACCCTCGACTTCTTTCCTCTCCCTCCTTCTGTGAGAATTCGATAATCCCGAGCCGGTTCATATCAAATCAGGAGTCGTGTCGGGTTTATTTTGTTTTTTTGTTATAAGGTTGGGATCCACCACTTTACACAAAAGCTTAAGCCATCGTGTAGGGGCTTCCCCTCTTCTTATATTCTGTTGTTGTTTTTAGTCCACCACCGATGTGGGACGTTTATAATCCCAACACACCCCCTCAAGTGCAACCCGCCTGGATCGGGTTGACACTTGAACAATTTTCTTTTTTCCGGGTCGAGACTCTTAATCTCTTTATAGCTCGCCCGATTTTTTGTGTGTTTTTACGACGGGTTTCAACATCTGAATCGCCTACCCCAAAGCCGGGAAAACCGACCCGTCTCGGACCTGCTCTGTTACCATGTGAGAATTCGATAATCCCGAGCCGGTTCATATCAAATCGGGAGTCGTATCGGGTTTATTTTGTTTTTTTGTTATAAGGTTGGGATCCACCACTTTACACAAAAGCTTAAGCCATTGTGTAGGGGCTTCCCCTCTTCTTATATTTTGTTGTTGTATTTAGTCCACCACCGATGTGGGACGTTTATAATCCCAACACGCCCCCTCAAGTGCAACCCGCCTGGATCGGGTTGACACTTGAACAATTTTCTTTCTTCCGGGTCGAGACTCTTAATCTCTTTATAGCTCTCCCGGTTTTTTTTGGTTTTTACGACGGGTTTCAGCATCTGAATCGCCTACCCCAGAGCCAGGAAAATCGACCCGTCTCGGACCTGCTCTGATACCATGTGAGAATTCAATAATCCCGAGCCGGTTCATATCAAATCGGGAGTCGTGTCGGGTTTTTTTTTTTTTGTTATAAGGTTGGGATCCACCACTTTACACAAAAGCTTAAGCCATTGTGTAGGGGCTTCCCCTCTTCTTATATTTTGTTGTTATTTTTAGTCCACCACCGATGTGGGACGTTTATAATCCCAACACCTTTGGCAAGCAGAAGCAGCACCTTCACCCACTCCTTCCCCGACGCCGACGAGCCAAGGAAGCCGCCTGGAGAGTCCCCGACAAGCCGAGTCGCAACCTTGTCTGTTCTCCCCTGTTTCCGCAATTGGGCTCGGTAAGGCTTCCTTTCCGTTTCTTTCACTCCCTCCCACCTCCAAACGACATAAAGCAGAAGATTTAACCCCCTTCCATCCTTCTTAGTTTGTTTCATACAACAGTCCGACTCCGGCAAGCCCGAAGAGTTCCGATAGAGCGTTTTCCGGGCGTGAGAACCTCTCGGTGAGCACAACCTTCTTCTTCCCTTCTTTGTTTGTTTTGATTGACTCCTTGCTTCTTGAGGTCGGGTGGGTAGTTGGAAAAGCTAGCGTCGACGGCCAGCTGCACCCTTTCCTTTCTTCTTCCCAGTTTCGAGCAGAGGGATTTGGGAAGATGAACAGTAGCGGCCGGTTGGGTTGGGTTTTGTTTTATTTTAATTGAACCGGTTCTGCCCTTTATTCTTCTAAAATCGGTCCGGTTTTTCTTAATAAAAAACCAGATCTTAAAAGGAGGAGGATTGGGTTTCTCTTTGGGCCTAACTTCCTTTGGGCCTAATTTTGAGTAATTGTGGAAGTGAGATATAAAAATGTTCGTTTCGTCTATATACACCGCAAATCCACACGTTGTTAAGGACGTGCATGCACGTCGAAAGTAACGTGTATGCACGTCCTTAACAACGTGCAGGTGGGTTTGCAACCCCTCGTGCCCGGACGTGCATGCACGTTTTTATTTTTTTTTAAAAAAAACGTGCTTGCACGTCCTTAAGGACTTGCACTATTGCACGTCCAATCCTGCACCTCCTTAAGGACGTGCATGCCCGTCTTCTAAATTCGAAGTCGACGTGCTTCATCGTACATGGATGTATGACATGTACTTCTCCGATCGTGGAGGATTAAAGCCTGAATACTTCGTAGGGGTGGATAAGTTTATAGATTTTGCTTGTCGTCAAGAGTTATACGTCGATGAAGGTAAGATAAAGTGTCCATGTACAGAATGTGTGAATTGCAAATTCAAGAAAGTAGATACTGTGAAGAACCATTTATATCATCGCGGGTTTATGGTCGGTTATTATCGTTGGACAGCACATGGTGAAACTATTTCACCTCCATATAATGAGCCGATGGTAGGGGGCAACCAGTGGGCTATGTATGATCAATTACGGGCAGAACAGAGGATGGTATTTGACGTTGTGGGGCCAAGCTTTGTTCCTCCGTCATGGTTTAGCCCGTATATTAATGTCGACGATGTTCCGAATAATGGGGATGATGTTCAATTCCAACCAGCTGAAGTTAATGAGGTCGATGAAATGATGGAAGACCCGGTAGCAACCGAGGAGGCTAATCTGTTATCCACTCAATTTGCAGATGTGCTGAGAGCAGCTGATGAACCTGTGTTCTCTGGGTGTACTACACACACAGTTGTCTTTTGTGAGCCGACTTATGAGCTTGAAGTGTGAATATAATGTTCCTCAAAGTCTGTTCAATGGTTTCGTGCAATTGTACGATGAAGTGCTACCTGATGACCACAAGATTCCCACCAGTTACTATAAAACTGAGAAGATAGTTCGAAATTTGGGGCTACCGGTGGAAAGAATAGCAATGTGTCCCAACGGATGTATGTTGTATTGGAAGAGTGATGCGAATGAAGAATCATGTAAGTGTTGTGGTCAGGCAAGATATATTGTTAGTGCTACAGGGAAGCGTCGTGAACAAAAGGTTTTATTCTACTTGCCTTTAACTCCGAGGCTACAAAGACTATATGCTTCAAAGGTGACAACCAGCCATATGACTTGGCATGCAGATCACGTAACAGAGGAGGGAATGATGTCTCATCCTTCAGATGGAGCAGCATGGAAGAGGTTAGACACAAAGCATCCTGATTTTGCCTACGAGCCTCGTAATATTCGTTTGGGCTTATGCACGGATGGTTTTGCTACATTTAACAACTCTGGTCATAGTTATTCATGTTGGCCCGTGATTCTCACTCCTTACAATCTTCCACCCCATTTGTGTATGAGAACCGAGCACATGTTTCTGCCGTTGATAGTGCCAGGTCCTCGAAACCCAAAGAAGTTGATTGACATTTGCCTCCAACCTCTTATTGATGAGTTGATGCAGTTGTGGAATGTTGGTATCGTAACCTATGATGCCTCGAGGAGAGAGAACTTTGTTATGCGTGCGGCTTTACTTTGGACCATCAGTGATTTCCCTGCATATGCTATGTTGTCCGGATGGAGCACTGCCGGTCAGTTGGCTTGTCCAATTTGTATGGAAGCAGGATCTGATGCTTTTCGCCTTCAACATGGACGGAAGGCTTGTTGGTTCGATTGTCATTGGAAATTCTTAGATCTTTCTCATCCCTTCCGTAGAAACAAGAAGGACTTCTACAAAGGGCATGTGGAAACAGCATTGCCACCTCCATTGCTATCAGGGGAGCAGATTTGGGAGCGAGTCCGTGATTTGCCAACGGTCATGGAGGATCCTTCCTTCCAGTGTGATGAGTATGGGGTTTCCCATAAGTGGACAAAACAAAGCATTTTTTGGAGACTTCCATATTGGAAGGACCTTCTAATCCGACACAATCTCGATGTTATGCACATTGAGAAAAATGTGTTTGACAATGTTTTCAACACTGTCATGGATATCCCTGGTAAGACAAAGGATAACTTGAATGCCCGGAAGGACCTTCGCATATATTGTCATCGACCTGAGTTGGAGGTAGATGATGACTACTTGGGTGCAAAACCTAAAGCAATATATACATTATCAAGAGAGGAGAAGAGAAAGTTTGGTAAGTGGTTGAGGACCGTTAAATTTCCTGATGGTTATGTGTCTAATATAGGAAGATGTGTTCAGAGTGACGACTGTAGCCTCAGTGGGATGAAGAGCCATGACTGTCACGTGTTTATGGAGAGACTCCTGTCGATTGCTTTCAAAGAGTTGTTGCATCCAACTGTATGGGGTCCTTTAACTGATCTGAGTATCTTCTTCGAAACAATTTGTTCGTCGACATTATCAATTTATGTCATGGAGCAGCTCACATCGATGATTCCTCTGTTGCTCTGTAAGTTGGAGCGTATCTTCCCGCCGTCATTTTTTGACTCAATGGAACATCTGATCGTCCATTTGCCATATGAGGCCATGATAGGTGGCCCAGTACATTATCGATGGATGTATCCGTTCGAGAGAAATTTATTCCAGTTGAAACGAAAGATCGTTCAAAAGAGTAATGTGGAAGGGTCGATCGTCATGGCATACTTACGGGAAGAAATAGCTTATTTCTCCGTGCACTACTTCCCTTCGCATGTTCCTTCAAGGTTGAGGAGACCAGCGAGAAATGACATCATTGACGACGACGATTGTGCTTTCTCTATTTTCAATTATCCCGACAAGGGTAGTGGGAAGCAGCAAATATGGTGGTTGACCGAAGATGACGAGTGGAGGGCCGCACACACATACGTGTTGCTCAACTGTCCGGAGGTGCAACCATACATTGAGTAAGTATACATGTATATATTTATTTTTGCTTATGTATAAGTATAAATATATTTATTTAGATTGCTCAACTTTATATTACGGTGTAGGATCTTTGAGACTGTCATGGGGGATGATGTTGGAGATGACCTCATTGAAAATGAATTCGCGCAATGGTTTAAGAATTATGTAAGTTTACATTACCAAAATATAATGCATGCTTATATACGTACATTAATTTGTTCATGTTTAAGTTTCACACATTTGTTTTGTAGGCCTTAGATAGAGGAAATGGAATTGGTCATGGAGATCTGCTGTGGAGTTTGGCATGAGGTCCTAACGTGAAAGCAATTTCTTGGCCAGCATACTTCTCCCATGGGTATAAGTTCCACACTCTGCAACATGGTGTTGGGAAATCGACAATGAACAGTGGGGTTTGTGTTCGAGGGTCCAATTACGCGAGTCCTGAATCGGATTTTTTTGGTCTCCTTGAAGAAATCATCCAGCTCGAGTACCCAAGTGCACTTGCTCATCCGCTGAAAGTTGTCCTGTTCAAGTGTCGATGGTTTGATCCAACGACACGTGGGACACAAGTTCATCCAATCTACCAGTTTGTCGAAATCAATCAAAAGAAATTGTATAGACGGTATGAGCCTTTTGTACTCGCACAACAAGCACTGCAGGTTTATTATCTTCAATATCCAGGAGCCATACGTGAGCGTATGGAATGGTGGCATATGTGCAAGACACGGCCTCACAACCGGATTGAACAACGGTGGAATGCCGAGGGCCAAGCTGTACTAGATGCTTATCGGTCGGCTGAAGTCATCACTCCGGAATTCTCCATCAACATAGAAGTAGACAACCCGATCACAACCTTGCGAGATCCTTCGGGTGCGATCGAAGTCTGTGATGATACCGACGATGTGGGGCTTGTCGACCACGTCGAGGATGAATTTCATGTTGAACAAGAAGAGGACGAATTTGAGGCCACAACAAGCTACTGCTCTGACTAACAACCTTGCGACATCCTTCATATTTAAGCTAAAAATTCTTGTAGCTGCATCAGATTCCGCTTGCTGCATGTTTGTTGTTTTGAATTCCTGAAACTGCATCAGATTGAAGCTAAAAAATCTTGAAACTGCATTTGCTGGCTGGTGTACCTTGATCTCTTATTACTAGCAACCTTGTTGTTAGCTATCCCAAAAAATCAGAGGCTCCATGAAACTAACAACCTTGTTGTTTGCTATCCCAAAAAATCTTCTAGCTGTACGTACCTTGATCTCTTATTACTTATAAGCTAAAATTGCCATATGAGTAAATCAGACATGCATAGAGTGAAAATAAAACAGCATTGCCATATGAGTAAATCAGTTGAAAATCTTCCTTCCAGTCTGAAATTGAAACTGCCATAGCTGTCTGATCAGTTTTACGTAATACACCTTGTGCGGATAAAAGTTTTACATAATTCACATTTCCCTTACGACATAAACCTACTACTAATGTCAAATTTTCACCAACACAATCAACAAGATAACCAACATGCCACCTACTACGATTTTCAGCACTACATTCTCCCTTTGGATCTTGACAAAATCAGTGCTCAACCTAATAAAATCAGAGGATCCATGATCTTCATTTGTGATAACAACACCATAACTCTCTCTTTGGATCTTCATGCTCTTGTTAGTGTCATGAGCATCCAACCATCTAAAGTAGGTGCACTTTTCATCTTCCTACAAACAAGTTAAAAAATATATCAGACCAAAACAGGGTATAACAAGCTTATTTCAACTTTCATTGCTAACAGATTTGACAGAAAAACAAAACCATATTATGCATACACCAGTGCTATCTGACAGAAAATCACAAGCATTATTTGACATAGGGAATCTGACAGAAAAACCATTCAACAAGCTTAAGGTCACAAGCATAGCAAATCTGACAGAAAATCAGATTCACAAGCATTATCACAACCAAATTCACAAGCATTCGAAATGGAAAACATAGCAAACATTATGCAGTAAGCCCAATGCATTATGTTCATAAGCTTAAGTTCACAACCATTATGCATTATGTTCACAAGCTTAAGTTCACAACCAGCTTAAGGTCACAACCATTATGCATTATGTTGACAAGCTTATGTTCACAACCATTATCCATTAAGTTCACAAACATCATGCAGTAAGCCCAATTCATTACCAAATTCACAAGCATTATGCATTAAGTCCAATTCATGATTGAAACTGTGACAGAAATCTGACAGAAAATCACAACCAAATTCGAAATGGAAAAGATAGCAATCTGACAGAAAATCACAAGCATTATCACCCAAATTCACAAGCATTATGATTGAAACCTGTACAAACTCAAGCCGATAATGGAAAACATAGGGAATCTGACAGAAAATCACAACCATAGTATGCTAGTTTGAAACTGTGTATATCAACAATTCCCTAAAATTGAAATCTGACCGAATTCGAAATGCCAGTTTCATATCTATAGTGGAATCCTTAAAATTTAAATGAAATTCCAAAACCCTAACAGTTTTCCCAAGTCGAAATCCAAAATTAAAGTTAGATAAATGAATGATTGGAATCATACCTTCCATAATGGACAAACATAAAATCGTCTTCCCGAATTTCTAGTGTATTTACAAGTTTGCAATCTCGTAGGGAATCCATGCTTGCACCTTTCGATTGAAGATTCGCCGTCGACTCTTCTCCGAGCATTTGAGTTCATGGATGAGCGTTGTTGTCCCCAACCCTCCGTCATCCTTAGAAAGCCTCTGCCCTTTAATTTGTTGTCCCCAACCCTCGGCCGCGGACTCTTCTCTTCGATATCTGCTAGATCTCTCCGGCCAAGAGTCGTTCGTCTCGACACATTTCTCTCCGGCCAAGCTGCGTTCTTTCATTTTCCTTTGAAAAGAATATGGAAAAGAAAGTATACATGGAAAATTGGTAATTTCTCCAATAGTAATCCTCCGATTTAGGGTTGAGGGTTTAGGTTTAGGGTATAGGGTTTAGGGTATAGGGTTTAGGGTCGATATCACTCATTAGATTGACTGGTGAATATAGTTTTCCGACGTCCATGTGGCGTGTTTTCCAATATAGGGTTTAGGCCGGGTCTAGGGTTTAGGGTTTCGGGTTAGATGACGATAGCTAAAACGTACACTCAATATATATATATATAGATCGAGTGATATTTGGTTCTTACATTTCGTTTTTAGTACATTATCATAATTCTTACATTTCATATACACATTCGTCATACGTGATATCGTGATCGATCAAGATAGTTTGTCTCGTTTTTCATAAAATATGTGCCTCTTATAGGGTTGAAATAAAAAAAAACCATTTTTCATACACATTTCTTATATTTGGTGTTGTGACTTGCATGTGATCGAGATATATAGTTCTTTCCGTTCTTACAAAATGTGAGTTAATTAAATTGTTTAGGGTTTACCTATTTCCGATTCACCGAGATTGGTCGAGGTAGTTTCGATGAAGATATATAGTGGAGTGTCGAGTATTCAATTAATGTAGTGATCAAGGTATTATACTTAATCTACAACCTAAAGTACGTAACTTTTCAAAACTTTAGCAATGTAATTATTGTATACATATACATATTTAGATAGTAAACCCATGTTTTCAAAAAACTTTACCAATGTAATTAATGTTATATATATGTGTGTGTGTGTACATATTTAGATAGTAAACTTCTTTTAAAACACTTTAGCAACGTAATTGTTGTGTGTGTGTGTGTGTGTGTGTGTGTATATATATATATATATATATATATATATATATATATATATATATATATATATATATATATATATATATGCATATTTAGATAGTGATATAATCAATAGTATAATACATATGCTACTAATTATACATAATCATGACAATAAAATAAGATTTATTTCTTATCAAATGAAAATAAAATAAAAATTTTAATCTCTGTCTAAATATTATATATATAGGCAGTGCACAATTTTTACTTTTCTTATTATATATATATATATATATATATATATGTATATATATATATATGTATGTATGTATGTATATATATATATACACACATATTTAGATAGTGTAATTGTTGTATATATGTGTGTGTGTATGCTACTAATTATACATAACCATGACAATAAAATAAGATTTATTTCTTATCAAATGAAAATAAAATAAAAATTTTAATCTCTGTCTAAATATTATATATATAGGCAGTGCACAATTTTTACTCTCAATCGCTCCTCTCTCCTCACATTTCAATCGCTCAAACCCGATCCTCTCTCTCCTCACTCTCAATCGCTCAAACCCTAACTCTCTCAATTCCTTCTCTCTCTGAAGCGCTCCTCTCGATCTCTCAATCGCTCAAACCCTAACTCTCTGAATCGCTCCAATCATGAGAGGAGGCGTCACACGGAAATCTGCTCGTCATACGAGCTCCACCTTCAGACCACCACTGGCTCCAACCAGAACACCGACGAAGGCAATACGGCCGAGGACTCCAAAGCTCGCATCTCCTACAAGGTTTTCACCCCGGAAACATCCACCCACCGCCCTCTCTCCAACGGTAACCGACCCTAACCCTAAACCCTCCACTGGTCCACCTTCCACTCCACCCTCTCCACCGGTCCACCCTCCTACTGGAGCGTCTCCTCGGAAAAATCAATCCACCGCCCCCTCTCCAACGGTAACCGACCCTAACCCTAAACCCTCCACTGCACCCTCTCCACCGGTCCAACCTCCTACTAGAGCGTCTCCCCGGAAACATCAATCCACTGCCCCCTCTCCACCAGTTAAACCTACTACCAGAGCATCACCACGGAGAGTTCAACCCATTCGCCCCTCCCCACCGGCGACATCTACTCCCGCTTCGCCCTCTGAAGCCCCACCTCACCCGACCAAAACACAGACAAGATCTCAAACCCCTGCCCCCTCCCAACCGGTGTCGTCCCCCGCCCTAGTGGTGAGCGCTGAACCCTCTGCGCCCGCCCAACCCAACTCCTCTCAACCTGGGCCCTCGACTTCCGCGGTGGCGACTCAGGAGTCCTCCGAATCTCAACCTCAGCTTGAAGTGTCAAACAACAATGACATTCAGTCATCGTCAAGGACAGAGAAGAGCATCTCTTAGAACCACAATGACTCAGCTGCCCACAATGACTCAGCTCCCCAAGGAAGTGAGGAATCTTATAGGTGGAACAAAAAAGTTGCAATTGAACTCGTTAATGGAACGTAAGTGAAATGTCTTTCGATTTCGGTTTCATAATTTCTAAGTAATTGAACTCGGCTGCTCAATGATTGATGTTGTTTGTATGTATTCTGCACTAAGTATGTATGAGTAGGACTGTGTGATCAGTCAGTTGTTTGTATTTTGTATAAAACTGAATTTGTTGGTATATGTTGGCTGGTGTGGTTTCATAATTTCTAAGTAATTTAACTTGGCTGCTCAACTGACTGTTTGGTATATGTATTGTGCACTAAGTATGTATTAGGACTATGTGATGCCCATGTCATTATCTCAATTGTTTGCATTCTGTATAAAACTGAGTTAAAAATCTCTTTATGATTGATCAGTCAGTTGAGTAAGTAATGAATTTGGAGTCCTCTTATTGACATTACAATGAATTAAAAAGCTCTTTATGATTGGTGCATTTCAATTGGATGTATTCTGTATAAATCTGAAATCAAAAGCTGCTTATGATTGGTGCATTTCAATTATATGTATTCTGTATAAATCACAATTGTATGTATTGTTATATATTCTAATTAATTTATAAGTAATTGACCAATGCTAATACATCTACTTTCTATGTATGACCTGATGAATTACCTGATGAAGATTCGATGCAAGCAATCCTGCATTTGGAGTCCTGACGCATATCATTCACTCGCATTTCAATGGCCCATACATACGCTGGAGTGATGTCCCTAACCAAACGAAGGAGCTATGGTGGGAAATGTTCAAGGTACAATACAATTATCTCTTTACTGGTTACTTTTATTTCTTTTGGATGCATGCGCGCGCACACACACACACACACACACACACACACACACACACACACACACACACATATATAGTCTTTAATCCACTGTTTTTTTCACTATGTGTAGCATCGATGTGCATGGGATGAAAATGAATTCCCAGAATCAGTAGTTCGCAAGGCTTTCAACACTAGGGGAGGGGACCACTTGAGGAATGTTTTTGGGAAGGCACGCACTGGACTAACAAAGCAAAAGCCTACGTGGGTCAAGCAAGTGATATGGAAGAACATGTGGGAGAAATGGGGAAAGGACGACAAATTCCTACATCAATCTGAAGTGAACAAGCAAAACAGAGCCATAGCAACACAGAAGGGCAGTCCAATTTTCAGCGGTGGTTCAGTTTCAACAACTGTTATCAAGAATCGACTTGTATGCAGTTTAAATTACCTACTTAACTTATTTT
The DNA here is from genome assembly GCA_963922045.1 of Persicaria maculosa. NCBI lineage: Eukaryota > Viridiplantae > Streptophyta > Magnoliopsida > Caryophyllales > Polygonaceae > Persicaria > Persicaria maculosa. The sequence goes on from OY998258.1 coordinate 44,266,585, forward strand.
CCCATTTATTTTCAATGCATTTCATTTTCCTACATAACTAAATGAATACCTTTGTTTTCATAGAGGACGGAGCTTGGAAAGGAGCCCACACCAAAGCAAACCTTTGAAAGGTGTCATAGAAAACGAGATGGTTCTTGGACGGGCACTCAATGCCAAGAAACTGTGGTAACTTGAATTTAAACCCTTAATATTTTAAATGCTTACTGTTTGTGTTATGTCCATGATTGATCCTATTGGTGACCCTTACTTTTTTTTTCATGCTCCTCTTGTTTTGTATATTGTTGTTGTTCTGTATACTGCTGATTGATGTTGCGCTGTTGTTGTTCTGTATACTGCTGATTGATGCTACGCTGTTGTTGTTGTTTTCCTTCAGAAAGGAATGCATTGTCTTAAGAATGATGCTATTTTGTCGATCTTGTTGTTATGTTTCATAAAGGAACGTGTCCATGATTTGGCCTTGTTAATCCTGCATTGTCTTAAGATATGACCTTGTTATTTCTGCATTATCTTAAGATTTCACCTTGTTGTCTTCTGCTAGGAATGTGTCTTTCTTGTTGCTATATATACTGCTGTTGTCTTCTGCTAGGAATGTGTCGTTCTTGTTTCTATCTATACTGCTGTTGTCTTCTGCTAAGTTGGAAGTTAGTTATTTACCAACTGATTTCCACGATTCATCCTTGTTATAGCTACTGATGTTGCAAGCTGATTCTTCTACATATTGATATGTTAATATCTGTATATGTTTGGTTTGGATATTCATTTCATTTCCTTTCAATTTATAGGACAAGTATGACCAGCTACTTGACGAAGAAACATTGGATGATGATGCAGTCTCTGACAATGGATCCCATTCGGTTGACACGAATGAGCTTTGGCTCAAGGCAACAGGTGGTGTCAAGAAAGGCCGGGTTCACGGCATGGGATCAGAGTCTCAACACATGCGTTCAGGATGTTATGGACGCACTGGTGGACAGAATTCTGCAGCTCGTAGTAGTGGCAATTTGAAAGACTGCATGGTGACTGAACTCTCAACAATCAAGGAAGACTTGAGGAAAGAAATGGTGGAGTTGGGAGATCAAGTGCAGACGCAGGTGGCCACAAATCTCAGGGAAGAGATGTCATCCTTTGGAGATCGAATGCAGGAGACGCTTCTTAGCACCATGAGGGATTTCTACAAGGGCAAATGCACATCAAAATCAAAGTAAGCTGCAGGCTTAAGTGCAGTTTGGTGGTTTGGACTTCTGTTCTTTTGCTTGGTTCGTATATATAACTGTTTGGATTTGGATGCCTCTTTTGGAATGTCAAACAACTATGTCCGGCTATATGTGTTTCGTTTGCCGCCCGAACAACTACCTTTGGTTTAGACTTATGTTGTTTTTGTTGGATGACTGTTTCGTTTGCACTAGTAACATGTTATGACTTTATATGTATGTCTTTCGTATCGTATTTATATATATTGCATTCACATTATCACCCCAAAATGAAACGAACCAATGACACGAAACCATCAACAACATGAGCCACGACACGAAATTAGCCTAAAAATAGCAACGGCAGTATAACTGGCGCTACCCACAACCTTAGCAACAAAATTAGCAACGACCCCACCAACAACACTAGTAATGACCTTAGCAACGGCCTTAGCAACGGACTTAGCAACGGATCAGCAACGAACTCGGCACGGTTCATCACCAGCTTGTAGCCACGAACACAGCAATGAACTCAGCCACGACTACAATTTCGAGGCTATTTTCAAACCGGGTTCGTAGCCACAGCCACAGCATATATCACCTACTATTAGCCACGGATTTAGCAACGGGCATAGAAAGTTCGTTGGTAACATCCGTGGCTAACGGCCCGTCGCTATTAGCTGTGAGACAAATAGCAAGGGATGGCGCGCCCGTGGCTAATTCCGTGGCTAAACTGGTTAGCAACGGACATTCGTGGCTAAAGCCGTTGCTATTTCCCATAGCGATTTCCTGCGTTTTTAGTAGTGTGTGTTTTAGTTTAGCTCTTTGGCTCCTATATCGTCTTTGGAATTTCTGATGAGCGGTTTTTAGTCGCCTAAACCGTATCAAAATAAAACTCAAACCTACAAACTAGTATAGCAAGCAAGTAAGAGGTCGATCCCACAGAGAATCAAGTATTCCTTTGCAATATGTATTTACCAATTAGTAGAAAGGGGTTTTTTGAGTTGTTGAAATAAGAAAGAAAACAAAATAAACTATAAACAGATTAATGCAAAACAATTTAGAGAAGATCGCTCTACCTACAACTATCCACTTTATTTGGTTGAATTGATATTGTAACTTCCTCTTGTCCTTTTAGTCTTCCTATGAATGCCCTTGTCCCGACCTAATATAGTTACTAGTCCAACCAGTCCTAGCAACCCTTATCAATCGAACAGTCCCTAAAGAAGGATTTAACCCAATTGATAGCTTTAAGTTCAGAGATTAGCCAAGGTATTTGCAGTCCCTAAAGAGGGATTTAACAACACATTCAACTTCCTACTCATTCAAATAGTTCAACCAGCCCTAAAGGAACAAGTTTGCTACTTGGGTTAAGGTTCGCAACCAGGAATCTACAAAACCCTAGCAATTGAATTGATCTAACAAGTTGGCCAGACAAGATAGAACAAATCAATAAACAATCAAGCACAAAGAAGTTGAAGCATTCAATATAGGAAATAAGGAACAAGATTCAGAAACTCACAATCAATCCAAATAAAGCTTCAAATTGCAAGTAGAACGAAGAGAGTTTAGTCGCCCATGGCGAACATCACTCTCTCTCTAATTGTCTGATAGAACGTAAGAATAGAATAGAAGTCCTCAAAATAACATAAAACTTGGCCTTTTTAAAACATCAAAGTCGGCCCCAAAATAAACAAATAGATCTAGGGTTTTTTAATAGTCAAAACAACGCGCATCCGCGCTGACGGCAGCTGCGGCGGGCGCCGCAAAGTTGCGGCGGGCGCAGCAAACTATGCGGCGGGCGCAGCATGAATACCGCCCCTGGCGGCGGGTGCAGCAAATTATGCGGCGGGCGCAGCAAACTATGCGGCGGGCGCTGCATTGGGTTTTCCCGAAAATTCCGTCTCGAATTAGCTCTCGACGTCAACATGAAAGTTGTAGCTCTCTGAAAGAGCTTTCCAACGCATGGTCATAATAGTCGATCGGACAACCGAGGCCTCCAGAAAGTGCAAAACAAGTTCAGCGTGTCTGGCGACAACTTCTGCAGACTTGTTCTTCGTTTAGGTTCGCTTCTTCTTCTCAGGACCTCTTGAGATCTTCATGTAAGCTTCTTCGATCAACTAGACATTCTCATCCAATGCGTTATCAACCCATGTCTCCTCCTCGGATCCACGATTACCTGAAATAATCAATAAAAGCATGTAGATTCCGACTCCAACCACACAGAGAACAAATATGCAAATTATACTTTAAACCATGCATGATATGCATCTTAACTAAGCTAAATGCAACCTATTATAACTCTATAAATACATGCTATCAAACTCCCCCACACTTAAGCTTTTGCTTGTCCTCAAGCAATCAAAAACAAATATAGAATTGATCATCCCACAAATAAGATCTTCATGCTATAGTTCTAGAAAAGCAACATCAAACAATAGGAGCCATGAATAAGAAAACAAATATCCAGCAAATATATGAGCGATCCAATAGTAAAAGCAAATTTAATCCAACCTCACCGGGATGATGTGTTTCACTCAAGCTCTCATGTGTTTAGGCTTTAAAGTTCAACTCTCAACTCAATCCAAAATGCTTTATACACCGTGAAAGTTATCACTTGCAAACAACATCATGAGGACTTTTATAGGGTTGTAATGGGGCTTTGGTAGGAACATAAGGCATGGGAAATATTGAGGCTTGTGGTGCTAAAAATCCGGGAAAAAGGAACAACAACCAACCAGAACAACACCAAAACTCTCATACTTCGCAAACCATTCCAATAACATAAACTCCAATACATAACAATAAACTCTTCGATTTCAATAGCCATACAACTCATGCATTTTTTTATTATGATGATTTCTTTTCTTTTATGCTTACTTTTGCCCCTAGGTGAATTTTATCCTCCCTAGGTCCAAGCTTACTAGACTTTTACTCCTAAGTGAATTTTATCCTCCTTAGGCCCCTAGTAATAAGTCATCTCTATTATGCAAGAAGGGTTACCTTATTTTGGCTATGCCTCTCGCAATGCACAACCATACATACATCATCTCCACTCAAAGCAACTCCAACATAAAGATTTTTCACCAATTCTCCTCCTAATTCCCGGATGGGGTCAGGCTAATCATTGGCTATGATATATTTTTGTGGAACTATATAAGAATAGGCTTTAAGGCTCAGATGGGCTTCAAGCAGAGGATAATATGTAAGGTAGATAGGGTATAATATGGATAAAGAAAACATGCCTCAATCATTTGAAATTCACAAGCAATAAACATGTGCAATACGGTATTGAAATAAGAAGCATAAGGAGAGTATAATCACACAATAAAAGCAAAAGGGAATAATATGTAAAGTCCCTATAAGGCCAAAACAAACTCACAAAGGTTATGTTTTTTTTTTTTTTTAGATTTCAATTAAACCTCAACTATGAATCATACTTGCTCAATTATATTCTCAAATCATGCTCCAAAATCATTTTCAAGCAATTCAATCAAATCATGGGATTTATGCAATAAGATCATAAAAATAAATTAGAGGACAAACTAAACCAAGATGGGTATCTTTAATAACACCTAAATGCAATGCATGATATTTTTGGATTTTTTTTTTCAAATGCAGTATATGAATGCAAATAAATATGACAACATAAATAAACATGATAACATAAGTAAACATGATATGCAAATTCTATCTATATGCAATGCAATCCCTCCCCCACACTTAAACCTTTCATTGTCCTCAATGAAACATAAAAGACAACAAAAAATAAAAACATAGAGAAAGAGATGAATGAAATACTCACAATGTGGTGGAAGGGGCGATATAGGTCGGATCTGAGCATTGCGGCGGGTTAAAGAAAACTAGCTAACTAGGAATTGAAATAACTAAAACTTACCTCGGGTTGCCTCCCGAGAAACGCCTTTCTTTAATGTCATTGGCTTGACTTATTCTCAATCTCAAGACCTTATCTCTCAGACATCGTCAAGGCCCTCAGTAACCTATCATATTCCTGTGCACACATCTTGCAAAGCACATCATAGCACAATAAATTGAAAGCATAAAATGTGGAACTCAAGAACCCTTTCAATCTATCAAATAGTCTAGTATGACTCTCTGCAGAAGGAATATGATACCACCAACACAGTTCCGTTGGTGGCTTTTCAAAATAGCAATCAAAAGGATCAACATAATCACCATTACCTTCAAAATTGCAAAAGTTTACATTTATTACCTCTTGAGCCTCAGCTGATGGCTCTAGACTTGGTTCATCAATGGCCGAGCTCAGAATGGATAGTGCAGATGGAGTAGGAGACACATCACATGTAACCTCATGCGTCGACTCATGAGATTCCAAGCCAGGAAGCACTAGACCATCTCCTCCATCATCTAAGAAACTATCGTTGTCTGCAACCAATTCCTCATCTTCTTCTTCGAAGCTCCTTTCTTTCTCACCTTTTGCACTTAGAATTTGAATGAGTTGGTTCATTTGTTCCTCCAATTTTCCGATTCGGCTCATGTTTCTTTCCTCTAACTGCTGCAACACTTGTGTGAGAGTTCGGATTGATACTTCCTGCTCAACCTGTCGACTCATGTTGTAGAAAAAATCCCAAATCTCAAAGAGTCCCATATCCAATAGGCCTCCATTACTCATGGACTCAGCAAGATTCCGTGTTTCAGCATTCATCCCATCAAATATGCAAACACACATCTCCCGTACACCATATTGATAACCCCATGAACCAAGGTCATTAACATACTCATGCAATCTAGTGAAATATTGGTGAAAGTTCTCACCTTCAAACTGCAACAATCTCAACATCTTAAAAAGTTAGTAGCAAGGGTGTTATGAACCGTAAGATAGGTTCACAACAAAGTTAGATATATAAACAAAATTTAATAAATACACAAAACAAAGAAATAAACTTGATTCCCCGGCAACGGCGCCAATTTGATGAGCGGTTTTTAGTCGCCTAAACCGTATCAAAATAAAACTCAAACCTACAAACTAGTATAGCAAGCAAGTAAGAGGTCGATCCCACAGAGAATCAAGTATTCCTTTGCAATATGTATTTACCAATTAGTAGAAAGGGGTTTTTTGAGTTGTTGAAATAAGAAAGAAAACAAAATAAACTATAAACAGATTAATGCAAAACAATTTAGAGAAGATCGCTCTACCTACAACTATCCACTTTATTTGGTTGAATTGATATTGTAACTTCCTCTTGTCCTTTTAGTCTTCCTATGAATGCCCTTGTCCCGACCTAATATAGTTACTAGTCCAACCAGTCCTAGCAACCCTTATCAATCGAACAGTCCCTAAAGAAGGATTTAACCCAATTGATGGCTTTAAGTTCAGAGATTAGCCAAGGTATTTGCAGTCCCTAAAGAGGGATTTAACAACACATTCAACTTCCTACTCATTCAAATAGTTCAACCAGCCCTAAAGGAACAAGTTTGCTACTTGGGTTAAGGTTCGCAACCAGGAATCTACAAAACCCTAGCAATTGAATTGATCTAACAAGTTGGCCAGACAAGATAGAACAAATCAATAAACAATCAAGCACAAAGAAGTTGAAGCATTCAATATAGGAAATAAGGAACAAGATTCAGAAACTCACAATCAATCCAAATAAAGCTTCAAATTGCAAGTAGAACGAAGAGAGTTTAGTCGCCCATGGCGAACATCACTCTCTCTCTAATTGTCTGATAGAACGTAAGAATAGAATAGAAGTCCTCAAAATAACATAAAACTTGGCCTTTTTAAAACATCAAAGTCGGCCCCAAAATAAACAAATAGATCTAGGGTTTTTTAATAGTCAAAACAACGCGCATCCGCGCTGACGGCAGCTGCGGCGGGCGCCGCAAAGTTGCGGCGGGCGCAGCAAACTATGCGGCGGGCGCAGCATGAATACCGCCCCTGGCGGCGGGTGCAGCAAATTATGCGGCGGGCGCAGCAAACTATGCGGCGGGCGCTGCATTGGGTTTTCCCGAAAATTCCGTCTCGAATTAGCTCTCGACGTCAACATGAAAGTTGTAGCTCTCTGAAAGAGCTTTCCAACGCATGGTCATAATAGTCGATCGGACAACCGAGGCCTCCAGAAAGTGCAAAACAAGTTCAGCGTGTCTGGCGACAACTTCTGCAGACTTGTTCTTCGTTTAGGTTCGCTTCTTCTTCTCAGGACCTCTTGAGATCTTCATGTAAGCTTCTTCGATCAACTAGAAATTCTCATCCAATGCGTTATCAACCCATGTCTCCTCCTCGGATCCACGATTACCTGAAATAATCAATAAAAGCATGTAGATTCCGACTCCAACCACACAGAGAACAAATATGCAAATTATACTTTAAACCATGCATGATATGCATCTTAACTAAGCTAAATGCAACCTATTATAACTCTATAAATACATGCTATCAATCTCCCTTTTATTCAGAAGTCTTCTATGACAATCAACCGGATTTCGGTTGACAATTAATATATGTTGTGAGCGCGGGAGCTCTTCGTGAGTTTCAATGGATATTATTGAAAGTCCTTTTGTGCCATTTTTTAGCCAGAGTCTTTAGCAAAGATATCTTTTTCACTAGTTTGAATAGGTTGGAGCCAGTCGGATTCATGCGCCGAGCTTGTCTGATAATGTTTCTAAAATCTGATTCGGTGGTCCATGCTAATTCAAATCGAAAAGGGCGCTTGTTTAGATGCGACAGTGATCGTAGGTCAATGGAGATCGGAGCATGATCCGAGTTTGTGAATGGGGGGATTCTAACTCGCAACCCGTCATACGCAACGATGACCCCACACCAGGCTAGAAGACGATCAAGTTTAGCTAAACTATTGTTTGGTGACCATGTTTTTTTTCCTTTGCCATGTATAGTTAACCCCTTGTAGTCTGATGAATCGTCTTGAATTCGGAGTTACTCCTCCCAGTTTGTCATTTGGTATAGCAATTTCGTTTAGATCACCCAGAATACAGAAGGGGATAAGAAGCTGAGATGCATATTGTGTTAGAAAAGCCCAGAAGGGGTTTGAGATATAGTCTGGGGGTGCATACACCAAGAGGAAAGCTATCATTTGGTTTATCATGTAGTCATGGTAGTTGATATGTATGAGTCTATGATGAACTAAGACCAGAATGATCTCGCCCTCTGACGGGTGGATGTCCTTCCATAGCAAACAGATCCCGCCAGAGAAACACCTAGTTGGATCAAAAGCTATGTTAGAAAAACCATACTTCTTCCATATATAAATGACCCGATGGAGGATTGTTCGCTTTTGTCTCAAGTAGAGCTAGTGCATTAATATAATTGTTCCTACAGCTAGAACGGTTCTGTATTCGTCCAGAAATTGCGCTTTTTTAGACCATGATAGTTGCATGAGCAAATATTCATGGGAAACACATTTTAATTCGTGATTATTTGTAAGTTGCTGATTTTGCAGCACACTTTTGCCCTGTATAATATAGGCACAATGGAGTATACAAGCTGAATGGGCGAAACTAGTAGCAGTTATGGATGATATGTTTGTATCATAGTTAATCAAACGGCTATACTTGGTATAGTTCAGTTGGCCTTTGTGGAAATTCAATTGTGATTCGTGGGGTTTATAACCAAGAAAAGAAGCACAATAATAAGACTTTAAATGGTGATATGAAACCTGTAAATGCTTGTCTTTATAGAGATAATGGAGTACAACAAACCTGTAAGTGGTGGAAGCCCGAACATTATGAGTCGAAAGGAGATCAGTAACCAATGATGGGAAATCCATGTATACAACCGATTATATTTAATAAAAGGGCCTTGTAAAGCTTAAGATAACCCCTACATTCATCGGTTTGGGCTTGTGAGCCATTGTGAAGTAAACCTTGATTGAAGAACCGACATAAGCAGCTGAGCAGCAACACCAAAGCGCCGGAAGCCGATCGAGGAGGACCCAGCAAACATCCTATTATAGTACCTATAAAAGCAAAAGAAAGAAGTTTACCAAAAAAAAAAAAAAGCAAAAGATAATTAAGTTGTAAGTGATACTGCCCTCCCTCCACTGCTCCACAAACAAGCAAATTGGGATGTAGCTTGTGGTATAATCTGTAAAACTCAGTGACTCACTGTCTAAATTGATCAAAGGTATCAAAATTTGAAAACCTTTAAAAAAAAATATATGTTGATTTTATTCAATACTCCCTTTATTTTCATTTCGACCAAAAACAATTACGAAGTATTTGAAAAAACTTCCCCGAGAGATGACGTGAGATTTTAAAAATTCATTCTCAAATTTAAAAAAGAAAAACCAATAATAGTATAGCATTAAATTGTGATAGTAAAGTGGAAGGAAATTGTAGTTCAAGCTAGGGACACTTATTAATTAAGAGTTTCACCAGTATACTACAACAACAACAACATCATCATCATCATCAATGCAATAAAGAGCAGTGCAGCAACGGCTATCACCCGAAGTCCCGAACCATAATTTAATTTGTGAACCGAGCCACAGCAATCCACTTTCAATTTGATTCGAACCGGGTTTTTTATTTTTAGTTTGAAGCCGACGTAAACCAGAAATGATCTAGTTTTCTCCCATGCTATTTAGGGAAACAGTTGGCTTCTTAATCTTTCTTCTTAGAGCATAGAATAGACGAGTCGTAAAAACTATATAAAATATCAATTTTTTTAAAATAATTTCAAATCTATTAATGTATGAGAAAATTTGTCCAACGAGCCTTTTTTTTGGGCCTTATTTAGGGAGTGTCTTCAAAGTCCGGCAAATTAAGTTTTTGTCCACCTCTAATTTTTTGGACAAAATTGCCCCTGACATCTTAACCAAATCTGAGATATTTTTACACTCCGTTTGAAAGATGGGATTTGATGGGATTTTTAGGGAGGGAATAGAAGGGAAAATGAATTGAGTGTTTGGGTGGACAATTGGGAGGAATGGAAGGGATTTTAAACTTTAGTAACCACCCTATTCCATGGGATTTCACACCCCAGGAAATTGGTGGAATTTGATGGGAAAGTGAAAAATTTTCCCTTCTCTTTCTTAAATTTCCAATCCCTCCCCTCCCCTAAAATACCCACCTGCCAAACAAACTGTTAGGGTTTCAGCAACTCATCCTCTTCCTCGCCGTTTCATCATCGTCTCCCTCTCGCTCCTCCGTTATTGCGCTCACCACCCCACCACATCCTCCACCACCATCCACCGCCGGCGATCACTACCACGACCTAAATCTGTGCCCCCCTCCCCTAAACCTCGCTTGGAGCGTTCTCTCCATCGTCTCTGTCGGAACTCCTCGACAACTCCTTCGCTTGGATCTGTCTTTCGATCTCCTCTTTCGACCTCCTCCTTCGAGTTCGATCCAGTAGAGGGAGAGGACGTCTCTTATCATGTGGCGCCGCAAGAGCCACCGCGCGTGCCCCCAAAGGTCCTGGTTGCGAGATCGGGGAGTTTGAGACCTGTGGAACTCTAGATCTGAGAGGATGAAGTCGATTATGGCATCTCACTGTTCCAGATCGGGCGAGATCAGTGCTTTCAATGGCGAGATGGTTGCGATTAGGAAGATTTCTGGCAATTTGCGGTGCTGGTGGCACCGATTTTCGGTGCTGATTGCTTCCGATTTCGATGGTTGCAATTTCCGGTACCGGTGACATCGATTTTCGGTGTTGTCTACGACATTGACGGAAACGGATCCATCTCCGCCGAGGAGTTGTTGGAGGTCATGAAGAGCCTCGGCGACAATTGCTCCATCCCCAACTGTCGGAAGGTGATTCCCGGCGTGGATGCGGACGGTGATGGCCTCCTCCCTCGATGCGATTTCCGGCGATGCGGATGGCGTGGATGCGTACACTAATCAAATTGAAATCGTAAGTAGTACTAATTAAGCCAAAGACCAACCCCCAAAACGTGGCGATGCTACCCTCCCCCTCCATGTTTAGTTTGCAGCATGATTTTAGTAACCAGATTTTATAAGATTTTTAACTAGTTAATGTATTATTTTTTCAATTAATTTGAATCTCTCTTTTTTTTGTTAACAAATAATTGAACTTTTTTTTCCTTCCGGTTTTGTAGATATAGGATAACAATTCAGTTTTTCCTTCCTGTCTACTTAAGAGGTTGGATCAAATGTTGTTGGGGTCAAAGTCGAAGATTAAATGTTGTTTATGCAATTTTAGCATTTTTTTTGCCTTGCTGAAACTTTTGGAGAGCTTATTAGCTTCTTGATTTTTTGTGTGATCTGAACTGCTGAAATTAATTCTTTATTAGCAAAATTCGTATGCCGAAATGCTGAAATTAATTCTTATAAAATTATATAAGGTACTAGTTCAACATTTCATCATTTCAGCATTTTTTTTAAATGCTGAAATTAATTCTTATTAGTAAAATTCGTTATGTTGAAATGCTGAAATTAATTCTTATAAAATTGTATAAGCTACTATATCTTACAAACTTATATATTGATTAGTGTACTGGTGTATTTGCTATGGATACAAATCTCTATTGTGTAGTTTCAACACCTTCGGTTTCAGCAACTTCGGTATCGAAGTGTTGATCTGGAAAAAAAAAGATAAAAAATAACTCCGGTTTCAGCAACAATTTCAGCATCTAAAACCGGGGTTTCAGCATTAACAACTTTGCAAAAACCGGGTTTTCAGCATCAACAACCCTTGTTTCAGCAACTCCGTTTCAGCCAGCAACGCGGTAAAAAAAAAACAAACATTGAAACATGGGTTCGTATGTGCTGAAACCCCTGTTTCAGCAATGCGGTAACATAAAAAAAAAACTGAAACAGGGGTTGCTGAAACCGCATGTGCTGAAACAGGAGTTTCAGCATCAGCACATGCGGTTTCAGCAAAGCGAAAAAAAAAACCAAAAAAAAACTGAAAAAGGGGTTGCTAAAACCGTATGTGCTGAAACAGAAGTTTCAGCAATTCCATTTCAGTAACTCTGGAAACGGAAAAAAAAAAAAACTAAATTTCGCGGAAAAAAAAATTTGCTGAAAAAAAAAATTTCAGCAACTTTATTTTTTGGGTGGACATTTTGCTAATATGGAGAGGGTGGTGGACATTTTCCTAATAAAGCCCAAAATTGTGGACATCGAGGTAATGATTATTAAATAGTGTAAAAAAAAATAATATTTTGGATATTTTTTATTATCCTCAAAAAACGTGTTTGGTAAATGATATGTTTCATTAGACAAAAGAAGTACTCATTCCATTAATTAAATCTTGTCATTTGAGAAATCTATATTTATTAAGAAAACAAACAAAAATACACTTTTATACCCCTAATTATTACTTTATTTTTTTTTACTTTCTCAAAAACTACAACTAACAACTAACTAATTATTACAAGGGCAACTTCGTAACGTATATGACAAAATAATTAAATGACAAGTTTTTCTTAACAAGATTTACTTCTTAAAACAACAAGTATCATGTAACTTATTGTATACTGATATTATGTATCGAATATGACTATGACACCTAACGTATGAGATAAAATCTGGGCAGTGTCAATGTAAGACCCAGGGTCTTAAGAGGTGTCAGCCTATGCCAACTAGTCCTCTCAGATCTGCTGTCCTCGATCACTTGGAATTGAACCTGAAAAGAAAGAGTTCTTCTGACATGGCATGGTTAGGGTTTGAATCACTTATAAATCATTCCAAATATCCTTATGATATCCGATGTTGGACGAGGGTGTTACAATCTCCCATACTTAAAGCACTGGCGACCCCGTCGGCCCAAGGACTTCCCTCCTGGAGGAGCATACCCGAGCATACTATCGGCGCACCTCCGAGTCCGAAGTTGGCTCTGATACCCCTTCTGTAACACCCTCTTTTATATCCCAAGGGAATGCAACAGCGCTAGTGATTACTCGGACTTTAATATCTTTATAACCACCTTAGGCTTATATATATATGCAACCATTCTCCCATAAACAAGATGATAATAATAACTAAATATATAAATGAAATACAATCAAATAGCAGAACACTTCTAAATAAAACGATAAAACTCCTATACATCATATCTAGGAATTTAAATTTTAAATACAATGTTAAAATAACTTAAATTTTTTCTCAACTTCTCTTCGTCTTCACGTACTTCTGAAACTTGACCTAAACCTACCATCACAAACAATATATAGGTCGGTTAGTTCATAAGAACTAGCAAGTAATGGCTTGAAAACTAGGACCATTTTGGACTTAAACTCAATGACCATAATAAGGTATGAATCTAAACTCAAATGTGATTATTGAGAATATTTTATGTAGGCTTAACATTGTATGACACGAATCATGTGACACGGATAATTCCAAGGGATTGAATAAGAAAAGATGTGAGGGACAACACTCTTATGAACCATACTTCGATTACAGATGGAATATGATATAACTTGAATTGATTGTGATCACTATAACATAATTTTCTCACTACGCACAAATTTATACATTTTACACGTTTACCACTTTTATTATAAGTTGAATGATTTACAGCACACACTGTTTGTTATAATATGATATCGGCCCCGCTGTCACTAGCAGATAGCAACATACTACCAATTTAGGTAGTTTAACATTTCTCCATGGAAATATGTTAGTTTCATGAAACCCTTTATAGTCCAGGTTCTCGCACCCCCAATCTGTTCTCATTACTTTTATTATTTCACACGTTACGTTCACTGTGCTTTACGTTGATTGGTACATTTTACTTGATTGATCCTGATTCAATTCAGTTCCAATTGTAGCACACAATCCTCACATCGTTAACTATTTACTTAAGACATCCTAGGTGATCACGCAACACAAAAGTAATCCAGGTTATTTAGAGGTAGCATGGATGGTAAGGAAAAGAAAAGAAAATAAAATAACGGATGGATACATCAAAGAATAACATGACGTTCCATACATAACTAGTTTAGCATGAAAGAAAAATGATAAATGGTGTTTTAAATAAACGGCGGGTAACTATTATCAATATTAAGATCACCCAATTATACTTGCCAAATTCAAATGGAAGGTTAAATAAATCAAACAAGGAAGTGAATTGCAATTTATTTTAATTAATTTGACAAATATTTCAAGGAAAGAAAACAACTTGACACGAAGACATGAGCAAAAAAGCACAGAAAGTCACTTGCCTTAATTGACATTTGACGTTTTGGAGGTTCACGGTACCATCTTGTGGTGTCTAGACCTAGGCAAACGTGGGCGCGGGCCGGGCTTGGGCCGGACTAAGCCCGCTCAACGGGTTGGAAGTCAGGTCCAAACCCGTTCGCGAATGCGGGTGCGAGTAGCCCACGGGTACCCGTAAACTTAATTAAAATTTCTTATTAAAGTTATACTAAGCCTATTGTAATCAATTTTAATATATATATATATATATATATATATATATTATATATATACTTACTGTTTTCATTTGTTTTTAAAATGAATACATACATATATATATATATATATATATATATATATATATATATATATATATATTAAAATCGATTACATATACAGGTAACTATATATACATACATACATACATACATACATACATACATACATACATACATACATACATACATACATACATACATACATACATACATACATACATACATACATACATACATATATATATATATATATATATATATATATATATATATATATATATATATATATATATATATATATATATATATATATATATATATATATATATATATATATGGTTACTGATAACCCTAGCCCTTTAATGGCGGATCTATCCTCTTCAATCCACCTTCCTTGTGCTTCAATCGATCTTGCGTTTGGTTGATTTTGAGTCCCGTTCCTCATTTTCTCAGATTCGGTGTTCGTTTTGGGGTTCGGGGTGAGATTGTGTCTGGGTGTTGCCCTCGAGTGTGGGTGTTCGTCGTGTAAATCCCCAATTGAGAACCCTAATCGTGTAAATCCCCAATTGTGAAATCAAATTGAGAACCCTAACCCTTTAATGGAAGATCTATCATCTTCGATCCACCTTCCTTGTGCTTCAATCGACCTTGCGTTTGGTTGATTTTGAGTCCCGTTCCTCGTTATCTCCGATTCGGTGTTCGTTTTGGGGTTCGGGGTGAGATTGTGTCTGGGTGTTGCCCTCGAGTGTGGGTGTTCGTCGCCGCCTCGGATGGGTCGATTTTGGTCTCGCCGGCGTTGTGGCCTCATCCCTCCTCGGCCGATCTCGTCATCCTCTGTCGATCTGGTCTGGCCGCTAGCGCTCCTCCCCGCTCGTGGTTTCCTGTGTTTGGTGCCCTCTTGATCTCGGCCTGTGTAGCTCCGCTGCCGGTATCCCTTGGTGTCCTCCTTCCCGATCTGTTCCTGGTCGTGCTCGCCTCCTACCACCGAGGCTGCTGGCTGGCTGGCGTCGGATCTGCTGCGAGGGTTGGTCAGCCGAGTACGTCTCTTCCCTGCAATCGGCCTTTGGGTCTTATGGGCCCGTGTGGCCCGAATATTGGGCCCAGTCACTTCCTTTGGGCCCAAACCTTGGAGGATTAAAAAAAATTCAGAAAGAGTAAAATGGATTTGATTCGTTGTTTGGTAGGTTGCTGTGTTGCTTGGTTTTGGGGTTTTATGGCTCTCGAGTCTAGCGGTTTGTTGAGTGGTGTTTCTTCTCATGTGTCGACGCGCGAGAGGTCGTGGACGTGATCGAAACCTGAAGGCTCGTAGAAAAAGTCCAAATCTGAGGTTTCCACTTAGTTCCCCAGGGATTCCCTGCGTTGCCTATACCAACTGATGGATGAGTTGCTGCTCACTGCTCCTGTTCTTGCATCGTTTATGCTAGTTTTCGCCTACAACTGCATCCTTGTAATTTAATGATTCTGCCTTTTGTTATTTTATGTCTTCATCTTATTTGACGGTTTATCCGTCGTCGATTTATTCGGCCTCTCGACCCACCAGGCATGTCTGGTGCTTCGAATTCTTACTCAATCATATATATATATATATATATATATATATATATATATATATATATATATATATATATATATATATATATAGTTACTGTATATGTTATCAATTTTAATATATATACTGTTTTTATTTGTTTTCAAAATGAATACATACATATATATATATATATATATATATATATATATATATATATATATATATATATATATATATATAGAGCTGGCAAAATCTGACCCGACCCGAAAACCTGACCCGACTCACCCGAACCCGATCGGGACACGAAAATCTGGAGTCATTCATAACCCGAACCCGAGACCGAACCTGACCCGAATCTGACCCGACCCAAAACAGACCCGAACACAGATAAACCCGCCCCGACCCGACTCTAAACCCAACCCGACTTTGAACCCGACCCGACTCTCATCCCGACCCGACCCAACCCGACCCGAATTGAAATGGTTATTTAACATCAACATTTTAATACTTGAATGTTAAATGTTTTTTTTATTTTAACACAAGTTTAAGATTTTACTTTAACATATAAAACATCAATTATTTTTGTTAATTGTTATCATATGAATAAGAACCCAAGTAAAATCAATAGATAAGCATATAAGTCAATAAGTCAAGTAAGTCAACCGCCATAGATAAGCGAAAAGAATTATTTATATCCAAATCAATAATGTTGTAGTTGTTATTTTATTTTTATCTATATTATTATATTTTGATAGAATTAATTATTTATATCTAGATTTGTTAAAAACTAATAATAATAATGAAAAAAAAAACTAATAGGCCAAAAGCTAAAAATGAAATGGCCATTGAAAATTATATGGGCCAATGATATAGTCAAACCACAAATAAGTCCATTTGCAACTTGCTAGTTAAAATAAGGTTAAAACCTAAATGTTCAAGTATTCAACCGATGAGTCAATAATAATGAGTGTATTCAACTGAGTCAAAATTACATATTTAAGTATTCAACCGCCTCAAAATCATTTATTTTAAGTAAATTATATATTTAAGTATTCAACCGAGTTAAAATCATTTATTTTAAGAAAATTACATATTTAATTATTCAACCGAGTCAAAATCAACCTAATTATCCAAATTCCAAACGGGTCGAATATGATTCGACCGAAAACTCAAACCAACTATACCGATATACCCACTTTGATTCGAAACTCAAATGAGACCGACTCGCCTCTTGACCCGAAACCCGAACGAGACCGACCCGCTTTGACCCGAACCCGAATGGGCATGACCCGACTTAAACCGAATCCCGACCAATCTAAAATTCATTATGACCGAACTCGACCCGAACGACCGACTTGCCAGCTGTACATATATATAGTTATTGTATATGTATAGTACATTATATATATATATATATATATATATATATATATATATATATATATATATATATATATATATATATTAGCACTAGCCCAGATTGACGTTCTAGACACAAACGACTTTTTTGTCGTCTCCTGAATGCACTTCAAGGGACGAACAAAGCCTGGGTCGTCACTTACAATAGGACCGGATGTACACCCATCCAAGGGAGCCTTTTAGGAGACGAACAATTACTAAGTTCGTCGCCTGAATACTAAGTGGAGGTTGACCAAGCCGTTGACCATCGATAAACATGGTGAATCAACCAGGATTGTCAGGTGCAGTCGTACCATCATCATTCAAAGGACGAACATATATATGTTCGTCCCTTGATTCAACTGTACTTTAAAAAAAAACATGTGACTCCGTACGTGTTTGGCATATATCGTCTTCTCCGGACAGTGGGGTTATTTTGCATCCTCTATTCCAGACAGTGAGGGCCGGGGTATCTGGCATCTCTTCCTCGACTTCCTTGCATTGTTCTGCACTTGCCCTCACGCTCGATCAGGTGAGTCTTCTCCTTCCTTTCGATTTATCTGTTTGATTAATTGGTTTTTGTTTTGGTTCGACTAGAATTCCAGATCTGTGATTCCAGATCCGAAACCCAAATCGCCCTAGCCTCCATTGGTTTCATCCAGATCTGTTTCCTTTGAGCTAGCTGCTACTTCTCCTTGGCTTTGGGTGGCTTCCATTGCTCAATTCGACCTATTAGAACCTGTAGTTGTAGGAGAATGAGAAAAACCCCAATTTCACCCCCAATTTCATCATTGCTCAATTCGACCTCATCTCCTTCCTTGCATTGAGGATTCTCCTTGGCTTGGGTGATTTCTTAATTTGAGCTGTCTTGTTTATGTTGGAACTGGACTGTTGGATCACACACACACTCAAACCCACATAGATTCGAGGACTTGACTCTAGGAAGAACACAAACAGCACACACTTACCAGTTTTCGATAAAAGCCTCTAACTGCCGTACTAACATTTACTGTCAAGTTAAGTCGAAATCGACAAACCACACAGCAAACATAACTAACACAATTGCTGTCATTCGATATCGACAAACTAAGTCTGTTAGAGTAATAAATGATGGCTTTAGGTTATGTTAGAAAGTCATCACATTTTCAGGCTATATAAAGCCTCTTGTTGTAACAAACTATCAGTTGAACAAGTTAACAAATTCTACACAATTCAGTTCATTGATTCCCTCTCTTTTTTTCTCTCGTCTCTCTGTCTCTCAAGCTGTTCTATACCTTGAATTCACAAGATCTGATCAAGTCAATAAAGTCGATATCGACAAAACCTAACACACAGAGCTGAAACAGAACGTTAACTTGCCAGCTTACTTGAACCTTGGATTATAAACTAACTTTTAACAGTTTAGGTAATTAGAGTAACCATATGCTGCTGGTTTTTTGTTGCTCAACTTTCACTCTTTTCCAACTGTCAGTCATGGGATGGGATGACCAATTGTATGGTGTTTCTTATACTCCATGTTGTTCCGTCCATAGGCATGTCAGACACTTCCGGTAGTTGGCCGAGCGGTTGTCCAGAAAAGTACCCATGGATTGGAGGGGATGAGCCATACGAACGTCAGGTAAACAAATTGCTTTTAATTTACTTTGTAATGAAGGCAAGAACTGATTTTGGTGGAGATGAATGGAATTCATTCATGATTGATGTTGTTGGAGAAGAATTTTTTTGCCTTAGCTTCTTTGTTCCCTCATGAATGATTTTGGTGCATTGTATTTCTAGATCGAATGTTGTTTTGGTGGATTGTATTTCTAGATCGAATGTTGTTTTGGTGCATTGGTGGAGATGAATGTAATTCATTCATGACTGATTTTGGTGCATTGTATTTCTAGATTGAATGTTGTTTTGTTCATAGGAATATTCATTTTCTAAAACATGGATGTTGATTTGTTCCTTTGGTGCATATGACTCTTAAAATGAACTTATTTGCCTTTAAATCATCATGATACATTGTATGAATAATGCCATGCTTATTAATATAATGTCATGATTCGTAGTGGACTCCTTATAGTGAAGAGATGGAGGAAGTGTCGAGGGGCAAAGGTGAGAAGAATCATGTCACGGCTGTTCAAACTTAAGGCTTTTGTATCGTATTGTAGCTACTATGTCGGTTTCTTGAACATAACATTTCGGATATCGGTTTGTTGAACTTAGCATCAAGTAAAGTAAGTTTTGTATCATATCGGTTTGAGATCCATCAAGATCCATTAAGATCAAATAATATCGGTTTGAGATCCATTAAGATCAAATCAAGATTGGAATTGAGACCGAGATCGAGATTGAAATTGAGATTGAGATCGAGATTGAGACCGAGATTCGAATTGAGATTGAGGTCGAGACTAAGATTGTGATAGATGTTATATGTATGAGTTTCAATCTTTCGTTTGAGATTGAGATCGAGAATGAGATTTTCGTTACTAAATATAGATTTTGTAATAGATGTTATCGATCAAGATCAAACTTTCATTTGAGATTAGGATCAAGATTGTAATTGCCATTAAGATCAAATCAAGATTGGAATTGAGACCGAGATCCAGATTGGAATTGAGATTGAGACCGAGATTCGAATTGAGATTGAGGTCGAGACTAAGATTGTGATAGATGTTATATGTATGAGTTTCAATCTTTCGTTTGAGATTGAGATCGAGAATGAGATTTTCGTTACTAAATATAGATTTTGTAATAGATGTTATCGATCA
Organism: Persicaria maculosa; assembly: GCA_963922045.1. Classification (NCBI taxonomy): domain Eukaryota; kingdom Viridiplantae; phylum Streptophyta; class Magnoliopsida; order Caryophyllales; family Polygonaceae; genus Persicaria; species Persicaria maculosa. Next base: position 44,286,839 of record OY998258.1, read on the forward strand.
AGATCCAACTTTCATTTGAGATTAGGATCAAGATTGTGATTGCCATTAAGATCAAATCAAGATTGTAATTGAGACCGAGATCGAGATTGGAATTGAGATTGAGACCGAGATTCGAATTGAGATTGAGGTCGAGACTAAGATTGTGATAGATGTTATATGTATGAGTTTCAATCTTTCGTTTGAGATTGAGATCGAGAATGAGATTTTCGTTACTAAATATAGATTTTGTAATAGATGTTATCGATCAAGATCAAACTTTCATTTGAGATTAGGATCAAGATTGTGATTGCCATTAAGATCAAATCAAGATTGGAATTGAGACAGAGATCGAGATTGGAATTGAGATTGAGACCGAGATTCGAATTTAGATTGAGGTCGAGACTAAGATTGTGATAGATATTATATGTATGAGTTTCAATCTTTCGTTTGAGATTGAGATCGAGAATGAGATTTTCGTTACTAAATATAGATTTTGTAATAGATGTTATCGATCAAGATCAAACTTTCATTTGAGATTAGGATCAAGATTGTGATTGCCATTAAGATCAAATCAAGATTGGAATTGAGACCGAGATCGAGATTGGAATTGAGATTGAGACTGAGATTCGAATTGAGATTGAGGTCGAGACTAAGATTGTGATAGATGTTATATGTATGAGTTTCAATCATTCATTTGAGATTGAGATCGAGAATGAGATTTTCGTTACTAAATATAGATTTTGTAATAGATGTTATCGATCAAGATCAAACTTTCATTTGAGATTAGGATGAAGATTGTGATTGCCATTAAGATAAAATCAAGATTGGAATTGAGACCGAGATCGAGATTGGAATTGAGATTGAGATCGAGATTCGAATTGAGATTGAGGTCGAGACTAAGATTGTGATAGATGTTATATGTATGAGTTTCAATCTTTCGTTCGAGATTGAGATTAAACCCTAAACCCTAAACCCTAAAACCTAAACCCTAAACCCTAAACCCTAAACCCTAAACCCTAAACCCTATACAAACTAAAAAAAAATCTTGCAAATATTAAATATATGAATTTATATTTATACGAGTTCATATTTTTTTAATACCTAATGTGATGTTTAAAAAAGTTATATATTTTTTATTTAACCTTTATAAAAGTTATTATCAACACCTACAAAGTTAGAAACATATAAATATCATATACACATAAATAAATAAATTGATGTATTTGGCGGGATAATATTCAAGGGACAAACATAACCTCCATTCGTGTCTTGAATGATTTTCAATTAGGCGGGATTGTTCCCCCCAATATTTTCACTGTACATTTTGAGGACGTGTCTTTCGGATGCCCACTCAATGTCTCTCAGTCATTTCTCAAGACAACTCAACCCTAAACCACACATCCAAACCCTCCTCTCTCGATCTCTCTCTCTCTCTCCGCCGACGCCTCTTCAAACCCTCACACCACCAATTCCTGTCTCTCTCCGGCCTCCTCATTTCCAATTTCTCTCTCTCTCCGCCGACTCCTCTTCAAACCCTCACCACCACTCAGCCCGACCTCCATCATGCCACCAAAAAAAGGAAAGAAGATCCACATTCGCCCAAGGGTTACTCCACCACCGCCGAGCCCGGCCACCACTCCACAACCGGACACCGCTCCACAACCGGCCACCCCTCCACAACCGGCCACCGCTCCACAACCGGACACCGCTCCACAACCGGCCACCAGTCCTCGGAGGTCAACTCGAGCTCGGGTGCCAACTCAGCCCGCGTCACCACCACATCCCAGCCCAACTCAACCCGCGTCACCACCTTCTCCGAGGCCAACTCAGCCCGCGCCACCACCACCTCCGAGGCTAACTCAGCCCGCGCCACCACCACCTCCGAGGCCAACTCAACCCGCGTCACCACCACTTCGGAGGAGCCCTCAGAAGCCACAAGCTCCTCGGAAGCCACCACCCCCGAAGAGACGACTGGTACGGGGCGGCTCTTCCTCGACGGGTACCACCCAACAGATGCCTCCCCCTCTTTCGGTGGCTGTAGCGGAAGATGAGACCATCCCCCCTCTGGACTCTTCTTCGTCTGTGGGTGGCGCACGGGCTGGGTCAACCACCCCTCCGGCCTCCTCTCACTCAGTCAGTGCCTCACGGGTAACGTCGACCACCCCTCCACCCCCTCCTCTGTCCGTCGGTGGAGAAGAGGCTGAAGCTGAAGAAGAACCCCTGCAGGAAGTCTATATACCAATCAGAGGTTGGTTTTTTTTTTTTATAATTTTAGAGGGTTTAGGGTTATTTGATTCTCCAATTTTTATAGGGTTTATCGTTGTTTGATGATTTCAGAGAGATTTTATGATTTAGGGTTTATCTTTGTTTTAGGGTTTACTGATTCCCCTAATTTTAGGCTTTGTATGAGTCTTTGCTTATCTAATCTTTGTCTTCATCATTTGTAGGGAAAGGAAGAACTGTGGTGAGTAGCAAGACTATGCAGATAGTGAGGGTCACTGGAAAGATAAAAATTTCGTGGTCGGTGTTCCATGGAAACCCCGAGCTCAACCAATACACTTTGCTGATAAGAGATATAGGGACTGCTGTGAAGACACATGTGCCAATGCTGGCCTCCTCCTTCGAGCAGCTTGAGAAGAAGCACAAGGATACGCTTGCCGCTTACCTGGATGTAAGCAAGTGTTCTCTTCCCTTGTACTGGATTGTATAATGTGTCTAATTTGCAAGTTGTTGTCAATAAATTGTATAATGTGCCTATTTTGTCTGTTGGTTTACAAGTTGTTGTTAGTTTTAGGATATTCATATTAGCTTTTAGTTGTTGTTAGTTTTAGGAGATTCATATTAGCTTTTAGTGAAGAAAACAATGTGCCTATTTTGTCTGTTGGATTGTATAATGTGTTATATATTTGCTCTTTAATTTTCTTAAATTTCTGTTCTTCATTGTGAGATTGATCTTGAATGTTTCTCTCCACTGTCAATTCATTCAGTTCACTTGCATTCTCATACTTAGTTGTTCTGTGTTCATATTAGCTTTTAGTTTCGTATTTGCTATTAGTTAGTTGTCAATTTCTTAGGAGTTAAATACCCTTTGCTTTCTTCATTTGCATTCTCACTGAATGGAAGTTAGTTGTTCACATACATTCTCATACTTAGTTATTATGTGTTCACTTTGCTAATAATGAATGATAGTTGTTCACTCAATGATAGTTAGCTGTGTATAATGTGTTATGTATAATGTGTTATGAGATTGGTATTTGGTGAATTTTGCTGGATTTTATAATGTGTTATGGATTGTATAATGTTGTTATATATTTGCTCTTTAATTTTCTTAATTTTATGTTCTTCATTGTGAGATTGATCTTAGTTTTAGGAGATTCATAGTAGCTTTTAGTTTTGTATTTGCTTTTAGGAGTTTAACTTGCATTCTCATGGTTTGATAATGATATGATAATTTCATTTTCACTGAATGCAATAACCTGTTATGTGTTCTGAATGCAACAAATTGTTTTCTTCACTTGCATCTGTTCATTTTCACTTTGCTTTGCCCATCTCTCCTGTTCTGTGTTTTTCACTGGTAATTGATATATATAATTGCATTCTTATTTATGTAGACTATGTACGTTGTATCTCCTGATGATGAAAAATTGAAGACGTATATTGAGACTCATGCAGCATCAAGATATCGCAGTTGGAAGTACAAGTGTCATTGCCACTTCTTGAAGCATGGTCCACCCATACCTCTTGAGTTCAAACTCCATCCTGAGCAATGGCGCTACCTTGTGCAGAAGGAGTTCACCGCCCCCGACAAACTGGTTAGCTTTTTTGTGTATTTTTCATTCAACTGTTTCCATTGCTTTACTGTTGTTCTCTTATGTTTATATGTTCTTGTGTCTTTGGAGGAAATAAGCAACCGCAACAAGCTCAACAGAACTAAGAATCCCAAATACATGAAGCACCACTCAGGGCCTAGACCTGTGTGCTACCGGGCAGAGCAGTTGTACAAGGACGAACACTTGGCTCCTTATGTGCAAGCTTCAATAGACGAATACCTCCAGGACGATGAAGACGAATCCACTGTGGTGAGTGTGTACTAACAGTTTAGCTATCTCTGACTTGTAGGATGTCATTGCTGAGTTCCTTGGATGATTTTATTGTGTAGGATTCTAATGTTTTCTTTGTGTTCCCAGGAAATTATGCAGCAGGCGATTGACGACTATGTGAGTTCGCGACCAGAGGAAGAAGACAATGATGTCCTACCAGTAGCTACTCAGTGTGAGATAATCGTCAAGGCCTTTGGAGAGAGGAGGGGCACTTCTGTACGAAGTAAACAAAGTTAGGATAAGGCTTTAAAATGAGTTTAATAATTGATCAGTTATATATATAACTTGATGATTATATATATTATCATTACTATCAGTTATATATAAAACTATATAAGGCTTCAAAATGAGTTCAATTATATAAGAGCATGAAATCCATTTGATTTTAGGAACTTTACCATCATATTTTAGGAACAAATGTCATACTGTCATTTTCATGCTATCAATCTTATTTTTTACCTTTTATATCTTTGTAATTTTCACTTTCTTTGCCTTCATTTAGGGATGGGCGCGGCTGTCAAGAAGCCTCCAAGGAAGCGAGGGGCTGATTGGTCCACTCTAGGCCCGGCAAAAAGGCGTGAGCTGGAAGACCAAGCCAGGGAGGCTAATGAGCAAGCAAGGAAGGCTGAGGACTCCGCCAAGCTAGCCAATGAAAAATATGATAAGATGAAGGACAAAATGGAGCACTTTGAGAGGCTGATGGCTGTGCACTTCCCTACCGAAGTGCAGGTTTGAGCACTTGGTGATCTAGGTAGGTGACAATTAACAAGAACTTGGTTGCAGCTTTTGGGTTAGTTTGTGCAACTTTTGGGTCACAATTCTAGACTTCTAAGCGCAGTATGTGTTTGAACATGGTGTTTCTAAACTTTATGTCCGTTTGTGTTTCAACTCTAGTACATTTGTAGGTTGTTTTGCTGACATGGGTGTTTGTATGGGTTGGTTGATGAACAAGCATGGTATTGCAGGTTTAATGTATGAACAATGTTGTTTTTATGTATGAAATGGGTGCTGGTGCACTCTAATGTTGAATGCATAGTTGTTTCTTTTGGGTTATACATTTGGTTTTGGACAGGGAGCATTACAAAATGCAGCGTATATGCTGTTAATTTTTATTAAACTCAAGCCACAAACCTAAAACAACTAGGTTCTATTAACTGAAGCCACAAACATTTTGTACCAAAAGTTGATCTCCAAAACTCTCAGGGCACCACAAACGATGTCCATCAAGACAACATGACTAACCAAATGTTCATCAAGACACAACATTAGTTCACCTTATGTTCGTCCCCTCCGTTATCAAGACACAAACTTTAATGGTCGCCTGAACCATAAAATCTCTGACAATGTCCTCTTGGGCCGGTGAATTGGATGTCAATCAAGGGACGGAGGTGCAATTGGTCCGTGTTTTAAGTGCTCTAGGTGCGCTGCACAAGGGACAAACCTCAGGGGACAGATGTTCGTGCCTAGAGTTATGAGGCGTCCAAAACCCTCTTCAGGAGACGAAATTTTCCCGTGTCTAGAACGTCAAACTGGCCTAGTGTAGTTACGTACTGTTTTTATTATTTTTTAAATGAATATAATTCATATTATTTATTACATATATATATACACACACATATATATTAGTTTTAATAAATAAAAAGGCGGGTACCTATTACGGGCTGCTAGGCCCGTAACGAGTTGATTGTTATGTCCAATCCCGCACCCACAACGGATGTGGACCAGACCTAACAGTTCGCGTGGGCTTTTTTCAATGACCAAGCCCGCCCACTAATGCTGGCGGACGGGGTGGGCTGGACCAAGCGAACATACCCGCTTTTGCTCAGGTCTACTGGTGACTTCAGTAGCCGATTGAACCATGATATTTGATTTGAGTTACCATGACCGAAAATGATGACCCAACACAATTAAGTGTGAATTTGCTAATAATGATCTGGAAGGAAATATTTTGAGATTAATTAATCATTCGGAACAAAATGTTTAATTAACGGACGAAAGAAAACAAAATAACTCGGATAACAACTTCTCACCAAGCTATGTTCGGGGACTTAGAACGGAAGGATCAGGACACCAAAGCTTCTTTAAGTAGTAGCAGTCATAGGGTTCAACGTAAAGACAATGGGGATGCTCATAAGTTGGCTCCGTGTGCAGTTTTTACCTAGAATCTGGGTAACTGCTGCCCCTTAATTAGTTTTAGAGAACGAAAACATTGGAATCTCGAGAAGGTTTCTCAAAGAATGATGTAGGGTGCCAGATCATCTACCAAACGAGCTATCAACGGACTCCATCGAACCACCACGGCCTTCTAGAAACAGCCCGGATAAGTGGAAGTTTTGAAGAATATATGGATTAAAACACGCTTTGCTAAAAACATGGTAACTTCCTCATACGAGATCCAAATCACCAAAAGTAAGAAGATATAGAAAGCAGACTTACTGATCTTCTATTTGAAATAAGGAACACATAAAGTTGTTGAGAATCAAGAGAGAACGAAGCCCTGTAAATTGCAGCAGACTTGACACCGGAATTTTGGGCACCTACCACCGCTCGTGAGGAGGTCCTATTTATCACATCGTGGAGACAACCCGGTTACTTCAATGACTATGATGACTGAATAAAAATTGTAGAGAGTGTTGAAAAGAAGAAACTTTATGTAGAAAGTTATAAAAGAGGAGAACCGTGGGAGGCGTTGTGGTGGTGACAAGAGATCAATGTAGTTGCTGTAAAAAATTAAGCAACTTGCCACAAAACCCGATCAGTTGTATAATTCTTGGGTTCCTATCCAACATATGGATAGATAGGATTGTAGAGGATGATAAAACGAGGCCATAGCAATTTGAATCAGTTGATTTAGTGAAGTAACGAAGCAGAATCGATTGAAACGAGTTCTAGGGTTTTTCTAGGGTTTTTGAGATTCACCTATTGTGTTTATGCATGAAACAAGATTGCAATTTTGGGTGGGCTGAATTTGCATATAATTTTATTTTTTCCTCGTTTGTCACTATATATACTGAGTTAAAAATTGAGAAATTTTGGTGAAATATCACCTTTTATAATTTAATTAGGTAATTAACACTCTTCCTTATTTATTTAGCCGGACTAACATCCGTTGAATATTTTTTAAGTGTCTGATGTCTGTGCCCTCTACCTTTCACCTGCTTTCCCTTTCACCTTCGTCAGATCTGGGTCCATGGCGAGATCTCTCTCAACCTCTCTGTGCTCTCTCGCCTTCATCGATCTCACCTGACTCCCTCACTCTCTATCTCTCCCGCGATTTTGGTGGCCGGATGAAGCCAGACTCAACCTCCCCCGATTTCGGTGGCCGGTGAAGGATTGATGTCGAGCCCAAACAACGGACCAAGCCGCCCCTGTCAACTCCCTCACCGCCATCACCACCACTTCTCCTCCTCTTCCCACCGCCACCAGCAGCAATTCGCTCTCCTCGAAACAGAAAAACAGAGCGCAGTTGTTTGAGTTTGTTGGGGACGACTCGAAGAGGCCGAAGGAGAGAGGAGAACAAGTTAGAACCGATGAAGAGGGCAAGAAATTGGCTATTAAGAGGCTGTGGAGCGATGATGATGATGATTCCAAAGGAGGTACAAATTGATTTGAATGCCTTAAACGTAGAGAATGTCTCTTCTATCTCAAAGAACCTCCTTAATCCAACCGCACACAAACTGCTCGACGAAATGTCCACAAGGATGGTTAGCAAGGAAATTGACAAGCGCATCCCATTGCAAAGCTTATTGGCAGCAGTTAACTCCTCTATCGATCCAACTCAATTTAGGGAATATTCCAGCCCAGGTATGATAAATGAACATGGTGAACTGGTGAAGTACTGTCTTTCGATCAGGGAGGAGAACTGGCTATGCCAAACATTAATGCACTAGATTGCCTCTATCGATTCTGAAATTGTGTTTCGTTTGAACATTAAGAGTGATATGAATTGAATGGATTTATTTTTGTGTTCATACCAAATACTTAATGTAATGCACTTGGAATCACTGGTCATCTGTTTAAACGAGTGGACTTATCACTTATGGAAGTGTTGTTTAACATATGGTCTCTATGTGCTAATTACAAAAATGTAGAACATGACTGATGGCAGTGGACGATTGTTGTTTTATAATATGAATATGCTTACATTCTTCTAAATGTTTTCCATCTTCAGTGCCATGGTGGTTGAAGACTAGCTTATTCGCTGCATCTTTTCTCATCTTTCTTCATTTATAGAAATGTTTGTTTTCATGTATGTCCTGTGTGCGACGGTTATATCTTCCATTATTGGTTTGATGCACTATATGGGAAGCATTATATACATCCTTGTATGTATTAGCTGATTCGTTAGAGATCATTGTACCTTATTTAAAGTTGTAATCTAGGAGTTCATGAATTCCAGTCCATGATTGAAGCCATTAAACCACCTCTTTTTGGCAGCTTCTTCTAGATGACATAAAGAAGGCATTAATAAGACCCTTTGGAGTTGCTTGACCGAATGATTGAAGGGGTTCGAGCGTTCCATGAACAGGATCTTGAGGTGAAGAAGGAATTGTATAGTCGAGATCCGATGAAGTTGGTCAGATTTAACAGCAACCATGATCTTTACAAGTCTGCAACTGCTACTTGGAAGGATACCTTGGCTGTTATCTCTCCTTTTCCCGGCTGTCTTGATCCCAACGAACTGCCTAACATATGCCGGTATATATATAGTCCAGTAGTACTTTTACGATTTCAATTTCGATGAAATGGTGCAATGTTTGTTGTGAATTTTAGTATCTATTGTGTTTTGGCAGGGACGTGGTGCTGGAATATACGAGCGAAGCTAAGAAACTGGGAGATGCGTTGCTCGAGCTGTTGTGAGAAGGTGTTGGAATCGAGTGTGAACACGGTCTTGGAACCATGGGATGCACACAAGGGTGGAGTTGTGTGTTGCACTACTACCCTGCTTGCCCTCATCCGGATTTGATGATAGGAACTGAAAAGCACACCGACCCGTCATTCCTCACCGTGCTTTTGCAAGATCAAGTTGGAGGGTTGGAAGTCCGCCATGAAGACAAATGGGTAAAGGTTCAGCCTGTCTCCGGTGCTCTAGTCGTCAACATTGGAGATCTTGTCCAGGTATAAGTCAATCTTTGTGATTTTGGTTGTGTTTGGCGACTACTTTTTTAACTAATATGAATCCATGTTTTGACATTGATGATAACCAATGATAAGCTGAAAAGTATAGAGCACCGTGTGGCAGCAAATGCCGTAGGACCAAGGATTTCTGTGGCAATGTTCTTCATCGGTAAGAGGACATCGTCTCAAGTATACAGGTCGGTTGAAGAGCTAGTTTCAGCAGAAAATCCTGTTGTCTACAAGGAATTCACTCTTGGCGACTTCTTCAAAACCTTCCATTCGCAGGTTGTTGGCCAGTCTCGCTTTCAACACTTCAAGGTTTGAGCTATAGTTTGTCTTCAGGACTTGAATTGTGATCGAATTTAGCTATGTTTTGAGATTGAGAATTGACTCAGTTGTTGTTGAATAGATCACTGAACTATATGTTTGTGGGTGTTTTTTTCTAATTAAAAGGGGATTTGGTGTTGGGGGGTCATCTAGGATATAGATCAATGCACTAATGAAGTCGAAAGGAGAATAATGGAATGTGTTCAAGCACATCTCTATCACTTATAAATTTTTTAGTTCAGTTCTCATTGCCATTTGTACATAACCAACTGCACAGAAGAAATAGAACACTATGGAATCATTATTGGATAGTGCACTTATAAAGTATAAATTGATGAAATGGAGGTTATTGTCTCTAAACTTTCAACCGACAACTACAAAATAATATTATTGAAGCATAACTGCTATAAACATTAAACAGCTATATTTATACCTTTTTATTTATTCAGCTGCACTGCAACTTATGGAAGTTTACTTGGGACAAATAAGCCTTTTACATTACCTTGAAAAAATATGGTATCACGGTAAAAAAAAATATCATCAAAAAATTGATATAAAAAAAGTGTCATCAGTAGTCAACGGTAAAAAAATGGCATCAATGGTCAATGTGGCATCACAGTAAACAAAAAAATATCAGCAAGATTTGAAAAAAGTGACATTAAAAAAGTGTCATCAATCCATTTTATTAGAAAATCAAACGATTTGATTAAAAAAATATCACCAAATAATTACACTAGAAAAATGGCATCAAAACACTGCTTTAAAAAAGTTGCATCACATTAAAGAAAAAAATGTCATCTAAACATTACCTTGAAAAAATATGGCACCACGAAAACAGTACCTTGAAAAAAAATATGGCATCAAACGATTTGATTAAAAAAAGTGAGATAAAATAATTACATCATCAAAACACTAATTTGAAAAACTTGCATCACATTAAAGAAAAAAATGTCATCAAAATACTACTTTGAAAAAATATGGCATCATGGTAAAAAAACATATCATCAAAACATTGATATAAAAAAGTGTCATCAGTAGTCAATAGTAAAAAAAAGGCATCAATGGTCCACATGACATCACAGTAAATAAAAAATGTCATCAAAGTTTGAAAAAAGTGGCATCACATAATGATGCCGCTCAATTATCGATGACTCCTGGTGACATTGAGGACAACATGAAGGTTCCATTTGATGGCCCTGTCACTCGTTCAAGGGCCAAGAAGATTCAAAATGCAACTAAGGCCTTTCTTGTCCGTCACCATGGAACGTTAGAGCAAGGGTTCAGGCCACCCTGGATCACTTGGCTCAAGGTTACACCGCCAGCACAAGAAGTGAGCTTGCGTCCACACTCGAAGCTCATGAAGACTCGTCTGCACCCGCCATGAAGTCACTAAACTCGGCATCACCAAAACATCACTCGGCCGAGTGGGCCTTTGGTTGTGTCGAGAGGATTGGGCCGAGTCACACTTGTGCATGGGCCAAACTTAATCTAGTTAATTAGTTTGTTATTTTATGCAAATTAGATAAATAAGGTGGAAATTAATTATATCTCTTCTAGATATATTACTTTCCCACCAAGTTATTATATTTCTATCTTCTTAGGATTTATTTATCTTTAAGTATTTCATTAATCTTAGATAGAATTAATCTATCCAAACCCCTTTCCTTTGCAAGGAAGGATTGGTTAGATTCCTCATTAGTTTACTATAAATTCATGTTATGTCTTTTGAATTTAATCAGATTGAATTAGAATTGAAGAAACCCTTAACGGAATTAGGGTTCTTCGATTATCAATCCCAAAGCTCTTGTGTTCTAAGAACTTTCGGCACTCACAAATCACTAATCTCACCTTGGTTCATTCGGCAACCCTAAGACACAACACCTTGTTCTCAGCGAGATCGAGGAAACCTGTCGCTGCACTCATCGAAGTCGACAACAGCGCCCAGAACTCCAGCGCTTGGCGTCGTCCGCGGGCCAGTCGCTCCCAGCGAGCGCGGACATCCGCTCCGCGCGCTCGCCCTCGCTCCCGCGCTCCCTGGCGCATCGCTCAGCACTTCCAGGCGCTCGCTCCCGCTCTCGCGTCTCTCGCTCGCTAGCACTTCCGCTCCAGCGAAGTGCCCTGTCCTCGCGAGTCCTTCCGCGCATCCCTTGCACACCCTGAGGCCAAAGGCCTGTGTGCCCAGCGAAGTCCCGCGCTCAGTCCTCGCTATCACCCTCGCTGTTCTTCGTCCTATTTTCTGTCGCTATAGCTTTGTTTTAGTTGCTGAATTTGCCTAAGTATTATTCTGTCGCTAAATCAGAATATTAATCACTTGTTTGAATTGTTCCAAATCAGGAGATATCAAAGAGCATTGCAAGATCGGAGCAAATATACGGCGTGGTTCTTGATCTGAAGCCCACAGGCGAAGGATCGGGTATCCCAAACGTATCAAGTGGTATCGGATTTCAGGTTAATGCAAGTTCTTTACTCTCTTGATTTCTATTTGAGTGATTTTCTTTTCGTGCCTTATTTTTACACCATAGCCGCTGCATAAAAATTGAATCTTCATTATTCACCCATCAAATTTGGCACTTTATTTTTGTTAATTCTTTGTTTGGATCTATAATTTGGAAGATATTGAGTTCTTGATTGCAAGTTGTGATCTTTTATTCCTAGTTGCTACATATCATGCCTATGACTGTGATTCTTGGATTAAAAGCATTATATAAACTTGCACCACTAAAGAACCCTACTTTTTCCAGTTTCTAGCCAATTTTCCCTATTTTCTTTATTTTTGCTTGCTTTTAGATCATCGTAGCTTTTATTTTTATTTTTTGCTCTTTATTTTCGGTTGCTCCTCCAAATTACAGCAACTTTTTCCCTTATATAAAAAAAAAAAAAATACAAAGAAAGCCGAGAGCATCCATACACAAAACCAAAAACAAAAAAAAGAACATTCCTTCATTGCATTGTTGAGTTAGTAACTCTTCTTTGTTAGTTCTTTGCTTGCTACATGTTAGATGATCTAAACGGTTTAAAGCATTACAAAAGAACCCTACTTGTGTGATTTTGTGCTGTGCCGACACTGGAGCCTTGGTCACACCCCTCTTTCTCTGAACCGTGTTGCAACCGTCAGATAATAGTTGACGGAGTGTGTGCACTTGATTGCCCTTGTGATTGCTATTTTCGATACTTACATATTCATATTATTCAAGCATCACATTGTAGCTCTTTTTCTATACACATTCAGCCGCTTGTTTATACTTGCTATCCTTGATATCCGACTGTGTGGCTGATTTAATTTGCAATTTGGATTATTACTTGCTGTCTTCAATATTGCAAAATTCTGTGTCCAGGGGAATTGCTTGAATATTGTGGCTTGTTTTCTCGCTCTTTGATTTCTAAAACTTGAATCACTCTTAGGAATCACTAGAGCTTGCATTACTTGGTTTCTGGTCTTTGCTTCGTTTACTTGTTGCTCTTCTGATATTGTAGGAACATGGCAAACGATAGCGACCCCAACCCTTCCCCTACCCCACCTGCTGGCATTTCTGCTGAGGCTATGCAGTTTATTATTGACGCCGCTGTCCAAAAGTCTACTCTAGTGACGCGACAGGAACTGGCAGAGGCTGAAAATCGTCGAGCTATTGAACGCAAAGAGGACCTCCTACGGTTGTCTGACGTCGTCAAACAGGCAGTTGCTCGGCAATGGGAGGAGTCCAAACAGGCGGAGGCTTCTGGATCTACACCTCCTTCTGGAGGAAAAGCGCCTCCACCACCCCCAGATACTACACCACCTTCGGGTACTGTGCCCCCTACAGGTAATCATCAACCTGCAGGTAACACTTTTTATTCAGGTCACCCTCCTCCTTCTGGTCAATTACATTTTCAATTGAGATCTGCTACTACTAATCCTTTCCCTGGAGAGCATGACAACGATCCTTTAGCGGGCTTCAATGGACACCAGGATCGCCCTGAGCACCACCACCCACGGCAGCAGCAACAGGGCCGACCCCAGCAGCCGTTCTACACTCGTGCTAATTGGGATGATAGCCGTAGCAATGCTGATCTGAATGAGACACCACATTTGGAGGATGCTTACCATGAGGTAAATCCTAACTTTGATGATTTACCCCCTCCTAATTTTGGTCATCCTAGATTTGATAATGCTCAAGCTATTCAGAGACGAGATGTTAAGCTTAAATTAGAAACTTTTGATGGAAATACTGATCCTGAAGCTTATCTTCTCTGGGAAAATCATACTGACTATCTGCTTGAACATTTACGCTATGAGGAAACGGAGAAATTGGAAGTTGTTATATTACATTTAGTAGGTAAAGCTCGCAACTGGTGGTTCCGCACTCGTGAGATGCGCCGCCGTCAGGACAAGCAGCCTGTTGAAACCTGGCCACAACTTCGCTATCTCCTTAAAAAGAGACATGTGCCTGAGGAATACACGGAGTCCATGAGAATGCAGCTCGCTTCCTGCCGACAAGGAACTCGCTCGCCGAATGACTTCAGGGATGAACTTGAACGACTCTCCCATCAGGCTAATGTTTATCTTACTGAACGTGCTTTGTGTACTCAATTTCTTGCTGGTCTTAATATTTCTATTAAAAATCCATTGTCTATCCATTCTATTAGAGATATTAACACTTTGACTCATAAAGCACAGCTTCTGTATGAGCAACAACAGCAGCAACTGCGGCAACAACGGAGCAGATTCGATCAGACCTCCCAAGGTCGCAGGTTTGTTCCCTTTAACCCTTCTGGTCAATCTAAACCTTCTGCTTCTAACCCTTCTATGCAGCAAAAGGGAGTTTTCAACTCACCTCAACAGGGTTATCAGGTTGAAACTAGAAGAGTTGCTGCCCCCTCTACAGATCGCAACAAAGACATCCGCTGCTTCACTTGTGGTGGTTCTGGGCACGTCTCTCGCAATTGCCCTCAGAAAAAGAAGGTTCTTCTTAATGATTTGGGAGACCATTACTATGAGGATGAGACTACTGAGGACCATGTAATTTCGAGTGAAGTGGAGGAGGACCAGCCGTCTGAACTTATTGAGGAGATCGACACATCAGAATATGACAACATCCTCTGTCTTGTCAACCGACGGGTCCTACACATTCAGGAATCTCCCATGGCTGATCAAAGGGAGAACATATTCCACACCAGATGCTTGGTTCGTGAGGCTACCTTAACTCTTATCATCGACGGTGGGAGTTGCTGCAATCTCATCAATGAAAAGGTAGTAGATTTCCTCCATTTACCTACTACTCCTCGTGCTACTCACTATGGATTGAATGGTATCACTGATGATGGATCTGATATAATGGTCACCAAACAATGCTTAGTTTCTATTTCTATTGGATCATATCATGATAAAATATTATGTGATGTTGCACGCATGGATTGTAGTCATATATTGTTAGGGCGTCCTTGGTTATATGATCGTAATGTCCTTCATGATGGTCGTGCAAATACATATGCCTTCACCTATGACGGGAGGAGAGTTACTCTCCTACCCTTATCACCACAAATTATACTGAAGGACCAGGTTCGCAAACAGCAACAAAGGAACGCCGACAGAGAAGCTGAACGAGTGGAGAAGCTCAAGGAGAACCCGGCTGACCACACCGCACCCGCGGCCAACACTGCCGCGCCCGCGGCTCCT
This sequence comes from Persicaria maculosa, assembly GCA_963922045.1. Lineage (NCBI taxonomy): Eukaryota > Viridiplantae > Streptophyta > Magnoliopsida > Caryophyllales > Polygonaceae > Persicaria > Persicaria maculosa. The sequence goes on from OY998258.1 coordinate 44,302,016, forward strand.
GCAGCTGCGCCCGCCGCCAGGCCTGCAGCCCCATTGCCGCCTTCTCCTCCCCTTCCGACGTCAACTAAGCCCCCTTCTGCTTCACTTAAGGGCTCTGTGGAACGTCGATCATTGGTCTCTCAACCTCAAAAAGGGACCATCACCTGGAATGCTCATCGACCTCACATTCTTCTGGTCATGAAACAGGTATTACTTAATGTTGAATTGAGTCATATCCCTGCGCCTATTGCTGCTCTTCTGCAGGATTACTTGGATGTACTTCCAGCTGAACTTCCCCAAGGCTTGCCTCCTATTAGAGGTATTGAGCATCAGATTGACTTTGTGCCTGGAGCAGCCTTGCCTAATCGCGCCGCTTATAGAGCTAGTCCTGAGGAGACAAAGGAGCTACAACGCCAAGTCACGGAGTTGATGGACAAGGGCTTTGTTCGTGAAAGCCTATCTCCCTGCGCCGTGCCTGTCATTTTGGTTCCAAAGAAGGATGGCTCCTGGCGCATGTGTGTTGATTGTCGCGCAATCAACCAAATAACGGTTAAGTATCGCCACCCTATTCCTCGTTTAGATGATATGCTTGATGAACTTCATGGTGCTGCTATTTTTTCTAAAATTGACCTTAGAAGTGGATATCATCAAATTAGGATGAAACAGGGTGATGAATGGAAAACGGCTTTTAAAACTAAGTATGGCTTATATGAATGGTTAGTAATGCCTTTTGGTTTGACAAATGCACCTTCTACATTTATGAGGCTTATGAACCATGTGCTTAGAAGACACTTAGGAAAATTTGTCGTTGTCTATTTTGACGATATCTTAATCTACAGTAAGAATATGCATGATCATTTAAGTCACTTAAAATTGGTTTTTGATTGTCTTAGAAAAGAGAAATTATATGCCAATTTAAAGAAGTGTTCTTTTGCATCCGAGTCTACCATTTTTCTTGGTTTTGTAGTGACTGCATCTGGATTAAAGGTGGATGAGGAGAAGATTCGTGCTATTCAGGAGTGGGCTAGGCCGACTACACCCACCCATGTCCGCTCATTCTTGGGCCTTGCTGGTTTCTATCGACGTTTTGTCAAGGACTTCAGCTTGATTGCCGCCCCCCTACATGAGCTGACAAAGAAGGATGTGACATTTCGCTGGTCTGACTCACATCAAAAGGCTTTCGATGCTCTCAAGGATCGCCTGACACACGCCCCAGTGCTGCAGTTACCTGACTTTGCTCAACCCTTTGAGCTCGAGTGTGACGCTTCTGGCACTGGCATTGGAGGGGTCCTGCTGCAGAACAAGCGTCCAATCGCCTACTTCAGCGAAAAGTTGGGCACCGCTGAGCTCAACTACTCTACCTACGACAAGGAGCTATTTGCACTGGTTCGCTGCTTACAGACTTGGCAACACTATCTCTGGCCTAAGGAGTTTGTGATTCATACGGATCATGAAGCTCTCAAGTATCTCAAAGGACAAGCAGTGCTCAGCAGGCGACTTGCTCGATGGGTGGAGTTCGTAGAGACCTTTTCCTATGTGGTTCACCACAAAAAGGGAAAGGATAATGTGGTAGCTGACGCGCTATCACGAAGGTATGTCCTCTTAAACCATATGGATGCACATGTTTTGGGTTTTGCATTAATAAAGGAACTATATGCTTCTGATAGTTTCTTTAAAACTATATATGCTCAATGTGTGTCCAAAGGTGAAGTAGATTCATTTTTTATTGATAATGGGTATTTGTTCAAGATGGGCAAGCTTTGTATCCCATCTTCTTCTATTCGCCGATTGTTAACCCAAGAAATACATGAATCTAGGGGACATGGGGGTTTCGAAAAAACACTGGCTGGACTAAAGGAACATTACTTTTGGCCTAAAATGTCTAATTATGTGCTGAGATTTGTCAAAAGTTGTGTTACATGTGCTAAAGCCAAATCGAAATCCAATGCTAATGGTCTATACCAACCTTTGCCAATTGCTAATGCACCCTAGGAAGATGTTTCTATGGATTTTATTGTAGGATTGCCTAGAACTTCTAAGGGTCATGATTCCATATTTGTTGTTGTAGACAGATTTTCCAAAATGGCTCACTTTGTACCTTGTCATAACACTGATGATGCTATTCATGTTGCTCATTTATTCTTCAAAGATGTTGTTCGCTTACATGGATTGCCATTGTCTATAGTTTCTGACCGTGATCCTAAATTCTTAAGCTCTTTTTGGAAAACTTTATGGTCTAAATTGGGTACAAAACTACTATTTTCTACTTCTTGTCACCCACAAACTGATGGCCAAACTGAGGTCACAAATAGAACTCTTGGGGCTCTCCTTAGAGTCATGCTGCGAACTAACCTCCGGAGATGGGAAGACTGTCTACCATTTGTAGAGTTTGCATATAACAGGTCTAGGCACTCTGCAACACGGATGACCCCCTTCGAGGTAGTATATGGCCGAAATCCATTGACTCCAGTGGACATGATGCCTCGGCCATATAAGGACAAGGAGAGCGTGGATGCAACTAAGCAAGTGGACTTCATCAAAAGCTTGCATGAGCGTACCAAGGCGCAGCTGGAAAGGAAGACTGCGCAATACAAGGCTGCGAAGGACAAGCATCGCAAGGATGTGCAGTTCGACATTGGTGATCTGGTCTGGCTGCATCTCAGGAAGGATAGGTTTCCGCAACAACGGAAATCTAAGCTGGACCCCAGGGGAGATGGACCATTCAGAGTGGTTCAGAAGATGGGTCCTAATGCCTACAAGCTGGATCTCCCTGCCGATAAGTACAGCGTCCATTCTACATTCAACGTCGCCGATCTATCCTTGTTCGTGCCTGACGATGACTCTGACGACGATTTGAGGACAAATCGAAGACAAGTGGAGGAGAATGATGCCGCTCAATTATCGATGACTCCTGGTGACATTAAGGACAACATGAAGGTTCCATTTGATGGCCCTGTCACTCGTTCAAGGGCCAAGAAGATTCAAAATGCAACTAAGGCCTTTCTTGTCCGTCACCATGGAACGTTAGAGGAAGGGTTCAGGCCACCCTGGATCACTTGGCTCAAGGTTACACCGCCAGCACAAGAAGTGAGCTTGCGTCCACACTCGAAGCTCATGAAGACTCGTCTGCACCCGCCATGAAGTCACTAAACTCGGCATCACCAAAACATCACTCGGCCTAGTGGGCCTTTGGTTGTGTCGAGAGGATTGGGCCGAGTCACACTTGTGCATGGGCCAAACTTAATCTAGTTAATTAGTTTGTTATTTTATGCAAATTAGATAAATAAGGTGGAAATTAATTATATCTCTTCTAGATATATTACTTTCCCACCAAGTTATTATATTTCTATCTTCTTAGGATTTATTTATCTTTAAGTATTTCATTAATCTTAGATAGAATTAATCTATCCAAACCCCTTTCCTTTGCAAGGAAGGATTGGTTAGATTCCTCATTAGTTTACTATAAATTCATGTTATGTCTTTTGAATTTAATCAGATTGAATTAGAATTGAAGAAACCCTTAACGGAATTAGGGTTCTTCGATTATCAATCCCAAAGCTCTTGTGTTCTAAGAACTTTCGGCACTCACAAATCACTAATCTCACCTTGGTTCATTCGGCAACCTTAAGACACAACACCTTGTTCTCAGCGAGATCGAGGAAACCTGTCGCTGCACTCATCGAAGTCGACAACAGCGCCCAGAACTCCAGCGCTTGGCGTCGTCCGCGGGCCAGTCGCTCCCAGCGAGCGCGGACATCCGCTCCGCGCGCTCGCCCTCGCTCCCGCGCTCCCTGGCGCATCGCTCAGCACTTCCAGGCGCTCGCTCCCGCTCTCGCGTCTCTCGCTCGCTAGCACTTCCGCTCCAGCGAAGTGCCCTGTCCTCGCGAGTCCTTCCGCGCATCCCTTGCACACCCTGAGGCCAAAGGCCTGTGTGCCCAGCGAAGTCCCGCGCTCAGTCCTCGCTATCACCCTCGCTGTTCTTCGTCCTATTTTCTGTCGCTATAGCTTTGTTTTAGTTGCTGAATTTGCCTAAGTATTATTCTGTCGCTAAATCAGAATATTAATCACTTGTTTGAATTGTTCCAAATCAGGAGATATCAAAGAGCATTGCAAGATCGGAGCAAATATACGGCGTGGTTCTTGATCTGAAGCCCACAGACGAAGGATCGGGTATCCCAAACGTATCAAGTGGTATCGGATTTCAGGTTAATGCAAGTTCTTTACTCTCTTGATTTCTATTTGAGTGATTTTCTTTTCGTGCCTTATTTTTACACCATAGCCGCTGCATAAAAATTGAATCTTCATTATTCACCCATCAAATTTGGCACTTTATTTTTGTTAATTCTTTGTTTGGATCTATAATTTGGAAGATATTGAGTTCTTGATTGCAAGTTGTGATCTTTTATTCCTAGTTGCTACATATCATGCCTATGACTGTGATTCTTGGATTAAAAGCATTATATAAACTTGCACCACTAAAGAACCCTACTTTTTCCAGTTTCTAGCCAATTTTCCCTATTTTCTTTATTTTTGCTTGCTTTTAGATCATCGTAGCTTTTATTTTTATTTTTTGCTCTTTATTTTCGGTTGCTCCTCCAAATTACAGCAACTTTTTCCCTTATATAAAAAAAAAAAAAATACAAAGAAAGCCGAGAGCATCCATACACAAAACCAAAAACAAAAAAAAGAACATTCCTTCATTGCATTGTTGAGTTAGTAACTCTTCTTTGTTAGTTCTTTGCTTGCTACATGTTAGATGATCTAAACGGTTTAAAGCATTACAAAAGAACCCTACTTGTGTGATTTTGTGCTGTGCCGACACTGGAGCCTTGGTCACACCCCTCTTTCTCTGAACCGTGTTGCAACCGTCAGATAATAGTTGACGGAGTGTGTGCACTTGATTGCCCTTGTGATTGCTATTTTCGATACTTACATATTCATATTATTCAAGCATCACATTGTAGCTCTTTTTCTATACACATTCAGCCGCTTGTTTATACTTGCTATCCTTGATATCCGACTGTGTGGCTGATTTAATTTGCAATTTGGATTATTACTTGCTGTCTTCAATATTGCAAAATTCTGTGTCCAGGGGAATTGCTTGAATATTGTGGCTTGTTTTCTCGCTCTTTGATTTCTAAAACTTGAATCACTCTTAGGAATCACTAGAGCTTGCATTACTTGGTTTCTGGTCTTTGCTTCGTTTACTTGTTGCTCTTCTGATATTGTAGGAACATGGCAAACGATAGCGACCCCAACCCTTCCCCTACCCCACCTGCTGGCATTTCTGCTGAGGCTATGCAGTTTATTATTGACGCCGCTGTCCAAAAGTCTACTCTAGTGACGCGACAGGAACTGGCAGAGGCTGAAAATCGTCGAGCTATTGAACGCAAAGAGGACCTCCTACGGTTGTCTGACGTCGTCAAACAGGCAGTTGCTCGGCAATGGGAGGAGTCCAAACAGGCGGAGGCTTCTGGATCTACACCTCCTTCTGGAGGAAAAGCGCCTCCACCACCCCTAGATACTACACCACCTTCGGGTACTGTGCCCCCTACAGGTAATCATCAACCTGCAGGTAACACTTTTTATTCAGGTCACCCTCCTCCTTCTGGTCAATTACATTTTCAATTGAGATCTGCTACTACTAATCCTTTCCCTGGAGAGCATGACAACGATCCTTTAGCGGGCTTCAATGGACACCAGGATCGCCCTGAGCACCACCACCCACGGCAGCAGCAACAGGGCCGACCCCAGCAGCCGTTCTACACTCGTGCTAATTGGGATGATAGCCGTAGCAATGCTGATCTGAATGAGACACCACATTTGGAGGATGCTTACCATGAGGTAAATCCTAACTTTGATGATTTACCCCCTCCTAATTTTGGTCATCCTAGATTTGATAATGCTCAAGCTATTCAGAGACGAGATGTTAAGCTTAAATTCAGAGACGGGATTGACTCCAGTAAAAACCTCAAATTGTGGTAAAAACCCGTGAGGACTACTTTATATCTCGGTTTTTTTGAAACTCGTGCTAAAAACCTCAATCACACGGTGACTTAACAACTCGGTTCAACCTAAAAACCGTGCTAAAAACTCCGGTTTTAAAATAACACATGACTTTATAGTTCGGTCAAACCGAACAATCGTGTTAAAAAGCTAATGTTTTAAAATTACATAGTGACTTTATAGCTCGGTTTTATTCAAAACCGGGCTAAAATTTATGCCTTTATAGATCGGTTCTATTCATAACCGGGCTATAAAGCAAGTGAGCCGAGCTAAAAAGCCAGTCCTCACGGGTTTCTACCGCAATTTTGGTTTTCACCGGAGCGCATCCCTATATATATATATATATTACTAATAAAATGGGATGGGATGTAGAACACACCAACCCATCCCTAGACCCATCCCTGATATAATCCCCAATGGATAGATTTGGTAATTAAAACAGATTTAAAAGATTGAATTTTATGGATTTTTATCGTGAATAGATAGAGGAAGGAGGATAGTTGTCTGATCCGGATCGAAACCGGGTTGGAACTTATTGGTTCAAAATTGGGCCTCAAGTTTGGGTTGGGTTAAAGCTAAGTCAATTCTTTTGCTTTTTGTATTAATAAATAGGTATAATCAGGTATAAATTTCATTGAAAATATAATACGTAACAAATGTAATTTTATTTTAATTTGATTATTATTTTTATACCTTATTTATTTTTCATAACATACTACTAATAATACTATGAATATAAAATTATACATCTTTGAATAAAATACTATTAAAATCTTTATCTTTATAATCCACTTAAAAGTTGAAAATAATGACGAAACTAGTTTTCACATAATAATATAATACTAACCATTATAAAAAAATTATTTAGTTAAATTAAAAACGAAATACCAAAAAATACTTTGAAATATTTCAGCCAAACATTTTAAGGGTCCTGTACCAAAATTTTAGAATAATATTAGACACTTTTTTTTAATAAGACAACTACTTTTTAATAAAAATGGAAAAGTTGAATATTTTATAATACGAGTGAAATTAAAAAATGTAAATCACACAATCATGCATAAGTAAGAAGATTTCTTTTAAATCATTAACGAATTCATAAATTACATATAACAACATATAGATTATGCCTTTAAAAAAATTGACTTTAAATATTTAATGTTTACAAAATGTTCCAATTTATTAAAGTACTACTATGTTTAAAAATATTAAATATTTAGACATTAATAATAAAGTGATAATTAAATGTTACTCTATATTAAACATTTTTAATAACTTTACTCTATATTTTTAAACACTTCTTTTTTTTAGCAAATTAAATGATTAAAAAAGAAGAAGTGATAAACATAAGAGATGGAAAAAAATTATACCCCATAAATATATTAGATGTATTTTAGGAAATGAAATGATTAAAAAAACGAAGAAATAATGATTCGGAATAAAAAGACATAAAAAGATAAGGGAGAAGTTGGAGGAATCGAAGTCGGGATTAACACAAGGTTGTTCTATTTGTGAAAGAAAATTTTAATATTATGATTTTTTTTAATCATAGTAACCCCTCAAAATTTGGGGTGCGTCTTATTCTATTGATCCACTTGAACATGTTTATGTACGGACTTGAATAAAATAGTCCTCGAATAAAGTACAGACTCTCATCCTACGTTAAGGTATGTCTTCTATGTCTCTCGAAAGACGATAACTAGCAAGAATAAAAGTAGAAATAAAGATAAAATAAGGGCAAATATATCATGTATAGGGGTTATTAGAGATTAGTATAATTACCTATATCTTGTATTTGAATAATCATCATATGAATCAATTGGAAAATCCCAATTACCCTTTTCTCCCTCAACCATATCTCTCTATATCCCTAATTCATCATCTTCTTCTCTAAATCTCTTCTTTTCCCCTTTTAAATCCATAATCCCAATCAGCGACATTACAAAATGTCTATCAAATTCCGACTCGTACCGATAATTGGGGGTCGTGTGCATGGGCGCACATGCACTAGTAGCCTAGGCATACAAGTTGAGTGGAGGTCCGATCCATTCCAAAAACCAATTAGCAATAGAAGGAGTAGCCCACCGACTCATATACTATGACTTGTTATGTTCGACTTTGGATATGAGAGTCTATTGATCTCATTAACATTTCTCAACAATGCCAAACAAAAACTCACATCCAAGACACTAAAAATTAAAAATCATATGTCCAAAGGCACATGAAGTACTCTGACGTCTTTTTTTTACTAGACGGTTTTCATTTGGCTTTTGTTTCACACAGACTAAATGTGTTTTTTTTTACTGTTTTGTGTGTGACGGTGTTTCCGTCTGTCAGTTTTACTGACCTCTCGAGAATCAAGCATGCATGTCTAATCATAAATTTTTACCTTATAAAAAAAACATGAAACACTCCGACAAACCTTGTGCATTATAAAGCTAAACGATAATTAAGTCTTTGTAGGATATATGATATCCATAGCTACGCTTAGGGTATGTGTATATAAAATAAGGTTGAATACACGTTTAGATGTAACCAGGAAAGGCTATAAATATATAAGGGCCTTGGGTTGTAAATACAATAAGGAAGATATAAAATACAATTCACACAACTGAAATCGGTTTCTCTCTCCTTCCCCTCTGTTACGAAAGCTCGCACTCCAACCTGCACTTGTGAAGTTATGAAAGCTCGCACTTGCTTAATTCTCAAGAACATGATTGAAAATGAATCAAGTACTAAGCTGATGCAATTCCTTATGGGATTAAATGATCCCTATGAGAATATCCGAAACAACATTCTCGCCATGGATCCCTTACCATCGGTTAATCGAGCCTTTCAAATGGTGACTCAAATCAAAAGGCAAAAAGAGATCACATCTAAGCAACTCTCTCATGATGTCCTAGCTGCTGGGAGATTCGCAGGTTCGAAGAATGAAAAAGGATAGTCCTCAGGGAAAGGGACTGATTACAAGCGTGATTATAAAAAGGCAAAGATGGATAGGGTGTGCACTTATTGCAAGGAGAGGGGTCATTTGAAGGAAACTTGCTTCAAATTGGTTGGTATCCCGGGCTGGTATAAGGAATTAAAAGCTCAATCTGCAGATGCCAACAAATCAGGAGGCAAAAACAAGTTTGTTGGCAATATTGATGGAGTTCCATAGGATGCGCAATAGCTCCCAGATGGATCACCCTCTCTTGGATGCCGAATCTCAGACCAATGGTCAGAAGCGTGTCATGCCTGACAAGAACATGATCAATGCTTTACTTGCTAATGCTGGCAGGAAAGTTCGTGGGAAGGCAATTGTTGATGGCCATGGGGCTCTCAACTTTGCAGGTAATCTGGCTGCCACCTCTCAACATTTACGTCCTAATCCAGCACAACATTGGATAGTGGATTTAGGAGAAACCGATCACATTACTTTTGATCGCTCCTTATTCATCAGTTTCCATCAATTGCACACTTCGATTCGGATTAGTTTTCCTGACGGGGTTGTGCAACAGGTCTCATATGCAGGGATTGTGGTTTTGTCTTAGTCCATTACTTTACAAGATGTGTTATTCATGCCGAGTTTCCATCATCATCTGCTCTCTGTTTCTAAACTTCCGGATTGTGATGGATATGTGTTCTTATTCTTCAAATCACATTGCGAATTACAGGCTATTTCTCCTAGATGGATCATTTCTTTTGGAGGTCGACAGGGTGGTCTATACATGTTTGAAGGCCTCAGTTGTGTTCCTCGACATCAAGACATTCGAAGGTTGGATGGCACTTCTGTTTTTTCCCTACTGTTTTGAATAAGTCAGAGAATACTTTGAACTCTATTGCTGGAACTGATGTTGCGCATTTACGTTTGTTGCACTCTAGATTGGGTCACTTGTCTTCATCTAAAAGTAAGCATTTTCCTGGTGTTAAACATAGGGCTTTGCATGATTTCTTTTGCGATATTTGTGTTTTGTCAAAGCATCACAAATTGACATTTCTGAAGAGTACATCAGTAGCTACTAAGGCTTTTGAGTTGGTTTATTTTGAAGTTTGGGGACCGTATAAGGTTCCATCCATTTGTGGAAGCAAGTACTTCCTCATGGTCCTTATTGACTGCACGCGAAGTACCTGGACATTTTTTTATTAGGAGTAAGAAACAAGTTTTTAACATTATCATCAACTTCTTGGTGTTTGTTGAAAATCAGTTAGGGGTGACCATCAAAACCATTCGGACAGACAATGGTGGTGAGTTTACCCAGACCCGTCTTCAGGAGATTTTAGCCAAGAAAGGGGTGGTTCATCAAAATTCCACTTCTTATGTGCCTGAACAGAACGGGTGAGTGGAACGTAAGCATTGTCACCTTCTTGAAACCACTAGAGCTCTTCGGTTTAATGTTGGTTTACCCACCATGTTTTGGGGTGAGTGCATCTTGACTGCAACCTTTTTGATCAACATCATGCCTTCTTCCGTCCTCGATTGGAAGTCCCCTTATGAATGCTTGTTTCTCAAACCTCATAATATGATCTCTCTTCGTGTCATGGGTTGTCTTTGCTTTGCCTACGTTCCTAAAGTCAGTAGAACTAAGTTTGATGCCACAGCTCGGAAATGCATATTCTTAGGCTATCCTCATAGCCAAAAATCGTTTAAAGTCTATGACTTGACCGATCATTTCGTATTCATAAGCAGGCATGTGGTCCTTTAAACATGTTGAGTCTTCAGCTTCAGGTAGTGAACCTTCCTTCTTATTGCCACCGGTTACTTTTGGTACTGATGAGGAAATGCATATGACGTCTGTCCCATTCCATCCTCCCATCAACACCAATGTCTCTCCTGCCCCTCTTGATCATGCATATGAGTCATCTGGCAATGACTCTCCTGTCCATCATGGTCATTCATATGGGTCATCTGGCCATGAGGCATCTTCCTCTACTACGGTACCTGATAGAGTTCAGCACGACCTTCTTAGGCCGCCTCGTTCGGTCACTCGACCTTCTAGGTTTCAGGACTTTGTTGGGGTTCCAATTTCTCGTCGATCTCGACCTGTTTCCCCATAAAGAATCCCTTTCTACGGCTTTCTCAGTCATTAAGTGGACTGACCTTTGCCATTACTCAGAAGATTTTGTCCACTCTCTTTGCAATGTTCTAGCAGTACATGAGTCGTCTTCTTTTGCTCAGGCAAGCAAAGAACCTGCTTGGACTGCAGCTATGCAAAAGGAATTAGAAGCCCTAAAAAGCAATCACACTTGGGATTTGGTTGCATTACCTATTGGTCACTCTGCCATAGGCTCTAAATGGATATACAAAGTCAAGTTCAAGCAAAATGGTGAGGTGGAACGATTAAAAGCCCGACTTGTGGCGAAATGTTACAATGAAGTTAAAGATCGGGACTACAACGATACGTTTTCCCTAGTGGCGAAATTTGCTATTGTTCGTACTCTATTAGCCATTGCATCTTCGAAGGGATGGAGTTTACATCAACTCGATGTGAACAACGCCTTCTTACACGGCTACATCGACGAAGACGTTTATATGACTCCTCCTTTGGGTTATTCTAAAGCATTGCCAAGTCATGTTTGCTGCATTCGGCGGTCCTTATATGGCCTTAAACAGGCCAGCTGAAAATGGAATGTTGAATTGACAAAGCATTTGGTGAATCATGGGTTTACACAGTCTCACCGTGACTATTCCATGTTCACCAAGATGACTGGGGCTTTGATTGGGGTTATCCTCGTGTATGCGGACGACATGCTTCTAACTTGGGATGGTATCCATGGATACGATTCACTCTCTCAAGCAGTCTCTAGATGCAGCCTTCACCATCAAGGATTTGAGGCTAACTCGATATTTTCTAGGTATGAAAGTTGGGCGATCTGGTGCAGGTATTTTGCTTAATCAATGGAAATACGTGGTTGATTTGCTCGAGGATACCGGTTTCACTAATTGCAAACCTACTGCGTTCCCTATGCAACGCAATCTACATCACAGTTTGGATGTTGACGAGATCATTTTGGATCCTAAAGTCTATCGACGATTGGTAGGCAAGTTGTTGTTCCTCACTATGACTCGCCTGGATATTTCCTACACCGTCCAGCAGCTCACTCAATTCTTGGCTTCTCCTCGTGCTCCTCATATGGACGCTGTCAAATATTTGTTACACTACCTCAATGGCACAGTGAATTGTTCTTTGTTCTATCCTCGAGGGTTTGATCTTCGTATTCGAGCTTACTCGGATGCGGATTTGGGTAGTTGTCCCTTCTCTGCCCGATCGTTGATGGGATATTGTGTCTTCCTTGGTGACTCTCTTGTCTCATGGAAGATAAAGAAATAGAAAACCGTTTCTAAGTCATCAACAGAGAGCAAATACAGGGCAATGTCCAAAACAGGTAGGGAATTGGTGTGGATTGTAGGGCTGCTAGAAGACCTTCGCATTGAGGTTCCCTTTCCCTTTCCTTTGTGTTGTGACAACAAATCCGCTCAATATTTGGTAACCAATCCCATTTTCTATGAACGCACTAAGCACCTCCGTATCGATTGTTATTATGTACCTGATTTGGGTGTAACCAGGAAAGGCTATAAAATAAGGTTGAATACACATTTAGGTGTAACCAAGAAAGGCTATAAATAAGGGTCTTTGGTTGTAAATACAATAAGGAAGATATACAATGCAATCACTATAGGAAAACTGTGTTAATGTCGACGCTTTTTATAACCAATTTCGACGCTTTAAACCATCGTAAATTTCAATTTCGACGCTTTTCAAAAGCATCGAAAATTCTTACGTCGCAAATGGCAAGTGCTATTTTTGACGCAGAATTCTGTCGCAACCAATCTCGACGTCCTAGGGTGTCGAAAATGGCATGTTATTTTCGACGCCATAGAGTGTCGGAAATGACATGCCAATTTCGACACCCTAAAGGGTCGAAATTGGCATGTTATTTTCAAAAGAAAAAAAGAAAATATCAGGAAAGAAAAATCACAAAAAAAAAAGAAAAAAATCACAAAAAAAGAAGAAAATATCAGGAAAGAAAAATCACCAGAAAGAAGCCAAGAAGAACATGAGAGTCTTGATAGAAAAATAAGGCAAATCTAAACAAAATATCAGGACCTAGGCATTTGCAAGTTAAGGCAAAAATCATTAGATTATGTTAAATGCAACCACATTAAACTTCACCGGTCAAAATGCATCAGTTAAGCTCAAGCCCTTGCTAGCGAGCCATCTTAGGCTCGTCAAGCTGAACAGATTGAAACCCTGTTATTCACTGCGAATTGAATGGCTCCGTGTTATGGTGTATGCTAAAGATGTCGGGTAAGTCCACGTAGCGACTTGTATCCTACTTGGATAGTGTCTATTGATTCTAATCAGAAATGTTTCTTATTCCACTGATCGCCCAGAAAAGTTTAACTCCATGTAGTGTTAGTCTGTGGTGCTTCTGCCGCAGAAGATAGTGTAGTTTGTGGCTGCGGTGAGCCTACACCAGCTGTGGTGTAGTCTGTTCCAAATTTGTTCCATCTAAGGCCTGCCACAGTCAAGGAACCAAATTTATACTTTTTAGTTATGGTTTCTTTGTGTTCATTTAAGGGTCATGGTGCAATGGATAGATTCTAAATATAACGGGTCCAAAGTTAGGAAAATATATATTATGTCCTCCACATATCAATAATGCTAAAGTCGGCATCTGATTGCATCCAGTAATCTGGTTCACTCTGCAAAGAGAATGACATTTCTATAAGACGGGGGACAAGAAGCAAGTACAATAAACATTTGCAAAGATAGCACCCTTGACAACTTTTCAAGAAATGTGTGTAAGAACAATTCCAGAAGACAAATCAACAACCTCGGCAATCCATCAAGCGAAAAGTTAAAGCTCATCAACAATGTTTCTTCATAGTCCATACCGTATGATCATTGAAAGGAACTTGCACAATTCAAGCTGAAAATCTAGTAGCAAATGCTAACTGTGTTTGCAAATTTTTGATGTGTAATCATCAAATGATGAGTGAACCATAGTAATTAGTAAACTTACATCAACATCAGGAATAATCTTCAAGATGCCGCTTACAAAGTCCTGAGAAGCATTAGCAACTGAACATATCCTATCAGCTTCTTGCTCTTGCATCTCTATTCCTTACTCTCCATTTTCCATTGTGATCATTGATGTTTCATTAGATAGAGCATTTGCTGGGAAATTAGGAGATGCATCAACACCATGCAGCTCCTCAAACTTCTCTACAAATTGGCTGAAACAGAGGAAAGAATTAAGTTGGTAAAACATACCGACATCAAACAAGCTGTCAATATACAAGATTCGAAACCTAAAATAAAGGGGCACAATGTAAGATGTATCAACTCTCTTCCATATAAGTTGTAAATATCAGTAGCCATTTATAGAAGCTAAAATGCTACCTGACAAGGTAGACGTCTATGGGACCCATTGTGCTTCGAAGGACCATTATGTATCTCTGTCGAGGATACTCAACCTAAGCAGTAACATTAAGTTGTAAATATCAGTAGCCATAGCTGCTAGTAGAGTATCGTTATGTAATTATCAATTATTAATAGTGGATGTTGAAGGTCAGACGGGAAAGAAAAATCACCAGAAAGAAGCCAAGAAGAGTTAATCATTAAGATCAAAAACAAAAATGAAAGAGAAGACCAAACCAGAAAGCATGGTAAGCCCTTTATGTCTTCCTCTGTCACATAGAGACACCTAAGCAGTGGTATGAAAACAATGGAAAATTCAGCCAATGAATAAAGCTATATTACAGAAAATTTATAAAACAAAAACCTACTTATGATTGTTTTCATCTTCACTCAGCTCTTCTATTCTTTCTTGCATGACTCTGCATAAGCAAAACCAATAATATGTCAAATTAGATAATCCAAAAGAACACCAGTAACATTCTCCTAAATTTTTTTACCTTATTTCTAATCTACTTTCCTCCATGGAAAGGTTCTTCTACCTGCAAGAGAGAGAAGAACATGAGAATCTTGATAGAAAAATAAGGCAAACTTGAACAAAATATCAGGACCTAGGCATTTGCATGTTAAGGCAAAAATTATTAGATTATGTTAGAGGCAACCACAGCGTATATCACAAATGTATATTCATTAGATTTAAGGCAATCACACGTGTTCGGAGGTATTGGGCAGTTGGTTCCCAAGGTTTCATCTTGCCATGAGTTTTTCCTTGCTTAATCCCATTCCTATTTTCAGTCAAAATGCATATGAATTCAGAAGTGAACTTGCAATCAAAATCCAGTGTAAAAACCATCAGATCAGAACATGCTTGAAATAGTTCATTTTGCTTTGCTTAAATTACCAAAACAATCAAGAGGGCTAGGGAAAACGACATCAATAAGGATAACCTGTAAAACCCACAAACTAAACTTAATCAAAAAGAGAACCAAATATGTCATTTTCATTTTGAAAAGCTTCCAAAATCAAGACAATTAAACTAACAAACCCACCTGTTGGGGGACACCAAGAGGAGAAGTTGTACGATAAGTCTCTGTCCATGTGATTGTGGATAAGGCTAAAATGACAACAAGAGCAAGAAATGAAGTAAAATGTGGAATCTGAAGGTCAGATTTTTAGACAGAAGAACATACCAGTACTAGTGTATTATTTTGCAACCAAAAGAGCGAACACCAAGCAAACCTATATACACAAAAATCAGATTTAAAATAAAATAGCATATAAGCTCAGGCAACTTTTAGAGCTTTGTCGAGCCAAGCCCGAGCTCTTCGGCTTAAATAATAGCCCTACCTAAAGGTTTGAAGTTTGTGTCATTTTGTAACATCTATTCTCAAGAAAAAATATCTATCAAATAACTCTATTACAAATGATACAAACCTTCACCAAGTAAAGGTCAATCACAGTTAGTGTGTGTGTATAGCTTCATTAATTTTTTTTAGAGCTTTTTCATGTAAACATACAGTAAGGAAGTTGCAGGGAAATGATGAGTAAATGAGGTTGCATTCGGAATATATACCTTGAAATGCAAGGTGTTGTTGATACTTCCCTACAATCATATTTCAATCAGATATGAGCTAATGCACTACTATGAAAATAGAGAAAAAATTTACTAAACTTGATAGGACTGCTACAAAACCAACTCAACTAATAAACAAAAAAGATTAAGGAACAAATGGAAAGAGCAATTACCAATTTACCATAAATGTCACAGTTTTTCCTCTCAGGCAGCAAGCATAGAAGGAACGAGGACCGGGGAGCTTTAGAGTCTATCACCTTAAGGGTAGGCAAACCGCGGCTATCGAATCAGCAAACTAGAAAACCTAATTGATAGAAAACTCAAAGTAGCGTGAAATTGGAAACTCTTTCCGCTAGAAGTTAATCTTGAATCGATACCTACAAACAGGAAAACGACTCTAGAATCCAAAAACCGGAGAACTTAGTCAATTGAAGACTTTCGCATCAACATTAAACTGGAAACCCTCGCTGCTAGAAAATTAATCTAGAATCGAATTTGAATTGGAAGATCTACGAACTAGAACACGACTCTTGAATCTGTGACATAGAAAACTTACTCATCTGAAGACAACCGCCAGAAGATGAACCTCAAATCGAAGCCTGAAGTCGAAGCCTTCCTGCCGCCTGTAATTTTTGCCGATCTAATTTTCTTCACTGGAACACCTAGCCTTCGTATCGCTCTTTTTCAATGTCAAAAACGAAGCTGTGTTGGCAGAATCGCATGACTTCTTCAACAACCAAACCTTCTAGAACCAAATATCTTTTTTCTTCACCGCCATTTGAACTCCTTTTCGAGCATTTGAGGAGAAAGGGAGGGAGAGGAGAGAGATGGATCTAGCGATTGAGGAGAAAGAGAGGGCGGCCGACGAATTCTCAGATCTAGCTGAGAGAGATGAATGCATTTGAGAGAGACGGTAGTGCTAGGGTTTTTAATATTTTAAATAAATAAATAAACTATGGCCATTCTCGACACATAAACCCGTCAAGATGGGTTAGGACTTTTTTCAACACTTTCAAACGTTGGTAATTTTCGACGCATATCAATAGTGTCGAGAATAAAGTGTCGGAATTTACACAGTTTTCTTGTAGTGAATTGACACAACTGAAATCGGTTTCTCTCTCTTTTCCCTCTGTTACGTGTAAGACCCGGGGTCTTAAGAGGCGCCAGCCCATGCCACCTAGCCTTCTCAGGTCCGTTGTCCTCACTTGGAGCCTGAAAAGGAAGAGCTCTTGTGACATGGATAGGGCTTGAATCACTTATAAATCACTCCCAACATCCTTATGATATCCGATGTGGAACGGGGGTGTTACATTACGTAACTTCAACTCCAGGTATGGAGATCTTCCTTCCTTCTGTTTGTCTTCCACCGTAATTACGAGCTCTAGATGCTCCTTAACAGTCTTGAACCTGCATAAGTCTTCAAGTTGCACTCTATTCCCCATAAAACTAACCTAAGACTCTAGGTCTCAATTACTACATAAACGAACTAAGGTAGCGGTCAAAAAACACTACAAGAAAATGGAAAACCGCCTCCTAAAGGCTAATGTGGCGGTTTTATAGCCGCTACATCTGATGCCGCTGCATTAGCTCTAATGTGGTGGTTTTATTAAGCTAATGTGGCAGTTTTCACTCAAGTCACAAAACCGCTACAATAACATGTATTAACTGCCACATAAGGGTGCTAAAGGAACGGTAAGTGAATACCATTAGGCGACGTATATATGAGTCTAAGGTGGCGGTTTTATCTAATTGTATGTTGACATTTTCTAATCTTATGTGGCGGTTCTTATAATAGCTATATTTACTTTTATTTAGTTATATCAATTACCATAATATGCAGATTTGTGTAGTTATAATAACAATATCATAATTTAAAAATAAATTACACATGAATACAAATCTCACCATAGAAATATGTTCCAATATGCATATATACATAAACATACAATTATCACCGATTTAGACTTGCACCAATTCTACAAGGAAAATGTAAAAGCTAAAACATAGAAATCTCAATCTATCGCAGATCGATACATTAAAAAAATTGTCAAAAACTAAAGTTGTCCAAACTAATCTTCTCTTCATTGGCCACAACTTCCATTTAAACCACCATATACCCTGAATAGGTAAATATATAGATGCGACGGTTAAACCGAAGTACCTAAAAAAGCAAGACCATACTAGGGGTCTCACTGAAAAGATACAAAATGATAATTCTCGTTAAAAACTCGCCGCCCCACTATCTACCCCGTACCGTTGAGCAGCACAAATAATAAGACTAGGCACCAATAAAATATTTAATTATATATTACTATGATAGCATATAGCAATATATAATTAAATATACTAATGTCGAGTGTACTATCAGTACAACCACAACCGAATAAGGGGTAGAAGACTAAAATGATCCACTAATCTCTCACGTATTCTATTGCTAGCCCGGCCCAAATAATAGACCCAACACAAAAGCCTCTCTCACGTATTAACTTGTATGACAGCAAAATGCAACTTCATGTTGATAATGTATCAAATTCTCAGACAGTGGTGCCCCCTCTCATGGATAAATCTATGACAGCAAAATACTATCCCCATTACCTACTCCTACTCTCAATCCCCATCTCTCCCTTGTTGTTGGTCAGCCCGGCTGGTATGTCTCATCGTTCCCTGATGAGTCTCGGCTCTCCTCGATATCCGACTCATCCATAAAATGTGCAGCGTCTCCCTTCCCGC
Organism: Persicaria maculosa; assembly: GCA_963922045.1. Classification (NCBI taxonomy): domain Eukaryota; kingdom Viridiplantae; phylum Streptophyta; class Magnoliopsida; order Caryophyllales; family Polygonaceae; genus Persicaria; species Persicaria maculosa. Next base: position 44,320,706 of record OY998258.1, read on the forward strand.
TGTTTGGGTCCTTAATACCGGACATAGTATTGAAGAGCTCATCCATGGTTAAAGCCATCTTGATGTCACCATTAATACAAGATTTAGTTCCTCGTAGAAGGTAGGTACCCTTCTTTACTCCATCCCTTACTCTCCACCTCATCAATTCCGGGGTCTTGCTCTCATTGATTTCAAGTCCCCCATCCTCCTTTGTCAAAATTCCCGATGCCGCAGCCCATGAAGATGCAACCATCCTAGGACAAATGAGCGATGTTTCATGGTCGGAGACATCATCATTAACCACTGTATCTCCAATAGTCTCAGTTTGTGTCCCATTTGAAGCCCGGATGACAATTCCAGCCCCAGTTCTACTTGCATTCTTCACACCATCATCTCCTCCAGCATCAGCAAATGCACCAGTCCCACCAGCAGTGAGGTTGTCATCGAGGCATCTGCTGCAAACCAGAGGTGAATGAACTGGGGAAGACGAAGGCTCATCCATAACCACTTCTTTGTTCCTCACATCAGCATGATTTTCATTTCCATCACCCATTACCTTGTGCTCAGTACCAGGGTGCTTTTCATGCGTCAAAGGAGGGGGAGATGTGTCCGGTCTGATCATTTTGCACATAGGTTCGGTGTGACCAAAACATTTGCAATTGACGCAGCTCCACGGAAGCCATTCGAATATGACCTTCTGTAGTACCTCCTTCCCACGAGCATTCACAAGCTTGACGTGTGAGCGGCGAGATTGATCAACATTCACCTCAATCAGTAGTCTAGCATACGCGAGCAACTCATGGCTCGCAGTGAATTCATCCACACACAAGGTTGTCCCTATACCACTACCAATATGACTCAGCATACCATTCGAGTTAAACAACGGTGGGAGGTCCGGCAATCGAACCCACACCGGAACCGAGCTGAACAGGCGCCAATCCATGGGCTGCCCATCCATCCACCGTTTCACCAGGATAGGACGCGAACCCCCAATAGACCAGGGCCCCTTTTCCATCACCCAGTTGAGATCGTCAAGGGTCGAGAAACGAAACACAAGGATACCATTAGATTTGACATAGAATGTAAGCGGAGATACGTTCCAAGCACTACGTATGAACTCAGCTATTTTTCTTGTTGGGATTGCAGGTCCCATAATTGCTCCTAACAGAGTGGCCTCCCACACTTTTGAAGATTCCGCAATATCGTCGTCGGAGTACATGATTCGATCTCCACTTACCCTTGGGATAAACTCCAATCTGAATGAGTTTGAAGCCTGGTTAGGTCTACGAGTTACCTGGGCATACGAAAGGGATCTACCCGCATTGGACTGAGTATGAGTAGATCCCGGCACCGGTTCGTGAGAGGAGGCATCCTCTTTAGTCCCAGAAGTATGCCCGTCTACCATGATCTTCAGGGTATCGGAGATAATACCCTCCACCCTCTCGGATCCACCCGACGACGACCCCGGCTGAGGAAAGTCTCCACCCGGGCCAGAACCCGATCCTCCGACTGGAGCACCCACCTTATTAGTATCACCCCCTTTCGAACTGCCCAAATCCACGTTTTTTGCATCTTCGCGAGCACCCGAAGGAGGGTCCTGCCCCGACGATGACGACGGAGGAGGCTGAGAACCCAGATTGGGGATTCTCGGAGACTTACCATGCTCATCCCCATCCGAATCGTTCGGATCTTGCCGAGGATCGTACTTCGAGTTAGAATGGAAGATGGAGGAACGAAGCTCCCTGACAAGCTCCTCACGCTCCACCGAATCACCACCATGCCTGCAACCACCTCGCCCGCCACGCCCCCGTTTACCCCTTGCCATTCAATAGGAGGCAAGGCCGGGAGCCACCCAGATCCGGCCGCCGCCGGGAGGCAAACGGTGAGACAGTAGAATACCACAAATTGCCTAATTTGCCCAACCCTAAACGCTCTCTAAAATCACGAATTCCTTCACAAACCACCATATACCCCATATATATATATATATATATATATATACCACAATGTCAAGGAATTCTAACATACATTGAACTCCTGCCAAAAATAGATGATAAAGATTATAATGGGGTATGATATGTACACCGCTAATTTTTACTATTTACACCGCTAATCCACCGCATCCCTATGCGGTGGATTAAGAAAATTTTAGCCCGATATACCGCATGTACATGCGGTATGTCGTTTGACTGTATAAAAACACCGCATGTACGTGCGGTGAGTTAGGTTAAAACGGAGTCCGTAATACGATAATCGGTTGGGTCGAAGCTATCCGAAACCCACTGCATGGGTATGCGGTGGTTTTTAAAATATGAAAAATTTGGGTACGAACATACCGCGTGGGTATGCGGTATGGTTTTGAATTTTGGGTAAAAGAATACCGCATCTCCATGCGGTATTTTTTTTACCGTTGTGGCAACGGTAAAAAACTTACCGCATGGAGATGCGGTATAATTTTTACCGTTGCCACAACGGTAAAATCATACCGCATGGAGATGCGGTATGATTTGTTACCGTTGGGGGCCCATTATAAATAGGCGTGGGGGCCCAGTTTTTCCGACACACCGAATCTTCTCCGATTCCTTTCTTTCCGAGCCCGACTCGAATCTTCTCCCATTCCTTTGTTTCCGAGCCCGACTTTTGGTTCCGTCCATTCCCCGTCCCCATATCTACCACCACTTTGTACCCGGGTTTTAAGATGGTGATAGACAATCGTGGGAAAGCCGCAGCTGATGATGTCGGTCCTTTTCGGAGACATCCGTTACAGGTAACATTTAATGTTTATAATAATCAATTTGCTTTATTTTTTAATTTGAAGGAAATAGTGTTAACATTTCATTGTTATATATAATGTAGCCGGAACCCACTATACAGAGGTGGAGGACGACAGATGTACCGCCACCGCTGGAGACACAGCCTCACCCTACGGTATGTTAAAATTGTTACTAGGTGTAGGGAAATTGATATCGAATAAGTTTATATTTCTGTTTTCTTAGGAATTGATAGTATGAGGTTGAAATCATTTATAAACCTTTGGAAAATCTTGCACCATTTAGTCAGTAATACGATATAGTATCGTATTCGAGCCATAGGATTCTGACAAATACTAGGTGTAGGGAAATTGAAATCGAAAAAGTATATATTTATGTTTGATTATGAATTGTTAGTCTTAAGATGATATCATTAATAAACCTTACGAAAATGTTGTCACATTTAGACAGTCATACGATATAGTATTGTAATTGAGCGATAGGATTCTGACAAATATATTTTAAATTACACAGTCTGTGTTGTTGAGAAATTTGGGAGAGAGGGTAGTATTACAATCTGCTAGGAGAGCTGCCATTAGGGAGAGGCAGACGTTGGAGGGTGTATCAGTTCCGATGGAGACGGATAGCGACGCGGTAGATGATGATACCGAGGCTGCCGTCAGGGAGACCCAGACGTTGGAGGATGTAATGGATCCTCCGGAGAGGGATACTGAGACGGTAGGAGCTGATACTGGGCACACGTCCCAGTCATCTATAGAGACATATCAGAGTCTGGTGCAGATTGAGCTACACTTGATGTCTGACCACACGGATGACCCAGTGGTGCAGTCGACCGGAGAGTCTGGTCAAGGCGACCAGGGTATTGAGATGCTGGAGGAGTACCTACGAGGGGACCGAGCACGTCAGACGGGTGAGCACTTGCAGACTGGAGCTGAGAGAGTGGTAGAGCAGGTGCAGACTTATCCTGACAGTTATCGGGACTACTTTGGGACTCAGTTTGCGAGCGAACAATTGAACTCGTATGACGACACGGCACCTCTGCTCGGAGATGTGGGTGCTGGGACGAGTGATGCTCGAGGTGGCGACCAGGAGCCATGGGCCGTTGCGCAGATAGATTTTGCGTCGTTCACCCCGTTCGGTTCTACGGGTGTAGGGAGGACGCCTGGGAGTCAGCATGCGGCGCCATCGTCGACGCCGAGGACCGCCGATCCTGAGCCGATCATTAGGATTCAGCATGCGGCGCCATCGTCGACGCCGAGGACTGCCGAGCCTGAGCCGATCATTGGGAGTCAGCAGGCGGCGCCATTAGCGACACCTAGGAACTTGGAGGGTGTGCCGATTACCGGGGGGCATGAGTCAGCTGGACTTTCGAGGCATTTGACGCTGGATATGGGAGTTATCCAACATGATCCGATGTATGGGCCATCCGACGATGTTCGTCGGGATATGGGAGGAGACCAGGCGGCACAGCCCCCTGTCTGTGTAGTGCAGAGGAGGCGGAGACAGTGTGGAGAGAGCAGTATGGCAGGTGGTACTGGGCAGCATGGTGAGGGGAGTAGTGCAGGGGTCATTCGGGCTGTTCTGCCCGAATGGCCAGGGGGGCCACATACCGTTTCCCTTCTGAGAGACTACGAGACCCACATTGCACAGGCTATTTGGAGACGGGAGGACGAAGCATTGCGTAGGGGTGTGCGTGTGCAGAGACGAGGGCAGTCGTTGGGCCGTGTAGAGGCGTTGTTGGAGGTTGATGGACGGGAGTCCTGGTTTCGCGCAGTGCGGGAGATTGAGTTCTGGGACCTGAGAGATTTCGAGTGGGATCATGTGGATCACACTCTGATCGGGGCATTTGTTGAGCACTGGCACCCCGAGACGAACAGTTTTCACTTCGCATGGGGAGAGATCACCATCACACTGCACGATGTGCTCTTCATACTTGGCCTTGGTTTGGACGGAGAGGAGTGTATTCACTTGGATGATGTTGTCGCCTAGAGGGAAATAGTTGGGGAGTATTACGGCTTGACTCAGAACGAGCGGCAGAGCGCATGGGCCCATGGAGGACCTACTGTTCAGCTCCTCCTTCAGAAGATAGCACCGATGCGACAGTGGGTTCGAGATGGCGCCCCACTTGAGCATGATATGGAGTGCATCTTGGGTGTTGTGCTGGGGATGATTGCGACTGCGACCTTGTTCATCGACAAGTCGGGCGGAAGATTGCGACCGGAGGTGATCCGTAGGTTTATGGATGCAGCGCAGGTGTCGCATCTTTCCCTAGCTGCAGGGGTCTTGTCGTGCTTGTACCGGGGATTGGGCGAGGCGACTCGGGAGTTGGCCAAAGACATGGACGGTTGTACAAAACTATTGGAGGTAAGACATTCGTTCTGTGATTATTTATTTTAGAAGTTCTGTAACTAGGTTATAATGGCTATGTTGCTCATAGTATTGTTCCTTTGTAGGTGTGGATATGGTTGCATTTTCCGGTGTTCAAGCCCGGCATGACGCTCGATCGGAGGCTAGCTCGGGATCCGCAACGCGGGATGAGGTACGTCCTGGGGGCGACACCATTTTCCAGTACGGTCACCCGGGATGATAGGCCTCGCATCGAGCGACTGGATGTTCTGCGGCGGAGGTTGGATGAGATGACAGTCGACGAGGTACGAACACAATTTATATCCGCACTTACATTTGTCATACTATATACCAGATTTTAGTCGTAATAACAATTTCTATTCCATTGCAGATCGAGTTCATGCCATTTGGTAGACACTTGGATTTTGATTGAGATCTGCGTCTTTCGAGATATAGGGGCACCATTCGGTGGTTGTTCGAGGAGGAGCCGTATATGCCGGACCGTGTGCTGCGACAGTTTGGTCGGGTTCAGCACATTCCCGCTGATCCAATCAGGCCTACCGTAGTGCTCAGACCGAAGTCCGCCAAGTGCAAGAAGGAGGCGTCGTTCCACCCAGCTGACAACCACTGGGCGCACAGGTTCGATCATCTTTTCCCCATGGAGGAGTTGCCACGGACCTCTCGAGTTTCTTATAATTTAGCCACATAAACTAAAACGTGTCTAGAACCACATTTTAATTTTCTTAAAAGAATATTGTGTTAGTTAGCAACATTAATCATCATGAGAATAGTTAAGTTCATTGAGCGTATCTCATATTATGCTTGAATGATTGAAAAATAGATTGCCTACTTCGATAAGTACACTAGCAGAACATCATGATAGCAAATGAAACCACAAAAATAATAAACGAGGATTTTTCATATCAAATTTCCATTACTTGGGCAGATTGACCTTGAAAATCAAATTTTTATAATTATTGAGCACTTAGAGAAGACAAGTTTAGTGGGAGATCGATGCTATGCTAAAATTCAATAAATCGGGAATGGAAAAAATAAATAAGAGTGGCAATCCATTATTTAAGTTGACACAAATTATAAAAACCATTACCCATACCTCAACTTGTAGCGATGGGGATTTGATAAGCAACATGTAATTTCGTGAAAATGAAATCGAGCCACCTCTTGTAAGAAACCAGATACTCGAGTAAGGATGTCAATTCTAAAGACTATCCTCGTATAACGATATAAACGCCAAAGTCTAGCGAAAATTATAAGCAAGAAATTAAAAGTTAGGGGATAAAGACTACTTGTTGGTCTTATTTCAACTCCAATTTCATAATACATAACAAATCTCCAAATATACATACTTGCAAATAATGTTAGAATGATTTAGACATCAAAATTTAGGGGGTTTTCTCCTCATATATGATAAGAAATGAATTAGAAATTCAAACTTCATATAAGAATCTAAAAAATATTATATGAAACTAATACTAAACAATCGATTAGAGGAAGTTGAAAATATAAATTAATCCTAACCTGCACAACACCGGCCTCCATCTCTATCTTGTTGCTTTGTTACTTATTATCCAAGGTCGATTGGTTGTCCTTGAACTATGTTACACAAGACATACTAAAGTAATGAAGCTAAGTTTTAAAATGATTTTTTATGACAATTTACAACACCACTACAAAGCAATCAATGTTGAACAAAATTTGTAAATAGAAGAAAAGACATTCAAGCCTTGAATTTCTTAATTAGGAGTAGTTTAGAAAAAGTACTAAATAGATGATTACAACCATTTGCACAACAAAGCAAGCACCTACAAACTATAACCCAATCGATAATCCAAAGCAAGTATGTAATAAAAACAAGGAGGCAGATGTTGACCTTAAGAAAACTTGATGACATCAATTCAAAACAAGTTTGGGAATGAACATAATCATTAAAAAAATTAAATGTGACACATCAAATAGGTGATGAGGTGATGCAAAATAATCAATACATTAGAAATAAACAATACGATCTAAACACTTAATTATCCTCAAAAAAGTAATCATGAGTAGTATCTACTTATTCAAAGACAAATGAGAGTAGAAAACCGATGAAATTTGACTCTTAAGACAAAATAAGCAATTAGGTGAACTAACCTATCAATATTAGAATGAGTTAAGATGGAGATCTTTCTATAATGTCTCAAGTTAATGCAAAGTACAATAGCTCTGTAGGACACAATAGATTTAATTGAAGCCATGTCATCTGGGAGAAATTGCAATTTCCATTTAAAAAAATTGATACTAAATTTCAATTTTGGATTTCATCTGATCATAGCAGGAAATTGCAATTAATATATTTCAATAGCTAAACAGATTCAAAATTTCGAATAGCAGGTGCTCCATCTCTAAAAAAACTTATCATGTGGGATTCAATTGAAAATGAAAAGTAAACATAATATCTTCGTGCAGATAGCCCCAAATCGGAAAAATTGAATTTTGCCAATCACAAGTATAAATCTATAATTCATAACCAAAGAGCCAGTAAAATTCAGAATTAGGATTTTAAGAAGAAATTAAAATCGACAATCTGTGAAGAAGAAACTTAGCTACATCACAATTCACAATCAATAATCTACAACTTAAGCAAGTACTATTGCTCTCTCGACCAATCGAATCTCAACTATATCACAATCAGATCCCTAATATATATAAGAAAAATTTCCCTCCCTGATAAGATCTTGGTAATCCAAGCCAAGGAGAATGAGATTACCTCAAGCCAGCAAGGGAGTATGACTTCTTAACAGAGCTTGACGGTGTCGTGTGTTGTTGCAGGAGGATGTGTCAAGTATGAAATAAAAATAGAATAAAGATCAGACTGACTCCCCTGTCTCAGCAAATAAATACAAGACTCCTCCAATGCAGTAAGAGAAAGTCAGGATCGAATCCACGAGGAAGCACATCAGCAGTTCTCAGGTAGCTGTAAATTCTCACAGGCAAACAGCAGAAAAGACAGAAACACGGAAAGAAACAGAAATAAAAGCAGAAAAACAAAAGCAAAGAACTAAACTAAGACGGAAAAGACAAAGCAAAGCAGAAACTAAAAGCAAAGGCAGAGGCTCGTCGATCTCGACAAACAACTCCTCGAGATCGACAAGAAACAGCAAAACAGAAACTGGAAATCGACAAGAACAGAAGAAAACCAACTCGACCTAGACCAGCTCCTACTCGATCTCGACCACGTCTTACTCGAGATCGACAAGACTTTCCTCTATCTCGACAACAGTAAAAGACAGAAACTTTAAATTGCAAATTCTCGAACAAAACTCAGAATTTTGACAGAAATAAATCAATATGCTAAAAGACTTCCAAAGCCAGGGTTTCAACACCACAACGATAACCATGCAAAGTAACACATAAAGGCATAAAAGATCATGCTTTCCATCAAATAACTTTCGTCAATAACAAATATGCATATAGAGGCTTTCGCATAAACCCTAATTGTTACTAACCCTTTTTCACATAATTAATCCAAGTTGCATTAAGATCACTTTTCGCTTCAATAATACAAACAAGGATCACCTTCAACTCTTGCAAAAGAATCATGCTTTTAGGGAAAGAAGATGAATTGCACAAAAAGATCTGACCTTTATCGCGTTATCTCACATGGCCACCGTCGGGCTCACCCCAGCCCCAGAAGTGGGTGGACTACTCACGCCTCATCGCAATAACAGACATTGAATGAAAAGAAATAACTTGTATTAACTAAATTCAAAAACCTTTACAATCCTGGCAATCAACTTTCGCAGAAAGCCAAAACCTTAAAAACCTTAGAACTCCTAAACTTCTCTGTGTACCTAACTAATTGTCTCTCAGATTGAATGAATGAAAAACCAGCCCCTAGGGCTTTATTTATAGCCTTCTAGTCCTTGCTAGCCAAGGATAGAATTTCCTATGTATATCTAAAATTATATCTAAAGCTTTAAAAGATAAATAAATTGCTTAATGGAAATAAATTTAAAAGGAAAAAGATAAATCTAAATAGGTAAGTCTTCATGATGTTGATAGATTTCCCTCCATAGATAGAACTTGATGGAATCGGATAGATCTTCGGCCAGCTCGACTTCCTTCGTGCCCAAGGATTCCCAATTCTACTCGGACAGGCACTCATCGACGCGTTTCTGGAAAGTGGGCTACTCGACCTCGACAAGAGTCTGGTCGACCTCGACAAGGATTCATCGTCGACTTGGCTTCTCGGCTAGCTCTGCTCGATGTGGCTCGGATCTGGGTTCCTGGCGCTCGTCGACCTCGACAAAGCCTTGTCGATCTCGAGTAGGGTTCGTCGAAGATGGCTCTCTAGTGGTGTCGACTAGAGCTCCTCGGCATGGACTCGGACAACTTCTGGGTGGCTCGTCGATCTCGACAAGGGTTCGTCGAGATCGAGTAGGGTGTGCTCGTCTTCTCGGTCAGCTTCTCTCCTCGACTCCGGGTGTGGTGTCTGGGCTTCGTCGATCTCGACCAGGGCTTGTCGAGATTGAGTTGGGTCCGGAAGTCGGGTTGGCTCAGCTCTCTCGATCAGGCTTGCTCGGACATGCTCGTCTAGGTCGAGTAAGGTCTACTCGAGATCGAGTAACCTTGACTCTCAGATTGATTCGATTTGTTCCGTTGCTGCTTTGACCTTGGACTTCTGTAGCTGTTTTCCGAGCTTTTCTGACCTTTTGTAGAATTGCTGTAAAATGCCTCGATTTCTGCAAATTAAACAGAAACTGGTGTAGATTCCATAATTTGGCAAATAAACATAAACTACATAGGTTCTGTACTATCTTAGCCCAAATGAATGCAATGTATGCAGAAATCGATATAAAAGTTACTGTAAAACATGGCAGATTCAGCTCACAACAAACACCCCATACTTAAGCTTGCTTGTCCTCAAGCAATACTTTTAATTGTCATTCAGGGGAAGAGTTCAAAACTCTCAACATCTTAGATTCATTCTTTATATGTCCCTGCAATCAATTACCATCCTCGAAAAGGTACTAGTGTCACAGATCCATGCATGTGTAAATATATAAGAGCAACATCTACTCACAAAAGGAGGGTTATGCACAAATAATTTTTATGTGACAAAGCATTAATAATCAAGAGGACTTTAATTCAAGCTCAATAAGGAGTAGATTGGTAAAAGGCTAAAGGTGGGCAATTTTTGGCAATGTGGTGCTAATGATCCGGGGAAATGGAGTACTTTCCAAACTGAATTTCCACATTCCTTCTCTTTGAGATTCATCACCTTTCATAATGCTTTTATCCATAATATTGCTTTTACCTCTCTAACCTCAACACTGCCTTCTCGCGAGTCGCAAACATGGGTGTCATGAATGGCCCCGGATACTTAGTGCGTCGGACTCCTCACCTAGTGTCCCATCTCGCCAAACTATTATCTCAGCGAGCAGGGTCGATCTTTGATCGGATTTTCTTTCACTCATTAAATTTTCCATATATTTCAAACATTTTCCCGCCAAACTCCAATAATAATAACAATCGCACAAACACCATATGACAATCTCCATAATGTAACATCATTCTCAACATAATCCCCGGATAGGGTAAAGAATGGCAATATTTAGATCATGTGGAGCAATATATGAAATAAGGCATATAATGGCTTTTGTGATGCATAAGCATGGGTAAGGCTAGGATTATAAACATATGAGCATTATATGGAAATATAAAGTCCTCCATCATCTTACCATGCAACATGTCAAAAGCAATTTCAAATTTTACCTCCTTTCATGGTTTTCAAGAAATAATGCACTTCATTGTGACTTCCCTTTCCTAGGCAATTTCATGCTATATCTCTAATGAATCTAATTTTGCATCGTCGAGTTCAATATAAGCTTCCATGACATTATTCAAAATTTTAAATGGGGGTCATTTTTTCAAACTTTTGGAAAACATGCATATAAGCATATAAATCAATAATGCATTCCAAAATAGCCATGTAGCAATTCAAAGAACTAAATTTTAAACATGCACACATAATGTCAAATATGATCAAATATGCACAAAGTAAGCCCTTCCCCCACCCCATACTTAAACATTACAGTGTCCTCACTGTATAAAAACAAGGTAAGGGTAAAGAAAGAAACTCACAAGACAGATGTGCAGATTTCTCTAAATATCGAATGGAGCACCTCCTGGCCGAGTATGACTTTCTTGGTTCTATCCATGGTCCTGAAAAGTGTAGAAGACATATACCCATAATAGCAAACTAAAAGTGTTTCAAAACAAAAGCAAAAAGCAACAAAGTCTCAAAACGTCCTAAAAAGTCTATTTACAAGCTCTAGATTTTATAGTCGCTAGGCCGACTTTCCATTTATGCTCAAGGTGGCATCTGCAGGGCCCATGTAGCTTGGGCCTCAAATAAGACTCCATTCTTGTCTCTCAGCTGCAATCCTCCATAATGGATCTTGTTCACCACGAAAGGTCCCATCCGCTTCTTGTTGAATTTGTTGGGAAACCAATGATCCTTTGATTTAGAGACATAGAGCTTGTCTCCAACTTCATACTCCTTAGGCTCATCATTGGAAATCCTACGTAAGCGCACATACCAAGGCAAACCTCTCCCATGTATAGATAAATCTTTAATGGAAATAGGAGAAGAAAGATCCATACCTTGGCTTACCTTCGCAGAGACGGAATCGGGGACAACTGTGTTTGGTCGATCTCGACTAGGGCTAGTCGATCTCGACGAGTCTGCTGGTTCTGGCGGTGGTCTGCTCGGAGATCCAGAAGTCGACGAAGAAGATGGCTTGTCGACCTCGAGTAGCCTACTCGATCTCGACAAGGATTCTGCTCCTGGTGGCTTGCTCATCGAGGAAGGCGGATCTGGTGGCGCCGGGTGGTGGTCGATCTCGACAAGGCTGGTCGAGATCGACGAGGATCCTTGCTCTGGTGGTCTCAGCGTCGAGGAAGCAGGAACTGGGCTCCCCGAGTGGTGGTCAACATCGACAAGGGTGGTCGAGATCGACGAGCTCTGGCCGTCTGGTGGAGTCAGCGTCGAGGGAGATGAAGCCGAGGCCGCCGAGTGGTGGTCGACCTCGACAAGGCTAGTCGAGATCGACGAGCCTGGTTTGTCTGGTTCGCTGCTCGACGATGCTGGTGCTGGTGGAGTCTCCTTGGTCTGGTCGAGATCGACTAGGGTCTGGTCGATCTTGACCCCATACTTAGCTCCTGTCAAGGCATCCGAAAAATCATTAATCCACAACGACTTACCTTGGTCCGTGTCGATTGGATTATCTGTGTTTTCTTTGAGGATTGCCATGATCTCCTCCACCTGGGCCTCCATGTCCCTCTTTTCTATCTCCTCAGGGGTCATATTTCTGACCTTGGGTTCCCCGTAGGTGATGTAGCCAGCTGAGATAGATTTGACCTCTTCCATTGGACCTGTATGCCTTTCAGTTTTATTAAAGGAATACTCAATTACCTTATCGCTGATGTTGAAGGTGAGCACTCCTTTCCTTACGCTTATGTTGGCATCCACCGTCGCCAAGAATGGTCTTCCTAAAATAATTGGACAAGCAGGATCTTCTTGCATATCAACAACTAGAAAATCAGCAGGGACAAAGAATTTACCTACTTGTACTGGGACGTTATCCACCATGCCTGTTGGAATGACGACTGTGTTGTTGGCCATGTAAAGTCTAGCATCCACAGGCTCAAGGGCACCTATCTTAATCTTGGACCAAATTGTTAAAGGCATTATACTCACACTAGCTCCAAGATCACATAAGGCATTAATTTTGTATGGACCAAATCCAATAGTTATAGCAAACTTACCTGGATCCGGCCTCTTCTCCAATATGTCCAGATGGCTGCACTCTTCTGTGATTTCTGCCATCGATCTCTTTTTGCTCAGAATCTCCTTCAGGAACTTGACATAAGATGGCATTTCATTGAGAGCTTCTGTGAAGGGGATGGTGACGTTGAGTTTCTGAAGCATCTTGATGAAGCGCTGAAATTTCTTTTCTGCCGGGTCCTTTAGAGATTTTGTGGGGAAAGGCAGCTTCTTTTTCTGAGTCGGAGCCAGAACAGATGTCGGAGGTGCTGCAGGCTGCTCTATGTCGACCAGGGGCTCCTTGACATCGACTAGGTTCTTTTCGACATCGACCAGGTTGGGCGTAGTCGAGTTGCTGTTCGGTGCAGACGAAGATTTTTGCAGGTTCTCTTCGAGGTCGAGTAGGACCTTGTCGAGATCGACTAGGCCTTGGTCGACTAGCTGTTCTTCGTTGTTCTGCTGCTTTCCGACCTCTGGCTCTTGTAGTTGATGGCCGCTTCTGAGTTTTATAGCAGCGATGTGTCCAGTCTTTCCCTTAGGATTTGGTTCTGAAGATCCAGGGAGCACACCTGACTGTCTGGGGATTCCTGCTGCTAGCTGACCAATCTGTGTATCAACCGATTTCCGCCAGATATCAATTTCCCCAAGCCTAGAGTTGACACCTTGCATCTGAGTATAGACGGAGTTGAAGGATTGCCTAGTTTCTGAGTGGTTCCTCCGTATTTCCTCCAGGACTGTCTGTATATCATCCTTTTTCTGGTCCCTTTCCGGATGTCCTGGAGCTCTGTAGGGCGGGGGGTTCCTAGGGACACCTTGGTTCCATTGTGGTTGCTGAAACCTTTGGTCCCCCATGTAGCGATTGGGACCCCCTGCGTAAGCTATCTCCTCGTGGTGCTCTGCCAGCTTGACTTGCTCTGTGTGTGGGCACTCAGGAGTGGTGTGCCTTTGCGATCCGCATTCAATACAAGGCTGGTTGACAGAGAGATACTTTACTTGTTTGAGGAGCTTCTTATTCTGGTCTCTGTAGTACTGCTCCCTAACATCTGGATCAATCTCCTTAGGTGGATCATATAGGGGCATGGATGGTGCTGGCCTGGCGTATGGGTTCTCTTCATAAGTTGCAGTAGACCCATACTTGTTGTCATAGGTGGTGAGCTTCTCTAACACACCCCATGCGTCACTTGGCGGCATTGTCAGATACTCATAGCGAGTATAATGATTGATTCTGTCCTTAGTGCCTTGATCAAGAGAGTTGAAGAAGATCTCCTGAATGACGTAGGGTGGCTGTCCATGAGTAGGGCAAGATCGCAGAAGTTCCTTGTAGCGCTCCCATGCCTTTGCCAGCGGTTCCCCTTGCTTCTGTCTGAAGGCGGTGATTTTCTGGCGGAGATGTGCTGTTTTGGCGGGTGGGAAGAATTTGTTCAGGAACTCTTGCTCTACTTGGGCCCAGGTTGTGAGTGATTTTGGTTTCAGCCCTTCCAGCCATTTCAGTGCAGGCCCAGCGAGAGACCAGCGAAAAGATTTCATCTTGACATATTCCAAAGTTGTACCTTCAGCAAGAGTACGGCACATGTCAGCAAAGTTTGTAATATGTTCAAGAGGACACTCATTAAATCTACCATAAAATGCATTATTTTTAAGCTCTATAAGAAATTGAGTGCGAATTTCAAAAGAGTTATCAGGGATAAGAATCGCCGATTCAGGCACGACGAGAGTTGGGTGCATGTAGTCCTCTGCCGTGGTTGGATATTGGGCAAGCTCAGCTTGTGCTTGTTCCCTTGCTGCTTTCTCAGCGGCGATAGCAGCATCTTTAGCGGCCAATTCCCTGGTAAGCCTAGCGATCAGCTGTTCCTGTGTTTCAGCGGCCGCCATGGCTCTTTGTAGTTTAGCTCTGATGTGAAAAAGGCGTTCCGGTTCGTCTAAGGCGTCAAACTCAGGTGTTTGACCAGAACGACGCATACACCTACAAAGTAACTCAAAGAAACAGTGAGAACTGACTACCTAAGGCGCGATTGATAGCTTCCCCGGCAACGGCGCCAATTTGTTGTTGCAGGAGGATGTATCAAGTATGAAATAAAAATAGAATAAAGATCAGACTGACTCCCCTGTCTCAGCAAATAAATACAAAACTCCTCCAATGCAGTAAGAGAAAGTCAGGATCGAATCCACGAGGAAGCACGTCAGCAGTTCTCAGGTAGCTGTAAATTCTCACAGGCAAACAGCAGAAAAGACAGAAACACGGAAAGAAACAGAAATAAAAGCAGAAAAACAAAAGCAAAGAACTAAACTAAGACGGAAAAGACAAAGCAAAGCAGAAACTAAAAGCAAAGGCAGAGGCTCGTCGATCTCGACAAACAGCTCCTCGAGATCGACAAGAAACAGCAAAACAGAAACTGGAAATCGACAAGAACAGAAGAAAACCAACTCGACCTAGACCAGCTCCTACTCGATCTCGACCACGTCTTACTCGAGATCGACAAGACTTTCCTCTATCTCGACAATAGTAAAAGACAGAAACTTGAAATTGCAAATTCTCGAACAAAACTCAGAATTTCGACAGAAATAAATCAATATGCTAAAAGACTTCCAAAGCCAGGGTTTCAACACCACAGCGATAACCATGCAAAGTAACACATAAAGGCATAAAAGATCATGCTTTCCATCAAATAACTTTCGTCATTAACAAATAGGCATATAGAGGCTTTCGCATAAACCCTAATTGTTACTAACCCTTTTTCACATAATTAATCCAAGTTGCATTAAGATCACTTTTCGCTTCAATAATACAAACAAGGATCACCTTCAACTCTCGCAAAAGAATCATGCTTTTAGGGAAAGAAGATGAATTGCACAAAAAGATCTGACCTTTATCGCGTTATCTCACATGGCCACCGTCGGGCTCACCCCAGCCCCAGAAGTGGGTGGACTACTCATGCCTCATCGCAATAACAGACATTGAATGAAAAGAAATAACTTGTATTAACTAAATTCAAAAGCCTTTACAATCCTGGCAATCAACTTTCGCAGAAAGCCAAAACCTTAAAAACCTTAGAACTCCTAAACTTCTCTGTGTACCTAACTAATTGTCTCTCAGATTGAATGAATGAAAAACCAGCCCCTAGGGCTTTATTTATAGCCTTCTAGTCCTTGCTAGCCAAGGATAGAATTTCCTATCTATATCTAAAATTATATCTAAAGCTTTAAAAGATAAATAAATTGCTTAATGGAAATAAATCTAAAAGGAAAAAGATAAATCTAAATAGGTAAGTCTTCATGATGTTGATAGATTTCCCTCCATAGATAGAACTTGATGGAATCGGATAGATCTTCGGCCAGCTCGACTTCCTTCATGCCCAAGGATTCCCAATTCTACTCGGACAGGCACTCATCGACGCGTTTCTGGAAAGTGGGCTACTCGACCTCGACAAGAGTCTGGTCGACCTCGACAAGGATTCATCGTCGACTTGGCTTCTCGGCTAGCTCTGCTCGATGTGGCTCGGATCTGGGTTCCTGGCGCTCGTCGACCTCGACAAAGCCTTGTCGATCTCGAGTAGGGTTCGTCGAAGATGGCTCTCTGGTGGTGTCGACTAGAGCTCCTCGGCATGGACTCGGACAACTTCTGGGCGGCTCGTCGATCTCGACAAGGGTTCGTCGAGATCGAGTAGGGTGTGCTCGTCTTCTCGGTCAGCTTCTCTCCTCGACTCCGGGTGTGGTGTCTGGGCTTCGTCGATCTCGACCAGGGCTTGTCGAGATTGAGTTGGGTCCGGAAGTCGAGTTGGCTCAGCTCTCTCGATCAGGCTTGCTCGGACATGCTCGTCTAGGTCGAGTAAGGTCTACTCGAGATCGAGTAACCTTGACTCTCAGATTGATTCGATTTGTTCCGTTACTGCTTTGACCTTGGACTTCTGTAGCTGTTTTCCGAGCTTTTCTGACCTTCTGTAGAATTGTTGTAAAATGCCTCGATTTCTGCGAATTAAACAGAAACTGGTGTAGATTCCATAATTTGGCAAATAAACATAAACTACATAGGTTCTGTACTATCTTAGCCCAAATGAATGCAATGTATGCAGAAATCGATATAAAAGTTACTGTAAAACATGGCAGATTCAGCTGACAACATCGTGACTGAGCTCCGGCTTTGTTGGAGGCCGGCCAAAGCAGATCATTTGCTGTCTCCTAATCGGATTGGCATGAGATAAGATGGCGTTGGTGTCACCTAGAATCGATGGCTTCACATCTGAAACGGAAAAGTCGTGATTTATCATCCATGGTAGGTGAGAGAGAACCCGATCCGACTAGCTGAGAGGAGAGATTGAGAAAGGGGGGAGAAGGGAGATCCACCATCGAAGATGGAAATTTGAGATCGAAAGAGAGCGAAAGAAAGTGGGTAAGACAAAGAGAGAAAAAATGGCAAGAGGCCATTGAAGGGGAGCTCTTTAGAGCTTGGATGGAGAGATCTGAGGAGGAAGAGGATGGGTAGAAGAGTTGAGCGGCGCTCTCTCTCACGTCTCAAGGAGCTGATACAATATATTAGGGTTAAATGGTTTTGGGAAAAGGTAAATGTAAAACCGCTACATTAGGTTTTAAAAACTGCCACAATAGATCTTTAGAACCGCCACTATAGATCATAAAAAGCGCCACAATAGATAAAAGTTAAAACCGCCACTTTAGGTTTTTGAAAACCGTCACCATAGGGGAAGTAAGTAATACATTATTGAAACCGCCACTTAAACCGCTAGAAAATATTAAACTGCCACCTAAACCGCTACAATTGAAAAAACCGCTAGAGAGATGCGCTACATTAGCGTCAAAAGCTCATGCGGAAGGCTAAGTACAACGCTAACAAGGCCAACAAGGGGTGCAGATTGGTGACATTTCAGCCCTGAGATCTAGTGTGGGTGCACCTGAGGAAGGAGAGGTTTCCCAATGAGAGGAAGAGCAAGCTTGCACCACGAGGAGATGGACCTTTCAAGGTTCTACAGAAGGTGGGTGACAAGGCCTACGAGCTGGAGCTTCTTGGAACATATGGCGTGAGTGCTACCTTCAACGTCGCGGATCTCATTCCATATCTTATCATGGACGAGGACTTAGATTCGTGGTCGAATCCTTTCCAAGAAGGGGAGGTTGATGTGGGACCATCTTCTACACCGTCATCTACACCTCCGGACGCGCCAATCATCTTGGGAGACGGACCTATGACTCAAGCCCGAGCCAAGAAGCTTCAACGCGACTCATTCCTCTTTGTGAGTCACTGCTTGTTCTCGAGCGCGGTTCAACTCCCGGAACCACCAAGGAAGACGTACATGTGCATAGGAAGTGCTAATGGTCTCGATACCGACATCCGGGGGATCGATACCGACGCATGAAGTGCAAGCGGCCTTGTGCGCGGGCGTGCAGGTGGCGCGCGGGCATGCGGCGTGGGCGCGGGCGTGCACGGGCCTGCTGGTGGCCGCTGAAGCCGACTTCTCCTTTGCCGAACTTGGTCTCTTTTATTTGCTATTTTGAACCTTATTTAATTATGCTATTTTGAGGAATATTTTAAGTAATTATTTTTATTAGAAAATAGCCTTTGATTAGGTTAAATAGTCGGCTTTCATCTTGTAGAACGTTTCACGCCTCTTTGAAATAGAAAAATACAGTTTGTGTGAAACACGTTTGTGGGAAAGTCAATCGATTCGAAGCGTTGCTCATCGATTGCAAATTGGTAATTGATCCTGCTTGGTTTGCTTTGAGTTCATCAACCTCGCGAGAGCTTGGTGATCCTGGTAATCACAAGTCCCCTCCTTGTGCCTCCAAGTTGTCCGCTTGGTTGTGTAAGGTTGTAGAGACGGGCTTTATAGTCGTTGATATTTGGTTCCTACCCTCTTAGGAGGCCTGGGGTCTTTATCTCGTTCTATCTTAGTTCGAATCACCCAATCTATCGGTCTTTCATTGATTTTATCGAGTCTTCTATTGCTGCATTTTCGAGTCTTTGTTCTTGTTCTTGCGTCTTTGCTTCCGTTCTTGTCTTTGAGTCTTGATTGTCAGAGATCGGGCCATCCTACGACTAACCCCGTATCACAACAGACCAAGACAAACTTCAGCAAATAAGACTAAAACTCAGTGCTATCAATGCATTGTTTCATTGAATCAAAAGCAAGAAACGGAAAAAGATTCGACCACGAATCCAAGTCCTCGTCCATGGCAAGATACGGAAAAAGATTCGACCACGTTGAAGGTAGCACTCACGCCATATGTTCAAGGAAGCTCCAGCTTGTAGGCATTGTCGCCCACCTTCTATAGAACCTTGAAAGTTCCATCTCCTCGTGGTGCAAGCTTGCTCTTCCTCTCATTGGGAAACCTCTCCTTCCTCAGGTGCACCCACAATAGATCCCCGGGCTGAAATGTCACCAATCTGCGCCCCCTGTTAGCCTTGTTAGCGTTGTACTCAGCCTTCCGCATGAGCTGCTGACGCTAATGTAGCGCATCTCTCTAGCGGTTTTTACAATTGTAGCGATTTAGGTGGCGGTTTATTCTTTTGTAGTGGTTTAAGTGGCGGTTTCAATAATGTATTACTTACTTCCCCTATGGTGGCGGTTTTTAAAAACCTAAAGTGGCGGTTTTAACTTTTATCTATTGTGGCGCTTTTTATGATCTATAGTGGCGGTTCTGAAGATCTATTATGGCGGTTTTTAAAACCTAATGTAGTGGTTTTAGATTTACCTTTTCCCAAAACCATTTAATTCAAAAACCGCATACTCCTACCTAGACAACGTCCTCCACCTATCGATAAGATGTTAAGGTCATATTTAATTACTCTGTCACAACTCTCCTAATTGTGTTGTCTCATACTATGCTGAACATCACCGAAGTCTAATATATAAGTACATGTCATTTTATTTTTCAGCACGTTTTTTAAGGAGCGAAAAATTCTATAAAATATTATTTTTTAATGAATTTTTTTTATATAATTTGATACTTATTAGTAACAAGTATCAAATTATATAAAAAAAATAATTAAAAAAATAATATTTTATAGAGTTTTTCGCTCCTTAAAAAAAGTGTTGAAAACCAAAAGACCATGTATTATGGAACGGAGGGAGTAACATCTTTCTCGATCTTAATTAATTAGGCTTATTATATTAGATATGAAATGGATTGGCACTTAAACCACTAGCACAGATATTGACACCAAACCACCTTGATGAGACTGAGATGAAAAACAAATTGACACCAAACCAACTTGATGATAAAGCTATTATTCGAGTGAAGTAGTAATTGTTTATATTCAGTTCGTTTAGAAACGAGTCAAGTTCGAATTGAGCCTAAATTTGAACCCGAGTTTAAAAATGTGCTTATACTCGACTCATTGAGGAAATAAACAAGTTCGAACCGAGTTTTTTCGAGCATTAAGCAGCCTTATTTGCTCTGAAAATGTGTTCATACCTATTTCACAAAATTCAAGCTTTTCGAGCTTAAATCGAGGAAGCTGAGCTTTTAAATCGAGTTTAGAAATGTGTTCATACTCGACTTATTTAAAAAATAAATGAGGTCGAGTTAAGCTTTTTGAGGAATCTCGGTGGACCATATGACATGGGGGTCCACACGTCCGAGCGCATATGCGCACTCCAGCCGAGCACACAAGACCAGCAGGGTTCCATCTCAAAACCAATTTGACAATAGGAGGAGTGACCCACTGACTTATATGCAAGGCTCGGGGTTTCGTGTTTTTTCGATGTGGGACTGATCTTCCACACATCACAACACGCCCCCTCAAGTGCAACTGCCTGGCCTCGCAATATAAGCCAGTTGCACCTGATGTCTTGCCTTAAGGCCGGCTAGCCTAGCAGTAGATCGATCAGGGTCCCGGACCACACCGCTCTGATACCATGATGAATCCCGGTCGGCCATATGACGTGGGGGGTCGACAAGTCTGAGCTCATATGCACACCCGAGCCGAGCACACAAGACCAGCGTGGTTCCATATTAAAACCAATTGGCAATAGAAGGAATGGCCCACTGACATATTTGCAAGGCTCGGAATTCCGTATTTTTCGATGTCGGACGGATCTCTCATGTTCAACCTTTTAAGCTCATATAACAACCATACTTGATGAGATTGAGATTAAAAATATCAATATAGTTAGTCTATGTACGTACTACTCTAGGTATAAGGGAAAGAGTTTAGGTTTGTTCACCCACGAGTGGTGCATTAATGCAATTTCCATTTATCTAAAATGATTTCATTCTCCCATGAAATTACTTATTATCTACTCCCTCCGTTCCTTAATATTTGTTATTTTGAAAATTGCACGTTTTTTTAGAAAGATTAAAATTATATAAAATATTAATTTTTTATTCAATCTTTTTTTAATAATATTATACTTATTATTAATAAGTATGAAATTATTAAAAAAATTATTAAAAAATAAATATTTTATATAATTTTTAGTACCTTAAAAAACGTGCCTCAATAGTAAAATATCAAATAAAAAAGAATGGAGGGAGTAAAGAGATTCGAGAAGAATTGACTTCACATAATGTGTTCTATTTTCTTGTAATGAACCCGTTGTTTATTATTTGGATATCATTTTTCTTATACATCTAATTTGATAAAATTCAGTCCTACCAACAATATGTTTTCAAATGCTCTTATCTCTAGCTAGCTAACTATTTGACTTTGTTGCTTTTTCATAAAATTATAGGCTTGAGAACCATGAAATTTATTATGCCATACTTTTCTAACTATATCCTTCATTTTTTGTTGTAAGGACCAAGTCATCTCAAATCTAAATGGTGATCTTTTTGTTTTTTTTTTGGTCCTTTGTACCAAGTGATAGTGTAATTGGGCAATGGTCAGAGGAGGAAATGAGTGATGTTGAACTTTTAGATTGCTAAATTTAGTGAAAATCTCTTGTTGAGCTAGGACTCTATCTAATCTCTCATAAGTGTTATTTGTGACTCAGTTACTTTTCCTCCAAGTGAATGTGGAGCCAATATAAGGGAGAGTGTGTAGGTTAAGCTCTTGTTTGATGTTGAGTATCCTTCTAAATCTTGTTAAAGCTGGATTGTTACCTCCAATCTTTTCTGTATCCTTCTCTATGTCATTTAGATCTCCAATGATTAAGACTGGAAGTTTGTGTTTGTTTACCACTATGAAGATTTCTTGCCGAAATTCATCCTTTTCATGTTCTATTGAGGGCGCATAGATGAAGAGTAATACTAATGTGAAGCTGTCAATAGTTACTTGAATCATGTAAAACCTGTTACCATATTCAAGGCAATGCATTTTGTTAAGGATAAGGCTGCTTTTATATAAGATCCAGATGCCACCCTTGTGGACAACTGAGCTTATTGATAATGCTTGATTA
This sequence comes from Persicaria maculosa, assembly GCA_963922045.1. Lineage (NCBI taxonomy): Eukaryota > Viridiplantae > Streptophyta > Magnoliopsida > Caryophyllales > Polygonaceae > Persicaria > Persicaria maculosa. The sequence goes on from OY998258.1 coordinate 44,342,980, forward strand.
AAACATGTAGTTCGTAATTGAACATCAGTAGGTGCATCTTCTGTTTTCGTTTCAGAGATGGCTAATATATCTAGGCTATTGTTACATCTGAGTTGGTTGATTTCTTGGAGAAGAAGGGGGCGTCTAGACCCCCTAACATTCCAGTATCCTATCTTAATTATTCATAACTGTAATTTTTGTTTTTGCCTACTAGGCTGCTACAGATTTGATACTTAGAATTGAAATCCATAATATGCCTAGGAGCAAGGTTCCATACATACCAGTCAAGATTAATCTTTGCTATTGTAGAACCCTTGGAAGCTGTTTTGATTTTCTGAGCTTGACTGTGTCTTTGTAACCTCGTTTGAACTAAGCATACCGCTATTTGATGCTTGAGGAAATGTTTATGATTGAATGTTTGGATTGAGTGTAGATGAGTAAGGTTGGGGTGGTTTGCCACCACTTCACCCGAGGGTAAAGAAATGGAGCTCAACCAAAATTTTGTTGTTACTAAAAAAGAATATCAAAAACTGGTCCAAGAATCAAAATAATACTCCCTCCGATCCAAAAAGAATGTCGTTTGATTTTTTAACACGTATTTTAAGGAGCTAAAAACTATATAAAATATCAACTTTTTTTAAATTATTTTTTTACAATTTAATATTTGTTGGTAATAAGTATTAGATTATAAAAAAATAATAATAAAAAAGTTAATATATTATATAGTTTTTAGCTCCTTAAAATACGTGTTAAAAAGTCAAACGACAACCTTTTTGGATCGGAGGTAGTAATATTAAAAAAACAACTGCAAAAAATAGAACCTGAAATTCTACACTTATAGAAGATACTCCCCTGGGGTTCCCTAACACCAAGCCAAGAAGCAAAACTAGCTAATCTAGAAAATAAAAAGAAAAAAAAATGCTAGAATTTAATTATAAATTTGGGAAGCAGAGAGCAAGAATTAAACATATACACCCAACAGATAAAAACACAAAATATTTTCAAATCAATGCAAAAATAAGAAACTTTAAGAGGACAATGTCATAACTGATCAGCAAGAGATAACATATCAAATTACTGGGGAAATGGCCGAAAGGTTTATCTAGAAACAATAGGGAAAAATTACGACTGAGACAATCAGAAATATCCAACCACAAATCACCTTAGAGGAAAATCAACAACTCATAAAAAACCCAACAAACACATAAATTAAAAATACATTAATCAGCATGGCAGAAGATAAGTCCCCAGGTCCGGATGGTTTCCCGCCAGAATTCTATCTAAATTACTGGAATATTGTGGGTACCTCCTTCTGTAAAACAATTAAAGCATTTTTCCACTCAGGTAGCATCCTAAAACAAATCAACCTGACTTTTATTGCCTTAATTCCTAAGGTGGATGACCCACAAAATATCAATAACTACAGACCTATAAGTGTCTTTAATACAATATACAAAGTAATAGCAAAAATTTTAACAAATAGAATTAAACCAATTCTTCCGAAAATAATAAGCCCCTTTCAAGATGCTTTTGTAGAAGGAAGATCGATACAAGATAATACATTAATTGCCCATGAAGTTTTTCATACCTTTACTAAACAAAAAGGAAAAAAAGGATGGATGACATTAAAGCTAGACATAGAAAAAGCATATGATAATTAGATTAATTGGTCATATATAGAAGCAGTACTAAAAAAGATAGGGTTCCATCCAATATGGATCAATTGGACAATGAAATGCATTACTACCACTACATTTTCAGTACTAGTTAACAATTCGGCGGGTAAGCAATTCAATCCAAATAGAGGAATCAGACAAGGTGACCCTTTAGCCCCTTACATATTTGTAATAGTTATGGAAAATCTAGCAAGAGAGTTACACCATAAGGCAATAAAGGAAGATGCCCTAGTGGGCATCAAATTAACTAAGTGAGGAACACCGATACCCTTCCTCACATTTGCAGACGATACCATAATTTTCTCAAAAGCATCTCACATGAGCTTGCATACTATTCAAAACTCGCTAAACAACTTTGCTAACATATCTAGATTAACCATAAACTATAATAAAAGCTCTATCCAATTCTCAAAAAATACCAATCCAACATTAGCTACACCCCTTGCCTCTCAAATGGGTATTCCCATATCCAAAACAATTGAGAAATATCTAGGAATCCCTCTTGTCAATGGCAGGGCGTCTTCGAAGACGCACTCCAAAATTTAAAGAAACAACTCTCTAAGTGGAAATCCTTCTCCATATCTCAAGCAGGAAGAACCATTTTAATCCAATCTAATCTCAGCTCAAAGACAAATTATCTAATGCAGATTTTTTTACTGCCTAAAAGAATTCTTAACCAAATAGATCAAATTAACAAGAATTTCTTCTGGCACAAATTACAATCTGAAATATATACACCGCTAATAAGCTGGGACTCAATATGTCAACAAAAAAATGAAGGAGGGCTAGGAATCAGAAAAGCAGAATCCTTAAACGAAGGTTTGCAGATGAAACTTCTTTGAAAAATTTATACAGACCAAATCAGTATGTGGGTAAAGATCATAAAGGAAAAATACTTACAGACCACGGATATAAATGAAAGGGATACACAAAATACATCCTGGCAATTTGGGAGACTTTTATCTTTAAGGAAAAAATTCAATTTAGGACTCCAATGGCTTATTGGCAATGGAGAACAAATAAATGTAAGGAGAGACCCATGGCTTGATAGAGTCAGTTTAAACCAATTTCAAAGATTGGAAGATCTAAACCTCAAAGTTGCCCATCTCATAAATAACCAGAAGCAAAGGAATTTAACACTACTACAGAGAATATTCCCAAACAATATTATTGATCAAATAACACAAATTAAAATACCCAGTTGGGACACCAGTTACAAATTGCTCTGGAAATTTGAAAAGGATGGTAGATTCTCAACTAAATCTGCTTTGCTTATCAACAATAATACTAATAGCAGAAACACGGAAGATTGCAAATGGATCTGGAAACTTGATTTACCTCCAAGGATCAAGAACCTCATATGGAAGATAATGATTGATGGTTTATCGACCACCCAAAGATTAAATAAACACTAAAATAGAGTGTCAGCACAATGCTCACTTTGTAATTGTGAAGATGAGAATGCTACACACTTATTTATCAACTGTAGCTTCGCCAGAAAACTTATCCAAAACTATGAAAATGCATGTGGTAAAAAACTACTTCTTGTAGAAGATTATAATGAAGATATTATTGACATCCTTCATTCAAAAAAAAATGAATAAATCAACAATAAAAGAATTAGGAAATCAATACTCCATGGGAAGTCATCCATCAAGTTGAGAAAATTATGATTATGGCTCAAGTGTTCGAGTTCATACAATTTAGGCATTGTTATAGAGAAGTCAACCATGTAGCTAACTTCATAGCTAGAAAATGTATCGATTGTATTAAATCTACATCTCCTCATACTAAGGAGTTGTACTCCATCATCCTTAGGGATGATCCTGGTTGTTTGCTACGTTTCTCGTAGCAAACTCCAAATGTTTGCATACTGTAAAAAAAAAAAAAAAAACCCAATTTGACTTTGTTATATGTATAAAAAAAAAGCCTCCAATACCTCAATCTTTAATGTTCATTTCTCATCCAAATATTATTTGAGGGTCTGAATGTTAAGGGAGGAGAATATGCATTCATTTCCTAAACAAGTCGATAAGATGTTTTGTATATAGTGCTAGACTGCTAGTGCACGAGCACTAGCTTAGTTGAAAAAATGTACATGTAAGTTTATATCTCATAATTCTAGTTAAAACCTCCCTAGCTATCATATCAAACTCTCATTTACATCAATACCCATTCCTAGATTAAGAAAATCATCAACAATATCCACCGAAAAAGGAACCAAACAACTCATCTCAAATTGATGCATTAAGATCAATCTTAGGCTTCTTAGGCCTACCATTCAAGGGAATCACAGAGTTGCACTTTGGACACTTTGGGTTGCTCTCTGATATCAGCACATACAACAAGCAACTAGGGCAAGCCGCGGCCACAAGTGCCCCATTGTCTTCGCCATTCCCGAATCCAATGCTCGGATCATCGTTTTTGTTGTTGTCAAACGAGATCATTGAGGAAGAGGCCGAGTTCGAAGGGGAAGGCCTCTTCTTGGAGGATGAGGAGGTTGGTGAGGAGACCCTCCATGCCCTGTCAAGTGCTGACTTCACCTTGTCTAGGGTGCAAACACTCTGGTAAGTGGCATTGTTGTAATTTCCGAGGAGATTCGGAACCGGTTTGGGGTTCAAACTTGTGTCTTCAAAGAGGTTGAGTGTTGTTTTGGAGCAAGGCAGTGTTTGGTTGGTGAGATTTTTGTCCTTGTGATCGCCTTGTGTGGATGACTGGATGCATTGTTGGATGTACACTTTCCCTGACTGCAAAACCAAACAGAGCCTTAAATCAGTGATGTGCTGATGAATCTCATGAAACTGATTAAGGTTTTCTTTGAATTCATGATATCAATTCAAAACTACCAAATAAATGAGAAATTTAATGTATACAATTAAAAAATTTTAAAACCGCTTTCATTGATCATGTACTAGATGTACAGTGCTGATTCTCATCAAACTCAATCAATGCCACAATATATCTATTTAATTCAGCAATTAATGTGGGTAGATACATAATCAAAGGGGCAGTTCCATTTCCAAATTAATGCTAACAACTACAACTACACAAAAACAAAAAAATAAAATCATAATTCATATGAAAACAGAAATACCCATATAATATATTCTTCTTAAAAATTGAAATTATAAAATAAAAACTAGATTAATTTGTGCCAAACACATCCTAAATCGCATGGATCATCAAACAAACATCAAATTCTATACTACCAATCAAGATAATCAGATTATGCAATCAAATTCTATAAATTAAAAAAAAATCAGAAACAAAAACAAACAAATGAAAATACCTTGAGGTCTAGGCGCTTTTCCCAGCCAGTAGGAACATGTAAATCAAGGTCCAACTCCTTGGATTCAATCCCAAAAAACCCGCCAAGGAAATCCCGGGTGATGGATTCACCCGGCTCAGACCCGTTCTTGATCTGCCTGCTAACTTCCGCTGCCATATCTTCTTTCTGAATTGTAAGAGATTGAGGATAGATAGAAAGAAAGAAAAAATGGAGGAGTTTGAGAGAGATGAGAGGGTGTTGTAACTTATAGGGAGGGGAAGGAGAGCGGAAATTGAATGCAGAATTGAATTGGATTAATTGAATTGAAAAATCGGAATGGAGAAAATGAAGGATTTTTTATTTTATTGGAATAATAAATGGAGTGTGGAAATGGGTATGTGATAAGTAATTAAAGTGGCATTAATTAGATTTGGTTGTATTGGTTTTGGAATTTAATGTGATTTTTGGTTTGGTATTCAAAGGGGAGGACGGAGGAGGCGGGTCAGTTATTGATGGCATTTATTGCCCTTTTCCCATAATTACCCATTTGGCTTTTTATGTGTGTGTTTCTTTGTAGTTGTTGTACTTCGCCTTCTTTGCTTGTTACGCTCCGTTTGGTTTTGATTTGTGTCCTTGTAAATTGTATATTTGACTTAGCCTTTATTATAATTTCCTCATCAATTATACTTGTGAATTGAAAAATGATGTTTGTTTGAGTTATAAGTTCTATAAAATGAAAATGGAAAGTGAATTTTTTTATTTTTTTTTGGTGGAGTTAATTTTTTTTATCATACACCTTTTTTTTTGGATTAGGTAATAATTCGAGATCAGATATACCTGAATTCCAATGGCTGACAAGTCGACAGATGGAAACCCGTCAAAACATGCAAACGAAAACAACAAGTGAAAACGCACCGTCCTAAAACAGCACCGTTGGTCGGCGATACATCAAGAATCCCTGTGAGTAGTGAAGATGAACCTCTAGGAAGCTCCTTTCCAATCACGGAGTCGCTCCGTACACACCATCTCGATCCCTGCCAGACCCGACTCCGACTGCCAGAACCCCAACATAGAAAAAGTGTGAATGAACGGGGACACCAAGGGTCCCTGATGAACATCTGAGATGCTGGAAAGAGGCCGAACGAGCCCGAGCCAAGGCACCCAGGCCGAAAACGCCAAGGGAGCAGGCCAACGAAACAATACCGGAGGTAGGAGACAACCTGCGACTTACCGAGGACAAACGGAATCCCCAAATTGGCAACCGAAATTGAAAGAGCAAAGGTAGGAAACCCAAAAAAGGTGTGAAAATCAGATCTCTAATTGAGGAGGAAGGAGGAGATTCTGGAATTGAAGTCTGTGAAAATTAGGGTTTTTCAAAAGAGGGATTTCGTTAGCGAAAAGCTTTATTGCTCCCGAATGAGAGTTCCGGAGTGGTGGTGGCTCCCGAATGAGATTTGGGCTTCCGAAGGAAGTTTGTACCCCCCCCCCCCCCCCGGGAGGGGAGGTAGAGGATCTCCAAAAGAGAGTTTTTCTTCCTGTATCTAGACAACGGCGATCGGAAAAGATGAGGATGCATCGGGCTGGGTGAAGAAGGTCGGGAAGAATTCCTGGGTTCGAGATCTGGTGATGAACCAATGATGGAGGCTAGTGTTGTTTGCAGCGGCGGTGGAAACCCCCATGGGAGCGTTTCCTTTTCATTTTCATCTCACCATGAGCGATACATCAGGAATCCTTGTGGGTAGTGAAGACGAACCTCCAGGAAGCTCCTTTCCGATCACGGAGTCATCCCGTACACACCACCTTGATCCCAGCCAGACCCGACTTCAACTACCAGAACCCCAACATAGAAAAAGAACCCAAGCCGCACCAAAGTAGAGACGCGCGCCACCCGAGCAAAGCAAACCGCGAAGGACCGATCACAACGGATCGGTCAAGCTCAAATGGGATTTAATACAAATATATAAATATATATAGTTTTATAATGTTTTATTTATTTATTTATTTATTATTTTTATTATTTGAGCCATCTTTGGGCCCAAGGATTTGCCTTAGGGCCATAGGATGGATATCGGGAAGGTTTGCCCCCCCTTAGTGGAGGTAGAAGCTCTCCAAAAGAGAGATTTTCTTCCTGTATCTAATCACCAAGTATAGCTCTACTGGTATGATGGTAGTGGTAGGATCATAGGATGATAATGGTAAGGTATGTTGAAAGTAATGGAAAGATAAAAATACATATTGTTAGGATGTTGCTGTAATTAACGAAATTCCCAAGTGTAGCCCTAATGGTTGGATAATAGTGCGGAGTATGTGTTCATATCTCTCTGGACTTATACGATTGAACATGGTAGGAAATATATACACTAGTGGCAGGACAAATTTGTGAATCTGGTATGACAAATTTATAAATATCTCTGAACTTATAAAATTATGAATTGGTAGGAAATATATAGACTAGTGGTAGGACAAATTTGTGAATCTGGTAGGAGAAATATACGATATTGGTATGATAATAATGTAATCACCGAAATTCCTAAGTGTAGAATTAAGTCAAAAAGTATGAGGAAACTTGAAAAATAATAGTAGGATAGATGGAAACTAATGGTAGGAGACAATAACGATATTGGTAGGATCATAATGGAAACCCAGTAATTCCTGTATAACTTGACACTAATGGTAGGTGATGGACGGTTTTTAGTCGCGTAAACTGTATCAAAATAAAACTCAAACCTACAAACTAGTATAGCAAGTAAGTAAGAGGTCGATCCCATAGAGAATCAAGTATTTCTCAGCAATGTATATTTACCAATTAGTAGAAAGGCGGGTTTTGGTCTATTGAAATAAGAAAGAAATCAAAATAAACTATAAACAGACCGATGCAAAAACAATTTAGAAAAGATCGTTATACCAATTCCTAATGGAAAACCTAATTTATTTAAAAGAAAACTAGCTAACTAGGAATTGAAGTAACTAAATTAAAAACTCACCTCGGGTTGCCTCCTGAGAAGCGCCTTTCTTTTATGTCATTGGCTTGACTTATTCTCAATCTCAAGATCTTATCTATCAGACATCGTCAAGGCCCTCAGTAGCCAGTCATATTCTTGTGCACACATCTTACAAAAGACATCATAGCATAATAAATTGAAAGTATAAAATATAGAAGTTAAACACTCTTTCAATTTATCAAAGAGTCTAGCATGACTCTCTACCGAAGGAATATGATACCACCAACACAGTTCCGCTGGTGGCTTCTCGAAGTAAGGTTCCCAAGAGTCTGCATATTCACCAAAATCCACAAAAGAGTAAGAAATATCAATACCTTGCTCGGGAGCCACAGAAATCGGCTCTGGGCATGGTTTCTTGATAGGCAAGTCAGGGAAGATTTCTTCAGATGAACTAGGAGCCAAAACACATGGATCCTCATGTGTGCACTCATGAGACTCCATGTAAGGGAGCATCGGGCTCTCATCGATCAAACCATCATTGTTTGTGTCTTGGCTTTCATCAACTTGAGGAATAAAGCATTGCTCTACTACCATCTCACTCATCGGTTGATTAAGTTGGCTTAATTGTTCCTCAAATCGCTCCATCCTTTTAAGTACCTACTCCAACATAACCCGACGTGTGAAAGTTTCTTCCTGTTCCACCTGGTGACCCATGTAGCAGAAAAAATCCCACATCTGTGATAAGTCGAAAATTGCCGAGCCTCCGTTACTCATAGACTCGGCAAGTTCTTTGGTCTCAAGAGTCATGCCCTCAAGTACACAAACAATCATATCTTGCAAACTATCTTGGTAACCCCTTGCATAACGGGCGTCCAATAAATTATGCACTCTTCTGAAATAATGGTGAAAATTCTCCCCTTGAAGCTGCATTAATCTCATTTTAAAAAAATTATTAGTAAGGTTGTCGTGAACCGTAAGATAGATTCACAACAAAGTTAAGTTATATATATACAATAATCGGCAAACACACAAAACAAAGAAATAAACTTTTTTGGATAATTTTGATGCATGAATGGAAACCTGAACCTCTCTAGGGATGTTTTGTTGTTAAAACTTTATGAGAAGAGCGTTGATTTAAGTCTTTTGGCCTTAGAGATAATTTATGGCTGATGTGTTTCAACTTCATTGATGGGCTCTGATCGAGTTGCCTCTTGTTCGCAGGATAACAATTGGTAGACCCTATTGGTAAAATATTTTCTAACTATTGGTAGGATTTAAATAGCTTATTGGTAAGATGATAATCTAATCACCAAGTATATCTCTACTGGTATGATGGTAGTGGTAGGATCATAGGATGATAAGGGTAAGGTATGTTGAAAGTAATAGAAAGATAAAAATACATATTGGTAGGATGTTGTTGTAATCAACGAAATTCCAAAGTGTAGCCCTAATGGTTGGATAATAATGCGGAGTATATGTTCATATCTCTCTGGAGTTATACGATTGAACATGGTAGGAAATATATACACTAGTGGCAAGACAAATTTGTGAATCTGGCATGACAAATTTATAAATATCTCTGAACTTATAAAATTAAGACCTGGTAGGAAATATATACACGAGTGGTAGGACAAATTTGTGAATCTGGTAGGAGAAATATACGATATTGGTATGATAATACTGTAATCACCGAAATTCCTAAGTGTAGAATTAAGTCAAAAAGTACGAGGAAACTTGAAAACTAATAGTAGGATAGATGGAAACTAATGGTAGGAGAAAATAACGATATTGGTAGGATCATAATGGAAACCCAGTAAATTCTATATAACTTGACACTAATGGTAGGTGATAGACGGTTTTTAGTCGCGTAAACCGTATCAAAATAAAAACTCAAACCTACAAACTAGTATAGCAAGTAAGTAAGAGGTCGATCCTACAGAGAATCAAGTAATTCCCAGCAATGTATATTTACCAATTGGTAGAAAGGGGGGTTTTGGTTGATTGAAATAAGAAAGAAAACAAAATAAACTATAAACAGACTGATGCAAAAACAATTTAGAAAAGATCGCTCTACCTATAACTATCCACTTTATTTGGTTGAATTGATATTGTAAATTCCTCTTGTCCTTTTAGTCTTCCTATCAATGCCCTTGTCCCGACCCAATATAGTTACTAATCCAATCAGTCCTAGAAACCCTTATCAATCGAACAGTCCCTAAAGAAGGATTTAACCCAATTGATAGCTTTAAGTTCAGAGATTAATCAAGATATTTGTAGTCTCTAAAGAGGGATTTAATAACACATCCAACTTCTTACCCATCCAATTAGTTCAATCAGCCCTAAAGGGACAAGTTTGATACTTGGGTTAAGGTTCGCAATCAGGAATCTGCAAAACCCTAGCAATTGAATTGATTCTACCAAGTTGATCAAGAAAGATAGAATAAAACAATCAAACATTCAAGCAAAAAGACGTCGAAACATTCAATATAGGAAATAAGGAATAAGATTCAGAAACTCACAACTCAATCCAAACAAAGCTTCAAATTGCAAGTAGAGCGAAAAGAGTTTAGCCGCACATGGCGAACATCGCTCTCAATCTCCAACTAAAATCGTTCGGAATCCTAACCTAATGAATGAATGGAAACATAGGTCTAAGCCCTCTCTAAAATCGTCCCACTCGTGTCCAAGTCGGCCTCCCTAAAAACAAAGATAGGTAAATAGGGTTTAGATAGATAAAACCGTTGCCGAACGCAAAACGCGTCACTCTGGGCAAATGCGGCGGCCGCGGCATGGAAGCTGCGGCGGTCGCGGCATGGAAGCTGCGACCGCTGCTTCATTGATGTGTTGCGGCCGCGTCCCATGTGCTGCACCCGCTGCAATGGTCTTTTACGAAAAATCTACTTTGAATTAGCCCTTGACGTCAACTGGAAAGTTGTAGCTCTCTGAAAGAGCTTTCCAACGCATAGTCATAATAGTCAATCGGACAACCGAGGCCTCCAGAAAGTGGAAAACAAGTTCAGCATGTCTAGCGATAACTTCTGCGGACTTGTTCTTCGTTTAGGCTCGCTTCTTCTTCTCATGACCTCTTTAGATCTTCATGTAAGCTTCTTCGATCGACTAAACATCCTCATCCAATGTGTTATCAACCCATGTATCATCCTCGGATCCACAGTTACCTAAAATAATCGATAAAAGTGTGTAGATTCCGACTCTACCAACACAGAGAGCAAATATGCAAATTATACTTAACCCATGCATGATATGCATCATAAATAAGCTAAATGCAACCTATTATGCCTACCTAAATGCATGTTATCAGTAGGATAGATGCACACCGATGGTACGATATATTTAGGCAGAAACTGAAGTTATATGAACCACAGATGCAAAAGCTATACATGGATATATCATGTGTGATGATGAATCTCAAGCTATGGTCCCTATCTGGATAAAGTTAGTGCTGCACTAAAAGACAAGATCCAAGTAGTGAAGATTGACACTCAGAAGTACCCAGTCATCGCTGAAAAGTTCATGATCATCATTTGGAGAAAGAAAATTGAGTAAAACCTAAACATCTAAAAGAAAAGGGGGAAAGTGAGACATTGGAAAAGAAAAGGGGGTATTGTCCCTACCAGATTCACAAATTCATCCTACCACTAATGTATATATTTCTTACCGGGTTCATAATTATACAAGTCTGGAGAGATTTATGAATTTCTCTTACCATGTTCATAGATTTGTCCTACCATAGTGTATATATTTGATGTCATGTTCATAATTGTATAAGTTCAGAGAGATTTATGAATTTGTCCTAACATGTTCATAAATTTGTCCTACCATTAGTATATATATTTTCTGCCAGGTTCATAATTGTATAAATTCAGAGAGATTCATGAACACATACTCCGTATTAGCCTATGTGAGATTCGAACTCACATCTTTGTGTGCAAACACAACACTCTACCAATTGATCTAATAGACTATTTTCAATGGGTCCTTATGATCGTCTAGGCATCAAGAAGTGATAATTTCGCAGGAAGCAAAAATAGCGCTTGAATTTGTAATCTTAATATGCAAGTTCTGCAATTGATCAAAAAGAGAGAGTATAAATTTGTAATCTTAATTTTCAAGTTATGCAATTGATCAAAAAGAGAGAGTATAAATTATGAACTCTCTGCAACTGGTTTCGTGAAACCGTCACCTGGGGATAGTTCTGTTATAAGAAAAAGGAACAACTACAAAGGATAGGTACAAGATCACTTACCCATCGTTGTGAGTCTGCCACTGTCATCGGACAAACTTCTTGCACTTTTTCAGGTATGGAAGGACAGTTGTACACTATTGGTAGAACGGAAATATGCTATTGGTAGGATGGGGACTGTATCGTTTCCTGGGATGAATGGGTAACTTTTTCCCCGTCCTTTCCGCTTCTCTCCTATTCTGCCTCACTTTTTACAGCGCATGTTATGGTGTTTCAGATCCTCCTCTCAAGATTATATATGTTCTTGGGGGACACCCATTAATGCAATCATTGCATTTTTCCCTCATAAATGCTCCCCCCTTTCCCCAAAGGGGGAACCCTGTTTTGGCAGCAAAACTACACTGACAGCCCACCAAATCAGTTACAGTGAATCCCCTCCAGATTCTCTCCAAAATATCTCCAGGTATGGAAAGAGAGGTTTAGCCTATGGTAGGACCAATTCATTCTATTGGTAAGATGGGCAGTGTATAGTTTTCTGGAATGAACGGAGGATGCCTTTTGGTGCCACATGTCACTGACAGCTACAGTGTCCCCCCCTTCACCTGCTACTTTCCCATCCGGTTGCCCCACAATTTTGCAAAACTAGACCATATTCTGTAACACCCCCTTTTTAATCCCAAGGGAACGTTACAGCGCCAGTGAATCCGCAAACTTTAATGTCTTTGAATTCACCTGAGGCTTATAGGGACATGCAACCATGCTCCCATAAACAAGATGAAAATTTAAACAAATATATTAAAATAGGCGAAAGTCAAATAAATATCGTAGTTTAAAATATCTGATCACAATAACATAAAAATATCAAAACCATAAAGTATAAATAATTCCAAAATAGCTCAAACTAAAGTAGCATTACGGAAACTTTAAAGGTCCAAAAACTTGTAGTGTAAGGATTCAATAAAGGATAGCCCGCTCTTAATCTCTCTTCTGCTCCGCTGCTTGCACTATACCTGTGGAATATGGTCTGGTGTTTTGTGAGAACGAAGGACACCAACCATCCAATAAATAGGATGGTTAGTACAATAAAGACTAGCAAATGATAGGGAAAATGTTCAGACTTTAACCTTACAGTGACCATAAAACGGTATGTCTCAGGTTAAGGGAATGACACGAATATTTATAGTAGAAACTGAATGAAAAGGGTAAAAATCCACACATGACTCGGATGATCATAACGATCAATTATAAGATAAGAAAAGGAATTATACTTGAGGCAGATAAGTATAATAGTTGAAATGATCACCTATTTAACAATTGATAATAATCACACTAATAATGACAATAATAATAATACTACGTGGTACCGGTCGGGCCTTTAACAAGGACCACGACCTACATCAGATCGTTGTTTTACCACCCCGCAGAGAATGCATTCCGGGATGGTGTTTCATGAAACCTTATAAGGCGGTGGCTTAACGAACCACAATCTGCAAGTCAGTCTACTGCCGATCTTGCCAAAGGCATATAGCCATTCGCATCACGTGGTGCGCATTTTAACATATCATACCTAAGCATCACGTGGTGCCTATCTTAACTTATCATACATATGCATCACATGGTGCACAATTTAACTTATCATACATATGCATCACATGGTGCACAATTTAACTTATCATACATATGCATCACATGGTGCACAATTTAACTTATCATACATATGCATCACATGGTGCACAATTTAACTTATCATACATATGCATCACATGGTGCACAATTTAACTTATCATAGATAATCAGTTCATACTAGGTGATCATAAAAACCACATTAAATCAACAAGGAACAAGCATGGATACTTCAAAGGATCTTAATATCGCATGCCACTGGTTTGCATGAAAGAAACAAGCAGATTATCATGCAATTAGAAAGAAGGAAATGGACAATTTTCACTTATCTCGAGTTATAAATAAATAACACATTTAATACACATATCACTATAACTAGATTAATATTTGCCCATTAATTTATACTTATGCCAACTTATGAATAAGGAGATAAATCACATCAAGCAGACGGATATGCAATTTATCGAAATTGGAAAGGAAATTAGCCACAGGGCCGCATTCGACACTGAAGAATTAAAAAGGCACGTCAAAAGAATCACGAAACACGCAAAGGGCGTTGAACGAAATCACTTGCCTTAACCTTCGATGATCAGCTGATGACAACAAGGCGTTATTTTAGCACCTATTAAATCCAATGGAAAAAGGAACATTAATATTGATATTTTATAAAATTAACTTTACTTAACTCAATTTGAAATTGAATTAATTCTATAAAGTTAAAAATCTATACCAATATGAATTCCTCGGGGAGCGGGATCTGGCGTGGGTGCTTCAAGATTGCTTGGTGTCGCTGAAACGGGCAAGAATTGAATAGCTTAGAAATATTGACCACCTAACTTAATAAATAACTAAGTTATGGTCAGAAACGTGAATAGTCTAAAAATAAGGGAGAGTTTATGCGAATTTGAGAAAAGAGATTGAAACCTCTGATTTGTTTCAATCGGACTTTGCGCGTACAGGTGTAGAAGCTCTTTCTCGGTGGCGATGGCTAGCGGAGGCGAATTGCAGCGATTCAGCGATGATCGGCGATGGGTGATGGCCAGGCGGCTCGGGTGACGAATGCAGCGATGGCTCGGCCTTGATGTTCTCCGGCCAAGGCTGTGGTGATCTGCGGAGGCGACTCGGCTCAGGGGAGACGCGGGATGCCGACGATGGTGGATCTTCGGTGGAAACAGGGGGCGAGCGCAGCGAGGGGCTCGGCCAGTCGGCCTACTGTCCTCCGAGCAAGGCTGCACTGCAGGGTCGCCGGTGGTTATCGGAGACGAGAGCGACGACAAATCAATCAATCAGCGGCGATGGGCAGCGGCGATCGGAGGCGGATGCAGCGAGGGCTCGGCCTGCTGTCCTGGGCATTCTCCGGGCAAGGGCTGCGGCTTGTGGCTCAGGGTCGCCGGCTGTGGTGGTTGTACAGCGGAGGTCGGATAACGGCTCACGGCTCACGGCTCACGGGAGATTTGGAAGAGGAAGGGAGACGGTGATGTTGAGAGGCGGTGAGGGTGAGCGTTTTTTGGCCGAGAAAAACCTAAGATTTAACGTGTATTTATACGGCTGAATTAGGGTTAGAGATTAAGGGTACAGAATATATTTTAAGGAAAATAAATAAAATAAGCGGATACAGATGTAAATAGAACATACGTGTCTCAACTTTAGAGGGATGGATATTATCTAATTTAACTTTATAAATTAAATAATAAGAGGATTTAGATGATTTATCTAATTAAATCCATCATATATTATTCTCTTTAGAATAATTTAATTATTCTAATTCATACCATATATCTTAGGTGAATTTATTAAATTACCAAATTCACCGGATATAAACTATGGTTTGATATAATATAGACTTATTTAATTAAACAAAAATAAGAAATAACCCAAAAATAATTTGGGATATTTCATATTCTACCCTTAGCCAAAAACCAATGTACTAGTCTAGGTTTGCAAAGATTTTTTTTTAGTCTACTTTTGCAAATTGGCCTAATAATAATAATAATAATTATTATTATTATTATTAATTTATCATTTTTTCGATGTGTAATAATCAGGATTTTTGAATTCTATAGTTTTGAATTTCTTTTTCATTTTGGTTAATGACCTTTTTTAAAAACCTCCCCTTCTTTATTTTTTTTAATTGAAAGACATCATTCTTATTACTTTAACGAAAATTTAAAAAGACTATCCTTAAAGTTTCTTATAATGATACAATTATTATTTTATTACTATAGAAAATTGTATGGAAAACAACTCAATTATAACTATTTGTACATATGAATAGTTACATATATGTAAAAGATAACATGTACAATCTAAATACGATGCATGCGTAGAGCCTAGCCTGGGATATTAAAATGGTGAAAGTTGAACTAAGCTAATCTTTTCTAGGTAAGTAAAATTCCCCCACTTGTAGTTTATAAGTTTCCCCAAAAAAAAAAAGCAACAAAATACATTTATTTTTTCTGATTTATTGGTTTTTTAACTTTGTGAGTATTTTAGTTGTTAATCAAACTAGCTCTTATGATATACTTTATCTACTGTATTAATTAAAAGTGTCATTTTAGCATCATTCAAACCTACAACTACCAAGACATTAATGATTACAATGGCAATTTCCTAAATTCCATATAAAAATATCTAAAATGCGACAAAATTTTTTTAAAAAATGACATCTTATAATTAACGTAGAGAATATATATATATATATATATATATGAATGTTCTAGAAGGCGCTAGGCGGCCGTTAGGTGGTGGGTGGCCGTCCAACGTCTAGGCGGTGAGGCGGGTGCCTAGGCGGCGCCTAGACAGACTTATTACAAACTTGATTATTTTTTTATATTTTAACGCATACCACATGTCAATAACTCATATAATGTAATGATAATTCATAATATCACTCATAAACCCAAATTTACGGTGCTTAACTAACACTAAAGTAAATAAATGCAAAAAGTACGCATCCGACTAGTGACTCTAAACCTCCTAAAATCTAAAATAATAGGTTCGACTCAATGGCAAATACATCCCGACTTGGGGGATAAAAAAAACCTAAGCCGACTAATCACATGCCTTGAAGCTAAAATTGAATAATCGTTGGGCTAGGCGTGCCTACGCGGCACCTAGACGAGACTAGGCGGGGCTAGGTGGCGCCTAGGTGGGACTAGGCGGTGCATAGGCGGATTTCCGCCAAGAAGGCCGCCTAGGCTTAAAAATTCCTAGGTGCCCTCCCGCCTAGTGCCCAGGCGGCGCCTAGACGGTCGGTGCCTAGGCACGACTTTTAGAATACTGATATATATATATATATATATATATATATATATATATATATATATATATATATATATATATATATATATATATATATATATATATATATATATATATATATATATATATATATTAAGCAAAAATAAGGATGCACTATCGACATCTATGATTATCTCGCAAGATGATGTTCTGTAACTCACAGCAACAAGCACTCAAAATAACATTACAATTCAACTGAGATTTAGCAATAAAGTCAGCAGCACCATTAGCCTCTCTATAGCAATGCTGAAAAGCGAAACGTAATTGTTTAACACTACAAAAGCGAAACATAGAGAATATTTGATTGAGTTCATTTGGTTGAACACGAAATAAAGTATAATTCTTTAAAACTATTTTTTAGGAATTGCATTTTTATATACCGAAAGAAACTAGTATAATTTCCACGTCATGATGCGATTCTTAAAAATTAAAATCTTAATAATAAATTTAATTAATATTATATAATTAGATAAAATATTAGTTTAATATTATGAATTAAACTTACAAGAATAAATTCATGAGAGAAGCTAAGAATGATGTAATAAGCTCATTCAAGATGAACTCCATTATGATAGTATATAAAGAATTCTAAATAACGTAGGTTATATATTAATTTAATATTTTAAATTAACTCATTGGTTATGTGAAATAAGAAAGTGAATTGCAAAAGGGGGAAAAAGGAGGAAAAAAATTGGTTTAAGAAGAGATGATTAAGGTAGATGTGATAAATAAACAAAAATCCATCTATCTAGCTTATATGGAAGATATAGATATAGATACGTTTTGTTGAATTCAAACATTTGAAATGTGTTCTAATTTTCGGAGTTTTCTTTGTCAACTATTGTACAGATTAGATGTGTATACTTTCAAGGATAAATAGTTATAATATTGAGAAAATAACTTGCACGTACCACCGTTGATAATACGAGAATATAGACATTTGTATTGCACATAAGAACTAATATTAATCTGATACTTGTATTAAACTATTTTAAATACATAGATTTATAATATATACCTCCGTTCCATAGGATATGAGCTTTTAGGTGTTACGGAGTAATTTTTGTTTCAAAATACAGTAGATGGTTTTTATGTTTCAGAATACAGTAGATGGTTTTTATATTTTGAGCATAGTCAATCAATCAAAAGTGCAACACATAAACACACACTAACAAAACAGAACTGGACTTGGCTCTGTCAATTGGTGAACTTGCCTCCTCCAACCTAGACCTTTGGTCTTGAGATCCAATGCACCGATGGAATATATGCACTCAAAAAGAACAATATTACTTCGTTGATCCTTTTGCTGAAATTGAGTTCTATTTTCATGGAGAACTTATTCAAATCAAAGTTGTGATCCACACCAACACTATCGACATCCCCAATCGGTAGTTGATTCAAATCAAAATCATTTGGTAGTTGATTCAGATCAAAATCATACTTGGGATCTTGCTGAACTTTATCGAACAGAGTCATGATTTGAGAGTAGAATAGTGTGAGCTTGTTGAGAATGAAAGGAATGTGAAGAGACCAAAAGAGTCCCACATTGATTATATGAACAAAGACGCCTTAGTATATAAGCTAGTGGGCTACCCCACCTAAAGCCAATTGGTTTTAGGATGGAACCCCGCTCGGCTTATGTGCTAGGCTATATGCGCATTGGCGCACGTGTGCACACGACCCCCGGTCCCGAGTCCCAACGGACTTTAGTATGGTATCAGAGCGGAAAAGCCAAACGGCCCGACTCTCGATCCTGGGCTAGCTAAAAAGAGAATGAGATGCTAGACCCGTTGTCCAAGTGTCAACTAGAGGCGAAAGACGACCCTAGTTGCACTTGCGGGGGCGTGTTGAGAATGAAAGGAATGTGAAGAGACCAAAAGAGTCCCACATTGATTATATGAACAAAGAAGCCTTAGTATATAAGCTAGTGGGCTATCCCACCTAAAGCCAATTGGTTTTAGGATAGAACCCCGCTCGGCTTATGTGCTAGGCTATATGCGCATTGGCGCACGTGTGCACACGACCCCCGGTCCCGAGTCCCAACGGACTTTAGTACTTATTATATCAAAATGGCAATTAGGATGCTATATATCAAATAAAATCGATTCCCTTTCATATATGATTACAAGTAGTGGCCACCGGATCATGTCTATTGGTATGGAATCGGAGTTTAATGTGATGTTATATATCAAATAAAATCAAATCCCTTTCATATTTTTTTTTATCAGACAAATCCCTTTCATATATATAAGTGGTGGCTGACGGAACATGTAAAAACTAAAAGGATAAATATGAAGTGTTGATATTAAAAAAATATATAAAGATCAGTGTTTGAAGGATTGACAAAATTTACTTAAATAGGTTGATTGCAATCCCGCAATTTTAGTTCTTACGGGTCAAAAACTTCTTTTCGGGTGGGAGAGCGCTGAATCAAAGATCATCGATGATTCTCAGAAGAAAAACGCACGAGATTTTTTATGATTCGTCCAAATTGAAAAGGGAAGTAGTGATGATATACAAATTCTTCCCTCCTTGAATCGGAGTTATAAAACACCAGTGTTTTGCGTTCATTCCAGTATCTGCTCTGCTCTGATCCAAATACTTTCTTGAGGTATATGACTCATCCCCTCTTCGTTTGGCTTACTAACCATATCATTCTCTTCATCCCAATTTATCTTCAATGTAACTAGTTTATCTTGTATGTTTTCGTGTTTTTAGATGGCTCGATCTCCATTTTCATTGAGTTCACCTGCAAGGAACAACGTCATTGGTGCCAGAGATTCGGGAAGGAATTTGGACAACACTGCTAATCAGGACAACCAGAATGAAGTCGATGACCGCCAAATTGAAATACTGGAAGGGGGTTTAGGACAGGAGATTGAGGATGCTGAAATTGACTCCAACCATGAGGATCAACCCCCTCGCGATGAACCCCCTCGTGATGGTTCCGGGCGCATAATAATCGATGTCCATGGGAGATCGTAAGTCTACTATTGAACATTATTTGAATCTTTATTTCCTTTCATTTGTGCTTGTCTAGGTACCACTTTCATTGTTATGTTTTCCAGTTTTGATACAGTTCTGGCTGTAAAGAAGTTGAGGAGTATCATTCATTCACACTACAATGGTGATTGGAATACATTTTCTGAGATTCCAAGGACCGTGAAGGACTTATGGTTTGATGAATTCAAGGTACTAATTTCCTCCATCTAATATAAAATTCAAATTGTTGAGCTTTAAGGATTAGTCTTGGTTTCAGTAAGGTTTAAAGTTGGTATTGTATTTACCAAATTGTAGAGAACTTATGCATGAGATGGGAACAAGTATGAAGCCATAAAGGCCATTTGGAAATTGAAAGCCAGTGAGCACCTACGAAACATTTTTCGCAATGCACGGATGGCAAATCGAAAGGTTGATTGGGTCAATCAGCAAGAATGGGAGAAGATGTGCAAAAAGTGGAAGACATGTGAGAAGTTCAAACGTAGTTCCAACACCAACAAGAAAAACCAGGCTGTTGAAAGTGTCCATGGTTCTGCTGCCTATACTGGAGGCTCTATTTCTGTAGCGGAGCACACAAGAAGATTTGTAAGCAACTTCTTTATTTAGTTATTTGCCATTTTATTTTAAGTTTTTAAGTAGTTAATCACAAAAAAAAACCTTCGATCCACATGCTGTCATAAAAGTGAATGTTCCTTTGCTTTTACTTGTTGTCATGTAAGATGAAAGCGGCTGCCAAAAAAATAGTCCACTTGTTGAATTGGTGTGCTGAATCGGTGAGTTACTGTCAAAATGAAAGCTTTAATTTTTTGATGTCATTAATTGAGTTGTTAAGTTGCTATAGTGCTCTTATTTATTTAGTCATGTGCCATTTTATTTTAAATTTGTAGCTAGTTCATCACACAAAACTAAAGAACATCCACTTACTGTCATAAAATCGTTGGTTTAATTCTTTGACTTGCTATCATAGTCATTGAAAGTTGATGTCAAAAAAGCTTCATTATGTTGTCATAGATTGAAGTAAATTACTGCACACTCTCACAACCCCCCCACAAATCCGAACCCTGCATCCCTTTTGCAAGCTCCTCACTTGGTCACTCGAGCTCAGCTCATCACCGCATCGCCTTAGCAGCACTGATTGAATGCCTTGCACCTGCTCCTTGATCTGGAGCAAGGAATCCCTGGAGGTGCTGCACACATCCAACAGCTTTAAAGACCCATCCAACACATCATCAAGCCACTTGACCCATCCAACAACTTGGAAGATTATATAATTAAGTTACTGCAGTGCTCTTCACTTGTTTTTTTTAATTAGAATTATACTCATGTGTTTTATTCTTGTAATCATAAAAAGGTTAACAAGAGAAAGCCTACTATGGAAGAGCTAATCGAGATCACTTATCAGAAAAAATCAGGAGAATGGTTTGGGACTAGGCCTGAGAAAACAGTGGTACGATCTTCCTAGCTATTTCAATGTTTCTTGTCTTTATTTAACAATATCAATTTATAGATGAAACTAAAAGTTTGATTTTTAATTACTAGAAACAATACAAGGAGTTGGTTGCTGATGCTCGGAAGGATGGCCAAATTATAGATGGAGATGTCACAGCTCTATGGGTGAAAGCTCTTGGAGGGGTTAAGAAGGGACGTGTCTTCGGACTGGGTTCGCAAGTGTCGGATGTCCCTCAAGAGCTGTTGGAGAAATACAACTTTGCTAGTGTGCAACCTTCCCATCCTATGATTGCGTTGAAGGAGAACGATGCTGAGATGCAAGAGAAAGTGGGGAATATGGAAGAGAAGATGGAGAATATGGCTGGAGCTGTTGAAACTCTTACTGCTCAGTTGTCCTCTTTTATGCAGCAACAAGCTATGGCATCCCAACCGACACCATTCATGCAGAGTTTTAGTCAATCGATGCAAGCGGCTATGCAACCTGCTGTTTCATTGGCTAATGACATGAACATGTATTCCCGCTTGCTCAACCCAAATATTGTTGGTGGCTCAAATAGGCTGATGTTCAATTCCCTGCACCCTACTCAAGGATTTGATGCTTCTCACTTGGAGGGAGAGAAGTAGTCAATAACCAGTTTATGTAATAAGATTATGAATATTATTAAATAAGAATTATTATTATCTATTACTTTTTTTTTTCTCCATATTAATATTTGCTCATAAAAAAGAAATTATTAAAATAAAATTTTATTCATTAAAAGAAAATGTAGCTGGTGAATAATTAGTAAGGTTAAAAATTATGGAAAACAAAATTGTATTTATTATTTTAATGAAAATAATGCGACACTAGATTGGCCACAACCTTATATCCATAGCCATAACAATTATTTTTACTTTTATATAAATTAATCTTAATTGATTTTATTTATAGCCACTATTGATTTAGCCACATATTTAGCCACGCCTTCCCTAGCGGAAAATAGTAGCTAAAGACATGATTTCGCAAAAGGCTTACATGGTATTGGCCACGACCATGGCAATGCCCAGAGCATTGCAAATTGCCTCGTATCATTTGCCACTAATCGGTCGTAGCCGTTTGAACTTGCCTCTAACTCGCCTTAGGTGTAGCCGGTTTCATGGCTATTTGTCACTGTTGAACTGTGGCTGGGATTAGTCATGAGCGAAAATGCCATGGATTGAGCCACCATGGCTAACACCGTGGCTAAACCTTATGTATGGCTAAATCCATGGCTTGTGAATGGCTAAATGTGTGACAAATCCGTGGCTAGTACTATGGCTAAAACCACATAAATTTGTAGTGATTGTACTGTAATGATCTGTAGTATTGATTTGTGTGTTGTCGACTTTTTAAAAGATTGTAATTGGTAAAAATGTATAAGTAGATATTAAAAAATAGGGAAACTAGTTAAAATACCCCCACCTTTGGGGGTATGGTAAAAATATATCCTCAACTTTAAAATGTAATAAAAATATCCCGACCTTTGCGGGTAGTGGTAATATATTACCACAAGTTTTTTCATGAGTCAATAATGCTTACAAGGCAGCCTACGCGCATTTTTTACAAGAGTTTTCTTGAACAGTGTCCTTAGGAAAAAATAAAGAGTTGGACCAGGTTCATACCCAAGGTCGGGATATATGCTGTTATATTGTTGAACTAGGAGAGTTATATGTGTGAAAATAAATAAATAAAAAAGGGTTCAGTGTATGAAAACTAACAAAATTAAATTAAAAAAGGGTTGAAAATCGGCCAAACTAAATAAAAAAAGGGTTCGGTGCATGAAAATCGGTCAAACCGAATTTCCGGCTACAAAAAATACCAATTTGTCCATCGGTGCACTTTTAAATACCAATTTGACGCCAGAGTTTTTTTAAATACCAATTTGTCCAACATTGCCAGTTTTAAATACCAATTTGGTATTTTGGCCATTTGAAAATAGTTTATAATTATTAAAAATGATATTTATTGTAATGAATATTCTTTCGTTTTCAAGCCTAGGTGAAAATAATAAATTAGGGAAGGGTATCCAATATGTGCGTCCTCTCTTTCACTTACCTACACACATAAACTCAACTATATCCAGTATGATAAATCATTCACGAGAGATAAAACCTATCTTTTCATTCATCGGAAACAAGCTTACATCCGTTTCCAAGGTGGAGCTTGCCTTTTCTTGGTGGACGGCTTGGTACATACGAAACCAATTTGTTTTTAGACATGTCCTCATACCTCATAGAGAAAGTTCATTACGTATCATTAAAACCCATAAGGAAAATTGGAGTAGAACAACTCACTTTGAGTACAGCTTGGATGAGAACTTCCCCTTGCGCACACGATTCTCCAAGCATCCAAGGACGAAAAGAAAGCATGGTAACATTACTTGGCGAAAACCCCCCAGGGGAACTTTCAAGTTAAATTTTGATGGATCCACAATTTCAAACAATGATAGCTCGGCTGGAGCCGTAATCCGGGACTGGGAAGGACATCCGATACACATTTGTTATAAAAAACTTGGCAAACAAAGTCCTTTGAAAGCAGAAGCGCTTGCTCTTAATTTGGGAATCCAAAAGGCTCTACAATTCCGTATCAATAAACTCCACATTGAAGGTGACTCCATGATAATCATAAACCACCTAAATAAAACATCTACATGTCCTTGGGAAATCGAACTGATTTTATCAGATGTTAAATTTCTTCTATCGACTTTGAAAGAAGTTTCCTTCTTTCATGTTCCCCGATTAGGCAATAGAGTGGCTGATAAGGTTGCACACCTTGGCCACTCTGCTTGGGGTGTCGATATTAACAACGATTCTGGTCTTCTAGACCTCATCCGTAAGGATGCCATCGGGTAGAGCTCGCTCGCCCGAATTCTTTCCTAATAACAAAAAAAATTAGGGAAGGGTATACGGGCCTTACATTATAGTTTTTTGGTATCTTGTTCATGGTCCATGAAACATACATGATCCTTAATACACTCAAACCATCACTAGTTTTAAAAGCTTGTTACTCCTCTTCTTTTTATCTTTTTTTTCCCAATTATTTATTATATTTTTGTAACAAAAAAACAAGGATTCAACATTACTATTTAATTTGATGAATAGAGAATAAAAAAAATAGATCAAATCCCAAAGTATTTTTTTTAAAATCAAATGCATTTTATAAATAAAAGAAGATAAATTTCCCCACGGTTGATGAGGTCATGTGGAAATTTATCAAACCATATACAAGAAGAGTCATCGGTCGGCAAAAGCCTAGCCGCAAAATGAGCAATAGTATTAGCCGTCCTAAGAACATGTAGGAACGATACACTAGCACGATTAGGAAAAAGATCCAAAATATCCTCACATATGAGGTCAACATAAGAGGGACTATGGACTGAAGAATGCATCCGTTGTATAAGGTTGAAATCATCGGGCTCAATCTACACTTGGTCATAAGCAACTCCGGCCATGGACTAGAGCCATAAAAATAACCCCTAAGTGGTCACCAAAAACCGCACCGAGGCAGACCGAGGAAAAGCGCAGCATCTATGTTGAGTTTAAGAGTGCCCAGCGGGGGTGCAATCCAGACTGAAGGGCTCGGCGATGATGGAGTGCGCTGCGGAAGAGCGGCATTGCTGCACCGATAATCGGAGACGAGCCTCCTGAATCCATCCTGTAGGATCTCTGCGTTGCACACGTCTTCCGAAAACAAGGCTTTGTTACGGAGCGTCCATGCTACCTAGGCATTAGTTAGGAAATAACACACCCCTACCTCACCTAACGAAGCATGCATTTTACCCAGAACTTGCAGCGGCGCCTGATCGAGCATGGTGGCTACAAGGGCAGCCGACGAGAAGCGCGCCTAGGCAAACTCCACCGACGCCGACGAGCGCAGCCAAAGGCCGATCAAGACGAGACCCGTCGGCGAACGAGTCACCCGTCGAAGGAAGGATAAGCAGACATAGGCGGAAGCCCGAGCACCGGGCTAGAGTACCACGCGAACCCAGATTTTGGGGCCGGATTAGGACCACACACTACTAGAAAATTGTTATTTAACATCGGGTAATAGCCGATGTCTTTCAATAAAAAATCGATGTCTATGTGGAGGATGTAAAAAGTCAAAAAATTTTCACATCGGCCAGAACACGATGTCTTTGTATGTTATAACATTGTTTATATTTTTAAATCCGATGTCTTGGTTATCCTATAACATCGATTATAAAATATAATTGATGTTATAATATACAAAGACATCGGCTATTACCCGATGTTAAAAAGTTTTGACTTTTTACATCCCCCACATAGACATCATTTATTTTTTTTGATAGACATCGGCTATTACCCGATGTTAATGACATATTTGCGGTTTTTTTTAAATTATCGTAGCCTATGCGGGATTTGAACCCGCATATTTGCATTTGAATGCAATGCTCTACCATTTGAGCTAATAGGCTTTCATTTAAATAAAATGTTCTAACATAATAGCAAAAAGAGCATGTAAAACGATACATTTGAGCTAATAGGCTCTACCATTAATTTGAGCTAACAGGCTATATGATTCCATAGTTTTACAAGACTAAAGGTCACTAAAATCTCACTCATATGCAAGTGTAAACCATCAGAAATCATCTAAACAAGACTACTTTCCAAATGACTTTCATGAACCTGAAATCGTCTATATGAACCAAACAGATCCTTAGAGCCTTTTCAAAAGTGGGTGGATACAATATTTGTAAATAATGTATATGCAAACCCAGTATTCATTCATCTTTCTTCAATTCAAAATATAAAATTCCAAAACAAGTGTAAGATATTAAGGCTTCCTGTTCGGCTCAATAGGGCTTATTCATTATAAGTACCTTATGTGTGCAAACAAGTAATTAAGCAACATAAATAGATACCTTATAAGTAATATGCACATCTTGTCAACCGAACCCTAAGAATCGCCAATGCAACAGGTTCGATTGTGCTTCTAGCAAAGATGCTGTAAAAATGCAGAATTGGAAAATTCCAAAGTTAAATGTAATCAAAATACTTGCAGGCTTGTTTTATTGAAACATATATAGACTAAAATTAAAGCTACCTGCCAAAATCAACACATCTTATAAATCTCTGAGCTATTCTTCCAATGACAAGTAAATCTTTATTTTGGAGTTAATTTAAAATGCATAACTAACAAACAAACCTTCTCTGAATTTTCACCTTAATGAAGGTGAGATTTGAGATGGAAATCAGTTTATATCATGACATATTGGCCTGACATGAAAGTACATAACCGAAACTTGTATAAGTATGCATTAGTGAAATCGATGATAAATTGTGACCAACATTGCAATACCAAATAGTTATAGATGCATTTGTGAGGAAATAGAGAGAGAGTATACTTACTAGTGACTAATGCCTTTCTCCAAAACTCACACTTCAACCAAGAAGGGGACACTTCTAGGACAGTAATTCCCAGGCTCAAACAGGTTCTTAGAGGAAGATAAAGGATATATCAGTGAGGTGAAATAATCGACAGTAAACGAAACAATCCAGAGAAAAGTACAACTGCATTACACCCAGAGATGACTAAAGCATAACCTTTGTCATTGAGACAAACAGATATCTACTGCTGTAGATTCACAAGAAACCAGAAATGATTCACCATCAGAGGTTACAGTTACTTCACCTTCTTTATTTCTGTAAACAACTCCTCTCAACATCACAACTGGGAGATCTTTACTGAAGCTCATTCAGAAAGTCTTCATTATCGACATGCACCTGTGTCCCATTTCATAAGAAATGAATGTGCAATGTAAGTTACTAAACTTAAGTTGAAACTAAACTAAGCAGTTAAACCTAGGTGCTCAAGCTCTCACCGCCTTCCACCCGTCTGGATCTAAAAAGGAAGTGATATTGGTGTTGAGTCCCAGGATAGGTCCAAGCTGGCGGGTAATTTTTCCCCGAGCTCTTGGGTGACAACAGTAATAACCTCAGCGCTCTTGTAGACATCGTCAGTGCCAATGGCTACCTAAGCGTTCAATTCAAGCACGGAAATCATCAGATTCAGAAACAATTGGCACAGAAGTGTGGTTCAAACGGATTGTACTTGCCTGTGTATAGGCATTTCCTTTGGTGTATTCTGTCACGCCTTCCACCCGTCAGCTTCAAGACTGTTCTCTCATCCTCAGGTGCGTAGCCCATCATAGCAAGGGTGTACTACATGTCAATGAGAGATTGGATAGGCAGATGGATTAAATAATTTCCAACTGATCTTAATCTTAACGTGCTTATTGTGACATCAACATGGAAGACAGTGTAAAGAGGAACCAGTACTGACCTTGTACTCTGATCTGTTGATTTTCCTTAAAAGTTTCATCCCCAAGGCCTGCAATAAAAGAATTGAATATTATTAAATAACCAAGTTCTAAGGCTGAATAGGAAGACAAAGTCTTGAACTCTTGACACCTTCTCGTAAAACTTGATGGCCCGGTCAAGATCACCAACACGAAGCATTACTTGACAGAGAGATTCACCAATACCGACAGAAAAACCATCATGTTGCTATTTAAATCATACCTTATCAAACCAAGAAATGTGAACTTTCCATAAGCAGGCAAGTTCTAACAGATTTAGCCATATACCGACAGAAAAAGCATACATGTGAACTAAAGATCCTAAACTAGTAAAAAGGAGGGGCATCCCCCTGTCATGAATATCAGTCTTCCCTCTATTGGCATCACATATGCTTGATGCTCATATAATGGCCTGAACTGAAAATCATTTCATTTTTGTTTTTTCTTCTCCTTTTTATAATGGATTGAACTGAAAATATTCCATGAATAAACAAGACCTACTTGACAAGAAAACATTTATGCAGGAGCTGAGAAAGAGCAATAGAGAAAATAAAATAAACAAGCAACTAAAAGACAGCCTTATGAAGAGAAAGCCTCTTCCTAGCACAACATCTTGATCTAGGTAGTTCCTTTAATGACAAAGAAATCAACCAACAAAGAACATCCCATATCAAACAACCACACCATAAACAACTCTAGTAATTTCACATTTTGACAATGTGTTAATAGGGGTTCTGTAATCACAAAGGGCACTTATTCTGACTTTATCTACATATCCCCTCAATCATAAATGCTCTAGGGTCTTTGTTTGAAACAATCATCCGATCATAATAGTGTTTTTCTTATTCATTGAGCCTCTCTCTCTTAATGCACCTCATATGTTTCTTTCAGAACTCCTTCTAGTTTTCAACAACTACTCCGTATTATATACTCCTATATAATTTGATAAATTATTAACCCTACCTTTTGGATACCATCAAGTAAGCTTCTCTTTCTTCTTCTCTAAGTGATCCCCAAGCAATTCATTTGGGCATTCTGCTTCCCTCGAGTTTTCATTATTCCAAAAGTCCTCTTCGTCTTCATCATAAAAGATAGAGTTAATAAAGTAAGTATATGTTGTCTTCATCATAAAAGATAGACAGCCCTAACCAAAATCAGTTTCATTACCCGAAAGCCCTAAAATCAGTTTCATTACCTGAATTAGATAATACTTCAACGGAGAGGCAATGACGATTTCGACAGCCCGGCTCCAAAAGGGGATCAATTCCACCTAGTCCAGTAGAACTCGAAATGGCGAGTGCAAACCCTAAATTACGACAGAAAAAGAATTGTACTCAAACCAAATTCATGTTTCATTCTTTGAAAGAGACGAATACACAATTAAATCCAAGTCAACTCAGGAAACAAAAACCCTAACCAAAATCAGTTTTATTACCCGAAAGCCCTAAAATCAGTTTCATTACCTGAATTAGAGAATACTTCAACGGAGAGACAGTGACGATTTCGACAGCCCGGCTCGGTTTCGACGGCGAGAGAGAAGACCAGAGGCCACCCACCGGACACACGATTCCGCACCGGAGACACGACGACGAGAATGAAGGGCCAGAAGGGGTTTCGCTGCTGAGAGATGGGAATAAGAGACGAGAAGCGGGATTTCGCCAGAGAGCCTACATCCCCACCGGAGCCACCCTCAAATCGAAAGCCGGCAAGATTGGAGGAGGAAGGGTTGAGGGTGAACCGGTGAACAGGGAGGAGTTGGAGGGCAGTTGATGTCGCGGGGAGGCACAGTCGCGGGTTTGGAAGAGGGAATGGAAGAGAAAGTACTGAAAAGTGTTCCTTTTTTCTTAAAAATTTTCGAAGTGTTGAATTATTTCGAGTGTATTTCATATGGGTGGGATTTGTCCCGCGCTTATTTTTTTTCCAAAAACTTATTTTTAACATCGGTCAAAAAATAGTGTGGTATCTGTTTTATTTTCAACATCATATATTTTTTAACCGATGTCAAAAAACTGTTTTACAAGGACTAGGAAGGGGAAGAAAGGAGTAGAAGGGAAGAAACTACAACGCCCTCAACCCCCAATTTTGACAAGTGTTAGCAAAACCCAAAAGATGACAAGTGACACAGGGTTGCATCCCAGAACAAGACCAACAAACACCCACGATCCAGGCAGCCAAAGGAGGAGGAACTCCCCAAACCCAAAAGACAGGGAAAGTTGTATGGAAGCCGAAGGCGAGGAGCGACAACCACTAAACTCCAAACGGAATCAGCGGCACCAGCCCAACAACACCGGCGATTGGGGTTGCAGATCAGGGACGATGGCAACAACCAAGGTATGATAATCGGGATTAGAGGATCAATTTGAGCAAAAGGATTGATGAACGACACACCCGAAACGAGGAAGAGAAGAAGTGGTCGAGCGAGGAGGAGAAGAGGTGGCCGAAGCCGCGGTTCATCGTGCCGAGGAGGCAGATTATTGGCTCACGGAGGAGGGTTGTGATACCCGGAGAGGGCAGATTGGTGCTCCCGGAGGAGGGTTGAGGCACCTGAAGGAGTTTTTCACTTACTGCGAAGGATATCGGCCACTGAGAAGGTTATCGATAGAGCCGCCGGAGGAAGACTCATGTGGGGGTTTTCGTTCTCTCTACAAGAGAGGGTTTTTTTAAAAATGAAGCTATTTTTTTCTTCACAAGAGATATACCATCCATGGTATATAAAACTTATATTATCACTAATTTAAATATAGATAAAATAAAAGTATGGATTAATTTAATTATTTGATGGGTATTTATCTTTTTTTAAATGTAAAAATTAAAATTATATGCAAATACAACCCATCCAAAATTATAATCCCGGTTCCGTGCCTGAGGTCACTAATATGCGTAATTAGTCAGATCCTAATCTACATCAAGTCCGAATTTAAGAAATCCAAATCAATGAAGCCAAGAACTTTTCAAACCTCAATTATCCATCGGATATGGTTCGATCTCTCCAATCGTAGCTTCGGATAACCTTGGCAACGATACGGGACATCCGATGTGCGGTTAGAGACTTTCGGCGTGCAATCAAACCTGAAATCAACGATATGTCGGCTAGCGCGTCTCCGATGTCCAGCTTAAAGATGAATTCTCAGGTGTAGGGTTGAACAGGGGCGGCCCTAGGGTGTGGCGCTTGTAGGCGGCCGTCACACCCTTCAACCCACGAGCCCCTAGAGTTTAGAGAAAAAGTAGTATATTTATATATTCGGTATTGGTGTTATAAGTAAAACTAATATGGATATTAATTGGTAAATGGGAATGGAATTAAATGAAACTAAAGGGTAAGAGTTCAGTCCTTACCGTCCCTTCTTTTTTTAAAAAAGAATTTAGAAAGCCTTGATGTTTTGTGTGCTCTTGAGTGCAGGGCATAAAGCTAGCCGCATTGCCTTCATTCAAAATTTTACATGAATTGCTTTGCCTTTGATAGAAACTTAATATTAGCCAGAAAATTTGTCATGACGTTGGTCATAAAGCCTTTTATAGTTTTAGTTGAAATATGAAATCAGATTGAAGTAAAGAGGGGATGTGAGCATCATCTTGGCTTCGATACTCAAAGCTTTGTCTAGGTGATAACGCTATTCTTGTGTATGAATTGGTGATTTTCTTTTGTGGTTGTTTTATGCAATCTGTGTTTTTGTTTTGGTACCGTAATTTTGCAGAAAGGGGTTAAACCTTCGTATGAGAAAGGTAAAGCATTAATAATTCATTTTTACCATGGAAAAGTGTCATGTAAATATCCTTGAAATGGACCCATTGTATGATCAATTTCTGCCCATGAAACACTAACAATATTCCATTAACAAAGAAACCTTCATCGTTAGTTAAAAGGGGATTATACATCCTGATGCAGACATTCCTACCAAATAACCATACCGGCCTTACAAAAGTGGCCTTCGACACCTCTATACAGAGTTTGATCCAAGGGATGTAGACCGTCAGTCCGTCACTAGGGTTGCTCAGAATGTGGCCCGGCCCGAAAACCGACCCATAACCGAACCGAAAAACTCGGTTTCGGGCCGGCACGACATGTAACGGTTCGGGCTTCGGTTCACAAAAATCTGAAATTCGGGCCAAAAACCGTAACCGAACCAAAATATTCGGTTTTGGCCCGAAAAAACCGTTTCATAAAATAAAATAAAAAACTCTAGTTTAGTTTCCACTCCTTTTAGCAGTTTAGCCCGTGTCTCAGTACTGTTTCTTTCTTTCTCTTTCAAACGACGTTCAGCACTTCGGCGTTCCAGAACCCGTCTCCCTCTCAGCCTCTCTCGCAGTCGGCTACTAGGCTTCCTCTCTAGAACCCGGCGGCCGGCGTTGCCTCCCTCTCCCCACAGCCGCCTCTCCCAAAAAATTGGGCCGTCGATTTTGGCCCGATCTGTTTCAGTCAGTTTGGTTCGGGACCGGCCCGTTGAGCAACCCTAACCCTCACTACCTGTTTACAAGGCTAAAATTTTGCCACACCTTTCAAAGAGGTCTGTGGCCGCCACTGGGGTTGACAGTGCGGCAAGAACCTCCAATCTCTCCTAGAACTTCTCCCGATGGTGGCGACGACGATTGACGGTGCAAATCATACATCAGCAACGCTCGATCTCGCCTCCGGTGGCCGGAAATTGGGATCGGAGATGGAGGAGGTGAAGACTGGTCTTGGCTCACGTGCTATTGTTACTGGGGGCGCTTGTGGATCGGTTAATGAGGTGGATAGTTGAAATTAGGGATGGCAACGGTCCCCGTTTATTAAAACTACCCCCGTCCCCGTCCCTGTTCGGGGATTGAAAAGTGTATTCATTCCTATCCCCGTCGGATCCCCGTCCCCGTTTAATGTCCTCCGAGTTTTCCCATCGGGTGGCGGTGTGGGCCAAAGAACGTGATGGGGACGTACTATCATCCCCGTTAATTTTCCCCATCCCCGTCCTCGTATCGGGGATATCCCACGGGATCGGGGAATCTCCACCCATTGCCATCCCTAGTTGAAATTCAGTTTAAAAAGCTAATTAAACTTAAATATTATATTTACCTCATTTAAAACTTTATTATATTAAATCTAGAAACTTCAAAAAGCTACTTGTGTTGCTAGGTGGAGTTTAGACTCAAAATAGAGAATATTCCATCTGTGCCCGCATGATATTAGCTTAACCGGTCACAGGGGTTGCATTTGGAGTAAGGACCAATGATCGAGTCTCACTAGTGATACTGTGGGAACAACCTCTCAAATGAGGGAGCTCGTGCGCAGTGAACACCAATCCAAGTCCCTTGTTACCGGTTGAGTCGCCATGATTTACCTTATCTCACAATCTCCGTCGGATCGGAGGATGAGGGGCGCCCGGGGTGAGCGATTTCTGGAGCGAGAATATTCCATCCGTTCAATTTTATTTGTCGTTATTATTCACGCACGTTTTCTTAGGATGATAAAAATATATTATGTAAAATATGATTTTTTCATAATTTTTTTTTAATAATCTCATAGTTATTACTAAAGAGTATGAGATTATTTTAAAAAATTATTATTTTATATACGTAGTTTTTATTATTTAAAACAAATCTGCGTGAATAGTAAACGATAAATAAAAGTAATCGAAGAGAATATTTACTAAACCCATTTATAAAAGTGGATATTCCATCAAATTATTATTTTGAAGTGACAGAAAAATTTATATTTTTTGTTTGATTGTTGAACCCTGTCTAGTAAAATATGGTTCTTTTTTTTTTTTTATAATGGTTTTGAAATGAAGATACTAGCTAGAGTATGTCGTACTTAAATCGAAATGCTCAAACTGTCTATTTCACCTTGGGATCAATTTCTCTGGCTCCTCTCTCCTATTTCACTTTGGGATCGATTTCTCTGGCTCCTCTCTCTTTACATATGCAGTCCTTTGTAGTATCATTCGAAATGATGTTCTTAGCTAGTATGCTTTGCTTATCGCCAAATTCTTTCTTGTTCAAAAATAAAAAAATAAAAAAATAATTGGCAATGCTCAGTAATTAATGCTGGAGTGTATGATTGTGACTTTTTATTTTTATCATTAATGAGTTTTTTTTTTTTACAAGTTCACCCAAAAATCATCACAGTTTCATTTATTTTGATAATGACATCCTATTTGTATTCCACGTAAATGGTTCATTTCAAATAACTGGACATACTTCAATGCCTGTTTTCTACGTTAGAAACTCCCTTTTTTTATAGGACAAATATGACATTAAAAACCTGTTGGTATTTTTTGACATTGTATTTTCCAAAAAAAAAAAAGGGTTAGTTATCAATTCAACTTCTAAAGATTCAAAGTAATATAATAGAAAATCTAATTTAATAAAGTCCAAACTACTCGCATTCCCGATAACGTGACTCGACTCAATATTTAAGGATTTTGGTCTTCTTCACTTTCATTTATGTTAACGAGATAGAAAATTACGAACATGTTTTTGTATTCTTTTTTACCTTGTATAGTTTATCTTGTATCATTGGGTTTGTGTAACACACACTGGTGAGAGGATTACCGTCGTCTGTAAACCTCGCCAAAAGAATTCTCACACAAATAACTCAGTATAGCGATAAGTGTAGGGTCGAACTCACGGGGAAATCTAAGGATCAATCTAAATGCTACTTCACTTAAAAAGTGGGAAATAAACAAAGAAATATGGGAACTAGAACTAAAAGATCAAGATTGCAAATTAAAATAATAAAGCATAAGAATGATGATTTTGGTAACAAATCAATAGAGAAATTAGTTCTACCTGCGCATTCATCGACATTGGTTGGCTTAATTGGTCCTAGACATAAACTCAAGTTGTTTGATTCCTTTAACTTTCATTCTTCCCATCTTAGTTTGAATAGATTAAAGTGCAAAGAACACAATTAACCCCTTACACCTTTATACAACTTAAGTACGGACAACGATTTAACACAAAGATAGTACAAGTTCCTAAGAATCTAGACATATGAATAACACCAAGTAAACATGGTAACCAATGTTTAGGACATATGTTGAAATCTCTACTTAGTCATGATCAAACGAAGGTTCTCACAATCCTAAGCATTCTACTACAGAATTCATTCAATGACGAAAGAACAAAAACCTAGCAAAACACTATTACGACGGC
Organism: Persicaria maculosa; assembly: GCA_963922045.1. Lineage (NCBI taxonomy): Eukaryota > Viridiplantae > Streptophyta > Magnoliopsida > Caryophyllales > Polygonaceae > Persicaria > Persicaria maculosa. The sequence continues at coordinate 44,377,884 of OY998258.1, forward strand.
CAATCACAACAATATCGACAATATGCTCGAGAGAAATCAAAAGAACAGTAGGAAACAACTAAGTTTAAGCCTCACAAACCACCAACCAAGTCTCCGAAACACTGGTGAAACAAATAACGAACTTAGCCACTCATAGCGTACCTAAAAATCCTTCGAAAACAAGCAAGCTTGAATGGTTTATTGAACTACTGCGAAATATCTCTCAAGGTGTGAGAATAGCATCTCCAAAAATCTCCAAAAATTATTAAAACTGAAAATACTATTAAATAGGTCTGATAATATATATCTTCCTTAACCCCCCAAGTATTAAGTCTTCAAGAGATTGGATCGAATCTCCCACCGAAAAGAAAGAATTTGGATCTCGAACTGATGTGCTCTGGACGAACTCGCCGCCGCGACTAGGAACTCGCGATCGCGACAAGTGATCTTCGTGTGTTCTTCTCGCCAATGTTGTTACGATCGAGATTCTAGATCGGATCGATGGGGGTGCAGTAGAATCGGATCGTAGGATCGGATCGTAGGATCGTAAGATCCTACTGCATGTTTAAATTTTTTGATAAACTAATTACAAAATATTGCATATCACATATATGTAAAGTTAAACCAATGCTCAATAGCTATTAACCACTTTATTTGTCTATCCATATATGAAAAATCCACACATGTGTATATAACAACCCAAAAAATTCGAGCAGTGAGTCATAATTCTAGATTTTTTTATATCCCTAAATAGAGAGTGAATAAAAACATTATTTTAAATAATCAATATAACTATATCAATCAACATATTAATTCAAATTACCTAAAAAAATTAAAAAAATCAAATTACCAAAAAAAAATATTTAAAAAATAAACATATTAGTTCATGCTGTAGGATCTAGATTCTATTCCCGATCCTACTACGATCCTACGATCCTGTACGATCTTGCTACGATTCTGTACGATCCTGCTGCGATCCTGTAACGGCCCAGGATTATGATTCCCGAGTTACGTTTCGAGGGATAAAACCCCTCGTTAGGATCTTGCAATTCAGGTACGGGTCGAGGTTTCAGACTCATTTAAGATTAGTAGAAAGAGGGATTTCAAACCCTAAAAACCTCGAAGGGCCATTGGGTACCCTTAACATGTCCTAAGACTATGTCGTGAAATCCAATTCAAATGAAATAAAGCGGAAGCAAAGTTAAGATACAATGACACAACAGAATCGGGTCAAAACCAAATCATAAACAAGTGATTACCATTTGCCAAGTTAGAATATTAGTCAGGTTCTTTGATTCGCCCAAGGGTTTCCCGTCACATAAGCATGGAGCAACAAGATCTGCAGAAATACCTTTAAAAGAAGAACGGGGAAAGGAGTCAGATCGAGCCACTCATGCGGGACCGGCAGTCCTCGCTGAGGCCACATAGTATGTGCTATACCTAATAAAGATGCTCTAATGCAATACGAAAGTCAAACACACTAGCATGCTCCTAATTCATAATAATGTGCAGAAATACTGTAAAGGGCCCAAGACAATGCCAAGTGGCATATCCCTCTCCTACCTCCACCCCTTCCGATAGGTGGAGACTGGCCAGCTCGTGAATGCATTCATTCATAATAGGGCGGCACGCATGCCTAACCCGCTCCACAATAAAGCCCGTAGGCATATCATAATATAAGGAAGTTCATGACTCGATTGACTCAGGGTACCCGATGAGGCTGGGCTACCCTATGACCCTAGCAAAGACTCTAGGACTATCACAGATAACGGCCGTTCTGTTTCAAACGCATAAAGTAAACAGATGCTCAATCAATTAGTGCAACCTAAACATGATACTACATGGCATGCTTTTATGCATATGCAACACCTAACATAAAATGCAACAACAGGCATGAATGTCCAACCTGAGTAAGCCCTCTAGGGAACTTACCTGAAGATGCAGAACAGCAAGATAATACAAGCAAGGGCCCAAATGCAAGTCCAAAGCAATCTAAGAGCAAACACACCTATCATCAAGCCATTTTCATAAGCTACCAATCTATCATTCATACACACGGTCTCCACATTCTCAACGTGCTCAAAACCAACCGATGGTAAAACCATTTTCCAAAACCTTTTCGATATGATCAACATCAACCAAAATCATTTCATTTCCAATCAACCCATTGATAAATCTTACCAACAATATTTTACAAGCTCTTAAATCCCAAATTAAGTCAACTCATATTCAGAATAATTTCTAAAATCATACTTGGTCAAATTCCGACATCAATCATTAAATTCTTAACCAATTTCCCAAAATCATATTATTAAAACGATTTCCGGCATGTTTATTTTCGAAATCATTTATAAATAAATTCCAACATTTAATCACCGAATTAATCCTATTTTCACAATCCATATTTATAAATCAACCAACAAATCACTTCACAATTTCTGATATCACATTTTTAAAACAACGTATAATAACATAATCCAAGTAATACTATTTTTAAAACAATTTATAATATATATTGAATTTTCATAAAGTAAATATATATATATATATCTCACAATCTCATAATATAATACTAGTAAAAGTCTATCCAATAAAATACAATCATGTAACATATTTACCATAACAACAAATAACAATAACCAATTGAAACAAAAGCCCAACAGATCCAAACCCTTTACCCGGATTTTGAGCCCCAAACCCGAGCCCAAAGGAAAAAGAAAAGGAAAGGCCCAACAGACTATCCCATTTCATTTGCAAATCTGAATTCGGAAAAAGAAGGGAGGGGTCCACGTGTGAGGTGGCTGCGAGAGGGACCCGCTAGGTCTTCTTCTTCCTCTCCTGTGTGAAACGAAAAAGAAGGGAGAGAAACCCCATGCCGGCGGCTCTGTCCGAAGGAAGGAGCTGAGATCCCGGCGGTGCTCGCTCACCCTCATTCTCAACCTCACTCTCTAGTCCCGGCAACCAAGGTAGGCCTAAGGAATTCGAAAACACGAGATTGGGGGAGGAGGGCGCTCACCGTGGGGATTCGAGGTCGTCGTAGGCTTGTCGGAGTGGCGCCGGACTTCTTCGAGGACGGAATCAAATGGGATTAGCCTAGGAAGGGAGGAACAAGCTTAAAGGCGCGACCTTTACGGAGTTTCAAGTCGGAATAAGGAGATCGAGAGCTTACCGAGGCCAAATCGGAAACAGAGGAGCGGGAAGGAGGCTGCGCTCGGTCTCCGGGGCTCTCCGGCGGCTTCTGCTGCTGCTTCTCTCGGCGTCGGGAGGAGGCGGGGGTGCTCCTGCTACTGGCGCCTTAGGTGGAAGGAGGGAGGAGTGGTGGAGCTTGGGTGCTTTCCTCGGCAACAGGGGAAGAGAGATTTGGGGGGCTGCGGCTTCGACGGAGGAGGGAGGCTACGGTGGTGGCGGCGGGGAAAACTGGTGGGGAGATGGTGGTGACGGAGGGGTGGTGAGGTGTTGTGGTGGAGGGTTTGAGCTCAAGGCTCCTCGGCAAGGAAAAGGGGAAAGGTAATCCTCCCTTTTTTTTTATCTTCTTCTGGGATGAAAAGAAATGAGAACCTGATGTTTGACCGCGGAAGCAAGGGGAAGCAGATTCTCAATTAAAAAAAAAGGGGCTTGAGGTGTGTTGTCTGCAGAACAAAGAAGAGAGAGTGGGTTGTGTTTGAATCAATAGACAAAAATGGGAAAATGGCATGAGAGAGGTAGAGAGTGGAGATGTGGATGTTGGGATACATCAGGAAACAAATAAAGTTTGAGCTGGCTTCTTGACATTTGGATAAGAAGAAGGGGAAAAAGACAAGAGGTGAGCTTCAATTTGACCCAATATGAATTTCAAGATACTCGGAATATAAACCTCGGAACCCGCTCATTCGACCCTATCTCGACTCTACTCAAATTTAATTTCAAGACTTTGAAACCGAATAAAATGATAACACCCAAACTAAATTCCAAATCTCATAACGTGAAAGCGGAATAAAATTCGTTTGAATATCCAATTCAAAACGACGTCGGAACTTATTTCGAAAGATTTAGAATAAAGTAATTTGCTCGAGGACGAAATTTTCAAACCTCTCAAATCTTACAAATCGGAATGATTATAATTCACTATTTTAATAATTTAATATTATAAAATTTCCCGGCCTTTACAGATCCTGCTGCATCCGACTCTGTATGTGCGATCCAGATCGATTGGGCCACTTTGGATCGTAGAATCGTAAGATCCCACGATCCGGATCTAGTGTCTTCATGGTGGAATCTGGTGACTCGCGGCGACGACTCTGCTCTTGCTCTTCTTTCTCCTCTTGGCCTTTGCTTTCTTTGCTTCATTTTCTCTTCTTTTCTTCTTCTTCTTTTCTCCGTTAACAACTTTTCCAAGCTAGCCTCAAGCCGGAACAACGAACCTACATAAAACAATCGAAATAGCGTAGTTTCCAAACTTTTCAACCAAAAGAGCAAAATACGAAATTAACTCTAAAACCTAACCAAATGACCATAAAACACAACTAAAACTATCCTATAATGCCTATCTAAATATGGATTATCAAACTCCCCCACACTTAAGCTTTGCTAGTCCTCAAACGAATCAATAAAAAGCAGCCTATACCTACGAGTTCATCATCCATGTAATAGCCTTACACAAAAACAATATCACTATGAAATGGAGCACACGATCAAGTGAATAAACATCCTAGCATGTATTTAGCGATCAAAGTATAGAAGTAGAAATCATCCAACCTCACAAGGAATATGTGTTTCACTCATGCTCTCATGTGTTTAGGCTTTTAAGTTCAACTATGAACTCAATCCAAAATGCACTAAAGAAAACCTGTCGTTGATCCGTCGTTGAAAACCTGTCGTTGATCCGTCAAAGAAAACTCAAACATATAACTAGTATATCAATAAGTAAGAGGTCGATCCACGGGGAAATTTATGATTCAAGTATGATTTAGATGTCAATTAAAGTAACCAAATGGGGTTTTTTTTTAGTGTGAAAGTTCCGCCTTTTATCAAAGCTGATTGATGAAAGCAAAGTAATTGAATTTGGTTTAGTCAATTATGAGAAGCAATTCTACCTACAATTTTCCACTTTATTTGGTTGAAGTGATCCTTGTAACTTCTTCTCGTCCTATTAAGATTCCTATGAATGCCCTTGTCCCGACATAATATAGTTACTAGTCCAATCAGCCCTAGAAACCCTTATCAATCGAACAATCCCTAAAGAAGGATTTAACCCAATTGATAGCTTTAAGTCCAGAGATTAACCAAGGTATTTACAATCCCTAAAGAGGCATTTAACAACACATCTAACTTCATACTTATCCAATTAGTTCAATCACCCCTAAAGGGACAAGTTTGCTACATAGGTTAAGGTTCACAATGAGGAATCTACAAAACCTTAGCAATTGAATTGATCTAACAAGTTGATCAGGCAAGATAGAACAATTCAATAAACAATCAAGCACGAAGAAGTTGAAGCATTCAAATATAAGAAACAAGGAACGAGAATTAGAAACTCACAATCAATCCAAATAAAGCTTCAAATTGTAGGCAGAACAGATGAGTTTAGTTCCTCATGGAAGACATCGCTCAAATCTCTAAATTGTCTGATGAACATAGAATAGAATGGAAGTGAATGAAAAATAATAACATTCGGCCTTTTAGAGTCTAAGTCGGCCACCAAACAAACTAACAAAACTAGGGTTTTAATTAAATGAAACGCGGCGCTCAGGCGGCAAACGCGGCGGCCGCGGCAAATGCTGCGGCCGTGTCATAGATGCTGCGGCCGCTGCATTGGTCTTTCACGTAAAATAAGTCTTGAATTTGCTCTTGTTGTCAACACGAAAGTTGTAGCTCTCTAAAAGAGATTTCCAACACATGGTCATAATAGTCAATCGGACAACCGAGGCCTCCAGAAAGTGCAAAACAAGTTTAGCATGTCTGGCTACAACTTCTGCAGACTTGTTCTTCGTTTAGGATCGCTTCTTCTTCTCAGGACCTCTTGAGATCTTCATGTAAGCTTCTTCGATCAACTAGACATTCTCATCTAATGCGTTATCAACACATGTCTCCTCCTAGGATCCTCAGTTATCTGAAATAATCAATAAAAGCATGTAGGTTCCGACTCCAACCACACAGAGAACAAATATGCAAATTATACTTAAACCATGCATGATATGCATCATATATAAGCTAAATGCAACTTATTATGACCCTCTAAATACATGTTATCACTCATAGACATTGACAACAATATAATCAAATCTCTATCGAAATTCCATCACTTGCGGAAACAAATAAAAACAAACAATTTGGCTCTAGAATTAGTCACTTTTTTTTTTCATTTTCGGTTTTTTCTATATTTTTTTTCTTTTTCTTGCTATAGTTTCTTTCGGCTTTGGTGTATCCTTACGCGAGTCGCAAACATGGGTGTCATCAATGGCCCCAGTCTATCAAAACCTCAACTTACTCGAATGAAGTGCACTTGAACATCTTTTTACGCGAATTGCAAACATGGGTGTCATGAATGAATCCGGTTACTCAATGATCAAGCTTCCTTTCTCAGCAGATAGTTTTCAACATTGTTTTGCACGAATCATACCCATGGGTGTCATGCATAGATCCGGTTACTAAGTGCATCAACCATTGCCACTTTATTTCACTCAATAACTCACAAGCAACTAAAGCCACATATAACATAAAAGCTAAAATTCCGCAAGCAACAAACAGGTGAGTTGGTTTTGACAATAGCTAATGAAGTCAATATCAAAAGGTAGAAGGATATGAGAGTAAATCACACAATTAAGCACAAAGACTATAGATGAATCCAATAAGGCTAAAACAATCTCACAAGGGTCATGTTTTGTACGATTTCAATCCTACTTTATCTTAATCATACATGCTCAATTACTTCACCAATCATGCTCCATATGAAAACATTTAAGAACAATAAGGCTAGGCAATTCAAACTTATCGTAGGATTTACAAGTTCATGACATAAGAATATGTAGAGTTTCGCTAACCAAGGTGGGTGTTTGAAAAACGACATATATATGCAATGCATGATATTTTTGGGATTTTTTGACATTTTCTAAAATATTTTTCTTTGATTTTTTTTTCATAAAACAAAAATAAAATAAAGACACGACTGAAATTGAAACATGACCTAACTAGACTCAACTCAACTAACTCCCTCCCCCACACTTAAATCTTTCATTGTCCTCAATGAAAACAGAAAAGACAACGAAAATAAACAAATAAAACTGAGGTGAGGGAAGAGGAAACTGACATGCTTGCTGAGGTGGTGGCTGGGGTGGATAGCCTGGAATCTGCAATCCACGGAGCATAGAACAAAGATCATCAAAACTCGTATTGGGCCTCATGAGCAGCTCTAATCTCAGCTTGAGAATCGCGTAGGACAGCTAGTTGGCTGTCAATATAATCAAATCGCTGAGCGACAAAACCAAAGCTCTCATTGACATACGCGAACCTCTAATCAACATCAGTGAACCATCGATTGTTGGACTCATCCATACGCATGTAGTTGAGAAGCATACCGCACTGGTTGTCAAAAATCATCTGTTGCTGGTCCTGAAGTATGCGTGGGAAGAAAACTCAACGCCAAATCCTCCATAAGATGAGCTCGTACCAGCATAATAGTTCTCGCCCTCATAGATAGTCTCCTCATGAGCAGGATACTCATAATCCATGTCATCTCCTTGCTCCTCCTACTGAGGAATCTCCTGCTGTAGCGGCTGAGGCAGAAATAAAGGCAACTGAGCTCCATGAAGCTCACTGGGGAGTAGCAAATGAGTGGTGGTGGGACCAGTAGGCAGATCCTGACGAGGAAGATAAATCATATGAGCTCTGTCTCTGCCAGAGAACCAATGGTAGCCTTCAGACTACAGTCATCAATCTCCCATGCTTCAGGAGGTTTATATCAATCCTATGACCTCCTCTCAGCTCCACATACTCATACAAAACAATATCCAACTCAATAGCAAGCAAAGTAATCAATCCACCCAGTGGCGGAGCCAGGAGTTATGTCCGGGGGATGCTAACAAAAATTCGTGAATTTTTTTTTTCTTATATACTTATTAAAAAGAGTTTTTCTAAGAAAATATTGAAAAAACACTAAAATTGTGATTTTTTTAATGTAAATATAAATATGGCATTTGTTTTAATGAAATAATTGATAGAAACAAAAAATATAGAGAGAAATCAAGAAGAATATTAAATGATATAGTAAAACATAAATATGGCATTTTTTTATGAAAAAACACTAAAATTGTGATTTTTAAAATTTAAATATGACATTTTTTTAATGAAATAGTTGATAAAAACAAAAAAAATATAGAGAGAGAAATGAACACAAATTAATAATATAGTAAAACATAAATATGACATTTTTTTAATGAAATAGTGGATAGAAATAACAAAATATAGATAGAAATCAAGAAGAATTAATGAAATAGTAAAAGAAATAAAAAGTGAAGCATTTGAGATTTGAACCTAAGACCTTTTGATTCTCTTACCTTCTCTACTTTCTTCCTTTACCACTTGAGTTAGACAACCCTCTTGCTTCAAATATTATTTAAAGATGTATATTACCTTAAAAATACTAAATATATGCAAAAAAAAAAAAAATTTTGTATTTTTTTTTCCTGAGCCGGGGGGTGCTCGAGCACCCCCTGGCTCCGCCCCTGAATCCACCAAATCCAATCGTGGAAGAATCCTTCCTGACATTCGTGGCGAAGGTAAGAGACTGACAAGCCATGAAAAACAGCTCCAACCAATCAGGAATCACATCGGGCTCAGGCAACAAACAAATAAAACAACTCTATGTAGATCTCATGACCTTTTTTCCCTCAGCCTGGCCAAAGAAAGTGATGTTCAAAACCCTGTGGCATAGCCTCACCATCGGATGAACTATGCTAGTGTTCAGATCGTGCCTTGGGTTCATCACTAACCTAGTCAATCTATGCCAATGTTGCTCAGGCATCTCAGTAGTCTGAATATCAGCGCAGTTCGGCGTCGACTCTCTCGAAATACCAAACACTCTCCTCATAGCCGCAAACGATAACTTCCGACTATGGCCACCCAATCGAAACTTGCAAGAACTACTACTCTTTTTATATGTAGCTAAGAACTCTCGAACCAGCCACACCGCCTTTTAAGCAGACAAACACTTGTCAACTAAACCAGCCACACCGCTTTATCCATAAACACTCGAACATTGTCCTCCAAACCCAAAAATTGGAGAGTCGGAATATCCAAAAACTTTGTGCAAGCATACTTTCGAGCCTCTAGCCTATTCCACTTATCTGTAACATCACTTCTAAGTCCATTAGGCATCTCCATATCAACATGAGTCATGATAATCAAAGAGGAAGCCAAGAAAATTACCAAACAGAAGCTACTGCAGGTAGTCGCGACGGCGCGAGTGGTGTCGCGACGGCGAGAATCAGAGAATCGCTGGAGTTCTCGATGGGTGCAAGTCACGGCGGCAACGGGACTGGTCGTGGCGGCGACGACGAACAGCAGGAACTTGTTTGGTCGCTGTGGCGATCGGACTGTGACTCACCCCTCCTTTTCGATGCTTCCGACGTTTGAATCTCAAGTAAATCTCACCAAAAAGCAACCCAAACCCAAAGATCAATGGATGGAAGGGGAAGGATGTGATGTTAGGTGGATGTAAAAGATGGAAGATGGGTTTGTGGTGTGGGAAAGGTTGAGATTTCGGTTTGGAATCGTAGATTGGGACGTCGGGAATTCAATATCGTGCTCAGATTTCAGATTTGGAGAGGGATGGTGATGCAAAGGTAGATTTCAGAGTTTGGAGAGCTTTGGGGTGGCCATGGTGGTGTGAGTTTGTGTTTTTGGGGTTTGGGAAGAGGTTAGGGATGACATGGGGAAGAGGGAAACGGGAAATGGGTAACGACATTTGGAAATGGGGCCCACATGTTCCGTTTATTTTTTTTTCTGGAATTCACCCAGTCGCGACCGCGACAGGGGTAGTCGCGGCGGCGACTTGCAGTGACTCGCCAGGGAAGTCGCAGCAACGGGGTGGTAGCAGCTTGGGATGAGTCGCGGCGGCGACCGGCGGAGTCGTGGTGACGACTTGACTTGAAAATCTCCCGACTCGGTATGTCCAATTTCCAAGTCGGTATCTGGCCTCTGCATAATCGGCGCCCGCCGTGGTGAGCCAAGGCTATCAATCTCACGGCGGCGACAAGGGGTGTTGCGGCGGCGACTTGCTTGGGCGAGCATGCGTTGCTCCTTCTCCATCCATTCTCCACCAAATACACAATGAAGCTCAAACAAAACTCACGAAAACGTTAGAACACCAAAAATCCTATCCTAAAGGAAAGAAATTCGACACTTATTCAAACGAAATAAAATAAAAACAAACTACCTAAGAAATCAAAAAGAAAGAAACTAACCTTGGGTTGTCGCCCAAGAAGCGCCCTTGTTTTCCATCCTAGGCTCGACATCCTCAAAGCTCAAGTAGCAATAGGCTCATGTAGAGCCATGTCCTCCACAATCTCATCCGAAAAGCAATCAAAGTAGCGTTGAGTCAATGACCATTCACCTTAAACACATTAGCACTCTTTTCATCCTTAATCTCTACCGCTCCATGGGGATAGATATGAACTATCGTGTAAGGACCCTTCCATCTAGAGCGGAGCTTTCCGGGAAAGTGAGTGAGGCGTGATTGATAGAGGAGGACTTTTTCACCAACTTTGAAGTCCTTCCTTAATCCATTCACCTTAGTCTTCTCCTAGTAGTTGATTGCATTATCATAAGCATCCCGCCTGATCTCGTCCAATTCTTGCACTTGGAGCTTACGAAATTCACCAACTTCATCAATCTTCATATTGCATTTCTTCACCGCCTAATATGCCTTGTGTTGGAGCTCCACCGGAAGATGGCACACCTTACCAAAAACCAACCGATATGGTGACATATCAATAGGTGTCTTATAGGCCGTGCGATATGCCTAAAGAGCGTCATCCAAGCGTTGACTCCAATTCTTTCGATTCGGGTTCATGGTCTTCTCAAGAATTCTCTTCACTTATCTATTAGAGACCTTGGCATGCAGGTTGGTTTGGGGGTGATAAGCGGTTGATATACGATGAGTAACATGATACTTCTTAAGAAGTGCAGCCACCGTCTTATTGCAAAAATGAGTACCTCTATCGCTAATCAAAGCGCAAGGATGCCAAATCTAGCAAAGAACTCCTTAAGAAAGGATGAAATAGTCTTAGAATCATCAGTCTTTGTGACTTTTGCCTCCACCCACTTGGAGACATAGTCCACCGCCAACAAAATTTAATAGTTACCAAAAGAATTAGGAAAAAGACCCATAAAATCAATACCCCACACATCAAAGATTTCGCAAAAAATCATTGTATCCTATGGCATCTCATTCCTAGGTGCAATATTCCATGTTTTTTTTACATCTATCACATGACTTACACAATGCATTCGCATTACGAAAGATAGCTAGCAAACAAAATCCCGATTCAAGTACTTTCCTAGCAGTTTTATTAGGTCCAAAGTGACCTCAACAAGCATAAGCATGACAAATACTAAGGACAGACATTACCTCATTGTCAGGAAGACATCGTCAGATTACATTATCAACGCAATGCCTCCATAAGAATGGGTCGTCCCAAACATAGAACTTGGCATCATGGCGAATTTTGTCCTTATGAGCTCTGGTGAATTTTGGAGGAAACTCACCCGTCACCAAGAAGTTAACCATATTAGCGAACCATGGACTAGGTGTGTTCAAAGCATTCACGGACAAGGGATTGTCTATAGTGATGGGTAAAATGGCATAAAGTATCCCAATGTCCTAGAGTTGTCCCCCACTCTATCCGGATGCATCAATCGACTGAGATTATCAGCTACACAGCTCTGAGTGCCTTTCTTATCCTTGATCTCAATATCAAATTCGCTCAAAAGCAGAATCCATCGAATGAGGCGCGGTTTCCCCTCTTTCTTCTTCAGTAGATATCTCAAAGCGGCATGATTAGTATAAATGATGATCTTAGCTCCCAAAAGATAAGGACGGAACTTGTCTAGTGCAAACACAACCGCTAGGAGCTCCTTCTCCGTAGTGGTGTAGTTTCGTTGTGCTCCATTCAGCATCATGGAAGCATAATAGATCGCATGGGAGGTCTTGTCAATCTTCTGGCCTAGCACAATGCCAATAGCATAGTCACTCGCATCACACATCAACTCAAAAGGGAGTGTCCAAATAGAAGCTTGGATGATCGGTGCGGAAACAAGTCGATCTCTCAAGGTATGGAAGGCTTCCTTGCACTTCTCATCAAACTCAAAAGCAACATCCTTCGTAACGAGCTCACATAACGGCGCAGTGAGCTTCGAAAAGTCCTTGATGAATCGGTGATAGAATCCAGCATGGCCCAGAAAAGATCGTATCTCTCTCACATTGGTCGGATAGGGCAAGGACTTTATGATCTCAATATTCGCCTTATCAATCTCGATTCCCTTCTTAGACATGATGTGGCCTAAAAAAATACCTTTCTCAACCATGAAGTGGTACTTCTTAAAATTTAGAACCAAGTTGGAATCAACACACCTCTTCAACACAAGTGTCAGGTGAGCCAAACATTAATCAAAATTATCGCCATGGACTGTGAAATCATCCATGAATACCTCAATGAAGTTCTAAATATACTAAGAGAAGATGCTGACCATACAACTTTGGAATGTTCCTGGTGCATTACACAACCCAAAAGGCATTCCGCGATATGCAAAGGTGCCAAAAGGATATGTAAACGTAGTTTTCTCTTGATCCTCTAGTGCAATGGCAATATGAAAGTATCCTAAGTATCCATCTAAAAAGCAGTATTAGGCTCTCCCATCAAGCCTCTCTAGATTCTGATCAATGAATGGGAGAGGAAAGTGATCCTTGCGAGTTTCAGTGTTCAACTTCCTGTAATCAATGTAAACTCTCCAACCAGATTGTACTCGTGTCGGCACTAACTCTCCTTATTTGTTCTCAACAACAGTAATACCCCCTTTCTTAGGAACCACTTGCGTCGGACTAACCCACTTGCTATCAGAGATGGGGTAAATCATACCATCTTGAAGCAATTTCAGCACTTCTTTCTTCATTACCACCATCATAGGCGAATTCAGACGTCTCTGGCGCTGTCTACACGACTTTCTCCTTCCTCTAGCAAAGTTTGGTGCATACATGTAGCTAGGCTTATCCCTTTGATGTCTGCAATGGTCCATCCTAGGACTGTCTTGTATTCCTTGAGCACCTCAACTAATCTACCCTATTGGTCAAGGTTGAGCTTGTTGGAAATGATAACTTGGAGTGTGTCATCCTCACCTAAGAATGCATACTTAAGGTGACCGGGTAATGGTTTAAGCTTAATTTCAGACGGTTTGATGACAGAGGGTAAAAGCTTCTCTTCAAGAAGGTTTAAGGATAAGTTCTCACTCTTTAGATGTGAATGGTGGGCATCTAAGGCTCCTAGGACCTCATGCAAGTATGGTCTCAACGGGTATTCCAGGGAAAGCTCATCCAGATGAGCTTCCAAAGCAACTTGCAACTCATCCTTCTTATTTAGCTCAAACACATCATCAACAATAGGCTCGATCAATAATATCAACAGAGAATAAATAATGCTCATCGACAGGGTATCTCATAGCATCCATAATGCAGTACCGAACCTTTTCACCACTGAATTCCATAGTGAGCTTACCTTCCCAACAATCAATCTTAGTTTTCGTTGTTCTCAAGAATGGCCTGCCTAAAAGAATAGGTGCCTCCACAACACCAGTTCCATATCCAACACAAAGAAATCAACCGGGAAAATTAACTTATCAACCATAACTAATACATCCCAATTAAACCTCTTGGATAAGCATGAGAGCGGTTAGCCAAATGGACAACTACTCTAGTATCTTCTCATTGACCAAGCTTCAAGGTTTTGAATAATGAGTATGAAATCACATTGATCGATGCACCCAAATCTAACATAGCATGCTGAAATTTAGTGCCACCGATTGTGCATGGGATAGTGAACATACCCGGATCGCCACAACAATCTCGTCTTCCAGAGACGGTGTCGCGGCGGCGAGTGGGGCATCTCGCGATGGTGACTCGGCGTTCAACTCAAGTTCTGGGACGGGCTCTGTCGCGGCGGCGAAACCAGGTTCTCATAGCGGCGACTCACGGCTCAACAGGGGTTATGGGGTAGGTTCAGTCGTGGCGGCGAGACCAGGATCTCGCGGCGGCGACTCGCGGCAGTCAGGTGTAGGTTCGATTGGCTCTTTCGCAGCAGCGATTTCAGCATCTCACGACGGCAACAACGGTGATTTCGGACTTCCTTTTCCGAGTTCATCATCACTCTCTACCCAATCTTCCACAATTCCTTCTTGAGGATAATTGAAATGCATAACCTTACCACTTCTCAGATGTATGGCTTTAACATTCTCACGTGGCGGAGGCGGAATAGATTGCGAGGGTAGCGAGCTCGACGTCTTAGCTTTCAACTCACCCACTTCAAGAGCCAATTGTCCCACAGTCTTCTCATAAGCAGTTAACTTGGCCATAATCATCCTCATAGTAACATCACCTTGGTCCGGATTGGCTTGAGGAACATGCCTTTGTTGTTTTTGAGGCCTCCTCTATTGGAATGGAGCTTGATTTTGTTGGAACCTTTGGTCAAATCCTTGGTAATTGTTGAAGTTGGAATTGTAGGGAACGTTACCCAAGTTTTGACGAGGACCATAACCTCCCAAAGCATTGACATCAGCTGCATTCTCCTGAATCTGCGGGCCTAAATCAGTCGGATGTGTCAGATCACTACAAATTCCACAAGAATGGTGCACTTGATAAACTCCTTGATTAATTCCTTGCAATGCCATGGTAAGTATATTCAATATTCATTTGCTCCCTCAAATCCGAGTAATCATCTGATGGCAGACTGGCTTGCGTCCTTATGACTTCTCTAGCTCCTAGAGTCCTAGAGTATTGATGAGATGAATTCGCAAGCCTCTCAAACATATCCATAGCCTCCTATGGCATCTTAAGCAAAATATCTTCTACACAAATATTATTCACATGCACCCTATCTCTATCAGTCAGTCCTTCGTAGAGTGCAAGGACTAGATCATCATCAGAAAGTCCATGATAGGGGCACATAACGACAGTCAATGTGAAGCTCTCATAATACTCATACAGTGATTCTGTAGCCAGCTGCTCAATACTAGTGATCTCTCGCTTCATCTTGTTGTGCCTGCTAGCGGGATAGTACTTATTCAGAAATGCTTTCTTCAGCTCAATCGAGGAGCGAATACTTCCAACAGGAAGATAGTACATTCAATTGCTAGCCGCATCCTTCAGAGTGAAAGGAAATACTCTTAAAAACATCTGATCATCATTCAGACCACCAACTCTGATGTGGTCGCAGACAACATGGAACATAGTAAGATGCTTCTTCGGATTCTTGCTCTGAAGACCATGAAAGTAAGGCAGGAAACTAGTCCATCATGACTCAAACTTGAATCTAGAACCCTCAGAAAGTTCAGGAAGTACAATAGCCAAAGGTTGAACATTCAGATTGGACTCCCTGATCTCTTGCAGAGTCCTCCTTGGAGGATCAACAACGTCATTCAGAACTTTATTGTTGTTGTTGTTGTTGTTGTTGTTGTTGTTGTTGTTGTTGTTGTTGTTGTTGTTGTTGTTGTTGTTGTTCGGGTTATTACCATTCTTAGCCATCTCTTTTGTGCTTTTCGAGTTGGAAGAGTGATCTCTCCGCAACTTAGAAAGAGTACGTTCAATTTCTAGATCCAAAGACAAAAGAGATTCATCTGTAGCACGGGTGTGAACCATACAAAGGTTCACACCTAAGCAAAGTAACAATTAGACAATGAATCAATAGATTTCCCCGGCAACGGCGCCAAAATTTGATGAGAGGATTACCGTGGTGTGTAAATCTCGCCAAAAGAATTCCCACACAAATAACTCAGTATAGCGATAAGTGCAGGGTCGAACCCACAGGGAAATCTAAGCATCAATCTAAATGCTACTTCACTTAAAAAGTGGGAAACAAACAAAGAAATATGGGAACTAGAACTAAAAGATCAAGATTGCAAATCAAACTAATAAAGCATAAGAATGATGGTTTTGGTAACAAATCAATAGAGAAAATAGTTCCACCTGCGCATTCATCGACATTGGTTGACTTAATTGGTCCAAGACGTGAACTCAAGTTGTTTGATTCCTTTAACTTTCATTCTTCCCATCTTAGTTTGAATAGATTAAAGTGCAAATATTACAGCTGACCCCTTACACCTTTATGCAACCTAAGCACGGACAAAGATTTAACACAAAGATAGTACACATTCCTAAGAATCTAGGCATATGAATAACACCAAGTAAACATGGTAACCGATGTTTAAGACATATGTTGAAATCTCTACTTAGTCATGATCAAACGAAGGTTCTCAGAATCCGAAGCATGCTACTACAGAATTCATTCAATGACGAAAGAACAAAAATCTAGCAAGACACTATTACGACGGCCAATCACAACAATATCGACAATATGCTCGAAAGAAATCAAAAGAACAGTAGGAAACAACTATGTTTAAGCCTCACAAACCACCAACCAAGTCTCCAAAACACAAGTGAAACAAATAACGAACTTAGCCACTCATAGCGTACCTAAATATCCTTCGAATTGATGGAAAATTAGCAAGCTTGAATGGTTTATTGAACTACTGCGAAATATCTCTCAAGGTCTAAGAAAAGCATCTCCAAAAATCACCCTAAGTATAATTTCGTGGCTCCCCTTCATAGGAAAGAAGAGACCCCGAAAACTTAGATACTTTCCTTAAAGATAATGCGAAAATAATCATAAATTATAATAAAATATCCTAAAATTATCAAAACTGAAAAATACTACTAAATAAGTCTGATAATATCTTCGTTAACCCCCAATGATTAAGTCTTCAAGATTTTGGATCGAATCTCCCACCGAAAAGATAGAATTCGGATCTCGAACTGATGTGCTATGGACGAACTCCCCGCTGCAACTAGGAACTCGCGGTCGCGACTCGATGGTTTCATCTCACCTCTCGCGGGCAACATCTTCACAACGCAATAAGGGATCTCGTGGCGGCAACTCAGGGACTCACTGTCGCTACAAGTGATCTTCGTGTGTTCTTCTCGCTGCCAAGTCTTCATGGTGGAATCTGGTGACTCGCGCCGGCAACTCTGGTCTCGCGGCCGCGACTGGGGACAGACGTGTGCTCTTGCTCTTATTTCTCCTCTGGGCCTTTGCTTTCTTTGCTTCATTTTCTCTTCTTTTCTTCTTCTGCTTTACTCCATTAACAACTTTTCCAAGGTAGCCACAAGCCGGAACTACGAACCTACATAAAACAATCGAAATAGCGTAGTTTCCGAACTTTCCAACCAAAAGAGGAAAATACGAAATTAACTCTAAAATCTAACCAAACGACCATAAAATACAACTAAAACTATCCTATAATGTTTATCTAAATATGCATTATCTCTCTCTCTCTCTCTCTCTCTCTCTCTCTCTCTCTCTCTCTCTCTCTCTCTCTCTCTCTCTCTCTCTCTCTCTCTCACACACACACACACACACACAATATTTAAGGATTTTGGTCTTCTTCACTTACAGAAAATTGTGAATATGTTTTTGAATTATCTTTTTTGCCTTTTATAGTTTATTTTGTATTATTGGGTTAGTTCCGGTGTACACATCCCTTAACGTGTATCATATTAACAAATCAAGAACAGTGATGGAATGAAATGAGTGGTTGAGATTAAAAGACATTTTTACAAATTTTTAATTAAAAAAATGGTGTACCCCAACAATTTTTCAGCTCCACTTGCCTCATGAGTGGCGCGTGCACAGTTGCTAGATTTGGGGTTGTTTATGATTTTGTGCAGTCCAGTTTTTTCCTATAAATTATTCGATGGTATCACTAAATTATTCGATCGTATTGATGGATTATGCGATGATATCGATGGATTATTCTAATCGGCTAGCACCCTTCTGAAAACGTCATAAACTTTTAACTAAAACTTATTCGATAGTATCGCTTAATTATTTGATGGTATAGATTGATTGTTCGATGGTGTTACAATATTATTCGGCTAATTATGTCATTTTAACAACTAACTAAAATTTATTCGATGGCATTGCTAGATTATTCATGGCATCCCATGGTTATTCGATGGTATTGATGCATTTTTCTTTCATATGACCGCCAACATAAAAAAAACCCATCTCTCGAAGCACACAATTGGTCCATGCATATGAATAATTCGGCTTTTCCCCCCGAATACCTCTTTCAATCGACCAATTGCAAAAAAAAAAAAAAAAGTTCAACCAATCACAAACCCTAGACTCCAAAGATCCAATCCTCTCTCTGCCTTCTCCTGAATATAAAATTTCTCCCTGCCACTCAGAGCTCTCATTGGATTTTGAATTCCTTCCTCTGCGAAAGAAGGACAACACACTGGGAAATGCAAGCCCCAAACCTCTTCGCTCGCCAGTTCGATTGGTGCTAGAAGCTCAATTTATTCTCCTTGGATCATCTTCGCGTTTGGTGTTCTCATTGAACCTCTCATCCATCTCTGTATATATTGCCGACGATTCCCCCTCAAGCATCCTCTGCCCACCGAAAAAACCCCCGATTGCAAATCCACCACCAGGGAGTCGCCCATGGTTTTCCCATGGCTTCAAATAGTCGTCGCCTCCAGAAATTTCTCCAAACTACTCTCCAAATCGCCACCTTCGGAAATTTCTCCAAATCGTCGTCGCCACCCACACATTTGATCGCCCTCAACCCACTGTTGTCAGAATCACCATCACTTCCGCCTTCGACGTCGCCCGCTCCGCCATCTCCTCTACCTTCTCCTTTGTCGCCCTTTTCCTCGCCTAGAACTCACTTCTTCTTTCTCTCTTGTTGGAATCAAATGAAACTAAAATGCCGATCAAATGAAATTGTGTGTTTAGATCAGACGTGGAGATCTACTTTCTGGAGAATTGAGGATTACAATTAGAGTTTTTGTGGTCCTTTTAACATGGTATCAAGAGCCTAAATCCACAAACCCTTTTTTTCCACCGCAGTTTTCCTCGCCATGAACACTGAAAACATTGATCCCCCCTCACACTAAATCAATCAAACACAACATCTCCCCTCGATGCATTGGATGCGTTTGATCACAAGGTTTTCGTTCTTGATGGAACGCCTCCTCCTAAAACCATTCCGGTGGCTGCTATGACCTCTTCCAAATTCTGAATTCACTACATGGAAACGGCGGGACAAGTATATTCTCATATGGGTTTCTACAACCATGACGGCTCCTTTTCTTTGGTACCTGGTGCAGGACGAACGTCGTTGGCTTTCTTCCCCAATTTCAATAAAAGATCTATATATACATGGAAGAGGTTTGCATTGGTACGTGCGCTTGTGCAGGGTTTCCAATGATGACCAGAAAGACTAAGAAGTAGGAGACAAGGTGTACGTCTCCAAATCAAAGAATCATTGGTTCCTTAACAAGTTCAAGGAGAAAAAGATGGGACCATTCACAGTGCATAAGATCCACTCTGGAGGATTACATCTTATGGACAAGAATGGAGTCTTATTTGAGGCTCAAGCCACATAGGCCCTGCAGATGCCACCTTGAGCGACAAAGAAGAAGTCGGCCCAGCGACTATAAAATCTAGAGCTTGTATTATTAGACATTTAGTTTTTCATATTTGGTTTTGAATTCTTTTTGGTTTTATTTTGCCAAAAAAAATTGCAGGTGACTCGATATCGACCTAACTTGGTCGATATCGACCAAAGATTTCGACCTGGATTGCGGTGATCGCCCAGAAATCACCCTGAAGCATGGAACCAATGGATTTCGAGTAAACCCGGTCGATATCGACTCGATCAACTCGATATCGACCTATCCTACACAGATCTTCGTCACCTATTTTAAGCCTTTCCAAGTCTGTCTAGTAAGTTTCTTTTTTTACCCTGGTTTTTATACAGTAAGGACACAGTAGTATTTAAGTATGGCGTGGGGGAAAGGCTTACTTTTGTGCATATTTTATCATATTTCTTGAATTGCTTATACATGGCAACTTTGGATTTCATATTTTATTTATGTGCTTATATGCATATTTTCCAAAGTTTATTTTTATCACCCCCAATTGCTTATACATGGCTATTGGCTACTTTGGATTTCATATTTTATTTATGTGTTTATATGCATGTTTTCCAAAGTTTATTTTTATCACCCCCATTGAAATTTTTTTGATAAGTGTCATGGAAGCTTTTATTGAACTCGACGATGCAAAATTGGATTCATTAGAGATATAGCATGAAATTGCCTAGTAAAGAGAAGTCACAATGAAGTGCATTATTTTCTTGAAAACCATGAAGGAGGTAAAATTTGAAGTTCATTTTGACATATGCATGATAAGAGGATGGAGGACTTATGCTCATATGTTTATATTCCTCAGCCATATCTATGCTTATGCATCACAGAAGCCATGTTATGCCATATTTCAATTATTGCTCCACATGATCTAAATATTGCCCATTATTTCCCTTATTTCCATCCGGGGATTATGTTGAGAATGATGTCACATTATGGAGATTCTTATATGGTTGTTGTGTTGTTATTATCATTATTGGAGTTTGGCAGAAAAGTTTGAAAAGTTATGGAAAATTTAATTAGTGAAAGAAAATCCGGTCAACTCATGAGATAAAGGTAGATCGACCCTGCCTGCGTTGAGATGTTAGTTCCGCAGGATGGGACACCAAGGTGAGGAGTCCGAAGCACTAAGTATCAAGGGCCATTCATGACACCCATGTTTATGATCCGCGAGAAGGGCGTGCTGAGGTTAGAGAGGTAAAAGCATACTATTGAAAAAAGCATTGAGTGAATGAGCGAAAGGTGAGAAATCAAAGGAAGAAGGAATGTGGTATGAATGTTTGGAAAGTACTCCATTTTCCCGGATCATTAGCACCACATGGCCAAAAATTGCCCACCTTTAGCCTTTTACCAATCTACTCCTTATTGAGCTTGAATTAAAGTCCTCTTGATTACTAATGCTTTTTCACGAATGAATGTTTTTTCATAACCCTCCTTTTGTGAGTAGATGTTGCTTTTATTCATAGGCATTGATTTGTGGCACTAATACCTCTGCAAGGATGGTAATTGATTGCATGGACATATGAGAATGAATCTAAGGTGTTGAGAGTTTGAATTCTTCCTTTGAATGACCAGTAAAAGTATTCCTTGAGCACAAGCAAGCTTAAGTATGAGGTGTTTGATGTGAGCCTATTTTACCATGTTTTATACCATCTTTTATATTGTTTTCTGCATGCATTTCGTACATTTGGGCTAGAATAATACAGAATTTATGTAGTTTATGTTTATTTGCAATACATGGAGGTCTACACAAGTTTTTGTTAAATTTCACAGAAATCGGACGCACTTTGGAGCTTAAAGAAAAGTCATGAAAACATTGGAGAAGCTAAGGAAGAGCACATGATGGTGCAGCTGGAGGAAACGCCATTTTTCACCATTCATCATTCTGAATCAAGCTTTGATGTCTTCATGAAAGTTGTAGCCCTCAAGAAGAGCTTTCCAACTCATATTCATATGCATTAATCGGACGAACGAGGACTCGGAAAAGTGCGTTTCAAGATGGATGCAGAATGCCGAGGGCTGTCAAAGAGGTCGATATCGACCTAATTTTGTCGATATCGAGAGGAATGCTAGAAATCGACCAGAAACTGGGAGCAACATTGAAGAGGTCGATATCGACTACCTTTGGTCGATATCGAGTCAAGACAGGTCAAAATCCATTCTAGAAGTCGAGATCGAGTGAGCTGAGAAGACAAGGTCGATATCGACCTAAGTTGGTCGATATCGAGTAACCCCCAGAAGCCGATTTCGAGCAGTCTAAGTCCGAATTCCGAGTTGGAAGATATTTATCCAGTTTAGTAATTCCCATATTTACTTTAGGGAATTTATTTGTTTTATTTCCTTTATTTATCAACATTTATCTTAGGAAAGAGATAGATAGATTTAGATATAGATAGGATATTCTTTCCTTGGATAGCGGGGATTGAACACTATAAATAAAGCCCTAGGGGCTGGTTTTTTTATTCATTCCAATTTACACACAACACTATAGTTAGAGAGTTTAGAGAGAGCTTGGAGCCATTTTTGAGTTGGAGTAGTTGAGAGACGTTTTGGCTTCGATCGGTTGTAAGCTTTTGTTTATTTTTATTAATGCAATTTAGTTTCATGAAATTATTGATTTGTGTCCTAATGATGAAGAGGGAGTAGTCACCCTACTTCTGGGGTCGGGGTGAGCCCGACGGTGGCCATGTAGGGTTAAGCGATAAAGGTATGGTTTTTTATATGCGATTTCACCTTCTATCCCTATGAGCATGATTCTTTTGCAAAAGTTGAAGGTGATCCTTATTTGTATTATTGAAGCGAAAGTGATCGTAATACAAACTTGGATTAACTATGTGAAAAAGGGTTAGTAACAATTAGGGTTTATGCGAAAGCCTCTATATTCCTATTTGTTAATGACGAAAGTTATTTGATGAAAAGACATAATCTTTTATATCTTTGCATGATCCCTACATGGTTATCGTTGTGGCATTGAAACCCCGATCTTGGAAGTCTTTTAGTTTATTGAATTAAATTTCTTTTCCGACATTTTTATTTATTTTTCTGCAAATTTTGAGATTCGGCATTAGTCGATATCGACTAACCCTTGGTCGATATCGAGTATACTAAGGTCGATATCGAGTGCCCTGCACTAGATTTCGATTCCGTTGCTTTTGTTGCGCATGTCTGAAGAAATTTCGACCGACTTCAGTCGATATCGACTAACCATTGGTCGATATCGAGTAGTCCCTGAGTCAATTTCGAGAGCGGTTTGGAATTGAAAAGGCGGGTGCTGACACGCTTCTTCGTGGATCGATCCTGACTGCCTTCTACTACAACAGGAGGAAGTCTTGTATTTATTTGCTGAGACAGGGAGTCGATTTGATTTTATATTTATATTTATTTCATACTTGACCATCCTCCTGCAACAACAGCAAGGAAGCACGACATTGGAGTTTATTGAAGATACTTGCGGAAAGTCGAACACTACATAAGCGGCGCCCGCCGCCATTTTAACGGCGCCCGCCGTGGGCCGATTTCCAAAATACGCAGTTTTGGATCCGAAGACATTATTTCCTATTATTATATTTTATTCCTACTAGGGTTTGACCGTCTCTTTGAGAGGCTTTTTTAGGTTATTTCTGTTCTATGCAGCCGGGTGTGTTAGTGTGGTTGATTATTGTGAGACTATGAACACAATTAGAAAGAGAGAGAATTGGCCTATAAGTTGCTAAACTCATAGTTTTGCCTGTGATTCGAAGACATGGTTGTTTGGATTGTGAGGATTTGATTTCTATTTGATTATTGATGTTTTTAGTTATCATCTTGTGCTTAATTATCATATTTGTGTTCCTTTCTATGATTGATCACCATGTTAGAAATTGCATCTTGGTTATGATATCATTGTTGTTTTCTCGATAGCAAACAACAGTATTGATGATAGTGATGTCTCTTTGTCTTTGTAGTTGATGATTTCAATAGATCTATGTTGAGGATATTCGATTAGGGCTGAGTTCGGTTTACACCTATTAGTCTTAATTGCGTTGAGTCAATGTGCCAATTGGTCTTGATTACTTGAGTCCTTAATGCTATTCTTTAGTGCTATTGAATAAGATGAGTGAATCTTTGCGAATCTCTCAACTTTAGTCAAGTAGACCTATGAATATGAATAATTAATAGATCAATCCAAGGACCATGAATTCCAACCATTGTCAGAGAATTGCAGGTGAAATATTCTTTTTACTTTGATATCGATTTACTTGGCAATCACAAATTTGGTTACTTTTACATCTTTGTCACTTGCTACGAATCATTGCTTTGTCATAAGAGTCTTTGCTTAGAGTTATTGAATAGGAAATCGCTTCTCCCTGTGGGTTCGACGCCGGAATTCATCACGATACTAGTAGTTATTTGGTTTATCAAGTCATCGATTGGCTAATCTATTGGTTTTGTGTTAGAGTTTTGATATTATTACTATCTGGCAAGAAGCAAATGTGCCAACGACGTTCGCAACGCGTTAAATTCTTGGCGTCGTTGCCGGGGAGAAGAAAAGAGTTTGCTTTTCTTTATCTCTTTCAAATACTCTTTACTTTGAGTCTTTTGTTGTCTTGTATGGTTAAAACTAGATCTTCTAATTCATTGCCTTTGTCTTTTTATTGTGAGATTGAAAGATCTCTTAGCTTGAAAAGGAAGCTTGAGTTTTAGACAAACAAGAGGATGGCAGAAGATGGAGTTGTTGATCCGCCAAAAAGGTCCCTGAAAAACTTAAAGGAACCTAATTTGAGTGTTCAACCACTTGCAATTAGTCTTCCTGATCTCCCTAAGGGTTCAAGATTTGAGTATAAGCCGAATTGGTCTTCGATTTTGCCTTACTTTCATGGATTGCCTGAATGATGACCAATTGATGTTGAGAGTGTTCCCCTTTACCTTGAAAGATTCTGCAAGCGATTGGCTCTATTACCTGCCCCCAGAAAGCATTACTACTTGGGTGCAATTGAAGAAAGCTTTCCTGTAAATGTACTTTCCTGCGACTCGCCTCAACAAACTTAAGAAGGAGCTATCCAGTATTGAGCAATCACCTACGGAGAGTCTTTATGAGTATGTTGAGCGGTTCAAGAAGCTTAAGGGTAGTTGTCCACAAAATGGGATACCCGATGATGATCTAGTGTTATATCTTTATGAAGGCTTGCTTGACAACGATAGGAGTTTCATCAATGCTACTAGGGGAGGAGATATTTTGGATAAAACGCCTCAGGAAGCAATTTAGATTTTTTAAGGGTTAGCTAATGCATCGCGACAATATGGGAGACACCAAGGAGTTAGAGGAGTTTATAAGTTGGATAGTTCGAGAAATGGACACAAGGATGATATCGATAGGGTTATGGAGATAGTGAAAAAGATGGCTATGCAAATGAATCAACCCCATCAGCCTAGACCTTGTGGTGTTTCTGGAGATTCAACTCATCCGAATGATAAGTGTCCCTTGATTCAGAAGGACACCGCTGAAGTGAATGCTATGGACCTAGCTCGCCGCAACTTTGGTAACAATTACAATCAGGGCTACAATTCAAACTATCAAAGTGGATTAACGGCAGAGCCCAGCAGCAACAAGTTCCTTTTTAGATAGGACAATTTGAGAATCGCCTTAGAAACACTCAACAAGAAGATAGAGATGAGACATTGAGGTTGTTATTGGACAAGATGAGTCTTCAAGAAAAGTTGCTGAGTCAGATGGCTAAGGAGATTGGAGAATTGAAAGCAAAAGATTCGAGGAAGTTACCATCGCAGGTGGTAGTGAATCCGAAGGAGAATGTTAGTGGCATGACCCTTACAGGAGGTAAACAAGTGAATGTGCCCACTAGGAATGTTGAAGAGAGGTCTAGGGAAGAAGTTGATTTGAGAAAATAAGGAGGACGAGGCGGAACTAGAGACACATTGCATAGACGGCGCCCGCCGCCCCTCACCACGGCGCCTGACGGAGGGGAAACGTCGTTAGATTTTACCTCGTCAAAGAAATAACCCAAACTAATAACTTAACTTGCAACCTAATATAATGGATAAGTAAGGGTCAAACCCACAGAGAAACAAGTACTTCAATTCAATATGTGTTTATCAATTATGACACTAACAATGGACTAGGGATATAAATGAAGAAAGACAACGCAAATAAACTAAGGTAAAGATATGAATGGGAACAAAGAGAAGGTTAAAGATAAGAGTGTGGTTTGCCTATAATTCGCAACATTGATTGATTTACTTGATCCTTTAGTTGATATCAATATTATTCCTAAGCCTATGTTGACTTGACTAAAGTTGAAGGATCCGCAGAGATACAATCACCTTATTCAATATCACTAAAGAATAGCATTAAGTGCTCAGACCAATTGGCATATCAATTCAATGCAATTAAGACACAATTGGAACAACCCTAATCGACATAATCAACATCTATCGATATAGATCAATTGTTATCATCCACTACAAAGGCATAGAAATATCACTAAATCAATGACTTCATTTGCTATCGAGAAACCAACAACGGATTCATAGCATAGATGCAATTCCTAACTAGATGGTCAGTCATGGAAAGGAACACAAATATAACATGAAGAACAAGATGATAAATAAACTCATGAATAATATAGAAATCAATTCTCACAATCAATCAACCAAGTCTTGAATCATAGCAAAACCACAAGAATTCTAGGCAAGCATGTACCTTGAATCCTTAAACTTAAATCCTCTCATTATAATGAGTTTTATGAATGAATAGAACTTATTGAATGAGGAAAACCTACTGAAATATGTCTAATATAGGTCTCCTTTCGTCGGCAAAAAACCCTAGGAAAGATAGATAAGAGTTTCCATAAAGATAGATTGGGTCACGTATCGCAAATCCGAAATCTGACGAGACGTCGGGCGCCGCCTATGCAGTAGACAGCTTCGGCAGACTCAACTTGTAATGCACTTTTTGGAGTTATCCTTCGTCCGATTGATGCATATGTATATGCGTTGGAAAGCTCTTTCTAAGAACTACGATTCTCATGCATACCTCGGAAGCTAATTTCAAATTCTCATAACCTCAAAGATAGGATTTCTCCATGTTCTCCGTTTCCGCTCTTGTTCCTTAGCTCTCCTTTGTCCATTTTGCTCCATTCTTTCTCCACCTTTCGAGGCAGGAGCTTATAACCTACAAATAAACACTAGAAACCATAGATTCCACACTTCGAATACCAAATGACCAAGAATATGAATAAACTTATTAAACATGCAATACGACTCTCTAATGCACGACCTACCTATAATGCCTATATAAAATATGCATTATCAGCGCCCGCCGCCGCCATTAGTTACGGATCCGACTTCTGACGTTGTTCAATCCCCGAAGAATTCTTCTAAAGAGTGGTCTTCTGAGGTTTCAAGACATGTACCACCCTTTCCTCATAGCTTTACCAAAGCTATGTTAGACCTCGGATCTTCAATCAATGTTATGTCTTGTAACTTGTACATGTTTTTGGGTCTTAATGCATTATCTGAAACTGGTGTTACAATACAACTCGCTGATCGTTCTAGTTATTAGGAGGAAAATCAAGTACGAAATATGAATTCCAAATTCGACTCTCTGTTCTCCGCAAATTAATTACAAGACTTTCTCCCACTGTAGTAGAAGGTAGTCAGGATCGATCCACGAAGAAGCGTGTCAGCGCCCGCCTTTTCAGTTCCAAATCTCAGCACGAATTCGACCAGAAGTGGTCGATATCGACCTGTCCTTTTCTGCTCCAACTTCCTGGGTCGATTTCTGGCATCTCGGCTCGATTTACTACACTCGATATCGACCTACTCTAGTCGATATCGACCTCTTTGTGGTTTTCCTTCCCTTCTCCGAATTGCTGCAAAATGCCTCGATTTCTGCGAAATTAAACAAAAACTATTGTAGACTCCATAATTTGGAAAATAAGCATAAACTACATAGATTCTGTACTATTCTAGCCCAAATGTATGAAACGCATGCAGAAAACGATATAAAAGTAAGTGTAAAACATGGAAAATTAGGCTCACAACAAACACCCCATACTTAAGCTTGCTTGTCCTCAAGCAATACTTTTAATTGTCATTCAGGGGAAGAAATCAAAACTCTCAACATATTAGATTCATTCTCATATGTCCCTGCAATTAATTACCATCCTTGTAAAGGTACTAATGTAACAAATCCACACATGTGCAATTTAAAAGCAACATCTACTCACAAAAAGAGGGTTATGCAAAAACAATTCATAAGTGATAAAACATTAATAATCAAGAGGACTTTAATTTAAGCTCATGGTGAAGAAAAGGTAAAAGGTTGAAGGTGGGCAATTTTAGGGCAATGTGGTGCTAAATCCGGGGAGAATGGAGTAATTTTCAAATTTTCATACCACATTCCTTCTTCCTTTGATTTCTCACCTTTCACTCATCGCTCATTGCTTTTTTTCAATATAATGCTTTTACCTCTCTAACCTCAGCACTGCCTTCTCGCGAGTCACAAACATGGGTGTCATGAATGGCCCCGGATACTTAGTGCTTCGGACTCCTCACCTTTGTGTCCCATCTCGCCAAACTATTATCTCAGCGAGCAGGGTTAATCTACCTTTATCTCCTGAGGTGACCGGATTTTCTTTCACTCATTAGATTTTCCATAATATATGATACTTTCCTGCCAAACTCCAATAATGATAACAACAACAACACAACAACCATATAATAATCTCCATAATGTAACATCATTCTCAACATAATCCCGGGATAGGAAATAAGGTAAAGAATGGGCGATATTTAGATCATGTGAAGCATATATAAAATAAGGCATAATATGGCTTTTGTGATGCATAAGCATAGGTATGGCTAGGATATAACAATATGAGCATATATGGAATTATAAAGTCCTCCATCCTCTTATCATGCAACATGTCAAAAGAAATATCAAATTTTACCTCCTTTCATGGTTTTCAAGAAAATAATGCACTTCATTGTGACTACCCTTTACTAGGCAATTTCATGCTATATCTCTAATGAATCCAATTTTGCATCGTCCAGTTCAATATAACTTCCATGACACTTATCAAAATTTTCAATGGGGGTCATTTTTCAAACTTTGGAAAATAACATGTAAGCATATAAATATCAATGATAATTCCAAAGTAGACATGTATAAGTAATTCAAGAAATAAACTAAATATATGCACACATAATGTCAAATAAATCAAATATGCATAAAGTAAGCTCTTCCCCCACCCCATAATTAAACATTACAGTGGCCTCACTGTATAAAACACAAGGGTAAACAAAGAAACTCACTCGATAGGTGTGCTAATCGTCATAATCGAGTGCAAATGCTTCTGTAGACCTTGGTCGATTTCGAGTGACCTGGTCGATATCGACCTGATGTACACGAAATTGAGTGAGCTTCTGCTTCTTTGTACCTGCAAAAATTGTTAGAAAAGAAATAGCCACAATAGAAAAACTTAAAAATAATGTCCAAAACCAAAACAAAAGCAACAATGTCCAAAAATCCCAAAAACTAAGTGTCTATTTGCAAGTTCTAGACTTTATAGTCGCCAGGCCGACTTCTCCATTGGGCTCAATGTGGCATCTGCAGGGCCCATGTAGCTTGGGCTTCAAACATGACTCCATTCTTGTCCAACAATTGTAGTCCTCCGGAATGGATCTCTTTCACCGTGAAAGGTCCCATCTTCTTCTTTTTGAACTTGTTAGGGAACCAATGATCATTTGATTTGGAAACATAGACCTTTTCTCCTACTTCGTATTCCTTAGGCTCATCATTGGAAACCCTGTATAAGCGCACATACCAAGGCAAACCTCTCCCATGTATAGATAGATCTTTAATGGAAATGGGAGAAGAGATGTCCATACCCTGGCTTACCTTTGCAGATTTGGTGTCATTCAGCTCCTGAGGATCTGGTCGATATCGAGTGATGTTGGTCGATATCGACTGCTGCTGTTCTAGTGGAGATTCAGTCGATGTAGATGAAGACGGATCGATTTGGATTGGTCGATATCGACCAGAAGTGGTCGATATCGAGTTGTTTTGCTCGATTTCGTCTGGCTTCGTCTCTGGGGAAATCGACTCGATATAGGTTGGTCGATATCGACCAAGAGTGGTCGATATCGAGTTGTTCTGCTTGAGTCATGCTGACTCGATATGAGGTGGAGTTGACTCAATATGAGGTGGTGCTATTCCTGCAAGGAGCTAATGAAAAGCCTTTAGTTTTAAGTATTCCAAATTAGCACCATCTGTTATAACTTCACATAAGTCTATAAAAGTGACATGCTCTAAAGGACATTCATTGATTCTTCCCCTAAATTTACTCCTCCTAATTTCAGTAATAAAAGAAGGATGAATTTCAAAATTAATAGCGGGAAGAACGATCGGCGATTCTGGAACTTCCAGAGTATGATGCACATACTCCTTTGGGTTGGCTGGGATATTCCCCATCTGCTCCTCAAGTTGCCTCATCGCGTTGATCTCGCGATCTACCCTTGCCTCCCACCGATGTTGGTTTTGTGTGTATTCCGCCTCTCGTCGGGCGTGTTCTGCTTCTCTGGTGGTGAATTCCTTTATTCGTAGGCGGAGTTGCTCAAGCTCTTGTGCTGGTGTGAGCTGGCCTAAATTCTCGTCATTGGGTGGAGTCGCCATAAGTCTCCTCCTAAGCCTTTGCTGGAGGTGGAAGAAACGTTCTGGTTCGAGAAGAGGGTCTATGGGTGTGCGATCAGTTCTTCGCATGCACCTGAAAAACAAAAAGAAACAAGTAAAAAGAAACTAAAAAGCAAAAACAAATATAAAGAGGAGAAAAGGAACTAAAAAGGGCGCGATTGATTGCTTCCCCGGCAACGGCGCCAAATTTGTTAGGAGGAAAATCAAGTACGAAATATAAATTCCAAATTCGACTCCATGTTCTCCGCAAATTAATTACAAGACTTCCTCCCACTGTAGTTGAAGGTAGTCAGGATCGATCCCCGAGGAAGCGTGTCAGCGCCCGCCTTTTCAGTTCCAAATCTCAGCACGAATTCGACCAGAAATGGTCGATATCGACCTGTCCTTTTCTGCTCCAACTTCCTGGGTCGATTTCTGGCATCTCGGCTCGATTTACTCCACTCGATATCGACCTTCTCTAGTCGATATCGACCTCTTTGTGGCTTTCCTTCCCTTCTCCGAATTGTTGTAAAATGCCTCGATTTCTGCAAAATTAAACACAAACTAGTGTAGACTCTATAATTTGGCAAATAAGCATAAACTACATAGATTTTGTACTATTCTAGCCCAAATGTATGAAACGCATGCAAAAAACGATATAAAATTAAGTGTAAAACATGGCAAATTAGGCTCACAACACTAGTATTAAGCCTAGACGAGTTGTTGAGGATGTTTTGGTAAAGGTAAATGATTTGATATTTTCGGCTGATTTCTTCATTCTAGACATGGAACAAGATACGCCTGAAACCCAAATTATCTTGGGAAGGCCATTCTTGCGAACGGCTAAAACTAAGATTGATTGTTTTGAAGGTTTACTAACTATAGAATTTGATGGTAGAAAGATTGAGTTTTCTATATTTGAGCCTATTGTTTCTTCTGCCAATGATTCTTTAGATGTTCTTGACTCTAATTAAAGTAATCATAGGAATTAATCAAATGGTTTGTTAGATGTTTTTGTTGAAAGTGAATCTATGAATCTTGAGTTTTCTAACAAAGGCGAAATTGGATTAGAGAAATATGACATTGAGAGGAAAATTGAGAATTTGTTTAAGTCAGATGACAATGTGTCTAATTCAAATGATTCTATTGCTATTTCCTATGAGAAATCGATTCCTAACAATGTTGAGGTTTTTGCAATTGCAGGACAACCTCCAGGAGTAACTCATTTCAAGAAGGAATTGATGGATGCAATTGATGGATATGTTGGAGAAGTTCCTAAAGTCCTCTATCTTGTCTTGAAAAGGACAAGTGTGGAGGATCTTGATGGAATAACTTGATAGAGAAATGCATCACATCGAGCCAAAGACGTGAAACAAAGGCGCTTCTTGGGAGGCAACCCAAGGTAGTTAGGTAGTATTATTTCTATTTGGAATTAGTTTTCAATCCAATAAAGTAGGATCTATCATGTAGCTGAATTTCGGAAGCTACGGTAAGTTGAAATCTGTGTCAGAGTTGAGTTTTGTTGATTTGGAGTGCGGAGTCACATTCTGTGGACACGGCGCCCGCCGCCCATCACACGGCGCCCGCCGCCCCTTGTCCGTCTGACGAGTCCGAATTTTGGTAAACTTGGAAGGAAAGTTTCTATCTTTCTTATTTTTGGTTATTTTCGTTTTAGGTTAGTTTTATTTATCTTATTAGGATTAGATTTATTTCCTTCTTATTTTGTTTTAGGATTAGATTATTTTCTATCTATTTTTAGGGTTAGATTATTTCTATCTATCTTAGGTTAGTTTATTTTGTCTTTTATTTATTTTCCATTTATCTTATGATTAGATTTTTCTTTTTTTAGGATTAGTTTCCTTATTTCTTAAGATTAGATTATCTATCTTTTCTATTTCCTATCTATCTAGTTCTAATATTTTTTATTTTTCTTTTTGATAGATTTTCCCTCTCCAACTCACCATATATTACTACTCCCTATTTTGAATCAACCAAGCTTGCTCAAGAAATCTACAAAACCCAAAAGCCTACTGGAATCCATTCCAAAAACCTAAAGCCTTGTGTTTCAATCGATTCTGTCTACCAAAACACTTTCCATCATTACCTTACATCCACAAAAATTCAACCTTTCCAATACAATTCCCCTACCTATCACCTAAGAACCCTTTGAAACTGATGTGATCCTAGTGGTCAGCCCCAAAGATGCTCGAATTTGACGTTAAATTCAGAAGCTCGAGTCTAGACGGATTTTCCTTGAGTTTTTCTATTCTAATAATCCCACATCGCTTAGAGATGTTTGGAGCTTCTATTTTCATGTTATATATTGCTTGTAAAACCTTCATTTTAAATCAAGTCAAGTTTAGTTGAGTTAAAGTTTAAGCCACTAATAGCTTCCTATGATTCCGGGTTAAGGATCGAGTTCTTGGTGAGAGGCTAAGAGCGAACCCTTTGGTGAGAGGCTGAGGTTGATACCCTAGTGAGAGGCGAAGGTGTCAAAGGGTCGAGATCCTTGAAGTGCGATTCCGAGAGGATTGAGATCGAGTGTAGGAGATTCAAGGGTGAGAGGCCCGCGAATCTTGCTCCACGTATCCCTTTTTTCAGTTTCCATAAA
This sequence comes from Persicaria maculosa, assembly GCA_963922045.1. Lineage (NCBI taxonomy): Eukaryota > Viridiplantae > Streptophyta > Magnoliopsida > Caryophyllales > Polygonaceae > Persicaria > Persicaria maculosa. The sequence goes on from OY998258.1 coordinate 44,410,875, forward strand.
CCCCAAAAATTAGCCACAAAAAAAAGTGTTCGAAAGCTCGAGCTTTGGTCGATCCGGTCCTCGGGTCTCATCAAGTGGTATCAGAGATAATCGACTCGAGTCCATCGAGCTTTCCATAACTGAGTTGTTTCTTCCTAGTCAAAATGTTCAAGAAGATGAGTTCTAAGCCTTTGTCCAAAGAGTGCATCCGATTGGCCATTCGAGCCTATGATGATGGGTACCTTCATTGGAGCGACATGGATGATGCTACATAGGATGTAGTTGATCAAGAGCTTCATATGAGATATCAAAATAGAAGGGCTCAAGAGGATGAGGCTCGACATAAGAATAAGGTTGAATCACCTTGGAAAGAGATCCACAAGCTCGCGGAAGACTCAATGCAACAAGTACGGGAAATGAGAAAAGTCGTCAACACTATCGAAGCCCACAACAGCCCCACCTCGCTCTTCAAAGACGACATCCTCTACCTTCATGGGTGAAGCACTTGAGGTTAAAGAAGGCATGTCCAAGGATTTTCCGATTGAGACTGCAAAGGTCATGCCTGAGCTTAAGAAAGATGAAGAATTCATCCAACTTCCTTGTGTTGCGCTTTCCATGAAGGAGAAACGAGCGCCAATCGAGGTACCTATTTTTCTGAATTCCATGTCAACTAAGTGGTCGGATGCGACCCCATTCATTCCGTCTTGCTTGCCTTTTACGATTCAAGAAGAAGAGGAAATCCAGGACTCATTCAAGGAAGAAGAAGCATGTTCAAAGAAGTCTCTCGTTTCCATCAAGGATTCAAGGACGAATCCTTTTCAAGAGAAGGAGGATGATGTGATCCTAGTGGTCAGTGCGCTCAACTCATTTATCTTACAAAGCTTTGTCGCTGGAGCCGAATATCAACTCTTTTTTGAGAAAACAGCATGGCGACACCGTGGTATTTTGGCGCTTTCGAGCTGTATAAAATTCCGATTGAAGCCGTTGAGCACTTGTTGGAAAACTATTTTAAGTGGAAACAATTTCCCTCAAGAACATTTATTCCGACTCAGCCCCAAAGATGCTCGAATTTGACGTTCAATTCAGAAGCTCAAGTCTAGACGAATTTTCCTTGAGTTTTTCTATTCTAATAATCCCACATCGCTTAGAGATGTTTGGAGCTTCTATTTTCATGTTATATATTGCTTGTAAAACCTTCATTTTAAATCAAGTCAAGTTTAGTTGAGTTAAAGTTTAAGCCACTAATAGTGTCCTATGATTCCGGGTTAAGGATCGAGTTCTTTGTGAGAGGGTAAGAGCGAACCCTTTGGTGAGAGGCCGAGGGTGATACCCTAGTGAAAGGCAAAGGTGTCAATGGGTCGAGATCCTCGAAGTGCGATTCCGAGAGGATTGAGATCGAGTGTAGGAGATTCAAGGGTGAGAGGCCCGCGTATCTTGCTCCACATATCCCTTTTTTCAGTTTCCATAAACCCCAAAAATTAGCTAAAAAAAAAAGTGTTCGAAAGCTCGAGCCTTGGTCGATCCGGTCCTCGGGTCTCATCAGAAACCAAGTTGTTTGTGAAAGTTTCAAGTTTGGAGGAGTGTGGACGTCGGTTTTCCAAAATTTTCACTCGGATTCGCGGTTCTGAGTACACGGCGCCCGCCGTCCCTGCAGCGAGCCCGTCTTTTGGTCATTTTTGTGGTTTTTCTTCGGTCTTGCCCTCGAGTTGCATCATGTCTTCCTCTCTTGTTAAGAAGGATGTACCAGTTATTTTGATGATACTGATGTGCTATGCTGGAATGCACTTGGGAAGTGCACCTACACGTCCACCATGTTTTTTGACGAAACCACATTGAGAAGGTTGGGCTTATTTGATTCGGTGATCGCTCTGATGGCACATGGAGGGTTGCGTGATATTATTGGAAGAAGGGCTCCTACCTATCCTTGCTTGGTTAAGGAGTTCCTTACTACTTTGGAGGTAGTATTGCCCAAGGATGTTAGATTTTGTTTGCGAGGAAGAGCCTCTAATTCCTCGTATGCTGCGATTAGAGTTGCTTTTTGTGTTACGAAGAGATGTTCTATGAAGTGGAATAATGACATGCGTGTTCTTGTTTCAGCAGAGATTTGGAGGAAACTGACAGGGATGCCTGAGACCTTCAAGAACTTCAGACTAGATGATATGATTACTCATCCTGCTCTTCGTCTCTATCTGTGGATTTTGGTCTCTACTTTCTATGATTATGAGAGCACTATTGTTGCTGATCCTGGTGTGATCGATTTCATATATTGCCTGACTCCTGAGTCTACCATAGTATCAGATTGGGTACTCTTATTTTTGAGGATGTGTGAGAGGGTTCGTTGCCAACGCAACAAGAATTACCCTCTTGTCACCCCTTTTGGAGGCATGTTCACACTTCTGGCAATGTTTTATGGTGTTGATGTTAGTTCACTGAAGCCTGTGAGTCATTGTTATACGTGGGACATTGATACACTTGTATCTGTATGGATGTTAGAGAAACTGCAGTTGCCTTATGCCATTGAGAGATTTTGATGGTTATCTGGACCCTAGCAGTCTCATCATCAGTATCTGCCTACTATTTTACCTATGAGGCTGAAATTAATGGACTTCTGCCGGAGCCAAGTTCCTGTTGACACTGAATTGTGAAAGCCTGATGATCCTATGACCCCAGCGAGCGATGTTGAAGATATGCAGATTGAGATGACGCCGCATGTGGCTCTAGATGCCTCACGCATCGCATGCTTTTAGAAGAAATTGACTGAATTTAAGAAGCAGCAGGCGGATGAGTTGATGAAGCTAACAAAGTCCCATACGATTCTGGTTGGGAAGATCGATCATCATCCTAATTAAGTTCCCTTATGTCTTTTATTAAACAAGTTCAATTTGCCTTTATCACCTAGGAATGAACATGTTTCGTGTCCATCATGTTATTTAGGTAAAAGTCGTCGTCTACCAATTACTTAAAGTCATGAGTCCAGTGTTACTCCTTTTTAACTTGTCTATTCTTATGTTTGGGGACCGTCTCCTCATTTATCAATAAATGGAAATCATTACTTTGTGCTATTTGTGGATGATTGTACTCGCTTCACTTTGATGTATTTTATCACTCATAAGTCCCAAGTTTTACACTATTTTAAACTCTTCCAATCTATGGTCAAAACTCAGTTTAACTATTCTATCAAAAAGCTCCAAATGGATTTGGGGGGGAGGGGGGGGGGGTTGAGTATCACAATGTCTCATCATTCCTAGCCTCCCAAGGCATTCTTCATCGAGTGTCATGTCCCTATACACCAACTCAAAATGACATGGTTGAGCACCAAAAAATGAACCATTCAAGAAAAAGGGTTTACCTTACTTGAGCACTCTAAACTTCCACCCGAGTTTTGGGAACATTCTTTTCACACCGCTCTCTACCTCCATAACAGAACTCCCACACCCATTCTTCAAAACGACTCTCCCTTTGGTCATTTGTATCATCGATCTCTTGACTACTCCTCTCTTCAGTCCTTTGGTTGCTAATGCTTCCCGTATCTTGAAGCTTATCGACAAAATAAACTTGAGTTTAAAACCAAACCTTGTGTCTTCTTGGGTTATAGTTATACTTATAAAGGGTATATATGTTATGATTCATCTTCCAAATGATCTTACAAAAGTCATCATCTCATCTTCCATGAGTCAGTTTTCCCATCCATTAAAAAATCAATGGCACCTCTCGTATGTCCTGAATTGCCAATGTCGATGAATTTACTTCATCATGCATCCCCGAGTTCATCCTCTCTTCCTATGTCTACATGTGTTGAGTCCTCTTTTGTATCTCCCACAGTCACACCTCCCTCTACCATGTCTCTATCAGCCTCTGTCATCGACATTTTCGACCACTCGACCCTTCATTAAGCCTTCTCCTCCACCCGCTGCCCAAAAACCAGCCCAACCCCTAGGCACCATGTCCCACAACTCTGCCCTTTTGAGAACTCCCATCACACCATGTCCACTCGCGCTCAAAATGTTCATCTTAAACCTAGTGTTCTACATTCCTCTAAGCCCTCGTCTCCCCCCTCCCCCCCCTCTACCTCACCTGATCGTGAGCCCACCACATTTTGCCAAGTCACAAAAATATCCACATTGGGTCACCGCCATACAATCGGAGTTCAATGCTCTCCAATGTACCAGTACCTGGTCTTTAGTTCCTCAATCTCCTTATATTAATGTTGTTGGTTGTCAGTGTACCAGTACATGATTAAAAGAAAGTCCGACAATTCCCTTGATCGCTATAAAGCTCGCCTAGTTGCTAAAGGCTTTCACCAAGAAGAGGGTGTGGATTATACCGACACCTTCAACCCCATTTTTCGCCCCATAACCATTTGCCTAATGCTATCTATTGCCCTTACGGCTTACTCGTCAATGGCCAATTCGTCAACTCAACGTCAATAATGTGTTCCTCAATGGTGATTTGAGTGAACAAGTCTTCATGCAACAACCCCCGAGCTTTGTTGATTCAACACGACCTAACCATGTTTGTCGATTACATAAGGCACTTTATGGACTCAAGCAAGATCCTCGTGCATGGTTTAGTAAGCTCAAGTCCTTCTTGATTCGGTCTGGCTTTCATGCTTGTGAATCAGATTGTTCTCTATTTGTCTTTTGCTCTCCTCCTTGCATTATATATGTCCTCGTATACGTTGACGACTTGATTGTCATAGGGGGCTCACAAATAGCCATATCCTCATTTGTTGCAAAATTGAGCAGTGTCTTCTCACTTAAGGACTTAGGGTCATTAAACTACTTTCTTGGCATCGAAGTATCTCGGGTCTCTGAAAACATTCTTCTTGGGCAACAAAAATATGTTAGAGATTTACTTGAACGTGCTAAGATGGCTGATGCAAAGCCAGTTGCTACTCCCGCTGAATCATATTTCAAGCTTATGCTCGATGGGGATCTAATGCTTGATCCCACCTTGTACTGTAGCGCTGTGGGTGCCTTACAATATGTCACACTGACTCGGCTTGAAGTCTCTTATGCCTTCAACCGAATGTGCCAGTTTATGTATCAACCCACCAAGATTCATTGGGTCGCCATTAAACGGATCCTTCGTTCCACCCAACAAGTGTACCAGATTGCTCCACGCCGACGTCGATTCAGTCTCGAGGGCACCTCTTTTCTCCTCACCCCTTCTCGCTCGAACACATCTTCGAATTCGTCCATATCTGTGATAGATCTCCAACTTTATTTAGGAGGGATTGAAATTAGAGGAGATTTTATTTAGAAGGGATCAAAATGGACAACAAAGTCCACTGAGCATAAGAGATGGCTAATTGGAGTGGCGTGGTGATCCATTCTGAGACAAAAAAAATTGGGGAATAAATGAACAAGAATTGTTGTTGAATTTGTATTCTTGATCTTGCTGAAAGACGCTTAAGGCAAGGGAAGGAGATGAAGGGTCTCAAAAACAAGCGGGAGAATTGAAAAAGATGGCTTTAATGTGTATTATGAAGTTTAATGCGAAGAGTTGAATTAATTACGAGAGTCCAAACTAAGTATCCCCAACAACATCTCCAAATTAGCAAAAAGTGGAAATTTTGTAGAAAATATGGTGTTTTTTTTTTATCCTAATAGCTCCTCTATCTCATTCTCTAAAATAGAGAAATGAGGAGAGATGAAAAAATGCTCTATATTTTTAGCAGTGGTAAAAAATCCCTAAACACTCTATATTGAATGTTAGCACAAAACTCAATGGAATTCAACCATAGAGAATGGAGGAGTGTAAATAAAATATTATATATTTACTTTAAATAGATAAAAAGTAGTAATATTTAAAGCATCTATTAAATGTAGAAATATGCAAAATAGATGAATTGTTGGAGTTTGATCACAATTTTTAAAAAAGATTTTAGTATTTCCTTCTCTATTTTAGAGATTTTTACCAAATCTGTTGGAGATGCTCTAATGAAGTATATTATAATACGTAAGAGAAGTTTATAAGTTATGCTTTGTACAAATCACCAATAAATTGATACTTCCTCTCAAAACCTAATTACACTAAGATATGTTTGGGTGTTTGGATGATCGTTAATTATGATTTATAATATGAGGTTGGGTCAGGTGTACCCACCCCTTATTATGTAAGTGTTAACAAATATGAGTCTTTGGATGAATAGAAATGAATAGACTAGATTAATCCTAATTTTTAATTAACTTATGTAGGGAGCCCCACTGCTTAAAATCCGGTGAGGATCTTCTAGTCCATTAATATGGTCTCTTTTATAGTCCACATTGTTTTATTAGTTGAAAAGAATTATAAAACTACCATATTTATTAAGAAAAATAATAAAATAATTAGGTGCATCCAATCAAGCGATACAGAAGTGTATAATGGACCATAATAACGGACTAGGTGATCCCAACCGCTTAAAATCATCTGCACTCCTTTCTCTTTGGCATCTAGAACACACCTCCTTGCCTCCCCACGTATTTCCCCATAATCTTTCATTTTATTTACTTTTTTTTATATAGATTTCTTTTATAAAATATGTACTTCCCCAAATCTATTTCCGTTACTTTAATTACATGGACATTTACATACTTCCCCAAATCTATACTAGATGTGGGTTTCTTGAAATTCAAACTCATGGATTTATCGACTATTCGGCAATTTCAAAGTCGCCATTCGTTGATAATTAGAAATTATTCATATGTATAGGGAAAATTAGATGTAGGCTTGTTGAAATTCAAACTCTGTCTAAAATTATTTATGAATTTATCGATTATTCGGCAAGTTCACAGTCGCTATTCGCTTATATTAAGGAATTATTCAGATGTATGTGGGTAATTAGATGTGGGTTTCTTGAAATTCAAACTTTGTTTCAAATTGTTCATGAATTTATCGAATATTCGGCAAATTCAGAGTCATTATTCGTTGATAATTAAGAATTATTCATATATATGATAGCAATTAGATATTCAAAACTTGAAAAAGTGTGAGTCAATTTTGCAACTATTCGCTAACTTGATACTAGTAGTAATTATTCGCTATTTAGATCCCCTGTCTGAATCAAACAAATCCTGAAATGGAGAGAAAACCCTATCTAGCGCCGCCCACAAGGAATCTGCCAAAAGCCCCGAAACCAGAGCATCTCAACAAAACACAAAAAAGAAAAATAAGAAATCTTCAATCCCACGGCTCAAATCAAAGTAAATGAAGGAAGTCTGTCAAAACACAAAAGCGGTACTGGATCTGTGCGAAAAAAAGAAGGAAAAAAGTATGCAACCTGTTCGGATCAAAGTCAAAAAAAAAAGATCTGGGCGCAGGAAAATCAGAAAAGGAAGAAGATAGCCGACGAGGGATTGGAGGAATCGAGATGCTCTGGAAATCACAAAAAGGGTGGCAGACAGAGCGCGAGAGAGACAAGGAAGGGGATGGGAAACACAATCGGATTTTTGAAGAGAGATTGGGAGTGGTCTCGCCGTTTCTGGATGGGTAACGCCTTCTGGCACCGGTTTTGCTGGCTGCAAGAGGGCTACTGGGGAGATGGAAAGGATTTGGAGTTATCTATAGTGAATTGCCATTGGCCTGGTGCGAAAAAAGGTGTAAGGAAGCTACCCTTGGGTGCTGCAAGGATTACCAAAACAATGAAAAGGAGCAGAGAAAGGAAGACTAAACAGGAAACAAAGAGCAGAGGAAAAAGAAGAAGTAACACAAGCAGAAAAAAGAGCATACCCAGGTATAATTCTAGACTCAAAACCCATGGAAAATCTGAAAATAGAAGGAAAAAAGAAACAGAAAACGGGAAATTCACCAGCTCTCAGCTGATGGCCTATATAAAGAACATATTGAAACCCAAACGAAGCACAATTTCCCCTACATCCCTCTCTTATCTTCTAATGCTACAAAATTCCAAACAAATGGAGAACATGAAAACTTTCAGGGAAGCACTTTGCAAGCAAAACTCAGGATCATCCCAGGAGGAGGAAAAGAAGAAAGAACCCCAGGAGCAAGATGAACTGAAAAAACGGGATGCAAGCTCCAAGAAGGAGGCATCTCCAACTGAACCGAAAAGTGATGGCCTTCCTTTCCAATCCGGGAAGATGGCATCCAAAAGAAACATTGATCTGAAAGCTTTCCTTGAGAAGATGCCAAAGGTGAAAGCCACCATTGAACAAGTGAAGAAGATTGCTCTGTTTGGATTCCTAAAAGGAGACCAACTGGATCTGGATAAGCTCAATATCAAACTGCACAAAGATTGGAGCTTTCTATCAGGGAGCTTTGAGCTACTGGAAAGGGCAAAAAAGTGGTTCGAGATCCGGTTTGCTAACCCGGATGACATGAGGAGGAGCTGGAGAGGAAGGCCCTTCCACATCCATAGCAAGCTACTGATTTTGAAACGTTGGTCAGCCACCTTCAACCCCATAACTGAATCCACCACCTGTGTGGACATGTGGATCAGAATCCCACCACTCCCCGCTGAGTACATCAGCTTTGATGCGCTTAAGACGATCATTGAAACCAACAACCTGGGGGCACTAGGGAAGCTCGATCCATACACGGAGAGAGGGGAAAAGGTCAGATACCCACGGCTATGCATCAATGTGGATGAGACCACAATTATCGAAGATGATATGATAGTGGTGCCGGATGAATTTGCTCAGCCGCACTACTACAGGGTGTGGTTTGAGGAGTATCCGAAAGGATGTGGCAATTGTGGGAACCTAGACCACCTCTTCAAAGATTGCCCGATGCGCATCCACTTGACCAAAGGCGCTGAGGCAATGCCAAGCAAGCAAAGAAGCTACAGAAGACATGAGTAAAGTGAAAATTAAAGAATCCGAATCACAGAGATGAGGAAGGATGGCAAAAGGTGCAAAGGAAATGAAGAAATGGAGCAGAGCATGGAAATGAAATCCATCGTGGAAACGATGCGAGAAGGGGCAAGGGTGCTCCAGTAACCTATGTCACTGATTCCTCCTCAGCGGAGTCTCGAAAATCAAAAGAAGGCAGCTCAAATGGGGCTGATGTAACCAAGGAAAAGAAGGCAGATAGGGAAAGAAGATAGGAGAAGCTGAAAGCAAAGGCAATGGGGGAAGCTGAACAAGAGCAGCAGCCAGCAGAACAACTCCCCAACAAGGCAGCCTCCCCATCCAAGCATCAGACGATGAAAGATGAAGACAAAGTGGCTGACCGAACCGACCAACAAATGGAGGTGGAAGCTACTGACAACATCTCCAAGGAGGAGACAAAGGAAGAAAGAAATGAGAAAGAGATTGCCGCAGGCCATGAACAGAATCAGGAGGAAACAAGGCAGTATACCGAAATGATAGAGGCATACCTAATGAAAGAAGATGATGTGGAGGAGGTGCAATTACAAAAGAGCAAGCTGAAATCATGTTGGGTTTGAATGATCCTAGTGACCAGGAGAGCAAAATCGAAGTGAAGAACCCAACCTCGTCTACCAATGACTCAGGGAAACGAAAGGAGGCAGTTGTAGCCTTGGACACTGCCACCTCTGCCTGGAAGGGGTCTAAGGCAAAAAGAGCGAAGACTTGATCCACACACTCATCAAGATCACGAACCTTCCATCTAAAACTGACCACTAGATGAAGCACCAAGAAACCACCCTATAATGGTATGTAGTGATGAACTCACCTTCGCTCGAGCATTATGTAAGAGCTTCGAATAAGATAGAAAGTAGAGGTAACATCATTAGATGGACTTATGATAATTATGTGTTGGTTTTTGAAGTAGGTTTTAAATATTGTAGAAACACTTTTGTAAGCTTGATCTTGATGAGGAATGAAATATGGAAGGGATTATGGTATTATCACAGTGCAATCCCAATTAATAACTTGAAAAAGACCAGAAGGAAGAAGCTAATACTGGGCTCCTATCTAACTTCTATGAAAAGAGCAAACAGGACAGCAGAACAATCAAATAAATTGTTTGAGGAGGTAAAATTATATCACCTTCCTAAAAAATCAAAAACAGACACTATAGGATACAAAAAAAGAGACTAGACAACAATCTATACAAACGATTGACAGACAAAAAAAAAAGCTCAAAACCGGATCAAGAATAAGGAGGAAACTAAACAAACAAGAACAAGGAGGAAGCGTGCTAAACTGAATGTATTGAGAAAGACGAACTATTGTTTCTGAAAGACTTCTCTGACATGTGTATGCATATAATCGCGTCTCCGAAAGACTTCGATGACATGTGTAAACACACAATCGGGTGTGAGTTGCTATCGATCCTTGCTACATCAATCAAGGATGGCTAGTTCTATAGAGAAAATAGGTACCCCTCCGCTTCTATTGAAGGAGATTGATAAACTAAACAATAAGACAAATAGGAAACATCTTCAATGAAACTCAACGACTAAAGACAACCCCCAAAACCGCTGCTCACTAAGGGCCGGATTGACCTGTAAAAGGCCTATCCATGGGAGACAATTGACGGGCTCAGTTAACAAGTTGAAACAGATAGCATCGGATTCATACTGGAAAGTAGGTGTGTATCCGAGATGTAAAAATGAGCTCCCCCATGGCAAATGGAGGAAATGGGCCAAAAAAGGGGAGAAGCAAAGGAATTGTACGAGAACTACACAAAGGGTATTAAAAGAAACGAGAGACTTGAATTTAGATGAACAAAACATATGTAGCTACCAAGGGGCCAAACGAAATTCCACGAACTATAGCTACAACTCCTATCTCATAAGGTGGGGAAACTATAATATCCACACTCATGGAAGAACATCTACTGCAAAGCCTCAACTTGCGCCACAAACAAATGCTTTGACCCACGGAAAAACTATAGAACAGAAACCTCCAAAGAAAAAAAGTTAATATGAAAGTATGCTCTTGGAATATATGCGGAATAGGCCGCAAAAACCTATGGACGGAAATAGAGTCATTCTGTAAGATTGAGAAAATTCACCTACTTGCATTATTAGAAATAAGAACTGAACGACAACCAAAAGAGGCAGTTTGGAAAAAAGCAGGGTTTGATCATATGATTTGGGCTCCGGCAATAGGAAGGGCTGGAGGATTTGTGTTCTTTGGAAAAGCTATAGTCTTCGAAACGAATCACTAGAAATGATCCATACGGATAAAAGATTCATAGTAATCAGATATGATAACAATCACAAAAAAATTAACTTCTATATCATATTTGTATATGGTCCACCTCATGAGAATGAAAAATTAAGCTTCTGGACTGAACTTCAACGCCACGTCCAATCCTCGGACCAACCATTCACGATCATGGGAGATCTAAACGAAATCCAAAGCAGCTCAGAAAAAGTAGAAGGGATGGAACCACATCCGAATAGATACAGAATACTAACAGACTTTAAGGATAGATGCTTTTTACAAGAAGTATCTACGATTGGGAACGATTTTACATGGAGAAAATATAGCTCCAATACCAACAACATCATAGAAAAACTTGACAGAACCTTAATACAAGAGCAAGTATTGGCCTGGTTTCCCAACATTACAACAAAAAACCATGCATTTACATCTTTCGATCACTGTCCCATTGTAACGAAACTAGATAACCAAGAACAATTCAAAGCCCAACCATTTAAATTTGAAAAAATGTGGATTACACGGAAAGATTATCGAAATGTGGTCCAACAAGCCTGGAGATCAAATACAAGAGGATCCCATATGTATAATTTGGTGAAGAAAACACAAACCCTAAAACGATTAACTAAAGAGTGGAACAAGAAAACATTTGGAAATATATTCCGTCAATTAAAAGAAATCGATGAGTCTCTCATCGAATTACAAAACAGAAACGGAATATCACAGAACGGAGATGATAACCAAAAGCAGAGCAGACTCGTAAATAAACGAGAGAAAATCTTATCATACCATAAAATGTATTGGAGCCAATGAGCGAAAACAAAACACCTTAAATTAACTGACACAAAATCAAGCTACTTCCACCGAATGGAGGCAGGAAGAAGAAATAGGAAAGTTATAAAAGAAATTCAAACTATGGAGGGCACAATAGCCACAGGAGAAGAAAATGTTACAAAAGAAATAAAAAACGATTTCGAGAAAAGGTTCAAGACGCAACCCATCAACCAAAATCTTCTCAATGACTACCTCCCACTCATCAACAATGAAATCACTGATGATGATAACTCAAAGCTAACTGAAAAGATATCAAACCAAGAAATCAAAAATGCGTTCTTCTCGATTGGAAAGGACAAATCCCCTGGACCTGACGGAATGACAGCTGAATTCTACCAAGAATACTGGGATATTGTAAGCCCATCATGTATAAAGGCAATTAAAGGATTTTTTTCACTTTGGACGAATGCTAAAGCAAATCAACCACACCTTCATCACCTTGATCCCAAAATGTGACAACCCGACAACTACAAACCACTTTAGACCAATTAGCCTTTACTCAATGATTTACAAGGCTATAGCCAAGATCATAGCAGACAAGATGAAACCGATTTTAAAAAAGATTATTCACCCCCTCCAAGGGGCCTTTGTATCCGACAGGGCAATCCAAGACAGCGTCTTAATAGCCCACGAGATCTTCCACTTATTTAAAAGTAGACGCGGGAAAGAAGGATGAATTTCCGTCGAACTAGATATGGAAAAGGCATATGATCGAGTAGAATGGGGCTTCTTATTCAAAGTCCTAGAAAATTTTGGCTTCTGCCAAAAATTCCGAACTTGGATAGAGCAATGTGTCCAGACCATTTCATTCTCCCTCCTAGTTAATGATAGCCCAACGGACCCCTTCAGACCAGGGAAAGGGATCAAACAAGGGGACCCACTCTCACCCTGCCTATTTATCATAGGCGCAGAATTTCTAGCTAGGAAACTACAAGCCATCTCAAACCAATCAGACAAATCTATCAGGTTCAAAATATCTAGATCAGGCATGAAAATCCCTTTTCTATACTTCGCGGATGACATGATGATATTCGCCAAGGCAAACCAAGACTCGTGTCGAGTAGTGAAGAATGTCATTGATGAATACTGTGCTATATCGGGACAAAAGGTCAATTTTTACAAATCGGCCTTTCAAACTACCCCCAAGGTCCCGAACAGTACAAAACAACTGATCCAAAGTACGAGCCATATCACAAACCAGATAGCACTTGATAAATACCTCGGCTGTCCCATTATCAATGGTCGAGCCAACCGAACCACATTTGAAGACACAGTAACCAAAACTAGGCAACAACTCAGGAAATGGAAAGCCAACTCCCTTTCACAAGAAGGAAGGGCGACCCTAATAAGAGAAAATCTGGAAACTAAGCCAAATTATATTATGCAAAACTTTATGCTCCCCACAACAATCCATAAAGAACTTGACCAAATAAACAGATGCTTCTTCTGAAACAAAGATCAATCCTTCTCCCCCCTTATTGGTTGGGACAAGGTGTGTTAGCAGAAACGATTAGGAGGCGCATGAATACATAAACAAAAGATATGAACCAAGCACTACAAATGAAATTGTTTTGGAAAATCTTAGCAGAGCCATGTAACCCATGGGTCCAAGTGATTAAAGAAAAGTATTTGAAAGAAACCTCCGTCCTTGAATACCAGCGAAAAGGTAATTCGTCTTGGCAATGGGCCAAACTAATGTAATTAAAAGAAGAATTTTGCAAAGGACTAATATGGCAAATAGGAAATGGGAAGACGATCAACTTTTGGAAAGACATCTGGCTAGACGGAAAACCCCTACAAGGCCGACAACATCCAAACATCACAATCAACGAAAATGACAAGGCGGAAAAATACATCGACATCAACAAGAAATGGAATATTGATGAACTATCCAACATCCTTCCGATGGAGGTGATCAACAAGATTGCTGACATCTACATACCAGAAAACGAAATAGAAGACAGACTATACTGGAAACCAAGTAAAAATGGGTGGTTCGGCACGGCTAGTGCCCTAGCACACATCACAAAACAAAACACAGAAGAAACTTATGACACGACATGGATATGGAACCTAGACACATTCCTGAAAGTCAAAAACTTCATCTGGAAACTTACACTAGATGGAATCCCGACGAAAACCAGACTAGCAAACAAAGGCATTCATGTTCCACTATCTTGCGCTTTGTGTGACCGAATGGATGAAAGCCCGATCCACCTCTTTACCAAATGCAACAACACCCCTACAACTGATTCACAAAATAGACCCAAAAATTGAAAAAATGATTCGAGAAATTGACACCATGAACAAATCAATCAAAAATATTGTATGTGAAATCTTTACTAAACTCAACCACGAACAAAAAGGAAGACTTGCAACGACATGGTGGATCCTATGGACAAGCAGGAATCGGGAAGTATTTGAAAACCTCAACACAACTTCCATCCATACTATGGAGAATTATACCAAACAACAAATACAGAACTGGGCTGCCTCTAAATTGACCTTTGAAGAGGAGGCCACAAGCCACAACCAGAAAACTCGGAAAACTCAACAACGAAGAAGAAGAAATTTGAGATGGATCAAACTAGACCAGGGATCTTTCAAAATTAATTTCAATGGATCCAAACTATCTTCTAGCGAAGCTTCTGCAGGATTCATCATTAGGGACCACAATGGGGCAGTCATCGAGTGTGGCGGCTTCAAATGTGGACACATCTCAGCATTGGCTGCGGAGGCTCTAGCCATCAAAGGAGGCATCGCCAAGGCAAAGGAGCTTCGACTTCCGAGCATCATGATTGAGGGCGACAGTCTGACCGTCGTCAATTGTCTGCGAGGCATGTGGTGCTGCCCATGGGAGATCGAGATGCTTATTTCTGACACCCTGCTCCTACTCCAACACTTTGCTAGGGTGCAATTCGGCCATGTCTTCCGGGAGGTCAACTCGATCGCCGACAGGATCGCTCGTCTAATCCACACAACGCCCACGCGGGAGTCTAGGGATGGCAATGGGGCCGGGACTCCCCGATCCCCGCGGGGAATCCCCGTTGTGGGGACGGGGATGGGGAAATTAAATGGGTACGGGGACGGGGATGGGGGCCAAAATGTTTCCCCGCGCGGGGACGGGGATGGGGACAGGGACACTAGTCCCCACCTTGATCCCCGCCCCGCCCCCGTTGGGGAACCCCGCGGGGATCCCCGATGGGGAGTATGAAATCCCCGTTTTGCTTAGATCTTATAAACGTTTTAATAATTTTTCTTTTATTTTTAAACTTCTATCTTACAATTTACATTTATAAGATATTATATGTAATATTCATATCATATTTTTTTACACAAATTTAATAATATCTTATAGTTTTCTATTAAATAGGGGGAAACCATGAGTTTTAAATGGGGAACCCGATGGGGAAACCCGTTGGGAATGCAAACAGGGAAAATTAAGCGGGGATGGGGATTCCCCAATGGGGACGGGGACCCGGCGGGGATGGGGACGGGGGATATTTTTTATCCCCGAACGGGGATGGGGACGGGGACGGGGTGACTTTTAAAAAACGGGGAGGGTAGTCCCCGCCCCGAACCCGCCCCGTTGCCATCCCTACGCGGGACTTCCTCGTCGATCCTGCGATGCGCGTACTCATCCGAAAGGATGCCCTTGGATGGTGGTCTAGTAGGGCCTGACCTCATCCAAATCTTTACCTTATCAAAAAAAAAAAGTAGTAATTATTCGCTAAATTGAAACTATTCAATAAGGTATGGATATTTTTCGTTCACAACTTGGACTTATCAATTTGGTAATTAAAAAAAAGCTCATGGGACCCACATGTGATTGCATATATACGGTAAATCCACAAGGTGCACCACCAAATTGATTTGTTACAAAAATAAAAAATAGTAGGGGTGGAATTGGTACAATACCAGTTACTTTTCATCGTTATCACGTACCAACCAATTATAACTGGTAATGATAAATCTCGTACCATTACCAACCATATAAACCCTTGTACCAACTTAATTGGTAACCAATATAATTGGTTGGTAATAGTTGGTAATGGTAAATTACCAAGTTTTGACATTAATATAATACAACTCTAACATTGAATTTCAAATTTAAAAAAATAAATATCTATATACATATACTAAAACCGATGCATTGAAGCCTGCGTGGCGGCGTGTGAGTGAATCTGCCTACTTGGCGGCGCGTGAGTGCGTCTCGCAAAACTTTCTTTCATCAAAAAGGAAATCTAATAAAAATAATAAGATAGTTCTAATCTATATAATTAAAAATAATTATTTTATTTTACCATTAATTCATATAATTGAATAGATGAAATATCTTATACAAGAGTAAATATTATATAAGGAAATAATTATATCAATATAATAAGACACAATAATAGTAATAAATTTGGCATATACAGATACACAAATTGCCATATAAGTGTATCTTCATCTGGATTATAAATCATCTTTCCAATGGACGGTTTATATATAAATTTGGCATATGGACGGTTTATATATTGATTATTTTTTGTGGAAAGAATTATTTATATCAAAATTAATTATTTCACAGTTATTTTATTTATATCTATATTATTTTTTAGGAAAATGAGTTATTTAGATCTAGATTAAATTTAATCTTATATTTCCAGTTATTAGTTTAATTATCATAATGTAATTCATATTTATGTATTTATTTATTTATTTTCATATTTATAATAGGATTTTTTTATAGATAATAAGTGAAATTATATAATATTGTGTTAATATATTCCCGTGCAGGGGACGGGACATACACTAGTTACATATCAAAAGAAACACTTACCAAATTACATATCAATATTAATAGTTCATATAATTTAATGATTCGCGTGGAACTCTAAATTTAAATATTCAAATGCAATATTGTAAGGATTAATTATTTAACAAGTACAATTAAAATTGATCGAAACTTTAAAGTATGTTCGTTTGGACCAAGCTAGGACTTGTGACATTTCTTCATTGATTAGAAAGCATTTTGTTAAAAAAAATACAACCAAGTAAAAAGAATGGATCAATAAACGAATATGCCACATAAGCTATACATAATGCGATCAACAACAATATGTAGAATCTATTAGATAATTAACAATGCGACAAACAATTTGCACGACCGAAGACAAAATTTCCTAAGTGACAAACACCCTACATAATATAGATAATAATATTATCAATTTGCACGAAGACAAAGTAACAAACAATCTACAAAACATTCAATTTTATTATTTTGTAAATTTTCCTAGTATATTATATGTAGATTAAATTAGCTATTGAATGATATTTTCATAAAAATAATTTACTAAAAAAATCAAAAGCTTAAGAGTTTAACATCTTTTATTTTATTTAAGATTTTAATTAAATTTTATTTTTTAAATATATATACATATAATTGGTTGGTAATGGTAATACCAACTTCGGCAAACTCATTACCATTACCAACCGACTTTAAGGAATTGGTTCGGTAATAACGTACCAATATAATTAGTTACCAATTTAGTCTATACTAATTTAAATTGGTTCGGTTGGTAACGAATTGGTTGGTTTGTCTTGATACATTTTGCCCAGCCCAGCCCTAAAAAATAGGCAAGTCGATACATGCACAATGGGAGTGGGTGGGTTTTTTTATCTGCTAGGACCCACGTGTTTTTTAAATAGAAATTAAGAAAATCTAGAATTAATCTCAATCTTTCGTTTTTCTTCGATCAAGGGCTCATATTTTTTAACATTTAACTCCTTATAATATATAATTAGTACGATTCCTGCGCCATGGCGCGTTTTTTTAAAACTAAAATATTATATATATATATATATATATATATATATATATATATATATATATATATATATATATATATATAGAGAGAGAGAGAGAGAGAGAGAGAGAGAGAGAATGGGTAACTTGTGCACACCTCTTAAGGTGTACTATGTGCACAAATCTAGACCTTTGATCTATATGAAATGGAGGGACCGGATAGTGCCACGTGTATGGGTGGTTTTTTTTTTTAAAGTGAAAAACAATCCCATTTTCACCCATGAAAACGTGTAGCGCGTGGGGAATATGACAATATAACCCTAAAGGGCGGTGAGGTGTGAAGAGCCCTACTGGTTCCATAGGAGAATGGAATCGACGGCAAGGCGGCGCTTATGGGCATCGAAGGTGGCGGCGAAAGGCTGGTTCCTGGAGAATCGAATCGACTGGTCCCCAGAAGGGTCGACGATGACGGTTCCCAGGAGTATCTATTGATTCGATGATCTATTCGCCGGTATAAATTGGGGCAAGGCGATGGCGGCGGCGCAGTTGGGGGAGGAGGAGACGGTGGTGTGGGCTTGGCGACGGCCCCTCTTCTCAGATCCGGCGGTGCTAAGGGAAGGAGGAGAGGATTAGGGGTGGTTTCTTTCGAATCTGCAAACAGAAGCGAAAAGGGGCTGCGGGGGCTCGGTGGACTGTTGATGTCGGCTCAGGGGCGTGGATCCGGCGCTGAGGGGTGGGTGGTGGCCGGAATGGGTGTCGTCGGCGCCGGAGAGGGGGTGCACTGGTGTTTGGGTACGAATGGAGGGGTTGCGAGGGGGCTGCGAGGGGTGCGAATGGAGGGTGCGGTGTCTCCGTCATCCGTGGGTGGGGTGGGTGGCGGCGAAGGCTGGAGAAAGCAAAGGTCTGGCGGCGGTGATTTTTGGGCTATCAGCCCTAGCTCACGGAAGGCTATTGTAACGGCCCAGGATTATGATTCCCAGGTTACGTTTCGAGGGATAAAACCCCTCGTTAGGACCTTGCGCCCCGAGTACAGGTTGAAGGTTTCAAAACTTAGTTTAGTGGTTTCAAGGGGGATTTCATACCCAAAATCGAAGGGATCGTTGGAATCCCCGGGGAAGTCCCCTGTACCTGTCGTAATCTAAGCGTGGAAATCAGAAATCATACGACTAGCGAAAACAAGTATAATACAAAAGTGTGCCACGGCAGAGCCGGGTCAAAACGGAGTCTAAAGTGTAAATCCGAAAAAGTATAATCAGAGCCTGGTGAAGTCTATACTCCAGCGCTCACTCTCCGCCGACAAAATGAACCGCGCAATAAGCAAACAGCACCGATAGGATGAACATAAATAATACCTAAAAAAATTGATATGGGGCGGGATCAGATCGATGCCCACTTAACTCTGCATCCCAACCATAGGCACACATATACGCTATTCCTAATAAAGATGCTTCTAGATGCATGGCGGAACATTAACACACTAACATGCTCCTAAGATCAAGTGCATAATAATAATAAGGCCTTAGCACAGAATACCAAGTGGTATGTCCCTCTCCTACCTCCACCCCTTCCGATAGGTGGAGACTGGCCAGCTCGTGAATGCATTCATTCATAATTGGGCGGCACGCATGCCTAACCCGTTCCGCAATAAAGCCCGCAGGCATCTCATAATATAAGGAAGTGCATGACTCGATTGACTCAGGGTACCCGATGAGGCTGGGCTACCCTATGACCCTAGCAATGACTCTAGTTACTTCACAGATAACGGCCGTTCTGTTTACATACGCATAAAGAAATGGGATGCTCAACGTAGATGCAACCTAGCATGGTACTACATGGCATGCTGATCATGAATGCAACACCTAGTATATCATGCACCTAAAGCAGGGAATAGCTCTATTCAATCTGAGTAAGCTCCGAAGAGACTTACCTGGTATCGCAGAACAGCAAAAGGCAATCAACCAGGCAATATGAAATCCGACACGTCACAGATGATCACCTAACAAGTATAAGCACATCAATGAGTCTATCTCTAAGGCACACAAAGCATAGAATTATCACACACACAACTTCACAACTTAACATACTAACCATCACATCATCATTTCCATATTATCAACCTTATCTCATAATCTATCATCTCAACTTCTCACAACCATGCTCAATATAATTCTCCAATTCACCAACTTAAGATAATTCCCATTTCATACTTAACCAATTTGCATGCCATCATCTCAAAATCTTACTTAGCATATAATTGCACATCTTCAACATAATCATATAACATTTATCCAAAAATAATAAATCACCACAATATCATATATTAAATCTCAAACAACATTTTATATTTTAAATCCCAATAATTTACATACTACTTCTGACATCTTTTATTTTAACAACTTTATAAAATATTTATAAAAACCCAACAATATTTATTTAATCAAAACATCCTTTTTAATTTACCAACCCAAACCCTTATTTTATAAAAATCACCAAAACCGGCCCATATGTTCTAAATAACCCAAACCGAACCCATGTTTATATTAAACCAAACCGGCCCTTTCTTGTGTAACCCAACCGAGCCCTGTTCCCTACTAACCCAAATCTGAAGACCAGAAGAAATAGGCCCAACATACCAACTCGGCCCAGTTAGAAAATTAGGCCCAAAATCAAACCCTCTTATTTCCCATTTTTTTAAAACAACCGGGTTTTAGAAGGAAATAGAAAGGAAAGGGGCCCCAAAAGCTGATGTGTAAAAAAAAAGAGGCGGGCCCAGGTGAGGATGTGGCAAGTGATGTGGCGTGGGAAGGGGGCCCCACGTCTCCTTCTTCTTCCTCCCAGATCTGTCGAAGGAAAGAGCAGAGGGGAGCTGCGGCGTTCGACGGAGAAGAAGAAGAGAAGGGGCGGGGAGGCTCGCCGGCGGTGGTGGAGCTGGGCTCCGGCCACCACTTCCGACGCTAGGGACCACGAATCAAACGAGAAAAGAAAAGGGAGAGAAAGCGCTCACCGAGATGTTCGAAGCTTCGTCGGGATCTCGATGGACTCGCCGGAGTCGGAATCACGCAGCTCGGCCTAAGGACGGAGCAAGGAGAGTTAAAGATGGAAGCTTGCTCGATTTGAAGGTGGAAGAGAGTAAGAGCGAGCGAAACGGGGCGGCGGGGCCTTACCGAGACGAAACGGAAACAGGACAGGAGGAGGCGGTGGCGGCGCCGGCGGTCCCGGGAGGTGGGGCTGCTGCTCCGGGGTGGCTCGAGGGCGTCGAGGCTTCTCCTGCTGCTGGGTCGAAGAGAGGAGCAAGGTGGGTGGAAGCGTGGCTCCTTGGCTCGGCAAAACAGGGCGCGAGAAGGGAGTTGTGGGCGGCGCTGGTGGTCGGCGACGGAGGCGTGATGGTGGAGGTGCGGTGGCAGCGTGGTGGCGGGGAGGAGAGGAGAGGTGGTGGCGGCGGAATGGAGCTCAAGGGAGCCAAGCTTTGGGTCTGTTTGGTTGTGACAGTGAAACGTCGAGAGAGAGGGTAGGGGAATCTGATTTTTCAAAGGTCAAATTGCCACACAAAGAGGTCTTATTTTTGTGAAGAGTGATGTATTGTTTGTTTGCCAAAATAAGGGGAAACCAAGTAGAGAGGGAGGGAAGGTGAGGATAAGATTTTACCTCAATTGGGAGGTGATGAGTTGGATAGATAAGGATTCGGAATATGACGGAATTGAGAGCTCGGGTCGGGAATTTAAATTTCCGCTGATTGATCGTTCAAAACCCGAAATGAAAGACGGAATTGATTTTTAAATCGGAACATTTGGGTCGGAATTTATTTTAAATTCATTTTGATTTTCTTTTTCCGAAATTAATATTTTAAAATTCCGAGCCTTTACACCATCCACCTCTAAAAAACAAGTCTCGTCCCCGAGACTAAAATCATTATAAAGTGGGGATGAAGTTGGAATTGGTGAGTCCAAGGATCACGTCATCGATCCCGTAAGTACCTCATAAGTGCCCCCATGAGATCTCACAGTACCGTCGTCATGACCATAATACTCCTAATCGGTCGTAGTAAGGATGTGGTAGGGGCCCCTACCACACCCCACTCCGACTCCTCGGGCATACCATAACTCGAAAACCATCATGACATCTCCGCTAGGTCTTAGCAAGCGATCTACAGGTGCCCCCATACATGCTTGTATCCACTTCGTGGGGCGTCATAATGAAAGCTCGGGTTGGAATAGTCTTCTCAAATCTATGTTTCCTTTTTAAATCACCATTTGATATTCTTTAAATTCGACATTAAACAAGGCATTCCCAATTTTCCCAAATTTCCCAATCATTCTACATCCACCTCTAAAGGCTAATCCCACATTCTCTTCCTAGGTTCCGAGTCAAATCATAATTCCACAATTCAATCTCTAGCATTTCTAATATTTGGTATCATGGATATAGAAGAATGATCATATTCTCAAGATAAACAGAAGATTATAGCACATCAAAGGCAGTCACATACCATAATATCTAGCACATCATCATATCATCGAGGCTCATCACATCATATCACCAAGGATCTGCACATAACTACCACGTATAAGCACACAAATCAAGGAGATACTACTAACCAATCCCAACCAACCAACTAGGCATACTCACCGCACTCGAGAGGTCAAGGTAATGTCTACGCTCGGCTCAACATAGGACGCAAGTAGTTCATCTAAGACATCTCCATAGCTAGCCCGAATGCTCTCCTCAGTCTCCCATGTGGCCTCCTCAGGGCTCCTCCTAGACCACTGAACCAGAAGAAAAGGAACCTCCCTGTTCCTAAGCTTCTTGACACGACGATCAAGGACCCTCACCGGACGCTCTACAAAGGTATGGTCAGGCTCAATGTGAAGGTCTGAGTGGTCAAGGACATGACTAGGATCGGGAATATACTGACGGAGCTGGGAGACATGAAAGACGTCATGGACGCCGGCTAAGGATGGAGGTAAGGCTAAACGGTAGGCTACCACACCGACTCTCTCTAGGATCTCAAATGGGCCAATGAACCTCGGACTCAACTTTCCTTTGATGCCGAACCGTCGAACTCCCCTGGTGGGCGAAACTCGAAGCCATACATGCGAGCCTACCTCGAACTCAAGCTCGGTCCTCCGTCTGTCCGCATACTTCTTCTGTCGATCCTGGGCTACCCTCATATGCTCTCGGATGCGACCAACCTTATCAACTGTCTCTCTGACCATCTCGGGCAACGACAGAACTGTATCTGCAGGCTCGTCCCAGCAAACCGGCGACTTGCATCGCCTCCCATACAAAGCCTTATATGGGGCCATCTCGATCGACGCGTGGTAGCTGTTGTTGTAGGAAAACTCCACTAGCGGTAGGTGCTTGACCCAATGATCGCCCCAGTCCAAGACGCACGATCGCAACATGTCCTCCAACGTCTGAATCGTCCTCTCGCTCTGGCCATCTGTCTGCGGGTGATAAGCCGTACTGAAATGCAATCTGGAGCCCAAACTCTCCTGAACCTGCTGCCAAAACCTCGAGGTGAAGCGCCCATCTCGATCAGATACGATCCTCTCTGGTACTCCATGAAGCCTCACAATCTGGCGAATGAACTCGTCTGCTAACTTCGATGCTGGCCATGTCTCCTGAATAGCTATGAAATGGGCCGACTTGGTCAACCTGTCGACCACGACCCAAATAGCGTCGAATCCTCTGACGTCTCGCCTCAGCCCAGTGACGAAATCCATGGAGATATCCGTCCACTTCCACTCGGGAACTGGAAGTGACTGGACGGGTCCTCCCGGCCTCTGGTGATCAATCCGAACCTGCTGGCAAACCTGACATCTGGCCACAAACTCTGTGATGTCTGCTCTCATCCTCTGCCACCAATAACTCGTCCTCAGATCCTGATACATCTTATTCGTCCCTGGATGGACAGAATAAGGGGTGGAGTGAGCCTCCTGCATGATCCTCTGCCTCAAATCTGACGTCGATGGAACTACAACTCTGCCCTGGAAGGTCAGCATCCCGTCTGCTCTCTTTGCAAGCTCTCTGAATCTGCCCTGAGCCATCCGCTCTCTCAGAACTGCAATCTCTGGACAATCTGCCTGACCCTGCCGAATCTCTGCTGACAACTCAGCCTGCACCTCTAAGAACGACAACCGTCCGCAATCCCGCTGAATCCACACCTCAAAGCAGCATCTCAACAGATCTCTCTGCAAATCTCGCTGAGCTGTAAGCCTCTCAACTGCCACCTCATGATGAGTCTTCCTACTCAACGCATCTGCCACTACATTGGCCTTCCCTGGATGATAGACTATGTCCAAGTCATAGTCCTTCAGAAGCTCCAACCATCGTCTCTGACGCATGTTGAGCTCCTTCTGCGTGAAGATGTACTTCAAGCTCTTGTGATCTGTCATCACCTTGCAAGAAGTACCATACAGATAATGCCTCCAGATCTTCAGAGCGTGAATCACGGCTGCCAACTCCAAATCATGGATGGGGTAAGACACCTCTGCAGGCTTCAGCTGACGCGAAGCATAAGCGATGACCCGATCTCTCTGATGCAGAACACAACCCAAGCCGGAATGCGAAGCATCTGTGTAGATAACGAAGTCCTCTGTCCCATCTGGCAGAGCTAACACCGGAGCAGTCGTCAACTTCTGCTTCAAAAGCTCAAAGCTGGCCTGACAATCTGAACTCCACTCGAAGGGGACGTCCTTCTTCAGCAGCAGCGTCATCGGTCTAGCAATACTCGAGAAGCCCTGGACGAACCTCCTGTAGTAACTAGCCAATCCCAGGAATGAGCGGATATCTCTGACGTTCTTGGGCACCTCCCAAGCAACGATGGCATCAATCTTTGCCAGATCCACGGCAACTCCCTCAGCTGAAATAACGTGGCCTAAGAAAGCCACCTCTGTGAGCCAGAACTCACACTTGCTGTACTTCCCATACAGCTGATGCTTCCTCAGCGTCTCTAGCACAATCCTCAAATGCTCCTCGTGCTCCTCTCTACTCCTCGAGTAGACTAAGATGTCATCGATGAAGACGACGACGAACTTGTCCAAGAAGTCGATGAACACTCGGTTCATGAGCTCCATGAACGCGGCGGGTGCATTGGTCAGCCCAAACGGCATGACCACGAACTCGTAGTGACCATAGCGGGTCCGAAAAGCGGTCTTCGGAACATCCTCTGGCTTCACCCTCAGCTGATGATAGCCCGACCTCAAATCGATCTTCGAGAAGACCACGGCGCCCTGCAGCTGATCCATCAGATCGTCAATCCGGGGAAGAGGATAACGGTTCTTCACCGTCGCCCGGTTCAGCTCCCGATAATCGATGCACAGTCTCAGCGACCCATCCTTCTTCTTGACGAATAGCACTGGCGCTCCCCAAGGCGATGCACTAGGTCGAATGTAGCCCTTCTCAGCTAGCTCCTCTAGCTGAGCCTTCAGCTCGGCCATCTCCGTCGGTGCCATGCGATAAGGAACTCGCGAGATAGGCCTGGTGCCTGGCTCCAACTCAATCGCAAAGTCGACCTCTCTCGGCGGGGGAAGTCCTGGCAGCTCCTCTGGAAACACATCTGCGAAGTCTCTGACAACGGGAACATCTGATACACTGGGGTGCGTGCGATCCACCTCTAAAGCATAACACCAATACCCGACGCAACCCTGGTCTAAAAGTCTAGCGGCTCTGACTACGCTGATGAGTGATCCATTCCTCTTGGGGTCGCTCCCCCAAACCTGGTGCTCGGTCCCGTCGGATGCCAAAAT
Organism: Persicaria maculosa; assembly: GCA_963922045.1. Classification (NCBI taxonomy): domain Eukaryota; kingdom Viridiplantae; phylum Streptophyta; class Magnoliopsida; order Caryophyllales; family Polygonaceae; genus Persicaria; species Persicaria maculosa. Next base: position 44,436,302 of record OY998258.1, read on the forward strand.
CGACACTGTCCTCGTCCGCAAGTTGATGATAGCCCCGTAGTAGTCCATGAAGTCCATACCCAAGATGAGATCGTCCATCCTCAATGGCATAACTATAAGGTCGGTAAGCCACTCTCGCTCACCTATCCGAATGGGGCACCCTAAAATCTCACGACTCGTCCTAACCTTGGCCCCATCCGCCAGACCAATAGTAAGGGGTGAACCACTCATGCAGCTCAGGCTCAGCCTGGCCACGCACGCCTCTGCTATGAAGCAGTGAGTCGCACCAGTGTCAAACAAGATAGATAGGCACTCATCATGGAAGAATATCGTACCTGCGGAAGTCGGGGCTGAGCGGTCATCAGCATGCATCTGAAATACGCGGGGCGGTGGGGGTAATCCTGGTCCTCGACCTCCTGAACTCTGGCCACGATCATACCCTGACCCTGACGGTCCTGCAGAAGATGATCCACGACCCTGACCTGACCCAGATGGTCCTCTACCTCCACGTCCAGAACCTCTACCTCCTCTACCTCCGCCTCGGCCTCTGCCGGAAGGGTCACCTCGTCCCTGGCCCTGGCCCTGGCCCTGGGGATATGTCAGCAATGGTGGCTGAGGAGCCACAGGAAGTCTCGGTGGCTGTGCAGTAGCGGAAGCTCCACGACTTTGAGGGCATGTAGCAGCTCGGTGCCCCATGGTACCACAGGTATAGCAGACAGTCGAACGGTCTGGGCAAGAAGCAATGAAGTGGCCCTTCCCGAAACACCCATGGCAAGTCCTCACTCTGGCGTCTCCTCCATAAGAAGTCTGAACTGGGGGTGCTCTCTGTGCAGCTCCGTAATATCCTCCTCTAAACGCTCCTCTCCTAGATCTGTCATCTCCACGGGTGTCGGCTGGACGCGCCCTCTTCGCATCAGGGCGGACAGTAGAGTAGGACGTCTCACACAGAATCCTCTGCTGATCGTACATAAGGATGACCTCCAGAAATCGGTCAAAGCTGACAGCTCCCAACCTGGACGCATGCAGAAGTACAGCAGGCGGCAATCTCATAGACAGCAAACGGATCCGACTCTCGTCTGATGGACATAGGTGATCGCAGTATATCAGCTCGCTCTTGAACTGGCGAACGATAGCAGCTACAGAAGCCGACCGGTCATAGGTGCCGCGCATAAAAGATACCTCCCTAGCCATCTGTATCCCTGGTGGGCAGTACTCTCTCATCATCAGGGATCTGAACTCGTCATAGGTCCACTCGCTCCGCTCCTTCTTACAGACAAACCACCTAGCATTCGCGTCCTCTCGCAGAAGTCCAGCAGCAAGTCTCTGTCTCTCAGAGTCAAGTACAGCAACATGGTCAAATAACCCCTCCATATCACGCAGCCATCTCTCAACGTCATCTCCGACGCCTCCCGCGAAGGTCGGCGGGCTACACTGAGCAAACCTCTTGACCCAATCGATGCGCTTCTCAGGGCGCGCATCGACCACAGGCTCGGCTGGCTGCTGAACTGGAACCTCTGGCGTCGGCGCCGTAGATCGAGCCCCTCCGCGTAACTCGCTCAGAATATCATGGAGCGCTGCCTCTAGCTGCCCAATCCTAGTCTCTGGGGAAACTGGCACCCGGTCATCAGCTCGCGGTGGTGAAACTCGCTCCTCAGCACCCTCAGCGGCAACTCGACGAGGGCGTCCCCTGCCGCGACGCGCCCTACCCCCACGCCCATCTAAGCCACATCTCGGATCAACCATACTTGCTACATAACAATAATTATATCACTCAGCACAGAAGCACTCAACGATTCAATATGACCCCCTTCAAGGAGGATCGCCCTCAGGCCCAATTGAATTGAAGACATACAAGCACAGAGACGATCTATGCCGCCCTTCGGAGGACGGCTAACCGGAGGGGCAAATACCTCACGGTCTCCTAACCCGTTTTACTCCAACGCTCGAGTTCCTTGGAGTCTTCACAACCCATCTGTAAAAGAAGCTAGTATTTTGCCTACCTTCCCCGAACTCTACATCCATAAGGGATGCCTATCGCATAGTCTCTACCCCACGAGATTGCCATTCATAATTGATTAATTTGTGCTTATATCCAATTAAATTCATTTTGCCCCTTGAAAACAATTGGAAAACCACTTGAAAACAATTTGAAAACCTTGGGCCATTTTCAAAACCACTTCAACCTATCATACTCGGATTGCAAAACCTCAGCTCTGATACCCCCTTTGTAACGGCCCAGGATTATGATTCCCAGGTTACGTTTCGAGGGATAAAACCCCTCGTTAGGACCTTGCGCCCCGAGTACAGGTTGAAGGTTTCAAAACTTACTTTAGTGGTTTCAAGGGGGATTTCATACCCAAAATCGAAGGGATCGTTGGAATCCCCGGGGAAGTCCCCTGTACCTGTCGTAATCTAAGCGTGGAAATCAGAAATCATACGACTAGCGAAAACAAGTATAATACAAAAGTGTGCCACGGCAGAGCCGGGTCAAAACGGAGTCTAAAGTGTAAATCCGAAAAAGTATAATCAGAGCCTGGTGAAGTCTATACTCCAGCGCTCACTCTCCGTCGACAAAATGACCCGCGCAATAAGCAAACAGCACCGATAGGATGAACATAAATAATACCTAAAAAAATTGATATGGGGCGGGATCAGATCGATGCCCACTTAACTCTGCATCCCAACCATAGGCACACATATACGCTATTCCTAATAAAGATGCTTCTAGATGCATGGCGGAACATTAACACACTAACATGCTCCTAAGATCAAGTGCATAATAATAATAAGGCCTTAGCACAGAATACCAAGTGGTATGTCCCTCTCCTACCTCCACCCCTTCCGATAGGTGGAGACTGGCCAGCTCGTGAATGCATTCATTCATAATTGGGTGGCACGCATGCCTAACCCGTTCCGCAATAAAGCCCGCAGGCATCTCATAATATAAGGAAGTGCATGACTCGATTGACTCAGGGTACCCGATGAGGCTGGGCTACCCTATGACCCTAGCAATGACTCTAGTTACTTCACAGATAACGGCCGTTCTGTTTACATACGCATAAAGAAATGGGATGCTCAACGTAGATGCAACCTAGCATGGTACTACATGGCATGCTGATCATGAATGCAACACCTAGTATATCATGCACCTAAAGCAGGGAATAGCTCTATTCAATCTTAGTAAGCTCCGAAGAGACTTACCTGGTATCGCAGAACAGCAAAAGGCAATCAACCAGGCAATATGAAATCCGACACGTCACAGATGATCACCTAACAAGTATAAGCACATCAATGAGTCTATCTCTAAGGCACACAAAGCATAGAATTATCACACACACAACTTCACAACTTAACATACTAACCATCACATCATCATTTCCATATTATCAACCTTATCTCATAATCTATCATCTCAACTTCTCACAACCATGCTCAATATAATTCTCCAATTCACCAACTTAAGATAATTCCCATTTCATACTTAACCAATTTGCATGCCATCATCTCAAAATCTTACTTAGCATATAATTGCACATCTTCAACATAATCATATAACATTTATCCAAAAATAATAAATCACCACAATATCATATATTAAATCTCAAACAACATTTTATATTTTAAATCCCAATAATTTACATACTACTTCTGACATCTTTTATTTTAACAACTTTATAAAATATTTATAAAAACCCAACAATATTTATTTAATCAAAACATCCTTTTTAATTTACCAACCCAAACCCTTATTTTATAAAAATCACCAAAACCGGCCCATATGTTCTAAATAACCCAAACCGAACCCATGTTTATATTAAACCAAACCGGCCCTTTCTTGTGTAACCCAACCGAGCCCTGTTCCCTACTAACCCAAATCTGAAGACCAGAAGAAATAGGCCCAACATACCAACTCGGCCCAGTTAGAAAATTAGGCCCAAAATCAAACCCTCTTATTTCCCATTTTTTTAAAACAACCGGGTTTTAGAAGGAAATAGAAAGGAAAGGGGCCCCAAAAGCTGATGTGTAAAAAAAAAGAGGCGGGCCCAGGTGAGGATGTGGCAAGTGATGTGGCGTGGGAAGGGGGCCCCACGTCTCCTTCTTCTTCCTCCCAGATCTGTCGAAGGAAAGAGCAGAGGGGAGCTGCGGCGTTCGACGGAGAAGAAGAAGAGAAGGGGCGGGGAGGCTCGCCGGCGGCGGTGGAGCTGGGCTCCGGCCACCCCTTCCGACGCTAGGGACCACGAATCAAACGAGAAAAGAAAAGGGAGAGAAAGCGCTCACCGAGATGTTCGAAGCTTCGTCGGGATCTCGATGGACTCGCCGGAGTCGGAATCACGCAGCTCGGCCTAAGGACGGAGCAAGGAGAGTTAAAGATGGAAGCTTGCTCGATTTGAAGGTGGAAGAGAGTAAGAGCGAGCGAAACGGGGCGGCGGGGCCTTATCGAGACGAAACGGAAACAGGACAGGAGGAGGCGGTGGCGGCGCCGGCGGTCCCGGGAGGTGGGGCTGCTGCTCCGGGGTGGCTCGAGGGCGTCGAGGCTTCTCCTGCTGCTGGGTCGAAGAGAGGAGCAAGGTGGGTGGAAGCGTGGCTCCTTGGCTCGGCAAAACAGGGCGCGAGAAGGGAGTTGTGGGCGGCGCTGGTGGTCGGCGACGGAGGCGTGATGGTGGAGGTGCGGTGGCAGCGTGGTGGCGGGGAGGAGAGGAGAGGTGGTGGCGGCGGAATGGAGCTCAAGGGAGCCAAGCTTTGGGTCTGTTTGGTTGTGACAGTGAAACGCCGAGAGAGAGGGTAGGGGAATCTGATTTTTCAAAGGTCAAATTGCCACACAAAGAGGTCTTATTTTTGTGAAGAGTGATGTATTGTTTGTTTGCCAAAATAAGGGGAAACCAAGTAGAGAGGGAGGGAAGGTGAGGATAAGATTTTACCTCAATTGGGAGGTGATGAGTTGGATAGATAAGGATTCGGAATATGACGGAATTGAGAGCTCGGGTCGGGAATTTAAATTTCCGCTGATTGATCGTTCAAAACCCGAAATGAAAGACGGAATTGATTTTTAAATCGGAACATTTGGGTCGGAATTTATTTTAAATTCATTTTGATTTTCTTTTTCCGAAATTAATATTTTAAAATTCCGAGCCTTTACAGCTATCAGCGCCGGCGATTCGGGAGGGCGGCGACTGGAATGGGGGGCGGATCTGGCGGCGCCTGTGGAGGCGATTTGGATCTCGCGTTGCATCAATTGAATTGGACGATGCCAGCGATTGGCAAGGGAGATTTCGGTGGTTTCGGTTTGGGCATAATTTGGTTGATTTTTCGTCAATTATTTAGACAAATGTGTCGAATTTTGGTTACCAGTGGTAATACGTTGATAAATTATTCGGTGAAATCTAATTAATTATTCGCCAGAATATCGAGTCTTTGGTTTGACATACAACATAAAACAAAACATTATTCGGTGATATGTGAGACATTATTCGGTTAAATATGAAATATTATTATTATAAATTATAAGTATTATTTAGGGATTTGAAGATTCTAACATTATTCGAAAGAATGACACAAATTATTCGGTAGAATGGATAAATTTTGACTTCAACAAGATGAAAAAAATATAATATTATTCGGTAGAATATGAAATATTATTCAGGGGAATTGACAAATTGTTTGAACAACCTAATTATTTAATGAAAGTGGTAATTTTTTATATGAACTACATGAAAAAAGATAACAGAACATTATTCAATAGTATGTGAAATATTATTCGGTGAAATTGTCAATTTTGTAAAACGAAATTATCCAAGCGAGTTTTAAAAAGCATTTATTCAATTATTCCTAAAAAAGCATTTTTTTCCACAAATATTTTATATATTTAAAGAAAAAAGGAAACAAAAAATAAAAAGCAAAGATGGGGGTGGGGTGTTAGTAGTACGCGCATGATTTTTGTGAGGAGATTCTTTTTCAACAGTGGACCCCACACTTCTTTTTTTAAAAACAAAAAAAAAAACTTCTTTAATCTTAACCATCCATTTCCTTCCCATTAATGGTCCAGATTTGTGCACAAGGTACACCCTAAGGGGTGTGCACTCTGGAACCACTTCCTATATATATATATATATATATATATATATATATATAGGGTTTACTTCAAATGTAAAAACTCCTTATTGTGTAAAATCCGCTTAACGTGTAAAATTTAGTATTTTAATCCTATCACACACGCGCCTCAATTAAAAAAAAAGTTAATTTGGCCGCTCCTCTGTTCCTCGCCCAGCAGAACCCTCCCGAAAGCGAAGAAAGGCGTCGGCCATGGCTGCCCCTCCGTTCCTCTCTCACTCTCCTCCGCACCATCGATGCCAGTTAGCTGTTCCTCACCCTCTTCAAATCCGGCGATGACGCCGACCTTGGAGCTCCTCTCACCTGGCACGCACCTCGCTCTCAGACCACTCCCTCTCGATCACCATCGCCGCTGGTCCACTTCCGAAATCCTAAACCGTATTCACCACCGCCACCACTGCTTCCGGTCACTCCCACCGTCCACCGGCGCCGCCCAGCCACTTTCTCGATTCGCCGATGTCTCTCCCCTTCCATCGCTCGATCCCTCTCCAAATTGATTATATTGCTTTATCCGTCTCCTACTTTTCTCTTGTTTGTAATTTGATTTGCTCTCTGATCTGAACAGGAAACACAAATTTCATTCTTGATTTGCTCTCTGATCTGAGGATTGAGGAGCTGCTCGACCGCCGGAATCGTCCCAATCTCGGTGAGTCTCCAAAGCCTCTCAATTTTATTCTTGTGTTCTCATTAGGCTGATGGTTTGAGCATTGAAACCCTCGACATTTGTTGTTGTTTCTTTGGCTATGAAAGTTTATGTTGTTCCCAATTTCTAGGGTTTACAACCTTCGGATCTCCCTCTGACTCCTCCTCAGCCATCGGAATCTCAAATTAACCCCTCCCCACCCCTCTATCTGTTTTGAAAACACCATACCTTTGTGGAATTGAAGCCTGGAAGGACTGTGCCCTTACCAATTTGAAGCTTGAAGGATGGATTGAAAAAAAAAAACCAAATTTCTAGGGCTTGAACAGCCTGTTTGAGCTCGGAAAGGAATCCCAGGTTGAGAAACGAGAAATGAGTAAGGAAAAGGGCCCAGCGCCAGGACGTCGGGCAAAATGCCTTACTCCTAGCCCAATCACAGCAGCAAGCAGTGCCAACTCAGGTTCAAAGATGACAGTGCTAGGATTCCTGCCTAAAGGTACATCCATACACCCCCAACAAATGGATCCAGGTGGTCAAGAAGCGACAAAGCACCCTCCAGGCTCCTCCCCTTCGTCTGTTTTTAAGCCATTTCGATCTTCAGAGGTATGCAACACTCCTCCCCTTCCCCCGGATTTGGCCGGGTCTTTTAGGATAGACATTGATGTGCAAAAGATCCCAAAGGAGGGACAATTTGAATGTTTAAATGCTGAAAAGATCCCTATGGAGGGACAAAATACCTGTTTAATTTCGAATATAGATTTACAATGTAGAGATGAAAGGATTCCAATGAAGGGACAACAAGGTGACTTACACGTTTCCCATTCTTCTACTGTTAATGTGTCTAATGATTCTGAAATGAACCCAAATAAGGGACATATCAATGCTCAAAAAGGATAACAATGTCTTAAACCAAAGTCTGCCTGAAACTGAACCTCCTACTACGGCTGTAATGAGAGATAAAAATGTGGTTCTGAATGTTTCCACAAGTGCTGAACATGGGTCAAGCTCTGTTATGGTTTCTGAAGAGATGTCGTCTGAAGTGCAAAACCGTTCAACGATGCCAAAAACCGTTCAACGATGCCAAAACTCCATCTGATCAAATCATTCAACCTCTTGCAGAATTCTTTCCTTACGGATAGGCTTAGAGCGTGATGGATTCCCATGAGCTCGTCTCCTCTCCTCTTTCCTTCTCTGCGCTTCTGTCATTAGGCGTCTCAAAGAGGCAGCCTTGTATATGGGCTTAGGTAAATGCCTATGTCTGCAAGTTGCACATGGGAAAAAGATGATCAGGCATTGATTGAAAACCCATTTTTAAACTGGATATGATATCTGGCCATATAGGACCTTTCTAAATCAAAGCACCAATCAGGGATGGGGCCAGTGATAAAAAAAAGATTAAATTCGTTGGGCAGGTCTCTTACCTCACAATGCGCTTCACTTCTGGAAGGTGCCTGTAACGTTTTATTACAGCTTCATGGTATTCTTGCTTCTTGCGTTCCCTTGGATGAAGCTGGCAAAAACATAAAATGCATTAGTATGTCTCACAGACAAAGCAAAACCATGTCACAAGTCAGAAGCTGAGAGGTACTTACAACTCTTAGTTGTTCGGATGCTTTAGCTTTCCAAAGCCGAAGATTTGTGTCATCACTTCCGGATATAATGTAAGATGCATCAGAGCTGTACTTCACACAAAATACCCTGTACAGATTGAAATAAGTAAAGGGTCCACTTGTTCTCGGATTCACAAAATACCCTGTACAGATTTATGGTGAATTCAGCACACCCATTCATGTGCTTTACATTTGTGTGATTTGAATGCTTAGATGACCCTCTTGTCTTAAGATTTCATTGCAAAAACTTGATTTTATCCATTAAAACAATTAGCACATGATTTTTGCACTAAAGCCTATTAGCTCAAACATGCCCTTAGTGGTTTTTGCACTAAAGCCTATTAGCTCAAAATGGTAGAGCATTGTGCCTACGCACAAAGATGCGGGTTCAAACCCCGCATAGGCTATATATGTTTATCGCTTAGAAGTACGATGTTTCTCTTCATGAATAAGAGTATAAAGTGCAAAAATAAAATCGTAATGTGCAAATATAAGAACATAAAGTGCAACTGTGAAGTGCATTTGTGCAACTGTGAAGTGCATTTGCGCAACTGTGAAGTGCATTTGTGCAACTATGAAGTGCATTTGTGCAACTATATATGTTTATCGCTTAGAAGTTCGATGTTTCTCTTCATAAATAAGAGTATAAAGTGCAAAAATAAAATCGTAATATGCAAATATAAGAACATAAAGTGAAACTGTGTAGTGCATTTGTGCAACTGTCAAGTGCATTTGTGCAACTGTGTAGTGCATTTGTGAAACTGTGTAGTGCATTTGTTCAACTGTGAAGTGCATTTGTGCAACTTTAAAGTGCATTTGTGCAATTTTAAAGTGCTTTTGTGCAACTTTCAAGTGCAAATATAAGAACATAAAGTGTGAAAATAAAATTGTAATGTGCACATTTAGAATACAAGTGTGCAAAAGTAGGATACAATTGTGCAAATTTAAACTACAATTGTGCAAAAGTAAGATAAAATTGTGCAAAAGTAAGATAGAATTGTGCAAAAGTAGGATACAATTGTGCATAACTAAGATTATAATGTGCATGATTAACAATTTGCGATTGTTGCGCTCTTGTATATTATGTAACCTATGTGAGATTTGAACCCACATCTTTGTGCAAATGCACATTGCTCTACCAATTGAGCTAATAGGCTAAATTATGATTTTCATGCTAAAATAGAAGAACCTAATCAACCTAAAGCATATCGCAATAAAATTCTAAAATCCAGTTAGCTCATGATTCACAAACAATTTGACAATGCTATGAACATGAAATTAGCTCCAAATCAACCCAACAACACAACCATATCATCAATTTCAGTCAATTTGGCTTTTGACAAAAAGCCCCAAATTCTAAAACATATCGCAATATAAAATTCTAAAATTCAATTAGCTCATGATCGATAAACAATTTGACAATGATATGAAAATGAAATTAGCTCAAAATCAACCCAACAACACAACCATATCATCAATTTCAATCAATTTGACTTTTGGCAAAAAGCCCCAAATTTTAAAACATATCGCAATCTAAAATTCTAAAATTCAATTAGCTCATGATCCATAAACAATTTGACAATGATATGAACATGAAATTAGCTCAAAATCCACCCAACAACACAACCATATCATCAATTTCAATCAATTTGGCTTTTGGCAAAAAGCCCCAAATTCCGCTCCTAAATCAAACCCTAGATTTTCAATCTCAACCTAAATCATTCAAACAATCTAAATAATTGTAATAAACAATTTTAGGGTTAGAAATCATACCAAATTCGAGTTGAAACAAAGAGAAAATCGGGTTTTCGAAGGTATATCGAGCCAAAAATGTCGAACAGTTCTGTCGGGAGAGATGGGCTCGGTGTGAGCTCGGTTGGGCTCGAACCATGGGGGTTCCGATCTCGGGGGGTGCGCCTGAGGGAGGGGGTTCGAGCTGGTGGGGGCTGGTGGTCGGAGGTGGCTCGTGGGTGGCGTGGGAGGCCGACAAGCGAAGCTGCTGGTGGCTCGACCGTGCAGCGATGAGGTGGGCTCGTCGGGGCAGCAGATGGCTCGAACAGGGCCACGTCTGGGCTCGGGGGTGCGCACAGCGGTGGGCTCGAGTGCGGCTAGGGGTTGGTGACCGGAGGTGGCTCGAGGTGGGTGTGGGAGGGCGAGAGAGAAGGCCAGCATATGGTCTCCGTTTGAAATCCGATGGGTGAGCGCGCTTTGATTAAAAAAAAAAATTTTACACGTTAAGCATATTTTACACGTTAAGGAGTTTTTACATTTTAAAGCTTCCCTATATATATATATATATATAGGAAGTGGTTCCAAAGTGCACACCCCTTAGGGTGTGCATTGTGCACAAATATTATTCGGTGAAATGTGAAACATTATTCGGTGAAATTTTAAGCATTATTCGGTGAAATGTGAAACATTCTACCGAACATTGTTATATTTTTTTTTTCCGTTCAGTTCAGATGAAAACATCCCAATTCCACTGAATAATTTATAACATTCTACCGAATAATGTTTAGTTTTTTTATTTATCCATTTCAAATAAAAGAAACCTCAATTGCCTAAACAATAGTTACAATTTATATGGAATGCCTCAAATTTCACCAAATAATGTTTCACATTCCCCTAAACAATACTCACATTTCACCGAATAATGCTTCAAATTTCACTGAATAATGTTTCACATTTCACCGAATAATATTTTGTGCACAATCCACATCATAAGCCTTATAAAAATCATTAAAAAAACTTTACAGTCAATATATCTTATAATTATCTCATAAATTATTTTTTAAAAATCTTATATAAAGTATAATATATAAATTTAAAAAATATCAAAATCATTATGACATTGTTTAAATGTGATGTGTCATAATCAATAGTTATATTAGAGAAAGAAGAGAATTAAAGGAAAAAGGAGAAAACACGTGAGAATTAAATAAATTCAAAGAAAAATGGCAAAAAAAAAATATGATTTGTCAAGACTCATAAAATGCCTCGAAGATTGATACATCATCCTAAAATCTTCTAAATTAAGAGTTTATATAGATAGTTAGTTAATATATTTGAGTTAAGCTCAATAGTTGTATTAGATTGAATTCAATGTTTTGGATTACGCCCAATAGTTAGTAAAATTAAAGAAAGAAGAGAATTAAAAGAAAAAAGAGAAAAAAGGGAGAATTAAATAAAATCAAAGAAAAATGGCAAAAAAAAATATGGTTTGTCAAGACTCCTAAAATGTCTCTAAAATTGACACAACATCCTAAACTCTTCTAAATTAAGAGTTTATATAGATATAGATAGTTTGTAAAATTAAAGAAAGAAGAGAATTAAAGAAAAAAAGAGAAAAAGAGAGAATTAAATAAAATCAAAGAAAAATGGCAAAAAAAAAAGGTTTGTCAAGACTCCTAAAATATCTAAGATTGGCACATCATTCTAAACTCTTCTAAATTAAGAGTTTATATACATATAGATAGTTAGTAAAATTAAAGAAAGAGGAGAATTAAAGGAAAAAAGAGAAAAAGGGAGAATTAAATAAAAGAAAAATGGCACAAATTTCGGCTTTGTTTCGTTAGATAGCTAAAATTGACGATTACTTTGATTATTTTTTAAAAAAAAAAAGAGTTAACAAACGGATGAGTTGTTGAATAGAGTTGAGGTTAACAAAGAATTAATTTTTATCCATTGGTAAAGCATTTTGATGAATTTTCTCGATCGTTAATTATAACTTTAGCTAGAAAACAATTTTTTGCATAAGCTCCCTATGTGAATAACTCTCAAAATTAGGTTGCACTCTCTCGTATTTTCGGTATTCATAATTTTTAGGGTTTTTTCTCGATTTTTACGCAAGTTGAAGATCTTATTGTGATTTGTTGAGTGATGGATCATTTTTCATGATTTGATTTGTGTTTGTTTTGTGATGTATTATAATGATTAGTTCATCTGTCAATCTATCTGCCTCTCAAGTTACAAACAACATGTTGTATGACATCTCGATTCGAGTGATGGATCATTTTTTTTATTTGTATTTGTTTTGTGATGTATCATACTGTAATGATTAGTCCGTCTGCCAATTTATCTGCCTCTCAAGTTACAGACAATATATTGTATATGACATCTCGAATCTTTTTCTTTATATATATAGAAAAAACTCTAAAAATTAGTAAATTAAAAACACTTGTAATCCCATCCAAATGCTAAAGCTGCTCCCAAAGCTTCTAGTTATCAAACACCCAATTAGTAGTTTTTCACCACCCATAAGTTATAATAAAGATTTCAAAAGTTTGTATAAAATATAACCTTTGTAACATTAAGGTTAACTACTCGTTGAGATCCACATGCTAGAAAAAGTTAAATGAAACAAACCTACCGAAGGATTTATAAAACTTAATTTTGATGGAGCAAATTAAGGTGGCCTCCGGGCAAGCAGGCTCTGGCTTTGTCATCCGAGATTGCCTTGATAGAGTGGTTTCTTGTGGTGCCCATGTCCTGGGGAATGTTTCTCCTCTTTAAGCTGAGTGTCACGGTCTTCATTCTGGTCTTCTGGAAGGCGTGAAAAAAGGTTTTTCTCGCCTCGAGGTGGAAGGAGACTGTCTGACTGTCATTAATGCCCTTCGTGGGATTGGTACGTGTCTGTGGATTATTGAAATGATGATCTCGGCCTCTACAAAGCATTCGAGTTTGTCTCCTTCTCCCACACCTTCCGGGAAGGTAACCATGTTGGAGACTGGTTAGCGCATTTGGGTTTGTCTTCATCCTTCCCTTCTGCACGTTGCCCTGCCGAGCTCGAGGATTCTGTCTGTAAGGACCTTATTGGGCAGTGGTTCAACCAAGGTTGACCACCCCAAATTTTCGCCGTATATCAAAAAAATAAAATAAAATGTAACTACCCAACGGAGGCCCCATTATGTTTAATTTGGATTGGGCTAAATTTGGATCAGGATGGAAGGCTCTATAGTGTGAATACATACACTGGGCCAACCTTGGGCCCAATCTAGGCTTAACAACTTCTATCCCATTATTTTCATAACATTAATCAGATGATAAAATATTGAAATGGTGTTCTTATATGGAAAGGGTTTTCAATTCCAGCAGACGGTGATCGAGTGGGAGTGTCGCTTACTGCTAATCCAATTCCGAAGTATGGAGTCAAGACTCAAGAGGGGAATCAAGCAGCTGCTCACTTGGATTCTTACTGTACGTGTATAGGAATTCTGGGGATGGGAGGTGAATGAATGAATTGAACTAGAAATGGGAATGGATTTGGTGATTTGAGGAGTAAATGCATGCGTTGAAGCATGGTAGACAAGTGCACAAAGTAGGTGTACCATGCCTTTATTATCACCTTTTTTATTTTTTATTTCTTTCTTTCCTTCTTTTAGGAGCCCCCTCATGGTCAACCCTTCATTTTTACTAGTACTAATTTTTCTTTTCTTTTCTTTTTATTAATTTTGACCAACTAATTAACAAACTTATTGATTTGACTCCCACTCCAGGGGCCCAGCTAAGCTCCTACGAGTAATTACCAGCAAGTTCAACATACACCTTATAAATCATGTATAAGTTTACCGTAAAATCAAATAATAAGAGAATAGTAGTTTATTCAATTGAGTTTATAAACTAGCTATAGTTCAAGTTGAAAATTAAATTTTAGTTTTAAACATGTAAAAAACTGTTGAATATTGCGTGTTTATTTATAGCTAGGAATAAAATGAATTCTGCCAATTTCTTGTTACTCTCTTCAATCCAATTATCCAATTTGAATTTCATCCAAAACAAGTTTCATTAAGACTGATTTTTTATAACTCTTATTAAAAATTATTTTTGTTGACTGCTTTTTTTATTTTCAAATCAAACTATTGGTTTATAAAGTTGATAAATATTTAATAAGTGATAAGATTTTGAAAAATTGTATGAGCTTGATATTATATAATACTTTTTAACTAAAAATCATGTCAAAAACTAAAACGTCACACAATATTTACTTACTTCATCTTGGAGTATCAAATACTTACATTGATATAGACTTCATTTGGATTTAAAATGAATTTTATCTTTTTAAAAAGATAAAGACTAACCTAACAATTAATGTGATCTCTAATTAAATATTTAATTACTATGATATAATTTAATATGTCTACAAGATAGTATATTTATACAAAACTGTTGAGGATTAAAGAAATTTTGAGAAGCAACATTGCAAAATCCACAAGAGTGCACACCAACTAATTAACTAATTAATCAAGAGTTTTATTTATAATTTCCAGCCCCAAAAAACTTTTTTTTTTCCGTGCATGCTAAAATGTCATTGGAAAACAGAGTGAAAATTAAAACCTAGCTCTTGTAGATTAATTAGTCTTTTATGTACACAATACATTGATTCAAAACCCCCACTTCAGAATTCATATCTGAGTAATTAGCTTTCTAATCTTCTCTCTCCATCTCAATCCTCCCGGCGGGGTCTACAAGGACAGATCGTCGTCGTAGGCGGAGACGCCGCGGCCGGCGGGGCGGCGGAGCGCGGCGACCACGCGCTCGAACTCGGCCACGTGGCAGGGGATGTGGAGGACGCCCTTCTGATCGTAGCCGTACACCTGCGCCGACCGGTTCAGGAGCTTCGCGAAAACCGGATGGTTCAGCAGGTCGGCGTGGACCGCGAACCGGCGCATCTCGTCTCCCACGTAGACCGGTACGTGCCCCGAGGGCACCCCGGTTCGCCGCCTCCGCTCCGGTTTCCGCCCCTCCGGCGCAGCCTCGGGCCGAAGGACGCGGTAAGGCGGCGTGGCGGCTGTCGCGGAGGCGGAGGAGCAGTCGGCAACGCGGGAGAGCCGCCTCAATAGCTGCTTCATGGCCTTGAATCTTGATTCTTGAATGTTGGGGGTGGGGGAGACTGGAGAGAGTGGGTGGGAGTGGGGAGTATAAATAATGGGAGTGGGGGAAATTAATTTATGATTTATTGCAGAGAAAAGAAAAGGGAAAAGGAAATTGAATTGGGTGCATAGAAAGGTCATGTGGGGAGAGAGGGGAAAGAGGGAGGTACAGGGAGGAGTACTTGCAGGTACAATTCGGTGTACATTTCTTTATTCCATAAACAATAATTTTATTTGCAAATCTATGTTGTTTTATTTTTTTTAGAAATAAAGAAATTCAATGAATCCAAAAGATTCAGTGGATTGAAAGGTTGATGATATTGACGACAGATAAACTATCATGGATTGAAGTTGCCCGGTTTTTCTTACAATCCGTCCTTGATCGATTACAACTTTATATAGTTCTGTACACGCAATTCAGTACTGACGCCTTTTTTTAACCGGCTTTATATAGTTCTGTACACGCAATTTAGTACTAACGCCTTTTTTTTTAACCGGAAATAATTTGACAATAAGGCCGGAGATCTTATCTGCCAAGAGTATTGAGGTGCGATAAGCGGTCTGCAACTCGTTTTGCCTCTCTAAAGACATGACGAATCTCAAATGATTGAAAGAAACCAAGGAAGACTAGACTGTCGAAGACAATCATTTCCGAGTCACCCGTACGTACTAACGCCTTTAATATTGGGTTATGGTCACGTTTAGGATTCGAACCTGGGACCTTTATGTTCCTTGTCTTTGTACGACCTCTTAACCAATAAGCCAACACAGATCTTAGGTTTACTTGCTCCACGATCTTAGGTTCTTTTTCAGTATTATTTATAAACCAATACTCGCTCCGTTCGGCAAAACATGACGTTTTACTATTCACGCACGCTTTTTAGGAGCTAAAAACTATTTAAAATATCTAGTTTTTTAAATAATTTTTTCAACAATTTCGTAGTTATTATTAATAAGTACAAACTTGTTGAAAATTTTTTTAAAAAAATGAATATTTTATATAGTTTTTATC
Organism: Persicaria maculosa; assembly: GCA_963922045.1. Classification (NCBI taxonomy): domain Eukaryota; kingdom Viridiplantae; phylum Streptophyta; class Magnoliopsida; order Caryophyllales; family Polygonaceae; genus Persicaria; species Persicaria maculosa. The sequence goes on from OY998258.1 coordinate 44,452,520, forward strand.
ATTATAAAAAGTGTGCATGAATAGTAAACGACAAGTTTTGCCGAACGGAGGGAGTAATAATTTACTTTGCATGATGATTGTCATTTCATATTTATGAGTCGTATAATACCCTTTATATTAAAATACAACACTTTAATGAAGTAAGGTAATTTTTGGTTTCCTTCCGGGGTTTGTTTAAATAGCGGAAAATCTCTATTTTCTTATCTCTTATGATCATATAATCCTCTCTTGGTTAAATCGATATAGTTGAATTAGCCCTATTTTTAGGGCATCGTCATGAATATAATTAAAAGAGAAAAAAATATAAAGAAGAAAATGTTGAGTAGTATAAAGCATAGCAAGAGTGAGGGTGGATTGTAATGATTGCATGGTTTTTGGTTCTTTCTTATCATTGTTGATGATTTTACCAAGTGTACGTGGACTTATCTTATGGCCACAAAGACTAGTATTCTTCAAATCATAAAGAACTTTGTATTTTTAGTTTGCAAACAATTTGATTCTAAAATCAATTAAAGCCTTTCGTTCTGATAATGCAACTGAGTTTTATGATCAAAACATGTTTCATTCCTTTGCCATAAAGGGGATTGTTCATCAAACTTGTTGTGTTGATTCTCAACAATAAAACAGGGTTGTAGAATGGAAACATAAACACTTGCTTGAGCTTGAGGTTGCTCGATCTCTCATATTTTAATGCTCCTCTTAAGTTTTGGGAAGAATGTATTATAACTGCCATGTATTTAATCAATAGATCACCCTTACCTCGAACATATATTCATTTGAAAGTTTTTTATTGCTTATGTTATGTCAATACTTTGAAAAGAGGGAGGGACAAGTTTCAGTCTCAAGCTAATCCACGTGTTTTCTTAGGTTACTCTCATGGGAAAGGTGCTCACACATTGTTTGATCTCAAAACTCATCTCATTCTCCACTAAAGAAATGTTACTTTATTTGAGTACAATTTCCCTTTTCATTCCATTGATGATTTCACCACATCTCCCACCTTACCTATTCTTGCAACTACTTTTCCTCCCTCCATCTTTGTCTCTTTTCATCCCATCATTCCTTCTCCTAGACATCTCCAGATTCTTCATTTACAAAACCCATTGTGCCTACTTCTCATACTGCAGCTCACTCTCACAAGTCGCTTAGAAGATCCACTAAATCTCATAAACCTCCCGCTCATCTCAATAATTTTGTTTGCAATGATTGTTCCTCCCATTTGTCAATATTAATTTCTTCTTCTTTCCATGCTTTTGTATCACAACTCACCTCTTATACAGAGCCTACCACATACTCGGAAGATTCTAAAGATGTTAATTGGATTTTGGCTATGAAGAAAGAGATATATGCTTTGATTGCGAACAAAACTTAGGATGTGTCTTTACCTCCAAGAAAGAAGGTCATTAGTTCATTGAGTGTTCAAAGTCAAGCTTCGTGCTGATGGGAGTTCGGAAAGGCATAAAGCTTGTTTAGTTGCTAAAGGCTATACTCAGAAGGTTGGCATTGATTACTATGAAACCCTTTCTCCCATTGTTAAGATGAAAACTATTCGCACTATATATCATGGCCCTTGTTGCTTATTCTAAGGGTTGGTCTCTTAACCAAATGGATGTTAACAATGCGTTCCTCCATGGTGATATTTATGAAACTTCTAGAGGTCTGGTCTTTCATCTCCAAGTAATCTTGTTTGCAAGGTTATAAAGTCCTTATGTGGTCTTAAACAACCAAGACGTCAGTGGTTTCATACTTTCATAAGCTCATCGAGTCTCTGATTTCTCTTCAGTTTATTTAGACCAAGCTTGATTATTCATTATTCACTAGGAAGTCAGGTGATCATATTACCATTTTTGTTGTGTATGTGGATGACTTGCAACGGGCTCTAATCCTTCTACAATTAGTCACTTGAAATCTTATCTTGATGCTCATTTTAGTATCAAGATTTTGGTGTTCTTCATTATTTTCTTGGGTTTGAAGTCAGTTATGGTTCCCTTGGCATTCATCTATTTCAGTACAAGTTCAGTCATAAGCTTTACATGATGCCAATCTTATAGTTTCCAAACATGCAATTACTCCTCCTCAGAATTGCAAGCTCAATCCCTTGGAAGGTGTTTTGTTATATGATCCTCTTTATTATCGAAGGATGGTTGATAAACTCAAATTTCTTACAAATACTCGTTCAAATCTTTCCTTTGCAGTTTAGATGCTCAATCAGTTTATATTTGCAGCCTTAGGTTCCTCATCTGTTGTCTTTGCATCATGTTATTCGTTATGTTAGTGGCACTCTTCATAATGGAATCACTTTCAAAGGTTTTGATGCTCCACGCGTTCATGCTTAATTATACTAATTCTGATTGGGCTTCCTGCTCATTTACCAGAAGATCTATGACCAGTTTTGTGGTGTTGTTGGGTAATTCTCCCATCAGCTAGAAATCCAAGAAGCAAGGTGTTGTATCTAAGAGCTTCTCTGAGGCCGATTACATAGCAATGTCTCAGACAGCTATAGAGGTGACTCGGTTGATCAAATTACTTGAGGAATTAAATGTTTCTCCCATCAAGCTAGTCACCCTCTTTTGTGATAGCCTTTCTACAATTCAAATAGTTAAGAATCCTATATTTTATGAGTGAACTAATCATATCGAGATAGATTGTCATTTTAGTTAGGATAAGGACTTGAATGGTCTCATTGATCACTAGAAAGACAATTTGCTGTGCAAACTTGGGATGTCCACACCCCAAGTTTGTGCGCGGAGGGGAAGGGGTGATGGGATGTTGAGTAATATAGAGCACAATAACAATGAGAGGGCATAATAATGATTGTGTGCATGATCACACCAAAACAAAGCTTGCATAACCGACCTACCTTAGTATAAAAGGTGTCTGACAGATTGTAACGAATGTAGAGCTTAGTGCTCTTGAGCTGAGTTAGCAAGCTCAATAAGTTGTTGCTTTAGCAACAACACTTGGAGAGAAGCAAAACGTTGCGTTTTGCTCATTCTCTGCTAACATCCATCGAATAAAGGGGCAAGTATTTAAGCCTATTAGGAGTACATTTTGTGATTCGATTCAGTTGTAACAAACACTCACGGTTTTCAATTTCAGTTGAAGCTGTTGCTTCTCTTCCAAAAGCTCTCAAGAGCATTTTCTCAGATTTGAGTTTTGTGCTCACTTTCGAGCTCGTTTGAGGATCTCTAATCCTCTATATGGTATCAGAGCAATTGTTGTTCTCTTCCTAAGGTCTGTTCGATGGCTAATCCGCAAGATCAAGTCAATGTTTCGCTTGAGCAAGTCGGTAAAAGTTCCGGAGTCGCCAACAATGCTCACATCAATCCGATGTACCTCTCGAATTCCGATCATCCAGGTATGAAGCTAGTCGGTGCTTTATTCAATGGAAAAAACTTCTCTAGCTGGAGTCGCAGTGTCAAAATGGCTTTAGGTGCGAAAATCAAACTAGGATTCATAACTGGTGCTTGCGTTCGTCCTCTCGATGATGATGAAGAGGAACTCGCTAAGTGGATGAGGTGCGATTATATGGTCATGAGTTGGATTCTCAACTCCATGACAAATGAAATTGCTGAACTCTTCGTTTATGTTGAATCCGCAAAGGAATTGTAGACTGAGTTGGTTGAAAGGTTTGCTGAGTCTAATTTTCCGCTTATATTTCAATTGCACAAGGAGATGTGCACTGTGAAGCAGGAAAATCAATCAGTTGCTGTTTACTATGGCAAGCTGAAGAAATTGTGGGATGAACTCCAGATGATTGATGCGATCCCTACCTGCTCATGCGGAGGGCTCAAGCACTGCAGCTGTTCGCTTCTCAAGAAGATTGTTGATAGAGATGCTAAGCTTCGTCTCATGCAGTTCCTTATGGGACTTAATGAGGCCTACGACAACATTCGCAGCAATATGTTGTCTGGTGATGAATTGCCTTCTGTCAACAAGGCTTTTCACACTGTGCTGCAAATCGAAAGGCAGAGAGAGATTACTGCTGGATCCAGTGTTGCTGATGGTAGCATTTTGTCTGTTTCTAGAGGTGGCAAGCCACAATCTGGATCTGCACCTGGTGGATCCGGATCTGGAAATTTTACTGGTAAAAAGGATTCTAAGAAAGGAAAATCTGACAGAGTTTGTCGCTACTGCCATGAGAAAGGACATCTCAAGGAATCATGTTTCAAATTGATTGGATATCCTGACTGGTATGAAGGTCAACGAGGCAATAGCTCTTCGAAATTTGCATCCAATGTGGAGGACATGGTCATTGATTACAGTCCTATTGATGATTCTAGCTCCAAGAGATCTGGTTTCTCTGAAAATCATAGAGGCAATGCCTCTACTTCTGCTCCAGATCCAGTCATGGTTAACGCCATCTTCAATGAGGTGGTGAAGATGATGAAGAAAGGAAAAGCTCCTGCCACTGATGCTGCCTATGATCAGAATTCTCATCAAAGTTTCATAAACTTTGCAGGTAATATTTCCATCGACAATGTTTCTAACAAACTCTGGATCATTGATTCAGGGGCAACAGACCACATTGCTTTCAACCCCTCCATCTTTTCTGAGCTAAGGGATATGCACAGGCCTGTGTTTGTCGGGCTGCCTAATGGCTCAATTCAGAGGGTACTGCAATGTGGAACTGTCAATCTGGATACTGATCTGATCATCAAGGATGTACTGCTCGTTCCTGAGTTTAAGTACAACTTGCTTTCAGTTTCCAGGTTGCTACGTGACAAGAAATTCTTTGTTCATTTTACTGAGTTATTCTGTACCATTCAGGACCCTACAACTAGATGCCTGGTTGCTGTGGGACATCAGGTGGGAGGCCTGTACAAGCTGCAAGCTGGGAATGTTGCTGTGAGTCGTCAAGGTTTTCTAAGCTCTTCTGCTACTTCTTCACATGTTGTGAGTAATAATGCATCTGTGAATGCACAAACTGATCTCCATCTTTTTCATGCCCGTCTTGGTCACACTTCTTTGTCTAAAATGAGGCACTTGAAACACTGCAAATGCACTCATCTTGCTCAGTATTACTGTGATACCTGTTCTATGTCTAAACTGCATCAACTGGTTCTTCCCATCAGTGAATCACATGCTTTGCATCTGTTTGATTTGGTTCATGCTGATCTATGGGGCCCCTACAAGGTGACATCAGTGTGTGGGGCTAAGTATTTTCTAACACTGGTTGATGATTGCTCTCGGGCTACATGGACTTTTTTGCTTCAACATAAGTCCCTCTATGGCTTAAAACAGGCGAGTCGCCAATGGAATGTTAAACTCAGCCAATTGCTAGTTGAATTGGGTTATCAGAAGTCTGCTTATGATCATTCCCTTTTCACCAAGCACATCAATGGGCACACAACTGTTGTTTTAGTCTACGTTGATGATATGCTCATCACAGGTGACTGTCCCTCTGAAATCAACTCTCTCAAAGCTTCCTTGGACAGTGCCTTCACCATCAAAGACCTGGGTTTGGCCCGCTATTTTCTGGGAATGGAGATAGCTCGCACGCCCACTGGTCTGTTTCTCAATCAAAGAAAATTCGTCTTGGACATCCTCCATGATGCTGACATGATGAATTGCTCTCCTGTTGCTTTTCCTATGCAAAAGGGTCTCCATTTATCCCCGGATGATGGTGACATCCTGCCTCACCCTGACAGATATCGAAGATTAGTTGGTCACCTGTTATACCTTACACTAACTCGTCCTGACATTGCTTTCTCCGTGCAGCAGTTGAGCCAATTCCTTCAATCTCCTCGCTTACCTCATTGGCATGCCATTGTTCACCTCCTTCGGTACTTGCGAGGTACCTTTCATCATGCTCTATTCTTCAGTGCAAAATCAGGATTCAATCTTCGGGCTTTCAGTGACGCTGACTGGGGCAACTGCGTTTTCACTGGAAGATCAATCACTGGCTTTTGTATGTTCATTGGCTCTTCCCTGGTTTCCTGGAAGACCAAGAAGCAACGGACGGTCTCCAAATCCTCCACTGAAAGCGAATATCGAGCCATGTCGTCTGCTGCCAGTGAGTTGGTATGGATTGACAGTATTCTAACTGATTTGGGTGTCTCTGTTCAACACCCCATCTCCTTACATTGTGACAATCGATCTGCTATTCAACTAGCTGCAAACCCTGTCTTCCACGAGCGCACCAAACACATACGCATTGATGGTCATTTTGTTCGAGAAATGGTGCAACAAGGGTTTCTTTCTACCGTTCCAGTATCCTCCTCATCCCAGCTTGCCGACATTCTCACAAAGCCTCTTGGTGCCCAGCAACACCACTTTCTAGCTTCCAAGCTTGGCCTGGTCCCTTCACCCATGGCTAAGCTTGAGGGGGGGATGTAGAGCTTAGTGCTCTTGAGCTGAGTTAGCAAGCTCAATAAGTTGTTGCTTTAGCAACAACACTTGGAGAGAAGCAAAACGTTGCGTTTTGCTCATTCTCTGCTAACATCCATCGAATAAAGGGGCAAGTATTTAAGCCTATTAGGAGTACATTTTGTGATTCGATTCAGTTGTAACAAACACTCACGGTTTTCAATTTCAGTTGAAGCTGTTGCTTCTCTTCCAAAAGCTCCCAAGAGCATTTTCTCAGATCTGAGTTTTGTGCTCACTTTCGAGCTCGTTTGAGGATCTCTAATCCTCTATATATTTGATCAATTTGCTTAATCCAATCAAACAATTCCTCTCGATCTCTTGTTTCCTATCTTTCTCTTTGGTTTTATGTTTAATCATTGAGTTGATTCAGTTTCGAAATAATGAATTCATAAACTTGACAAAAAAAATATCAAATGTTGTCATTGATGGAATCTTTAAAATTAGAATTTTAAGAGTAGGAGAATGTCTTAGTAATAAATCCATGAATATGTAGATCCATTGAGATTTAGATGAGAAATTTCTCAATTAGCTCTAGTTATAAGAAAAACATTTCTTTAATTGGGGGGATGGGGGGGATAATTAACCTTTAATAGTAAACCTTGGGGATAACAAGTAAAAAAGATTATATGCACATAAATATCACTCAAAATAATGTCATGATTCATACTAGTATCATGGAAGCTAGTCTCAGTAATGAGTCATATATCTTACTCTTATGCTATAATATCGATTTGAGGTTAAAATTATATTACTCATAAAACATAAGGTGAAGTCACATACTCTTCTTATTTTTTTTAATTAAATATTAAATCATAATCTTATACTCCGAAATTGGTAAAAAAAGTTTGTACTTATTAATAATAACTACGAAATTGGTAAAAAAATTATTTAAAAAACTACATATTTTATATAGATTATATCTCCTAAAAAAGCGTGTGTGAATAGTAAAGTGATAAGTTTTTCCGAACGGAGGTAGTAATATGAATATAAAAATAAAAATAAATCATAACTTGTAGATTGAACACATATTTATATTTTGTATAGCACACTACATGATTTTATTTTATTTTTGGGTTAACTACCTAATAAGCCCTAAGTTTGTCTTTTTTTTAAAAAAAAAAATGTCGGGAAATGATTGAAATAATGTTAAAAAAAAAGTTTAATGTTGAATTAAAACAGCAGGCTGTATATATAATTTAAGTGGAACATATATAGTGGTAAGAGGTTATTGTATGAGTAGTAGTTGAGGTGTGTTTGGATGGTTTATGGGCGTCGTTTCCCAACCGGATCCAGATACTATTTAACCCACCCGCTGGAATATTCTGGATTCTTCCTAAACACGCTGATTTCAGGCTAACCACCACGTGTTAGCCTATGAGTTTTAAGTACAACTAATATCTATTGCAAACGTACATATATAAAATAATAATATGTCATACTATAAACTCCATTAAAAAATCACTATAGAAAAAATCTCCTAACTCTATATTTCCCACCTAGGGGACCATAGGCTTTTATTTTAGTTAGTTTCTTACTTTGACTTGGGTGTATACAATTTATAGTTAAGTTCAATATGAACCACGCACGTACTTATTTTGATATTCTCTACGTAACTAAGTCTACCATAGTGTCCTATCTTATTTTACTCAAATAGCTTAGTTAAATTAATTTTAACATTTATAGCATATATTCGCACTAATATAGTTGGCTAAAACTAATGTCCCAAATGCATAATATTAGTTGGTAGCTGGCTATTTATTTTTTGGTCAAATATAATTAAGCAAACCCGAAGAAAAAAATATAGCACCTAGCTTATTATATGCTCATTTCGCCTCAAAAAGATATTGTTGTTTTGGGATATCATATACACTTATTAAGAAAATCTATTTTTTTTCTTTTATAGTTATTAAAGTGAATAAATTTTTAGTTTTATTATCTATCTATATAAACTCTTAATTTAGAAGAGTTTAGGATGATGTGTCAATCTTAAAGGCATTTTAGGAGTCTTAACCAATCATTTTTTTTTTGCCATTTTTCTTTGATTTTCTTTAATTCTCCTTTCTTCTTCTTTTTCCTTTAATTTTATTTTTTCTTTAATTTTACTAACTATCTATATCTATATCTATATATATATAATATATATATATATACACTCTTAATTTAGAAGAGTTTAGGATAATGTGTCATTCTTAGAGGCATTTTAGGAGTCTTGACCAATCTTTTTTTTTGCCATTTTTCTTTGATTTTCTTTAATTCTCCTTTTTTTCTTCTTTTTCCTTTAATTTTATTTATTCTTTAATTTTACTAACTTCTATATAAACTCTTAATTTAGAAGAGTTTAGGATAATGTGTCAATCTTAGAGGCATTTTAGGAGTCTTGACCAATCATTTTTTTTTTTGCCATTTTTCTTTGATTTTCTTTAATTCTCCTTTTTTCTTCTTTTTCCTTTAATTTTATTTTTTCTTTAATTTTACTAACTATTGGGCTTAATTCAAAACATAAAATTAATAATAAGATAATATAAAATTAATATTAGTAATCTGTATCTATATCTATTACTTTAATTGTTTTCTCAACCAATCTATATCTATCTCTATATAAAATCTTAATTTAGAAGAGTTTAGGATGATGTGTCAATCTTAGAGGCATTTTAGGAGTCTTAACCAATCATTTTTTTTGTCATTTTTCTTTGATTTTCTTTAATTCTCCTTTTTTCTTCTTTTTCCTTTAAAATTAATATTAGTAATCTATATCTATATCTATATCTATATATATTACTTTAATTGTTTTCTCAACCAATGGGTTTAATTTAAATTATTTAATTATCTGAATTTTTACTATTATTTTATACTATTAATTTAACATATTACGAAGATTTGATTTATAAAAAATCGCACCATGGCGCGGGGATTATACTAGTTTTTTTTTAAATTCAAACATAAACTGGTGAGTAATAATTTCAACAAAATTATTACTCCTATAAACTAAAACACCAATTTATTTGATACAACTAAACCTTTCTAAGACAACATTTTTTTTAAACATAGGGAGTACTAATTATCCCTATTATTTCAAGGTGTAACTCTTAAAGGTTGCTATAGTGCAGTTAAATTTTCGTTAAACACACGACCAGTCACGGACATTCGATTGGTAGTTTTTTCCCTAAAAAAAGCTCACCGATACAGAAAGACAGTAAACCAATCATGTATTTGAAGAATTTAATTGCGTCGTACATATAACAACATGGCTCATAAAGTAAACTATGAGCCAAATAGCTAAATTAAAACATACTATCAAATTGAGTATAATGTTTACTGAATAGCAGATTGCGACAAGACACCGAAAAAAAAAAAACATGATACCATTAACTTTTAATGGTTATATGCTATTAAATTATCATGAATTTCAACAATCCCTAATGAAAATTGCAAACACAAATACCTAATCCTTCCACCCTCAAACCACAAATTTCACAAAGAGGACAACCTAATCAAAGTTTCACACTCTAATCCCTAATCGGTAGAAAATGCAGTTTGGAATTGCAGAAATCTGTAGAAAATACCTCCTTCTTTGCGTGTTGTCGGGATTCAAATTTGTAGAAAATACCTCATTCTCTACGTGTTGCCGGGATTCAAATCCCTAATCTGTCAACGTTTCAAGGTCGTGCCTCCTTCTTCTTCTCCGGGTCGGGCTTCGTGCTGTCAAGATCGACTTCTCCTCCAGGTCGAGTCCTTTTCTCTGCGTCGGGATTGACAAGGGTAACAGGTCGAGCCCTTTTCTCCAGTGCCAAAGGGCGAGGTTGGGTTCTGGTTCTTCTGCGGTGGCCTGGTTGATGTCGTCGGTGGCGGCGATTCGGCGGTGGTCGCCTTGGCTCTCGTCGCCCTCTTCGATCCCTTTCTCTCCTCTCTTCCTTTCGGTATCACTGTAACTCGGGGCGTAGATGGGCAGATGGCAAATAGGTTAACGGAGGTTTCAGATCCGTTAGAATTAACTCATCAGGGACACGACGCGAAATTGATATAAACCTTAGGGGTACCGTGCGAATTTAGCAGAAATTTTGTACACCTTGCGAAATTCGCAATACCACAGGGGTACTGGGTGAAATTTCCGTTTTTTAAAAAAAAGATTTTATTATTTCATTCTCTATTTTAGAGATTTTTTACAAAATTTGCTGGAGATACTCTTATACAAATATACTCTCTCTGTTCGGTAAAACATATCATTTTATAGCGCTAATTTTGTTTAAAAAAAACATATACAGTATTTTGGGTTTTATTTTACAAAAATGTTTCATTTGGATTGTGGACTAGAGACCGTGTGCACGCCCGTCGCCCGCTCACTAGTGACCTAGCACGTATGCTGAATGAGGTTCCATTTTAAAATCAATAAACAATAGGAGGAATCCATTTTAAAATCATTTGCCAATAGGAGGAATAACTAGCTCATCTATTTATATAATAAGGCTTGTAATGATCAACTTTTGAGGTGAGACTCATATTTAGTCATATTCGGATATCTCAACACCTCCCGCAAGTGCATTTAGGGTCTTCGCCTCTAGTTGACACTTGAAGAATGAGTCTAGCATCTCATTCTATTTTTTTTAGTCACCTCAAGATCGAAATTTGGGTCGTTTGACTTTTATCGCACTTATACCATATTGAAGACATCTGTTGAGACTCATGACCTGGTGGTATTGTGCGCACTAAGTTTAACATATAGGTCTAATGACATTCCATCATAAAATTCATTGGCAATAGGATAAGTAGCTAATCGGCTTATATAATCAATATCAATATATAATACTAAAACAGAGGCGTGAAAATCCTATGTGGCGGGTTCTGACGCGATTCGCTTACGTGGTGTGCTCTGGTGCAATCTAGCCCGGGTCTTTGACACGTCAATTAATGATGATCCAATATATTTAAGCCACGTCAAACGATTACATCATCTATTTATACACGTGCCGTCCTATGTGTCTATTTTAATTGAAGATTAAATTTAATTTTTAATATAAATATTTAACACCATATCTTAAGTGGTTACAAAACCTATCTTTTTTAATATTAATATTCAACTAAATATCTTAGTTATTGAGAAAATCTATCATTTTTAATATAAATATTTAACATCATATCTTAAAATATAATACTCTCTAAACTATGAGTCTTAATGCTATATCCAAAATAAATATATGCATGTGAATGTGCGGTTTCTTAATTTTCCATTCAAGTACGTTGACGATCGCAAGTTAATCAATTTCAACTCTTTCTTCTTCTAACCCAAAATTTAACTAAATCAATTTCAGCTCTTTCTTCTTCTAACCCAAAATTCTAACACAAATATATGATTTTCACATATAAATATTTTAAATAATCAATTTCGACCTTTATAATTTAATACAGTAAAGTTGAAACATGACTTGTATAATTAAATAATATATTAGTATAAATATATTTAATTAATCTAGAAATAATTACTATGATTTATGTCATTCAATTTAATTATATAACAATGGAAGTGAATTTCTAAGAAAATAATTTATTAACAAACCGCGAAGATCGCGTGTAGTAATACTAGTAACTTATAATACCTGTTATACTCAACTTTCGATAAGAGACTATTTTAGATCTCATTCACGTTGAGAATCTCTCAATAATAATTATTATAAAATTGTTAATAGTAGTTTTTATAGTAATAAATAAGAGTGAAATAATATATTTCTCAATTTTCTTAAAAATTATGAAAAAGGACATAATTACAAAATTTAACAAATACTCGTACTCCGTAGCTGCACTACATTGAAAAGAAGACGGAAATATCGGAATAGACGGAAAAGGGGCACGTGGCGCGGTGTGGCGTGGCGTGGCGTGGCGTGTGGGGGTTCCGTGCGTAGTTGCAACTCCTCCGTAGATTCCGTAGTCCGTACCCCAACCTCCCAACAGTAAAAAAGGACATATGACCAATTTACCGAAATAACCCTTTCTTCTTTAACAACTTACCAAATTGACGACACTTGGAAGTTGGATCATCTCAGATTGGGCCTTGTTTTGCAGACACTCATCACATTGCCATATACCCAACCCAAAATATGGGTCACGGCCCACAGGCCCAATGTTTGGGATTTTTAAAAACTTGTCTATATCTATTATCTATCTATAATACTCATCCGTTCACTTTTACAAGCAGTTTACTATTTATGCACATTTTCTTATTTTCTTAGCTACATTCACTTTCCTATGGATGAAAAATATGATTTTGCAATGATTTAAGTTTCAACAATATAACAGGCAGAATTCCAAACTCGCTCTTCTCCATTGATTCTCTTAGTTATTTGTAAGACCATAAACATGTTTCATTTAAGCTCATATAAGTGATTTTTTCTAATGACATTACAATTGACGAGAACATTGATTTTTAATGTTTATCTTTCTTGAGAATAATAAGTTAATAGGCAACCTGCCTTCTCAGATAAGTTCATCGCTTACCAAAATGGAAGTTGTTACAAATGTTGTTGCATGCAGTTCAATGTATGGTTTGTAAGAGTAGTTCTTTCATTGGCTGTCAGAATTTAATACTGTTGTTCGATAGTTTTATACTGGAGAAATTTAATTTTGGCATTTCCTTATAACATATATTGCTTATCACTTTTGTTTTGTTCTCTGTGTAGAGATGCATCATACAATCAATTGTCATGCAACATTCCTTCTTGGATCAGTAGCAAGCTACAATTGTATGTTTGAAACTAGGATCCTTGAGCTACAATTCTCAGCTTTGGTAACAACAAACTACATTGAAATTCATCTGTTGTGGGCTGGCAAAGGAACATGTTGTGTGCCTGCACAAGGGACATATGGACCCTTTATATCAGGAATCAGTGTTACCTCAAGTGAGGCTCGTTTATACTTGCTTGTTTTTTTGTAAGTGGTTTACCGCTTGTTCTTGTGCAAGTCATTTAATATCATCTTTTTTGGTGCAGACTTTAACCCTACGGTCTCTAATAAACCTCCATATGGTTCTATAAAGTAGAAGATTGTTTTGTACTATTCAACAAGTAAAAGGTTATTGGATGCACGAGATGAAGGCAAGACCAGAAAATATAAGCTCAAAATTGAAATGTCTCGGTTTTCTGATTTTTATGTTAATTCACCATAATATCAAGTAGAAATTTTGATCAATAATAGATGATCTTTTAGATTTTCAAGGTAGTCGGTTTTCTGATTTTCTAGGTGTTATTAGGATGAAAATTATTAATAGAACCAGGATGAAACTTCCTCTGATGTTTATCTGGTTGTAAGCTGTATTGATACATGTTGATACCTTACGGTGTTCCTCGTTCATTTGAAGAGATATTCAAACACTTTGGCTTAAATCATTATACGCTTTCAGAACAATTGTCTGTGCAGGAACCACTACAGGATTTGCGACCATCATTCTGGTCTTCAAATGCTTTTGGTTGTATTCAATGATAAGGAGAAGGAAGAAGGAAAGGCGAAGAGCCAAGAATTTTGCTCGAAATGGTGGGTTGTTGCTACAACAAATGGCCTCCGGCGATTGTGTTGTCGAGAAAACTAAGATTTTCACAGCTAGGGAATTGGAGAAAGCTACCAATCACTTTAATAACAGTAGACGGAAGGCATGTTGGTAGACGGAAGAATTTTCGCCATCAAGAAATCTAATAAAGTTGACCAAGAGCGATCCCACCAATTCATCAATGAGGTTGGCATTCTTTCCCAAATAAACCACAAGAATGTGGTTAAACTACTTGGATGTTGTTTGGAGACTGATATTCCTCTTCTTGTCTACGAGTTTGTGCCGAATGAGACCCTTTTCCAGCATCTTCATGGCCCGAATGAAGACTTTCACCTCACTTGGAAAATGCGGTTGCAAATCGCTGCAGAATCAGCGGGAGCTCTGGCTTACCTACATTCATCGTCTTCGGTGTCTGTGTATCATAGAGACATCAAATCCTCGAACATACTCTTGGATCAAAAGTACTGGGCAAAAGTCTCTGATTTCGGGATCTCAAGGACCATCACCGTTGATGAACAAACTCACTTGACCACCATTGTGCTAGGAACATTGGGGTATTTGGATCCCGAGTACTTCTGTTCTCATCAGTTTAATGACAAAAGTGATGTGTATAGCTTCGGAGTAGTCCTTCTTGAGCTAATCACCGGTAGGAAAGCACTGATCACAACCGAATCCAGAGACAAGAAGGTATTGGTAACAGAGTTCCTACAATTGATGGAGTGGTCCCGCTCGTTAAGCATCTTGGATCCTCGAATCGCAGAGGAGGCCAAAGAGGAGGAGGTACTGGCGGTAGCTAATCTTGCTGCGCGATGCTTGAACTTGAATGGTAAACAAAGGCCGACAATGAAAGAAGTTGCAATGGTATTAGAAAGCATAAGGTCGTTTCCAATGTCGAATCCAGTAGAGGAACTATGTCTGGAGGTTAACCATACAACACACCATGTAAGCAAGACATACATGTGTCCTTTCTGTTCAAGATCATTCCCTCTGCAAAAAGCGAGTTCAAGCTCATCTGCTGAAGTGCTTCCTCTACTATATAACTACACTTTCTAATTGCTTGTGCTGTACTGCTGTGCCCTTGGAGTCAGAAATCTATGTTAGGTTAGACACTTAGACTTGTTGCTTAGTTTTTCCATTGTTTCATCTACAATATTTTTAAATATCTCTTGTTTCATATGCATCTCCCTTTTTAAACAAATTTGTTTTGCCATGTAAAATATGGAGCTAAAAAGCTTTAAACCATGCTTCATTTTTTATGGCGAAAATAGGTCTGAATTAAACTTGGGTACTGTTTTGCAGTACTGCAGGTGCAACATCAGTATTAAGGTTACTTCATATGTATGATATGTTTGGTTTGTTTTGAGGAAAGTAGGTACTGTTGCTACATTTTTGTTAAAGGATTGCTGACCCTGGTTTGGATTTGGTATTTTTGTGTTTGGATTATTTATGGAGGAATCGGTCTAATTGATATGGAATTTTTCACGGAAGATGGTTTCTGCAAGTGGTTATCACTTGTTATAAATGGTTGTAACATACAATGAGCAAAGTAATTCCGTTTTCTCTTGTGTTTTTCTTCAAAGTTGATCTCAAGAATCATCATCATCAAGCTCGTGCTTCCACAAGCAACAATGGTGAAGATGATGGAGGAAAGTATTTTAGCTTGAAGCCAAGTCTGGAAGCATATGCGATGAATAACGCAGTGCAAAGTGATCCGTTATCTCTCTCAAACTCGGACGACGACCCCAGGATGAATTTGACAAGCATGCTGTTCAATGGAAGCAATTACATCAGCTGGAAGGGGCAAGTTAGGATGGCTCTCGGAGCCAAGCTGAAACTGGAATTCATTGAAGGAACTTGTCCAAAACAAGAACCAGGGAGTTCCAACTACAATAGATGGATCAGATGCGACTACATGGTTACTCTAGGCGTGCCGTCTTCGTTTGAAGAGTCAGGGAACAAGGAATCCAAGAAGGCAAAACATGTCTCAAAGAAATTTTGTAGTCACTGTGTTTGTAAGAAGGAAGGTCAGGTGATGGAGCAGTGTTTCCAATTGATAGGTTATCCGGACTGATACAAAGGAAAAATGGAAAGGCAAATTTCGTGGCATACATACCTTAGCAAAATGGGAAGGCAGAGCGAAAACATGGGCACTTGTTCCATACAACTAGAGCCTTGGGTTTGTGTGCCAAATTGCCTTGTTTACTCCTTTTGATAAACCCCATGCCAGCTAGTTAAGTCACTGAATTTGTTAACTCCTTTTGAATTGTTCAATCACCTGTCTTTGATCATCTTAGCCTCTTAAGACAATAGGGTGTTTATGGGACTTATACATCTGTCTTACTCTTGGGTATCCTGCAGGACAAAAGGGCTATAAATTGATGGGTTTTCATTCCATCTTCTAATATTGCTTTTAGTGAGAGTGAGAATGAGAGATATTCTCCTAATTCAGTTCCTGAGATTCATTCTCTTGTTGTCCCTGATATTTTGCCCTCTTCTCTTCCTAACAATATTCATGACAGCAGTTTCAGATCTTAATAAGGTCTCTTCCACTTTATCCATGTCCCTTTGTTGATCAACCTAAGCCATATAGGGTTTCTCTGGCAAATGTTTTTTTAAGTACTAGAGAGCCTCAGAGTTATAAGGAAGCAGTGCAATTAACATGATCACTGGCAGAAGCCCATGAATCTGGAGACACAAGTTCGAAAGTAGGCGTTGTCAATTTGTTAAAAGCATTGCCGACACTGGTTTGGATTTTGTATTTTTGTGTTTGAACTATTCATTAAGGAATGGTCTTATCATGTGTTTGGAAAAGCAGGTTTTTGGGTAGGGCCATTGAGTCACCTTTGGTTACACTTTGTATAGACCTTGACCCTTTGACCTGTGATTTGAGACCTAGCCATCCACACTTGGTATAATTTCAGATCTGTAGCTCACCTTAATTATCATCTCAATCAAGATATCAAGAGAGACCCAAAAGGCCAAAACTCTATTTGTCTCACCAATTCCTGTGTGGTTGCAATGTCAGCACATGTTCTCCCGTGGAGACCATCAATGGTGACTCTCTTGTCAGCTGTTCATGGCGGTTTAATCTTGCTGCTGGCGCTTCTTCCTACATCTGTTGAAGCCCAAAACGCATTATCTACTGCTCCTGCCGAAGGTCTCTCTCTACTTAATTAATTATCATGTCTACCTAAGTCTCTCATTTAGTCTTGCAATTACAAATTACAAGTTGCGAATCAACCTTTATAGGGTCAATTGACCCCGCCTGTCTCCGACGAGCAGAGACTTATGTCGGATATAGGTGGCTCTCCGCCATTGTTTACATAGGGTTTCTTCTTCTTCCTTTTCTTTTTTTTTTCTTTTTTTCTTTTAATGAACGATGCCCTTTTTAATATAAATGGCACCATTTAGTTCCCATTAAAACTAAAAAAATAAAAAATTTTGTACTTCTCACCGGATGTTTCTCTAGCCGCCCCTCGCGACGAAGATTGTGAGAGGAGGTAAATCATGGTGACTCAATCGGATGCTGACTGCGCACAATGAAACCCCTCATTCACATTGCCGCTGGTGAGACTCAATCCTTGGTCTGTCACCCATGTGACCGGTTGAGCTAAACCCATTGCTGCTGGTGAGACTCAATCCTCGGTCTGTCACCCTTGTGATCGATTGAGCTAAACCCATGCATATTGTTGCTGGTGAGACTCGATCCTTGGTCTGCCACCCCTGTGACCAGTTGAGCTAAACCCATGCGGACCTAAAACTAAGGGTAGCGTACATTGCCGCGGGTGAGACTCGATACTTGGTCTGCCACCCAGACCTAAAACTAAGGATAAGGTAAACTGACTGGCCCCACCGCTTCACGACCAGATAACCCCAACACTTCAGCTTGGCCCTACGCGCTTGAGGGGAATAAATTGGACCTAAATACACAAAGTGAGATTCGAACCAGGACCTCTTCTTTGGGGTATCTCACCCTTACCGCTAGGGCAAGAGGTTATTGGTTAAAACTAAGGTAGGATAAACTTTTTATAGTATGTGGCTGGCCTATTGCTTCTCCATCACATTAATGAAGGTTTTACTCATCTTTCTCGATACAACAAACTATGTGATACGCAACAAAAGAGGAAAACGCTCTCTTTCGAGAGCCCCACACAACTCCTCCTTCAGGAGTTCTCATCTCCTCCGGGAGCCCCAAACCTCCTCTTACGAAGACTCCCTGGGAGATCTTGTAACCACTGGCTCGCCGCCACCACATCCCCACAGCCAAAACGCTCTCTTTCGAGTTGAGGCTTCCATCCCCTCCAATTCAATCTCTCACCGCTTCTGTCGGGTTCAACCTACTGTTGATTTGGGATTTCCCTTCCCTGAATTGAATTGCAATTGGGTCCTTCGGCACCTCCTCGATGCGCTCCGGGCTTTCCGAGTGCTCTGTTCTAGCCTCTCTATCCTCCGTCACCATCTGGCGTCCTCAACTTCCTCTTGCTCTCTGAGTCTCTGGTGGTGCTTCATTCGTTCAGCCTCACCCTTAACATTCGCGAAACGGCGCATTTGGTTGAAGTCTCCATTCTAGGGTATATGTTTGTTCCAAAATTCGTTTTGGGGCTTTTGTATCCCTCTTCCAAATATGCAATTGTTTGGTTTGTATTGTGTAAATCCATCCTTCTTCATTCTTCTATTCGAAAAATCATATTTCTTTGAGAAGCAAAATCTCAATTTCGTTTAGGGCTTTTGTTGCTCAAGGGTTTCTTCTTCTCTTTTTTTTCACCCCTTGTCCTTGCCTGGACTGCAAACTCCGATCGGTTCTAGCCTCGGGATTGTGTGTTGCTTCCTCATCGCCGGTGTTGCCTAGTAGTGCGCCCTCGCACTCGCCGGATTCAAACTATTGCTCTGCTCGCTACTCCTCTGATATCGGTTGCTAGTGTTAGGCTCTGTTCTGGCTCTTTCTCTGAACCTTGCCTCTCTCCGATATCCTGACCTACACTTCTTTCCCAGATTGGCTGCTATTGGTGTGGCCGGGTTCTGTCTAGTGCCACTATTGGTTATCTTGTTGGCTGCAAGTTGTTCTCACCTGTAACTTATCGGCCTCTCGAGTTTCAAGCTTGTCCGTACACTTAAAAATAATAAATAAATAAAACATTATAATTAAAATATATTTATATATATTTAATTATTTAAATAACCCCTTGCTTGTAAGGATCGATTCTCTTCTTTTTTTTTAGTGTTGAAATCCGTGTCATTATTGGCTGGTTTTCTGGCATTTTCTCCGGGTAGCGTATGACCGTACTCTGTCTTTGTTATTCCTGAGAGTTCTACCACTTGGTTGGGGTTTGTAGCATTCGGAGTTAGGACAAGTTGTGGTCGTGGTAGTGTGCAAAGGGCGACTCCGTATCCGGGAGATTGGTCCTTGGAGTTTCGTCTTCCCTATCCACAAGAGTTAGAGTCTTGATGTACCGCTGATTTGTGGTGCTTCCTTTGGTGGTGTTTGGCTTCGTTCTTCGTCGACATCTTCAACGTTACGCGCGGTTTTAGTTCTGCTTAGCTCCATTCATTTCAGAGGACATGTTACAGATTGCACATTTTTTTTCCTGTTTTTTTCGTTTTTTGTATGTTCGACATTCACCCATCTGCCGAATTATCAGCCTCTCGAGTTTCAAGTATGTCTAAACTCGAATTATTACTTAATAAAAAAATCACACTGCTGAAGGAAATATTTTCCTAAAAAAATCTGACATTAAACACCCTTATTATTATTATTTTTTTCAAAGTTAAGAAACCACATGAGGCCACTTTATTTATTTTTGCTTTATTTATGAATCAAAAGATAATCATAATTATTGGATCAAAAAAAAAAGATAATCATAATTTTACGACTTTTGAAAGTTGAATTAAAAATCTAAAATTACTTGATGATTTTAGAGTAGACCTGTCAAACAGGTCGGACGGGTCGGGTTTGGGTCGGGTCGTCTCGGGTTCGGGTCCGTTCCGGGTCGGGTCATTTCAGGTTACAGGTCGTGAAATGCTCAACCCGGATCCATATTTAACGGGTTCGGGTCGACCTAACGGGTCAAAAGCGCTACTCGTCCATAATTTTTTAAATGTCATTTACTATTTATACACTTTATTTTAAAATGATAAAATTATGTAAAATATCAATAAAAATTTATTACTTGTTATAATTTCATTCTTTTTAGTTTTTGAAGTATGAAATTATATATAATATAGAAATTGATATTTTATATAATCATTATCATCCTTAAAACCATACATAAATAGTAAACGACATTTAAAAGTAAACAGATGGAGTATTTTTAATGACTATTTACATAGTTCCTAAATCTAAAATTGTTATATTATCCTAATCACAGTTATATTATTGAAAAAAAATAATTAATGTCGCTACAATAGTAATATGTAATTTTATATACATAACAAATTGTAATGTCAAATTATAAAGTAAAGTTGATGATGAAAAATATAATATTCAATCCTAATTATTATTAGTAATAAATTACAATATTAGGTTAAATTGTAATTTATTTATGTTTTTATTATCTTAAAGCTTGACCCAACGGGTGACCCACAGGTCGACCCAACCGACCCAGAAATTTACGGGTTGAACGGGTTCGGGTTGCTTCGGGTTTCAGGTTGAAATATTTGTGCCAAAACCCATGTTTTACGGGTCGGGTCGGGTCCTCGGGTCAGGTTACGTTTTGATAGATCTATTTTGGAGGGTTACCGTGAAATTAGTTAATATATTTGTATGATTGAATTGAAATTGGTTTATATATGTAGGTTTAAACTGAAATTTAATTAAAATTGATGGATTTATTGTTTGAGTTTTGTTAAAAACTAGTGTAATACCCGTGTCTTGAAGGCACAGGATTTTGTATATCTATATAATATTATATTAATATGTACTTGTTTACAAAAAAAATAATATGTATAAAATATTTTTTAATTTATCAATCAGTTGGAAAGAGATACAATATAATTTTTTTAAATGATTTAATAAGGTAAAGTACGTAGTAATAAAACTCAAACACACCACCTATTATAATTTGAAATACATATATAATTATTATCATTAGGATAAAACTAAAATGAGCAATATAAGTAGTCATATAATGATTAAAAAAATCATAAGCACATGATTGTGCAAATACTTTTGAAGTTATGTAGATATACATAACTTGTTCATTATTTTCATGAGAAAGATGGCCAAAAAGAGGGAGAAATAAATAGAGAAAATAATGGTAAGATGGTAAAAAAAAGTAATTTAAGGTGCCTCATCTTAGATGTAAAATAAATAATGCTTGTAAGTCTTAATTAACTTTCAAAATAAGTAAATTGTAAAAAAAACTTTTTTGGCTCTAATTGATTATTATAATTAACTTTTGAAATCGAATATTCAGAAATTAATTATTTTTACTAACTTTATAAAAACAATTGCAGGTCTTAAAATATTGAAATTATAATAAGGGACATCTAGGGTGTATAAAATAAATATAGATGTAAAATATTCATTTTGGGGATAAATATTTTTTCTTCGATGTTTGAAGCCAAACAACCCAAATTAATCATAAGAGTGTTTATTTATTTATTTTTAAATGATAATATATGCAAATTTCACATTTTATTTTCTCAAAATTCTTCAATTTTTGTTTGTAAATCTTAAAATGTTATTTTTTGTATTCCAATTAGTCATTTAAGATGTTTAAAATAAATGTAATTTATCTCTAAAAATCTTTTGTTAAAAATTTATATAGATGTCATGTAGAATGTGCACAGTATGTATAGATTTAAAATATTTAATTTGGATAATTATTTTCATCAATTTTTGAAGGTTAACAGGTGGAAAAACAATTTCTTCTTAAAATTAACGACATTTTGCTTCTATCTCCAAAAATATTTTAAAAAATTTAATAAAAATTTAAGATGTCTATATTGTATAATAAATGTAAATTTTAAAAAGAAATATTATTTTAACAATCATTGTTTTTTATAGTTAATTTTTTATTTTGACATTTGAATTAAATATTCTTATTAATTCTTGAGTTATCACATTTCAATATATTACTCAATTTAGTTATATACATATATAAATATAAGATTATGTAAACATTTGATATTTCAAAGATATTTTTTATTTTTAGATATTCTAATTAAAATTTTTAGAAAAAGGTTAAATAACAAATTATGGATAAGACTTATATAAATATGTGGACCAATTAATATATGGCTTCTGTTCATCATGGTTAGAGTTGGCAAAATCTGACCCAACCCGAGAAACTCGATCGACTCACCCGAACACAGACCTGACCGAAACCCGAAAATCTGGAGTCATCCGTAACCTGAACCTGAGACTGAGCGCGACCCGAATCTAACTCGACTTGAAATAGACCCAAAATACAGACAAACCGACCCGACCCAAACCCGTTATGACTCTCAACCCGACCCGGCATTCGGAATGTTAGTATCCAAAATTGTGGTCCTAGTATATAATATTTTTGATATATTTTTTTATTAGAAAAGGATTCGGGCGAGGAAGCTCTACCCGGCGGCATCCTTGCGGATGAGTAAATGAAATAATGATATTATTGATATGAATGAAATGTATAAAGAAAGTCATGATATTAATGAAATAATGATATAAAAGACCACACAGAATGATAATATCCAAAGTTGTGGTCAGATGTATTAATGTACATAATCTTTTCTATGAAAAAGGAAATAAATATATTTAAAATAGATCAAAAATTGATATAAGCATATCAATTTAAATAATCTCCGTATGAAAAATAGGAAACAAATATATGTCAAATAAGAAACAAATAATTTCAGCAATAATATTGACCAATAGATCACAAATTGGTCCAAAGGCCTTCGGCCTTTGGACCAATTACTAAATGTCCTAAGAATTGAGCATTGCTAGTAAATGTCCATTCTATTTTCATAATACCCCTTTTACCCCTGATTTAATTTTACCCTTCCCACCGTTCAGATTTGCATCTGCCCCCATTCGGTGGCCTAGTTCTGGCGTTGCCTTGGCATGAGGAAATCCTTCATCTTCTCCCCCGTCTACATCGACCTCCACCTCCTCGTCTCCTATCCCAGGCTCCTCTCCCTAATCTCCGACGCTCTCGTCTCCTCCCTCGCATCCGCCTCCCCTCCTGCCTCCGTCGATCTCGTTTGTGGCATCCCCTACACCGCCCTCCCTATCGCCATCTGCACTGATAGCTCGAGAGCGAGAGCGATGATCGGAAGCGAAATCGGAAAGACGGAGAATCGAAGCGAAATCGATCTGTGCAACACCAGATGTGCCGTCAAGCGAAGCAAAATCAAATCCGCCGTCAAGGAATCAAAATCAGAAGTGAAGCGAAATTGTATTTGGCCGTATAAAGAAGCTAAACTTGGTCCCTGAGACTAAAAAGAAAGTGAAAACATCATGTAAGTTGAATCTGAAGTACAGAGATTGTCTTGCTTTCGTAGTTTCAGAATCGAGCGTCAAGCATTCCAGTATCTTCAAGGTGCAATTCAAATACAGTCAAGGCTTTCATATTTGGACGAGATGACAAGCTAGATCTTAATTTCTATGTTCTTTCTGTTTATATGGTGATTGAAATCAAATCTACTATTACGTATTTGAATGGGTAAATCTGTAGCTTTCAATGTAGTTGGAAAAATATTCCAAGATGTTTATCTTTGAATTTCAGAACTTGGAGGTTTAGCTCGTTTAGGTTTTGTGTTCCTTGTCCTAGGTTTTTCCTTTGATTACAGTGTCTATTTATGACCCTATTTTTATTTTGGTTACAGTGTCTATAACCTTTTTTTGTTACAGTGTATACGACCCTGTTTTTATTTTGATTACAATGTCTATGACTTTGTTTTTGTAGTGGTGACAATGTTTTTTTTTGTTACAGCGTGTCACAGCTGATAACAGTGGTGAAGTGACCCCGTAAAAAAAAAATTTTAAAAAACTTTTGAAACAAATATGTCATCAAAAAATTATTTCCCTTGTCCTAGCTTTTCCCTTTGATTACAGTGTCTATGACCCTGCTTTTATTTTAGTTACAGTGTCTATGACCTTATTTTTCTTTGGTTACAGTGTCTACGACCATGTTTTTATTTTGATTACAGTGTATACGACCTTGTTTTTGTAGTGGTGACAGTGTCTATGACCCTGTTTTTTTTTGTTAGAGCGTGTCACCAATGATAAAAGTGGTGACAGTGACCCCGTAAAAAAAAATAAAAATAAACTCTTGAAACGAATCTGTCATCAAAAAATTGTTTCCGTTGTCCTAGATTTTCCCTTTGATTACAGTGTCTATGACCCTGTTTTTATTTTGATTACAACGTTTATATATGACCCGCTTACCCATTCATTTATTCGAGAAGAACTGTCACCACATGTATTTTGGCTTCTCATTAGTCCCTATAGGGTTTGTGCTTTCTTTCTCGTAGGGGTTTCCCTTGGTTACAGTGTCTATGACCTTGTTTTGATAGTGGTGACATTGTCTATGACCCTATTTTTATTTTGATTACAACGTATATATATGACCCTCTTACCCATTCATTTATTAGAGAAGAACTGTCACCACATGTATTAGCTCCTATAGGGTTTGTGCTTTCTTTGTCGTAGAGTTTTCCTTTGATTACGGTGTTTATGACTCCTTTTTCATAGTGGTGACAACGTCTATGACCCTGTTTTTATTTTGGTTACAATGTCAATAGGGGTTTCCTTTGATTACAATGTCTATGACCTTTATTTCATAGTGGTGACAGTGTCTATGGCCCGGTTTTCATAGTGGTGACAATGTCTATGACTCTCTTACCCATTCATATATTGAAGAAGAATTGTTCACCTAATGTCTTTTAACTTCTCATTAGCCTCCTTAGTGTTTGTGCTTACCTTGTTCTAGGGTTTTCCATTTGGTGACAACAATCATCTCTTAACGACGTACTGTACATCACATGTTCTTTTGGCTTCTCATTAGCCCCTTTAGAGTTTGTGCTTCCCTAATCATAGGGTTTTCCTTTTAGTTACAAGTGTCTATGACCTTATTTTAATAGTGGTTACAATGTTTTTGTCCCTTTTTTATAGTGATTACAGGGTCTATGACCCTGTTTTAACATTGGTTACAACGTCTATGTCCATTTTACCCATTCATATATTAGAGGAAAACTGTCACCATATGAATATCGGTTTCTCATTAGCCCCTATAGGGTTTGTGCTTCCCTTTTCCTAGGGTTTTCCTTTGATTACAGTGTCTATGATCCTTTTTTCATAGTGGTGAAAGTGTCTATAAAGCTGTTTTTATTTTGGTTACAGCGTCTATAGGGTTTTCCTTTTGATTGCAGTGTCTATGACTTTGTTTTTATCGTGGTGACAGTGGCTATGGCACTGTTTTAATTTGATTACAGTGGCTATGATCCTCTTACCCATTCATGTATTAGAGGAGAATTATCACCACATTTATTTTGGCTTCTCATTAGCCCCTATAGAGTTTGTGCTTCCCTTATCATATGATTTCCCTTTGATTACAGTTCTATGACCATGTTTTTATAGTGGTGACAGTATCTATGACTTTATTTTATTTTCTATGACCATGCTTTAGGAAGAACGTGGCTTTCTTAGTTTGCTAAATTATGTATTAAAAAATTCATAATTGCATTTTTCGGTGAGCTACAAAACTTGCTAAATTATGTATTAAAAAAGGCATTATTAGGGGGTGGCTTTCTTAGTTACCCTTTGGATTCAAAGGCCCATTGCCAAATTGGATGGATTTCAATGACTATAATCTGTAAGGTTGATTGAAATGCCCACAGGAACTCTAAAAGGGTCAATGGATATTAACTGAAGAACACATTTCAGAAATGAATAGCTTCATATATTCAGTCAAAGATCTGTGAGAAATGAGCATCAAGATCTAGTATTTGAAGCCAACTATGATACTGAAACAATAAAATGTGAAAACGCCGAAAAGTACAGATTTTCATTTTCAGTACAAAAAGCACAACCACTTTCAATAGAGAACAACTATGTAAACTCATATTGGTATCTGATTAGCACCCGCCTGTGCACAGAGCTCCACTTTTTAAAAAACACAATTTTTGAATACACCACTAATTATAGGAAGAAGAGTTTCATTGATAATCCCTGAATTCATCTCCTAACTAATTACTTTCAAGGTATTCAACAATTAAAAGATTAATAATCCCTGAACAACTTCAATCCCAGCAATTGAAAGGATGATCGTTTTCTGAAATCTGGGATGTCGGCGGAGTGGACAGGGAGGGGATCAAGCAGCGGTGGCGGCGGATGTCAGAGGAGCGGAGGCGGGCTGCCATGCTCGAATCGGGTGGCCGGAGGCGGAAGCAACGACGGCCGAATTGACTGGTCTTGAACCACGAATCCTTCGTGATTTCTTCGATGCTTAGCCTGGATTTTGGATTCGGATCCAGTAGAGAGTAAATCTTAGCCCCTCGCACATCCTCAATCTCCTCCTCCCCCAATCGGAGAATTTCAGATCTCATCCTCGATCTCCTTCCTTCAAATCCGAGATTCAATTCCGCCATTGATGAAGCCGAGTAACCACATCTTCTTCCTGATCTTCACCATGGAATTCGCCGAGATGCTGGAGGACGTCAAGCGGCGGCGCCGATATGCTGTAGGCCGGCTTCGGACAGGGAGGACGTCAAACGGCGGCGACCGCGATGAAGATGGTGGTGGTTGTTGGCAATGGGTGATGGCAGTGAGAGCAATGAGGGCAAGATTTGTTTTAATTTGGGGGAGAAAGGGAAAAAAATAAGGCAGGGGCAAAATTGGAAAAAATGGACACTCACCTAATATTTCAACCCTTTTGTCCTATGGCTTAAATTTTGGCCACCAAAAGGACACTTACCAAAAAACCTCATAAGAAAATACCATTTGAATAAAAAAAATTTAACTTTAATTGTGGACGTGACACGTCAGCAAAATGCTAGCAGAATTAGTAATATTAATAGATAGATAGATAATAGATAATAAATGGTTGATGATTATTAACTTTTATCTAAGGTTAAATTACACTGTTTATTGAATTGATTTCCATACAATCAAGTTTGTTGAATTGAAATGTTATTAATAGGAATACGATTTTTTCTATTCTATGCCCTAAGGGCATAAGATAAGAAGCCAAACTGAGAAATATTTTTCCTAGATATATCCGATTTAGCTATTTTTAAATTAGATTATGGTGTTCACTTATTTCCTTATAAGGTTTTCTTTCCTAATAAAGTATCTTTATCATATGCCTTTAGGGCACACAATACACAAACATATTCTGATGATTTTGTTGTTGAAACTTGAAAGTAAGAGATTTAGTGATTACACGAGTGTTGGATCTTCAAATGGTCCTATTGCTATTTTTGTTAGACATTTATATTGATATTTTGTTATGTTCCAAACTATTATTTTTCTAGTTTTGATGCTTAAAGTTGGAACCCTTTTTTAAAATTTCTGTGTTAGTTATAATTGATTTTTCAATGAAAATATGCTAGTAGGGTTATTACATGAGCTGATGAGCCAAATAGCTTGAGTTCGTTTGGGATCAACTTGAAAAAAGTTTAACTCGAGCTCATTCATTTGCTAAATGAGTCAAACCTGAACATATTTTTAAGCTCAATTCAAATTAAGGCTCGACTACACTCGAGCTCGAATATTAATGTAGAACTTTAAAAAATTTCCTTACTTATTGTATTATGAATGAGGAGAGCTACTCTAGGCTCGAATAAAGCTTGGATTGAGCTCGCTCATTTACTTTATAAGCTGAGTACGTACACATTTTAAAGCTTAAGTCCAAATTTAGGCTCGGTTAGGGCACCCACATTGCTTATATGTTGGGTGTCTTAGATTTTTTGTAAAAAAAAAGTCAGAAAAACCTGTGTTGTGCAGTGTGTGTGGCAGGTTGAGTGTCTTATTTTTAGCCTTTAGTTTCTACTGTAAGACACACCTTGTGTCAGTTTGCATATTCTCTCTTTTAATTTTTTTTTAAAAAGGAAGACACTCAATGGAGTGCCTCTCCATTGTGGATGGTCTTACCGTTCAACTTGTTTCTAAATGAGATGAACATGAACAACCATGGCTTGACTCGTTCGACTCGAATATCAACCCTATATGCTTGTGGTGTTGGTCGTGCATCCCGTTCATCATCTTCATCATTTCATCTTCCTTTACTCACCTCTCTCCATGACAATTGTTATATGCATTTGTACCTTTCGGGACCCATACTTACTTTACCGCGTTTTCGGGGACTTAGGATAATCGGTTCCGGGCTGACTAGATCAGGTTTCTGGTTCAGATCGGGTTTTGCCAACTCTAGCCAAAATATTCAAATTTTTTTCCATATGGGTAGGTATATGAATACAAGGAGGTGTCCCTCGTGCTACTGGTGAGGGCTTCAACTCCTCCTCCAACATCATGCCCATTCCGGTGAATAATTCTACATCTCCATTTTGACAGTGAACAACCAAGAGCCCGATGTGAGGCTGAAATTAAATTCAATCCAGCCAACCAAGATAGAGAGGAAAGATTTTTGACAACGCAAGTAGTATACTCTATGCATAAAGGATAAGTCCTCAAATTCAAGGGGGTTTACTAGAATATCCATATTTTCCATCTTTATTAGCATTTTGTCCACCAAAATATCCATATTAGCTAAATGTCAACCGTGTTGCTGACAACGGAGTTGCTGACGTCGATGTTGCTGATGCTGGAGTTGCTGATGCCAAAGTTGCTGATGTCGATGTTGTTGACACGGTTATTGCTGACACAATTATTCCGATAATGCTGACAACACTAATGCCGAGAACTCTGCTGACGCTCTCACCATTGCATGAAAAGATGCGAACAACAATAGAACAACCCAAAAATAATGCGGACAACAGTTATGTAGACACAAAAATTCACCAAGTAGAACAATCCGAAAATGCACTAAAAAGATGCGGACAACAATATAAACACATAAAGTTTGGGCTATAAACGTAAATATAAAAGATGGTCATCTTTTTGTAATTAATAAAAGTTCAACCAATTGATCTTAGCAAATTGATGAAGCACTGGAGCGATATGATCTGAGCAAGCCGCGACTTAAGAGCAAGGTAAAGGGCGGCGGTGGGAGGCTCAAGAGTCGAAGGAGCAGGGGCACTGGATTCGGAGTTCCGACCACCTTCAAATCGATTCCTCGATCTCGCCCCCTCTCCATTTGCTCCTTCGTCTTCAAATTGGAATCGGAGTTCCGACCATTGAATTTAGTCAAGGGAACAAGTACTTTATGCAGCGGAATCAAACAGAACGATTAGACATATCGAGTCTAATCGAGTCCTTGTAGAACTAGTGGCTTCTCCTCCGACGCCGCTTCTTCTGAATCAACCGCCAGAGCACCTGATTCCTCTGAGGCTGCTTCTCCATTCTTCGATTCATTTGTCGCCTCGACTCCGGCGTCATCGTACTTGTACCGCCTGCGTCTGGCAAGAAGGGGGGGGGGGGGGGGGATCTAAGTCACCCCTACACCATCGCAAATCAGATCTAAGTCACCCCTACACCACCTACTGACGGCGAGGCCACCACTGTGCTGGTCGGTGCAGCGGGAAGAAGACATCGACCTCCTGTTGCAGATATGAGATCGAAGATTAGGACATGGATGAAGACATCAATCTCCTGTTGCAGATCAGAGGCTTCACCTGCTCCCTCAAGGGCGATGACGGCGTGCCGGTGGACAGCAACTGCGCCAAGGTCTAGGTATTGAAAGTCTGTTGGGACTCGGGATCGGGGGTCGTGTGCACACATGCGCCCTTGCGCTATTAGCCTAGTACATAAGCCGAGCGGGGTTCCATCCTAAAATCAATTGGCATTAGGTGGGGTAGCCCACTAGATTATATACTAAGACTTCTTTGTTCATATAATCAATGTGGGACTCTTTTTGGTCTCTTCACATTCCTTTCATTATCAACACTAGGCGATGGATTTGATGATGTTCGATCGGTTTTTGAGAGTTCAGGGTGGGGAGAAGGAGATTTGGGAAGGAGGAGGCGGAGATCTGGGATGGCGATGGGAGAGATATGGAGGAAGATGAGAAAGGAGATTTGAGAGGGAAGTGGCGAAGAATGCCATGGACAAGCTCGATTGTCAATCCAAGATCTCACCGGTCGCCAACGTTTTCCTTTCACCTCTTCGCAGTCGCCAGATCGCAGTCCGGAGTTAGGAGTATTTAGCTCCGGAAAATAGAAATGGACTATTCCAAATTTAGATTCATGGGTGGACATTTTAGTAATAAAGTTTGTAATTTGGCCTGGAGAGCAAATTTATTCCAAATTCAAGACTCGAGCAAATTGCACAAATATGCACGTAACTCATAAGTAGTTCACGTAACCCAACGGTGGGGTATCTCAAATTTTCTCTCCCATTTTCTTATTTGTCCACATCAAATTCCATTATATTTATTTTTAACCCTCCTTAATTCATTTCTTCCTTCGTACAATGGTCAGGTTCACAATAATCTATTTCATAACTTTTACTATACCCATTATATTTTTCCTATAATTTCAAATATTAAAAAATTGAAATGATTTATCAATATAAAAAATTTAATTTAATTTTTTCAATTATATTTGATAATTATTTTTAATAATTTAAAATATTTAAAATAAATTTTTAATAAATTTGAAAATTCAAAAAATATTGATTTAATATTATAATATTTTAATTATATTTTTAATTACTTTTAATAATTTAAAATATTTAAACTAAATTTTTAATAAATTTATTTTTTAATTATAATTGATAATTACATTTAATAATTTAAAACATTTAAAATAAATTATTAATAAATCGAAGAACTAAAAAATATTAATTAAAATTTCTATTTATATCCAATAACTAATTTTAATAATTTAAAATATTTTAACTAAATTGCTAATAAATTAAACAATTGAAAAAAATTATAAATGTAAATATATAATTATATTTGATAATTAATTTTAATATTTTTTAGTCTTTTAATTAAAATATATTAAGGAAAATAAAAAATGAAATAATTTATTATGTGGTACACGTATCATCACTTTATTGGTTTCATATTTGGAATATACTGTGGCAACCCCAAATTTTGGGAATCCGGTTGTCCGCTTAGACCATCCGCAACCATGGAAAACCTCTTTCCCCTTTTTTTTTTCCCATCTTCCTATCACAATTTTACAACTCATTTATTTTTTTGTTCAAAATAATTTTAACTTTTTCTATCTCTTTCTAAAAGTTTTCCTCTACAACCATGGAAAACCTCTTTTACCTCTTTTCACATTTATTTTAACTTTTTCTTTTCCTTTACATCTGTAACGGCCCGGGATTATGATTCCCGAGTTACGTTTCGAGGGATTAAACCCCTCGTTAGGACCTTGCGCCCCGAGTACAGGTTGAAGGTTTCAAAACTTACCTTAATGTTTTCAAAGGGGGATTTCGTACCCAAAATCGAAGGGATCGTTGGAATCCCCAGGGAAGTCCCCTGTACCTGTCGTAAGTCTAAGCGTGGAAATCAGAAATCATGCGACTAGCGAAAACAAGTGTAATACAAAAGTGTGCCACGGTAGAGCCGGGTCAAAACGGAGTCTAAAGTGTAAATCCGAAAAAGTATAATCAGAGTCTGGTGAAGTCTATACTCCAGCGCTCACTCTCCGCCGACAAAATGACCCGCGCAATAAGCAAACAGCACCGATAGGATGAACATAAATAATACCTAAAAAAAATTGATATGGGGCGGGATCAGATCGATGCCCACTTTAGCTCTGCATCCCAACCATAAGCACACATATACGCTATACCTAATAAAGATGCTTCTAGATGCATGGCGGAATATTAACACACTAACATGCTCCTAAGATCAAGTACATAATAATAATAAGGCCTTAGCACAGAATACCAAGTGGTATATCCCTCTCCTACCTCCACCCCCTTCCGATAGGGCGGAGACTGGCCAACTCGTGAATGCATTCCATCATAATTGGGCGGCACGCATGCCTAACCCGTTCCACAATAAAGCCCGCAAGCATCTCATAATATAAGGAAGTGCATGACTCGATTGACTCAGGACGGGACCCGATGAGACTAGGTCGTCCTATAACCCTAGCAATGACTCTAGTTACTTCACAGATAACGGCCGTTCTGTTTACATACGCATAAACAAATAGAATGCTCACGGTCGATGCAACCTAGCATGGTACTACATGGCATGCTGATCATGAATGCAAGCACCTAGTATATCATGCACCTAAAGCAGGGAATAGCTCTATTCAATCTGAGTAAGCTCCGAAGAGACTTACCTAGTATCGCAGAACAGCAAAAGGCAATCAACCAGGCAATATGAAATCTGACACGTCACAGATGGTCACCTAACAAGTATAAGCACATCAATGAGTCTATCTCTAAGGCACGCAAAGCATAGAATTATCACACACACAACTTCACAACTCAACATAATAACCGTCACATCCTCATTTTCATAGTATCAACCTTATCTCATAATCTATCATCTCAACTTCTCACAACCATACTCAATATAATTCTCCAATTCATCAACTTAAGACAATTCCAATTCATACTTAACCAATTTGCATACTATCATCTCACAATCTTACTTAGCATATAATTGCGCATCCTCAACGTAATCATATAACATTTAACCACAAATAATAAAATCACCACAATATTATATATTAAATCTCAAAACAACATTTTATATTTTAATCCCAATAATTTACATACTACTTCTAACATCACTTTATTTTAACATCTTATAAAATATTTATAAAAACCCAACAATATTCATTTAATCAAAACATTCATTTTTAATTTACCAAACCAACCTCACTTTATTAAAATTACCAAAAACCACCCACTTATTTTATAAAAGTCCAAACCGGCCCTCTTGCTTTAATTAAACCAAACCGGGCCCTTTGTTAAATAACCCAAACCGAACCTTCTATTTAAATGGAACCCAACCGAGCCCCTTTTTAAACAAACCCAAACCGGCCCAAAAAAAATAGGCCCAAAGCCTTGTGTTCCATCTGAGAAAGAATTAGGCCCAAACCGGCTCCAAACCGGCCCAAAGAACAGGCCCAACAACACATCTCTCAATTAAAAGAAAAGCCAGAAGAATAGAAAGGGAGGGGGCCCGGGACGGGTGACATGTAAAAAAAAAGGTGGGGCCCAGGAGTGGGGTATGGGCTGACGTGGCGAGGAAGGCCCACAGCTTCTTTCTCCTTCCTCCCAATTGCCGTATGAAGAAAAGAAACAGGGCAGGTGTCCAGGACGGCGGAGGCTAAAGGAGAGGGAGGAGGGACCTCCGGCGACGGCGGTGGAGCCGAGCTCCGGCCACCCGATCTCGCCGGCCACCCCGACACACACACGGACAAGGAAGGAAAGGAAGGAGGAAGAAGGAGGAAACTCACCGAGGGCGTTCGAAGCTTCGTCGGAGAACTCGCCGAGGGCTCGATTGGTGCTCGTCCGGCCTCGTCGGAGTCGGAATCACGCAGCTCGGCCTAGGGACGGAGCAAGGAGAGTTAAAGCTCCTCTTTTATTGATTTTAAAGGTGGAAAGGAGGAGGAAGGAGGGAGAAGAGCCTACCGGATTTTAGATCGGAGAAACAGGGAAGGAGAGCGGCGGCGCTGCGACAGCTCCTGGGGTGCTGGCGGCGAAGGCGGTGCTCCGGGGAGGAGGTGGCGAAGACGGTGTGGTGGTGGAGGTGTCGTGGCAGCTGGCTGCGAAAGGGAGAAGAGGAGAGGTGGTGGCGGTGGTGAGGTGTGGTGGTGGAAATGGGGCTCAAAGGGGGAGCCAAGTTTTCCTCCTTTTTGACAGTGGTTGCCGAGAGAGAGGGGGGGGGGGGGGGGGGGGGGGGGAAAGAATCTGATTTTTCAATGGTCAAATTGCAATAAAAGAGGTATGATTTTTTTGTGAAGAGTAATGTGTTGTTTGTTTGCTAAAATAAGAAAAACCAAGTAGAGAGGGAGGGAAGGTGAGGATAAGATTTTCCCGAACTAGAATAGGGTGAGTTGGATGGATAAGGATTCGGAATATGACGGAATTGAGATCTCGGGTCGGGAATTTAAATTTCCGCTGATTGGTCGTTCAAAACCCGAAATGAACGACGGAATTGATTTTTAAATCGAAAATTTGGACCGGAATTTATTTTAAATTCATTTTGATTTTCTTTTTCTAAAAATTAATATTTTAAAAATCCGAGCCTTTACATCATCCACCTCTAAAAACAAGTCTCGTCCCCGAGACTAAAATCATTCTAAAGTAGGGGATGAAGTTGAAATTGATGAGTCCAAGGATCACGTCATCGATCCCGTAAGTACCTCATAAGTGCCCCCATGAGATCTCACAGTACCGTCGTCATGATCATAATACTCCCAATCGGTCGTAGTAAGGATGTGGTAGGGGCCCCTACCACACCCCACTCCGACTCCTCGGGCATACCATAACTCGAAAACCATCATGACATCTCCGCTAGGTCTTAGCAAGCGATCTACAGGTGCCCCCATACATGCTTGTATCCACTTCGTGGGGCGTCATAATGAAAGCTCGGGTTGGAATAGTTTTCTCAAAATCTATGTTCCCTTTTAAATCACCATTTGAAATTCTTTAAATTCGACATTAAACAAGGCATTCCCAATTTCCCAATCATTCTACATCCACCTCTAAAGGCTAATCCCACATTCTCTTCCTAGGTTCCGAGTCAAATCATAATTCCACAATTCAATCTCTAGCATTTCTAATATTAGGCATCATGGAAATAGAAGAATGATCATAATCTCAAGATAAACAGAAGATTATAGCACATGAAAGGCAGTCACATACCATAATATCTAGCACATCATCATATCATCGAGGCTCATCACATCATATCACCAAGGATCTGCACATAACTACCAAGCATAAGCACGCAATCAAAGAGACACCACTAACCAATCCCAACCAACTAGCTAGGCATACTCACCGCACTCGAGAGGTCAAGGTAATGTCTACGCTCGGCTCAACATAGGACGCAAGTAGCTCATCTAAGACATCTCCATAGCTAGCCCGAATGCTCTCCTCGGTCTCCCAGGTGGCCTCCTCAGGGCTCCTCCTAGACCACTGAACCAGAAGCAAAGGAACCTCCCTGTTCCTAAGCTTCTTGACACGACGATCAAGGACCCTCACCGGACGCTCTACAAAGGTATGGCCAGGCTCGATGTGAAGGTCTGAGTGGTCAAGGACATGACTAGGGTCGGGAATATACTGACGGAGCTGGGAGACATGAAAGACGTCATGGACGCTGGCTAAGGATGGAGGTAAGGCTAAACGGTAGGCTACCACACCGACTCTCTCTAGGATCTCAAATGGGCCAATGAACCTCGGACTCAACTTCCCTTTGATGCCGAACCGTCGAACTCCCCTGGTGGGCGAAACTCGAAGCCATACATGCGAGCCTACCTCGAACTCAAGCTCGGTCCTCCGTCTGTCCGCATACTTCTTCTGTCGATCCTGGGCTACCCTCATATGCTCTCGGATGCGACCAACCTTGTCAACTGTCTCTCTGACCATCTCGGGCAACGACAGAACTGTATCTGCAGGCTCGTCCCAGCAAACCGGCGACTTGCATCGCCTCCCATACAAAGCCTCATATGGGGCCATCCCGATCGACGCGTGGTAGCTGTTGTTGTAGGAAAACTCCACTAGCGGTAGGTGCTTGACCCAATGGTCACCCCAATCCAAGACGCACGATCGCAACATGTCCTCCAACGTCTGAATCGTCCTCTCGCTCTGGCCATCTGTCTGCGGGTGATAAGCCGTACTGAAATGCAATCTGGAGCCCAAACTCTCCTGAACCTGCTGCCAAAACCTCGAGGTGAAGCGTCCATCTCGATCAGATACGATCCTCTCTGGCACTCCATGAAGCCTCACAATCTGGCGAATGAACTCGTCCGCTAACTTCGATGCTGGCCATGTCTCCTGAATAGCTATGAAATGGGCCGACTTGGTCAACCTGTCGACCACGACCCAAATAGCGTCAAATCCTCTGACGTCTCGCCTCAGCCCAGTGACGAAATCCATGGAGATATCCGTCCACTTCCACTCGGGAACTGGAAGTGACTGGACGGGTCCTCCCGGCCTCTGGTGATCAATCCGAACCTGCTGACAGACCTGACATCTGGCCACGAACTCTGTGATGTCTGCTCTCATCCTCTGCCACCAATAACTCCTCCTCAGATCCTGATACATCTTATTCGTCCCTGGATGGACAGAATAAGGGGTGGAGTGAGCCTCCTGCATGATCCTCTGCCTCAAATCTGACGTCGATGGAACTACAACTCTGCCCTGGAAGGTCAGCATCCCGTCTGCTCTCTCTGCAAGCTCTCTAAATCTGCCCTGAGCCATCCGCTCTCTCAGAACTGCAATCTCTGGACAATCTGCCTGACCCTGTCGAATCTCTGCTGACAACTCTGCCTGCACCTCTAAGAACGACAACTGCCCGCGGTCTCGCTGAATCCACACCTCAAAGCAGCATCTCAACAGATCTCTCTGCAAGTCTCGTTGAGCTGTAAGCCTCTCAACTGCCACCTCGTGATGAGTCTTCCTACTCAACGCATCTGCCACTACATTGGCCTTCCCTGGATGGTAGACTATGTCCAAGTCATAGTCCTTCAGAAGCTCCAACCATCGTCTCTGACGCATGTTGAGCTCCTTCTGCGTGAAAATGTACTTCAAGCTCTTGTGATCCGTCATCACCTTGCAAGAAGTACCATACAGATAATGCCTCCAGATCTTCAGAGCGTGAATCACAGCTGCCAACTCCAAGTCATGAATGGGGTAAGACACCTCTGCAGGCTTCAACTGATGCGAAGCATAAGCGATGACCCGATCTCTCTGATGCAGAACACAACCCAAGCCGGAATGCGAAGCATCTGTGTAGATAACGAAGTCCTCTGTCCCATCTGGCAGAGCCAACACCGGAGCAGTCGTCAACTTCTGCTTTAGAAGCTCAAAGCTGGCCTGACAATCTGAACTCCACTCGAAGGGGACGTCCTTCTTCAGTAGCTGCGTCATCGGTCTAGCAATACTCGAGAAACCCTGGACGAACCTCCTGTAATAACTAGCCAATCCCAGGAATGAGCGGATATCTCTGATGTTCTTGGGCACCTCCCAAGCAACGATGGCATCAATCTTTGCCGGATCCACGGCAACTCCCTCAGCTGAAATAACGTGGCCTAAGAAAGCCACCTCTGTGAGCCAGAACTCACACTTGCTGTACTTCCCATACAGCTGATGCTTCCTCAGCGTCTCTAGCACAATCCTCAAATGCTCCTCGTGCTCCTCTCTACTCCTCGAGTAGCCTAAGATGTCATCGATGAAGATGACAACGAATTTGTCCAAGTAGTCGATGAACACTCGGTTCATGAGCTCCATGAACGCGGCTGGTGCATTGGTCAGCCCAAACGGCATGACCACGAACTCGTAGTGACCATAGCGAGTCCGAAAAGCGGTCTTCGGAACATCCTCTGGCTTCACCCTCAGCTGATGATAACCCGACCTCAAATCAATCTTCGAGAAGACCACGGCGCCCTGCAGCTGATCCATCAGATCATCAATCCGGGGAAGAGGATAACGGTTCTTCACCGTCGCCCGGTTCAGCTCCCGATAATCGATGCACAGTCTCAGCGACCCATCCTTCTTCTTGACGAATAGCACTGGCGCTCCCCAAGGCGATGCACTAGGCCGAATGTAGCCCTTCTCAGCTAGCTCCTCTAGCTGAGCCTTCAGCTCGGCCATCTCCGTCGGTGCCATGCGATAAGGAACTCGCGAGATAGGCCTGGTGCCTGGCTCTAACTCAATCGTGAAGTCGACCTCTCTCGGCGGGGGAAGTCCTGGCAGCTCCTCCAGAAACACATCTGCGAAGTCTCTGACAACGGGAACATCTGATATACTGGGGTGCGTGCGATCCACCTCTAAAGCATAACACCAATACCCGACGCAACCCTGGTCTATGATTCTGGTGGCTCTGACTACGCTGATGAGTGATCCATTCCTCTTGGGGTCGCTCCCCCAAACTTTGTGCTCGGTCTCGTCAGATGCCAAAATCGACACTGTCCTCGTCCGCAAGTTGATGATAGCCCCGTAGTGGTCCATGAAGTCCATACCCAAGATGAGATCATCCATCCTCAATGGCATAACGATAAGGTCGGTAGGCCACTCTCGCTCACCTATCCGAATGGGGCACCCTAAAATCTCACGACTCGTCCTAACCTTGGCCCCATGCGCCAGACCAATAGTAAGGGGTGAACCACTCGTGCAGCTCAGGCTCAGCCTGGCCACGCACGCCTCTGCTATGAAGCAGTGAGTCGCACCAGTGTCAAACAAGATAGATAGGCACTCATCATGGAAGAATATTGTACCTGCGGAAGTCGGGGCTGAGCGGTCATCAGCATGCATCTGAAATACGCGGGGCGGTGGGGGTAATCCTGGTCCTCGACCTCCCGAACTCTGGCCACGATCATACCCTGACCCTGACGGTCCTACAGAAGATGATCCACGACCCTGACCTGACCCAGATGGTCCTCTACCTCCACGTCCAGAACCTCTACCTCCTCTACCCCCACCTCGGCCTCTGCCGGAAGGGTCACCTCGTCCCTGGCCCTGACCCTGGCCCTGGGGATATGTCAGCAGTGGTGGCTGAGGAGCCGCAGGAAGTCTCGGTGGCTGTGCAGTAGCTGGAGCTCCACGACTCTGAGGGCATGTAGCAGCTCGGTGCCCCATAGTACCACAGGTATAGCAGACAGTCGAACGGTCTGGGCAAGAAGCAATGTAGTGGCCCCTCCCGAAACATCCATGGCAGGTCCTCACTTTGGCATCTCCTCCATAAGCAGCCTGAACTGGGGGTGCTCTCTGTGCAGCTCCGTGATATCCTCCTCTAAACGCTCCTCTCCTGGACCTGTCATCTCCACGGGTGTCGGCTGGACGCGCCCTCTTCGCATCAGGGCGAACAGTAGAGTAGGAAGTCTCACACAGAATCCTCTACTGATCGTACATAAGGATGACCTCCAGAAATCGGTCAAAGCTGACAGCTCCCAAGCTGGACGCATGCAGAAGTACGGGAGGCGGCAATCTCATAGACAGCAAACGGATCCGACTCTCGTCTGATGGACATAGGTGATCGCATTATATCAGCTCGCTCTTGAACTGGCGAATGATAGCAGCTACAGAAGCCGACCGGTCATAGGTGCCGCGCATAAAAGATACCTCCCTAGCCATCTGTATCCCTGGTGGGCAGTACTCTCTCATCATCAGGGATCTGAACTCGTCATAGGTCCACTCGCTCCGCTCCTTCTTGCAGACAAACCACCTAGCATTCGCGTCCTCCCGTAGAAGTCCTGCTGCAAGTCTCTGTCTCTCGGAGGTAGGTACATCAACATGGTCAAATATCCCCTCCATATCACCCAGCCATCTCTCCACGTCATCTCTGACGCCTCCCGCGAAGGTCGGCGGACTACACTGAGCAAACCTCTTGACCCAATCGATGCGCTTCTCAGGGCGCGCATCGATCACAGGCTCGGCTGGCTGCTGAACTGGAACCTCTGGCGTCGGCTCCAAAGATCGAGCCCCTCCACGTAGCTCGCTCAGAATATCATGAAGCGCTGCCTCTAGCTGCCCAATCCTAGTCTCTGGGGAAGCTGGCACCCGGTCATCAGCTCGCGGTGGCGAAACTCGCTCCTCAGCACTCTCAGCAGCAACTCGACGAGGGCGTCCCCTGCCGCCACGCGCCCTACCCCCACGCCCATCTAAGCCATGTCTCGTGTCGACCATACTTGCTACATATCAATAATTATATCACTCAGCACAGAAGCACTCAACGATTCAATATGACCCTCTTCAAGGAGGATCGCCCTCAGGCCCAATTGAATTGAAGACATACAGGCACAGAGACGATCTATGCCGCCCTTCGGGGGACGGCTAACCGGAGGGGCAAATACCTCACGGTCTCCTAACCCATTTTACTCCAACCCTCGAGTTCCTTGGAGTCTTCACAACCCATCTGTAAAAGAAGCTAGTATTTTGCCTACCTTCCCCGAATTCTACATCCATAAGGGATGCCTATCGCATAGTCTCTACCCCACGAGATTGTCATTCATAATTGATTAATCTATGCTTAGGTCCAATTAAATTCATTTTGCCCCTTGAAAACAATTTGAAAACTACTTGAAAGTAACTTGAAAACCTTGGGCCATTTTCAAAACCACTTCAACCTATCATACTCGGATTGCAAAACCTCAGCTCTGATACCCCTTTGTAACGGCCCGGGATTATGATTCCTGAGTTACGTTTCGAGGGATTAAACCCCTCGTTAGGACTTTGCGCCCCGAGTACAGGTTGAAGGTTTCAAAACTTACCTTAATGTTTTCAAAGGGGGATTTCGTACCCAAAATCGAAGGGATCGTTGGAATCCCCGGGGAAGTCCCCTGTACCTGTCGTAAGTCTAAGCGTGGAAATCAGAAATCATGCGACTAGCGAAAACAAGTGTAATACAAAAGTGTGCCACGGCAGAGCCGGGTCAAAACGGAGTCTAAAGTGTAAATCCGAAAAAGTATAATCAGAGTCTGGTGAAGTCTATACTCCAGCGCTCACTCTCCGCCGACAAAATGACCCGCGCAATAAGCAAACATCACCGATAGGATGAACATAAATAATACCTAAAAAACATTGATATGGGGCGGGATCAGATCGATGCCCACTTTAGCTCTGCATCCCAACCATAAGCACACATATACGCTATACCTAATAAAGATGCTTCTAGATGCATGGCGGAATATTAACACACTAACATGCTCCTAAGATCAAGTACATAATAATAATAAGCCTTAGAACAGAATACCAAGTGGTATATCCCTCTCCTACCTCCACCCCCTTCCGATAGGGCGGAGACTGGCCAGCTCGTGAATGCACTCCATCATAATTGGGCGGCATGCATGCCTAACCCATTCCACAATAAAGCCCGCAGGCATCTCATAATATAAGGAAGTGCATGACTCGATTGACTCAGGACGGGACCCGATGAGACTAGGTCGTCCTATAACCCTAGCAATGACTCTAGTTACTTCACAGATAACGGCCGTTCTGTTTACATACGCATAAAGAAATAGAATGCTCACGGTCGATGCAACCTAGCATGGTACTACATGGCATGCTGATCATGAATGCAAGCACCTAGTATATCATGCACCTAAAGCAGGGAATAGCTCTATTCAATCTGAGTAAGCTCCGAAGAGACTTACCTAGTATCGCAGAACAGCAAAAGGCAATCAACCAGGCAATATGAAATCCGACACGTCACAGATGGTCACCTAACAAGTATAAGCACATCAATGAGTCTATCTCTAAGGCACGCAAAGCATAGAATTATCACACACACAACTTCACAACTCAACATAATAACCGTCACATCATCATTTTCATAGTATCAACCTTATCTCATAATCTATCATCTCAACTTCTCACAACCATACTCAATATAATTCTCCAATTCATCAACTTAAGACAATTCCAATTCATACTTAACCAATTTGCATACTATCATCTCACAATCTTACTTAGCATATAATTGCGCATCCTTAACGTAATCATATAACATTTAACCACAAATAATAAATCACCACAATATTATATATTAAATCTCAAAACAACATTTTATATTTTAATCCCAATAATTTACATACTACTTCTAACATCACTTTATTTTAACATCTTATAAAATATTTATAAAAACCCAACAATATTCATTTAATCAAAACATTCATTTTTAATTTACCAAACCAACCTCACTTTATTAAAATTACCAAAAACCACCCACTTATTTATAAAAGTCCAAACCGGCCCTCTTGCTTTAATTAAACCAAACCGGGCCCTTTGTTAAATAACCCAAACCGGACCTTCTATTTAAATGGAACCCAACCGAGCCCCTTTTTAAACAAACCCAAACCGGCCCCAAAAAAAATAGGCCCAAAGCCTTGTGTTCCATCTGAGAAAGAATTAGGCCCAAACCGGCTCCAAACCGGCCCAAAGAACAGGCCCAACAACACATCTCTCAATTAAAAGAAAAGCCAGAAGAATAGAAAGGGAGGGGGGCCCGGGACGGGTGACGTGTAAAAAAAAAAGGTGGGGCCTAGGAGTGGGGTATGGGCTGACGTGGCGAGGAAGGCCCACAGCTTCTTTCTCTTTCCTCCCAATTGCCGTATGAAGAAAAGAAACAGGGTAGGTGCCCAGGACGGCGGAGGGAAAAGGAGAGGGAGGAGGGACCTCCGGCGGCGGCGGTGGAGCCGAGCTCCGGCCACCCGATCTCGCCGGCCACCCCGACACACACACGGACAAGGAAGGAAAGGAAGGAGGAAGAAGGACGAAACTCACCGAGGGCGTTCGAAGCTTTGTCGGAGAACTCGCCTAGGGCTCGATTGGCGCTCGTCCAGCCTCGTCGGAGTCGGAATCACGCAGCTCGGCCTAGGGACGGAGCAAGGAGAGTTAAAGCTCCTCTTTTATTGATTTTAAAGGTGGAAAGGAGGAGGAAAGAGGGAGAAGAGCCTACCGGATTTTAGATCGGAGAAACAGGGAAGGAGAGCGGCAGCGCTGCGACAGCTCCTGGGGTGCTGGTGGCGAAGGCGGTGCTCCGGGGAGGAGGTGGCGAAGGCGGTGTGGTGGTGGAGGTGTGGTGGCAGCTGGCTGCGAAAGGGAGAAGAGGAGAGGTGGTGGCGGTGGTGAGGTGTGGTGGTGGAAATGGGGCTCAAAGGGGGAGCCAAGTTTTCCTCCTTTTTGACAGTGGTTGCCGAGAGAGAGGGGGGGGGGGGGGAAAGAATCTAATTTTTCAATGGTCAAA
This sequence comes from Persicaria maculosa, assembly GCA_963922045.1. NCBI lineage: Eukaryota > Viridiplantae > Streptophyta > Magnoliopsida > Caryophyllales > Polygonaceae > Persicaria > Persicaria maculosa. The sequence goes on from OY998258.1 coordinate 44,495,351, forward strand.
TTGCAATAAAAGAGGTATGATTTTTTTGTGAAGAGTAATGTGTTGTTTGTTTGCTAAAATAAGAAAAACCAAGTAGAGAGGGAGGGAAGGTGAGGATAAGATTTTTCCGAACTAGAATAGGGTGAGTTGGATGGATAAGGATTCGGAATATGACGGAATTGAGATCTCGGGTCGGGAATTTAAATTTCCGCTGATTGGTCGTTCAAAACCCGAAATGAACGACGGAATTGATTTTTAAATCGAAAATTTGGACCGGAATTTATTTTAAATTCATTTTGATTTTCTTTTTCCAAAAATTAATATTTTAAAAATCCGAGCCTTTACAATATCTTTACCTTTATTACATGTGTATCATCATATATTATTGTGAATTATTTTTATTGATAATGTTATAAATAAATAAAAATAGCAAGTAGTTAATATAAATATATTTTATTACATCTAGATTAAAATAAAAAAAAAAGTTAAAAACATATTTTATTGCGAACAACAACTTCTTCGTTCTCTTGTACTTGATGGACTTGCCTTACATCTTCGGTTGGACTTCGAGTGACACTCCCTTGAACACCCGGAGAATGCTCACAATGTTGTTGGTTTGGAAAAAAAAAGAGGATTGTACACATTGGTAGGATTATGTGGGGTATAATTTGGATATTCGGGTGTTGAAGAATTGTTAAACATTTGCAACATCACTTGAAATTGAGGTTTTTTGAGAAGATTTGGATCAAAAGACATATTTGAAATGGGTGGAGTATTTGGATTATTGTGATCCATGGTTAAGAAAATAGGTGCAACTACAATAGATCAAGATGGGGTTATATATAGGATAAAATTGGGCTCAAATTATAGAAAAAAATAAAATTAATCCAATGGGATATTTTATTTTAAAAAATAATGAAATATAAATATATTTTTATTTCATTTTAAATCCTATTACAACTAATAAATCTAAATGTAAAATATATCAATCTACTTTATCATAAAAAAAAAGCAAAAGAAAATTAGAAAAGGGAAGAGGTTACTTCTCTCTAACAAGGTAACCCCTTCCCACCTCTTACCTTAAGGTAAAGACCACAACCATGGGCTTACCTTTTAGAAATGCTCATGCTCTTAGGTTACCTAAACCGGATGAAAAAGTGAAATCGGGAGGCTCCCGACCGATCGCCTCCCGATGCTCTAACCCTGATTCCTTTTTTCAATCGGTCATCTCACATCTGGATGCCGACTACTGTACTGTCTACTATCCTAGTACAACTCATATAGAGTTGCTAATTGTTATGTCTGTCAAACGAAAATACGAAATGATTATATTCTTGTGGCTAATTTATCTGGGCATTGTCGGGTTTTTGGAAATACATCCGGCACCGAAAACCGATTAGGGTTTTGGACGGTGAAAAGGTTTATCCTATAGTTCTATGTGCAATTTGTGTGTTCATAGTTAGTTTGGAAATTGTGAACTTTCCTCTGCAAAATACACATTAACTGGTGGATAAATTTCTTAATTTTGTTTTGTTTTGGGGCAGCCGAAGCATTCAATGCGGTATTCACCAAATGGGCCAATGGGGGATAACGTCAAAGATAAACTGGAATTCAACTGAGGATCCATGCTCTGGTGCGGCATTGGACAATTCGACCACCATAGATGACACAACATATGACCCCTTCATCAAATGTGTTTACACTAACCGCAATGGCGCCACCTGCCACATCGCTGCTCTGTATGCTTTCCCTCTATTTTCAATTTCCTGAGTTGTTTTGTCTAGTAAATTAATGGATTGGATAATAGGACTCCCATCAGATTACCTGAGAAGATGAAATTTAATTGGGAACTTCGCTATGAGTAGTGGGTTGTACCATTAAACTATGAATTGTTTACTAGTAGGTTTTAAGGATGTTTCATTTCTGTGATATGTGATTCATCGTATGGATTTATAGTCCCATGCCATGACTTATTAATCAGGAGTAAACTAGTGGATGGAGGCTAAATTTTTGGATTATTGTGGCAATAGTTTTTTTTTTCAACTTGGTTGTGTTAATCTTTTTTTTTTTATCCTTTCCAGTTCAAGTGGGCTTTGCCCACTCTACATCTGGATCGGGTTACTGTAGGCCCATTTAAGGGGTTGACCCTCCCACTCACAAGCGTTTTCATGTTTCCACGGGGATTCGAACTTCGAACCTCGAGGCATGGGATGTAGCCCCATAACCACTACACCAACTTGTGATTGGTTGTGTTAATCTTTTCTAATGCGCGCGGTGAACAACTCTAGCACAAGTTGCGTCACCCAACAAGATGGCTAGAACCCACTTTGTATCTTTCTTTAGTTTTGACATATCATTTTCCCATTATATGGGTATCTAACTGGGTTTTGGCATAGGAGGCAGATGATAGACCATAGATGATGGACCATAAAGTGTACTTTCCTGATCGATATATCTTTCTAGTAACAACTTGTGCAGAACGCCTGATCCTTATAGTTTGGAAACTAGTGTTGTGTAATGCAAAACTACGATCACTAGATAGTAGATACATATGGTATACCTTTATTGAAACTTGATGATAGCATGCATTCATATAGGGGTTATAGGACTTATTTAGCATAGTTTAGGTGCACATATTGTCCATTTTCTTATGAATTTATACATTTGATGATTATGGTTGCGGAGGCAGAATCTACACACAATTGTTATTAATTGTAGGCATTGAAAAGATGAGGTGAGAGGTGCAGGAAGTGTAAGAGTGGAATCCCCGAAGTCGATCAAGGAAGCAAGAAGAAGATTGATGTGAACAGTGAGCTGCGCCCGCGGCCAATGCCGAGATTAAGAGTTGACTGAGCCATTAAGCCGCGCCCGCGGCCTCTGTCAACGTCGAAACTCTAAATTGCCGAACTACTTGTCTTTAGTTAGGTTATTTTGTAACCCTTTTGGACACCTATTTAAGGGGTTTTTAGGAGAAGTTTTAGGGACTGTTCAGCAATTGAAGAAACCCTAGAGGAGAGCTTTTGTGCTATGGCGAACTAAACTCCTCTTTCGTTTGATTGATTAGTTCGAAGCTTTCGATTTGATATTCCGTGAGATATTCTCTACTCTATTTACTTTTGAGTAATCTTTATCTTCCATTGTCATTGCTTATGATTGAGTTTGTGTTCTATTGGATTGGCCACCTAATATTACTTGAATTCAATCTATCGCTAGATCTATAGGGACGCTAGTTGAAGAACTTAGATCGTAGTAGCAACTTGTGATCATCTAGGGCTAGTTGACTTGGTTGATTGCATGAAGATAAAGATACAATTGGTTTATTGCTAGTTGCTTTATTTCAATTGTTCCTATTGAATTTCCTTGGTGTGCATTGCTATTGTGGAATTGAATCTGGATAGTTTCTAGGTTATTCATCAATAAGGGTGGTTAGAGCCTAGTTGACATATTCACTAATTGCAGGGAAGGAATTGAAAGTTATTATCAAGGTACAATTGATTTTCACAATAGGTTGCTCAAGAGTAATAGGTTTATGGAATTTCAAGGATCGGAATCCAAATTGAGAGTGGATACTAATTAATCACGCGTGTTTCTCACATATTGTTATCAATCACCATCATTGCATCCTTTGCTTACTTTTGTGTTACTATGCATACTTCCAAAACCCCCATTTCATATCATTCTCACGTTAGCATACAAATTGAGCATACGAATTGCACAAGTCTCTTTGGGTTCGACCTGTACTTGCCAAGCTATACTAGTTATGTTAGTTCAGAACTATTTGATAGTTTGTGTGTTTCATTTGTGTGCTATTTCTGGTGTGGATCATCTATATGGTCCACACTCGTGCTACTAATTCCGCTATTTTGCCCTTTGATCCAGAGATTGAGAGGACCCTTCATAGGCTACGATGTGAGAATCGCGATTGCTTTCGCGAATTACCATTCAGTCTAGAGTTAATTGAGACTGCAGAGATGGCTAATAACGAAGATAACCGAACTCTGAAGGAGCTCACAACACCTGACTTAGCCCAACAACCATTGGCGGTGGAGTTTCCTGAACTTGGGGAAGGTGTGAACTTTGAGCTGAAGTCTCGGGTGATCCATCTCTTACCCAAATTCCATGGGTTGAGTGGTGATGATCCCCACAAGCACTTGTCCGAGTTTCATACTGTCGTGGTGGGAATGAAGCCAGGCAATGTCACGGAGGAGCAAATCAAATTGAGGGCATTCCCAATCTCGCTAAAAGATACCGCTAATGAGTGGTTCTACTATTTGCCCCCAGGTAGTGCAACCACATGGACTGATTTGAAGCGTCTCTTTCTGGAGAAGTACTTTCCTACTACGAGGTTAAATAGCCTGAAAAAGGATATCAACAGCATTGACCAGCAGACGACAAAAACCCTTTATGAATACTTCGAGCGCTTTAAGAACCTTTGCTCTAGCTGCCCCTACCATGGTTTCTCAAAGAAGGATTTGGTGCTCTTTTTATTCAATGGGTTGCTTGACGAAGAGCACAAGATGGTGAACTCCGCCTGTGGAGGCAACATCTTAAACAAAACGCCCACTGCTGATTGGGAGGTGTTTTCAGAGATTGCTGAGGGCTCTAGACAATTCAGCAAGGGACTATACGCTCGAGGGGTGCTTGCAGTCGACTCCTCAACTTCCGCCTTACATAGCGATGTGACGGAGTTGAAGGAGATGATAAAAAGGTTTGTGCTACAAGGAACTCCACATCAACTTAAGGCATGTGGCATTTGCGCTGACCCATATCATCCTACGGACACATGCCCAATTATGCAAGAGCCAAGTGTTGAGTTGAATGCCATGGGAGGTTTTGTGCCACAAAGACCCATGTTTGGTAATTATACTAATTCTAATAATTTCAATGCTAATAATTATAATACAGGCTACCAACAGGGCTATGGTTATGTGAACCAACAACCCTCGTTCAACCAACAAGGAGGGTCCCATTTTATACCCCAACAGCAATATGACAGGCAAAGGGACCCCCACAAGGCAACGCATCACCGGATGATCCATTAAAGGCACTAGTTGAGCAAAATAAGCAACTCATACATGCGGTTATGTTGCAGGCTGAGCATAGCAAGACCTTGGAGAAACAAGTGAGCCAGTTGGCTCAAACGATGAGCGAACTCCAGGCACGTGATTCAGGCAAACTACCATCTCAAACGGTGGTTAATCCAAAAGAGAACGTGAGCGCAGTGACATTGAGGAGCGGTAAGGAGCTTATTGGCACAACACAAGATAATGAAAAAGGCCACATGGGTACGCAGGAAGAAGAAGATAAAGGTCTGCAGGCAAATGAGCCACGCCCGCGGCCGCGGCCCCTTAGCCGCGCCCGCGGCCATGACGGGGAGGTAGATGTTGACAACTCCGTTGAGCCGCGCCCGCGGCCCCCCAACCGCACCCGTGACCCATTTTCTGGCATACAGGACGGTTATGTTCTTCTAGATTTTCCAACACTCAGCTCGAGCAAGCCCATTCCTCCCTTCCCCGAGGCATTAAGATAGACAAGGAAACCTGAGAATGACAAAGAACTCTTCGACACTTTCAGTAAGTGTGAGGTAAACATCCCTTTGCTAAAATTGATTAAGTCTATTCCTCATTATGCTAAGTTTCTAAAAGGAATTTGTACGATAAAGAGGAAACAGAAAGAAAAGGCAAAGAAGAAGGTGAAGGTAAGTGCAAATGTGTCTGCTATTTTGCAACGAAGAATTCCTGAGAAGTATGGGGATCCAGGCATATTTAGTATTCCATGTGAGATAGGTGCATTAAAATTTGATAGAGCTATACTTGATTTAGGTGCATCTATTAATGTTTTGCCTTATTACTTGTACAATTCTTTGTGATTAGGACCATTGCAGGACACTAGGACACTTATTCAATTGGCTGACGGTTCCACTATGAGCCCAAGAGGGGTAATTAAAGATGTTTTGGTTAAAGTCGGTGAGCTTATATTTCCTGCAGATTTCTTTGTTCTAGATATGAAACGTGACAATGCTGCGGTCCCTATTTTGTTAGGTAGACCATTTCTTAAAACTTCTAGGATTAAGATTGATATTTATGATGACTCTCTAACAATGGAGTTTGATGGGGAGAAAGTGACATACAATATTGATGATGTTATTAAGCAAACTTCTGATGTTCGTTCGTTATGTTTGTCAGATGTTATTGAGTGATTGTTTCAGGATGTTCCTAAAGATGATAGCTTGTACGCTAACACACAAGGAAATGCAGGGTAGCGAGACGGTTGTTTTGGGAAGTCCACCCAGTCACTTGATCCTAAGCTTTTAACGCTAACCTCGCATAGCGAGAAATGTCTATTTGGTATACAAGATTCATTTCTGAAAGGGAATATAGGCCACCTTGGAGGGGATAACAAGGATGTAGTTAAAGAGTTGGTTATCAAGGAACCAGACCCTGAGATTTGAGCTTTGAATAAGTCGAGCCAACGACATAAAACAAAGGCGCTGCTCGGGAGGCAACCCGAGGTAAGTAGGTTTATTCATAATTTGCTTTTATTTTCTTTTATTGCAATTTTTATTTATTAGTATGTAGTTTGGGTGTTTTCGGCAAGACACTAACATTTCAAGATAAGTAAGAGAAGAGCACCAAGGAAAATGAGCCGCGCCCGCGACCTTCAGAAAAATCAGAAAAAGTGGAATAAATATGGAGCTGCGCCCGCGGCCTACTCACCGCGCCCACGACCCTTCCCCTGCAGCAACTGTCGAATGCGCCTTAGTTGTGTTGTAGTTTCCATTTTTCCCTCCACCGCCATGAGTTTCATTGTGAGTTTTTCTTTTCTTTTCCTCTTCCATGCTGATTCTTGTATTTGTCTTTATCTTCATTGAGGACAATGAAAGACTTAAGTGTGGGGGAGATTATTAGCTAGGATTTAGGTTTTAAATTGCATTAGATAACATGTTTATTTCCGTTGCATGTTTATTTCATATTATTTCATTGCATGTTTATTTCATAGTATTAAAAGAGAAAAAAATCATGCATTAGTTAAGTTTAGGTCTTATTTTCCCACATGAAAGATCGCTTGTCCTCTATATTTTATTTGTGATTTATGATGCCCCATGACTCACTTGGATTGTTGAATCTTTGATTTAGTACTTTCATATTTTAGTGAGCATGGTTTATTGATGATTGAGCATGTATGACTCTTGGATTTGGGTGACATTGAGATTCTGTGCAAATTTCCTGGTGAGACTATTTTGGCTTATTTCAGGACAATCTATATTGTGTCCTCTTGCTTGTTGAGTGTACTCTCTTTGATTGCTTCCTCTTTGACTTGCATTTAGATATCTTTTTCAATGCTGCATTTTATGATTTTTGCGCTTGGCTTAAACATGATTGAGGCACCTTTATTACCCCTATTTGACTCATTCCCACCTTACATATTATCCGTTGCTTGAAGCCCAGTTGAGCTTGATTGCCTATTCTTTTGTAGCTCCACAAAATTTATCCATAGTCAATTATAGCTTAACCCCATCCGGGAATTTAGGAATAGTTGGTGAATATCTATATTGTGGATGGTGGTTTCAGTGATGGATGGTGTGATTTGAGGTATCTTTATTATACGTTTAGTTGTTTCTTACTAGTGCTTATTACTTGGGACCTAAGGAGGATAAAATTCACTTAGGGGTAAAAGTCAAGGAAAATCAATTAATATAGCATGAAAAAAAAGAAAAAAAATATAATAAAGGAAAGAGTTGAGAATGCTTGTAGAGTTGAATGCTTGAGATTAGGATTGTATGACATGGTAGTGATATGGTATGAGTTGATGAGTAGTGGTTTGTAATTTGATGATTTCCTTACTTCCCGGATTATGAGCACCACATTGCTTAAAAATATCCATGCCTTATGTTTCTACCTTGGCCCCATTACAACCTGATTGAAGGACCTCATGATTTTTGTTATGTGTGGAGTCACCAACGGTGGAGATTTAGAACGCTGGTGCAAGTCTCTTGTAGCTAAGTTTTCAAAGATTGAGTTTTGAGCATGAAATTCTTAACTCTAAACACATGAGTGAGAGTGAAACACATACCTGGTGAGGTGCAGAATTGACATGTTTGCTTGATTTTATTGGTTACAAAATATGTGCAATGATGTTGTCAATTTATCATGTTTACTTCCCTTTCATTTCTAAAGGAACAGTTGGGGTGGATGAATGAAGGGTTTGTCTGTGGGGTGATATGATGTTGTTTTCATTGCTCGAGGACAAGCAAAGGTTTAAGTGTGGGGGAATTTGATAGCATGCATACATATAGGTGTTATAGGACTTATTTAGCATAGTTTAGGTGCACATATTGTCCATTTTCTTACGAATTTATGCATTTGATGATTATGGTTGCGGAGGCGGAATCTACACACAATTGTTATTAATTGTAGGCATTGAAAAGATAAGGTGAGAGGTGCAGGAAGTGTAAGAGTGGAATCCCCGGAGTCGATCAAGGAAGCAAGGAGAAAATTGCTGTGAACAGTGAGCCGCGCCTGCGGCCAATGCCGAGAGCAAGAGTTGACTCAGCCATTAAGCTGCGCCCGCGGTCAAAACCGCGCCTGCGGCCTCTATCAGCGCCGAAACTCTAAATTGCCGAACTACTTGTCTTTAGTCAGGTTATTTTGTAACCCATTTGGACACCTATTTAAGGGGTTTTTAGCAGAAGTTTTAGGGACCGTTCAGCAATTGAAGAAACCCTAGAGGAGAGCTTTTGTCCTATGGCGAACTAAACTCCTTTTTCGTTTGATTGATTAGTTTGAAGCTTTCGATTTGATATTCTGTGAGATATTCTCTACTCTATTTAATTTTGAGTAATCTTTATCTTCCATTGTCATTGCTTATGATTGAGTTTGGGTTCTATTGGATTGGCCACCTAATATTACTTGAATTCAATCTATCGCTAGATCTATAGGGACGCTAGTTGAAGAACTTAGATCGGATTAGCAACTTGTGATCATCTAGGGCTAGTTGACTTGGTTGATTGCATGAAGATAAAGATACAATTGGTTTATTACTAGTTGCTTTATTTCAATTGTTTCTATTGAATTTTCTTGGTGTGCATTGCTATTGTGGAATTGAATCTGGATAGTTTCTAGGTTATTAATCAATAAGGGTGTTTAGAGTCTAGTTGACATATTCACTAATTGCAGGGAAGTAATTGAAAGTAATTGTCAAGGTACAATTGATTTTCACAATAGGTTGCTCAAGAATAATAGGTTTAGGGAATTTCAAGGATCGGAATCCAAATTGAGAGTGGATACTAATTAATCAAGCGTGTTTCTCACATATTGTTATCAACCACCATCATTGCACCTTTTGCTTATTTTTGTGTTACTTTGCATACTTCCGAAACCCCCATTTCATATCATTCTCACGTTAGCATACAAATTGAGCATACGAATTGCACAAGTCTCTTTGGGTTTGACCTGTACTTGCCAAGCTATACTAGTTAGGTTAGTTCAAAACTATTTGATAGGATTTAACGATTGCGAAAATATCTCTATCACTTGACCTATTTCATTTGCTTCTTGGATTTGTTTATGAACTTCTTTTCTAGGGAATTGATATTTATATTGGCTATTGGACATGCATGGTTTAATTTATTGGATAAAGTATCTCTTATCACAGTGATCTATTGTTTCTTTTTTATTTCTTTGTATGAAGGTTTACGCTATGGATGTAATATGTGAAATCCCCGATGAGCTCTGGAACTTGACTCATCTCACTTATCTGTATGAAATTATGTCTATATATCCATGAAAGGAAGAAATGTTTTATTTTTTACTTTGATTATTTCTCTCTTCCTAATTTTCTTCCAATTTTACAGGAAATTATATCAGAATTAGTTGATGGGTTCCTTGTCACCTTCCATTGGAAATCTTACAAAGCTGCAATTTCTGTAAGCACAACATCAAATATGTTCAAGACTCATATTCAATTCAAACTTTAGTTCTGACATTGTTCATTTGAAGCTCTTTGGGTACCAACACACTATCAAGGACTTTACCAAAGAAACTAGAACAACTCTCTCAGCTAACGTTACTGTAAGTTATCGTGATGCTAAGCGTTTCGAATATTGTCTGATGTGCTTTTGTTACATAACATGATTTTTATTTGTGTATACCTATTTTTTTTCTTATTTCATACAATAATTTCCAGTTTGATCATCTAGAAAAATGCTACGACAATTTTGGTTTTTCAAATTCTACATGCAGGGCTTTCGGAACAAACAATTTCTCTGGCCCTCTGCCTTATGAGATTGGAAACATAGCAGGACTACAACAACTGTAAGATTTAATCATCCAACTACCTCTTCACTTCTTACTTGAAAGTGTGAATCCAATTTTTATATTATTTTATATAAATATTTTCTTGTAGATTTTCTCATTTTTTCATTGTCTCAATGAAAATTCAGTTCGCATGTTACATAATACTTTATGGCTTTCCATCCTGCTATCCAAAGACAAGTAAAAACGTAAATGTACTTGAATCTTTATGTGGACTTTAAAAGGCCGATCTTACTGTTTTTGTTTAATAGGGTACTCATTTCTATTTTGTGCATTTTGCTTGTACATTTTGTCGTTTTTGACACGTCTGCTTTGGCTTTGGAGATAAATATTGGACTCTTTCAAGTACAATTGTAGCGAGGCATTTCATAATCGTGATAAATCTCCAGAGTCCATACTCTAACAGAATCAAGTTTCATGAGCTAATTCCCTGTTCAAGGTTGAATGTCCATCATTTTCTTCATTATATCATGGAGTTGGTGTCTAGTACTGGATTGTTGGATTAAATAACAATGTAAAGATTCTAGTTCTAGATAAACATTTCTCAGTTGCTATATGTGAGTTCCTCCTTATTGTTCCTAATATGTGGTGTAGTCACAATTCTTAGATTAAAAACACGGGGAGCGACAATTTAGTAGCAAATACAATTCTGCGGTTGACATGTGTTTTCATATTGACAGTTATATGGACAGTTCTGGTGTTAGTGGTGAGATCCCTTCAAACTTTGCTAATCTAGTGAACATGCAAACAATGTAAGAACCTATCACTTTTTCTCCCTTCAGCGATCATTTAATATTGGGTTATTGGAGTTGTTTTCTAATTTAGAAACATTGGGATTTTCAGGTGGGCATCAGATAATGAACTCAACGGCAGTATACCCGAGTTTATTGGGACTTGGCCACAACTTACTGACTTGTACAAACTGGATTTTTTTTGTTGATTCCTACATATATTAAGTAAATGAACTATATATATCCCTAAAATGATATATTATATGATCTTTGTAGGAGGTTTGAAGGAAAGTCATTTGTTGGGACAATACCATCTTCTGCCTTTTCAAATTTGACTTTCTTGCAGACGTTGTGAGTGTTCTCTCTATTTGTCCATCTATGCAAAACATTATAGTAGTTGACCTTATATTTTTTTATGTAGGAGAATAGGTGATTTGTCCAATGGAAGTTCTTCAATGACATTTATTTCAAAGTTGACCAATCTCACTTCTCTGTAAGGGCAAAACGTTGATTCCCCTATATATTTTATACTTCCGCAACTTTTTAGTAGTCATTCAATACCTGTTTTGACAAAAACTGGTTCAATTCCTTGTAGAGTTTTGAGGAACGTTAAGTTCTCGGATTCAATTCCTATTGACCTTGGAGGATTGACATCGTTGAACTATCTGTAAGTGGTTGGGTAATATTTGCAAAAGAAAAATATTTTAGCTAAGCACCTAAATATTGTTTTTATATAATGATGTGATTGAAAAATGATTAAACTGAGGCCTAATTTTTAGCTGATTTTCTTCCGCTAACAATAATATCAAATTTATTTGAATATGAAGTTACAATTGCTATCAAGACAATGGAATATTGTAATCTAGCTAGGTTATTAAGTTTGAGTCATGCATTTTTTTCCTCTATCGTTACACCCTACTTGAAAGAGCTATGATTCACTGACTTGCCAACATCTTTGTGCCAACTCGTTCTAACTGGATACCTCTAGGCTCTAGCAGTATAAGAACAAAAAATATTTCCCCCAATTTCTTTTCTTAGCGTGTTTATGATTTTTAAAAACATACTTTGTCATCACACCATGTCTGGCTTCTGAAGATTAGAGTCACGATGGATCCTAGACAGTTTGGTAGCAAGGGCCAAAAAAAAGTCGCGTACGTGTTCTTATTCTTTTTATATTAAGTTTACAAAATTTTTAAAATATATTGAAATAAACGCATATAACTATGGTTTAAACACACCGTTTTAAAAATATATTTATACAAATGCATAGAGCAATTCCCCCCCCCCCCCCAAAAGGACACATGGAGACTTGAATCCTAACATTTAGACTGAAATACTAACCTTCAACTAACTAAAGTAGACCAATTTTTTTGTTCAAATGCTCTTTTACTACTAAATAGTCCGTATAAATAAACTTACAACATACAATATTTTGAAAAATTAGTTGCATTGACAGATAACAACTTTGCAATTAAGGATGGTGGCCCAACAATCAAATCATCTGTGGGAACCATATACGAACAAGAAAATGAGGTCCTTGGTCCAGCTACTTATTACGTAGAAAAGAATAATAGATGGGCTGTCAGTAATGCGGGGTATTTTTTGTTTAGCAACAATGCTTCCTATCTAGCTGCATCTACTAGGCAATCTTGCAATACCTTAGACCCAGGGATATACCAAACATCAAGACTCTCTTCTAGCTCATTGAGTTATTATGGTATGGGTCTTGAAAATGGAAACTACACTGTGCTCCTCCACTTTGCTGAGCTAGTTATTCAAAATGGCAAAACTTGGAAAAGCCTCGGAAGGTGCGTCTTTGACATATATATTCAGGTATAATCTCTCATGGTGTTAGGTACTTTCATAAATTGATCTAACTCATTTCCCTTTATACACTGCACATTAATCTTAGGAGTAGTTGAAATTTGCAGTGCCTTGCTAATTTGATATGCCCTATGGATCTGTATTTGCATTAGCTCTTTTGAAAATAGATGCTTTAATTCAGGGACATTTAGCTTTGAAGAACTTTGACTTACGCAAGGAGGCGGGTGGCTCATTCTTAGCTTTACAAAAGAATTTCACGGTTCAGGTGGCAGCAAACTACTTGGAAATTCATCTGTTGTGGGAAGGGCAAAGGAACATGTTGTGTGCCTGCACAAGGGACATATGGACCCTCTATATCAGGAATCAAAGTTACCCCAAGTGAGTTTATACTATATTTTTTTCTGTAAGTAGTTTCTGTAAGTTATCACAAGGGTGGGCAGGGCACTGTCTATAAAAGCATGTTGGTAGATGGAAGAATCGTTGCCATCAAAAAATCTAATATAGTTGACGAAGAGCAATCCCACCAATTCATCAACGAGGTCGTCATTCTCTCCCAGATCAACCACATGAATGTGGTTAAACTACTCGGATGTTGTTTGGAGACTGATATTCTTCTTTTTGTCTACGAGTTTGTGCCGAATGACACCCTTTACCAACTTCTTCATGGCCCAAATGAAGATTTTCACCTGACATGGAAAATGAGTTTGCAAATTGCTACAGAATCTACTGGCGCTCTAGCATGCTTACATTCATCATCGTCGGTGCCTATATATCATAGAGACATCAAATCCTCAAACATACTCTTAATTGGATGATAAGTACAGAGCAAAAGTCTCGGATTTTGGGATTTCAAGGACCATCAGCGTCGATGAACAAACTCACTTGACCACCATTGTGCAAGGAACAATGGGTTATTTGGATCCCGAGTACTTCCGTTCTCACCAGTTTAATGACAAAAGTGATGTATATAGCTTTGGAGTAGTCCTTATTGAGTTAATCACTAGTAAGAAAGCACTTACCACAACCGAATCCGGTGATAAGAAGGTCTTGGTAACAGAGTTCCTACAATTGATGGAGTGGTCCCGCTCATTAAGCACCTTGGATCCTCGAATTGTAGTGGAGGCCAAAGAGGAGGAAGTAATGGGGGTTTCTAATCTTGCTGCACGGTGCTTGAACATGAACGGGAAACAAAGACCGACAATGAAGGAAGTTGTAATGGTATTGGAAAGCATAAGGTCATTTCTAGTGTCGAATCCTGTGGAGGAACTATGTCTGGAGGTTAACCACGCAACTCATGAAGTAACCAACAATTTCAAGTGTCCTTTCTGTTCAAGATCATTCCCTCTGCAAGGAGAGAGTTCGTGCTCGTCTGCTGAAGTGCGGCCTCTACTATACAACTGCACTTTCTGATTCTGTGTAACGTTACTAGTTGCTTAGTTTAGCCATTGTGATCACCATCAGCACCAGCTATTTTAGAAGATGATCAACTAGCTGCAATTTATTTAATATTTCTTGCTTCATCTGTATCTCTATTCTAAAACAAATTTGTGTTTGTCATGTAAAATATGGAGCTGAAAAGTGGAAGCCATCTGCACTTCAGATTGTGAAAACAAGTCTGAATTAAACACAACAGGTTTGAATTTGATTTTGCCAGTTTCAGTACTACAGGTGCAACATCAGTATTTTTGGTACTGTTGCCACATTTTTGTTAAAGGATTGCTGACACTGGTTTGGATTTGGTATTTTTGTGTTTGAATATTTATTGAGGAATGGGTCTAACTGGTGTGTTTGGATGAGGTTTCAGGGCAGGCATTGGGTTTTTGTTAGTATGTGTGTTGATGTGGATTTTTCATCTATAGTTTTTTTTTGATAAGGTAAAAATTTGAGTTCAGACATATCTGTAACTCGAGGGCCGGCCAAGCCGGCAGACGGAAAACCCGTCTAATAACCCTAGTATACAAAAAAGCATAACGGTGCATCAAAGACAAAACGCACTCTACCAAAAAAAAAAAAAGAAAAAACGAAGCGAGAAGACCTAGAACAAACAAAATGTGGATTTTTCATCTATAGTGGTATGAGTAGTTTTTGAAAAACTAACCTATTTTTAACTTTTGAAAATTAATTGATAAATTTCCTCTTTTGAAGTACTTGAGTATTAGGAGTCCTTTGACTAATCTCATAGTAATATACAGTATGCATCGTCATGAACTAGTGTTTGATAGTTTTTGAGAAATTATGGTTGTGTCATATATATGAAACAAAAATTGTGTCAGAGTTATTTAATTTTTATATTAATTATAAGGTGAAATTTATCTTTTAACATATAAATTTCTGTTGTTGGTATACGTTACTTGAAAATGTTGGACCCAAGGTCCCAAGTATTGGACAAGTTGACGAGAGAGGTTGTCTATAAATAAAATTAAAGGGACAAAGGGAGACATTATGAATTGATGAGTAGTATCTAACCAAATATACGTTACTGTAATCAGTTAATGAATCTAAACCGGTGATTCAATGAACCTCTAACACCAAACACGTCTCCCCTATACGTTTCGGAAACCATCTTACTAACAAATCAAAATGGTAAGTTTATTTTGATATGAAAAGTTTTAAATTTCAGGAAATCCATCGACATTGCAAAAATCCAAGCCCAAACTCATGGCTGACTGGCATAGGCTGGACATGCCCAACAACTGGTTCGAGGTTCGATTCTCTTGCCCACAAGATCTCCAAAAAATCTGAAAAGAACGCCCTTATCATGTCTTTGCTCACCTAATCATACCCGCCCATGAAAACCTAACTTCAACCCCATCTTGGAAAACACCACTTCCATTGATACGTGGGTTCGACTCACCCTCCTACCTGATGAATTCAAGAATGTCGAAGATGTCAAAACCATCCTCAAACATAATGAGCTTGGCACACTTATCAAAATCGACCATTCTGGTCGATGTCGACCATGGGAGCAGACAGCTTGACGTCGACCACTTCGGTCGACATCGACTGCAGCAATATGAAAGAAAATTTGAAAAAACGGGCCCAGGTACGTTTTTATTTTATAAAACCTGACTCCTTTTCTTTCTCTCCCCATTCTCTCCTTCCGCACCACGACATCGAGAACTCCTCACCACACACCCAATCTTGTCCTCCTCTCCGACCACCTACTTCAAGGCCGCCCCAGCCCCCTACCGCCGAATGCAACCTCCGACAGTACTCCGGCCGACCACTATGCAGCAACCGCCTATCCCGACACCAATTAGGGTTCGAAACCATTTTCGAGCCATTCTCGACCCGCTCTTTTTTTTTTCCAATCTCTTGCAACACTTCTGGTATGGATTCCAACCCTTTGATATTATTTACTGATTTTAGAGCATTAGTGATGATTTAGGGTTGAGATTTTGTACTAAGTTGAAATTTGAATAGATTCAGGATTGAAATTCCAAATCAAAGATGGAAGATCACGATTAAATGAGTTTTTTTTTGTTTTTTTAAATAAAGAAAATGGTGGAATCCACCTAAAAAAGTCTCACGCGCTTCTTTTTTCATCTTATGTTTTTTTCATTGTTTTTTAAAAATTTGTCAATTTCACCGAATAATGTTTCACATGCTACTGAATAATGTTATGTTTCCTTTTTCCATCTAGTTCAGATCAAATTTTTACTAATTCTACTTAATAATACTTACAATTTATATGAACAATGCTTCATATTTCCCCGAATAATATTTCACATTTCACATTTCATCAGATTATCGAGAATAATTGTAATTGTCGCAAATTTCCATCCAAAATTTCATAAATTCTACTCCATCCGTTCGGCAAAACATGTCACTTTACTATTAACGCAAACTTTTTTAGGAGATAAAAATTATATAAAATATCTAGTTTTTTAAATAATTTTTTTAATAATTTCGTAGTTATTATTAATAAGTACAAACTTGTTAAAAACTTTATAAAAAATGAATATTTTATTTAGTTTTTATCATTCTAAAGAAGCGTGCGTGAATAGTAAACGATATGTTTTGCCGAACAGAGGGAGTACTGAATAATGCACATGAGTTAATTGAAGGGTGATTTTGGTAGATAGACCTTTTTGAATGTTTGATTGGGTACTTCGACCCCAAACTAATTTAATTAGTTTTGGTAGACCTCATCCAAATAGTTGTCAATGGTCAAATGGTTGACCATTGACCGGTCAATATTGACCAACCCATTTGGATTTTTTTAGGTGATGCCATATTTTACCGTTTTGATGCCAAAATTTTATTATATTTTATTTTCACTCTGATGCCACTTTTCTAATGAAATGATTGGATGACACTTTTTTTATCCCACTTTTTTTAAACATTGATGACATTTTTTTTACTGTTAACGACTGATGCCACTTTTTTTATGTCAATTTTTTATGACATTTTTTTACCGTGATGCCATATTTTTGATGATATTTTTTCAAAGTAGTATTTTGATGATATTTTTTCAAAGTAGTATTTTGATGACATTTTTTTCTTTAATGTGATACAACTGTTTCAAAATGGTGTTTTGATGTCATTTTTATAATGTAATTATTTGATGCCACTTTTCTAATCAAATCGATTGATGCCACATGTTTTTAATTTTTTCAAAGTCCCAAAGATGCAGGAGCTTGGCTCCGCGTCGGGCCTCCGATCGAAGCAGCATTCTCGGAGATGAAATTTTAACAAGTCCCAAAGACGCAGGAGCTTGGCTCCGCGTCGGGCCTCCGATCGAAGCTGCATTCTCGGAGATGAAATGTTAACATGTCCCAAAGACGCAGGAGCTTGGCTCCGCGTCGGGCCTCTGATCGAAGTTGCATTCTCGGAGATGAAATTTTAATAAGTCCCAAAGACGCAGGAGCTTGGCTCCGCGTCGGGCCTCCGATCGAAGCTGCGTTCTCGGAGATGAAATTTTATCAAGTCTCAAAGACGCAGGAGCTTGGCTCCGCGTCGGGCCTCCGATCGAAGCTGCATTCTCGGAGATGAAATTTTAACAAGTCCCAAAGACGCAGGAGCTTGGCTCCGCGTCGGGCCTCCGATCGAAGCTGCATTCTCGAAGATGAAATTTAAGTCCCAAAGACGCGGGAACTTGGCTCCGCGTCGAGCCTCCGATCGAAGCTGCATTCTCGGAGATGAAATTTTAACAAGTCCCAAAGACGCAGGAGCTTGGCTCCGCGTCGGGCTTCCGATCGAAGCTGTATTCTCGGAGATGAAATTTTAATATGTCCCAAAGACACAGGAGCTTGGCTCCGCGTCGGGCCTCCGATCGAAGCTGCATTCTCGGAGATGAAATTTTAACAAGTCCCAAAGACGCAGGAGCTTGGCTCCGCGTCGGGCCTCCGATCGAAGCTGCATTCTCGGAGATGAAATTTTAACAAGTCCCAAAGACGCAGGAGCTTGGCTCCGCGTCGGGCCTCCGATCGAAGCTGCATTCTCGGAGATGAAATTTTAACAAGTCCCAAAGACGCAGGAGCTTGACTCCGCGTCGGGCCTCCGATCGAATCTGCATTCTAGGAGATGAGATTTTATTAAAACCCAAAGACGCATGAGCTTGGCTCCGCGTCGGGTCTCCGATCGAAGCTGCATTCTCGGAGATGAGATTCCGTAGGACCACCAGAGCTAGAAGAAGAACTCTCAGAGGAAGAGGAGAGAATCTCTTGAAGTTGATGCAGTTGAGAAGGCGAAACGTCATCACCTTTCCACCCTTCTCCTCTCTCGAAATCATCCAACACATCATGCTCTCCGCTGAGACTAGCCATTCCCAAAGAAACTAGAGAAAATTGTATGAAGATTTACTCAGGCGAAACGAAACCTCGATCAAAAACACATTCAGAGACAATGTCGCACCCTAATTCTCGATCTACCTGTCAAGATAATTGAAGAATTGAAAAGAGAACCGGGAAAACAACTTGAAACAAGAAGAAATACCTTGAATGTCTGAAGAACCTCGCCGGAAACTTCAACCGAACCACAATCGAAAACCTAAGACCGCCGCCGGAAAACCAAGCTGTGGATAAGAACAAAAAACTTTGAAAGAGCAGAAGAAGACAAATGTGAGGTGAAAAGAATGGAACGGGGTAACTTATAGAAAAATTACCGACGGTTGAACTTCTAGACAAAAATGGGCCTAATGGGCCTTAAATGGGCCAAACACAAAGAAGCAAAAAAGCCCATCATCGCAAGTGAAAGCAAAGTTGAGACAACCACAGGAAATCAGATGTTTTCTAAAAAATTCTTTATCGGCCCGCGTCAATCCCCGAGGGAATCGACCCAGCCCGAGGAGCTGTGACGAAACCAACAGTAAAAAACATCTGGTTAAGCATAAAAATAAAAATAAGTCGTGACAATAGGCATAAAATAGTAAAATCATCACAAGAGTCACCTCAGACGGATTGTCAAGATCATCCGCGGATGAGCATCCTACCAAAAAACTATAAACTCGCAGAAGCCATATCATCCGTGGATGGAATAGAGGGGCACGTGTCGGACATGCCCACACCCCACGAGTTGGACACATGTCAAACTACAAACCCCACGTGGCGAGTTATCTAAAGATTACCCGTCGCCTATAAAAGTAAAAATGAACATACAAAGAAAGGACTTTTGGACGGCGAAGAGAAGGGAGAAAGAAGCGGACCTAGATCAAGTACCCTGAGAGGAGTGAAGAAAGAGAGAGAGAGAGAGAGAGAGAGAGAGAGAGAGAGAGAGAGAGAGAGAGAGAGAGAGAGAGAGTAAGCTGGACACGCGAGAAACTCTTTTTCAGGAGAAGGAACTGTTCCGCGGACATAAACCTATCTTTGCCCTTTGAAAGCCCGAAGTAAGAATCAAGAATTTGTTGCTGTTGGTTCCCAAGCCAGCCGACGGTGGCAGGTAAGTGGTTGATTCCCAATTTGTCTGAGGAAACCTCGATAAGGGGATAATCCATCAACGCCTGTAATCAAATTATTACCGCGGCACAGGTTGGGCCGTACCGATCATTTCGGTACGGGTCAGGTAAGTCCGTTGGGAATATTGAAGGCCCCATTGGGTATATTCCCGGGTCCCACTAAAAATGGAGGCCTTTTCAGTTCGAGTCTTTTCAAAAACGTGGAATCAAAATATTGTCACCTTATTGCACATATAAAAATACAAAATCTTTTGAAACTACGACATTAATATGCCACTTTTTTTATGTCATTTTTTACCATGATGCCATTTTTGAAAAATGTGGCGTCAATATTGGTTGCATACATATAAATACCTATTATAATGTGTCATCAACTAAAAAAAATTACAATTCGGCCAAAAAGTCAACCTCTAAAAAGATCTGATGCAAAACTACACGTTCGATCCAAGGTGAAAGACGTACTTGCTGCAACTTGTGAGTTCAAAAGAGCTTCTAAATTGTCCATTGGACATTCTCAAGGAGTATAACCATGAAAATTTTAAATCTTCACAATATTATCCTTGCTCTTTATATTTCTTCCTCATGCAAGCATCCATTAAGACCATAAAGACTAGAGCTGGCAAAATCTGATCCGACCCGAAAACCCGATCCGACTCACCCGAACCCGATCGAAACCCGAAAATCTGGAGTCATTCATAACCCGAACCCGAGACCGAACCCGACCCGAACCTGACCCGACTCGAAATAGACCCGAACACAGATAAACCCGACCCGACCCAAACCCGACCCGAATCTGAACCTGACCCGACTTTGAACCCGACCCGACTCTCAACCCGACCAACCCGACCCGGATTGAAATGGTTATTTAACATCAACATTTTAATACTTGAATGTTAAATGTTTTTTTTATTTTAACACAAGTTTATGATTATACTTTAACATATAAAACACCAAGTGTTAATAATTCTATTAATTTTCATAAAGCTAACTCTTAAGGGGTTTTTTCACCTAAAAAATTATATTAGACTATTAGTGTTAATAATTCTATTAATTCTAGTAGTTTTCGGTTTTTATAAATGGACTTCTTTTTTATAAATATAAGTATAATAATTCTATTAAATTTCATAACTATGGTTATGAATAATTCTTTTTATAAATATAAGTATAATAATTCTATTTTTTTTTGCGGAAAGAATTCTTTATATCCAAATCAATAATTTTGTAGTTGTTATTTTATTTTTATCTATATTATTATATTTTGATAGAATTAATTTTTTATATCTAGATTTGTTAAAAACTAATAATAATAATGGAAAAAAAACTAATGGGTCAAAAGATAAAAATGAAATGGGTATTGAAAATGATATGTGCCAATGATATATTTAAACCACAAATAAGCCAATTTGCAACTTGTTAGTTAAAATAAGGTTAAAATCTAAATGTACAATTAATTTGATTTAATTATAGCACCGATCAATTGGTTTAAATGTTTAAAAAAGGAAGATGTTGCCGAATATCGAATTTCCGATTATGACTTTTTTTGAATATCGATCGACAACCGATGAGTCAATAACAATGAGTGTATTCAACCGAGTCAAAATTACATATTCAAGTATTCAACCGAGTCAAAATCATTTATTTTAAGTAAATTACATATTTAAGTATTCAATCGAGTCAAAATCCTTTATTTTAAGTAAATTACATATTTAAGTATTCAACCGAGTCAAAATCAACCTAATTATCCAAACGGGTCGAATATGATTCGACCGAAACCTCAAACCAACTATACAGCTATACCCACTTTGATTCGAAACTCAAATGAGACCGACTCGCCTCTTGACCCGAAACCCGAACGAGACCGACCCGCTTTGACCCGAACCCGAATGGGCATGACCTGACTTAACCCGAAACCCGACCAGTCTAAAATTCATTATGACCGAACCCAACCCAATCAATACTCGGCCATAAATTTTACCCGAACTGACCCGACCCGAGCAAGCCTGACCCGAACCCGATCCGAACGACTGACTTGTCAGCTCTAATAAAGACCATGAAAATACAAGGATCCTTAGACTACCAAAATAAAGATGCATGCAAGCATCCATAAAGACTATCAAAGTCCTGGTCAAAGTAAAAGAACAATAAAAGCAAATACAATAGACCTAGATTTAATCATATGAGGCCATCCTATGGTGGAGGAAACACCAATATCAACCAAAGCTAAATGCCTATAGGCCTAGGATAAATTAATTATAGCCATCCAAGTCAATGGGACCAATTCCAAGACAATTCAGGCCCAGGTACAACTCTGCAGCAGCTCCTCTGGAGGCTCTGAGGGGTAAAAACGCCAGGACAACGGAGATCTGTTATGCTGGGGAGTAGAACGCACCCATGGGAGCTCAACTTGAGCCGATCTACGCAAGCGATCACTTACTGCACAACAACTCCAATTAAGCCGATCTACGCAAGCGATGAAAGCAAAACCCTAAGTTTCTGAAAGATGAAATTAATTAGAATCGAAGCCACATCGGTTACAAATTACATCAAAACACAAGATTTCTGAACGAGCCTCTTTAAATCGCATATGGAACAATTTCAATTAGTCACAGCACAATGGAAGGAAAAGGAAATCGAGTTAAATAAAGACAAATCCAGGAAATTGAAGGGAAAGGCAAAGGCCATCGCGATAGTAGATGCTTCGAGAGTTGGTGAATGAGGGAAGAAATCGAAGGAAGAGAAACATACCGGACGGTGGTGAGCGAGGAAGCGACGGCGGCGATGGACCGGGGCTAGAGACATATCGGAGACTTCATCTTCCTCTTACCTCACCCGCCAGAGATCTGCACGTCGTTCGTGAGAAGAAAGAGAGAGCGAATGGGGTTGGAGTAAAACGGTGACAGCCACGAGCGTAAACACAGAGAGAGAGCGCGCGTGATAGAGAGCGAACGGAGTAACAGGTTAGGGCGTGAGAGAGAGTTAGGAGGAAGGGTGTAATGCGGCTAAAAAAAGATTAAAGGGGTCTAGCACACCTAGTAAAAAAAGTAAGGGGGCTAATCACCTAATCAAATATGCCTAGGGGTCTAAATTACCAAATTCCCTCTTAATTGAATAATCATGAAATTTCCCCTAAACGTCTGATAGTTGATGTATTGAGATTGAAAAAAATTGGCTTCTATAAATGAATAATCATTAGAGATTCCAATCCTGTAAGAGATATCCAATAAGGTGTCGTGCCCAAGGTTATGTCGATGTTTAATGCCCACGGTACCAGCACAGGACACAACATGATCTCCATAGACATCACCGTCAAAGACCCGAGAACAAGCCGGACATAGCCTAGACACCGTGAACAACAGAACACCCAGTCGATAGCTAAGCACACTACGATAGGTTCTTACATTCATAGTTTGCCCCAGCCTAAAAACTACACGCAACCAATCAGAGGAGTGAACACCTTGTTGAGACTCTGTCGCGAAGTCAAAGAGAAAACAGAGTCCGATGTAGTAGCAACCTTTGCGAAATATATATCTGCCAATTTATTCATAAGTTTGGGGGCAGCGATTTCACTAGGATCGCGCATAAGATCGAAACCCGTAATCTCATTAATAGCACGACAAGCATCATCAAAGTAGGACCAGTAGCAATAATACTAGAAGGGTGTAGGAGCTTAGCCTGCAACTTAGCAGACTGCAAACGAGACGCCAGAAAAGCACAATGTAGGACATCCCCAACAACATATACTCCGAGCCCACCAAAATGAAAGGGGAAGGTGGCAAGCCGCCACTACCAATCTCCAAAACCAGACCCAGACGCAGTGACAATACGTTCCAAGCTAGCATGAAGTGTCGCATCGAAGGAGAGCTGGGCCGGCCTAAAGACACGTGGAGAACAAGTACGCAAAACGTACAAAGTAAAGTTTGGAAATACCCGTACAAGTCCGAAGCAGAAGCAACTTGCACTATGGATCCTCAATCCTCGCGACAGAATCCATAAGCTCTATGGTTCTAGTCACTCTCTTCGCCACAAGGTCACTGCCGAAAATAGGGCACGTGCTGACAGGCCCACCTAAAACTTTGACACCACGCGAAGGGCGAGCAATAGAGGAGGGGAAAACACCAAGAAGCCGACTCTTGGGGTCTTTTGTAGGCCAAAAAAACTCGGTCTTATCCACATTAAGATGAAGGCCAAACCGGGGACCATCCACCATAATCAGATCCAATACCTTCCCCGCCATCAAAGTGTCCCCAACAATAGTGCCATCATCTAAATACCAAGCCTGCATACTCGGGGCAAAAGAGTCTCTGATCTTGCACACCAAAAGACGCAATACCAAAGCAAAAAGTAGAGGCCCTAAGGGATCCCCTTGTTGAAACCCCCGACAAGACCATAAACTATGCTCCCCATAATACAGCTGAGCAGGATTAGAGTAACAAAACTCCACCATCGGGATATATAGAACCAGACTGTGACGACGAACTTTCTATAACATGGGACAGGATTTGCGGGATTGAGAGGGGTTGTGTCCACCCCTAAATTTATCCCACCGAAATCGGGACGAAACTGGGATTTGCGGGATTTGTGTCCACCCCTAAATTTGTACGTGTAAGGGAGGGGATTCAAAGCTGGATTTTTCTTGACCGGGGAGACAATGTATATTTATCTAGTTCTCGATCCAATTTATAAATATTTTCTAAAAATAAATATTTCAATTTCAATTTCAATTTATATTTATTTTATAAATAGATATTATTTTATTTTTGTAAATAGATCTTATAAATATATAAATATGGTTCTTTTTATCTTAGTCAAGTTCGATCGATTCGGGATATAGATTAAAAAATATTTTCTCTAAATACATCCATTTAATAATTTCCAAAATTGATTATAGAGTTTACTTATTGGTATTTAAGAAAACTGTTTTCAATTTTAATTTTTAATTCTATCTTACGATATACTCCCTCCGTCTTAAAATATATGGTATTTTAGACTCTTGCAGGTTAATTAAGGAAATCTATTTATACTTATATCTCATTACTCCCTCCAGTCAATTATATTAGATGTTTTGAGATTTGCACATGTTTTAAAGGGGGAAATTATCAGGTTAATTAAAGTACTTCCACTGTACAATTATATTTAATTAAATCAGCTTTTTTAATTCACATTTAATGCTCTTGCCATTCTATTGGTTAATAGTGAGAGATTAATCTGGTGAACACCAAACAATTAATGTGAGAGGTACACACTTTTTTCAAAATGCCTAAAATTTTTGATCAAATTTAACATTCTCAAACGTCTAATATAATTGATCGGAGGGAGCATTATTGTAGAGATAAGAACTCTTTAATCTATATATAACCTTAATTTAGAAGACTTTGCTTACGTGTCAATCTTAGAGGAGTTTTAGGAATGTTGTTTTTTTCCTTGATTTTTTTATTTCTCCTTTTCTCTTTTTTTCCATTAATTTTTTTTAATCCTCCATTCTCTTTTATTCTTAACATATTTACTAGCAATTGGGCTTAATTCAAAACATTTAATTCAATCTAATATAACCTTTAGGCTTAAATCACATTTATGTACTAACTATTGAGCTCAATTCAAAACATTAATTATAATTATTAGTTATGACACATCACATTTAAATGCGTGATTCAGATTTCAAAATTTCCAAAAAAGTTACACTGATATTGATATTATTATTACTGGGTGATTTAAAATGTCTACATTTATGTATTATACTTTTATGGTAAAGTTTTTTTTCTTAACTTTTATTAGTATTTTATAATATATTTATATATATTATTAATATTTTAGTTTTAAAAAACCGCGCCATGGCGCGAGAATTGTACTAGTTTTAGTTATTATTGTACTTTATTAGGGATAATAATTACCCTATAAACCTAAAAACATACTCCCTTCGTTTCAAAATAAATGTCGTTCGGCATTTAGTGTACGCATTTCAATGAGGGAGTATGTATTTTTTTAATCAATTTTTTAAATTAATTACATACTTGTTAGTATTAACTATAAAATTAAAAAAAAATTCGTTAAAAAAATAATATTTTATAGTGTTTTTACCTCATTAACATGCGTGCCGGAAAGTAAAGTGACTTTTATTATGAAACAGAGGGAGTATGTATTTTTGACAAAAGCTTAAGACATAAAAAACCATGTATTTTAGGACGGATGGAGTATAGATTACACAAACCGATATAATATAATATACTCCCTCTGATCTAAAATGTAAGATTTTTGCCTTTTCGGCACGTATTTAAATGAGCTAAAAACTATATAAAATATTAAATTTTTAAATTTTTTTTTGTACAATCTAATACTTCTTACTTATAAATGTTAAACTATAGAAAAATTTAATAAAAAAATAATATTTTATACAATTTTTTAAGACATTAAAATACGTGCGGAAAAGTAAAAAATCTAACATATTTGATAATATAATATAATAATTTTGGTTATATTCGATGTTAGGTTTTGTATCACTATCGCAACTAGTTTGACTTGTAAATACCGGAATACGGTCTTTTCGGCAAGAAGTCTCCTATACTTTTCTAATAATAATCCGATCACATCGGTTGAAATTAGTCACATCACATGCCAAGATTTATCTGTGCAATTAGTCGCCAACTACGGAGTATCAAATTATTATATTTCCCATTTACACTACGTAGTGGCCTCCTCATCGCCAAAATCCCCGTCAGTAGTGGCGCATCTTAAGAAAAAAATTTAGAAGGCTTAATATTTTTGCGGAAATTTTAATTTTTGTACGTATTTATATAAAAACTAGTACAATACCCGCGCTATTGCGCGGTTTTTTGAACTAAAATCTTGATGATATAAAAAATAATATTATAAAGTATTAATAAAAATTAAGATAAAATTCATTAAAATAATATATCTTATAAATATCTCAAAAAATTACTTTTACAAAATATCATGTAAAAGTATTACATAAATATGGATATTTAAACCACTTAGTAAAAATAATT
This sequence comes from Persicaria maculosa, assembly GCA_963922045.1. Lineage (NCBI taxonomy): Eukaryota > Viridiplantae > Streptophyta > Magnoliopsida > Caryophyllales > Polygonaceae > Persicaria > Persicaria maculosa. Next base: position 44,522,094 of record OY998258.1, read on the forward strand.
ATATCATTGTAACTTTGTTTAAATGTGATGTGGTATAACAGTTATCTAAAATGATATTGGTTATGTCATATCATCAGAAAGGCTTATATATTAAGTAGTATATATAAATTAGATATTTATAATATATAAATATTTACATGTAGATTAATAGTAAGCATTAGAAATAGTTAGTAAATATATTAAAAATAAAAAAGAAATATGATTGGTTTAAAGGGAATAAGAAGAAAAATTAAAGGGAAAAAATAGATTGATTTAAAGAGATAAAAAAAAGTAGGGATATCATATAGGCTAAAACTCTTTTATTTTAAGAATATGTATATATATAGTAAATGTGATAAAAAATAAAAGAAAAAAGGTAATTGGTTTGAAAAGATAAAAAGAAGGAGAAAAAATAATTAAAGGAAATAAATTTGAGTTAAGCACATTAGCTATATTAAATTGAATTCAATCTTTTGAATTAAGCTCAATTGTTAACAAATATGTTGAAAATAAAAGAAAGAATAGGATTGATTTAAAAAGATAAAGGGAAGAATAAAAATAATAATTAAAAGAAATAATAATTAAATATAGGAGAGAGGAAAAAAATAAAAAAATAGAAAATAGGGGATTGGTTGAATTGACTAAAATCAAGGAGACGATGACACGTCATCAAAGTCTTCTGATTTAAAGTATTATATAGATGATTTTTTTATTTAAATATGTTAGGAAAAACCTTAATTTCTAATTTAAATAGTAATTGTTATTAGGAAAAAAAATTTAAAATAAAAATTATCAAAAACTGAGGAATTTTTTACATGTGTGTGCGCGTGTGAGAAACAAAAATTATGACAAAAGTGAGGTTATATGAGATTTGAATCCATGACCTCAAGACAATAAATATATTTTCTTACCAATTAAGGTAAGCTACCTTTATAAATATTTACTCTTTTTAAACTTGTGTATTCCTAAAATTAGTAAATTTTTTTAAAAAAAGTATTTTTTTTCTCGTTTTTATTTCGTTAGCACACCCTAGTCCCTAGATTCGCCACTTCTCGACTGCGGATGCCAACTCGCCACCCCCAGCACCCTCCAATCTCATACATAGTCATGTTGATAAATAAATAAATAAACTGGGATCGATTTGATATTTGACCAAAAAAAGAGCAAAATTACTGATTGTGAGAATAGAATCTGAAATCGAAACTATGGGGAGTTCAAATTTCCTTTTCAATCAAGAATTCAGAAGTTTGTTGTGTCCTAATTTCACACTCAGATCCGAAGAAAAACGACCCAATTGAGCCGAATAGTCATGGCTTCTAATGAGAGGGGCTTGTTACAAAAAGTGTTTGTGTTTGTATGAGAGTGTCTCCTTCATTAGGGTTCAAAAGAAAGTGATTGATGCTGCCTTTAATGCATTTAGAAGGCGCTGGTGGTGGTGGCAAGTCATATGGTCACTTTCGCCCATAAGAGAGATTGAGGTTGCGTGGTTTATCCCTCGGAAGGTCGGGATATCTCGTGCCTTCGCATGGTCACTTCCGCCTAGATAGGGTGCTAATTCACCCGCTCGTAATTCAAATGTTACCTGAATTGACAACAAATTAAAATTATGTATTCACAACCTCTAATCATTGCCCGATTGTGGGATAATTAATACCCCACACAGGGTACCACCCCTTAAACTCGATAATATGTGGTTGTAGTGTCTACATTTCAAAAACATTGTCAAACAATCATGACGGGCTTCATTCCAGAGCTTGTCAATGTCCAGGCTATGTACCAAACAAAAATACTTAAACAACGGGCAAAAACATGAAAAAATACATTTGAAAATATTTTCCAATGACTCAAAAAAGCTAGTGGAGGGTACACTCCTTCAGATTCCATCAACAAATCTCAAACCAGATAATTCAATAACTTCTAAGCAATTGCCCCTCATTAGGAAAAAAGAGCAAATGTCGCGACACTACAAAAAGTATTGGACACAAAGAGTCAAATCAAAACATATCAAGATGGTAGAAGCAAACATGAGGTATTTCCACAAATATGTCAGTGGATGGAGGAATCATAAATTATTACGGAACTTATAGCTCTAGAAGGAATACGATTAACTAGGGATCGGACGATGAAATCAGGAATGACATATATAAAGAATACTGTCATAGGTTGAAGTGAGGAGGTTGTAATTAATATGGTATTGCTAAATCAGCTAGTATTTGAATTTAATCTGCGCTGAGATAATGGCAAAAGACAACATTTCTCTTATAGCCCCGATTACAAATGAAGAAATAAAAAACTTTGTGTACAGGAAACAATAAGTCAGTCTAGATAGCATGCCCGCCAAATTTTATAAAAAATACCGGGACACTATGGGACCATTAGTGATTGAAGCTATTTGTAAGGGTTTTTTTTTTTCATAAGAAATATGGTTAAATCAATCCTACATTCATCACCTTTTTGTCCAAATGTGACAACCCAAGTATAACAAGTCATTATAGACCAATTAGACTAGGCTCACCAGTATATACCGTTATCTAAAAAAATATTACAAATTAGAGATCTAAAAAAGGTAATCAGAAACTCATTCACCCTTTGCAAAGAGCTTTCACATTAAACTGCAAGATTCATGACAATCTCTTCATTGCTCATGAGATTTTCTAGAAACAAAGATATTTTCATTCCAACAATGATATTTATTGGAAAATATTCATTTTACATATTTTCCAACCCTAAAAATTATTGGAAAAAATTTCCAAAAATTGAATATCAATAAAAGTTTATTGGAATCCATATTTAAAAAAAAAAGATTTACATTGAGAAAATCTTTACCGCTATTGTTCGATTTTGATAAAGAGGTATTAAGAATAATCATTTATTTATTCCTAAAAAATCAAGAAATTGTTATCTTGCAGTTGAGAAATAATCTGATTAGCGAAAAAAAAAGATATGTTAGATAAAATTGAATTTAAATAGAGAGAGATTGTATCTCACAACTCTAGAACGTGGCTTTATTTGCAGTTGATTACCAACTAATGCAGTTTTATGGCTTCATTTTTTTTTACAGTGGGCAAGATGTAGATCGACAACACGATCTTGAAGCCATCAACAGATGGCATTGATGACCCTATGAAGAGGGTCGCCAGTCAAAAAATAAATTTTTTTCTAAAATTACAATTACAGAAATTTAAAATTAAAAAATCTATAAAATTAGAACTTCTGGTTCTTCAGATCTAAATTGACGGCTTGGACGACTTGCATGCAAGGCGAGGGAGTAGTAGACATGGAATTGTTGGCTTAGAAGGCGATGACTTTGCTTATCAATCGTGCTACAGGTGAGATCTATTGAAATTTGGGTTGGAGTTTTGGATTTGTATTAAAGGGCTAAGGTTAATTTTGGTTTGTGGAGGATTATATTTAGATTTGATAACTAGATCTGAAAGTTGGGGAGAAAGGAGGGAGAGAGCCGGCGAGGGATGGCGGCGTCAGCCACTATGGCCGAGGAGGCGAGGATGTCGTCAAGGATCATTGATGATTGGGAATGATGCTCAGCAGAAGAGAAGCGGGGTGGGAGGCACCAAGATGGAGGGGGCGTCAGTGGAAGGCTCGACAGATGAAGAGGATGCAGGTGGAGGAAGCTTTTGAGATGGAGAATCGTCGGAGACATGGTCGATGCGGAAGAGGGTCGACGGGGAATAGACCTCTACCCAGCGGCGGCGACGGAGGCTAGAGATGGTTGGGTTTTAGAAGAGGGAGATGAGTGCTTGTGGGGCTGCTGCACAGGCCATTGGAGCCATCAGTGGCAGCGGCGGAGGCCGAAGCTAGGCAATAGAAGGTAAGCCAAAAGGGTTGGGTTTTTTGGTTGGGTTTTCAGAGGGAGTTGAGATTGTGCCGTTGTGGGTCGGGGCCGGTTGGGAGGCCAGCCAACGCGGTTTGGCTCACATGATGGTGGAGGCGGTGACGGCTAAGGTTTAAGAGAAGGGAGCGTTTTTCTTGTAGAAAAGCACTATTTTCAGTATTACGGCTTCATCTTCTTATCATCAAAATCCCTGTTTAATTATCTCTCTATTTCTATCTTTCTCTCTCCCTCTTTAGTTATGTCATCATAACTCAATCTTTACTCCAAAAACTTTAAAGTATTTACAATGCTTGCAGGGTGAGGTACAAGTCTAGCAGGCTTGTGCTCGAGTACATGTCAACATCAAGCCCAAAGTATATGCAAACGACACACTCATTGTTGAATACAAGGTGTTGGATGTGAGGCGGTCAGAGGAAGCCATGATTATATAGAAAGTGCAAAGCCAACCTCAGCAAACTGCCCATTTAATTTGCATGAATTTATTTACAATGGGATGATTTTTGAGTTTCTAACCCTGATGAATATTTGATTCATCAATGGGTAGTGTCTGACATTCACTCACTCTTCTTGTGTTCCATCTTCGGAGAACAACGATATGATCAACTGTTGTGTTTGATGCTTAGTTTGGTTTCCTTTTTTTCAATGACTTTACACGAATCGATGGATCCAGAAATGTCATATATATTTACTTTGATTTTGGTCTCATGGCTAATATGATGACCGAACAAGCTTTTTGAGGACTATAGCTTACTCTGAGTGTATTGTGCTTTTATTATTTCTTTGATTCATTCATTTGAGATATTTTGTAATCTTTAGAACATCTAAATTTTGTTATATATGAGTCAATTTTCATATGATGAATAAATGAAGTTTATATTCATTATTTTTTTGACATTATTTATTTATTTGGTTATATGTATTCTTTATTTATTACTCTCTCCGTTGCAAAATATAGGATCGTTTAGGATTTATCATGCTAATTAAGGAAGCCTACTAGTAGCACCACATTTGGATAAAAATGGCAAGTACAATCCTAAATTTCCCATCATCATTAAGTACTCCAAAAAAAATTACTAACTCCAAAGGCATTTGGAGCCAAAATTTGAAAATTGGTGCAGTAAAACCTTTCGTTTACCAATTACAGAGCCAAAATTTGAAAATTGTACCATTCATCTGTACTCTAACTAGTAGATGTATGCAATCATTAGGCCTATAAGCCCTTATATTTTGCAACAAAGCATACCTCCTAAACGACCCTATATTTTGCAACGGATGGAGTATCATTTAGGCATGGAAAAAATAGAATAAATAATGTATTATTATTTTTTAATACTAAATTACCAATAAACGTCGCAAGTTCAAATTACCCCTTTTAACACTAACCGTGAATTCCAATTGTTTAAATAGTTGGAATTTCCAACACTACATTTGTTGGAATCTCCCCACCGGTGCAATAGACCACATTGGAAATTCCAACACAAACTAATGGCTGGAATGAATCCCATCGTCCTTTTTTTAAACCTAGTGTCTCCAGTTGAAAATTCCAATAATTTTTAAAAGCATATTGGAATTTCCATCCTAAATGATCATTGGTAATTCCTGAGTTTCTAGTTTAGAACACACCAAGGTAAAGAGGGATGGTTAACAATAAAACATGACATGAAAAAATTATACTCCCTCCGGCCAAAAATACATTGCCTTTTAGGCCTCGAAATTTTGTCGGAAATACATGGACTTTTAGATGTGTAGGTAGTAATTATTAACTCTAAAGTACATTTAACTCTAAAATTTACCCCATAATTTACCTTAATATGGATAATCAAAGGTTTTAACTTTTAACCTTTAATACTAATGATGAGTAAAAGTAAGAGGTAAAATAGGTTCCTTAATTCGCGTGCACAAGCCTAAAAGGCAATGTATTTTTGGACGGAGGGAGTATGATAGAGTAGAATGGACATTTACAAGATATGTCTTGAAAAATCTGGTTTTCACCCACGCTTTATAGGATGGATTAAATAATGTATCGAAACCATTCCCTTTCCATTACTAGTCAACAACGGTCAAACTGATATGTTTTTCCATAGAGAGGCCTACATCAAGGGGATCCACTCCATCTCACCGTATCGATTCATTCTTGGTGCGAAAGTGCCGACAAGAAAATTTCAGCTCGAAACCTTAAGGGAGAGGAACCTTGTTGGTTTCAAATGCTCACATCAATCACCAAGGATCCATTCTTAGCTTTATTTCCTTGATGACATCATGATTTTCACTAAGGAAATTTTGAAGCATGCCACAAGATCAAAACAATCATCGATGAATACTGCCAAATTTCATGACAAAAATTAATTACCACAAATCAGTTTTCCAAGTTATATCAAAAGTTTCAAACCAATTAACCCACGAGATTATTCCAAAGGATCCTACAAATCCAAAGAGCGACAAACCTTGAAAAATACTTGAGATGACTTGTTATTAATAGGAGGGTTAATAAATTAACTTAGCTAATTGATAAAAATCAATTCTCCTTGCCAAACCAGGCCGACTACATTATGCAGGGGTTCATGCTACTTGCTAAGATTCACCATGAATTGGACCAAATAAATATAATATTGTTTTGTAACACGGATATGAATAACAAACCTTTAATAAGTCGGGATAAAATCTGTCGACCGAAAAACAGATTCTATAATGGAAAGACAAAGGATGTCAACATAGCACTCCAGATGAAGCTATAATGGAAAATTCTAGCAGAACCAAACAATGGTTAGGTCAAGGTGATCAATGGAAAATAACATAGAGGAATTAACTTGCTACATTTTACCGATAGTGGGGGAATTTTTGCAAGTTAATACCTACTTTCAAAAAGGGTCTTGTCTGGAGGGTGGGGGATGGAAGATCGATCCATTTTTGGAAGGGCAGATGGACTGGAGATTCACCTGTCCTGGACAGAACGACAATCCCAAATGGAGCAGAAATTGACTATATAGTGTCATACTTTATCATGAATGGTAATATCTCCCCATTTCATGATGAAGATCATCTCTACTAGTGACTAGTTTACCACGACGAGCGCATTGAACATGTTATCTGATCTAAATCAAGGAGGAAATACGAGAATCAATCCATGGATTCGAAAAATTGACACAATCCCAAAAATAAAAAACTTCATATGGAGTTTATGCTCGGACGACCTCCCAACGAAGCGTCATTTATCAACTAAAGGTATACCAATTCCGATACTAGTGTATTTTCTATGAATGCCCCTCAGAAAATGCAGTTCACTTATTAATAGAATGTCGATTTGAAAAGAGTGCTAGAATACTAACACCGGTGACCATTAGAGCATTACGAAACAACCACGTACTCAAGGGATTTGGACATAGGCCATGTTCTTGAATTGACATCCCATGAAACGCGCACTTAACAACAAAGAAAAGAAACAACTGACCATAACCTGGTGGTCCTTATGACATTTCAAAAGAAAGCCATCTTCGAAAACAAACAAATCCTTAACAAGTGAGGAGTTTTAGTACTTCATAACCCAACAACAAACAAACAGTGGGAGAATTCAAAACACTTTGGCATAGAGGACGACACGAGAAATTAAGTCACAACCACCTTCATGCTTGCCTCCGGACACAAAATAAGACATGGAGAAGACTGAGAATGTGGAGATTCAAAAAAAGGTGTCGCTCTCCCTGCACTTTGGGTATGAAAAAACAAGGTGTCGCTCCCCCTTATGCGCAATAGCACTAGCACTCCTTCGGGGCATTCAAACGATCTCAAATTTAGGATTAGACCACGTTGATATAGGGAGTGATTCTCTCGTTGTGATTAGTACGCATTTGAAGGGGTTATACAACTGTAGTTCAGGACAACTTTTAAATTTAAATAATAAATTAATCATTATATTATATGGTTATACAACATGAATTTATTACATAAAACTCTACCACCCGTGCCACCAACTTCACCGCCAGATTCCTCACCACCAATACCACCCGTGCCACCAACTACCACCCGTGCCACCAACTTCACCGCCAAATTCCTCATCCTCCTCTGTTCAGGAGGAAATGCCACTGCCCAAACATCCTCCTCTTTCGGCAATCCTGTTTCCCTTCCAAGGCCAATCCAAGCACACCGACCTCCCTTCCTTCGAATTTGAGCCACCTCGTAGCCTCCCTCATCGCTGCTAGACAAGCCGAGACGTCCACCAGTGCTCCAAGGCAGCCCAAGGAGCCCTCAACGCCGCCACCGAGGCTTCGTCGCCTCCGTTCAAGTGCGAAACAACCTTTCGGTCCAAGGAGCCATCAAGAGCCTCCGACGACACCCAAGACTCCGGTCGAAGCTCCGACATCCGCGAACATCCTTGGTGATCAGTGACCTGCTTGCTTGTCTCTTGCTGCTTTCCTTTTGCTCATCTGCTACTCCAGGTAAGTCCTTCTAGGCTTACTCAGTAACCAAGACCTCCTGCCTGATGTGTCATATAGTATTTAGGTGTTGCATATGCATAAATGCATGTCATGTAGTATCATGCATAGGACTTGCACTTATGAATGAGCATTCTTATTATGTATGCATTTGAATACAAAACGGCCGTTATCTGTGTGTCATAGAGTCATTTGCTAGGGTCATAAGACGGTCCAGTCTCATCGGGCTTTGTCCTCCTCGAGTCATACCTTATATTACGAGATGAGCATGACTGTTGATGCATATTGATTTACATCGGATTGGAGGTGTTATGGTATTGAACTCGACTGGTTCCCGCACTAACGAGCATGGGTGCAGGATTAGAAAACACGGTCGGTTCCTGCACTAACGAGCATGGGTGCGGGAGTAGGAGAGAGATATGCCACTTGGCATTCTATGCGGGATCCCATATACGCTTCTTGCATTTTATCCCCTGTTAGCATATTTGTTTGATTTAAATTCCAGTATTGCATTAGAGCATTCTTTATTCTAGGTATAGGCGTATTATATGGCATTAATGCGGTCTTTAGGGCCCGCAGGCGTCTCTTGGCCTGACTTTGTGGTATAGTTTCAGGTACCCGTCCTTTTGCTCGAATGTGTGCTGTTTGACGGGGCTTTCCTTTGGCGCAGCTTGGTGAGAGACCTGGCTCCATACTTTTGCTACTTCATACTTTATCGTATTTGGTTTGACCTGGCTCTGCCATGACAACTGTGGACCGTTTGTGTTGTTGTTTTAACGAGACTTGTTTTATGCGACATAGAAATAGGACAGGTTCGGGGTACCCAACGGGCAACGACCTTATCGCGGATTTAGGGTTCGAAATCCCTTCTTTTAGTACTAATACTTTGTTTTGAAACTCAACCCGTATTTGAATTGCAAGATTCGAATGAAGGTATTTAATCATTCGAAACGTAATCCGGATTTTTTAACTCGTACCGTTACACTAACACGTCCCCTCAAGTGTAATTAATTAAGCAAGTTGCACGTACTTGTCAGTTGCCATAAAACTCGACAGAGAGTCCGATTAGTTAAAATGCTAGCTGAAAGAATATCATATACGGACCCGTATATGAAAGGTGTACAAACTACATAAACTCAACGATATTTCCTACATATCTCAAAATCAATTAGTGAACGAGATTCCATATAATCCCTAATTTTAATAAATAAATAAATAAATAATCAATTTTCAACTTTATCTATTTCATTTGAGAAAATTTGCGTTTTTGGCCATCTAGAAAGTTTTAATTAGGTTATTAACTAATTTAAATGTTTTTTAGGCCTTATAACTATCGTTAAAAGTGTTTTAGGTCAGTAGCTAAGCCCGATAGCTCTTCCTCCCCTTCTCCTCCTGCCGGCGATTTCTCGCCCGTTCTTTCTCCGTTTCGTCGACTTCTTCTTCCTTCCATCTCCTGTGGAAGCGCTCGAAGCGGACGTATAGAAAGATTGGAACCAAGGAGCGGCCTCCATCATCGCCCTCCATCATTGCCCTCTCACCGACCTCTGCGATTGAAGCGCTCGTGCGTCCATGGAGAGAAAGGAGCGACTGTCTAGAAAGATTGGAACCAAGGAGCGGCCGTCTAGAAATATTGGAGCGTCCATGGAGAGAAAGCAGCGCCCTCTCACCGACCTCTGCGATTGAAGATCCCGCTCACGCTTGCCTTCAACACATCTAGGGTTTTGCTCGAAGATCCCGTCGGACCGTCGTATCCTTCGCCCCACGACTTCCTCGACTGACGAGCTTCCTCAGGTGAGTCCCCTCTCGCGCTATGGGTTTGCTATTGTTCGTCTCCCGCTCTCCCTGTCTTTGTACACTTGCTGATTATTCTCCGATTTCAATTTGTTCCGTTGTAATTTCATCAGGAAAGTCATGGTTGTGTTTTCTCTTACCTAATTCTACCTAAGCGAATTTCTTATTCCAGATTCATGAAAATTTGCACAGATTTGTTCAATTACGACTCAATTTCATTTTTGTCTTGTCTTGGGTTGATATAGTATCCATTGGATGCATTGATGTTGTGATTGAATTAGATCGTTCTGCTTGAATTCTAGCTGGTTTTTTAGCTTCATTTGCTTCAGGTAGCTTCAATCAATCTCTTCTTAAACCCTATTTTCATCTACAGGTCGTGCTTCTTCATTATCTGCTGCTCTAGATCTCCCTTTGTAGCATCTCTTGTCAGTGATTTAATTGTTCGTCAATTCCTCTTAGCTACCTTTGTTTGATTTAATTAGGAGTTTCTGTGCTTGATTCCCATCAATGTCTAAAATGCTCAAAAGCATCTTAGACAAACATATATTGCTCATTTATTTGTAGATGATGACAGCTAAATATCTATCTATCTAATACATATATCTCTTTGCCTTGTGAGATGATGAGATGGGAATAACTTGTGCTCTTTTATTTAGTGACAATTGCAGGGGATTTGAGATGTTTTTGATTTTTGTATTCCTTAAACAGGTATTGATGATTCCAATTGTTGCAAGTTCATCCTCATTGGCATACCTAAAAGGAGTTGGAGTCCGGATCCTGGGCCGATTGATTCCACAAAACCCGTCAGGTTGTGTTTTCTACAGATTGTTGCTTTGATGCTGAAATTTTGTTTTAGACTGTTTATAGGATGATATATGAATTGAATTGAATTTGAAACTGTCTGATTTGGTTGTAGTAGGAAATCACCTGCGATTTAATGCAGTTTTGTATTCTATGTTTTAGATATTTTAGTGTTCTTGATCTTGTTCAGCCAGAATATCCTGTTATTGAATGAAAAATATGATTTTTACAAAAACATGATTGATAGTTTAAGGATTAAATTTCAAGAGCTTTTGTCATCACTGTTTCTATACAAAGCTTACTATTTGTTAAAGGAGTGTTATAATTCCCACTTTATACTTGCTTATACTTTCAGTTAAGCCTGAAAACTTTATGCAGGTTATAATTCCCTCATACGCAGCTGCATTATGCAGATTTTTATGCATTATAATGATGTATAGTACCATTTGTGTGATTTCGGGAGGGTAAATTTTGTTTAACATCTCTCAATCCAGTGTATAATTTATAGCTTCAGAAAATTGAACCTAATCTCCTCATTTCTTTTTGTCTTTAAAAACAGGAACAACAAAGGGGCCTTCCACTTTGTGGCGGATCCCCTCTACAGTCTCCAGACATTTCAAAGTTCCAGCCATGTATCTCAGCTATCATTGATTCACAGTCGTCGTTTTGTGGTATGAAAAAAGAGTTGCTTGAATATAGGTGTAATATTCACTTCTTCATCGTGATTATACTGTCTGAACTGACTCTAAAGTTTGAGTCCTGTTTAATATCTATAAAATTGTTCAGCTGGCACCCCAACAAGTAGAGTTGTAATCTGTATTTTTTTTGTGTAAATAAAAATTGAAATGCAATAGGTATGGTATTCTACTAGGACTGTCATGAACTATAAGCTGTTGGGGACTAACTACTGTCATCAACTTGTAAATAGATGTGTATATTTATGGGGAAAGGGATTAAGATTTTGAATGTAGCTACAGATGACATTCATTTAAAGTTCAAATTGAGTATGAATTGCTTTGTTTATTTAAATAAGGTGGATTTGTTTCCAACTTATCCTCCACCAAGAAGGCTACCTTTAATGCAAATGCATTGCCAATTGTCTTTGGATTACAGTTTAAAAACTCCATTTAATGTCCCAATTTTGATAGGACATCGCTTTTAAGAAGTCTAAACCGATCCTTAGTTTCGCCTTATTTTTTGATTCCACATTTTATACTTTTAATGTTGTATCATCAACAAAAAGTTCACCAATGAAGTGTAATCAAATTTTATGCTCATACGCTATCAATTGTATAAAAATATTATCAATAAAAATGTCATCAACTAACAATGTCATCACAAATGATTAAGATTAATAAAGTGTAATCACAAATGTCATCAATGAATAAAAATGTAATAAACATGTCACCACAAGTTATTGCATCAATGAAATGTAATCACAAACGTGTCATCGGTGAATAAAAGTAGAATCGATGAAAATACATCGATATACAATTGGTTAAATTAATAAAATGACATCAAACGATTTGATTAAAAAAGTGGCATCATATAATTACATTAGAAAAATGGCATCAAAACACTCCTTTGAAAAAGTTGCATCACATTAAAGAAAAATAATGTCATCAAAACACTACTTTGAAAAAATATGGCATCACGGTAAAAAAATATCATCAAAAAATTGACTTTAAAAAAGTGTCATCAGTAGTCAACCATAAAAAAAAATGGCATCAATGGTCAACCTGGCATCATAGTAAACAAAAAAATGTCATCAAGGTTTGAAAAAAGTGGCATTCAAAAAGTGTCATCAAACCATCAATTCAATATATAATACTAAAACAGAGGCGTGGAAATCCCATGTGGCGGGTTCTGGTGCAATTCGCTTATGTGTCGTGCTCTGGTGCAATCTGGTCCGAGTCTTTGACAGATCAATTAATGATGATCCAATATATTTAAGCCATGTCAGACGATTACATTATCTATTTATACATGTGTCATCCTATGTGTCTATTTTAATTGAAGATTAAATTTAATTTTTAATATAAATATTTAACATAATATCTTAAGTGGTTACAAAATCTATTTAAATATAAAATTAAATCCATTCAATTATTTAATATATATATATATATATATATATATATATATATATATATATATATATATATATATATATATATATATATATATATATATATATATATATATATCAACCGTATATATATATAACATAATTTTTCTATACCTATTTTTTTGATCAGAATTTTACCCATTATGCCATTCATATATTTTTATATCATTAATTATGCTATTTGATCGATAAGCTCAATTGGTCAAACATGAGCTAAATTTTCTTATCATAAAATAAAAAAGTTCAATTAGCTTATCTAACTCATCATATTAAAAAAAAAAAATGTAAAACAAACTTTAAAGGATGAAAATTGAAAAGAAATCATTATATATAATAGTATATTTTTTGTCGATCACCTATTTATTATGGATCCATTTTTATTAATAATAAATTTATATAATAATTTGTTATCCTATCCTTATTAATTATATTGAATATCTTTTTAAAACATAGAGACCAACTAATCTTTGAAAATTTTTTAATAAAGATAAGCCAATTTTTAATATATATATATATATATATATATATATATAACTTAAACCATGTAGTATATTTCTAAAAAATCATATCATTATTCTTATGTAAATATTTTTATCAGGCATTTTTTTTAATTTCATTACTCATTCAATATGCAAAAGTCATTCTCAAATTATTCTCCAAAAATAACAATATAATTGGATGGATATGGATACTATGTTAAATGATTTTCATTAAATAAATAAATAAAAATAACATTGGTTATTTTTAGGCCATATTACAAGTGTTGACGCTTCTAATGAATGGTAATTATAAAGCTTTCAAGAAGCTTATTGGATTTGTACAAATGAAGTCAATACTAATAATATAGAAATTAATATCTTTTGAAATAAAAATGAAGAAGAATGAAATGTAGTTTGAAACTAATGTAATATTCATGTAATATATGTGAATATGTTTAAACATTAATATAAGTTGAATAGTTAATTATGAAAACAATTATCTTGAATTTTTAGAGCTTTTTTTTAAAAAATATTTAAAGAAAAAAAATAATCATTAAAATATTCACCAATCAAAAATATTTATCAAACTATTCAAGATGTTATTAAGTGATTCGTTAATTTTGTTATATAAATATATATATGTAGTATTAATTAAAATGAACTCAATATTAGTTTATTTTATGATTTTATAATATTTTAGCGATTAAAAATAATCGTTCAAAAAAATTATCACTAATAATAATTGATAATAAGTAGGAAATTAAAAGGTTAAAAATAATATTTAATATAATTTTTATAATCTTACACGATTTGTGCATGAATAATAATAGTCATATAAAAAAACCGCGAAGATCGCGGGCAATAAAACTAGTTTCATTAGAAAAGTGACATCAAAGTGAAAATAAAATGTCATAAAAAATGGCATCAAAACGGTGGCATCACAAAAATGTCATCACTTATTTATAAAAAAAAAATAATAAAAAAAAAATTAAAAAAAAATTAAAATAAAAAAAATAAAAAAAATCCACATGAGTTGGTCAACGTTGACCGGTCAACGGTCCACGTTGACCGGTCAATGGTCAAACAGTTGACCATTGACCAATTAATACCCCATTTGGAGAATAGACTACCTAATATAATTTAACAAGTTTGTTATCTAGTTAGCTAATTGAACTTTCTAAATAGCTTACTTACCTAAATCATCTATTTCATTTTAGGCTTAATTCCGTAGCACTTACAAACACAGATACATTATCCACATGTATTGCTTCAAAAAAAAATTCCACATGATTGAAGTTAGACAACTTGCTAGCCCACTATGCTAGTTTTTGGATAGGGGTTATGATTTTAAAAGCATGCCAAAAGGCATTTTTTCTAGTAGCTAGCTAGAAAACAAATTAAATCCACTTGTAAATAAATACACATACAATTACAAAATTGATTTCCACTTGGTTTAGAACTTAACACATCTATATTGACCCTTTGACCAGCCATCAAATTCTTCTATATACACTTGGTATAATTTCAGATCTGTATCCCACCCTAATTATAATCTCAATCAAGAAATCAAGAGAGGCAAAACTCTATTTGTCTTAACTTCCAGTGTGGTTGCCATGTCAGCACATGATCTCTCATGGAGGCCATCAATGGTGACTCTCCTGGTAGCTGTTCATGCCGGTTTAATCTTGCTTCTGCCTCTTCTCCCTGCTTCTGTTGAAGCCCAAAACGTATCTACTGCTCCTGCTGAAGGTCTCTCTCTTTACTTATCAATTATCTTACCCCCCCCCCCCCCCCCCCCCCCCCCCCCCCTGTTTTACGGCTAAAATTATAGGTGTTGTATGGGAAATTAAAACACTAACAAAGATATAAAAACCTGAAATCAATGAACAAACGAAGTTGGGGCGGGTCACGCTTGTGTCCCCTTTTGTTCCCCGGCAATATCCTATGGCATTCAAGTCGGATTCTTTATTTGAGAGTGATAATAACGACTAGGTTCAAACCATAAAGAGGCCAGAGGCGTAATAACAAACCATTCCGGATTGGTTCAATCGTAAAGGATTTGTGATAGTACTCAGAGGTCCTCGATTCAAACCTCAAATAACCAACCTCAAATGACCGCTATTTATTTATCAAATTTAGTAATAGGCATACCTCACAAGGAATTTGAGAAGGTTTTTTATCCCAAGGAAAAATAATACTCCTGTCCTTGCACAAATTATATGGAGTTGCTAAATCTGTCAGTTAAACTGATTAAATTCTTCTTTCTACATTATTTAGACATGATCAGATTATTACTGACAGATTTGGCGCCAGTTAGAGGTTTTGATATATAGTGCAAAGGTTTATCCTTTTTATAGTTCTATTTATGTGTGCAATTTGTGAATTTTCTCATAATTAATTAGGAAATTGTGATTTTTTCTATGCAAAATAAACATCAATTTTAGTGGATAGTTTTTGAATTTTGTTTTGGTTTGGAGCAGCCTTAGCTTTCAATGCGATATTCACCAAATGGGGGATAATGTCACTGATAAATTGGAATTCAACTGAGGATCCATGCTCTGGCCAGGCGCTTGCCGCTGCAATCACCATAGATGACACCACATACAACCCATTCATCAAATGTGATTGCACTGACAACAATGGAACCACCTGCCACATCACTGCTCTGTATGCTCTTCTTCCTTTATTTTGTCAATTTCCCAATTTTTTGCAATTTTTTTTAGTTTTTGCACATCATTTTCCTATTATATGAGTAGTTGATTGGGTTTTAAGATTACTTGCAATCATAAATTTCCACCATAGCCTTGAGCCCATATGAGCGAGATCCTTGTTAGGAATTCATATGGACAATAATTATATCTTTCTAGTGATAACTAATGTAGAATGCCTTATCCCGGCATGTCGCTTGCGAAATGGAGTTAACCATCTTTCAAATTCATTTGTTTCAAAATGTTTGTACTTCAAAAAAAAATTCTCTATGTTAACCAAAACATGTCATTTAAGAGAGTGAATCTTGTTAAGACAAAAAATTGTCATTATGGCTATTTTTGTGTTCACTTTACAAATTGCCCTTAAGGTGTAGTTTTCGAGAAAGTAAAAAAGTAGAGTAATAATTAGAGGTATAAATGTATTTTTATTTGTTTTTTTTTAAGTATGAAAAATGTTAAATGACATGTTTTGCTTAATGGAGGGAATAGTTAATAGATTAATTGTTTAAATAAAATATAATATCGATCTTCCTGAACTTTTACCAAAGGTTAATTATTAAAAGACAATGTCTAAAATGAAATCAAACCATTTTTAGATTATTTTTAACTTTATAAACATAAATTATCATTTATAATCATATTATATTTAAAAGAATAATTTACATAACAATTTTGAAAAATTATAAACATTTGTAAACACAAATTGGGAAATAATTCGACATTATGTTTATTATTTAAAAAATATAATAAAAACAATCCATAAAATGTAATGTAATCCCTTAAATACAAATTTTAAATGAATTTTTAATTAAATTTCCTATTTAAAATATCAAAATATAATATATTTAACGCTAGTTTAACTAAAATAAGTTAATTAAGGGTGGGGATTTGCTGTTGAATACCATTTAATAGGTGATTTTCTTTCATTTTAAGTTTAAATTTAAAGAATGGTTAAGTGAAAACTTCTATATTTAAGAGATGTTTTTTTTTTAAATTCCCCCCCTCTTTTGAACTTCTTTTCTTGGGAAATTGATATTGATATTGGCTATTGTTTAGTTAATGCAAGGTTTAATTTATATAGTGGAAAAAGTATATCTTATCACATTAAACTATTGTTCATTTGTTGTTTTTGTATAGGAAGGTTTTAAATATAGATGTCACAGGTGAAATCCCTGATGAGCTCTGGACCTTGACTCATCTAACCAACCTGTAAGACATTTCTCCTTTATATCAGGAAAAGTAATAAATGTTGTCTTTCTTAATTGTCTTTTCTCATTTGAAAGTTCTTCAAACATTGTAGAAACTTACTTGGGAATTACTTGACGGGCTCTGTATCTCCTTCTATTGGGAACCTTACAAAGATGAATTGGTTGTAAGTATGTCACAAAGTTATTACATGCTTCCTTTCTTAATTTTCAATTTTTAGTTTGACATTTTATTTTTTCAACACACTTGAAGGACTCTTGGAAGCAACGCATTATCAGGTAGTGTACCAAAGGAACTAGGAAAACTCACTCAGCTAAAGTCATTGTAAGTTAACTACCATCAGTTACCCTCATGCTATGTGTTCCGAATATTATTGGTTATGCTTTTGGTACAACAATTTGTATCTTATTTTCACACAATATTGTTCAGTTTGATCACCTAGAATAGCTGGAGATGACCCCTGTTGGTTTCTAATATTCAATATGCAGGAGTTTTAGTGTAAACAATTTCTCTGGCCCTCTTCCACCTGAGATTGGAAACATAGTTGGCCTGGAGCAATTGTAAGTTTTAATCAAGTTTTCATGAACTAATTCCCTTCTTTAACAACCACTTATCTGTTATCTTTTGCTTCATTTTATCATTGTAATTTTTCAACTAAGTGTCTTATGAAAAATTATGTCCCTAGCTCATCAGTGCTCATTCCCTTTCATTTTGTTGTTTTCATTTTTTTTCCTTTAGTTGGCTCTTCCCTTTATAAATTAGTCTTTGGGTCAATCGAAAATGATCTCTCTACTTACTTGAGGAAAGTGTTCATACATCTCAACCCCCTAGACCTTGCTCATAGCGGGATACATTGGGACTCTTGTTGTTGTTGTTGTTTTTTTTTTGTATAGTTGGTATCTGCTAGATTACTAGATCACATATAAAGTAAAGATTCTAGTTGTGGAAATAAATTCCTCAATTTCTACTTATGTGGTCCTCCGTATTGTATCTAATCTTATTAGTCACATTTCTTACCTTAAAAACACGGTGAGAAAAAATTTAGCACGAAATAAAACTTTGAGATTGACATATGTTTTCATGTTGGCAGCTACATGGATAGTTCTGGTATAAGTGGTGAGATTCCTTCAAACTTTGCTAATCTAGTGAACTTGCAAACGATGTAAGAGCATGTAATCATCTATACTATTGTGTTATGAGAGCTTCTCATTCTACGATTTCTAACATAGAAACTTTGGTATTTTCAGATGGGGATCAGATAATGAACTCAATGGAAGTATACCCGAGTTTATTGGGGACTGGACACAACTTACTGATTTGTAAAAACTAATATTGGCTATGGAGTGCAAAAAAGCATATTTTTAATCTAATATGAATTAAAGTACCATATATCTCTAAAACATATATGATCTTTGCAGGAGGTTTGAAGGAAACTCATTTGTTGGGTCAATACCATCTTTCGTCTTCTCCAATTTAACTTCCTTGGAGACTCTGTTAGTTCTCTCTCTCTCTCTCTCTCTCTCTCTCACACACACACACACACACACACACACAAACAAAAGACACATTGACACACAAACACACACATACACACACAAAAATCCATAAGAATTAAGCGGGATGAAGAGGAAAATTAACTTAATTTGTATTAAAAAAAATCAATCTCTTGAGTTTGTTACAATTAGACGAAACTTTATATAGGGTTGAATATGCTCTCACTAACATACAAAATAAACTATTAGGTAGAACCTATCTTTTTATATTTACATAATATACCCCTTTACACACATATAAATAATACCCCCCTCAAGTTGGAGATGGGGTCTCAAACACCCATAACTTGACAGATAGATATTTATGCTATGTTTTTAGTAGCAAATCTGATTGAGCTTATTAAAATACTTCGCAATATAAATTTTTCCTTTAACCACCAATCCAATTTATCTCTTAAGCTGGAAAATCAATGGCAAATTAGTTTGAACATATTTCTCCTACAATTCATCCTATAATTGCTTGGCCAATTCCATATTCAAAAAACTTTTTTAAATTAAATAACCATAGAATTCTAAAGTCGGCATCGGATCATGTAATCGGCCATTGTCCATCTTTTTAAATTCGCTTAAGCCACCAAATTCTTCGAACAACTACCATCAGTAAAATCTAGCTTATTCTTAGCACCAAGCATCAACCAAAATCCTTGACCCCAAACAAGAAAGTTCAAACTAATGAATTCGAAAGAACCAATTGCACCCAAGATTGTCTTAATTGAACAATGGGAGGGATTATTGGAACTCATTTGCATATTTGTCTCAATCGAATGCCTAAAAAAATGTAGAATAACTAGAAACATGATCTTGTCAAAATTTCAACAAATTCACTAGAATTTCAATTTTTTGAAGCAAAAAACACAATCAAACATAGAAACCTAAAGTGCCTATCAAATTTCACAAATGCATATGCAATCTTAGATTGATTTTGACCTAGAAATGAATAGATCTATCCTTTTGCTTTGATATCATGACATATCCATAAGGATTAAAAGTGAGGAAAAAGAACAATTTGCATTCAATAATCAATTAGTTGAGTTTGTTACAACTAGATGAAGCCTCTATATGGGCTTGACCATGTTGTACCAAACCTACACAATAGACTACGAGGTAGAATCCGTCTTTTTATAACCCTGAATAATAGTAATAAACCCAGTTACATACACACACATCAATGACCATGAAATATCACATTTATAGTAAATGACCTTAACCTATGTTTTGTTATATAGGAGAATCAGTGATTTGTCCAATGGAAGCTCTTCAATGGCATTTATTTCAAAGTTGACCAACCTCACTACTTTGTAAGGGTAGAACAATATTGATCATGTTTTTATAGTTTATACTTCTAAAACTTCTTATTTGTCATGCAATACATGTTTTGACGAAAAAAATGGTTCACTGCCTTGTAGAGTTCTGAGGAATGTCAAGTTCTTAGATTCAATTCCTACAGACCTTGGACGATTGACATTGTTGAATTATCTGTAAGTGGTTTGTTTTGGGGGAGGGGGTAGCATTTGCATAAACAAAATATTTTAGCTAAATATTGTTTGTATATTACGATATGATTGAGCAATGAATACCCTAGGGCCTAATTTTTAGTTAACTTCTTTGATTACGAATAATATCAAATCATCTAAAATTAAAGTTCAAGTGCTATATATATATATATATGTTAGTCAGAAGTTACAACTACTTTACAAAAACCTGGATAAATATAATATATTTTATTATGTTTGGGGCATTTATGCCGAAGAGTAATGTGTGTTTTGCTTCATTTCTTTATTCTTGAGGTTGTATATATTCATAGTTTCTTAATTCCATTCACTTTATAACTAATGGGAAAAAATTTGTAGTGATTTGAGTTTCAGCAATATAACAGGAACAATTCCAGACTCACTCTTCACCCTTCCTTCTCTTACTTATTTGTAAGATCATAAACAAGTTATATCTGAGTTCATTAGGGATGCATACTTCTAACAACAATTGACACAAAAATTGGTTTTTAAATGTTTAGGTTTCTTGGAAATAATAAACTCACTGGCAGCCTGCCTTCCCAAAAAGGTTCATCTCTTGCTAATATGTAAGTTTTTTAAGTGCGTGTGTTGGTGCATATAGTGCTATTACAATTTGATTTGCTTTCCTTCATTAAGAAGAAGAAGAAGAAGTAGTAGAAGAAGAAGAACACGAAAAAAAGACCTTTGGTGGAGTTTATGAAATCATATTTTTAATTGACTATTTATTATTTATGCAGTGATGTATCGTACAATCAATTGTCAGGAAGCATTCCTTCTTGGATGAGTAGTAAGATGCAGCTGTATGTTCTCATACTTCTGCATACCATGGTTATTAGTTGTAGTGTAATGATTATTTTTCAATATTTCGTTACTTTATGTTTATACTTTGAACTTATCTTCTTTGATCAAAAATTTTCAATGTTATTATATTGCACAAAATATTGGTGAAAAGAACTTGTTAAGGTTATTCCGATCATCACAAAGAAATTACCAAAAAAAAAACAATTGCTCAAGGAAATGGAACTTGCTAAGACTATGCTTTTCGATCAATGTTCCTTTTGTAGTATCGTATTAATATTAATTTGTTTAATTATTCTATCAGTGTTCACATTCTATTATCTTTTCCCTTTAAATTTAGGAACTTGGTCGCAAACAACTTCACAGGCATAAGTAACAGGTGATTTCCCATAGCAATTCCTTTATAGTATAAAGCTCAAGCTAATTGATGTTAGTATTTATGCATTTTGACTCAATATATGTACAATTTTTGGGATGTTATAATGGACTCAATATAAGCTAGTAATCTCTTACAATCTAGATTCTATACTAAGAAATCATTGTTCTGGGTGGGGGATCTTTTGATTTTAAGTTCATGTACTTATATTGCTCCTCCTACAGTGCTTTGCCCTTTGGATTGGATTGCCTGCAAAATGGTTTCCCTTGCTTTCGTGATAGCCCGCGTTGTAAGTATATATTTTGAAACAATACAGTTTAAGTTATAAAGTGGATAAAATGATCGAGCGTACTTCAAAATTTCTTTATCACCAAGGTAAGTTTTGTTTACTCTTCTCTATTTCCAGATAGTAGCTTTGCAGTAAAGTGTGGTGGGCCACAATTTAAGTCTTCTGATGGAACCTTGTTTGATGAGGAAGATGAACCCCTCGGACCAGCTACATATTATGTACCTAACTCAAAGAGATGGGCTGTTAGTAATGCTGGTTATTTTCTTTTTAGTGGTAATGTTTCATATGTAGCATCTTTGATCCGCCAATTCAATACCTTAGATTCACAGATATACCAGACAGCAAGGTTGTCTGCAAAATCCCTAAGGTATTACGGTTTGGGGCTTGAGAACGGAAACTACACTGTGACTCTTCGGTTTACAGAGCTTATCATTCAGAATGGTAAAACTTGGAAAAGCCTTGGAAGACGTGTTTTCGACATTTACATACAAGTATAAAACTATATCTTCATTAATCTTTTGGAAATATATTTTTGTAACTCTATTCATGAGGTGATATATCTCATGAATTGTGATACTCTTTGCTGACTTCATATATTCATGACTTTAGGGAAATCTAGCCTTGAAGAACTTTGACATACGAAAGGTTGCTGGTGGGCAATCATTCAAAGATGTAAAGAAGAACTTCACTGCTTTGGTGACAACAAACCATATAGAAATTCTTTTGTTATATGCTGGAAAAGGAACTTGCTGCATTCCCACGGTAGGGACATATGGACCCACTATATCGGCTGTCAGCATTACTCCAAGTGAGATTACACTTGAATTTTTAGTGTTTTGAACAGCGGGTTCTTTGTTTTTTTACTCATCAAGAACCAAAATCTTTGTGCAGATTTCATCCCTACAGTGTCTAACGAGCCTCCCTCAAAAAATGATAAAACTAGCTTGATTTTGGCAATTGTTCTTCCCCTCGGATGTCTTTGCCTCTTCATGTGGACCGCTTGTTATATTATTCTAAAGAGGAGAAGATTACAGGCAGCACGAGATGAAGGTAAGAACAGGAATATGAAAACTTTGATTCTTAGACCAACATGTTTGTTAAGTCCATACAATTTCATTATAATTAGTGCCTTATAAGCAATCAACAAATTGCATTAAGCACTTGCTGTGAGATATCTGATTCTTATTTTACAAGAATATTTGTCTTTAACTCTTTTTTTTTTTTTGTATTTCATTTCAGAACTCATGGGAGTGGAAGCGAAACCCTACCTTTTTAGTTACTCTGAACTTAAATCTGCAACTGAAGATTTCAATGCCTCTCATAAGCTCGGAGAAGGAGGATTCGGACCAGTATTTAAGGTAATTCATGCTCTAAATGGTTAGATCTTTAAACTAACATCACATGATGTTCAAGAAAAATTTGTTTTTTAATGTTATATTTGGATCCTATAGGGAACTATCAGTGATGGGAGAGATGTGGCAGTGAAGCAATTGTCTTTCAAATCTCACCAGGGAAAGAGCCAGTTTGTAGCAGAGATCGCTGCCATATCTGCCGTACAACACCGTAACCTTGTGAGGTTATATGGATGTTGTTTGGAAGGCGAGAAGCGTTTGCTCGTTTATGAGTATTTGAAAAATGGGAGTCTTGATCAAGCTCTTTTTGGTACGGGTTTTTGATATGTTGTTACTTTTATATTCCAATGATAATAGTTAACAATTAAGATATGTTACTATGTTTGTTCAACTCTTCCTTTATATAGGAAAAGGCATGTTGCTTAGTTGGGCGAAGCGCTTTGAGATATGCATGGGAGTGGCAAAAGGACTATCCTATCTTCACCAGGAAGCACGACTTCGTATCATCCACCGAGATGTCAAGGCTAGTAACATTCTGCTTGATTCCAACCTCATCCCAAAGATTTCTGATTTTGGATTAGCTAAGCTTTACAATGAAAATGACACTCATATAAGCACTGCTGGTGTCGCTGGGACAATGTAAGTGTTTACAAATTTTGTCTTCTTAAGTTTTCTAGTTTTATCGATAGATCAAATATTGTCTTATATTGCTCCTTTGTTACATGAAACAGTGGATACCTTGCACCAGAATACGCAATGCGTGGCCACCTCACAGAAAAGGTCGATGTGTTTAGCTTTGGAGTTTTGGCATTGGAGATTGTGAGTGGGAGGCCAAACTCAGACACCACTTTAAGTAAGGAAAAAATGTATCTACTTGAATGGGTATGATTTGTGGTACCTTCATTAATTTTTTTTGGCACAAATGTTAGATTGATATTTAAAAGTGCCATTTGAGTATTTGAAAAGGACAAACCTTAATTTCCTATTTTCATCAGACATGGCACTTGTATGAGGGCAATCGAGAAGTAGAGCTAATAGACGAGAAGCTACTAGAGGATTATGACAAGGATGAAGTGAATCGAGTAATCAGGGTAGGTCTGCTATGCACTCAGACTGCACCTGGGCAACGTCCATCCATGTCACGTGCGGTGTCCATGTTATCAGGGGAGGTGGAAGTGGAAGTTGTGCCTGCAAAGCCTGGATACTTAACCGATTGGGTGCACGACAATGCTAGCTTCCAAACCTCAACTAGTTCATCATATGGAAGCATGTACATGGGTAAAACAAGCAAAACTACCATTTCATCACACGAAGGCATTTCACCACCATCATCTATGTAAGAGGGTCATTAAGCTTCGTTCTTGTTTTCAAGTCGTCATGGATTTTGTCATCTGTTCTGATAGAGTTCTTCATATTGGTGTTGCATCGACACTTGAGATTGCTCTAGTTAGGTTGTATGTACCCTACCCTAGCTTTGAATTCTGGTGAAACCTTCCTCTGATCCAAATGGAAAATCTCATTTTTCAGTGTGAATGTGTGAATAGTAGTTTTTCCTATTTCTGTGTTTCTTGGCCACCGCTCATCCCTGCAGAGGCACAAAAAAATGGCCTAGGACTGAGAAAGAGGGTGATACCTTTAATTTAGGACATTTTCAAGTGTGTAATGACATTTTTCAGTTGTTTTTTAATCGAGTCATTATTTGAGTTCATACCATCACATGATAAAGGACATTTTCCAATTGTTTTTTTTCATTTTTTCATTGTTTGAGTTTACAACATCACATAATCTAATTCTTTAGCACTAGTTAAAGGTGCAAGTCGTGTGATTGGGTATAAAAAAAAATTATTTCTCGGTTTTCGTTCCATGAGGGTTAACCATCTGCCAGTCTTTTTCGACCTCTTGATTTAGCAAACACCGTTGATGTATGCTATTTCGAATCCTTACCTCTTTTAAAAAAATGTTGGATATACCTTTAAGTGGATGGAAATGAAGGTCAAGGAGGTTCTGTTACGGGTCAAGGGTCTCGGAATTTTGGAACAAATAAGTAGGATCCTTTGTTCCACTCTAATTCTGATCATCATGGCATGATCGTATATAGGTTGATTCGCAACTTGTAATTTGTAATTGCAAGACTAAATGATAGAGTTAGGTAGGCATGATAATTAATTAAGTAGAGAGAGACCTTCAGCAGGAGCAGTAGTAGATGATGCGTTTTGGGTTTCAACAGATGCAGGAAGAAGTGCTAGCAGCAAGATTAAATCGCCATGAACAGATGACAAGAGAATCACCATTTATGGTCTCCACGGGAGAACATGTGCTGATATTGCAACCACACAGAAATTGGTGAGACAAATTAATGGAGTTATGGTCTTTTGGGGCTCTCTTGATGTCTTGATTGAGATGATAATTAAGGTGAGCTACAGATCTGAAATTATACCAAGTGCCAAGTGTGGATGGCTATGTCTCAGATCACAGGTCAAGGGGTCAAGGTCTATACAAAGTGTAAACAACGGTGACTCTATGTCCCTACCCAAAAACCTGCTTTTCCAAACACATGATAAGACCATTCCTCCATGAATAGTCCAAACACAAAAATACAACATCCAAACCAGTTTCAGCAATGCTTTTAACAAATTAACAACATCTACTTCTGATCTTGTGTCTCCAGATTCATGGACTTCTGCTAGTGATCAACAAAGGGACAAGGATAAAGTGGAAGAGACATTATTAAGATATGAAATTGCTGTCATAAATATTGCTAGAAGGAGAAAAGGGCAAAATATCAGAGACAACAAGAGAATGAATCTCAGGAACTGAATTAGGAGAATATCTCTTACTCTCACTCTCACTCTCACTCTCACTAAAAACAATATAAAAAGATGGAATGAAAATCCATCAATTTATAGCCCTTTTGTCCTGCAGGATGCCCAAGAGTAAGACAGATGTATAACATAAACACCCCTATTGTCTTAAGAGGCTAAGATGATCAAAGGCAGTTGATTTCTTGAACAACAATTCAAAAAGAGTTAACCAATTCAGTGACTTAATTGGCTGGCATGGGGTTTATCAAATGCGTTGCTGCTATCACACACTCTCCCAATAGGTAAACAAGGCAATTTGGCAAACAAACTCAAGGCTCTAGTTGTATGGAGCAAGTGCCTATGTTTTCGCTCTGCCTTCCCATTTGCTAAGGTGTGTATGCCGCGAAATTTGCCTTTCCATTTTTACTTTGTATCAGTCCGAATAACCTCTCAATTGGAAACTGCTCCATCACATGACCTTCCTCCTTACAGACACAGTAAATTTCTTTGAGCTATGTTTTGCTTTCTTCGATTCCTTGTTCCCTAAAGCTTCAGACGAAGACGACACTCCTAGAGTAACCATGTAGTCGCATCTGATCCATCTGTTGTAGTTGGCACTCCCTGGTTCTGGTATTGGAGAAGTTTCTTCAATGAATCCCAGTTTTAGCTTGGCTCCGGGAGCCATCCTAACCTGCCCCTTCCAGCTGATGTAAGTGCTTCCATTGAACAGCATGCTTGTCAAATTCATCCCGGGGTGGTCATCCGAGTTTGAGAGCGATAACAGATCTTTTTGCACTGAGTTATTGATTGCATATACTTCCAGACTTGGCTTCAAGCTAGATACTTTCCTCCATCATCTTCACCATTGTTGCTTGCGAAAGCACAAGCTTCAAGATGATGATTCTTGAGATAAACTTTGAAGAAAAACACAAGCGAAAACTGGAATTCCTTTGCTCATTGTTTGTTACAACCATTTATAACAAGTGATAACCACTTGCAGAAACCATCTTCCGCGAAAAATTCCATACCAATTAGACCAATTCCTCCATAAATAATCCAAAAACAAAAATATCAAATCCAAACCAGTGTTAGCAATCCTTTAACAAAAATGTAGCAATAATACCTACTTTCCGCAAAACAAACCAAACATATCATACATATGAAATAACCTTAATATTGATGTTGCACCTGCAGTACTTGAAAACAGTACCCAAGTTTAATTCAGACCTATTTTCGCTATAAAAAATGAAGCATGGTTTAAGCTTTTTAGCTCCATATTTTACATGGCAAAACAAATTTGTTTGAAAAGAGAGAAACATATGAAACAAGAAATATTTAAAAAGATTGTAGATGAAATCATGGAAAAACTAAGCAACAAGTCTAAGTGTCTAACCTAACACAGATTTCTGACTTCACGGGCACAAGCAATCAGAAAGTGTAGTTATATAGTAGAGGAAGCACTTCAGCAGAGGAGCTTGAACTCTCTTCTTGCATGGGGAATGATCTTGAACAAAAAGGACACGTGTATGTCTTGCTTACTTGGTGAGTTGTGTGGTTAACCTCCAGACATAGTTCTTCTACTGGATTCGACACTGGAAACGACCTTATGCTTTCCAATACCATTGCAACTTCTTTCATTGTCGGCCTTTGTTTACCGTTCATGTTCAAGCATCGCGCAGCAAGATTAGCAGCCGCCAGTACCTCCTCCTCTTTGGCCTCCTCTGCAATCCGAGGATCCAAGGTGCTTAATGAGCGGGACCACTCCATCAATTGTAGGAACTCCATTACCAAGACCTTCTTGTCACCGGATTCGGTTGTGGTAAGTGCTTTCTTACCAGTTATTAGCTCAAGAAGAACTACTCCAAAGCTATAAACATCACTTTTGTCGTTAAACTGGTGAGAACGGAAGTACTCTGGATCCAAATACCCCAATGTTCCTTGCACAATGGTGGTCAAGTGAGTTTGTTCATCAACGTTGATTGTCCTTGAGATCCCGAAATCAGAGACTTTTGCCCGGTACTTTTCATCCAAGAGTATGTTCGAGGATTTGATGTCTCTATGATACACAGGCACCGAAGATGATGAATGTAGGTAAGCCAGAGCTCCCGCTGATTCTGCAGCAATTTGCAACCGCATTTTCCAAGTGAGGTGAAAGTCTTCATTCGGGCCATGAAGATGTTGGAAAAGGGTCTCATTCGGCACAAACTCGTAGACAAGAAGAGGAATATCAGTCTCCAAACAACAACCAAGTAGTTTAACCACATTCCTGTGGTTTATTTGGGAGAGAATGACGACCTCATTGATGAATTGGTGGGATTGCTCTTGGTCAACTATATTAGATTTCTTGATGGCGACGATTCTTCCGTCTACCAACATGCCTTTATAGACAGTGCCCTGCCCACCCTTACCAAGTATTCTACTATTATTAAAGCGATCGGTAGCTTTCTCCAATTCCCTAGCCGTGAAAATCTTTGTTTTCTCGACAACACAGTCGCTGGAGGCCATTTCTTGTAGCAACAATCCACCATTTCGAGCAAAATTATTGGCTCTTCGCCTTTCCTCCTTCCCTCTCTTTACCATTCGATACAACCAAAAGCAGTCGAAAACTAGAATGACTGTCGCGAATCCTGCAGTGGTTCCTGCATAGACAAGTGTTTTGGTAGTGTATAATGATTCAGGTCAAAGTTGAATATCTCTTCAAATGAACAAGGGACACCATAAGGCATCACACATGTATGCATACAACTTACAACCAGATAAACATTAGAGGAAGTTTCATGCTGGTTCTATTAATAACTGTCATCCTAATAACACCTAGAACTTCTGAAATTGTTATTCTTTTCCCTCTATAACAGAAAAGTTGATGGAAGTTTGGATGACAAGATACTTTTTCAGCTTTAATATAAAAATAGAAATAGAAATAATTTTCAAAAGAGAATATTTCTAAGTTAAACACTTACTACTATGTGTTTATATCAGCACCAATGTCTTTTTTAAAATAAAAAATAGTACTTAACTTTTATTGTTTTGAAATAGAACCTAAAACAATATTAAACTAGATTTTTTAATCAAATTTTCAATTAGTTTCGGTTATTTTTCAATTAGTTTGGTGGTGATATAAGTACATAGTAGTAAAAGTTTGGGTTATTTTTGTTACTTTATAAAGTTTATGGTGCTACCTGCTCACCCCATCAAAGTTTGGGTCATTTGAATTAGTTTTACCTATTTCTAAAAGATGGAATGAGAAATTACAAATATATATATATATTATAATTTCTCATTCCATCTTATATATATATATATATAAATATAAAGAGAGAGAGAGTTATTCGAATTTTAAAAATTACTTCTCTTATTTAAAGTAGATGATTTTTTAGCAAATAACCAGAGTTTTGAGAAAATATTTAATTCTCTAAAAATATCATCATTTTACCAACCTTTTCATAAATTCTAATGCTTTTAAAAAATCAACAACACACAAATCAAAACTCCCTTCATTCACTTTTTTTTAACGTTTACTATTCACTTATTTTTTTTAAATTTGATAAAAACTATATGAAATATAAACTTTTTAAAATAATTTCGTGTTTATTACTAATAAGTATGAAATTATTTTAAAAATTAATAAAAATATATATTTTATATATTTTTTACATCCTTAAAAAACATGCTTGGCAAATATGAAAATATTTTTAAAAATTAATAAAAAAAAATCTGTTTTATTTAGTTTTTATCATCATTAAAAAACATAGGTGAATAGTAAACAAGAAATAAAAATAAACGGATGGAGTACAGATTATTACAGTATAACCAACTACCTAAAAAATCTAAAAAAAAATTGTCTATTATTGATCAAAATTTATTAACAGTCATTGATTTTAGATGGAAGGGAGTGCTAATAAGAACACTAGTACCTTATATTGCTAAAATAATACGACCCGTTTTTCTACTTGATATTATGGTGAATTGACATATATAAAAGTCTAAAAACCGATACATTTAAATTTTTAGTTTATATTTTCTGGTCTTACCTTCATCTCGTGCTTCCAATAACCTTTTACTTGTTTGAATAGTACAAAAACCAGCCATATAGAGTAGGAAAATGCATCCCACCGGAAGAGTTACAACCAAAATCAAAACAATCTTCTGCTTCGTAGAATCATATGGAGGTTGATTAGAGACCGTAGGTTTAAAGTCTGCACCAAAAAAAAAATATTAAAATGGCTTGCACAGGAACAAGCGATAAGCCACTTACAACAACAACAAAGTCTAAACTCACTTGGGGTCACTTTGATCCCTGATATGGATGGTCCATATGTCCCTTGTGCAGGCACACAACATGTTCCTTTGCCAGCCCACAACAGATGAAT
The DNA here is from genome assembly GCA_963922045.1 of Persicaria maculosa. NCBI lineage: Eukaryota > Viridiplantae > Streptophyta > Magnoliopsida > Caryophyllales > Polygonaceae > Persicaria > Persicaria maculosa. The sequence goes on from OY998258.1 coordinate 44,552,519, forward strand.
TTCCATGTAGTTTGCTGTCACCTTAACCGTGAAATTCTTTTGTAAAGCTAAGGCAGAGCCACCCGTCTCCTTGTGTAAGTCAAAGTTCTTCAAAGCTAAATGTCCCTGAATTAAAGCATCTATTTTACAAAGAGCTAATGCAAATACAAATCCATAGGGCATACCAAATTAGCAAGGCACTGCAAATTTCAGCTACTTCTAAGAATGTGCAGTGTATAATTGGAAATGAGTTAGATCAATTTATGAAAGTACCTAACACCATGAGAGCTTATACCTGAATATATATATCAAATACACGCCGTCCGAGGCTTCTCCATGTTTTGCCATTTTGAAAAACTAGCTCAGCAAAGTGGAGGAGCACAGTGTAGTTTCCATTTTCAAGACCCAGACCATAATACCTCAATGAGTTACTAGAGAGTCTTGATGTTTGGTATATCCCTGGGTCTAATGTATTGCTAAATGGTCTAGTAGATGCAGCTACATAGGAAGCATTGCCACTAAATAGAAAATATCCCGCATTACTGACACCCCATCTATTATCCTTTTGTACGTAATAAGCAGCTGGACCAAGGGACTCGTTTTCTTGTTCATATATGGTTCCGTCAGAAGATTTGACTGTTGGGCCACCAGCCTTAATTGCAAAGCTGCTATCTGTCAATGCAGTGTAGGAATTTCATTAGTCAATTTAATTAGAGAAAATTGGATGGAATATACCATTTTCAAGTTTCTTTTTACTAAATATACTCCTTAAGTTTTCTTTTAGGTAATTGTACTTTTTTTAGATGGAAATTACCTTTATACCCTTACAATCAATTTTTATCATTTTCAAAAGTAAAAACAATTTTTTTTAAAAAAATTCTATCCTTTTAAAAAGTAAACGGTTAAATTGTTTACCAAAAAAAAGTAAACGGTTAAATTATTTTAGAAGATTTGGCTGATGAAGATATTTTTCTCAACGTGAAGTCGATTAGGGTTTTAAGTAACTCTTCAATCTTCAAATTATTTGCTTAGAATGGTTTATTGACGGTTGTATTTTACAAACTCTAATTCATGTATGTGGTCGATTCTTGTAAGGCAATATCATTCTTGTATTACAATAGTATTATTCATGTAATAGAATAGTGTGTTCATGTTACAAAATCATGTAATACAATCTCATTCTTGTGTTACAATAACATTCCTCTAATACAAAATTATTCTTATACTACAATATTATTCATATAATAAATTAGCGTTCATGTATGGCATTTCACCAAGTATTGTAACCACGTTCCTATATTATTAATCATCAATCAACCCTATGTAATCAAACTCATGTAATACAAGATTTCGTGTATTTAATGAATTCCTGTAATCAGCAGAGTCTTGTGGAGTTGAGTTGCAAGAAATCGCCTAAATGAATCGATTATTGTAACAATAGGTAGCGATAATTGTAACATACAATTATTGTAGTCATAGATAGCGATTATTGTAGCAAAAAATTATTGTAACCAAATAAGCACTTCATCAAATCACAATAAGCGATTACTGTGAATACGTTCTTAAATAAAATCATAGAAAATTTCCTAGTTGAAGGAAGTGTTGCATATAATTATGAATCGCGACATAAATCACAAGCAATTCATCAACCTTGGTTGACTTCATAACCGATTCATGAAAGACAAATTTGGTGAGTTTTCAAATTATTGTAACCATGGAAGTCATAGTAGCAATCACTTGAATAAATAACACAAAACCAACCTTCAATATCTTCGCAAGCAATACCCGTGCTTGAAGGGAGATGCGTTTACGGACCTTTCTTGAAAGATGGACGTCAATTATATTAATTGAAGAAGCGTCAATGGGATGAGAATTAATTAGGGATTTAGATATTTGTTGTTAATTAGAAATTTAGATATTTATTGTTACAATAAAATCATGGGCAAATCTGTCATTAACAAAACAAAATCTTCAAAGGTATATTTACTAAAACAAAAATTGAAAAAGGGATAGTTACCCAATTTAACCATTTAATTACCTAATCGAAGAAATTCTGTAAACCTAGCTTTGTTTAGATAAAAGTCCGATGCATGCAGCTGATTTTTAAGAAATTGCTAATATGTATGTATGTGAATCCAGTCAGTGGCGGACCGTGACTATTGCAAGAGGCGGGCTCGGCCCCGACCCCAATTTGTAATTTTATTATATTAAGTATTTAGTCAAGAGAATTTGAACAAATCATTTGTATTGTTTAGTTAATTTTAAGGGTTAGTATTTCAGTCTAGATGTTATGGTTCAAGTTTCCATGTCTCTTTTTTGGTATCAATTTTTATAATAAAAAGGACATGTTGAAACCACTGTTTTATGCATGTCTTTCAATATATCTTAGGGTCGTTTGGTACCCATTAACGTACGTATATCAGATATGGGTATGGATGATGGTGTTTGGTAAATGGGTATATGATATCAAAGTGATATACTCATATACCTCTTCAATTCCTTTGTATTTTGGCTCATTCTGATATACCAAAAATATTGGGGATATGAGTTCTTATCCTTTCTTCTTCTTCTTCTTCTTCTTCATCAACGCCCTTACATCGGCGGTGAGGAAGATCACCTCCCACAACCACCACGAAACTGCCGCAACAACAACCGCATGCGGTTGAAGTCCCATGAATCTCAGATCAAAACACTTCAGAGCACGAGACCACTGGTCAGAACCTTAATCAGAATGGGCCATGGTGGTGGTGGAGATGGGCCCGTAGCAGACGACCCTAGAGATGGGGCCTGATCAGAACCCTAATTAGAATGACGGTGGTGAAGTGATTTCAAGCTCCATCTCTTCAGTTGAATTGATTTCAGGTTGCATGACTATGGTTTCTAAAAAAAAAAGGAGATATGGGATATCGATCAGATTTGATACCCATACCCTGATATCCGTATATCAGATATCATTGATACCATATACATATACATATATATATATATATATATATATATATATATATATATATATATATATACACCAAACGGGCCCTTAAATATTTTGGACACTGTTATTATATATGTATAGATAGAAAACTTGTGATTGTTGTAAGTTGTGACTTGTAATAGTTAATTAGGTAAAAAAAATGTTCAAGTCTCTAAAGGTATATTGAATTCTCTAAATTTTTTGAAACCTCACTAGCTTAATTAGTTAATAAGGATGATATGTAGTGACTACAGGTCACAAGTTCGATCCCGCTCTCCCCTATATTGTAATGGGCCTAAGTGATTTCCTATGAATAAGGGGAAAAAAGAAGAATATTCTTCTCCCATTCTTAGTTGACTAGACATCCATTCTATGTCCAACTAGGGTTCTTGTCTGTCTGCCTTTAATTGACAACAGTGCAGCTGGGAAAAGAAGATCGTTCGTAACTCCTAAAAATCTCTAGATCTAAGATCATCATTTCAAAAATCATTTTTCTTTTGATCTTATCTTGGGGTCAATGTTTCTTGATGGAACTAGATATGAGGAAAAACTAGCCTTGCGGATAGTGTTGTACGATGTGTTATGGAACATTTGCCCCACATCGAAAAACACGACAACCCGAGCCTTAAGGTAAGACGTTAAGTGCAACTGGCATATATTGTGGGGTATATTGCAGGGCCAAACAGTGTTGCACTTGAGGGGGTGTGTTGTGATGTGTTATGGAACCTTTGTCCTACATCGAAAAACACGAGAACCCGAGCCTTAAAGCAAGACGTCAAGTGCAACTGGCATATATTTCGGGGCCAGTCTGATATGTTATAGAACCTTTGTCCCACATGGAAAAACACAAGAACCCGAGCCTTGCATATAATTCAGTGGACCACTTCTCCTATTGCTAATTGGTTTTAGGATGAAACCTCACTGGTCTTGTGTGCTCGGCTTGGGTGCAAGGGCACTTTTGCTCACAGACACACTAATAAAAGAAATTGGGAAAGCGTTCTTTGTTCTTAAAGTGATATAGGTATCCAGTCAGACTTGGAGCAAAGATATAGCTAGTCAAGTCAGTGAATCACAACTCTTTCAAGTAGGGCGTTCACTATGTAGTCCAAACTCAAAACCGTAAAACAAAAGGGATCAAGTATCATTCAACACGTGTAGGACAGGCTCATGGAGCACATTTTCTCTCTACTATAGTCAATGGAAAATTCATAATACCTTTTCTATTCTTTCTTCCAATAATGCTTCAATCACTATCCGTTGTCTAAAATGGGGTTAAATTACTAATTTAAAGTATACCAGCTCCTTCTAGAATGTTATGACATGATAAGAGATCATATCATGTTCTTGCCCGATTTCTGATTACATGGGATGTTTCCTTCAATTTGATGCAAAAATGATCACTCTAACCTATGCTCTTATGGCATAGTTTAAGCATCCTTTTTTAGCAACTATTAATTAATTTAAAATTGTTTTTGGTTAAAGAGAAATGCATTGGTAAATCACGTCGAGGTGGTATCTGCATAGATTTGATTTATTACTATTTGTATATGCTTAATCTATGCCCTTGAGGCATAGATTAGAAAATCCAATCAAACAATAATGTAAGTGGGAAGGTTAATATTAGAACATACATCTTGGGGAACCACGAAAGCAGGGAAAATTGTTCTGTAGACAGTTTAATCCAGTGGGGAGTGGCCTGCAGGTGCGAGAAGCATGCTTAGTTAGTTATGTGTATGTCAGTATGTGCGTTCATATTTGAACAATAAAATAATCACTATGTTCTATGTGCATAATTTTTTCAGATTAATTGATTTACAGTTGAAGGTTTTCCAAAGGTGGTAACTTGTTGTCCTTATATTTTGAGGTGTAAAGTTTCATCTCAAATTTCAGAAGTTAACTAATTTAAGGGAGGAAATGGTTTGGAGTATAAAAAAATGCTCTAACCTAGTTTCATAATGAATCAGGGTACAAGCTAGTAACAAATATCCTACATGTTATGACAAGTGAAATGCGCTATAAATACCCAAAGATTACTCTAAATTCAAAAGATTAACATTACAACCAATCAACGACAACCAACAAATTTTAGAATGAAAAATTGATCTCTTCGAATTACCTGGTACTTGAATCAACAAAATTATTTGCAACCAAGTTGCTGCAATGACATGCAACAAATATTAGAGTGTATGCTGATAACAAGAATACCATGAACTTTCTATTTAAACTAGACCAATGTACATAGGATCCTTATTTTTAAATATTTTTATATACACCTATATGATAAAAATTGTATGTTTCCGTATTAAGAAACCATAAACTGCTAGCTCAACAAAGGAGGGACCCAAAGAAGATGTTTGATAGAAGAAAGTGGATTCACTATTTAGTAGTTATGGACAAATGAAATATTTGAACATACAGCTGCAACTTATCAAAATCAACCCAGTGAGGAAGGGTGCCTGATAACTGATTATAGGATAAATCTCTGCATGAAGTATTAATGAAAAGGATATAAGTTTTCATGGAGAAATATAAAAGCACACAAATATCGAGCATGTAGCATTATATATTTGAGCATTAAATAATGTTTTAATTGCTATTGATCATTGCAACAGATGAAAAAGCAATAGATGTGCTTATTTGGTACATATATTCAACATCAATGGCATTTTATAGTTATAAGCTAATTCAACTGTTACCTCTGTATCATAATAATTGGTATTTTGGTCAATTTCACACTTTTTAAGAAAGCTAAAAAAAAAAAAGAATAGCTAACATTTTAGCAAATAAATAATGTGGAAAAAAATGGACCAATGAAAAACAATAGTATGGAAAGTTAGAGTATTAATAGAGTATCTTGGAAATCAAATATAATTAATGAGATGAACTGACAAAATTATAAATTTTTATCATTAATGTTGTTCAAAGGGACAAATATTTTGTTATTACATGAAAAAGTGGCCAAAATGCAAATTATTATGATACGGAGGGAGTACTAATTTACTAAATGTTGTTAGTACAATAATATAGCATAGTGGAAGCTCTATCAGTGAAACAACTACCTATAAAGAGACGAATACCATCATTTCCTTTCCCTTAACCTCCCAAATTAACTTCTTTTCTGGCTATAGGTCAAACAATTTTCTCTCAAGCTTCTTAGACACCGGAGATATAATATATGAACTAAACCAACTACATACATATATATAATGTGAATTAGATGCAACATCTTTAGCAACTTACATATTGGTAAGAGATGAACTCTTCCGAGAAGGCAGGTTGCCAGATAACTTGTTATTCCCAAGAAACCTAAAAATTAAAACCAATGTTCCTATTAATTATCATCAGCAAAAGCCTCTAAGATGAGTTTAAAGGAAACATCCTTCTGATCTTACAAATAAGAAAGAGAACCAAGGGAGAAGAGTGAGTCTGGAATCTTTCCGGTTATATTGTTGAAACTCAAATCACTGCAAAAAAAAAATATTTTCATTAGTCTTTAAGTGAATACAACTAATAAACTATGAATAGGAATAATATCAAGAATTAAAGAAGAAGATGAAGAAACTACATGGTTCTTCCACATAAATAACTTAAACTCAATAAATTCACATTTTCTCTATAACACTTGTAACTTAGGGTATGTTTGGATTGGCATGCATTATAATTTATAACGCATAATAATTGTATATATATATTGTATTATAATCGAAAAAAAATCTCATAATGTAATGTAATATTGTTCATTTTAAGTTATATTGCATGGCGATCCAATCAAAACCATCAATATTCGAAAGGTGAGTTGATATATTATTGTCTTCAAATCTTTTTACTACAGAAGAAGTCAACTAAAAATGAGGCCCCGACTTACTGATTTGTTCAATTGGATCATTATATAAGAATAATATGAAGTATTTTGCTTTTTTTTTTGGCAAATGTTACCCTGCCATAAGTCAAACCACTTACAGATAATTCAACGATGTCAATCCTTCAAGGTCAGTAGGAATTGAATCTGAGAACTTAACATTCCTCGCAACTCTGCGAGAGATTGAACCAGTTTTTTTGTTAAAACAAGTATTGCATGATAGATAAGAAGGTGTAGAGAAATAAACTATAAAGATGTGATCAATGTACTACCCTTACAAAATAGTAAGGTTGGTCAACTTTGGAATAAATGCCATTGAAGAGCTTCCATTGTGTAAATCACCAATTCTCCTACATTACAAAATATAAGTAAAAAATGTCTATTATAAATGTGATTGTGTGTGGATTTTATTAGAGTGAGAGAGAACTGACAAAGTTTGCAAGGAAGTCAAATTGAAGAAGGCAGAAGATGGTATTGACCCAGCAAATGAGTTTCCTTCAAGCCTCCTACGAAGATCATAGAGTATATCATTTTAGAGATTATAGTACTTGTACTTGATATTAGACTTGGAAACAAGCTTTTGTGCACTTTTGAGCCAATATAAGTTGTTACAGGTCTGTTAGTTGTGTCCAGGTCCCAATATACTCAGGTATAGTGCCGTTGAGTTCATTATCTGATGCCCACCTGAAAATCCCAAAGTTTCCATGTTAGAAATCATAAAATGAGAAGCTCTAGTTACAAAAAAATAAATCATTTTTTAAAGGAGAAAAGTTATAGTTTCTTACATTATTTGCAAGTTCACTAGATTAGCAAAGTTTGAAGGAATCTCACCACTAACACCAGAACTTGAAATATAACTGTCAACATGAAAACACATGTCAAATTCAGAGTTCTATCTTCTGCTAAATTTCTACTCACCGTGTTTTTAAGCTAAGAATTATGACTAATCAGATTACAAACAACATGGAGGAACTCAGAAATAGAAATAATCATTCATATGAAACTCATTTGAAAAACTGTAATGCTAAAATGAAAAAAATGAACACAATTGGAAAAGTGATCCTTTGGAGAAGGGGATTAGTTCATGAAAACTTGACTATGTTAGAGAGTCTTGATTCCATTTCCATAGTTTAAAGAAAACTCACCACTTTTCAACATGAAAACACACATCAATCTCAGGGTTGTATCTGGATCTCGTGCTAAATGGTTGTTCACCATGAGATTTGTATTTGTTGCTAAATGGTTGTTCACCGTGTTTTTAGCTAAGAGTTAATTGTGACTGATAAGATTAAAGACAACATGGAGGAACTCATACATAGCAATTGAGAAGTTTCTTTTTACAACCAAAATCTTTACATAATTCTGTGACCTAGTGATCGAGCAGACCCCAACACCACAATAGACATAATTGTTCAAACGAAAATCATTTGAACAATTGTAATGATAAAATAAAGAAATTGATGGACCGGTAAGTGGCCCTTGGAGAGGTATTTAGTTCATGAAAACATGATTCCATTGGAGAGTCTAGAACACAATAAGGAAATACCTCACTACAATTGTACTAGCACAAGCCCAATTTTTATCTCCAAAATCAAAGCAAACATGTAAAAAACGACAAAAAAAAAAAAGTAAAACCAAAACTCATGAAATGGAGATGAGTAACCTATCAAATATAAACATTAAGAACGACTTTTTGAAGTCCACGGAAATATCACAATACAAAGACATTTTTACTTGCCTTTGGTTAAAAGGATGGATGGCCATTGGGTATTATGTTACATGTGGAGCAAAGTTTTAATGAAAGGATGAGAAAATCTAGCAAAAAATATGTGTATTAAAATATAAAAAATGGATTCACACTTTCAAGTAAGAAATGAAAGGGCAGTTCAATTATTAAAACTTACAGTTGTTGCAGGCCTACTATGTTCCCAATCTCAGATGGCAGAGGGCCAGAGAAATTGTTCATATCAAAACTCCTGTAGGTTGAATTGTAGAAACAAAAAAAATCATCTCGAGCATTAGTTGATCAAACTGAAATTTATCAGAAGAAAATAAGAAATAATATGTTGTGCCAAAAGCTCAACAAAAAATATCTGAAACACTTAGCGTGATGGTAATTGATGGTAACTTACAATGACTTTAGCTGAGAGAGTTGTCCTAGTTCCTTTGGTACACTCCCTGATAATACGTTGGTTCCGAAAGTCCTTCAAGTGTGATATAAAGAACAATGTCAAAACTGAAGACTGAAAAGAAAGGTAGTATTGGAATAACTTTGCGATGGGCTTACATCCAAACCATCTTTGTAAGGTTCCCGAAAGCGGGAGATAAGGAACCCGTCAAGTAATTCCTAACTAAGTTCCTGCTAAGTTTGATAAACTTTAGAATGAGAAAAGACAATTAGGAAAGATAACATTTCTTCCTTTCATTATGATAAAAAGTCATAATATCATACAGGTTCGTGAGATGAGTCAAGGTCCAGAGCTCATCAGGGATTTCCCCTGTGACATCCATACCATAAATCTTCCTACACAGATATAACAAAAGAAACAATAAATCAGTGTGGTGATAAGAGATAATTCATCTACTAATTAAATCCTACATTACCTATAAAATAGCTAATATCAATATCATTTTCCTAGAAAAGCTCACAAAAAATATTAAAAAAATCCAAGAAACAAACGAAATAGGCCAAGTTTCAATAAATGCATGCCATAGGTATCTACATAAGTTATTACTAGAAAGAAACAACTATCAGCCAAGTACACTTATCAATTTTGGGGTCAATTTTAATTACTTAATTATTGCGTCAATATGGCATATGATTTCTACAAGTCATGTCATATAATTAATTAGTTTCCTAACAAGGATTGTTCTCATTTATGATTGTAAGTAATCTTAAAACACAAGGCTATGTTGGATACAACATAAAAAAAATAAACAAAGTTGGGGAAAAAAAACTACAACCACAACGATGAATAAAATATTGTGGAGGATTTACTAGTTTGCGCCTCCCTTAATTACAAGTCTGGAGTTCTTATCTTGGAAATGAAACATCTTTACACTTGCGAATAAACAATTCATCGCTTAATGGTACTATCCACTACCCAGTGTGAAGTTCCCAATTAAATTTCACCTTCTTAGGTTTCAAATTCTCTCTATTTTAAAATCTTAAATATGAAGGGAATCCAATCCAATTAATTTATTTACTAGGAAAAAACTAAAAAAAACTCGTCAAATTAAAAATAGAGGAGTTGCATACAGAGCGGTGATGTGGCAGATGGTGCCATTGTTGTTAGAGCAATCACATTTGATGAAAGGGTTGTTTGTCGTGTCGTCTATTGTGATTGCATCATCCACTGCCTTACCAGAGCATGGATCCTGCGTCGAATTCCACTTTATCTGTGATGTTATCCCCCATTTGGTGAATATCATATTGAATGCTTCGGCTGCCCCCAAACATAAACAAAAATTAACGATTTATCTACTAATTGAAAGTTCACAATTTACAAATGGGCAACTTCACAAATTGCACATAAAACTATAAAAAGGTTAAATCTTTACACCATCAAAAACCTTAATTTGTGCCGGATTTATATATCGGTAATAATCTGACCATGCCCTGGGAATGTAGAGACAAGAATCTAATGTAACCAACTAAAAGATCAAGAAGTTTAGAATGCCATTTGTACTTTTCATGGACAAACTTGTTACATAATTCATCTGAAATTCAAACTGGCCTCTTAGTAGAGGAGAGCGTTAAAGCGTCTACAATGGATATCGTTTCGAATTATTATAGGTTAGAGGTACTACAAGTATCAACAAATAATCCATCGATAGTGTTCCTCTGTTGTTGATGAAGATGAGAACGAGGGTAGTAAGATGCATGAGATCAAAAATCCACAAGTGGTACTGGTGCTCAATTGCATCTCCAATTTGCAATAGTCCTTCATTATCCAACACCATTGGCGCAGAAGATTGATTGTTCGATGATACGAATCGAAGCAAGTGATAACTTGTTGCCACGTTGATGAAATTAAGGATGAGAAGTTAGGGGGGGGGGGGGGGGGGGGGGGGGGGGGGGGGGAGGTGGAGATTCTATATGGGGAAGAATTTTCTTTTGTTTTATTTTTCGGGAAGGAAAATGAATTCGATACAGGTTGAAAGTTCAATGGTTGATAAAACTTGAATAATACTTTTTTCGATAAAAAAACATATTGTTTAATATTTACTTACATTTTTTTAAGATGGTGAAAACTATATAAAATATCTAATTTCATACTTATTCATATTAACTACAAAATTGTTAAAAAAAATTATAAAAAATAATATTTTATATAATTTTTACCATCCTAAAAAAAATGTGTAAATAGTAAACTACATATTTTGCCGAATGGATAGAGTATATGTATGTATTTATGTATGAATATGATCGGGTTTAATATTCAATTAATGTTGACCATTTAATTAACTTAACGTTTTAAACCCATATTAAACTAACCACCGATTTAATTTTACAACGGAAATGAACTTGACCTCCAAAACCTACCCATCATATATTTTCTGGTCCTGATGTATCGCCAGTCTATGGTTTTGCTTCAGAGTGGGGTCTGGCTTCGTCTATCGTCGTCGTCCTCATCCAGTTTGGTTTAGTTCTGCTTGATTTCGTTTTTTTGTAGACTGTGTATGCCTGAGTTTGCACCGTTTGTGTTTTGTATGTTGTGGTTTGTAGACGGTTCTCCCGCCTTCTGGCTTGGCCAGCCTTCGAGTTTTCGCCTTCCGCTATTTTGTGCTTATCCTGCAGTTTTACAATCCGAGCTTGGAGAGGGACTAAGGATGGCTAGAAGAGGCTAATTTTATACTTAAGAGAGGCAAGAAAGGATCACAAGAAGAGATAAGAAGATCGAAGAGGATCGAGAACAAAAGAAGAAAATGGAAACACAGAAAAGCGGCGCCTGCTGTTATGTAACCGGTGCCTGCCGGTCAGACAGTTTCAGCAAACACCGATTTTATCTGAATCAGTTCAATTAGTTTATTTTTATTATATCTTCTAGGTTTTCTTAAGGCCGACATGGAGGCTATTTAGATCGGTTCTAGAGAGCTTTTGAGAGACATCTTAGATCTAGAAAACATTAGACAATTTCAATTCATCGTTCGATAGAGTATGAGTAACTAAACTCATTGTTTTGCCTGCAATTCAAAGACATGGTTGGTTGATTGTGAAGTTTTGATTTCTGTTTGTTATTCCATAGTTATTTCATTATCTTTGTTCTCATATTGTTGATTTCATATATTCTATCTTGATTGATCAACTCGACAGAATTTGCATTCATGCTAGATTTTAGTGATTTCATTAGAATAGTTAGACCATAGTAGCAAGCACATAAAGTTGGTTCCTTGAAAGTATCAATTGGGTGTGCAGGTTAATGACACTTGGTTAAATATCGGTTCCTAAGAAGATTAGGGTTAAGTGGGTGACAACCTTTGACATCATACTAGTTGCTTGGGATGGCTTGTATTGCCAAACTGCTAAGACTTTGGGAATTTGTACTACTTTATGTTTATATACAAATAGGGTGAGGATTGCATATTGTGTAAGGGATTGGCATGCCCGTAAGGGATGTTAGTCTAATTAAAAAAAGTTAGAATAGCTTAAATATCAACTGTATTGCATTATAATAACAAAGAAATCAGGCCAATGATCTTAAACACTAACTATTGTTGAGAATTGCAGGTGAAGCGCTTCCTTCCTATTGGTAACAAATTCCCAATCATTATGTTCTTTATATCAATTGCATTACTTTATTTTTCTCAATCTTTTTATTTATTTGTTTAAGTTCGCAATAGAATACAATCAAAGCAGGATCTTTCTATAGGTTCGACCCCTTGCTTGCTCACTATACTAGTTTTCTAGTTAGGGTTATAAATATTATTTTTGATAGGATCAATGACCATTTCACACCCATCAAATTATGGCGCCGTTGACAGGGAGATCATTCAGTTTTGTTTGTTGTTTTATTCTTAACTTGGTGTGGACCACTCTGCATGGTCCATTCCCATGCTAATAATTCATCTACTTTGCCTTTTGATATAGAGATTAAAAGATCCCTTTCTAGGTTGAGAAGGAAACTTTTGTTCAACCAAGAAGAAAAAAGAGAAGAGATGGAGAATGATAACAATCAAGATGATGGAAATGTTGAGACACCTCTAAGAAGGACTCTGAGAAGTTTAAAGGATCCCAATCTGAGGTTGCAACCGCTTGCGATCGAACTCTCTGCTCTCCCTGACGGGTCAAGATTTAAGTATAAGTCTAGCTGGTCTAGTATTTTCCCTGTCTTTCATGGAATGGTTGGAGAAGAGCCTAACAAACATCTCATAGAGTTCACGTGTGTCTGCGACAAACTGAGACCTTAAGGCCTGACTAATGATCAGATTATGCTCAGAGTGTTTCCTTTCACTCTGAAGGACACAACAAGTGATTGGCTCTATTATCTACCGACAGAAAGCATTACTACTTGGGTAGGATTGAAGAAAGCTTTCCTCTAAAATATTTCCCTTCCACTCGCCTCAGCAAACTCAAGAAGAAGTTATTAAGCATAAAAAATTCTCCTATGGAAAACCTTTATGAGTATGTTGAGAGGTTCAAGAAGCTCAAAGGAAGTTATTTGTAGCATGGCATACCAGAGGATGATCTAGTCCTCTATCTCTATGAAGACTAACTTGATCACGAGCGCAGTGTGATTAATGCTACAAGTGGAGGAGATGTCTTAGACAAGACACCCGAGGAGGCAATTCAAATATTTGAGGACTTTGCCAATGCTTCGCACCAATATGGAAAACATGAAGGCGTTAGAGGAGTCCATAGATTAGACAACTCTGGAGGTGGTCGCAATAATTAAATTGACATGCTTGCTAAAATTGTCAAGAATATGGCTCAATAGATGAATTCGACACAATAGCATAGACCATGCGGTGTCTGCGAAGACTCAACTCATCCCAATGATCGATGCCCACTCATTCAAGGAGTCGCTGATGTCAATGTTATGGACTCTAGACCTCGCTGAAACTTTGGTAACAAATTTTACAATCCAAATTATAATTCAAATTATAAAAATGGTTTCAATAGCAGGATGAATCAGCAACAGCAGCAACCAGTGCCTTATTAAGGAAGAGGCCAATATGAGAATAGCCAAATGAATCCTCCACGGGATGAATCAAACAGGGATGAGACTCAGAGACTATTGTTAGACAAAATGAATGTTTAAGAAAAGTTGATGAGCTAAATGGATCAGGAGATAGGAGAACTTAAAGCTAAGGATTCAGACAAGCTACCCTCACAAGTTGTAGTCAATCCAAATGAGAATGTGAGTGCCATGATCCTTAGAGGTGGAAAAGAAGTTAAGGTTCCAATGAGAAGTATAGAAAAAGAGCCTAAATCCATTACATAGTTGGATGGATAAGGCGGTGAACAAGAATAAGCTTCACCGGACACACCGGTGCCCGCCGTTTTCCGAAACTGACACCCACTATTTTTCGAAATCAGCGGCCGTTCCCCTCTTCTGCATCTGAAAGTGCCATCCCTCATGTATCGAATTCAAGGGAATTGCCAAATGAGTGGTCATTTGATGACTATAAGCCAAAACCACCCTTCTTAGAGGCTTTAAAGGAACACAGAAAGTGGGAAAGCGAGAATGATCTATTTGACACATTTGCAAGATATGAGGTAAACATTTCACTCTTGAATTTAATTAAATTTGTACCTTGCTATACTGTGTTTTTGAAAGAAATATGCACTATCAAGAGAAAGTGGCGGATGAAAACTAAAGAACATGTAAATTTGAGTGAACATATCTTTGTTATTCTTCAAAAGCAATTACCCGAAAAGGGTGGAGATCCAGGTATGTTTACAATTCCATGCACAATTGGAAATACTAGATTCAAACAAGCTATGTTAGATCTAGGAGCTTCAATTAATGTGATGCCATACAATTTGTATAAGTTTTTGGGTCTGGATGCTCTAACAGAAATAGGAGTAACAATGCAGCTTTCTGATTGTTCACAAATTAAGCCAAGAGGCATTGTTGAAGATGTTTTGGTTATGGTAGATGATCTAATTTTCCCTGCAGATTTCTTTATCATAGATATGGAACAAAGAGTACTAGAACACCAATCATCGTTTGAAGACCATTCTTAAGGACTGGAAGGAATAAAATTGATTGATGTGAAGGTTCTTTAACGGTAGATTTCCACGGAAGAAAGGTTGAGTATTCTCTTTTCAATCCTATAAAACTTTCTTTTGATCAACCTTTAGATATGTCAAATGCTAACCAAATTGATTGCAGCAATGGTCCAGAAGATTTGTTAGAAGTTCCTAAGGTAGAGAATTCATTTGATTCTAAATTGTCTAACAATCTGCAGTTGTTCTCACTAGAGAAACAAGCTAAGTTGGATGTTGAAAACATTGATGATCCACAACAGCTCATACATTTGCCTTATGAGATATTATTTCCAAATGGTGTGCAAGCTTTTGTGATTACAGGACAAGCTCCAGGGCTAGCTCAAGATCAAGAGAAGAAGCTAATTGAGGAATTGGATGAAGACTTGGATAACACGGCGCATCTTCCAAAGGTGCATGCGCTTGTCAAGAAAAGGATAAGTTTAGGTGACCCAGGTGCAGGAACTTAGGCACTTCTTAGGAGGCAGCCCAAAGTAATTAGATAGATTTCTATTTTTGCATTTGCTTTTCCATTCAATAAAGTAGGATAAATGTTTTGTTTGTCGCAATTTCGTATATTCTTTGTCATAACTAACTTACAAGAGAGTTTGGTTGAGAGAAGAAAAAAGTTGAAAATGCAGGATAACCAGTACCCGCCGCTTTTCTCTGATGGCCATATCCGAATTTGGATCAAAGAGGAAACAAAGGACCACACTTATATTTATCTTTTATCTTTTATCCCATACCCTCTTCCATATAAATACCACATTCTTCATCTTTTCTTACCCTTCTCAAACTTTTCACCCAAGCAAACACATAAACCCTAAACCCTCCTACTCCAATCTCTAAATTCATCATTCTCAAACTTGAAATTCCACCCAAAAAGCATTGATTTTCTCATCTACCATCACCCATCCATCCTATTTCAATCCACAAGTCATCATCTTCATCCACTTTCATCCACCCTCCATTAAATTTCAATCCAATCCACAACCCTTCACCAAATTTATTCATTTTCAATCCCACACCCATCTTTTCTATCCACAAAGGCTTTGGAATCAAGTTTCATGCATAAAGGAAGCATTTGGAATGAGTTTTGACGTCTTTCTAATGACATTGAAATTCGGAGTTTTCGTACCCTGCGAAAACCGGCGCCCGCCGTTTTCCATAACCGGCGTCCGGCGCCCGCCGTTTCTGTAGAAGGAGTTTTTCATCGGTTTTACGTGAGTCCTCTCAATTTTTTTGCTTACTTTGCATATTATGGAAGTTTGCCCAGACATGATTATGCCTAAGTACTTTGATGAGAGGGAGAAAGCTCATTGGAATAGGCTAGAATATAGACTTTATCCTCCGACTAAATTTTTCCATGTGGACACTTTGAACAGTCTTGGTTTATTTGAGTCTGCTGTTGAGTTGCTTGTGAATGGAGGATTGAGCGAATTTGTGGCAAAGAGTGCTGATGTGTGCTCAACTTGCCATGTTTTTCGCGTACATCTATATCGATTTCTGCCCATATTTTATATTTCTAGGTCAAAATAATACAGAATCTATGTAGTTTATGCTTATTTGTCAATTATAGAGATCTACACAAGTTCTTGTTTACTATTTCAGAAATCGAGACATTTTCAGAGCAATTCGGAGAAGTTGTATTCAAGCTGGAAACCACTCTACGTCTACTGAAGAGTCACTCGACATCGACTGTGTGACTCGACATCGAGTGAAAACTAGAGCCACATATCGAGCATAAGCAAAGGGAAGCAGACCACTCGACGTGAGGAGTCGAAGTCGAGTCCACCACACGGCGTCGAGTGAAGACAACTCGACACACACTCTTGAAGAGCCGAGGTCGAGTGGGAGATGGTTCAAGACATTGAAGATGGCTCGATGTCGAGTCCCTGACTCGACGTCGAATAGACCACATAAGTTGTTCGACGACCTAATCCGAGTCCAAAACCAAGTGTGCCTTTGCTTCCACACTAAGAAAATGATCTTTTATCACATTGAAGACTTTTTATCCTTTTTGGTTAATTTCATATTTACCAGGGAATTTTACATATTTCTATTTTATTTATTTGGAACCTTTTATCATTACATAAAGATATATATAATTTAGATAGAGATAGAGTTGTTCTTTCCTAGAATAGCTAGGGTTGGAGCCTATAAATAAAGCCCTTGTGGCTGAGTTTTTAGATTCATTCCAGCACACAAGCAATTGTGTTTACATAATTAGGGGAGAGAGAGAGAGAGAGAGAGAGAGAGAGAGAGAGAGAGAGAGAGAGAGAGAGAGAGAGAGAGAGAGAATGTCGATTGGAGTTGGAGAGGAAAAGCATTGTGGCTTTGTTCGGTTTGTACTCTTTCTATTTTAGTTTAATTCAAGTTATTTTTATTATGAATATGATGTTTGTTATTGCGATGAGGTGCGAGTAGTTCCCCTACTTCTAGGGTCGGGGTGAGCCTGACGATAGCCATGTGAGTCTATGCATCAAAGGTATGATTTTTATATGTGATTTCATCTTCTATCCCTATTTGCATGATTCTTCTACGAGAGTAGTAGGTAAATCCTTATTTGTATTATTGAAGTGAAAGTGATCTTAATATGAATTTGGATTAATTATCAAAAATGGTAGTAACAATTAGGGTTTATACGAGAGCCTCTATCCACCTATTTGTTAATAACAAAAGTTATTTTATGAAAAGCTTATTCCTTTCATAAATTTGGCATAATACTTACATTGTTATCATTGTGGCGTAAATCCTTGGTTCTGGAAGTTTTTAAGTTTATTGATTTATATAACAAAACATGTGAATATTTATGTCCATCTTTCCCATTCATCCTTAATCTCTTCGGACGATCTTTTCCGACATCAAATTGGTTACTTTTTGGTTTCTGCAGAAGACTCGACATCGACTCCCCAGTCGACATCGAGTAACCCGCTGACCAGATATCGAGTGCATACTCGATGTCGAGTGCCCTTTTGTAGTTTTGTAGGAACTTGGCTCGACATCGACTGCTCTATGACTCGACGTCGACTGACCTAGTCGATATTGAGTGAGCTCTGAGTCGATTCTAAACATGATTTACTTCACTACTTAGGATCCGCTGACACGCTTCCTCGTGGATTTGATCCTGATTCCCTTCCACTACAACGGGAGGAAGTCTTGTAATTTTTTTGCGAAGGCTGGAGATTAATTTGATTTATACTTATTAGACTTGATTTCCTCCCATTAACAAGTGCTCCCACTTACCCATATTTGGTCAAGGAGTTTCTGGCAACCTTAGATGTACAATCTGGTGGCGACATTCACTTCCGATTGATGGGAAATGAGTGGTATGCTATGAAGAGCACTTTGGCATATGTTGTCGGGATTAGGAAGAAGTGGAGTGCAATTTGGAAATGCACTATGGCTTCGCCCACACCAGTTGACATTTGGTCAGAGCTGACTGGCATGCTTGATGGATTTGAGGGTGTAGAGTTTGAGGATATGATCACGCATCAAGCTCTGCAACTTTTCCTCAGAGTCTTGAGTTTTGCATTTTATGGCACGATGGATTCGTAATTTATTGAGATAGGAATGGTGGTCTGGTTGTATTGTTTGACTCTAGAGTCGACAATTATTCTCGGCTGGGGTGAGGTATTTCTTAGAGCTTGTAAGAATGTGCTCATCAACCACTGTCAGACTCGTCCCTGCACTATTCCATTTGGAGGCATGATCACCTTTCTGGCATATCACTTGGGGATTGATGTGAGTTCTTTGCATCCTGAGGGTTCCTCCTTCGCATATGATTTGGATATACTAATAGGAGAGTGCATATTCCACACGCTATCGAGGGATTCCGTTGGTTGTTAAGACCTCGTGAGACACACCATTAGTATTTCCTTATTGTGCTGCCTACTGGAGCTACTTTAGTTGCCTTTTGCATGCATCGCATTGTTCCCGACTTGGATGAGATGAGCTTTACTGATGCTTCAGTAGATTCAGAGAGAGAGAGAGAGAGAGAGAGAGAGAGAGAGAGAGAGAGAGAGCCTGAGTAGCTAGTTGCAGACACTAATACTGCGACTGCACGCATTAAGGATCTAGAGTTTCGATTGAAAAATTTGGAACGTTAGCAGGTGACTCACTTCCAGAAGTTGGCCCAGCTGCAAAGTGTCCTTAGTGAGAAGATTGACGAGCTTCAATGTATTCTCACTAGTCTCATCTGCCATTTTCCTTCACAGTCTTCATTCAACCCTCCACCCACCCAGTGAGTGGTTAGTTTTTCCCTTCCTTCACCTAATCTTTTTCTTTGTTCCTTATGTTTAAATGTGAGGGAGGAGATTTAGAGTTTAGTTAGTTTAGTTTATGTTTAAATTCAGTTTCATGTTTAATTTTCTTTATTATTTAAATTTTAGTCTTTGTTATAATGCATCATGTTTATGTTTTAATTGTTAAATTTAGAAAAATCAGAAGAAAAATGAAAAATGTCGAAAATCCAAAAATATCATGCATTGCATATATATGTTATTACTCAGACACCCATCTAGCCTATTTTGTCTTCTATTCTATTTTCAGTAGAATCATCTAAATTCCATGGAATTTTGGACGTATTAGCCTTGTCGTATATTTTTTGATTTTTATGTTAAGCATGATTTGACAAATATAATTGAGCATGTATGATCTAAGTTCCTAGACATGATTGAAATCCATCAAATATTTGTCCTAGTGAGATATTTTTGGCTTTATAGGGATTACATCTATATTCTCTCTTCTTTTGTTATGTGATTTACTCTTCTTATGCATTTATCTATGAGTATTGACATGGTTATTATTATGGAGACCGATTGAAATACATGATAATTGCTTATGAATTTCAAGTGATAGAGGCACCTTTTAGCGTATATTTATCCATATCTACCCTACATTATGTCTTTATTTGAAGTCAATTTGAGCCTTTAGCCTTCTCTTTTGAAGTTCCACAAAATTCATGTATCCTAGCCTATGATAAGCCTGACTCATCTAGGAATAAGGATTTAGAGTTTATTATGGATGATCATTTTGAGTTGAGAAAGAAATGTCATGGTTTATACTTATGGTTAGAAAGCTTTGCAAAGAGTTGTAATGTTATGTACTTTAAGTCGTTCTAGACTAGTTTAGTTGTATCAAAATAGATGTCATTTTAGGTTTTCTAAGTAGGGGATAGTAATGATGTGTGTTGATTTGTGTGTTGTTGACTTTTTAAAAGATTTTGATCGGTTAAAAAATGTAGTGGGTATTTAAAAACAATTAAATTTATGAAAAAACGCTAGTGGAATGATGATGTTGATTGATGGGTGAATTTTTTATTAAAACGTGTGCACAATGCTAAAATGACTTAAATTTTGAGATGGAGGGAGTGTGAAATAAAGAGCCTTAGTATTTATTTTTGCATATGAGAGTAGGTTAAATGTTTATTTTGAGAGTTTTGTTATGATTCTTATGAGAGCTTGACTGATTTTTAGTTGACTTGTGTTATGTTGGAAGTTTTAGGAATCTTGATTCCCGGAATTGAAACACCACATGACTAAATACAATCCCCGCCTTTAGGTTCTACAAAGCCCCATTACAACCCCGCTGAATGGAGTCTTCTTTGAAGATTTCCATTGAGCAAAAGTTCTCTTGATGTTTCTTAATTGCTTTGATGGATTCGGTGGAGATATTTGCTATATAAGCGTCAATGCTTAAGATTGATGTTTGCATATAGAATTGATTTGAAAGTTATGCTTAAAGCTCAAATACATGAGAGCGAGAGAAATACATTTATCCATGTGAGGTTGGATGGATATGCATGGGGGCTACTTGATCATTCTTATTCATGCTAGGATGTTTGTTTGTCTTATCTATGTTTACACTTACTTTGATGTTGCTTTTGATAGGGTTCAGACATGAAGGAATCTCATGTGGGATACATTGATTTATGTTTTATTCTTCATTGTTTGAGAGCAAGCAAGAGCTTAAGAGATGCAAGGACGGATCACAAGAGGGGCTAAGGAGAAAAGGATCGAGAACAAAAGAAGAAAATGAAAACACAAAAAAACGGCGCCCGCTGGTCACTCGATTTCAGTAAATTCCGATTTCATCCGAATCAGTTCAATTAGGTTATTTATATTATATCTTCTAGGAATTCTTAAGGTTGACTTGGAGGCTATTTAGGTCGGTTCTAGAGAGCTTTTGAGAGACATCTTAGATCTAGAAAACATTAGACAATTTCAATTCATCGTTCGTTAGAGTATGAGTAACTAAACTCATTGTTTTGCCTACGATTCAAAGACATGGTTGGTTGAATTATGAGGTTTTAATTTCTATTTGTTATTCCATAGTTATTTCATTACCTTTGTGCTCATATTATTGATTGCATACATTCTCTCTTGATTTATCAACTCGATAGAATTTGCATTCATGCTAGGTTTTAATGATTTCGTTACAATAGTTAGACCGCATTAGCAAGCACACAAAATTGGTTCCATGAAAGCATCAATAGGTTGTGTAGGGTAATGACAGTTGATTAAATATCGGCTTCTAAGAGAATTAGGGTTAAGGGGGTGACAGCCTTTGACATCATACTAGTTCTTAGGAGGGTTAGTACTACCAAACTACGAAGACTTTGGGAATTTGTGTTGTGTTTATATCCAAACAAGGTGAGGATTGCATATTGTGTAAGGGATTGACATGCCCGTAAGGGATATCAGTCTAATTAAACCAAAGTCAGAATAACTTAAATATCAATTGCATTGCATTGCATTAGAATAATTAAACCATTGTTGAGAATTGCAGGTGAAGCGCTTCCATCCTATTGGTAACAAATTCGCACTCATTTCATTCTTAATTTCAATTACATTACTTTATTTTTTACAATCTTGTTATTTATTTGTTTTAGTTAGCAATATAATACAATCAAATCAGGATCTCTATGTGCGTTCGACCCCTTGCTTGCTCACTATACTAGTTTGCTAGTTAGGTTTTAGAAATATTATATTTGAAAAGATCAACGACCGTTTCACGCCCGGCAGTAGTGTTTCAACCATTTACTCTTAGTGGTTCAATTATTTTACTCATAGTAGTTCAACCATTTACTTTTAGTGGTTCATGAAGAGAACAAGAAGTGGTTCAACCATTTTACTTGTATTGGTTCAACCATTTTATTCGTACTGGTTCATCCATTTTACTCGTAGTGGTTCAACAATTTTACTCGTAGCGGTTAAACCATTTTACTCGTAGTGGTTCAGCCATTTTACTCATAGTGGTTCAACAATTTACTCTTAGTGGCTCAATCATTTTACTTGTAATGGTTCAGTCATTTTACTCTTAGTGGTTCAATCATTTTACTCGTCGTGGTTCAATCATTTTACTCGTAGCTAGTGGTTCAACCATTTACTCTTAGTGGTTCGTGAAGTTAATATGAAGTGGTTCAACTATTTTACTCGTAGTGGTTCAGCCATTTTACTCGTAGTGGTTCAGTCATTTCATTTGTAGTGATTCAACAATTTTATTTGTAGTGGTTCAACCATTTTACTCATAATGGTTCAACCAATTACTCTTAATGGTTCAATCATTTTACTCGTAGTGGTTCAACTATTTACTCTTAGTGATTCGTTAAGTTAATAAGAAGTGATTCACCCATTTTACTCGTATTGGTTCAACCATTTTACTCGTAGTGGTTCAACCATTTACTCGTAATGATTCAATCATTCTTTTATTTTCTTTTAATATTTATTTATTTATTTTTAAAATAATTATTTCATAAACCACTACTATTTGTTTCATAAGTCTCTACTATTTATTTCGTCAACCACTACTATTCTTAAGAAAAATTTATGAACCATAAAGTGTAAACTGTATGAACCACTTAGAAAATTAAATTTCAAATACACATAAGAATGTCTTCAAAAAATGTTTGAACCAGTACCATGTATAATGTCTGAATCACAAAGTGTAAAAGATCTGAACCCCTTGGAAAATAAAATTGGGTATGCACAGCCTCCTTCAGTACCAATGATACAGGATTGCCACTGAGATACAGGATAACCTAAACATTTTTTTTCATTAGAATTGAATATTGATAGCAAAATGTTTAGTCTATTTGTATGAAACTGAGTATCTGTGTGTGCAGCTTCTAATTTATAGAATTTGTATGGAATTTGAGTATCCGTTGACAATTTTGTTTAGGCTACTGCCTACTTGTATGGAATTGATAGCAACAGTCCTCGGCTAGTTCTTAAATTGGCTCCTTTTTTCTAAAATACAAGGCAGTTTGACATGATATTTCTTCAAAACCAAATTGAATACTCAGTAGTATCCTTTGGGCCAACTCAAAGAGTGTTCGTTCTGTGCACAACATCGATTTTAGATCCATTCTCATCCTGAATCTTATCCCATCTTCTTCAATCGTTGTAAAATAGTCGACAAACACAACTTCTAGGGAGGAAGGAGGAGGAGCGAGATCGGATCCCCTTGATCCAGTCCACCGCCTCGGGCCGGTGCGCGAGGCTCGAGATCTCGTCGGAGCAAGCCGATGTCCAGGTCTGGTAGCATCTCAGCGACGGAGCTCCGGCACCGGGAACGAAGGCAAGCATCGGGAGGAGCTCTAGTTCTTGGTGGTGCAGATCGGGAGGTCGCTGGCGGCAAGGGAGGATCCGTCGTGGTGGACGCGGTCGGAGCAGTGGTGGCCGGAGGAAGCGTCGAGAGAGGAGTGGGAGAGTACGGCGAGGTTTCATGTTGCGTGAGGGAGAGAAAGAGTCGGGGCGGCATTGAAGGAAGTGGAGAGGAAATTCAACAGAGAGCCGAGAGGAGACAGAGGATAAGACCATAACAAACCTCTTACTCATTTTCTTTTCTCTGTTCCTATCGTAATTTAACATCTTATTTATTTATTTTTTTAAATTTATTTTCATTTTTTCTATCTTATCCTAAAAAGTTTGTTTTACAACCACGAGGAAACCTCATACTCATTTGTAAATTTATTTTTATTTTTTCTTTTCCTTTATTATGTGTACCGTTATATTTTTTCATTTACTTTTTGGTTAAAAAAAAAAGAAAACATAATTAAAAATGGGAAGAGGTTATCTATCTGTACCAAAGTAACTTCTTCCATTCCTTTACCTTAAGGTAAACTCCACAACCATTGATTTATCTTTTAATAACCTTAAGGTGAGAAAAACTCATGGTTGTTCATGCTCTAAGAAACAAAGTGCAAGAGGGTATATATATATATATCATATTTAGTATCATAACTTGCTTTTTGTCAGTTTTCTCTCATCCACCTCATTTTAATATGTGCTACTCCACAACCATAGTACTTGGCATGCGTATCTTATTTCACCTTTTGAATCAAAATTGTTTTTTGCATTTTTTTTGGTAAGTAAAAATTAAATGGGATCCACTATTAATGTTTGATTGGGTAATATTCTATGGTATTGTGTCATATTGAGTGTCATATGTATGATACTTGAACTAACTTTTTCTTTTGGGTTCTTTCAAAAATATGACTTTCTTACATTTTTTTTGTAATTGTTATGATACTTGGAGTACCACCATTAAAGATGCTCTTAAGCGCGGGAATATCCCTCACCTTCATTTCTCTGTGTACTAGGTACACCGTATACCCCTTTCCTTTTTTTTTTTGTTATTTCACATTACTATTCGGTTATTTTTTTTACCGTTGTTACTGCTTACCAAGATAATTTTAAACTACATTAATTGGTTAAATTAAAAATATTATTAATATTTAAGGGGATAATTATTTGGTTAAATTTGATATTTTATTCGGGTAAATTTGAGTGATTATTCGGTCAAATTTGAGAGATTATTCTTGAAAAAATGACAAATTTTTTATAGATTTATTAGTTTTGGGAGATTAAAATAATTATTAAAAAATTTGTACATTATTCGATGAAATTAAAAAAAGTATTCATAAGTAAGAGGGAGTTTGGAATAACTATATATAGAGGTGGCAATCGGGCGGGTCGGGTCGGGTTCGGGTTCGGTTAGTCGGGTTTCAGGTAATGTCTAATAATTTAGACATTTGGTTGGGTTGGGTCGGGTTCGGGTTTTGGTTGTATCGGGTTTCGGTTATTCGGGTTTCAATTGTCTCGGCTTTCGGTTGTCTCAAGTTTTAGTTATTTCGGGTTTTGATTGTCTAAAGTTTTCATTATTTCAATATTCATTTTTAAAAATTTACTAGAATGTATCTTAAAGTTCATGTTATTTTGGGCTTCGGTTATAACGGGTTCGGGTATTAATGGGTTTCGGTTGAATAGGATTCGGTTCATTTGAATTTGGGTGAGTTTCGGTTATATATCAGTTATTCGGATTTTGGGTCCAAAATGGGTCGATTAGGTCCTTGTTCAGGACAATCGATTCTTAGTTGACCGGGTCGGATTTTCGGATTTGGGTCGGGTTCGGGTCGGATTTTGCCAGCTTTAACCATAATCTCTTTTTCCTTTCCAGTTGCCGGAATTCTAGGGTTTATGGGTTATTTATCTAGGTTAACCATTTGTTGCAGGGAATGCTATATTCTACTATATGATTGGCATTTCACAATTTCATGTGTTGGTGTACGTTATTGCTGCAAATAATCAAGCTACATGGGATTTTTAGTGGCACTTCTACTGCATTTTTTTCACTCCAATTCCAATCTAATGACGTTTTGGTGTCGGTGAGGTGAAGGATCTTGAGCTGAGATGGCATACTCTTGAGAGAATGAGATGTCACTACAACAGAAATGCCTATTAGCGGGGAATTTTTTCGTCGCTAAAAATTGATTTTTTGTCGCTAAAGAGGTTTGGCGAGGAAATGCATTTCGTCGCTCGTTCGTCACAGAAAGCTCGTCAAGGAAAGGTTACTCGAGGGAAAAAAATTCATCGTTGAAACTTTTAGCGATGAAATCCTTTTTTCCTCGCAATAACTATTAGCGACAAATATTTTCCTCGTAAAAAGTCAAAACTTTTTATCGCCAAATAGGTGGAAGGATTCAAAATTTGTCATTAAATATTTTTGGCGACAAATACAATTTCATCGCTAACTTGTTTTTTCCTCGTTAATGATGACATCAAATTGTGTCGATTTTATTGGCGACTAAAGTTTTCATCGCAAAAAAGACAAATATGTCACCGCAAAATAGGTGAAAGATTTGAGAATAGTCACTGAATATATATAGCGATAAAACATTGTGAGGAACTTTGGAATTCATTATTGAAAATGGAACAAGTCCCTATCTTTATATTGATTGCATGAGCAACGAAAATTTATAGGAAAATATTTCATGACATTGCAATAATAATGACTTGATCTATTGATGTTTTATCTTCAGTGGAACTTCCTGAGCCCCAAGTTTCATCTAAACTTGTTATATTCTATATCACACAAGACATGTAGAGACTTTCACTGCTTCCTGAACTGAAATCAGGTTTTTTACTCTACTATCATCGGTAAATGATTATGTACTCTGTTTGATATGTGGTGGACTGGTAGTCAATGATCGGGAATGAGATTAAGTTTTTATTCATGCTTGATAAATCTTATAAAATTCCATAAAAGGAATAAAGTTGGCTGGTAGAGTGATAAAAAGGACAAGTAAGACGTTTGAGTGAAATTAGTCTTACCATTTGGATGTTTGGCCATGGATGATGATTAAATTAGTGGATAATACAAGGTCTGTTTTTTAATATTTTGCTGTTTCTTATTTGTGTTCAAATTTAAAGCCATTTAGGTTTAGATTTGACAAGTAAGACGTGATAGTGGCATTAGTCTTACCATTTTGCTTTTGAAATGAACCTAATTACCAAAGAATCTTCTTAGTCAATTGTTAGGGATCACTGATCATATTGTTTATATTGTCACATCTGAAAATCCGTTGTTCTATTCTAATAATGGAGCTGACTAAATCATCTGAATATCCGCTGATGTGGTTACTATTTTGAATTTAAAGAAATTAGGCTATGTACTTAACGTCTGAGTAGTGTTTAAAAAAATAGTAGGAGATCATGATAAGAATGTGGGTATTGTATTTGGTGCTAATTTTCTTGTAGCATTTCTTGCTGGAAGCACAGCGGCAGCTACAACAACATGCCCACTAGATGTTGCAATGACAAGAAGGCAAATAGAGGTCATTCTTTTAAGATCTGATTACTCGTTGGATTTGTAAAAATTTTAGATTGAATGTTTCCTTTCTATCACGTGCTGTCACTTAAAAGGCAGAGAAATCAAAAAATATTTTAGAAAACCTAGCATATGAGAATAATTGCTATTCGGCTTTATGTCAACAACTAATAATCAATCAAATTTAGTGATATATACTTATGGAACTAGTTTATTACCATTCTTAATGGTTAAACTGGGTTAATTTTCTTCTGACTTGCTGATTTTTATCAATTGGAAAATTTCAGGAGTTTCAGCAATCACAGGGGAGGAAAGACTGAAGCGTCAAAAGGCAACACAAGAAATCGAAACAAAAGAGTTGTATGCCATGTAAATGCAAAAGGAAACTTCGCAACAAGTTCAGACATCTTGAAAATTATTGAAGAAAGCATGACAGCAAATGGGGGAAGAAAAACAGCAAGTATGACAACATATAAGAAAAGTAGGACATTAAAAGGAAAAATATGTATGACAGAAACTATAGGAGGTCCTATTTACTAGGGGTGGGCACAAATCCCGCAAATTCCGATCCCGTCCCGATCCCGGTGGGATTTAGGACAAAATAGCGAATCCCGTCCCGCAAAAATTATGCGGGACGAAACGCGGGACGATCCCGGTGGGATCCCGCAAATCCCGTCCCGTCCCGCATATAATAATAATAATAATAATAATAATAATAATATTATTATTATTATTATTATAATATTATAGAATAATAATATTATTATAATATTATAGAATAATAATATTATATTATTAGTATTATTATTTTGAGCAAATATTATAATTATAATTATAATCATAATCTTCCATTTATAATAATAATAATATTTGTTTATAATAATAATATTATTATTATTTGAGAAATATTATTTATAATTATAATAATGATTTTCAATTTATAATAATAATTGATTATAATAATATTATTATTATTATATAATATTATAATTTAATTTAATAATAATATTACTTTATAATAAAATTATTATTATTATTATATTATTATTATTATTATATCATATTATATTTTTTTCTTGTAAAGTATAATTATTTTATAATTATAATAAAAATAAGTAATAATATTTTTTTAATTATAACGTGGCATTATTATTATTATTATTATTATTATTACTACTACTACTACTACTACCATTCCGTCCCGATCTAGTAAGATAATGTCACCAAATATGTTGAACATTATAATTAATTATACAATCATTGTATGAATCAATAATAGTATTATAATATTAATAATAATAATATTATTATTATTGAATAATATAGTTGAGAAGAATACCATATTCAACATATTATACAAATTAATGAATTATGAAAGTATTTTTCACTTTGCAAATTTATATAATATTTTATTATTTTTATTTGCGGGACAAGGCCCGTCCCGTCCCGATCCCGTCCCGTCCAGACACCATCCCGTCCCGAAAAAAAAGTGTCAATCCCGTCCCGATCCCGTCCCGTAAAAATTTCACGGGACGAGTCCCGTCCCGACTCAATCCCGTCCCATCCCGTCCCGTGTCCACCCCTACTATTTACTATGCAGGGAGTGAGTATGACAAATAGGTTAGTGATCCAACTTCTGACATATCTGACTACATTTTCCCTGGTTTTATATGTTAAAAAGTTTTCCTTGTTTAGTCGGGTTTTTATAAATAACTTTGTATCAATTGTCAACATTTAAAACTTCATTTATTAACTTGTCACACAAGCCGTGAAAACCTTTTGAAATGCATACCCATTTCGATTATGGTAATTTTCTCCTTAAACGGCTATTCAAAAAGCGACTACAACCAAACATGAAAATAATATTTCCTCGCTAAATGATATGTTTAGTGATGAAAATGATGTATCATCGCTAAATGATTGTTTCAATGACAAAAATAATCCTCACAATACAGAACATATGATGAGAAATTCAAACTTTTCTCGTTAATGAGCACGAGTCATTTTTCTCTATTTTCACCTAAGCCAATAACGATAAAAATGGTATTCCCTCAGTAGTAACATGTTTAGTGATAAAAAATTTCCTCGAGAAACACATACTTTTAGCGAGAAACTAAAATATTTGTCACCAAATATATGCAAACAAATTTGGATATGATCATATTTTCCCCTAGCAACGAAAATGTTATTTCCTCACTAAATGGTTGTTTCAACGACAAAAATATTTCTCGTAGAACATGAATATATGACGAGGAATTTAAAATTTTCTCGTTAATTACTTTGAACCATTTTCTCTATTTTTACCTAAGGCAATAGCGATGAAAATGGAATTTCCTCGTTGATTAATACGTTTAGCAACAAATTTTTTTCTCGAGAAACATATACTTTTAGCGAGAAACTACAATCTTTGTTGCTAATAAATTTGGCGGGTTTTACATAATTCCCACCCAACCTATAGCGACGAAATTGGAAAATCCTCGATGAATGTATTTTTAGTGATAAATTCATTCCTTGATAAAAGCTTCAAATGTGTCGCGATTTTTCTTATGGTTTAGGCGACCATATCATGATATCTATTAGCGACGAATTAAAAAATTTGTCGTTGAATGTAACTTTTAGTGAGGAATATAAGTTTCTCTCTAAAGTTCATGCCCCCTTTTATGAGGAGCGGATATATTCGTCGCCAAAGGCCACATTTACCGAGGAAAAATAATTCGACACTAAAACTTTTGTCGCCAATAACCCTTTTTGTTGTAGTGTGTGAAGAGATCAAAAGAGTCTCACGTCGACAATATGAACAAAGAGGATGGATCCCCGCTCGGCTTATATGCAAGGCTATTAGCGCAAGGGCGCACGTGTGTGCACACGACCCCCGATCTCGAGTCCCAACGGACTTCGGTACATACGAACAGTGGACCAGTTGTGTAACTTGTGTTAGCACCAAATCATGCCTGATCTAGTTGAAAGAGCACTTCCACTACATTTTTCACGCTTTGCCTATTTTGAACTTAATTGTAATGTTCAATTCGTGTATGAGACTTCCTCTTCGGGTTTGTATTTCGAATGTTGCACTACTTAAATTGATCGAATGAGAAAAGCGAGCTCGAGTTCGAGCTCGAATTAAAAAAAAACGAGCTCAAGATGAGCAAAATAAACACAATGAAAAAAGGAGCAAACGAGCTCAAAAGCTCGGCTCAAATTGAGCAACTTCTTAGTCTCGTTTCCAAATTAAGCTCGAGTTCGGGTCATTTGTAAACGAGCCGAGCTTGAACACTAGGTACTCGCGCTCGTTTGCTCGTATATCACCCCTAGTTGATTGAATGTTAGTTGTAGTTTTCCATACATAAGAAAAATAGTGTACTGTAATAAATAAGGGTACTATAGTATATTTGTTAATTTAAAAATTTTGATGTTTTTGACGAGCTGGGTCGACCCGATAATCCGATTGACTTGAAACCGATCTACTCGGGACTCGGATGACCCGAACGCCACCCTAATGACCCAATTGACAGGTCTACTCACACCTAATATTAGATGAATTCAGTTAAACACATGCCTATTTAATAAAAAAAATATGGATTTCTTTTTTTTTAAAAAAAATTATTATGAACTATATCAATGTATTTTGAAGATTCATTTTGATCAGTAGCAACCGCAAGATTTCATAGAGGGGCAGAATCTTTTAAGAGAATATTTTTTTTGGGTATGTATAATGAAAAAAATATATATATATAATTAAAATAAAATTATAAATTATTGTATAAATATGATATTTTACTGCAATAACTTATAAAATAAAATAAATAGATTTTTTTTATATGTGTAGCATGATGAATATTTTTTTAAGAAATATTGAAAGAAAATTATAATTGAAAAAAAAAATATGTCATTTTTAAATGTAAAAAATTGATAGGAATCATAGGATTGAAAAGTATTGCAAAAAAAACATATATTGTGGTTTAAATATAAATTTATAATAAAAAAATCATATAAATAAAAATTAATAGAATTTTTTTAATATATATGCTGCATAATGAATATACTTTTGTGAAAAATATTAAAAGAAAACTATAAAATTGTTATAATATATATTATTTATGGATGTACAAGGTTTACTTAGGAAAGTTTTATCTTTTAGTAAAGATCTTGTTCTTGGAGCTTAAGGAAGTTAGGCTTATATTTTACAATTACTTCTCTCCCTATTCTTCTATTTTACAATACGTTATCAGCACGAGGGTTTGCTCTTTGATTTGCTCGAAGGTTTGCCGTTTGACTTGCTCTTCGACACGCACGAGGGTTTGCTCTTTGATTTGCTCGAAGGTTTGCCATTTGATTTGCTCTTCGATACGGTACGCATGTTTTTAAGTAATTTTGCATACGCTTGTGACGATCGTAATTGATTAAGTCTTTGCAAATCGTTATTCATCTTGCGTCTGCGTAATTGCTTCTGCCGAGTTTTTTTTGCATACGATTTGAACACTGTATATCATCATAATGAATTTCACCATTAAACATAATTGATTGTTTTCTATATATTAACACTGCATACGATCTTTGCCTTCAATATTGCTTTTTATTCTGTAATGAATTTCAATAAAGCTTTATACTTTCCGGTGTGCCTTATACTGTATATCACCATTAAACATAATTGATTGTTTTTCTATATATATGTATTGCTTGATTAATTGCTTGTTCCTATATAGAATGCTACTGTATCACCGAAAGATAATTGCTTGTTTGGTATTGCGGTATAATTATTTTTCACTCTGCTATATTCATATATGCCGAAAGATGATTGCTTGATTATGGTCTTGCTTCAACTGAGATATCCGTTAAATTACATCGTTTCTATATGCATCGTTTCATTGTATATTATTACCATCGATTAGCATTTATCAAAGTTTTTATCTTTACATATACAGTTTTTATATGCATATCATATACTTATATTTTTATCATACCAGACATGTCGAATCTCGCAAGGTTGGAGTTCTCTGCCCTTGATGTTTCCGGAAGAAACTACTTGACATGGGTACTTGATGTGGAACTCCACCTGGCTAGGCACAATTTGGGAGAAACAATCAAAGAAAAGTCTACAACATCCGATCAGGATAAAGCAAAAGCAATGATTTTGCTAAGGCGCCGCCTTCATGAGGATTTGAAGGCCCAATATCTAACGATTAAGAATCCACACGAACTCTGGAAGAGTTTGAAAGATCGGTTTGAACACCAGAAGACTATTACCTTGCCTCGGGCTAGGTATGAATTTATGCATCTTCGATTACAGGATTTCAAGAAGGTTCATGAATACAACTAGGAGTTGTGTCGTATTGCCTCTATCCTAGATCTATGTGGAGAAACTATCACAGACTCAGATAAGTTGGAGAAAACACTCTCTACATTCCATGTTTCAAATCTCGTACTCCAGCAGCAGTATAGAGAAAAGGGGTTCAAGACATATTCAGAGCTCCTTACATGCCTAATTTTGGCCGAAGAAAATAACCAATTGCTTCTAAACAATCACCACAATCGACCAACCGGTTCGAAACCGCTTCCCGATCGATCGCTAAATATGCCAGAAGCAAATGCTACCTCATCACGTAGAGGATGTGGAAGAGGACGTGGGCAATCTCGTGGTCGCGGTCGTGGTCGTGGTCGAGGTCGTGGTCGTAGTTACGGTCAACGTCATGAACATGACCAGGGCAAAAGCAAGGTAACGCATGGTTTAATCAGGACATTCAAAAGAAGCATGGAAACAAATTCAAGAAGCAAAATCAACATGAAAGGCATTCTCAGGTTGATAAATCTGCACCTCAAACTGAAAACCTCTGCCATAGATGTGGAATAGCGGGTCACTGGGCGCGCACATGTCGCACCGTACCGCACCTGGTTGAATTATATCAAAAGTCTTTGAAGGCAAAAGACAAAGATGCAGAGACAAATTTTGCAACTGTCAAGGGTTCAAGAAAGACCCATCTTGAGGCTGCTGATTTCTTCAAACAAGTTAATGAAACCAAGCTGGTTACTGAGAGAAAGTCCAACTATGATGATGATGATGATGGTCTCCTAAATTAGTGGCAGCTCTTGCTTGAAGTTTATGTTTTAGTTTATTATTATAAATCCCTTTCAATTACGTAGTACTGCATTATGGATTTGATGATTTATTGTTTCCTTAGGATTTGTTTTGTTTTGCCAGTGACTTGTTTTTGATTCCTTTCTCATTTACTTGTTTCGTTATGGACTCTAATTGTTACGACACTTTGCCATTGTTTAAATTTTAGGACTATTTTGATTATTAAATTATTATGCTTCAAATCGTTATGGAGAGTGGGCTTACTATTTTGCCGATTGAATTATTTATGTTTCGTCGTTATGAATTTGATATTTATATGTTTGTGTATATATAGAGATGGATCGATATAACGAGACTCTAAATGACGGGGAATTGTGCCTTATCGACAGTGTCACTACTCATACTATTTTGAAAAGTCCAAGGTTTTTCTCCAACCTACAAATGATGGAAACTAGTGTAAACACAATATCAGGGAAGAGTAATCTAATTGAAGGCTCCAGAAGAGCTTCAATCTTGTTATCCGAAGGAACAAGGATACTCATTAGAGATGCCCTATATTCAAGTAAATCGCAAAGGAGTTTACTCAGTTTCAAAGATATTAGAGAAAATGGTTTTCATATAGAAACCATGAATGACAATGGCATTGAGTATTTGCTTCTTACATCTTGTGAGAATGATGATAAGCATATCTTAGAAAAAATGGGTATGCACACATCTGGTTTATATGGCACACGAATCCACCCCATTGAAACTCATAATGTTACTAACCAAAAGTTGGTCAAAAAGGAGATTTTCTCTTTATGGCATGATAGACTCGGTCACCCAGGAGAAACAATGATGCGTCGAATTATTGAAAATTCGCATGGTCATCCATTAAAGAACTTGAAGATCTTTTCAAAGGATGATTTGACATGTAATGCGTGGCAAGTTAATAGCAAGACCGTCTATAACAAAAGTGAATGAGGAATCTCCCATGTTCCTTGAACGGATTCAAGGAGACATATGTGGACCCATCACACCACCTTGTGGACCATTCAGATATTTTATGGTATTAATAGATGCATCGACACGTTGGTCCCATGTAAGTTTGTTGTCAACAAGGAACGTTGCATTTGCAAGGTTATTAGCCCAAATTATTAAGTTAAGGGCTCATTTTCCATATCACCAGATTAAGAGAATCAGGCTAGATAATGCTGGAGAATTTACCTCAAAATCCTTTTATGATTATTGTCAATATACTGGTATTGTAGTTGAGCACCCAGTAGCCCATGTTCATACACAAAACGGCCTGGCAGAGTCGTTGATTAAGAGGTTACAAATGATAGCTAAAACGATCTTGATGAAATCGAGATTGCCTTCATCAGCTTGGGGATTTGCAATTATGCACGCTGAAGCTTTAATACGTCTAAGACCCACCGCTACAAATAAATTCTCCCCATTACAATTGATCTTTGGAAGAGAACCAGATATTTCATTTTTGAAGGTGTTCGGTTGTGCAGTATATGTCCCAATTTATCCCCCACAAAGAAATAAAATGGGACCACAGAGAAGGCTAGGAATATACGTACGGTTTGAGTCCCCATCAATCATTAAATTCCTGGAGCCTATGACAGGTGATGTATTCAAGGCTCGATACTTAGACTGTCATTTTGATGAAACCAAGTTCCCAAAATTAGGGGGAGAAGAAAAGAAAGTAATTAAGGGAGACATTGACTGGAGTGTAGATTCACAGTCACATTTAGATCCAAGAACGAGTGAAAGTGATTTTGAAGTTCAAAGGATCATACACTTGCAAAGTGTAGCAAACACACTCCCAGATGTATTCACGGACATTAAGAAAGTAACAGAGTCACATATACCAGCTGAAAATGCACCGATTCATTTGGACATTCCAAAAGCAACCACAAATCAACATATGGCAACGACTTCTCAAATACGTCGGAAGCGTGGGAGGCCGCTTGGATCTAAGGATTCAAACCCACGAAAGAGAAAAGATATTAATGTGCCAAATATGGACACTAATGAGGATAAATCTCCAAAAGAGATTCCTATAGAAGATCCAAACATTAGAAACAAAGACGATAATGATTTTGAGATGTCATTGAATTATGCATACATCAGATTAGGGTGGTATCGAAGAGATGAGATTATAGATGATGTCTTTTCTTATTCAGTTGCACTTACAGTCATGGAAGAAGATGACAATGATCCTCGAACAAAGGAAGAATGTAGATGTCGAGATGATTGGAATAATTAGAAGGAGGCAATTCAGGCAGAACTTAATTCATTAAGTAAACGTAGTGTTTTTGGGCCTGTAGCACTAACACCAGAAAATGTGAAGCCAGTGGGTTACAGATGGGTATTTGTATGAAAAAGGAATTAGAAAGGTGAAGTGGTAAGGCATAAAGCTAGGCTGGTTGCACAAGGTTTCACCCAAATGCCTGGGGTAGACTATATGGAGACATACTCACCAGTAGTAGATGCAACCACGTTGAGATTCCTAGTCGCTTTGGCTATTAGGGAACAACTACAAATGCAACTAATGGATGCAGTAACTGCCTACTTATATGGATCACTAGATACAAACATATACATGAAAATCCCTGAAGGATTTAGAATGCCTGAAGCATTAAAGTCCAAATCCTGAAACATGTATTCCATTAAACTAAATAGATCTTTATATGGGCTAAAGCAGTCAGATCGGATGTGGTATAATCGATTGAGTGAATACTTGTTAAAGAAAGGCTTTATGAATGATCAAGTATGCCCATGTGTGTTTATTAAGAAGA
The DNA here is from genome assembly GCA_963922045.1 of Persicaria maculosa. NCBI lineage: Eukaryota > Viridiplantae > Streptophyta > Magnoliopsida > Caryophyllales > Polygonaceae > Persicaria > Persicaria maculosa. The sequence continues at coordinate 44,588,513 of OY998258.1, forward strand.
CAAGCTCGGGTTATGTGATTATAGCTGTGTAGGTTGATGATTTAAATATTATTGGAACTCCAGAAGAGATCCGAGAAGCTGCAAATTATTTGAAAAAGGAGTTTGAGATGAAAGATTTAGGAACAACAAAATTTTGTCTCGGCCTGCAATTTGAGCATACAAGGAGTGGAGTTTTTATCCATCAATCAAGTTACACGGAAAGATTACTAAAACGTTTTAACATGGATAAAGCACATCCATTAAGTACGCCGATGGTAGTAAGATCCCTTGACGTAGACAAGGATCCTTTCCGCCCTAGATCAAATAATGAAGAGATATTGGGTCCTGAAGTACCATATCTCAGTGCGATTGGAGCATTAATGTATCTAGCAAATAATACCCGACCGGATATAGCTTTTGCAGTAAACTTGCTAGCTAGACATAGCTCAAACCCCACAAAAAGACATTGGAATGGTGTCAAACAAATTCTACGTTATTTACGAGGAACAATCGATATGGGGTTGTATTTTCAAAGATCTAATCTTTCACAAAATGCAGATTTAGTGGGTTATTCCGATGCAGGTTACTTGTCCGATCCACACAAAGCTGTGTCACAAACAGGGTACGTGTTTATGTTTGGCGGAATAGCTATTTCATGGCGTTCAACAAAGCAGAGTCTAGTAGCCACATCATCAAACCATGCAGAGTTGATTGCTTTGTATGAAGCTGGTTGATTGATTTGTTTACCAAATCATTGCCCCCGAAGACATTCCAAGGTTTCATATACAAGATGGGAATGCGCAGCTTGAAAAGAGATAAGCTCACATGAGGGGGAGAAATGTATGCGCCGCACTCTTTTTCCCTTCGATCAGATTTTTGTCCCACATGGTTTTTCCTGACAAGGTTTTTAACGAGGTGGCACCACCAGAGCATACGAGACTGCACTCTTTTTCCCTAAGCTATGGTTTTGTCCCATTGGGTTTTCCTAGCTAGGTTTTTAACGAGGCAGTCAGCAGAATAAAGATTGTACATCCAAGGGGGAGTGTTATAATATATATTATTTATGGATGTACACGGTTTACTTAGGAAAGTTTTATCTTTTAGTAAAGATCTTGTTCTTGGAGCTTAAGGAAGTTAGGCTTATATATATTGTATTTGGTGGATTCCCCATGATACGATTGAATACAATTACTTCTCTCCCTATTCTTCTATTTTACAATATATGATTTAAATCTGTCATTTTTAATTGAAAAAATTTGTTAGGAATGAAAAGTGTTGCAAAAATGTAAACAAAGAGATTTGAACCTTAAACCTCTTGCATCAATTACTCTTCATTCATTTACTAACTAAGCTAAACAATATGTGTGTGTTCAAAAATAGTAAAATTCATGAAAAAGTTAGTGTAATTATAATGATTGTAAATGAAGATTGCATATTCTAAAAACACTTTTGATCGGATGAAAGAAGCATGTATTTGGCACTTAGATGGGGAGAGAAAATAATTAAACATCATCCGGGTTAGATTTAATCATGCTTCCCAAAAAAAAAAAAAAAGTTATAGGTTGAATTGTATTTTCTAATTCGTAATTACAAGACTAAATGAGAGTTAGATAGACACAATTAAATAAAGAGAGAAAGACGGTACCTTCAGCAGGAGTGGTAGATGGTACCACACAGGATGCAGGAAGAAAAGCCATCAAGATTAAACCGGCGTAAAGCAGGAGAGTAACCAGTGATGGTCTCCATGGGAGAGCAACTGCTGACATGGCTACCACACAGGATCGAGACAATTGGATCTAGTTTTTGGTTTGGTTTTTTTTTTTTTTGGGGGGGGGGGGCTTAATTTCTTGTTCAAGATGAAAATTAATTGGGTGGGCTAAAAATCTGAAATTATAAAAGTATAGAGAAACGTTGGAGATCGATGGCTCGCTCACGTACACTGATTTTACGAGTTGAACATTGGTTTAATTGTTTTCTAGAACCCTTCAATGATGTCATCAGTTGATTTTAAACCAAAAAAATGATCGATGGCTCTCTCTCTCTCTCTCTCTCTCTCTCTCTCTCTCTCTCTCTCTCTCTCTCTCTCTCTCTCTCTCTCTCTCTCTCTCTCTCTCTCTATATATATATATATATATATATATATATATATATATATATATATATATATATATATATATATATATATATATATATATATATATATATATATATATATATCATCAATCTATAATTAATGATCTCGATCAATGTATTACACCACATGTAATATTATAAAACAAGTGTGGTAATTCAAATAGACCACAATAGTTTGATAAAAAAAAACGACCATAGAGAATTAAGCTTAAATGGTACTCCCTTCGATTTTTAATACTCCCTTCGATCCAAAATATATGTCGTTTGACTTTTCAACACGTATTTTAAAAAGCTAACAACTATATAAAATATCAACATTTTTTAAATTATTTTTTTACAACTTAATATTTTTTGGTAATAAGTATTAAAATGTAAAATAATAATAATAAAAAATTTAATATATTATATTGTTTTTAGCTCTTTAAAATACGTGTTAAAAAGTCAAACGACATATATTTTGGATCGGAGGTAGTATAAGACATTTGATTTTTTTGCAATAAGCATTATATAATGTAAAAAAATATAATTAAAAAAATTAATATTTTATATAGTTTTTAGCTCTTTAAACTATGTGCATAAAAGTCAAATGCCTTATATTTCCAATTGGAGGGAGTATAATTCAAGATCGCCAATGGAAGTTGAAATGCGTCTCAAATTGATTAATTTGAAAAGACAAAGAAAAGAAGGAAAATAAAACCATGATTGGTGAAAATGGGGAGACGAAGGAAAATCTAACATGTAGACAAGGAGTGTTCTGATAATAAAATAAAAAATAGACCATAGAGAATTAGAATTAATTATCTAAATGGCCAAAAATACAAAACTAATTTTGAGATTAGTCATGATTTCAAACTATTTACGGGAATAGTTAAAATGTTGACCTTTTGACTTTTTAATTGTAGAAAGTTATCTCTATTTATGCTAAATTACGAATATTATCCGAAATTTCTTAGACTTTAAAATATCACTACGAACTTAATATTGATTTCTTATAAAATGACATTTGGTGGTACTAACTACCATAATCTACTAACTATATTATGAATAATAACTTTTCTGTGGTTTTAAGTCCACCACGCTCTGCAACTAAAACTTTCAAGCTAAAGAGGTTTGACCCATACCTGAACGTAGTTACTCTGGACCACCGGCGTTCCTTAGCTTCCGGCTTTCTAGAGGTGGCTAACATACAACCAAGCCTCCCTTAGTCCAGATTGAGCACATATCTGTTTTCTTTCCTACCTCAGATCGTGGTCTATAGCTTTTGGTTTTGATTTTGAGAGGGTGAAGGAATTTGAATCAAGAAAACAAAGTATTCAGAATATAGTTTTCAATTGATTAGCTTTCCCTTTCTTAAAAACAAACTTTATTGAATCTGAGAAATATTACAACACACAAGCACTCTTGACTTAGAACTTAAACACACTTAACACTCATATCAGAAGATTTATTGAAGGGTTTTGAACCTTGGAGTGATGGAAACACCAATCTACTCAAATTCAAAACGCTTCTACTTCTCCTTCTGATTTACAAGACTCTTTCTCTCTTCCCATATGGTTTTTTCTCTCTCTGGATTTCCGTGACTTGAGAGGTCTGAGGAGAGCCCTTTATATAGAGCTACTTGACGGGCATTGGATGCCTATCCAACGACTAAGTGGCCTACAGGTTGGCCTGATAAAGGACACAGTAAAAGCACACAGTACACCCATTATTTTACAGGTTCACGTGGTAAAAGCAAAAACAAATTAGAAAGTACAATAATTGTTCTTGGTGGATGATGATGGCTTTCAGTTGTCCAGGTTCTGGACCCCTTCGTCTCCCATATTGGCTTCTAGGTCATAATCATTGTAATCTTGAACTAGATCTAGAGTATTATCAAACTCTAGATCTTGATCGTTGTCTAGATCGAGATGAAGCATTAATCCTTCAGTATATTCTTGATCCCATGCAATCAGTAAATCGATCATCCTCTCATGTCCTCTTTTATCTAAAAAGTGATCGGCCTCTATTTCTGCTAAGTAAAGCTCGATGGATTCGGTCCTGTTTATGGCTTGCTGCATTAATGGCTTGAATTGTGGGGTTACGATGAAGGTTGTATTTCCAACTTTGAATATCCCACTGTCAGTGTGTCTATACTTAGTGATGATGTAGTAGATGTAAAAGAATCCTTTTGCTTTTGCCTCCCATGTATACCTTACTATATCGATTCTTCCTTCCACTACTGGATCTTTCACGTACCAGTAGTCTTCCCTTAACAGTAGGAAGATTAGGTAATGTGGTATCCGGGTTTTTCCTTGGCTAACATCCATGCAGGCACTGACCACACGACAACAATTTATGTCTTCTATCTTTTCAAATTTTGCTGCTCTGAGGAAGACCTCCTTTTGGAACTTAGTTAAGTACTTGTACAAGATGCTCTGTTCTTCTTTCTTTGGCCATGGTCGCCTGTAATTGTAGATTCCATTACACATTCTATATTTCCATGATTTTAAGTAATTCGCATCTTCATCTGGCATGATGGGTAATGATAATCCTCCCAATCCGGCGCCATTGTTTACACAAAAATGGTTACACCATTCTCTTATCCTTACTGGAGTATTGTGATTGTTAGGAGGAAAATCAAGTATGAAATATAAATCTCAAATTCGACTCCCTGATCTCCGCAAATTAATTACAAGACTTCCTCCCGCTGTAGTAGAAGGTAGTCAGGATCGATCCACGAGGAAGCGTGTCAGTGCCCGCCTTTTCAGTTCCAAAATCCTCTCGAATTCGACCAGAAGAGTTCTCGACGTCGACCAGTGTCCTCGACGTCGACCACACAGTCGATCAGAAACTGTAACAGAAGCAAACAGAAGCGCAAACAAAGCAAAAACAAGCAGGTCGAGTAATTCAGGAAATGTCAACTGATTTGTAGTGTAAAAACGTGACTTTTGCAATGACAGAAATAAAACAGAAGCAACACAAAAATTGTGGGAAATTCAATAAACTAAAACACTTCCAAAATCAGGGTTTCAACACCACAACGATAACCATGTAAAATAACACGTAAAGGTATAAAAGATCATGCTTTTCATCAAATAACTTTCGTTATTAACAAATAGGAATATAAAGGCTTTCGCATAAACCCTAATTGTTACTAACCCTTTTTCACATAATTAATCCAAGTTTGCATTAAGATCACTTTCGCTTCAATAACACAAACAAGGATCACCTTCAACTTTCGCAAAAGAATCATGCTCATAGAGATAGAAGACGAATTGCATCAATAGATTGTACCTTTATCGCATCACCTTACATGGCTACCGTCGGGCTCACACCGACCCTAGAAGTTGGGTGACTACTCGCTCTTCATCATCAAGAAAGACATCAATAATAAAAGGGAACTAAATTGCATTAAATAAAATAAAAGAAAGCTTACAACCGATCGAAGACAACTCGTCTCTCAACTCCTTCTCTCCTCTCGCCACAAGCTCTCTCTCTCTCTCTCTCTCTCTCTCTATGCTATGAATTGTGTATGAAATTCAATGAATAAAACTCAGCCCCTAAGGCTCTATTTATAGGCTTCATTCCCTAAATAATTAGGAAAGAAACTCTATCTATATCTATATCTATCTATCTAAATACTTAAAGATTAAAATTGGAAATAAAGGAAATATATCTAAAAGGAAACTATGACTATTATGTATAAATCCTTCCTGACTTGATAGATCTTGATGTGGATGGATAGAATTCCACATATCTTCTCTTGCAAGCAATTCTATCTTCTCGGCACAACTCGGTCTTGGACTCGGACTCGTCTGGATTGTACTCGACTTTGACTAGAGTTAGTCGACGTCGGCTGGAACTTTTCCTCCTAGGTTGCACTCGAGCTCGGGCACCTTCTGGACTCGACATGTGTACTCGACTTCGAGTGGGTGTACTCGACGTCGAGTAGCTCTGGGCTTCTCGAGTGGCTCTGCTCGACTTCGTGTGGAATTCTGGCTCGGGATGTACTCGACTTCGACTAGAAGTGGTCGACGTCGAGTAGAATTGTTAGCTCTCAGCATTCTGCTCTGTTCTTCAAACGCACCTTCCCGAGTCCTCGTTTGTCGGATTGACAAAAATGAGTATGCGTTGGAAAGCTCATTTCGAGGACTACAACTCTCATGAAGACATCAGAACTTGATTCAGAATGATGAATGGTGAAAAGTGGGCTTTTCTCCAGCTGCACCATCTTTAGCTTCTTCATGACTTTTCTTTAAGCTCCAAAGTGCGCCCGATTTCTGCGAAATATAACAAAAACTTGTGTAGACCTCCATATATTGCAAATAAACATAAACTACACAGAATCTGTACTATTTTAACCCAAATGTATGAAATGCATGTAGAAATCGATATAAACGTTAAGGTAAAACGTACATGGCAAATTAGGCTCACAACAAACACCCCATACTTAAGCTTGCTTGTCCTCAAGCAATACTTTTAATCGTCATACAGGGGAAGAAATCAAAACTCTCAACATATTAGATTCATTCTCATATAACCCTGCAATCAATTACCATCCTCGAAATGGTACTAGTGTCACAAATCCATGCATGTGCAATTAAAAAGCAACATCTACTCACAAAAGGAGGGTTAGGCAAAACGATTCATAAGTGACAAAGCATTAATAATCAAGAGGATTCTAATTTAAGCTCAAATAAGAAGTAGATTGGTAAAAGGCTAAAGGTGAGTAATTTTGGCAATGTGGTGCTAATAATCCGGGGAAATGGAGTATTTCTAAACTTTCATATCACATTCCTTCTTCATAAGATTCATCACCTTTCACTCTAACGCTCGATGCTTTTATCAATATTATGCTTTTACCTCTCTAACCTCAGCACTGCCTTCTCGCGAGTCGCAAACATGGGTGTCATGAATGGCCCCGGATACTTAGTGCTTCAGACTCCTCACCCGTGTGTCCCATCTCACCGAACTATTATCTCAGCGAGCAGGGTCGATCTACCTTTATCTCCTGAGGTGATCGGATTTTCTTTCACTCATTAAATTTTCCATGATATATTTTTTTCAATTTCCTGCCAAACTCCAATAATGATATATAACAACAACACAAACACCATATAATAATCTCCATAATGTAACATCATTCTCAACGTAATCCCCGGATAGGAAATAAGGTAAAGAATGGGCAGTATTTAGATCATGTGGAGCAAAATATGAAATAAGGATCAATATGGCTTTTGTGATGCATAAGCATAGGTATAGGCTAGGTTATAACAATATGAGCATTATATGGAAATATAAAGTCCTCCATCCTTTTATCATGCAACATGTCAAAAGCAACATCAAATTTTACCTCCTTTCATGGTTTTCAATAAAAATATGGACTTTATTATGACTTCCCTTTACTAGGCAATTTCATACTATATCTCTAATGAATCCAATTTTGCATCGTCGAGTTCAATTAAAGCTTCCATGACACTTATCAAAAAATTTCAATGGGGGTGATAAAAATAAACTTTGGAAAACATTCATATGAGCACATGAATAGAATATGAAATCCAAAGTAGCCATGTATAAGCATTCAAGAAATATCATAAAAATATGCACACATATTGTCAAATAAAATAAAATATGCACAAAATAAGCCCTTCCCCCACCCCATACGTAAATATTATAGTGTCCTCACTGTATAAAAACAAGGGTAAAGAAAGAGAACTCACTAGACATGTGTGCTGATCGTCGAAAATCGAGTGACATTGCTACTGCAGAGTTAGTTGACATCGAGGAAGATCTGGTCGACTTCGAGTAGGTGTGGTCGACTTCGAGTACAATGAAACCTCCAGGGTGATCCTCTCGACCACAGGCTCCTTTCTGCTCGAGATGTGTGGTCGATGTCGAGTAACTTACTCGACATCGAGTAAGTCTGCATCTTCTCTTACCTGCGAGATTCGTTAGACGGAAAATATCCACAATAGAAAAACTTTTAAAAAAAAATCAAAAACAACAATGTCCAAAAATCTCAAAAATTCAAAGTCTTATTTACAAGCTCTAGACTTTATAGTTGCTAGGCCGCCTTTCTCCGTTAAGCTTAAGGAGGCATTTGTAATGCCCATGTAGCCTGGGCTTCAAACAAGACTCCATTTTTGTCCATCAGCTGTAGTCCTTCTGAATGGATCTTGTTCACAGTGAAGGGTCCCATCTTCTTCTTGGTGAATTTGTTGGGAAACCAATGATCCTTTGATTTAGAGACATAGACCATGTCTCCTACCTCATAATCCTTTAGATCGTCATCGGAAACCCTGCACAATCGCACATACCAAGGCAAACCTCTCCCATGTATAGATAAATCTTTAATTGAAATAGGAGAAGAGATGTCGATACCTTGGCTTATCGTTGCGAAATCATCTTTCAAGACTTCAGTTTCTACTCGACGTCGAGTAGAGGTACTCGACGTCGAGTACATTCCTGCGTCTGGTGGACTGCTCGTCGAGGAGGAGGGAGTCGAGGAGGAAGGCGGCTGGTCGACGTCGAGTAGCCTACTCGACGTCGAGTACTTCTTGGCCTCGGGTGGCTTACTCGATGCTGGCGTAGTCGATGGAGGGCTCGGGATCTGGTCAACGTCGACTAGAGTACTCGACGTCGAGTACTTCTGGTCGACATCCACCCCATACTTAGTACCTGGCAACGATTCTGAATAAAAATTAGTCGACATCGACTTACCTTGGCCGACGTCGAGTAGATCGTCTGTCTCCTCGTTCAGAATTGCCATGATCTCCTCCACCTGGGCTTCCATAGCTCGCTTCTCCAGCTCCTCGTGGGTCATATTTCTTACCTTAGGTTCCCCGCAAGTTATGTACCTAGCTGAGATAGATTTGACCTCTTCCATGGGACTTGTATGCCTTTCAGTTTTATTAAAGAAATACTCAATTACCTCATCGCTGATGTTGAAAGTGAGTACTCCCTTCCTTACGCTTATGTTGGCATCCACCGTCGCCAAGAAGGGCCTTCCTAGAATAATTGGACAAGCAGGGTCCTCTCCCATATCAATAACTCAGAAATCAGTAGGGACAAAGAACTTACCTACTTGTACTGGAACATTGTCCACCATGCATGTTGGTATGACCACCGTGTTGTTTGCCATATAAAGTTTAGCATCCACATGCTTTAGGGCACCTATCTTAATCTTGGACCAGGTTGATAAAGGCATTATACTCACACTGGCTCCCAAGTCACATAAAGCATTAAATCTGTATTGACCAAATCCAATGGTTATAGCAAACTTAACTGGATTTGGCCTTTTCTCTAATACGTCAATCTAGCTGCATTCCTCTGCGATCTCCGCCATTGACCGCTTTTTGCTCAAGATCTCCTTAAGGAACTTTACATAACACGGCATCTCATTAAGAGCTTCTGTGAAGGGTATTGTGACATTGAGCCTTTGAAGCATCTTGATAAAACGCTGAAACTTCTTCTCTGCTGGATCCTTTGGAGATTTTGTTGGGAAAGGCAGCTTCTTCTTTGCCGGAGGTGCTGAGGTTTTGTCGACGTCGAGCACAGGTTGGTCGACGTCGAGTATGGTCTGGTCCACATCGACTACTGTAGTCGACTTCGGGTTTGGGTTGCACGTTCTGGTCGACATCGAGTTGGTGTTGGTCGATGTCGAGCAAGTTTTGGTCAACATCGAGTTGCTTGGTCGACGTCGAGGAGTCTTCTGCAGCTTCTCCTTCTGTGTTGGGCTCGGGCGTTTGCATCTGTCACCCACTCCTTAGGTTCATAGCAGCCACCTGTCCACTAGATTTACCCTTAGGGTTAGGTTCAGAGGTTCCAGGGAGCATACCTGATTGTCTGGGGACGGATGCTGCCATCTGGCCAATCTGTGTGTCAATCGATTTTCTCCAAATATCGATTTCCCCAAGCCTAGAGTTGACACCATATACCTGAGTGTGGATGGAATTGATGGATTGCTTGGTGTCTGAATGGTTCCTCCACATCTCTTCAAGGATGGTCTTCGGGTCATCCTTATTACATTCTCTGTCAGGGTGACCAGGGGCTCTGTAGAAAGGGGGATTCTGATGCTGGGGCTGGCGATAATAGCTCCAGTTCTGATTCTGATGTGGCCCTGAGTAGTGTCCCCCCGCATACCTTGAAATACCCCAAATTATCTTTGGGTATTTCGTTTTAAGTAAATATAACTTTCGTAATAAACGTCCTTTTATTTTGAACTCATAAAAGTTTTTAAAATTAACTATATATTTAAGTTTTTAAAATTAACTATGTATTTAAGTTTTTATAACTATACTCGAGATATTTTATTTTGATTGTGATTTATTCATATGCATCTATATTAAATAAATTAGATTTGAAGTTATATTGTTTAAGGCAAAGTTGTATGGTTTTCCTTCGAAATAGAGAGGGAATTATAATTGTACTTTATTTTAATATAAGGTTTTAAAAGAAATGTTATTATACAAAATGAAATGTATTTAAATTAAATTTTATGTTATTATTTAAATTATGTAGGATTTAAATAAATTTCGGATATACATGTACATATATTTATAAACAGAAATAAGGCTTGAACCAATGGTTTCTATTTTTATTTCTTTCGGTTCAAGTGAACCAAACCCATCAAAAAAATGCTGAACCGGTTCAGTTGAACCCATCTTCTTCCTCCTGCCTGCGTCGATTCACTGTAAACCAAGGTGAAATTTTGTCTCCTCAAATCTCGCTCAAATCTTAAACCTTTTCATTCTAGAACGTTCCCTATCTGTTTCTAAGGAGATTTATGCAACTGATTGTGAGATTCGGGATTGAACCGCAACCGAACGAACTTATCCCCAAATTCGAAGTTCATCCAAATCCGCTCTATTCGGGACGAATCCCATCAAATTGATGGTTGTGATAGCGTTATGAGTAATTATCTATTCGATTTTCGGATTTATTTTAATCAAATCCGTCCCCAAATCCTCCTCCTATAAATACCCATTTCGGGATCACTTTCGAAGCACACCACAACCATTCCTCTCCATATCCGAGCTCTCAAACTAGTTCATCGTGTTCTAAACACCTTAATCGACAATCCCCTTCACAAAAGTTTCACAAAAATATCCCGAATTCGAATACCCTATTTTCGATTCAACCCTGCCGGAGCCGCCCTCGTCCGCCGCTTCCAACCGCTGCCGCTGCCGCCAGGACCACCAGGGAGGAGCGCCTCATCGCCACGAGGCCGTAGCCACCAGTTGCGTATCATCCCGAACACTATCGAAGCCGCTACGCCTCGCCGAAGCCTCACCGGAACCTCACCGGAAAAACGCTGGGCACGTACTGTCGGGTGGGAGATTGAAGAAGGTTAATTACGTTAAACCTCCCATACTTTCAGTTTTGTTAAAATATACCCTTGCTCAGTTTTCTAAAATTCCAGATTCTAACCCGTACTTTTATATGGGCATAAATGCTTTCCAATTCCGTTAAATCGCAGAGAATCGTCAACCCTTACGCCCATACAAGGGAATTTGAGTTCAGCCAACCACTTAAGTCGAAGCTTGCAATTTCGGATTAAGGCAAGTGACATTCCGAGCCTTTCTGCTCAATTGGTGCCTTCGTGTCTTGTTTGTTTTCCTGTCTTTGATTGCTTGCCAAGTTAAATAAAATAAATTACAATTCACCTGCTTGTGTGATTTATTTATCGTTCAGTTTGAATTTGGCAAGTTTAATTGGGTGACCTTAATAAGATAATAATAATATCGTTACCCACCGGTCATTTAAAGCATGATTTATTTTTGTCCTTTCATGCTAATTGGTTAGGAATGGAACATGTTATTTCTTTGATGTTTCCATCCTTTATTTTAATTGCTTTCATTTCATTTGGCATCCATATTACCTATAAATAATATGGGTTATTTTGTGTTGTGTGATCACCTAGGATATCTAAATAAAATAGTAATAATGTGAGGATTGTGTGTTACGATTGGAACTCAATTAAATCAAGATCAATGAAAGTAAAACGTATCAATCATCGAAAAGCAGTATGAATCATAAAGTTGAATTGTAAAGTAAAGCAATCAATCAATCAACGAAGAGCAATGTGAAATGGTAAAGTGAAGTGTGAGTAAAGTGTAGGTCGGGGCCGTTACTCCTCAGTCTTAAGGTTTCATGAAACTACACTTCCATGCGAGGTGTTACACAACCAATGGTTGTAGGTCGCTATCCACTATAGACAGAGTGGGACCGGTAATAGTCGATAAAAAGATAAAAGACGTAAAATGCGTATCATGTGAGTAAGTGAGTAAAGAATAGTGTACAATTAACAAACATGGTTTGAACTAGGTATTGGGGTCACAAGATCAACCCTTAATCGACTGTCTCAGCCCGCGGTTTAAAACTCTCCGGAAGAGTCTTGCCCTCTGGGTCGAGTTTGGGCCACATCGAGTACCCTTTGAACCAATACTTAGTTTAGATCGTATAATGAACAATGTATTAATAATGTAATGGGTAGTAATCATAACTTGTTTCAAGCTATATCATATTCCATCCGTAATCGGAGTATGGTTCCTAAGAGTGCTTGTCGCTCGCATCCTTTGTTACTCAATCCTTCTGGATTATCCGTGTCTCAGGAGTCGTGTTTTAAAATGTTGAGCCTTCACATAAAATATTCTCAATAATCGCATTTGGGTTTAGATTCATACCGTATTATGGTCACTGAGTTTGAGTCCAGAGAAGTCCCAGTTTTCGAGCTGTCATTTGCTAGTTCTTGCGAACTAACCGTCCTCTATTTGGATGGCTGGTGTCCTTCATTCTGGATGCCAGACCAGTTTTCGCAGGTTTAGGTCGAGTCTCAGAGGAGAAGATAAGAGAAGTTGAGAAGACATTAAAGTTACTTTTAACATTGTATTTAAATTTTAAAATTTCTAGATATGTTGTATAAGAGTTCTATTGTTTTAATTTTATTTAAAAGTCTTCCGCTGTATTGTTCTCAATTTGTAATTAAATCCTCGATTTCTGATGAGAGTTTAATAGAGAGTTATTTTTATATTTCAAGACTTCCGCTATTAAATTTTATTTCATTTATGTATTTAATATTATCATCTTGTTTATGGGAGCATGGTTGCATGTCCCTATAAGCCTAAGGTGGTTACGAAGACATTAAAGTCCGAGTAATCACTGGCGCTGTGGCATTCCCTTGGGTTATAAAAGGGGGTGTTACATACCTTACCTCTTCGTGGGTCTCTCCTTGATGTACTTGATCGACGTGTGGGCACGTAGTAGTGTTGTGCCTTACAGACCCACATTCCAAACAAGGTTTATCTTTAGAGAGGAATTTAACTTGTTTGGTAAGGCGACGTACCTGATCGTTGTGGAATTGCTCCCTGACGTCTGGATCAACTTCCTTAGGTGGCACATACAACGGCATAGATGGGGCAGACCTTTCATACCTTTCGTCAGAGGCGGCCGCAGAAGTCCCATAGGTGTTGTCGTAATTCGCCAGCGTCTCAAATACCTCCCATGCTCAGCGTGGAGTGTATCCAAGATAATCATAGTTGGTGTAGTTGTTGATCCTATCTTTAGTAGGTGCATCCAAGCAGTTGAAGATGATCTCCTGGATGACGTAGGGCGGCTGGCCATGAGTAGGACAGGATTTCAGAAGCCTCTTGTAGCGCTCCCAGACTTATGCTAGTGGTTCTCCTGGCTTTTGTTTGAAAGACGTGATTTGTTGTCTGAGGGTAGCTGTCTTTGCAAGAGGAAATAACTTGTTGAGGAACAGGTCCTGTAGCTCGTTCCAAGTGCGAATTGATCGTGCAGGCAATCCTTCCAGCCGTTGTTGGGCTATTCCTGCAAGGGACCAACGAAAAGCCCTTAGTTTTAGATATTCAAGATTGGCACCATCAGCTATAGCTTCGCATAAGTCTATAAAAGTGGTGACATGTTCTAAATGACATTCATTTATTCTTCCCCTAAATTGACTCCTTCTAATTTCAGTAATAAAAGAAGGACGAATTTCAAAGTTAATAGCGGGAAGAATGATCGCTGATTCTAGAACTTCCAGAGTAGGATGCAGATATTCCTTTGCGTTGGCTGGGATGTGCCCAACCCGCTCCTCAAGTTCCCTTCTCGCGTTGATCTCGCGATCTACCCTTGCCTCCCACCTTTGTTGATTCTGTGCATATTCCGCCTCTCGTCGGGCGTGTTCAGCTTCTCTGGTGGTGAATGCCTCAATTTGTTGGCGGACTTGCTCAAGCTCCTGTGCAGGTGTGAGCGGGCCCGCATTCTCGTTGTCGGATGTTGACATGAGTCTCCTCCTAAGCCTTTGCTAAAGATGGAAAAATCGCTCAGGCTCGAGAATTGGGTCTATAGCCGTGCGATCAGTTCTTCGCATGCACCTGAAAAGCAAAAAGAAAAAGCAAGTAAAAAGGAACTAAAAATAAAAACAAAATAAAGAAAAGAAATAGAACTAAAAAGGGCGCGATTGATGGCTTCCCCAGCAACGGCGCTAAATTTGTTAGGAGGAAAATCAAGTATGAAATATAAATCTCAAATTAGACTCCCTGATCTCCGCAAATTAATTACAAGACTTCCTCCTGCTGTAGTAGAAGGTAGTCAGGATCGATACACGAGGAAGCGTGTCAGCGCCAGCCTTTTCAGTTCCAAAATCCTCTCGAATTCGACCAGAAGAGTCCTCGACGTCGACCAATGTCCTCGACGTCGACCACATAGTCGATCAGAAACTGTAACAGAGGTAAACAGAAGCGCAAACAAAGCAAAAACAAGCAAGGCGAGTAACACAGTGTACTCGACGTCCGACTAGACCTACTCGACGTCGAGTAGAATTCATGCAATATCGAGTGATTTGCAGTGTAAAATTGTGACCTTTGCAATGACAGAAATAAAACAGAAGCAACACGAAAATTGTGGAAAATTCAATAAACTAAAAGACTTCTAAAATCCGGGTTTCAACACCACAACGATAACCATGTAAAATAACACGTAAAGGTATAAAAGATCATGCTTTTCATCAAATAACTTTCGTTATTAACAAATAGGAATATAGTGGCTTTCGCATAAACCCTAATTGTTACTAACCCTTTTTCACATAATTAATCCAAGTTTGCATTAAGATCACTTTCACTTCAATAGCACAAACAAGGATCACCTTCAACTTTCACAAAAGAATCATGCTCATAGAGATAGAAGACGAATTGCATCAATAGATTGTACCTTTATCGCATCACCTTACATGGCTACCTTGGGGCTCACCCCGACCCTAGAAGTTTGGTGACTACTCGCTCTTCATCATCAAGAAAGACATCAATAATAAAAGGGAACTAAATTGCATTATATAAAATAAAAGAAAGCTTACAACCGATCGAAGACAACTCGTCTCTCAACTCCTTCTCTCCTCTCGCCACAAGATCTCTCTCCCTCTCTATGCTATGAATTGTGTATGAAATTCAATAAATAAAACTCAGCCCCTACGGCTCTATTTATAGGCTTCATTCCCTAAACAATTAGGAAAGAAACTCTATCTATATCTATATATCTATCTATCTAAATACTTAAAGATTAAAATTGGAAATAAAGGAAATATATCAAAAAGGAAACTAGGACTATTATGTATAACTCTCATGAAGAAACTCTATCTATATCAATATCTATCCCTCGTTTGTCGGATTGACGTAAATGAGTATGCGTTGGAAAGCTCATTTCGAGGGCTACAACTCTCATGAAGACAGCAAAACATGATTCAGAATGATGAATGGTGAAAAGTGGGCTTTTCTCCAGTTGCACAATCCTTATCTTCTTCATGACTTTCCTTGAATAGGTAAATAAAGAGCGGCCATTCCGGGGTTCGAACCGGGGACCTATGGCTGCCACTTCATGACTTTCCTTTAAGCTCCAAAGTGCGCCCGATATCTGCGAAATATAACAAAAACTTATGTAGACCTCCATATATTGCCTGAATTTGATTTCTCACCGACTTTGATTTCTCTGATCCATCAGCTAACTCTCTCGTTAAGCTGTCAGCTAGAGAATTTTTCGATCCCTACACATGTTCAATGGTAAAAGTGAATTGATTAAGGGCTAATTGCCAATGTAGGAGTCTCCCAAGCGCTTTCATATTATCAAGATTGTTATTTATGAAACCCAATATTCCTTTACAATATGTTCTGACTATAAAAGGTTTAGGAGCTAAGAAGATTATAAACTTCTGGATTCCACGATGAATTGCCAGAATCTCCTTTTCCATGACAGTGTAATTGTACTCAGATTTGTTGAAGCTGCCCCTGCTATACCTGCAAAGCTTGTTATCTTTCTTTATTTTTAAAACAGCTCCCCAATAATAATCACTAGCATCTATTTCTAGAACTAGCTCATCCTCTTCATTAGGTGAGGTTAATATTGGAAGTTTTTTCACATCTTCTTTTCAGCTCTTTGACTATTTTAGTATCTAAGTGAGTCCAACTCCAAACTTGATCTTTCTTTAATTTAACCTGTAGAGGTTTTCTCAACTTGGCTAGATCTTTAATAAAATCAGAAGCATAAGTAAGACAACCTAGAAATCTTTCTAGTTGTTTTCTATTCTTGATTTCATCAGGAAATTTTTCTACCTTTTATAGAATATGTTCTTGCAAAACAATTTGACCTGCTTTAATCTTTAATCCTAAGAACTCAATTTCAGGCTCAGCATAAATGCATTTTTTCTGTCCTAAAATGATTCCATGGTCAATACATTTTTGAGTGATAGCTTTCAAGTCATGCTTATGTTGTTCTATAGTTTTAGAGAAGATTAAGATATCATCAATGTAAACAAGACATCAATGTTTAAATTCTTTGAAGACATTGTCCATTCTTCTCTGAAATATATGTGGTGCATTTTTCAAACCAAAGGGCATAACTACCCATTCATAGTGTCCTTGTGGAGCACTAAATGCAGTAAGTGGAATACTTTTTTCATCCATTCTTACCTGCCAATAACCACTTTTACAATCCATTTTAGAGAACCAAGTGGCTCCATGTATTCTATTAAATAAAACTGTCTTATTAGGGATGTAATATCCATCAAAAACAGTATTATCATTAAGCTTTTTGTAATTGATAACCATTCTAGCTTTTCCTCTTTTTTCTTCAGCATGATTCCTGACCATAAATGCTGGACTAGAATGAGGATTTTTACTTTCTCGGATTAAACCTTTCTTTAAGAGTTCATCAATTTGTTCTTTAAATTCTTGTTGATCCTTATAAGTGTAAATCATTTGTTTTACTCTAATGACAACTTTTGGATCTATTAATTCTATGGTAGCAAATGATTCATCTTTTTCCCAAAATTTTAAAGGATTTTCATAATATAACTCCTTACACATTTTTTCTTGTTGTTTAAGAATTTTATCTTTTAATGTTACTTCACATATAGAGAGTGCAAATTCTCTTTGTGTAGGAAGAATATATTCCTCACCACGCTTAGTGCGCGTAAATTCTATTGCTTGGTGTGTATAAGCTTGCTTAATCTTTTTAACCCAAGCATCTTCTCCATCGATGTTGAAGATCATCATGTCTAGGTGTTGTGTTACTAGAACATGGAGTCTTTGGAAATTATTTCCAATAAGCATATCATGTGAGGGTTGATCAGTAGCCCAGAGTGTAGGAATTACACATTGGACTCCTACTAACATGATAGGTACATCAGAAGTTAATTCTAAATGAACCATGATACTATCATCAGCTATTCTAACGTGAATTGGTCTAACCTCTTGTTTAATGCTGCTATCATGCTCGCTACGTCTTCATCTACCACAAACGATTTGTCTTTTCTGCTTGTAGTAGCTCCCTGATTCCTTGGAGCAATACTAAGATTAGGATTGAACCTAAAACTAGTGTTTCTGGATAAGCTTGGTCATCTAGAGAGACTGACTGGTGGTTTACCATTCGTATGGATTCTACCTTCTTCATCTATGGTTAAAACCTTATTACTGCTAGTACCCGTCGAATTTTCAAATGCGTTTATCCAAATGGTCTTAAGTCTTATTTGATAAGGTCTTAGCTTAACAGGTACAACTTCTTTGCTTGGACCTACAACCTCGTGTTTCTCAGCTTCTACTATATGGCATTTTTGTGGATGATTTATAGTATTCTCAAGTTTATAAACTACCTTCCACTTTAGTTGTAAAGGACAAGTTTCCTTATGCATACTAATATCTTCTGTTAACAATTTTATAGCTAAGAACTTAGATGCGTAATGATCTTCTAGACTAACATAATAGTTAGGTCTACAGATCCAAGAAACTGCACCTTGACTCAAATTACATACTATACCACTGATTCATTGATCAATAAACGTTTTATGCCTAAGGTCACAAACAAAATTAATGCATTGCACATCTTTTCCATAGTCTTGTAATGGAGTTATAATTACTTGGATGCCACATATGAAAATATATTTAAATTTTTTTATCTTTGTTATATTTCTGAATGTTTGCCCAATTGATTAAGTTTACTTCAGTTGCTTGATTTTCATTATTCTTGACAGTTACATCTCCATACATTTCTTCGCAAACATATTTAGCATATTTAGAGAATAATGATTTTTTAACAAACTGTTCTTTAGCAATGATTGGGAAATCAACCCCTGACCTCGTCATTTCTTCAACTTGTTCTTCATCAATAGAGGTTTCAGCTTGTTGAAGTTGAGCTAACGTAGTCATTTCATATTCATCGGAGAACTCACTAGGAGATTCTTCTTCCATCATTTCATTTATCTCTTCACATTCTATTGACTCATTTTTAAATTCTATTTCTTCTTAAAGTTTCTCTTCTATTATTTCTACTATCCCTTTGTTATTTCTTAGGGCTAGGTCTACTGCTTCATCTTCAGATAGCTCGATATAATCCAGACTACCTAGGGCTTATGCTAATCTATTGTTCTTCTTGTTTTTGCATTCATTAGCATAATGACCGGATTCTCCGCATGCCCAACACTTGCAGTTTTTCTTTTTCTCAGGACAGAACGAGGCTTTTTAGAAAAACCTTCTGTTTTTAGAGAATGGTTTTTTATAATACTTCTTATAATATTTTTCACATCTTTGTTTATTAAAACTTTTTCTCTTATAGTTTCTTTTTCCTTGGTAATCTCTATTATTACATCCTCATTCTGTTGGCGTCTCCCAACAAGTTAAGAATTGTTTTTTCATTATTTGGGTGCTTCTTATGTCTCGACATTTTTTCTCGACCCATTTCCTAACATAGGAAATTCTGTTACTAAGAGTATCTTTATCTCCATTTTTAATTAACTCTCGATACTCTTCACTTATTTGTTCATTAATTGGGACAGGAAGTTTATCAAAGAACATTTGCATATTAGTGTTGTTTTCCCCTATCTTATAATAATACTTCTCGAATTCTGTTAAGTAATTATCAACATATTTCATGTTACAGATTTCAAGATTGTTTATGGTTCTTTGCCATTTTAAAGCTTCCTTATCTTCATCTTCTTTTTATCCAATGAATTCGTCTTTTATCAAATCACATATTAATGTAAACATCGTTACTGGGTTTGCCAAATTCCTAAGCTCTTGTTTTGGTTCATCACCAATAGCTCCATACCAGTCGGCAATACATCCATAGAAACTATGTTCTATGTAATTAAGGAATTGAGAAGAGTTCCAACCTACATTCATGTTTAATACATTCATCATACTCTTCTTTCAGAGCTCTATGATTTCACGTTTATTCCTTACACCATCTAGGTTTAATTTATAACCTGTTTCACTTATGGGTTCTAGGTTAATTTCTCTTTGATTTGGTGTATGGTTTGGCATAATGCTTACTCCAAATCTTTCCTTCTTCTCAAAAAATTCTTTAGGCTTTAACCTAGGTCTGTAATTGCTGGTAGAACCATGTTCATATCGTATATAATGTCTTCTAGCTTCATTTTGTTCTACAGGTTCATTCTCCCTCGGCCTTCTTTGTCTTAAAATTTCATTTAACCTTCTTTGGACTTTAGATATGGGAATGTTTTCCATGTCTTTTAGGTTAATTAATCCCATCTGCTGATACACAGCTTCTTCATCTGAGTTCTTTTCAGACTCGTCGCCGCTCATGACCTCTTGGTTCATAAAGTTGGTTTCAATGGCTTTTTGTTTCTGTAATTTCATCTTCCATTCTGGGTTATCAAACTTAGTGCTAAATCTCTTTATTTGTCGAATTGGATGTTGATTCATTTTTAGGGTTTTGATTTTCGTCTTGATCTTCTTCTTCTATCGTTGTCTTGTTCTTTATATTATCTAATTTAGTAGAACACTTCTTTTTGGATTTTTTAAATGGATAACTGTATTTAAAAGGATCTCCTTTCTTGATTTCACCACCTGAAGTTAGGCTTATCTGATGGCTAATTTCGTTAATGGCTTTTAGATTTGTTGAGTGATGTACTTTACCCGTTTCTTTTACAGTCTTAAATATTTTACTGCTAATCTCAATATATAATTGTTCTAATTTTTTAACTTCGAGTTTTAGATCTATAAGTTGGTCTAAAATGACATTTAAAATTGCTCCAAAATGCTTATCGTTTATATCTAAATGTAAAGCATGAGGATAAGTTTTATGTGGGCAATTAGTAGACACCTCCAGATTGTCTTATAGATAAATACAGATTATTTTTAATTAACTTGGCTCTGATACCAAATTGCAGGATCAAACAGAAATAAGAAAGTACTAAATAGTATTAAAGCGGAAATAAGAAAGATAATAACACAAATTAAGGATATAACTTAAACTTAATAAAAAGGTAGGGTTTATTTTTATAATTTTTTGGTTTTTATAGGACAAAGGTTACAATTGTACAAAAGTGAATAGTTGATTTTGTCTATTTCAGGAATTACTTGGCTTGGCTATTTCAGGAATTAGTTTGGGTTTTTTGACCAAACTCGTAGTTTATTAAGAGAATTAGGCCTAAAAGGGTATAAATCAAGATCGCTAATGGAAGTTGGAATGCGTCTCAAATTGATTAATTTGAAAAGACAAAGAAAAGAAGAAAACAACCATGATTGGTGAAAATGGGAGGATGAAGGAAAATCTAACATGTAGACAAGAAGTGTAAAATTGTCATAGGGTGTAAGATGTTTAAAGTGTAAATTTGTTTGAAACCGAACACGCGCCTGATTTAAATAAATAAATTGGTGCTTTTCTCCTTCAATCTCTGAAATCTCCCTTCAATGGCTGCCGCCTCTCCTAGTCCTCCTTCCGCGTCCTCTCATTCTCCTCTCCGAGCCCCTACAATGGTTGCCGCCTCCCCTTGTCCTCCAACGTCGTCTGCAAGCCCCTTCAATGGTTGCCGCCTCCCCCCTGTCCTCCAACGTCGGATTCGGATTCACTCGCTCTCATCTCACTTTTTTCTTAGGTTGGCCGGACTTGGAGCCGACGTTGACGGCGAATCCGAAGCCACCTGAAACCGGCATTCTCCATCCTCTCCCTCTCGCCCTCCTCTTTAATTTCTGGCGCCACCCGACCCTGCCTCGCCTCGTCGGAGCTCCTGCTGCTGAGATGCTGTCGATAATGAAGCTTTCTCTTTGTTTCAACTCGAATTTGGTATGAGTTCTAACCCTAAACTTGTTTATTACAATTATTTAGATTGTTTGAATGATTTAGTTTGAGATTGAGAGCCTAGGCTTTGATTTAGGAGCGGAATTTGGGGCTTTCTTTTCAAAAGTCAAATTGATTGAAATTGATGATATGGTCGTGTTGTTGACATGATTTGAAGCTAATTTCATGTTCATAGCATTGTCAAATTGTTACTGGATTGTGAGCTATTTGAATGATTTAGTTTGAGATTGAAAACTTAGGGTTCGATTTAGGAGCAGAATTTGGGGCTTTTTGTCAAAAGCCAAATTGATTGAAATTGAAGATATGGTTGTATTGTTGGGTTGATTTGGAGCTAATTTCATGTTCATAGAATTGTCAAATTGTTTATGAATTGTGAGCTAATTAGATTTTAGAATTTTATTGCGATCCGTTTCAAACGTTGATTTTGGAATTGATTTTTATGCTTTAGGTCGATTAAGTTCTTCTATTTTAGCATGAAAATCATAATTTAGCCTATTAGCTCAATTGATAGAGCAATGTGCATTTGCACAAAGATGTGGGATCAAATCGTACATAGGTTACATAATAGAGAAGAACACAACAATCCCAAATTGTTAATCATGCACATTACAATTAATCTTAGTTATGAACTTTTTAACCTTAACTATGAACATTTTAATCTTATTTATGGACTTTAATTTGAAAGCCTATTATATATGCACGACATAATATTATGCTTACAAAACATAATATTATATTTGCACATTTTAATCATATTTATGCACTTTAATTTGAAATTGTTATACGTAAAAAACAGATAGACGGTAAGTCCGTTTAAAATACACATTGCATACCGTAAAGATGGGGTGACACTGCCCCCCCTAATCCCCCCCCCCCCCCCCGCCAAGGGCGCGTCGCCTCGTACACCCCCGACTCACTGGCCGGCCCAGGGACCTCCTCCCCTCGGACCCCCCGATGCGTCGCCGATCAAAAATGATTCAAGGCACATTAACAATAATCTTAATTGTGCACTTCATATTATTATTCATACACATCGTCATTTTATGTTTGCACTTTATCATTTTATTCATGCACTTTATATTTGCACAAAAAAATGTTGAAAACGAAAAAAAATATGCATTTACCGGTAAAATTAGGCCCATTGACCTATTTATCCATAAAATTAGGCTTATTTACCCATAAAATAAGCATATTTCAATTATAAATTTTATAAGTGAAATAGGTCCATTTACCTACGGAAAAAAATGGCCCGAGAAGCACAGGATAGGGGGGTGGGGGCACACGCATGAGGCAAGGGGGCATATGAGATTAGCATTTTTGCTAATTAAATTAGGCCCATTTTACACCTTAAGCTTTTTACACCATATGTCAATTTTACATTTGAACCTTTGCCTATATATATATATATAAGTATAAAGTATGGATCATATGTTAATACCTCTTATGGTGTTAAATGTTAACAAATCTAGTTCATCAGATTGAGAGGAATAAAGGGTGGAGATTTATCCTTAATTAAATAACTTATTAATGTAAAAGTGTGGGTCTCACAACCGATTTATCTCTACTCTGTCCTTGATTTTGGTAAATATAGAACGGCCATATTTGGGAATCGAACCGATGATCATCGGGTACTACTCTAAAATCATTTCCAACTTAACCACTCCGATATGGTTACCTCTACTCTCTCCGCTTGTGCGTGTGTTACATCAACCATTTGTTCAAATAACTTACTTCGTATTACGGTTGCTTCATTAATTAATTAGTGGTGAACCAAATTATTTGATTTTTTTTTAATTTAAAGTGACGGATATCAACATTACATGAATACTCACTCCAAACGTGTTGAATATTGAGTACTCATTACACACGAATATCAACATGATAACTCCCATTTGTAAATGAATAACTACAACCAACTTACCGAATAATTACAATTATTTTACCGAATAATTTGCCCTATTTACTATCTCCTTTCCAAATTTGATTATGGGTTGCCTTGCTAGTCTGCTTAACAAATAGGTACTATCAACTTATCGAATAGTTGTAAAATTGACTCACACTTTTGCAGGATCACCTCGCTGGTCATCGACTTAACGGATAACTACTATCAACTTATCGAATAATTGTAAAACTGACTCACACTTTTGCAGGGTCGCCTCGCTGGTCATCGACTTAACGGATAACTACTATCAACTTAACAAATAAGTACTATCAACTTATCGAATAGTTGCAAAGTTGACTTACATTTTTGCAAGTTTTGAATAGTTGCAAATTTTTTTCTGTCAATTTTTTATTATTTGGCAATTTTAGAGTTAATATTCGTTGTTAAATTGCTCATTTGAAATAAGATGTAAATGGATGATCGATTATTTGGCAAGTTCAAAATTAGTATATGATAATATGGGAGTCATTATTGGTTTGAATATAAAAAATTATTCGTTTCTAAGTGGAATATTAATTCACCCAACTACGGAGTCTGCAATTCAAAATAGGTGAATAATTGTTACACATATATACGAATAATTGTTAACATCTGGACTAATAAATAAAAACTCAATGAAATTCTAAAAAAAAAGAACGAACCACAAAAAAAAAAAGGGAAATTACTAGTAAATACCCCACTTTGATATTTGGTTTGTAAAAATACCTAGGTTTGAAAACAATTGCATCAATATATGGAAATTTGCAAAAATACTTTATTTAATTATCAAAAATAACCACCACCCCAAAAAATCAGGAAAAAAAAAGTTAAATATTTTTGGTATTTATAATTTTTCTTATATTTTTAAATTATATTAAATAATTAAATAAATAAAAATCTGGAATTAAAAAAAATTAAATTTCCAATCCCAACCCCTAACAGTTAGCCCCCGACCGACCCAATCCCGATCCCTAACCCGAACACACAAGAGCCGCCTGACCAACCCTAAGTCTCAGGCGCTCTGACCTTAGCCCGCACTATTTCTCCGACTCTGTCGCTGTCCTCACCCTTCATCACATCGCTCACTCTCCGGCGAAGTCATTCTCTGGCTCCGGCTCCATCGTCGGCCTCTACTGTCTTAACCCGTGCTCGACCCCAAGAGCAGCCCGACTAACCCTCCGACCTTAGCCCTATCTCTTTACTCAATCTCTTGTCGATTTTTTTATCATATCCTGTCAATGTTCATATTTGGATTGTCAATGACAATATTCATCCTGTCAATGTGATAATATTATGGTTTCAAGATATATATTGACAATCCTTTTATAAATATGGTTAATAATCTTGAAGATATGATTTACCGTATCTTCAGCGATTCTCTCCCCGATTATAGCTTCAATCCTGTCAAAGTAAACCTATAGCCTTGTCACTATGAACATTACTCCTGTCGTTGTGAACAAATAACTTTGTCATCATGGACAAACCTTTAATTTCTAGTTACGATATGGATAAAATCGTGTCTTTATTCTCCTCCCTATTATAGACTTTATCCGGTCATTATTAATTATTAGCTTTGTCATAAAGAACCTATATCATGTCAATAACAAAAAAAATTCCTGTCACTATTAATTCTCTTACTAGGACAACGATTTTCATCCGGCTAGTTTAATTATTTTTCAATTTCTGAGAAAAAAAATTAAAATATTATTTTAATATATATTTCATTATTTTATATATTTTTTATTTTTATTTTAATTCATTACTACCTCCGTTCGGAAAAACTTGACACTTTACTATTTATGCACGCTTTTTTAGGAGATAAAAACTATATAAAATATCTAGTTTTTTTAATAATTTTTTAACAACTTCGTAGTTATTATTAATAAGTACAAACTTGTTAAAAAAAATTTATAAACAAATGAATATTTTATATAGTTTTTATCGTTCTAAAAAAGCGTGCATGAATAGTAAACGACAAGTTTTGCCGAACGGAGGGAGTATTTTTTAGCACAAATGATATATTTTTTAGCACAAATGACCCTCCTATCCTATTTTTGATATTCTCATAAAACGGGTATACTTTTGCAAACCGAAATTGTGTATTTCTGTAAATCGGCCAAAAGAAAAAACAAAGAAGAAGAGGACGGACCACGCGCTGTTCTCACCAAGTTGCCATAAAAAACTAGATCCATCAAACATATTGTTGGTGAGAATACATCCAAGGTTTCCTGATGGATGCAAATACAGAGAATCATGATGATCGACAGTAGAGTGAGACTCGTCAAAAGTCGCCACTGTTGAAGCGGAAGAAAATATATACAGATTCGATCGAACGAGGAAAACCATGTCTAACAGACTTTTAGCATAAGCGGTGGATTCGAGGGTTCACTAACATTATCAATTTTTAAATCATTTATAGTTTTATCCTTCTAATTTGCAAATAGATTTTGACTTGATCACAACGGGATATGAACACGATGCAATACAACATACTGGAACACGACAATTCTTAAAAACATAGGGCACAAACATATCTAAGAAACCTAATTTTTTTTTTTTTTTTAAAGTAGGCGAAAAGGGAAGAAACCTAAATTTATTGTTGAACCCAAAACAAACACTATCCTAGCCTTATCTCAAATCTCTTTCCCATAAAATTATTTTTCCTTTAAATTTTTTTTTAAATAAAGAATATATTTAACTTATGCAAATTGATTATAGCATTTTATTTGAAAAAATCTAAAAAAATTATATTATAAAATATTTAAAAAATTATATAGTAAAATAATTTTTTCATAAAATTTAAAAATCTTTCTACATCTTTTTAATTATTACTTTTGTAATGTAATTTTTTGAGTTTTTTTTTAAAAACAATATGTTATAATAATCATGTAGAAACTATATAGTTTTAAAATTTTAATAATCATTTTTATGTTTATTAAATATTTTATGATATAAAAAGTTGGGATAATGTTTTGGAGTCGAGTATTTATTGCCGAGTTTTATATATTATGGAAAAATGATGGGGATTGACACTATTTCATTTTAATTACGTACTTTGAAGATGACAATTCACTTTAGAGATCAATGCAAAACACTCGATTCCCAACCATTTGTCTAAATTAATGTTAGAATGTCATGTGGAGAGGTATATACTATAAGATTTTTTAGCTAAGTGTCCATTTTCTATAAGGCCTTTTGCAAAATGTCCACTTTTATTTCTTCTTTTGCAAAATGTCCTAATATTACATTTTTGCCCCTCATTTCCATTTTTATTTTGACCATTGACCGGTCAAAGTCAATGAATTAGTGACAAAACTTTGGTGACAAAAAAAAAATTTGGTGACACGTTTTTTTTTCGATTTTTTTTTTACGAAATTAGTGTCACCACCTTTATAAGTGGTGACACCGGTCAATGGCTTTGGTGACACAATTTTGGTGACACGTGTATGATGATAAACAAATTTTTGGGTGACAATTTTTTTTTTTTACGAGATTAGTGTCACCGGCCTATCGCTGTCACCAACACCCATATCGCTGTCACCACCCTTATTGTGGTCACCACCGCTATCGCTGTCACCTCCCTATCGCTGTCACCACTCCTATCGCTGTCACCACCACTCCTATCGCTATCACCACCACCTCTATCACTGTCACCACCACCTCTATCACTGTCACCACCACCCATATTGTTGTCACTACCCTTATTGTTGTCACCACCTCTATCGCTGTCACCGCCCTATCGCTGTCACCACTCGTATCGCTGTCACCACCACTCATATCGTTGTCACCACCCTTATTACTGTCACCACCTCTATCGTTGTCACCGCCCTATCGTTGTCACCACTACTATCGCTGTCACCACCACTCCTATCGCTGTCACCACCACTCATATCGTTGTCACCACCACTCCTATCGCTGTCACCACCCCCTATCGATGTCACCACCACCCATATCATTGTCTCCAACACCCATATTGTTGTCACCACCCTTATTGCTGTCACCACCTCTATCGTTGTCACTGCCCTATCGTTGTCACCACTCCTATCGCTGTTAGACACGGCCACGGGTCCGACCCGTCGGGTCGACAACCCGGGGAGGGTGACCCTAACCCTGACCCGGGGTTGGGACGGGTCGGCGGGTTGGGTGACCTGGCGGGTCGCCGGGTCGGACTGCCGGGTCGGCCACGTGGCACCAAATCGGGTACCCAACGAGTTTTGCGGGTCAACCCGCCGGGTCAACAATTTTTTTTTTTAAAAAAAAATTGTTTTAAACCCAAAATAAAACTCAACTCAAGTCTTTCACCACACTTTCGAAATGGAAAGATTTAAGGTTGACAAAACATGGTATGTGGGAAGATATATATAGATATCTTCATTCCACTCCCATCATTTCATCACACTTTAGATGTGGGAAAGAAAAGGTTGGATTGTGGGAATGACAAGTAGGGTATGAGGATCTATATATAGAGAAAATAGAGGTATGTAGCCCACTTTCGATGTGGGACAGAAATATGAGATATGAAAGAAAATGTGAGAAATTGATATTTAAGTATATGATGTAAAATATAATGTAATTAAAGTCTTTGGATTATATGGTGGAATATAATGTAATTTAAGTATTTGGATTATATGATGTAACATATAATAATATAATTAAAGTGTTTAGCTCTTAGGATTTAATGAAATGAATAACACATGGTATTGAAACATCATGATACAATATATCAAGTTATGTTGGATTAATCTTTCTATTTAATTTAATTGATAGTTGTGTTGATCCATTAATCAATCATAAGTATTTTATTTTACTTGCATTATTATGTTAATTTCTTGATCAATGATTTTAAATATAGGTTCTTCTTCATATAGATATGTTAAACTTTCTCGTTTAAAGTTGAATTAGCCACATGTTGTGTATACACTTAATGGTGATGTTATTAGAATTACATACTTGGGTTGCTTGTTATGACGTACATGAAAAGACACATTGAAAAAGTATTGCCAATATTATATTTCATTCTTGTGTTTGAAAATCCGAAATTCTATATCATTTTGAAAATAAACGAAAACTCGACATTAAGGATACTATACAAGTGTAACGACTTTATCAATAACAATATTTGTATTATTTGAAATTATATCATAAAGACTCCTAACTTAGTATCATATAGAATGATATAGAATGATTTAATAGTGGATCCACCAAATAACACAAATGTTTAAGGTATATTGTTGAACTTCACACTTTCTTGTTACCCGTTCGTTATTTCTTTCATAATTGATTGGTGCATATTACATTATGTAATATTATGAATTATTCTAAGAATAATTTATATAATTTACATCATAATTATAAATTTATTTTATTAAAAAAAAAAATTTTTTTAAAATTTTTTTTTAAAATGGCGGGTCGAACCGGGTCGGACCCGCCGGGTCACGGGTTATCTTTTCCCCGACCCTAACCCTGACCCTCAACCCTAGCCGACCCTTGAACCCGTGGACCCTGACCCGGCGGGTCACGGGTCGACCCGCCCGACCCGTGACCCGTGGCCATGTCTAATCGCTGTCACCACCACTCAAATCGTTGTCATCACCACCCCTATCACTGTCACCACCACCCCTATCGCTGTCACCACCCTTATTGCTATCACCTCCTCTATCGCTGTCGCCGCCCTATCGCTGTCACAACTCCTATCGCTGTCACCACCACCCCTATCACTGTCACCACCACCCTTAGTTATCACTGTCACCACCATCCCTATCGCTATCATCATCCCTATCGCTGTCACCACCCCTATCGCTTTACCACCCCTATCGCTTCACCACCCTTATCACTATCACCCTTATCACTATGGTGACACTCTTATCGCTGTCACCACCACTCTTATCGCTGTCAACACCACCCCTATCACTGTCACCAACATCCATATCGCTGTCACCACCCTTATTGCTGTCACCACCTCTATCGCTATCACCGCCCTATCGCTGTCACCACTCCTATCGCTGTCACCACCACCCCTATTGCTATCACCAGCACCCCTATCACACCACCACCCATATTACTGTCACCACCCTTATTGTTGTCATAAGCACGTCTAATAATGAAAAATCTCATAAGGCACATAAAAAATCATGAAAACATAGCTGATTACACATAAAGATGAGGTTTTCAGGCCTATACAACCAGCCATCAGATGGAAAGATGAGGTTTTTTTTCTAAGGCTCCATTGAATTCATAGGAAAACATAGCTTATACGTAATGAAAACTTACAACCTACACTTACTAAAAGCTCTTTATTCCATCTTTCAATTTCATCGTGCTTATGCATCTTTCAATTTCACTACCAAAAAGAAAATTTCATAGATGTAAATTTCTGCATAATCAAAAAGAAATGCAGCTACAATATCCCATCAATTTAAGTTTCTGGATTATTAAACGTCACTTCCATACGACACTGTTAGCAACAAGCCAAGCTCAAACCCCAATCCAATACACGCCAAACAACAATCATAAACGCCGCCATTAATTAATCAACAAAAAGAGCTTGAGACTATACCGAAATGGGAGTAAGAGTCGAAGTAATAGTCGGCGCTGGTCTTATCGATAACAACGGTGGATTCGTCGAACTCCGCCATCAAAACGTCGATGTCGGAGGTCTGAGCTACCTGCTCAACAATCTCTTCTTCGGCGGTGCTCGGCGTGCCGGCCATGTTGTTGCTACTGCTTCCTTGGTTCTGGCTTTTCTTACGCCCCATAAAAAGTTGCTCAATTGCTGTTGAATTTAGGTTTGTTGTTGAATCGAAGCCGAGAGGAGATCAGTTGCAGATGACAGCGCCAGGGCAAAGAGGAGGAGGCGGATCTCTACCTAGCTCTCTTCGTCCCCGCCGCCATATCTGACGCCGCCATTAATTTAGGTTTGCTGTCGCTCAGCGCCGCTGCCAGTGCTTTCCGCTCCGGCGCCGGATCAAGAGGCCACACTTTCCATGTACACCTTGGAGAATCGGTAGCCTTTTTTCACCCGCCCCTGACCTCCCCGTGCCTCCCAGCCTTGACTCCGAGCACGGTGTTCTCTCTCTCTAAATTCTAAATCTCTAAATTCCAAATACGATGACAGCGGAGGATGCAGATGGATATAAATCACAAGGATGAAGAAGCTGTAATCAGAAGCTGTAATCTGGCACCACTGTTCTTCTCTTGCCTCGATTCCCTAATCGACGACTCCACGGTCAAGAAATTCTCCATCTCCACACCTTCGCCGGCGCCAGACCGGCTCGCTCGATCTGCTCTCCAGTAAGCCGAGGTGAAGGCGGAAGCAGGTTATCTTCCTTCTCCGCTCCGGTCAGCGATGGATCTCCTAGTTCCCAATCGATAGCAAACGGAGCTGTCAATGTCGATTCCGAACCTCCGATGCCAATGGTGGCCTGAGGATGAGCGGCGGCCAGATCTGGGAGGAGATGCCTGACGAAGGAGGAGATCTGACGGCTGATGAATTGCCACCACATGCTCCACAGATCCGACGTCCTTGCTGGTGTCCATTCATCTCATCTATCATATGATCTGAAAAGGAGAAACTAGAGGAGAGGGAGATGCAGAGAGAGTAATGGAGCGTCAGATCTGAATGGGTGAAGGCTGAAGAAGGGGGATGGATGGGTAAGGGTAAAATGGGATTTTCAAAAATATTTAGAACATTTAGCAAAAAATCTTTTTAATTGGACATTTTGCAAAAAGAGGTTGATAAAATGGACATTTGGCTAAATAATTTCTATGCTATATGGGACGAAATTAGGGTAGTTGTTTTGAGAATACATATCAATAAACAGAAAATAGCAATATATATATAGGGAAGCGTTAAAATGTAAAATATCCTTAGGGTATAAAATTACTTAAGGTGTAAAATTTAATATTTTATTCAACCTACGCGTGCGCTCACCCATCCCGTTTCAAATCCACAGATGCGCTCTCGGACTCCTGCACCCACATGCCCACACCCACCTGACCACCTCGAGCCACCTCCGGCATCCACCGCCTAGCCGCCCTCGAGCCCACCCCTATGCGCACCCCCAGAGCCCGGGACTTGGCTTGGTTCGAGCCCAGACGCGCCCACCCTGACCATTCGAAGCTTACGTCGCTTGTTCTCTCGTCGGCCTCTCACGCCACCCATGAGCCACCCCTGGCCACCAGCCCCCACCCGCTCGAACCCCCTCACTCAGGCGCACCCCCCCCCCCCCCCCCGACACCGGAACCCCCTTGGTTCGTGCCCAGTCGAGCCCACACCGAGCCCATCTTCCCCAACAGCGCTGTTCGGTTCTTTTGGCTCGATACATTCAAAATCCCGATTTTTCTCCTTGTTTCAACTCGAATTTGGTATGATTTCTAACCCTAAACTTGTTTATTACAATTATTTATATTATTTGAATGATTTAGGTTGAGATTGAAAATCTAGGGTTTGATTTAGGAGCGGAATTTGGGGCTTTTTTCCAAAAGCCAAATTGATTGAAATTGATGATATGGTTGTGTTTTGGGGTTGATTTTGAGCTAATTTCATGTTCATATCATTGCCATATTGTTTATGGATCATGAGCTAATTAAATTTTAGAACTTTATATTGCGATATGCTTTAGAATTTGGGTTTTTTTCCCAAAAGCCAAATTGACTGAAATTGATGATATGGTTGTGTTGTTGGGTTGATTTGGAGCTAATTTCATGTTTATATCATTGTCAAATTGTTTATGGATCATGATCTAATTGGATTTTAGAATTTTATTGCGATATGCTTTAGAAATTGGGTTTTTTTTGCCAACATCCAAATTGATTGAAATTGATGATATGGTTGTGATGTTGGGTTGATTTGGAGCTAATTTCATGTTCATAGCATTGTCAAATTGTTTGTGAATCATGAGCTAATTGGATTTTAGAATTTTATTGCGATATGCTTTAGGTTGATTAGGTTATTCTATTTTAGCATGAAAATCATAATTTAGCCTATTAGCTCAATTGATAGAGCAATGTGTGTTTGCACAAAGATGTGGGTTCAAATCCCACATAGGTTAAACAATAGACAAAAGCGCAACAATCGCAAATTGTTAATCATGCACATCATAATCTTAGTTATGCACTTTTTAACCTTAATTATACACATTTTAATCTTATTTATGCACTTTAATTTTAAAAGCTTATTATGTATGCACACGCAGCACACCATAATGTTATATTTGCACAAAATAACATAGGTTACATAATAGACAAGAGCGCAACAATCGCAAATTGATAATCATGCACATCATAATCTTAGTTATGCACTTTTTAACCTTAATTATGCACATTTTAATCTTATTTATGCACTTTAATTTTAAAAGTTTATTATGTATGCACATTTTAATCTTATTTATGCACTTTAATTTAAAAGCCTATTATATATGCACACGTACCATAATGTTATATTTGCACAACATAGCATTATATTTGCACATTTTAATCTTATTTTTGCACTTTAATTTAAAAGTCTATTATATATGCACACCATAATGTTATATTTGCACATTTTAATCTTATTTATGCACTTTAATTTAAAAGCTTATTATATATGCACACCATAATGTTATATTTGCACAACATAACATTATATTTGCACATTTTAATTTTATTTATGGACTTTAATTTAAAGCATATTATATATGCACATCGTAATGTTATATTTGCACAACATAATATTATATCTGTACATTTTAATCTTATTTATGCACTTTGATTTGAAATTGTTAAATGCTTAAAAACAAATAGACGATAAGTCCGCCCCCCCCCCCCCCCCCGAACCACCCGATGCGACGCCAATGAAAAATGATTCAAGACACATTAACAATAACCTTAATTGTGCACTTCATATTATTACTCATACACATCGTGATTTTATTCTTGCACTTTATCATTTTATTTATACACTTTATATTTGCACAACAAAAGGTGTCGAAAACGGGAAAAAATGCATTTACCCATAAAATTAGACATATTTACTAGGGCTGGCACGGTACGGTACCGTGGGAAAATTTCGATTACCACGTACCGTACCGATGTCATTCGGTATGTAAATTTTCAAACCACGTACCAACCGAAGTGGTCGGTATTCGACAATCTTGGCACCGAAAGTGTCGGTTACCGAAGGTCTGGTACCGTGGTTACCGGTAGAACAAAAATGAAAAAATCAATTCAGAAAATCGAAAATCAAACGCCTTAAAGGCTTAAACAAAATCAAAAATCAAATGAACAATTTACAATTCAACAATTTCTTCTATGATTTCTATCGTTAACAATTCAAGACTAGGACCTAGATGGCTAGATTCAACAATTGAAGGATCTATATGACTAGGCACGGCTTGAGCAGATCCGACTCCTCGCACCTCTTCCTCGTGCACCCCTTCCGTTGCCCTTGAGTCTTCCCAACGAACCTACAGGTGCGGCCGAGAGATCGAAGACCGAGATTTGAAATCTCAGATTGAGAGAGATGCGAGATTGAAGGGAGATTGAGAGATCGAAGACTTACCGGTGCGGCCGATACTTGAAAGAGTCTTGTCTTGCGTCGGCCATGAACGGAGATTACCGGAGATCGAGGTGCGGCGGCCGCTACTTGAGTCTCGGATGACGGCTAGGGCTGGGCGGCGGCGGGTTCAACTTGTGAAGAAATTGAAAGAAGAACTGAATTAAGAAGAACAGTAGCACACGATAAGGACTTTAGGGATTTAGGGATTTTTTTAATATATATATTCGGTACCACGGTACCACGGGATTTGAAGTTTCATTACCGCGTACCGTACTGACCCTAGTCGGTACCGTAGTTTCGGTTACCGATTCCTTCGGTTACCGACTACGTGGTACCAAACGTCTGTTAGTACGATTGGTAATCGGTTGGTACGGTAATTTCTGTACCACCGTCCAACCTAATATTTTCCTATTTACCCATAAATTAAACATATTTCAATTATAGATTTTTATAATTCAAATAGGCACATTTACCTATTTACCCCATAATGAATTATTATGTCTGCACAAAATAAAGTTATATTTGCACAACAGGATGTTATATGTGCACAAAAGCAAGTTATACTTGCACAATAGAAAGTGTTGACACAAAAAAAAAATCATGGGACAAAAGGAAAAAAAAAAATTCTGGCCCGAGAAGGGGGCACAGTGGGGGGCAGGGGTACACGCATGGGCAAGGGGCAAAAATTCTACTAATTAAATTAGGCCCATTAGTAATTAAATTAGGCTCATTAGCAATTTACTTACAAAAATCAGGCCCATTAGAGAATTTTACACCTTAAACAAATTTTACACCGTAATTAAACAAATTTTACACTTTAAGGATATTTTACATTTGAACCATTCCCTATATATATATATAATTTAGGAATGATTTTATGGGTAATTAGACCTGGTTTTATGTATAAAAATCGATAGTTATGTGTTACAATTTTTTTTTATCTTTATATAGTATGTATCCCTTATTTTATTACTCCCTCCGTTCAACAAAACTTGACGTTTTACTATTCATGCACGCTTTTTTAGGAGCTAAAAACTATATAAAATATCGACTTTTTAAATAATTTTTTTAAACAATTTCGTAGTTATTATTAATAAGTACAAACTTGTTAAAAAATTTTATAAAAAAATGAATATTTTATATAGTTTTTATCATTCTAAAAAAGCGTGTGTGAATAGTAAACGACAAGTTTTGTTGAACGGAGGGAGTATCGTTTACTTTTCATCATAATAAATCTCCAATGACTCATTCTTTTGGTAAACAACAAAAAATAATAATAATAATAATAATAATAATAATAATAATAAGTAATTTGGACCAATTACTAAATGTCCTAAAGGCTTTTCTTTGCTAGTAAATGGCCAAAATATTTTCATAATACCCCTTTTACCCCTGTTTTAATTTTACCCCAAACCCCCTTCTTCTTCCCCTTAGATCTGCCCCTTCTTCTACCCCATTTTCCGCGCTCCGATCGAGCTATCAATCACATGGCCCCCGCCGGTGTAGTCTCCCCGCAACCGACCAGGCGCTTCCACCAGCCTCGGCTGAGGGAGGAGCTCCGGAAGGCATGGAAGAGGGTGAAAGTGGCGGAGGACGCGCGAGGAGATGCTCTGCGCGCAGCTCGGCGATCTGGAGGCGGAGGCAGTCGACCAGGCGCCATGGCTGTCGTTTTCGTCGCTGCGATTCAACTCAGCGCCATGGCTGTCGTTCCTAATTCGTTGCTTCTCGCTAGCAACTCTCCGATCCAGCGCCATGGCTTCCGTTCCTATCACCGTCTTCACTCTCCGATCCAACGCCATGGCTTCCTATCACCGTCTTCACTTCCACGATCGTGATCCAGATCATTTCGATTCCTCGCTCTCGGCGTTGCGTCACTGCGGTTCAACTCAGCGCCATCACTGTGGAAGATTGAATTGATTTTCGAGGGTTAAATTGATTCTAAAATTTAATTAGGGATCGATTAAGTTTGAGAGATGTGTTACTGGATTGATGATGGTGGAGCAATTGACAGTGATATCATTTGCTTTTTTTTTCACTTGATGGAAAGGTGATGTAGTTGGTAGTGGATACTGGATAATAACTTTATTATTGAAATGCATTAACATTTTTATTTTATTTTGGTATGATTGCAACCACGTATAGTGTGGTGATATGACCTTGTTTTTCTTTGGTTACAGTGTCTGCGACCCTGTTTTTATTTTGATTACAGTGTCTATGACCTTCTTTTTGTAGTGGTGACAGTGTCTATGACCCTGTTTTTTTTTGTTACGGCGAGTTACCACTGATAAGAGTGGTGACAGTGACCCCGTAAAAAAACTCTTGAAACGAATCTGTCATCAAAAAATTATTTCCCTTGTCCTATGTTTCCCTTTGATTACAGTGTCAATGAACCTGTTTTTATTTTGGTTACAGTGTCCATGGCCTTGTTTTTCTTTGGTTACAGTGTCTATGACCCTGTTTTTATTTTGATTATAGCGTCTATGATCCCCTTCCCCATTTATTTATTAGAAGAGAACTGTCACCACATGTATTTTTGGCTTCTCATTAGCCTCTTTAGGGTTTGTGCTTACCTTTTCCTAGGGTTTTCCATTTGGTGACAACAATCATCTCTTAACGACGTACTGTACTTAAAATTTTAGGGTTTAGGGTTTAGGATTGAGGGTTTAGGGCCTTGGACCTAAACCCTAAAGACTTAACCCTAAACCCTAAACCATACTGTACATCACATGTTCTTTTGGCTTCTCATTAGCCCTTTTAGGGTTTGTGCTTCCCTTTTCCTAGGGTTTTCCTTTTATTACAGTGTCGATGAACCTTTTTTCATAGTGGTGACAGTGTCTATAAAACTGTTTTTATTTTGGTTACATCGTATATAGGGTTTTCCTTTTGATTACAGTCTCTATGACTTTGTTTTTATAGTGGTGACAGTGGCTATGACACTGTTTTTATTATGATTACAGTGTCTACGACCCACTTACCCATTCATATATTAGAGGAGAACTGTCACCACATTTATTTTGGCTTCTCATTAGCTCTATAGGGGTTGTGCTTCCCTTATCATATGATTTCTCTTTGATTATAGTGTCTATGACCATGTTTTTATAGTGGTGACAGTATCTATGACTTTATTTTTATTATGGTGACAACAATAGTTACATTTTTAATTTTTTTAATTGTGGTGACACTACTTTAAAAAAATCTATAAAAGTAGAAATAAGAAATTAGAGAAGAATTGTAATCACATGTATTTTGACTAGGGTTTCCTTTAATTGTGGCTTCTCATTAGCCCCTTTAGGGTTTATGCTTCCCTTTTCCTAGGGTTTCCTTTGATTACAGTGTCTATGAACCTTTTTTCATAGTGGTGACAATGTCTATAAAGTTATTTTTATTTTTGTTATAACGTCTATAGGGTTTTACTTTTGATTACAGTGTCTATGACTTTGTTTTTATAGTGGTTACAGTGTCTATGATCCAATTTTTATTTTGCTTATAGTGTCTATGACCCTCTTACCCATTCATTTATTAGAGGAGAACTGTCACCACATTTATTTTGGCTTCTCATTAGCCCCTATAGTGTTTGTGCTTCACTTATCATATGATTTCCCTTTGATTACAGTGTCTATGACCATGTTTTTATAGTGGTGACAATATCTATGACTTTTTTTTTATAGTGGTTACAATAGTAGTTACGTTTTAATTTTTTTTATTGCGGTGACACTACTTTAAAAAAATCTAAAAAACTAGAAATTACAAATTAGAGAAGACTGTCACCACATGTATTTTGGCTTCTCATTAGCCCCTATAGGGTTTGTGCTTCCCTTTTCCTAGGGTTTTCCATTTGGTGACAACAATCATCTCTTAACGACGTACTGTACTTAACATTTTAGGGTTTAGGGTTTAGGGCCTTGGCCCTAAACCCTAAAGACTTAACCCTAAACCCTAAACCCTAAACCATACTGTACATCACATGTTCTTTTGGCTTCTCATTAGCCATTTTAGAGTTTGTGCTTCCCTTTTCCTAGGGTTTTGCTTTTATTACAGTGTCTATGAACCTTTTTAATAGTGGTGACAGTGTCTACAAAGCTGTTTTTATTTTGGTTACAGTGTATATAGGGTTTTCCTTTTGATTACAGTGTCTATGACTTTATTTTTATAGTGATGACAGTGGTTATAACACTGTTTTTATTTTGATTACAGTGTCTACGACCCTCTTACCCATTCATATATTAGAGGATAACTGTCACCATATTTATTTTGACTTCTTATTAGCCCCTATAGGGGTTGTGCTTCCCTTATCATATGATTTCTCTTTGATTATAGTGTCTATGACCATGTGTCTACAAAACTGTTTTTATTTTGTTTACAGTGTATATAGGGTTTTCCTTTTGATTACAGTGTCTATGACTTTGTTTTTATAGTGATGACAGTGGTTATGACACTGTTTTTATTTTGATTACAGTGTCTACGACCCTCTTACCCATTCATATATTAGAGGATAACTGTCACCATATTTATTTTGACTTCTTATTAGCCCCTATAGGGGTTGTGCTTCCCTTATCATATGATTTCTCTTTGATTATAGTGTCTATGACCATGTTTTTATAGTAGCGACAGTATCTATGACTTTATTTTTATTATGGTGACAAAAGTAGTTATATTTTTATTTTTATATTTATTGTGGTGACACTATTATAAAAAATATAGAAAACTAGAAATTAGAAATTAGATAAGAACTGTCATCACATGTATTTTGTCTTCTCATTAGCCTCTATAGGGTTTGTGTTTTCTTTCAGATATGATTTCCCTTTGCTTACAGTGTTTATGACTATGTTTTTACAGTGGTGACAGTATCTATGACTTTATTTTTTTTTATTGTGGTGACACTACTTTAAAAAATCTAAAAAACTAGAAATTATAAATTAGAAAAGAACTGTCACCACATGTATTTTGGCTTCTCATTAGCCCCTATAGGGTTTGTCCTTCCCTTTTCCTAGAGTTTTCCTTTGATTACAGTGTCTATGAACCTTTTTAATATTGGAGACAATGTCTATAAAACTGTTTTTATTTTGGTTACAGCGTTTATAGGGTTTTCCTTTTGATTACAGTGTCTATGACTTTGTTTTTATAGTGGTGACAGTGGCTATGACACTGTTTTTATTTTGATTACAGTGTATATGACCCTCTTACCCATTCATGTATTAGATGAGAACTGTCACGACATTTATTTTGGCTTTTCATTAGCACCTATAGGGTTTGTGCTTCCCTTATCATATGATTTCCCTTTGATACAGTGTCTATGACCATGTTTTTATAGTTGTGACAGTATCTATAACTTTATTTTTATAGTGGTTACAATAGTAGTTACATTTTTATTTTTATTTTTGTTGTGGTGACACTAATTTAAAAAAATCTAAAAAACTATAAATTAGAAATTAGAGAAGAACTGTCACCACATGTATTTTGGCTTCTCATTAGCCCCTATAGGGTTTATGCTTCCCTTTTCCTAGGATTTTCTTTTGATTACAGTGTCTATAAACCTTTTTTCATAGTGGAGACAATGTCTATAAAGCTGTTTTTATTTTGGTTACATCGTCTATAGGGTTTTCCTTTTGATTACAGTGTCTATGACCATGTTTTTATAGTGATGACAGTGTTCATGACCTTATTTTTAGTTTGATTACATTGTCTACAAATTCCTGAGAGGTACAGCCCTGTCAAGCTTGTACATTTCTCCAAACCGCGAGGAAACGAGCCCTTCAAACCCATGTCTTCTGAAGAGGTAAATATATAGATAAGGCATAAAGCCAAGGAACTAAAAAAAAAATAAGACCATACAAGAAGTCTCACATAAAAGGAGGAACCAACCCACACTTTCCTAGCCACAAATTTCCTACGGCAAAAGTCAAGCTCTACTACTTTCCTTCACAAAGTACCCTCCCCACAATATAATATCACTTGTTAAACCCACTAGCTAACTAAGCCCACAGATTTCCACAAATATAAATACCACAAAAGTGAAACCACTACTGTTCACCCAACATTTACACGTGAATAACCGGCTTTAATAAGGAGCTGAAAACCACACAGCAAATGCAAAGGCAAAGGGCCCACCCACACAACGTTGACCGCTAGAAGCACGCAATACTCCAGCTCAGGCCACACCTCACACGCGCATGCCCCTGACCCAATAGCACACGCGCCACCAGAACTCCTCATCACCATAGACAACACGCATTCAGCTCCATCCGAAAAATAGGTTCAAACCCATGTCTTGTAGCTTGATGTTTAACACCCTGCTTTAATCCGGGTGCCAGCACTCAATCCCACTGAATCTACAGATGGCCCCTTCAGTTGTATCGGAGAAATCCCATGTAGGGTTCAGGTAATTGTTAGGGTCTATGACTGATTTCCTTATGTTTTTTAAGCACTGGATATCAGTTTGAGTTCCATAGCTGACATAACCACCCAGAAAAGCCATTACAAACACCAGCCCCCAAATTGCAAAAAGAGGGTTTCTATGATCCATGGCCATATGAATACAAATTTGGTTTGAAGCTCCAATTAGGAACAGAAAAGGGAGAAATTAAAACAAATCAAAGCATCCCCTGCCGACGCGGCCTCCGTCACCGTCGTCTTTCACCACAAGCACCTCCGTCGACGGACTGCGATGGGGCAATTAGCCCGGACAATTGCAAGGGCGTGGTCCCAATTCAAGTGGTGGATAGGTGGGAAATGAAGGTCCGAGCCAAGATCTGAAATCAAGGTCCAAGCAAATGAAGGTCCGAGCAAAGATCACGACTGAAACCAACCAGATCTGAAATCAAGGTCCGAGCAAAGATCGGCGGTGGAGAGAGAATCTCTTCTTCTTGCTCCGCCCCCATCTCACCGGAGTCACCACCGACGACCTGCTCTCAAAATTGCCGCCGCCGCCATGGTTGCTCGACTGTAAGAAGGTCGCCGTCGGGCCTTTCGAGTCCATTGACAGTAGATACAGGGAGAAAGCTCGAGATCCGGAGACAAGGAGGTGCTGGCATCAACCGACGTCGCCGAGATGCTGGAGGACGTCAAGCGGCGGCGCCGAGATCGGAGGCGCGAGATTCGTCGCCGGGCAGCCATGGCCACCACTCCTCCGCGCTCTCCATCTTCTCTAACTTTCAGATCTGTTTTAATTTTGTTTTAATTTGGGGAAGGGAAAGGGGTAAAATTGGAAATTATGGACATTTACCTAATATTGCCACCCTTTTATCTATGACTTAAAATTTGGTTCCAAAATTGGAAATTATGGAAATTATGGAGTATTAATGTAGGAGGTCAACCGATTGTTTATCAACTCATACAAGTTGTGCACTAAACATTTATCAAATCGAGACAAAGATGTCATTAGAATAGTTTTTTATTTATTTTTTATTTTTTTCTTCCTTCCGTAATCAACATAAAATTAAATTAAATTAATGTATACAACGACAGTTTTGTTTAGTCAAAATCCGATGAAGTCTAAATCATCTCCTATAGTTAAGTGGATATATGTGTCAATTATATACACTATTTTGTTATTTTGCAATGAAAAAAATGATAGAACACAAATTATATTAAAATATACATATTTAACCAATTACATGATATTAGAAAGGTCTTATCACTACTAAAAAATTGTCAAATAGCAACGACATATAGCCATGGAAATAGCCACGAACTTCCGTGGCTAAGCGAATAGTCTTGAACTAAGCCACAGACAGTACGACCGTATCAATTCACCTCGAAGCTGATATCAATGGCCAATAGCCATGGAAACAACCACGAATATAGTAGTCATTGGGAATTCCATGGCTGGTCATCAGAATCACTAGTCGTGGCTATTGCAACGAGCAAGGCCACGACCACATTTATCGTAGCCAAGTTCA
The DNA here is from genome assembly GCA_963922045.1 of Persicaria maculosa. Taxonomy (NCBI): domain Eukaryota; kingdom Viridiplantae; phylum Streptophyta; class Magnoliopsida; order Caryophyllales; family Polygonaceae; genus Persicaria; species Persicaria maculosa. The sequence goes on from OY998258.1 coordinate 44,630,544, forward strand.
TGGCAAGTTGGAGAAGTGGACGGACGGTCGTGGTTGTAGCGACGACTCTAGGGGCAAACATTTGTGGTGGCCTATGTCGTGGATAACTATATTTCCAATGTCGTTGCTAAGTTTATAGCGGTCGGTGATTTGGTGTTCCCTAATTTTTGGCCGGTTCCATACGTAAAGTCGTTGTTATGTGTTGTGAGCCTAATTTGTCATGTTTTATAGTTACTTTTATATCGTGAGAATTCGATCACCTCAGGAGATAAAGGTAGATCGACCATGCTTACTAAGATAATAGTTTAGTGAGATGGGACACACAGGTGAGGAGTCCAAAGCACTAAGTATCCGGGGCCATTCATGACACCCATGTTTGCGACTCGCGAGAAGGCAGTGCTGAGGTTAGAGAGGTAAAAGCATTATTTTTGATAAAAACATTATGAAAGGTGAGAATTCAAAAGAAGAAGGAATGTGGAAATTCAGTTGGAAAGTACTCCATTTCCCCGGAACATTAGCACCACATGGCCAAAAATTGCCCACGTTTAGCCTTTTACCAATCTACTCCTTATTGAGCTTAAATTAAAGTCCTCTTGATTATTGTTGCTTTGTCACTTATGAATTGTTTTGCATAACCCTCCTTTTGTGAGTAGATGTTGTTTTTTTAATTGCACATGCATTGATTTGTGACACTAGTACCTTTTCGAGGATAGTAATTGATTGCAGGGTCATATGACAATGAATCTAAGATGTTGAGGGTTTTGATTTCTTCCCCTAAATGACAATTAAAAGTATTGCTTGAGGACAAGCAAGCTTAAGTATGGGGGTGTTTATCGTGAGCCTAATTTGCCATGTTTTATAGTTACTTTTATATCGTTTTCTGCATACATTTCATACATTTGGGTTAAAATAATACAAAATGTGTGTAGTATATGTTTATTTGCCAATTATGGAGGTCTACACAAATTTTTGTTATATTTCGCAGAAATCGGGCGCACTTTGGAGCTCAAAGGAAAGTCATGAAGAAGCTAAGGATAGTGCAGTTGGAGAAAAGGCCATTTTTCGCCATTCATCATTCCGAGTCAAATTCTGGTGTCTTCATGAGAGTTGTAGCCCTCAAAAAGAACTTTCCAACGCATGGTCATATGCATCAATCCGACGAACGAGGACTCGTTAAAGTGCGTTTCAAGAACAGAGCAAAAAGCTGAGAGCTGTCACATTTGCTCGACATCGACCAAATTGATCGAAGTCGACCAAGCCCAAATCGAGCTGGAGTCCCAGAAGTCGACGAGCAAGCTGGAGCTGAACATGCAACTCGATGTCGAGGAAATCTACTTGATATCAAGGAAAACTTAGTCGATTTTCACATTCTGGAGCCGAGATCGACGAAGAAGCTGAAGACGAAGAAATATTGGTCGATATCGAGGAAATTACTCGATATCGAAGAAACCCCCAGTAGCCAACTGTTGTAGGAGGAAATCGAGTTTAAAATATAGAAATATAAATCAAACTAGATTCGTGCCCACGCAAAGAATTACAAGACTTCCTCCTGATGCAGCAGTGGGAAGTCAGGATCGATCCACGAGGAAGCGTGTCAGCGGATCCTAGGCAGTAGAAGAATCTCACGACAGAAGTCGACCACAAGTTGCTCGATCTCGACTAGGGTTAGTCGACAGAAGATCGGACAAGTCAAAGCAAGCAGCAGTCACGGTGGTTGGTCGATATCGAGGAGGTTTTACTCGATATCGAGTAAATGTTACGTCGACGTCGGGTACCTGCACACCAGAAGCTACGACAATCTTGTGGATCGAAGGGCAGTAGTCGATGTCAACCAGTTTTGGTCGATATCTAGTTAACAGAAACTTAAATTGTAAAGTTTTTCGAACGAAAGCGAATGTAAATACGAATTTAACTCAATAAACTAAAGACTTCAAAGATCAGGGTTTCAACACCGCAACGATAACCATGCAAAATAACACATAAAGGCATAAAAGATCATGCTTTTCATCAAATAACTTTCGTTATTAACAAATAGGAATGTAGAGGCTTTCGCATAAACCCTAATTGTTACTAACCCTTTTCACATAATTAACCCAAGTTGTATTAAGATCACTTTCGCTTCAATAACACAAACAAGGATCACCTTCAACTTTCGCAAAAGAATCATGTTTTTAGGGATAGAAGACGAATTGCATAAAAAGATCGTACCTTTACCGCATCACCTTACATGGCTACCGTCGGGCTCACCCCAACCCTAGAAGTGGGTGGACTACTCGCTCTTCATCGCAATAGCAGACATCTTTGATGAAAAAGAACTAATTGACATTAATAAACTCAACCAAACTTACAACCTCTTCTCCTTCTCTTTCTATGTGATTAATTGTCTCTGAAATTGAATGACTAAAATCCAGTCCCTAGGGCTTTATTTATAGGCTTCCAACCCTTGCTAATCAAGGAAGGAAATATCTATCTATATCTATATCTCTTTATCTACTTACTTAAAGATTAAATAATGGAATAAAAGAATTAAATCCAAAAAGAAAATATATCTAAAGTAGGTAAATCCTCCATGGAGTTGATAGATCTTGATAAGTCTTGATATATGTGGATAAAATCGGACAACTTCGTATCCAAGCAAGCCCAACTCGACTCGGATAGCCCACAGCGTAACGCGGCCCAGAAAAGCTCTCCTCGATATCGAGTAATTTACTCGATATCGAGTAACTTCGTCGTCGACTTCGACTTCACTGGTCTTCTCGAGTAACTTCTCTTCGACACTGGCTCGGACATGCTATGCTGGTTTACTCAACATCGAGTAAATTCCTCGATATCGAGTACATGGTGCTTGGTACGTCTTCTCTTCGGCTTCTCTATCCAGTGTCGCTTCCTCGAGCACAGGTACAGCTTCTGATCTTGGTCGATATCGAGTTAATTACTCGATATCAAGTAAAGTTCTGCACTCGAGTTGTCTTGTCCGCTCAGCTTCGTCGATCTCGGCTTCAGAGGTAGAAATCGTCTTGGGTTGTCCTTGATATCGAGTAAAAGTCCCCGATATCGAGTAACATCTTCAGCTCCCGGCTTCACTTGTCGATGTCTAGTGCTCAGCTCGATATGTGGCCAACTCGACATCGACTAGAAGAAGTCGATATCGACAAAGGATTACTCCAGCTTTCCTTGCTCAATTCCGGTTCTGCTGCTCCTTGACCTTGGACTTCCGTAGTTTGACTTTCGAGCTTTTCTTCCTTTCTTATAATTGCTGTAAATTGCTTCGATTTCTGCAAAATTAAACAGAAACTGGTGTAGATTCCATAATTTGGCAAATAAGTATAAACTACATAGATTCTGTATTATTCTAGCCCAAATGCATGAAATGTATGCAGAAAACGATACAAAAGTAACTATAAAACATGACAAATTAGGCTCAGAACAAACACCCCATACTTAAGCTTGCTTGTCCTCAAGCAATACTTTTTATTGTCATTCAGGGGAAGAAATCAAAATTCTCAACATTTTAGATTCATTCTCATATGTCCCTGCAATTAATTACCATTCTCGAAAAGTTACTAATGTCACAAATCCATTCATATGCAATTAAAAAGCAACATCTACTCACAAAAGAAGGGTTATGCAAAACATTCATGTGACAAATCATTAATAATCAAGAGGACTTTAATTTAAGCTCAATAAGGAGTAGATTGGTAAAAGGCTAAAGGTGGGCAATTTTTGACAATGTGGTGCTAATAATCCGAGGAAATAGAAGTACTTTCCAAACTGAATTTCCACATTCCTTCTCCATAAGATTTCTCACCTTTCATAATGCTTTTATCAATAATAATGCTTTTACCTCTCTAACCTCAGCACTGCCTTCTCGCGAGTCGCAAATATGGGTGTCATGAACGGCTCCGGATACTTAGTGCTTTGGACTCCTCACCTGTGTGTCCCATCTCACTGAACTATTATCTCAGTAAGTAGGGTCTGTTGACAAGAGGAAATCGAGAATGTAAATTAAATACGAATAAAAAAAAGCAAACCAGATTCCGTCCCTTACAAATAATTACAAGACTTCCTCCCGATGCAGCAGTGGGAAGTCAGGATCGATCCACGAGGAAGCGTGTCAGCGGATCCTAGGCAGCGGTGGAATCTCACGGACAGAAGTCGACCATAGTGCTCGATCTCGACTAGGGTTAGTCGACAGAAGATCGGACAAGTCGAACAAGGCAGGCAGCAGGCTACGGCTTTGGTCGATATCGAGCAGGCTCTACTCGATATCGAGTAACCTTGTCGATGTCGATGAAGGCTTTGTCGAGTACCTGCACGGGAGAAGCTATGACGATCTGGGATCGGGGATCAATACTCGATATCGACCAAATTTAGTCGATATCGAGGAAGAACAGAAACTTAAAACGAAATAATAAAGAACAATGCTTGTGGGATTCGAAATAAACTATCTATAAAAGACAACTTCCAAGATCGGGGTTTGCAACAACAATAACCAAGCATGCATAAGGCAAGAATAAAACAGATAATCATGTAAATCGCATCGAAGGACCAAGCTTTCGCCTTTTCCAACAATTAGACAACTCTTTCAAGAAACCCTAATTGTATCTATTGATTTTATGTTACCATCCAAGGTGTTAGCATGGACCTCCATTAGATGGGTAATAAACACATAACAAGTAGTAGATGCTCAAAACATGATAAAAGTTGGATCTTTACCTCAAACACGCATGGCTATTGTCGGGCTTGCCCCAACCCTAGAAGTAGGTGGACTACTAGCGTTTCATTGCAATTGCAGACATCATTGATGGAAAATAAACTACTTGCATTAAACCAAACTGAAGAAAGTACAAACCGAACAAAGCCAGATCACTTTTGCTCCTTTGCTCCACTCGGCCTCTCTTTCTTTCTCTACTACTACTTATCCTACTGAAATTGAATTGTTGTATGATGGAATGAATCAAACTCAGCCACCTACGGCCTTATTTATAGGCTTCTAATCATTGCTAATCAAGGATAGAAATCTCTATCTATATCTAAAGATAAAACATTAATAAAAGGAACATTTATCTTAAAAGGGAAATATATCTAAAAGGCTAAATATCTTCAAGTGTGGATAAATCTTCTTCTTCATGGATGGATCTTGATAGACTTGATAGATCTCGGATAGAATCGGATTCCTTTCGTCCCAAGCAAGCCCAAACCGCGTCGGACAGCTCACCGCGTAACGCGGCCCAGGATAGCGCTCCTCGATATCGAGTAAACTACTCGATATCGAGTAACTGTGTGTCGTCGACTTGGCTTCACTGGGTTGCTCGAGTAACCTGTCCTCGATCTGCTCGGACATGCTCTCTGGTTTTGTCGATATCGAGTAAAGTACTCGATATCGAGTAACTGGTGTCGACTTTGGCTGACCTGGTGTTGTCGAGCAACCTCTCCCCGACACTGGCTCGGTCAGTTGGTTCTGGGTTCGTTGATATCGAGGAAAGTACTCGATATCGAGTAAAGGCTGCTCGACATGTCTTCGTCTTCGGCTTCTCGATCAGGTGGTCTTCCTCGACTCCGAGCTGGTCTTCAGATCTTGTCGATATCGAGTAAAGTACTCGATATCGAGTAACTCTCTGGAGTCGGGTAACTTTGCCTTCAATTCCTCGATCTGGCCTGTCCTCGATCGTGCTGTGCCCGGACGTTTTTGTCGATATCGAGTAAAGATGCTCGATATCGAGTAACTTTCAGCCTCCGTCTTTGCTTCTTGGTTTTGTCCCGAAATGGCTCCAAATTCTGCAATATTAAACCAAAACTTATGTAGATCTCCATTTCTTGCAAATAAGCATATACTACATAAATTCAACACATTCCCATTCCAAAATATGCAAAGTGTATAACATATGGAGCTAAAATGTGCATTTCAACATGGCTATTTTAGTGGACATCAAATCACCCCATACTTAAGCTTGCTTGTCCCCAACCAATAACTTGGATGGACATTCAGGGGAAGAAATTAAAACTCTCAACATCATAGATTCATTCTTATATAACCCTACAATCAATTATCATCATCGAAAAGGTACTTGTGCCACAAATCCATGCATGTGCAATTAAAAAGCAAAATCTACTCATAAAAGGAGGGTTATGCAAAAACAATTCATAAGTGACAAAGCATTAATAATCAAGAGGACTTTAATTTAAGCTCAATAAGGAGTAGATTGGTAAAAGGCTAAAGGTGGGCAATTTTTGGCAATGTGGTGCTAATGATCCGGGGAAATGGAGTACTTTCCAAATTTTCATACCACATTCCTTCTTCATTTGATTTCTCACCTTTCTCTCATCGCTCATTGCTTTTTTTCAATATTATGCTTTTACCTCTCTAACCTCAGCACTGCCTTCTCGCGAGTCGCAAACATGGGTGTCATGAATGGCCCCGGATACTTAGTGCTTTGGACTCCTCACATGTGTGTCCCATCTCGCCAAACTATTATCTTAGCGAGCAGGGTCAATCTACCTTTATCTCCTGAGGTGATTGGATTTTCTTTCACTCATTAAATTTTCCATATATTTCAAACATTTTCCTACCAAACTCCAAATATGATAACAACAACACAACAACCATATAACAATCTCCATAATGTAACATCATTCTCAACATAATCCCGGGATAGGAAATAAGGTAAAGAATGGCCAATATTTAGATCATGTGGAGCAATATATGAAATAAGGCATAATATGGCTTTTGTGATGCATAAGCATAGGTATGGCTAGGAATTAAACAATGAGCATTATATGGAAATATAAAGTCCTCCATCCTCTTATCATGCAACATGTCAAAAGAAATATCAAATTTTACCTCCTTTCATGGTTTTCAATAAAATATGCACTTCATTGTGACTTCTCTTTACTAGGCAATTTCATGCTATATCTTTAATGAATCTAATTTTGCATCGTCGAGTTCAATTAAGCTTCCATGACACTATTTCTTTGAACAGTTATAAGCAATGGGAGATGTCTCATAGAACTTTGAGTTTTAGCCTTATGCACAAAAATTTAAAATTTTCTCAAAATTTCACCATTTAAAACCAAAAAAAACAAGAATAAAACATATAATAATGATAATGAGCTCTTCCCCCACCCCATACTTAAAATATACAGTGTCCCTACTGTATAAAATTAAATAAATAAAAAAGAGTAAAGGAAGGAACTCACCGAATAACGCGTCGAGGAGGGCAATACAGGGCATGTCGAGTAAACTGGTCTTGTCGATATCGAGTACTGTACTCGATATCGAGTAGAATGTCAGCGTCTAGTGGAATGCTGAAGTCGAGGAGATTCTTCTGGCTTTGGTCGATATCGAGTTGGCCTACTCGATATCGAGGAACTCTGGGCTGCTCCTCTTGGTCGTTCTCGACTGGCCTAGTCGATTTCGATTGTTTTTCAGGGACTTCTTGTTCCACCTTTCGCGATCCTTTTATGCTTACCGACCTAAAAGTGTTAGATTGCACACAAAGACAAGACTTTCCACATGAAGTATTCTAAACTAAAAAAACAAAAACAAAAACCAAAATCAAAAGTTCCAAAGTTCCAAAATTCAAAAAGTTTTATATACATGCTCTAGATTTTAGAGTCGCTAGGCCGACTTCTCCGTTTGCGCTCAAGGACCGTTAATGTGGGGCCCGCTTGTGCTTGGCCCTTCTTCTGGATCATCTAGGTCCTGATTGTAGTATACAAGCTCAGCTGACAGGTGGTTGCTTGCATACTCTTCCTTTTCTCCCTTCTTTCTCTTTCCAGCTCTCAGTTTCCGCAGATTCTCTCGCCACGAGGCCTTACCTCCCCTTTGATTATTTATAAATTTCTTAATGGACTGAGGAGGAGTATAACTCATACCTGAACTTACCTTTTCGGGCCCAAAACAGAAATCTTCGGGCTTAGGGTTAGTCGACATTGAGCAAGACTGGTCGATATCGAGTACATGGACCCCATACATAGGCTCTTTGCAAGTCTGGTGCTCAGTAGGGGAAGTCGATGTCGAAGAAGTCTGGTCGACAACGAGTAATGCCTTGGTCGATATCGAGGAGCCCTTGTCGATATCGAGTTGACTTCTGGTGCCTTCCTCCGTTGTTTGCTTGGTCCCGTAGTTGCTGATGCTTTTCACCTCCAGCCATGAAATTTCCTCTTTTACAGGGCCAAAAGAGAAATCTAAGACCTTATCGCTTATTGTGAAGGTGAGCAATCGGTGTTTCACACTAATCTTGGCATCTGCAGTAGCTAGAAATGGTCTACCAAGAATAATAGGGCTAGTAGGATCTTCAGCACAATCTATAATAAGGAAATCAGCTGGAATAAAGAATTTACCAACCTGGACAGGGACATTCTCAACCATACCTGTAGGGATGACTACTGTATTGTTTGCCATGTATAGCTTGGCATCCACAGGCTCTATACATCCTATCTTGACCTTTCGCCAGATCGATAAGGGCATGATGCTCACACTTGCTCCTAAATCACATAAGGACTCATATTTATATTGTCCAAACCCCACAGTAACAGAAAACTTAACAAGGTCAGGTCTCTTTTCAGGGAAGTGGAGTACTTTGCATTCGCCGGCGATCTCTGAGATGGATCGCTTGTTGCTCAAGATTTTCTTTAGGAATTTGACATATGCAGGCATCTCTTGCAGAGCTTCTGTAAAAGGAATAGAGAAATTCAGTTCTTGCACTACATTAACAAAACGTTTGAACTTACCTGCTGTGGGATCTTTCAGCACTTTGGAAGGGAAAGACAGTGTCTTTTTCTGCTTTGGAGCCAGAACAGACATCGGAGGTGCTGCAGAGTTATCGACATCAGCCAACTTATCCTCGACATCGACCAGGGATTGCTCGATATCGAAAACATTTGTCGATCTCGAGTTGCTGGGCTGTGCAGTGGAGTCCGAGCTTGGCTTATGGTCTGTGTCGAGTAAATTCTTGTCGATATCGACCAAGGTTTGGTCGACATCGAGTTGCTGCTGCTCGTTGTCGAGTTGCTGCTCTGTCTTGTCTCGGTGCTTTCCGACCTCTGGCTCGTGTAATTGGTGTCCGCTCCTGAGTTTTATAGCTGCGACGTGTCCGGTCTTCCCCTTAGGATTTGGTTCTGTTTGCCCAAGGAGTTGCCCGGTCGGTCGTGGAATCTGTGCAGCGAATTGACCCATCTGGGTCTCTATGTTCCTCTTCCAGACGTCAAGCTCTCCAAATTTTGTAGCGATGCTCTGAAGTTGATTATTGATGGCGTTTGTAGACTGCTGGTTTTGTGCTTGATTTTTCCTCATCTCATCGAGGATAAGCTGCAGATCGTCCTTCCTTTGATCCCTTTCTAGATGTCCTGGAGCTCTGTATGGCGGGGGGTTCCTAGGAGGACCTTGGTTCCATTGTGGTTGATAGAACGTTTGGTCCCCCATATAGCGATTGGGACCCCCTGCGTAAGCTGCCTCTTCATGAATCTCTGCCATCCTGAATTGCTCCGTGTGCGGACACTCAGTAGTGGTGTGCCGTTGTGAACCACATTCGATGCAAGGTTGGTTGACAGAGAGATACTTGACTTGCTTGAGGAGCTTGCGATTTTGGTCTCTATAGTACTGTTCCTTCACATCAGGGTCTATCTCCTTAGACGGCTCATAGAGAGGCATGGATGGGGCTGGCCTGGCATAGGCGTTCTCCTCATAGTTGATTGGAGTCCCATACTTGTTGTCATAGTTGGTCAGCTTGTCGAGGGCAACCCATGCATCAGTTGGTGTCATTGTCGGATACTCATAATGAGTATATGTGTTGATCCTATCCTTAGCAGCCAAGTCAAGAGAATTGAAGAAGATCTCCTGAATGACGCAAGGTTGCTGTCCATGCGTAGGGCAGGATCGCAGTAGATCCTTATAGCGTTCCCATGCCTTTGCTAGCGGCTCTCCAGGCTGCTATTTGAAAGATGTGATCTTTTGGCGAAGGAGCGCTGTCTGGGCAGAAGGGAAGAATTTATTGAGAAATTCCCGCTTTACTTGAGCCCATGTTGTGAGAGATCGTGGTTTCAGGCCTTCCAGCTGTTGTGAGCTAAATCTGCCATATTTTTTAGTAACTTTTATATCGTTTTCTGCATACATTTCATTCATTTGGGCTACAATAATACAGAATCTATGTAGTTTATGCGTATTTGCCAAAATATGGAATCTACACCAGTTTCTATTTAAATTCGCAGAATTCGAGGCAATTTACAGCAGTTCTAAGAAAGGACGAAAAACTCAGAAATCAACTACAGAAGTCCAAAGTCAAGAAGCAGCGAAACCAGGATGAATCAAGCTGGAGCCAAGAGTTACTCGATATCGGGTACATTTACTCGATATCGACAAATGATGTCCGAGCAGTGCTGGTCGAGTAGGAGCTGATCGAGGAAAGCTAAAGACGAAGCCAACCCGACTCCGGAGCTCTACTCGATACCGAGTAGTTTACTCGATATAGACAACACCCTGATGCCATGCCCTGAGTCGAGGAAGAATGCTGAGTCGAGGGGCCGAAGACCTGGAGACGCCGAGCAGCATCTACTCGATATCAAGGATCTTACTCGATATCGACAAACTCAACGCCACATTTTCGAGCCAGTGTCGGGGAAGAGTTACTCGACCAAGACCAGCAACACAGAAGATGACACAAGTTTACTCGATATCGACGAAAGTTGTCGATATCGAGGACCCCAGCACCACACTTCCGAGCCGGATCGAGGACCACACTACTACAAAATTGGGAAAATTACCCATAGAATATAACCCGGGCGTGCCGTATACGATGTATAAAGTGTTGAAACCGAAAAAAATAGATTCAGATCACCTTTATATATCGGATATTGTAATGTCCGGTGTATAAAAGTACAACTTTTAATTAAATAACTCGATTCAGACACGTCCGGGTTATATTGCTTAAAAGATCTTTCCCTAAATCCGGGTTATTGGACCTGTATTCTAATTTTAAGATAGAATAGAAGTAACCCGCTGCCGCCCTCTTCTCTCAACGCTTCCGCTAACTCCTGTTCGGCGTCAGGTTCGTAGCTCCTCCGACTCCCTCTTCCCTTCTCCATCCTCTCGGTCTTTGCGTGTTTGCCCCCTCTTCCCTTATCAATCCTTTCAGCCTTTCTGCTCGGTGTCCTCTGTCCTCTTCCCTTACCGAGTCGCTCTCTCCTTGTCGCTGCCACCACGAACTGAGTCTTCCTCGGTTTGGAACTGCCACCACGAACTGATTCGATTTCTCTTTTTTGTTGCCTCAATTGAAGCATTGAGAATACAAAAGGTATGTTTTTAATGTTTTTTTTACTCTTTTGTTCAGATTTAGTTGAAATTAGGGTTAGTTCGATCGGGCTGAATGTGTAGAAGTTAGTGCAATATTTGTTTTTCAAATCAAAGTTTTGTGCACAGGTCAAGCTGGTGACCAAACTAGACACCATGGTCATTACTTGTTAGTGTGTAATTCTGAAGTATCGACATTGTTGCAGGTTTTGCTGCTCTATAGTGGTTTATATGTTCATTCCCAGGGCGTTTCACATAATTTACCATCCCAATCTGTTTACTTGTGTAATGTGTTATAGGACCCCCCTCTGCCAATCTTACCTTCTCTTTACACATTTTATTCATTGATAGCATTCTGCAGTCCATTGTTTGGAAAGGGAGAAGTAGTTGTTTTTGTAGGCACTCACAAATAGAATAAATAGTTGGTCTTATGCATTGATCACCTGTGTTGGATGGAAGTCTTTGGGCCCATTATCTTAGTCCCTCCCAAGGCATGTTATATCTTAGTCCATATCAAGAACAACAACTAGAGCTTTTTAAAACATAGATACACTATGAGAAATTGCTCCAAAACCCTCAAAGCAGACTAGAATAATTCACCCGGGCAACCCTCACAGGTTTTGGCTTAATGGGTTGCTCATGGAATGGACAAAAAGAATTCAAACCGAAGGGGGTAGATTTCTAAAGAGACTCCATGTAGGAGGCGAAGATACAAATGGTCATGTAATTCATAATAGGGAGAATAAAGGGATGGGAGATCCATAGTACTTTTAAAATAACTTTGTCGTTTGAACTATATTGATCTTGGTTGTCTCCTCCGTTTTAGGAATTTATGCAATTAATTGTTCATTTTATTTAAAGGCATTTTTTGCTTCTGTTAAACAAATCAAAACCATCGGAAAAATGTCTCAAACACATTTCCATTACCTACCTTCACTAGGTGTATCAAATATTTCGAGTGACTTTACCATTAGTGGTATGTTCTCCGGTATGGAAATCCGGCCACAGCTAGTGAGTTTCCTAGCAGTTACCAGACGTCTGATCTGCCAGCCAACGGGTAGGGAATCCAGTAGCTCAAAGAAATATGTCGCATAGCCATATTCAGGGCGCTCCAACACAATTATGCTCATAGTCCGTCAGTGACGATGCTCATTGTTCGACATTTGATCAAGCTACAATGGAGGATGCTTATAATTTAGTTTGATGCTTATAAACTAAATTATTTTTTTGTTTTAATACATTAGAAAAAAAACTTTAAAATTGTGATTTTAATAGTTATTTTATAGAAAAAATTAAAGAAAAACAAAAATTATCAAAAAATGAGAATTTTTTTGTATGTATATATAACAAAGAATGTTTTTATCAAAATACATTAGAGAAAATCTTAAATTTATTATTTAATTATTTGTGCTGAATTGGTGGTGATGTAAGTGTATTTGTACCAAAATGGTGTTGATTTAAGGGTATTTTGGCCAAAATATGTGTTGATGCAAGTGTCTTTGTGCTAAATTTGTGTTGATGTAAGTGTATTTGGTGTTGAATGGTGGTGTTTACTCATGAGCATTAACTTTCTTTCTTTTCTGCAGGTTAAACTTTCTGATTGTCGGGGAAAGAAATATGTGATCTTGTTCTTCTATCCTCCTGACTTCACATTTGTTTTTCCAACTGGTTAGTTTGAATCTAGTTCTTAAACTATAAGTTAATTTTTCCTCCCATTTGTATTTAATTTTTCTGTTTCATCTTTTCACTTTTTGCAGAGATTACTGCCCTAAGTGACCGCTTTGCAGAATTTGATTGTGCCTCAATGCCCTAAAAATCAAGAACAGAAATAATAATAACAATAAGTTCATAACTATAATAATAATGAAACAAGCACCAATGTGTTTTCAGATGATAAGAAAAAAATATAACGATAGACATATAAGAAAGGTTTCTCAAGGAGTTGTTTCTGGTAAGCTCTCTTTCAAGTTCTAATGCATTGTTGCCACAGGTCTTCATCGTGACAGAGTGGAATGAACATGGAGAGCCTGTGATGAAGATACTAAACCAGAAGGTAAATTTTTTAGGATTTTCATGACAATTTCTGCTTTTATGAAATATTGTGATGATAAATACAATGTTCTGTCCTGGGACGTTCTAATATTAATCTTTAAAATTTGTCTTTAATATTTCTGTCAACTCACTTTGATTCACCTTTTCCCCAGGGAATGGATATCACAACTCAATTTTAAACATGGGCTACTCCCCACATAGAGACCATGAAAACTGTGAGCCACCTCCGTACATATTCAATTGAACTTGTGTTACAGCTTTTTGTAACAATAATTTTTTCAGTTGCTTGTCCCTTTTTCTTCTCTAGATAACACTTCAATTTTTGGAGATATAAAGGTGGATATATTCTACTTCGTTTTGTGCTAAAAATTGTACAAGGATGTAGAAAACTCTAGGAATTTGTTGAGAGAGAACTTTTCTAGTGAACAAAACTATGATGCCAAATATTCCCCTTAAAAGCACTTCTTTGCTAATTGATGGGCTATCTTTTTTTTTTTTATTTTTGCTGGGTTGTGAAGCAATTGGTGCCAGCTATGAAGGATAAATGGTTGATCGCAGTATCGTGAACCACATCTGAAACTAGTAAGTTCTAAAACAGTTCAGGCATATATATATGAAGCATTAAAAACTAATATGAAGCCACATGTGATCAAAGTTCAAGAAATTCAGCATTTTCCTTACCATCAGGTAACTTATACAACATTTTCTTACTTGGGTAATAAGCTGATGCACTATTAGATTAATGTCCAAATGTGTAGAGTAAGTTAAGAAATTCAGCAAGCCGTATGTGGATCAGGTTGCTACAGCAGCCTTACACAAAGAAGGCTGTTCATGGTTACAGGAGATTTCTTGGGATGGCAACTGCATATCATTATCAGGTATTGTAGATTTTATGATCGTGCTTGCAATCAGTCCCTTCCTGTCATGCTTAGCTCCCCTCCCGTCCCTCCACATTTCTTTCTTTTGCGTGGTTCTTATTGTATTAGTATTAGTATATAAACAAATGTGGCTGGATGAAAATTCTCCACACTTGGATCACATTAGATTAAAATTTATGGCCTTTTTTTTTATATCAATTACAGTCAGAATAATCGAAGGATAGTCTGTGCCATATGCCAAGTCTTGTGGCGACCTATTGAGGCTCTCTTATTGCAACCTATTTGATTTCCATCCGATCAGCGGTGGCATACCACCACGGTTGATTGGCAACTAAGGGTCCGTTTGGCAATGTACGTAGCTTTTCGAAGCTTTTGGTTTTAATAATTTATAGTTTTAAATAAGTTAAATATAAGATTTTAATTTAATTAGCTTTTGAAATTGGATTTTCAATAGCTACCAACCGCAAGCTTTTCAGAATTCTATTGATTTTTCTCCTATTTGATCAGCTAGTTTGTATCAGCTACTCTATCAGCTGGGTTGCCAAACACCTTACTAGCTTATGAAAAGTCCAATTTAACATATATTTAACACAATTAATCAATCAGCTTCAGCTACCCTATCAGCTTCAGCTGCCCCAACAGCTCCGTGTTACCAAACTGACCCTAATTAAGGCCCAAGCTACAGTTCGAGAAAAAAATGAAAAACCATGAATATACCCGACATCTTGCTACAAATGAGCTTGTGTGGTTTTATGCAAGTGCATATATATCTTCTTTTTATATGCTTAGTTTGCTACTAATTTTGTTTGATGGTATCCATTGATGAAATATGTTGTTGTTGTTGTTAATAAAAAATCTAATTAATTTTATTCAAATATGTTCAGTGGTACGAAAACAGCATACCTTCTCAGAACGGGATATTGATGACGTTCGAAAGGAGTTCCTACGGTATCTGATATGTGTCTTATTTTAGGTATGAAATGCATAATATTAATGTAGCAAGATTCAATAACTACAATGTCTTGTTCTTGTACATAGAGAAAATTTAATCGTCGTCACTAACTTGCCTACAATTGTCTTTTCAGGTTGATTGATTGATGATGAAGTAGTCATGGACTTCAAACTTCTATGATTTCCTCTTTAGATAATGTTTTCATACTCTTTATGACGAGATTATTATATTTTGGATAGTGTTAAAGTACTCTTTATGACGGGATTATTATATTTTGGTGAATCTATTTCTACTTTTGTAATTGCATTTGTTGAGATGTTCTGAGTGATGTATGTAGTAAAGCATATGCATGCACGGATTATGCATTTATACAGGTGGATTAAATAAAATATGAATATATTATATTAAAACAAGACATTATATAACCCGGACCTCGAAATCCCCGGGTTATATGCTCTCGCTTTCACCAAATAAAAAGAGAGAATATAACCCGGATTTCATGAACCGGTGTATATGCTCTGCACAAATCAATTCGGGTTATAATATAAAAATATATAATAACCCGGACTTCGAATACCCGGGTTATTTCATAAGCCCTTTATGACCCGGATATTCTAATGTCCGGGTTATATCAACACCCAAAATAACCCGGACCGGATGGTGTATATGCCGTATGGATAATCGGATTATCCGGATAAAATAACCCGGATATAATATCCGGGTTATATAGTGTATTGAGAATATAACCCGCTGACTTTTAACCCGGACCATATCCGGGTTATAAGGGGTCAAATATCCGGGTTATTTTCCCATTTCTGTAGTAGTGCCAGCTACCCAAGACGCCCAGCCAGCTGAAGTCGATGAAGAACTTTACTCGATATCGAGGAGCGCCATCCGGAGCCGCGTTACGCGGTGAGCTGTCTGACGCGGTTTTGGATTGCTAGGAGCCGAAGATTGTCCGATTCTATCTGAGATCTATCAAGTTCTATCTATGGAGAAGATTTACCCACACATGGAAGATTTACCTTTTTGGATTTAATTATTTTATTCCATTTATTTATCTTTAAACCTTTAGATATTTAGATATAGATATAGATAGACTTTCTATCCTTCATTTGCAAGGGTTGGAAGCCTATAAATAAAGCCTTAGGGGCTGGTTTTTTATTCATTCAATTTCAGAGAGAACAACAAGTAGAGAGAGAAGGAGAAGAGGTTGTAAGTTTGATTTTATTAATGCAAGTTAGTTCTTTTTCATCAAAGATGTCTGCTATCCCTATAAGCATGATTCTTTTGCGAGAGTTGAAGGTGATCCTTGTTTGTGTTATTGAAGCGAAAGTGATCTTAATGCAACTTGGGTTAATTATGTGAAAAAGGGTTAGTAACAATTAGGGTTTATGCGAAAGCCTCTATATTCCTATTTGTTAATAACGAAAGTTATTTGATGGAAAGCATGATATTTTATGCCTTTATGTGTTATTTTGCACGGTTATCGTTGTGGTGTTGATACCCTGTCTTTGAAAGTATTTTAGTTTATTGAGTTTATTCCTCCGAAATCTGAGTTATGTCTTCGAAAGTTTGCAATTTTAAAGTTTCTGTCTTTGTCGATCTCGGGGAGTTTCAGTCGATATCGAGTAGCACCTTGTCAATATCGAGTAAGGTTTTGTCGAGATCGAGTTTCTGCTGTGATTTCTGAGTTTCTGTTGTCGACTTGCTTTAGTCGATATCGAGGACTGTTGCTCGATATCGAGTAGCTTCTGTGTCCTTGCTTTATTTTCTGCTTTTGCTTTGTTATTTCTATCTTTCTTTCTGTCTTTTTGCTATTCTGTCTGTGAGATTTACAGCTACCTGAGATCCGCTGACACGCTTCCTCGTGGATCGATCCTGACTTCCCACTACTGCATAGGGAGGGAGTCTTGTAATCATTTGCATGGGCATAATCTGGTTTGATATATATTTTATATTTTGAACTCGATTTCCTCTTACAACAAATTGGCGCCGTTGCCGGGGAAGCAATCATTCGCGCCTTAGGTAGTCAGATCTCACTTTTCTTTTAAGTTACTTTGCAGGTATATGCGCCGTTCTGGTCGAACACCTGAGTTTGATGCCTTAGACAAACCGGAGCGCCTTATACACATTCAAGCTAAACTAAAAAGAGCCATTGCGGCCGCAGAGACACAGGAACAGCTGATTGAGAGGCTTCAGAGGGAACTAGCTGCTAAAGATACTGCTCTCACCGCTGAGAGAGCACGCACTACAAGGGAAGCTGAGCGTGCGAGGCTACTAGAAGATGAGCTTGCCCAATACCCAACAACTGCAAAGGATTACATGCACCCGACTCTCATAGTGCCTGAATCGGCTATTCTAATCCCTGAAAATAACTATGAAATTCGCACTCCTTTCCTTATAGAAATTAAAAATAATGCTTTCTTTGGTAGATTTAATGAATGTCCTCTTCAGCATATTACCAACTTTACTGACATGTGTCGTACTCTTGCTAAAGGTACCACCTTGGAGTACATCTTAATGAAGGCTTTTCGTTGGTCCCTATCTGGTCCAGCATTGAAGTGGCTTGAAGGGCTGAAACCGCGATCCCTCATGACATGGGCTGAAGTAAAGCAGGAATTTCTCAACAAGTTCTTCCCTCCTGCCAAGACAGCACTCCTCCGCCAGAAGATCACAGCTTTCAAACAGAAGCATGGGGAACCGCGTTGGTAAAGGCTTGGGAAAGATATAAAGATCTGCTGCGATCTTGCCCTACACAAGGACAGCAACCCTGCGTAGTTCAAGAGATCTTCTTCAATTCTCTGGACTTGGCTGCAAAGGATAGTATCAACACATATACTCACTATGAGTATCTGACAATGCCGCCTGTTGAAGCATGAGCTGCTCTCGACAAACTGACCAACTATGATAACAAGTATGGACCTCCAACCAACTATGAGGAGAATGCCTATGCTAGGCCAACCCCATCCATGCCCCTCTACGAGCCCTCTAAAGAGATTGACCCAGATGTCAAGGAGCAATACTACAGAGATCAGAATCGCAAGCTCCTCAAGCAAGTGAAATATCTTTCTGTCAACCAGGCTTGCATCCAATGCGGATCACAGCGGCACACCACTACTGAGTGCCCACACACAGAGCAAGTCAGGCTGGCAGAGTACCATGAAGAGGCAGCTTACGCAGGGGTCCCAATCGCTATATGGGGGACCAAAGGTTCCAGCAACCACAATGGAACCAAGGTGCCCCTAGGAACCCCCCGCCTTACAGAACTCCAGGACATCCGGAAAGGGAAAAGAAAAGGGATGATCTACAGACCGTCCTAGAGGAAATACGGAGAAATTATTCAGACACTAAGCAATCCTTCAACTCAGTCTACACTCAGATTCAAGGTGTCAACTCTAGGCTTGGGGAGATTGATATATGGCGGAAATCAGTTGATACACAGATTGGCCAGCTAGCAGCAGGAGTCCCCAGACAATTAGGTTCTCTCCCTAGATCTTCAGAACCAAATCCCAAGGGGAAGACTGGTCACATCGCTGCTGTAAAACTCAGAAGTGGCCATCAACTACAAGAGCCAGAGGTCGGAAAGCAGCAGGACGAAGGAGAACAACAACTCGATATCGACCAGACCTTGGTCGATATCGAGAAGAGGCAACTCGATATCGTGGAAGGACAACTCGATATCGACGACAGAGTGGACCATCCTTCGTCTGCAGAGCACAGCAACTCGACATCAAGGAAAGTAGTCGATATCGAGGAACAGCTGATCGATATCGAGGAAAAACAAGTCGAGATCGAGAAAGCTGCAGCACCTCCGACATCTGTTCTGGCTCCGAATCAGAAAAAGAAGCTGCCCTTCACAACAAAATCTCCAAAGGATCCAGCAGAGAAGATATTTCAGCGCTTCATCAAGATGCTTCAAAAGCTCAATGTCACAATTCCCTTCACAGAAGCTCTCAATGAAATGCCATCCTATGTCAAGTTCCTTAAAGAGATTCTAAGCAAGAAGAGATCAATGGCTGAGATTACAGAGGAGTGCAGCCATATTGACATAGTTGAGAAGAGGCCAGATCCAGGTAAGTTTGCTATAACCATTGGATTTGGTCCATATAAAATTAATGCTTTATGTGATCTTGGAGCTAGTGTGAGTGTAATGCCTTTAACGATATGGTCCAAGATTAAGATAGGTGCCCTAGAGCCTGTAGATGTTAGGCTTTATATGGCCAACAACATGGTGGTCATTCCAACAGGCATGGTGGACAATGTGCCAGTACAAGTAGGTAAGTTCTTTGTCCCTGCTGATTTCTTAGTTGTTGATATGGCGGAGGACCCTGCTTGTCCAATTATTCTAGGAAGGCCCTTCTTGGCGACGGTGGATGCCAACATAAGCGTAAGGAAGGGAGTACTCACTTTCAACATCAGCGATGAGGTAATTGAGTATTCCTTTTATAAAACTGAAAGGCATACAGGTCCAATGGAAGAGGTAAAATCTATCTCAGCTAGTTACATCACTTGTGGGGAGCCTAAGGTAAGAAATATGACTCCTGAAGAGTTGGAAAAGAGGGATATGGAAGCCCAGGTGGAGAAGATCATGGCCATCCTGAACGAAGAAACAGAGAATCCACTCGACACAAACCAAGGTACGTCGATTTGGACTAACTATTTTTCGGATGCCTTGACAGGATGCAAGTATGGGGTCGAAGTCGAACAAAATTCCTCGACATCGAGTAATTTAGTCGACATCGACCAAACTCAACCTCCTCCACCAGCAGCAGCGTCGTCGAGTAGCCAACCTGAAGCCCAGCACTCCTCGATATCGAGTAAGCTACTCGATATCGACCAAAAGCTGCCTACATCGACTTCGCCTTCCTCGACGCTGATTCCACCAGACGAGCAAAGGTCCTCGATATCGACAACCTTAGTCGATATCGACCAAAACCCATCTTCCTTGACTCCAGCATCCTCGAGCAGCAGCAGGCCTCCTGAAGCTGAACACTCGTCGAGATCTAGTACTGTTCCTGGAGATCGACCAAATATAGAGGCCCCCAAATCCGTTTCTGCGAAGGTAAGCCAAGGTATGGATCTTTCTTCTCCTATTTCCATTAAAGATTTATCTATACATGGGAGAGGTTTGCCTTGGTATGTGCGCTTATGTAGGATTTCCAATGATGAGCCTAAGGAGTATGAAGTTGGAGACAAGCTCTATGTTTCCAAATCAAAAGATCATTGGTTTCCTAACAAATTCAACAAGAAGAGGATGGGACCTTTCGTGGTGAACAAGATCCATTCTGGAGGACTACAACTGATGGACAAGAATGGAGTCCTATTTGAAGCCCAAGCTACATGGGCCCTGCAGATGCCACCTTGAGCTTAATGGAGAAAGTCGGTCTAGCGAATATAAAATCTAGAGCTTGTAAATAGACATTTATTTTTTTCGGACTTTTTGGACATTGTTGCTTTTTGTTATTTTTGTTTGTTTTTTTAGTTTTTCTATTGTGGGTATATGTCTTCTATATTTTTCAGATCCATGAGTTTTTTTCTTTACCCTTGTTTTTATACAGTGAGGACACTGTAATGTTTAAGTATGGGGTGGGGGAAGGGCTTACTCTGTGCATATTTGATATATTTGACATATATGTGAATATTTAAAATTTAGTTCTTGAATTGCTTATACATGGCTATTTTGGAAATCATTATTTATTTATGTGCTTATATGCATGTTTTCCAAAAGTTTGAAAAAATGACCCCATTGAAATTTTTTGATTAATGTCATGGAAGATTTATTGAACCCAACGATGCAAAATTGGATTCATTAGAGATATAACAGGAAATTGCCTAGTAAAAGGAAGTCACAATGAAGTGCACATTTTAATTAAAACCCTGAAAGGAGGTAAAATTTGAAATTGCTTTTGACATGTTGCATGATAAGACGATGGAGGAGTTTATATTTCCATATAATGCTCATATTTTTATAATCCTAGCCTTACATATGCTTATGCATCACAAAAGCCATATTATGCCTTATTTCAATTATGCTCCACATGATCTAAATATTTTCCATTCCTTACCTTATTTCCTATCCGGGGATTATGTTGAGAATGATGTTATATTATGGAAATGTTATATGGTGTTTGTATTGTTGTTATTATCATTATTGGAGTTTCGAAGGAAATTGTTTGAAATATATGGAAAATTTAATGAGTGAAAGAAAATCCGGTCACCTCAGGAGATAAAGGTAGATCGACCCTGCTTGCTGAGATAATAGTTCAGTGAGATGGAACACACATTGTGAGGAGTCCAAAGCACTAAGTATCCGGGGCCATTCATGACACCCATGTTTGCAACTCGCGAGAAGGCAGTGCTGAGGTTAGAGAGGTAAAAGCATTATTATTGAAAAAAGCATTTTGAAAGGTGATGAATCTTATGGGGAAGGAATGTGGAAATTCAGTTTGGAAAGTACTCCATTTCCCCGGATCATTAGCACCACATTGCCAAAAAAAATTGCCTACCTTTAGCCTTTTACCAATCTACTTCTTATTGAGCTTAAATTAAAGTCCTCTTGATTATTAATGCTTTGTCACGTGAATGTTTTTGCATAACCATCCTACTGTGAGCAGATGTTGCTCTTAAAATTGCACATGCATGGATTTGTGACACAAATACCTTTTCGAGGATGGTAATTGATTGCAGGAACATATGAGAATGAATCTAAGATGTTGAGAGTTTTGATTTTTTCCCCTGAATGACAAATAAAAGTATTGCTTGAGGACAAGCAAGCTTAATTATGGGGTGCTTGTTGTGAGCTGAATCTGCCATGTTTTTTGGTAACTTTTATATCGTTTTCTGCATACATTTCATGCATTTGGGCTAGAATAATACAGAATCTATGTAGTTTATGCGTATTTGCCAAAATATGGAATCTACACTAGTTTCTGTTTAAATTCGCAGAACTCGAGCACAGGTACGACTTCTCATCTTGGTCGATATCGAGTTAATTACTCGATATCGAGTAAAGTTCTGCACTCGAGTTGTCTTGTCCGCTCAGCTTCGTCGATCTCGGCTTCAGAGGTAGAAATCGTCTTGGGTTGTCCTCGATATCGAGTAAAAGTCCCCGATATCGAGTAACATCTTCAGCTCCAGGCTTCACTTGTCGATGTCTAGTGCTCAGCTCGATATGTGGCCAACTCGACATCGACTAGAAGAAGTCGATATTGACAAAGGATTTCTCTAGCTTTCCTTGCTCAATTCCGGTTCTGCTTCTCGTTGACCTTGGACTTCTGTAGTTTGACTTTCGAGCTTTTCTTCCTTTCTTAGAATTGCTGTAAATTGCTTCGATTCCTGCAAATTTAAACAGAAACTGGTATAGATTCCATAATTTGCCAAATAAGTATAAATTACATAGATTCTGTATTATTATAGCCCAAATGCAGGAAATGTATGTAGAAAACGATATAAAAGTAACTATAAAACATGGCAAATTAGGCTCACAACACCAATGTCGAGTAATCCGAGTCTTGTTAAGATTCTATCCCGAAGCCGATGGAGATATTTTCGAGATCAAATTCTAACAAGTCCATCAAGATCTATCAAGTCAAAGGAGGATTTATCCACTTTAGCTTTATTTCCTTTTAGATATAATTATTTATTTCCATGATTTATCTTTATGTTATTAGATAGATAAAATTAGATATAGATATAGTTTTCTTTCCAAATTAGAGAGGGAATGAAGCCTATAAATAAAGTCTTAGGGGATGATTTCTAAGCATTCAATTTTAGAGAAGGAGAAGAGAAAGTAGAGAGAGAGAGAGAGAGAGAGAGAGAGCTTGTAGCCGATTGGAGAGGAGTTTTGCGAGAGCGGATTTGGCTTCGATTGGTTGTAAGTTTTATTTAGTTTAATTTAATGCAATTTATTTTCCTGAAATCTTTGATGAGTTTCTTTATGATGAAGAGCGAGTAGTCCACCCACTTCTAGGGTCGGGGTGAGCCCGACGGTTTCCATGTGAGATGATGCGGTAAGGTTTGATCTTTCTATGCAATTCGTCTTCTATCCCTATGAGCATGATTCTTTTGCGAAAGTTGAAGGTGGTCCTTGTTTGTGTTATTGAAGCGAAAGTGATCTTAATACAACTTGGGTTAATTATGTGAAAAAGGTTAGTAACAATTAGGGTTTATGCAAAAGCCTCTATATTCCTATTTGTTAATTACGAAAGTTATTTGATGAAAAGCATGATCTTTTATGCCTTTATGTGTTATTTTGCATGGTTATCGTTGTGGTGTTGAAACCCTAACCTTGGAAGTCTTTAGTTTATTGATTTATTTCATCGAAATTTGTGTTCTGGCTTGTGAAAAGGTGAGATCTTTGTAACTGAGTTTAGTCGATTTCGAGCAGTTTAGTCGACATCGAGGACTTTTGTCGATGTCGAGTTGAGGTAAGTCGAAATCGAGTTGTTTCTGTTGGTTTTCGTTTTTTGTTTCATTTTTGCCTTCTGTTTTAGTCGACAGGTTAATCGATTTCGAGTACTTTACTCGATTTTGAGGAATCTTCTGGTCAATTTCGCTGAGATCTTTCTGCTACCTGAGATCCGCTGACACGCTTCCTCGAGGATCGATCCTGACTTCCCGTTGCTACATTAGAAGGAGGTCTTGTAATCATTTGCAAGGGACTGAATGTGGTTTGCTTTACTTTATTTATATTTGAATTGCAATTCTCGATTTCCTCTTACAACAAATTGGCGTCGTTGCCGGGGAAGCAATCATTCGCTCCATAGGTAGTTAGATCTCACTTTTTTCCTTTAAGTTTTTATTTTGCAGGTGTATGCGCCGTTCTAGTCAACCACCTGAGTTTGACGCCTAGACAATCCGGAACGCCTTATACACATCCATTCTAAACTGAAAAGGATCATGGCGACTGCCGAAACACAAGCTGAGATGATTGAGAGGCTTCATAGGGAACTAGCCACCAAGGATATTGCTCTCACCGCTGAGAGAGCACGCACTGCGCAGGAAACAGAGCGAAGGAGGTAGGTGGAAGCTGAGCTTGCCCAATACCCTACCACTGCAGAGGATTACATGCACCCGACTCTCGTCGTGCCTGAATCGGCCATTCTAATCCCTTAAAATAACTTTGAAATTCGCACTCATTTCCTGATTGAGATTAAAAATAATGCTTTCTATGGTAGATTTAATGAATGCCCTATTCAACATATTACCAATTTTTCTGATATGTGTCGTACTCTTGCTGAAGGCACCACTTTGGAATATGTTATGATGAAGGCTTTTCGTTGGTCTCTGGCTGGCCCAGCATTGAAGTGGCTTGAAGGTCTCCCTGCACGATCCTTGACAACATGGGCTGCAGTAAGGCAGGAATTTCTCAACAAATTCTTTCCTCCTACCAAGACAGCACTCCTTCGCCAAAAGATTACAACTTTCAAACAAAAGCCTGGGGAGCTGCTAGCAAAAGCACGGAAACGATATAAGGATCTACTGTGATCTTGCCCTACACATGGACAGCCACCCTATGTCGTTCAAGAGATCTTCTTCAACTCTCTTGAGCTGGCCGCTAAGGATAGAATCAACTAGTATACTCATTATGAGTATCTGACAATGCCACCAGCTGACGCATGGCCTACCCTCGACAAGCTTACCAACTACGATAACAAGTATGTGAACCCAACTAACTATGATTAGAATGCCTATGCCAGGCCAGCCAGATCCATGCCCCTCTATGAGCCTTCTAAGGAGATTGACCCAGATGTCAAGGAGCAGTGTACTACAGAGATCAGAATCGCAAGCTCCTCAAGCAAGTCAAGTATCTTTCTGTCAACCAGCCCTGCATCGAATGCGGATCACAGCAGCACACCACTACTGAGTGCCCACACACAGAGCAAGTCAAGATGGCAGAAAACCACGAAGAGGTAGCTTACACAGGGGGTCCCAATCGCTATATGGGGGCCCAAAGGTTCTATCAACAACAATGGAACCAAGGTGCCCTTAGGAACTCCCCGTCATACCGAGCTCCAAGACATCCAGAAAGGGACCAGAAGAAGGATGACCTACAGACCAGCCTTGAGGAAATGCGGAGGAACCACTTGGACACCAATCAGTCCTTCAACTCCGTCTACACTCAGATACAGGGTGTCAACTCTAGGCTTGGGGAGATCGATATATGGCGGAAATCAAGGGAGACTCAGATTTGCCAGCTAGTAGCAGACGTCCCCAGACAGTCAAGTATGCTCCCTGGATCTCCGGAGCCTAATCCCAAGGGGAAGACCGGACAGATCGCAACCGTAAAACTCAGGAGCGGGCACCAACTACGCAAGCCAGAGGTCGGAAAGCAGCAGGACGAAGCTAAGAAACAACTCAACATCGACCAACAACAACTCGATGTCGACCAAAATTTGGTCGATGTCGAGCAACATCAAGTCGACATCGAGCAGAAGCTTGGCCAAGATTCGTCTGCACAGCGCTCCAACTCGACGTCGAGGAACCTAGTCGATATCGACGAGAATCAAGTCGACGTCGAGGAAACTCAATCGACATCGAGGAAGCTGCAGTACCTCCAACATCTGTTCTGGCTCCGACACAGAAAAAGAAGCTGCCTTTCCCCACAAAATCTCTAAAGGATTCGGCAGAGAAGAAGTTTCAGCGCTTCATCAAGATGCTTCAAAGGCTCAATGTCACCATACCCTTCACAGAAGCTCTTAATGAAATACCATCATATGTCAAGTTCCTCAAGGAGATCCTAAGCAAAAAGCGATCAATGGCTGAGATCGCAGAGGAGTGCAGCCATATGGACATACTTGAGAAAAGGCCAGATCCAGGTAAGTTTGCTATAACCATTGGATTTGGTCAATACAAATTAAATGCTTTATGTGATTTTGGAGCTACTGTAAGTATAATGCCTCTGTCAATATGGTCCAAGATTAAGATAGGTGCCCCAGATCTTGTGGATGCTAAGCTTTATATGGCAAACAACACAGTGGTCATCCCAACAGGCATGGTGGACAATGTGCCAGTGCAAGTAGGTAAGTTCTTCGTCCCTGCTGATTTCTTAGTTATTAATATGGAGGGGGTACTCACTTTCAACATCAGCGATGAGGTAATTGAGTATTCCTTTAATAAAACTGGAAGGCATACAGGTCCCATGGAAGAGGTAAAATCTATATCAGCTGGTTACATTACTTGCGGGGAGCCCAAGGTAAGAAATATGACTCCCGAGGAGCTAGAAAAGAGGGATATGGAAGCCTTGGTGGAGAAGATCATGGCCATCCTGAACGACGACACAGATAATCTGCTCGACATCGACCAAGGTAAGTCGACGTCGACTAATTATTTCTCGGATGCCTTGACAGGATTCAAGCATGGGGTCGAAGTCGACCAGAGTTACTCGACGTCGAGTAACTTGGTCGACGTCGACTAAAATCAGAGCACACCACCAGCAGCAGAAGCGTCGAGAAGCCAACCCGAAGTCGAGCACAACTCGATATCGACCAATTTGGTCGACATCGACCAAAAACCTGCGTCCTTAACTTTTCCTCCCTCGACAAGCAATCCATTGGAAGCCAAGAACAACTCGATATCGACTAATTTGGTCGACATCGACCAAAAACTTTCTTCCTCAACTTCTCCTTCCTCGACCAGCAGCCCACCAGAAGAAGAAAACTCTTCGAAGTCGAGTAAATTTGCTCGATGTCGAGTAGAATCTGAGGTCCCCGAATCCGATTATGTGAAGGTAAGCCATGGTATGAATCTTTCTTCTCCTATTTCAATTAAAGATTTATCTATACATGGGAGAGGTTTGCCTTGATATGTGCGATTAAGTAGGATTTCCAATGATGAGCCTAAGGAGTATGAAGTTGGAGACAAGCTCTATGTTTCTAAATCAAAAGATCATTGGTTTCCTAACAAATTCAACAAGAAGAAGATGGGGCCTTTCATTGTGAACAAGATCCATTCAGGTGGATTAAAGATGATAGACAAGAATGGAGTCCTATTTGAAGCCCAAGCTACATGGGCCCTGCAAATGCCACCTTGAGCTTCATGAAGAAGTTGGCCTAGCGACTATAAAATCTAGAGCTTGTAAATAGACATTTATTTTTTGGACTTTTTGGACATTGTTTTTTTTTTTTTTGGTTTTTGGTTTTGAACTTTTAGTTTTTCTATTGTGGGTATTTCTCTTCTACATTTTTCAGGTCCATGGGGATAGAAGTAGCTGAAATTGGACTAGACCCAGCCGCATATCACTCAATTCTGACGATCCTGCACACCTGTCTAGTGAGTTTCTTTCTTTACCCTTGTTTTTTATACAGTGAGGACACTGTAATGTTTAAGTATGGGGTGGGGGAAAGGCTTACTTTGTGCATATTTGACATATTTGACATTTTGTGTGCATTTTTAAAGTTTATTTCATGAATTGCTTATACATGGCTATTTTGGAATTCATTATTGATTTATGTGCTTACATGCATGTTTTCCAAAGTTTATAAAAATGACCCCCATTGAAAATTTTGATAAATGTCATGGAAGATTTATTGAACTCGACGATGCAAAATTAGATTCATTACAGATATAGCATGAAATTCCCTAGTAAAGGAAAGTCACAATGAAGTACATTATTTTCTTGAAAACCATGAAAGGAGGTAAAATTTGATATTGCTTTTGACATATTGCATGAAAAAAGGATGGAGGACTTTATATTTCCGTATAATGCTCATATTGTTATAATCCTAGCCTTACCTATGCTTAAGCATCACAAAAGCCATATTTATGCCCTATTTCAATTATTGCTCCACATGATCCAAATAATGCCATTCTTTACCTTATTTTCTATCCGGGGATTATGTTGAGAATGATGTTACATTATGACGATTATTATATGGATGTTTGTGTTGTTATCATTATTATTGGAGTTTGGCAAGAATGTTTGAAATATATGGAAAATTTAATGAGTGAAAAAAAATCCGATCACCTCAAGAGATAAAGGTAGATCGACCCTGCTTACTAAGATAATAGTTCAGTGAGATGGGACACACAGGTGAGGAGTCCAAAGCACTAAGTATCCGGGGCCATTCATGACACCCATTTTTGCGACTCGCAAGAAGGCAGTGCTGAGGTTAGAGAGGTAAAAGCATTATTATTGATAAAAGCATTATGAAAGGTGAGAATTCAAAAGAAGAAGGAATGTGGAAATTCAGTTGGAAAGTACTCAATTTCCCCGGAACATTAGCACCACATGGCCAAAAATTGCCCACCTTTAGCCTTTTACCAATCTACTCCTTATTGAGCTTAAATTAAAGTCCTCTTGATTATTGCTGCTTTGTCACTTATGAATTGTTTTGCATAACCCTCCTTTTGTGAGTAGATGTTGCTTTTTTAATTGCACATGCATGGATTTGTGACACTAGTACCTTTTCGAGGATAGTAATTGATTGCAGGGTCATATGACAATGAATCTAAGATGTTGAGGGTTTTGATTTCTTCCCCTGAATGACTATTAAAAGTATTGCTTGAGGACAAGCAAGCTTAAGTATGAGGTGTTTGTTATGAGCCTAATTTGCCATGTTTTATAGTTACTTTTATATCGTTTTCTGCATACATTTCATACATTTGGGTTAAAATAATATAAAATATGTGTAGTATATGTTTATTTGCCAACTATGGAGGTCTACACAAGTTTTTTTTATATATTTCGCAGAAATCGGACGCACTTTGGAGCTTAAAGGAAAGTCATGAAGAAGCTAAGGATGGTGCAGCTAGAGAAAATGCCATTTTTCTACATTCATCATTCAGAGTCAAATTCTGGTGTCTTCATGATAGTTGTAGCCCTCGAAAAGTGCTTTCCAACGCATGGTCATATGTGTCAATCCGACGAACGAGGACTCGGGAAAGTGCATTTCAAGAACAGAGCAAAAAGCTAAGAGCTGTCATATTTGCTCGACATCGACCAAATTGGTCGAAGTCGACCAAGCCCAAATCGAGCTGGAGTCCCAGAAGTCGACGAGCAAGCTGGAGCTGAACATGCAACTCGATGTCGAGGAAATCTACTCGATATCAAGGAAAACTTAGTCGATTTTTACATCCTGGAGCCGAGATCAACGAAGAAGCTGAGGACGAAGAAATATTGGTCAATATCGAGGAAATTACTCGATATCGAAGAAACCCCCAGTAGCCGACGTCGAGTAATCCGATTCTTGTTAAGATTCTATCCCGAAGCCGATGGATATATTTTCGAGATCAAATTCTATCAAGTTCCATCAAGATCTATCAAGTCCAAGGAGGATTTATCCACTTTAGCTTTATTTCCTTTTAGATATAATTATTTATTTCCATGATTTATCTTTATGTTATTAGATAGACAAAATTAGGTATAGATATAGTTTTCTTTCCTAATTAGAGAGGGAATGAAGCCTATAAATAAACCCTTAGGGGCTGATTTCTAAGCATTCAATTTTAGAGAAGGAGAAGAGAAAGTAGAGAGAGAGAGAGAGAGAGAGAGAGAGAGAGAGAGAGAGAGAGAGAGAGAGAGCTTGTAGCCGATTGGAGAGGAGTTTTGCGAGAGCGGATTTGGCTTCGATTGGTTGTAAGTTCTATTTAGTTTAATTTAATGCAATTTATTTTCCTGAAATCTTTGATGAGTTTCTTTATGATGAAGAGCGAGTAGTCCACCCACTTCTAGGGTCGGGGTGAGCCCGACGGTAGCCATGTGAGATAATGCGGTAAAGGCTTGATCTTTCTATGCAATTCGTCTTCTATCCCTATGAGCATGATTCTTTTGCGAAAGTTGAAGGTGTTCCTTGTTTGTGTTATTGAAGCGAAAGTGATCTTAATACAACTTGGGTTAATTATGTGAAAAGGGTTAGTAACAATTAGGGTTTATGCGAAAGCCTCTATATTCCTATTTGTTAAATACGAAAGTTATTTGATGAAAAGCATGATCTTTTATTCCTTAATGTGTTATTTTGCATGGTTATCATTGTGGTGTTGAAACCCTGATGTTGTGAGCTGAATCTGCCATGTTTACAGTAACTTTTATATCGATTTCTGCATACATTGCATTCATTTGGGCTTAGATAGTACAGAATCTATGTAGTTTATGTTTATTTGCCAAATTATGGAATCTACACAAGTTTCTGTTTAATTCGCAGAAATCGAGGCATTTTATAGCAATTCTACAGAAGGTCAGAAAAGCTCGGAAATCGGCTACAGAAGTCCAAGGTCAAAGAAGCAGCGGAACCAGTCGAATCGAGCCAAGAACCCAGGCTACTCGATCTAGACTAGCCCTTACTCGATCTCGACAAAGGAAGCCGAGCAGCCTTGGTCGATAGAGCCTGATCGAGAAAGCCAGACAACCCAGCTCCGGAAGTCTACTCGATCTCGACAAGCCCTAGTCGAGATCGACGAAGCCCAGACACCACACCCGGAGTCGACGAGGAGAGAAGCTGACCGAGAAGCCGAGCACACCCTACTCGATCTCGACGAACCCTTGTCGAGATCGACAAGCCACCCAGTGCAACTCCGAGACCATACCGAGGAGAAGCCTGCTCGACCAGACGTCCACCACTCTACTCGATCTCGACAAACCTTGGTCGAGATCGACGAGCGCCTGAGTCCAGATCTGAGCTTGTCGAGCACACCAACCCGAGAAGACCTAGTCGACGGATCAAGCCTACTCGAGGTCGACTAGGGCTACTCGAGGTCGACGAGCACCAGGAGGCAAGTCCGAACCACCCTTGTCGAGGTCGACGAGCCGTGGTCGAAGTCGAGTAGCCCAGTGTCCAGAAACGCGTCGACGAAGACCTGTCCGAGTATATTTGGGATTCCTTGGTGCCGAAGAAGGAAGATTCTATCCAAATCCGTAAAGTTCTATCTATGGAAGACGCAATCTATCAAGACATGAAGACTTACCTATTTAGTTTTATCTTTTCCTAGTTGATTTATTTCCTTAAAACATTTATTTATCTTTTAGCATTTTAGATATAATTTTGGATATAGATAGATATCTTCTTTCCTAGATTAGCTAGGGAATGAAGGCTATAAATAAAGCCCTAGGGGCTGGTTTTTCATTGATTCCAATTGACAATCAATTCAAGTAAGTAGGATAGAGAGAGAGTTTGTAGCAAGCAAGGTGGAAAGGCGAAAGCGGATTTGTCTTGTCGGTTGTAAGCTTTCTTTATTTAATTTAATACAATTTAGTTCCTTTTGTTATTTAATGTCTTTCTTGATGATGAAGAGCGAGTAGTCCACCCACTTCTGGGGCTGGGGTGAGCCCGACGGTAGTCATGTGAGATATCGCGTTAAAGGTCAGATCTTTTTGTGCAATTCATCTTCTATCCCTATGAGCATGATTCTTTTGCGAGAGTTGAAGGTGATCCTTGTTTGTGTTATTGAAGTGAAAGTGATCTTAATGCAACTTGGATTAATTATGTGAAAAAGGGTTAGTAACAATTAGGGTTTATGCGAAAGCCTTTATATGCCTATTTGTTAATGACGAAAGTTATTTGATGGAAAGCATGATCTTTTATGCCTTTATGTGTTACTTTGCATGGTTATCGTTGTGGTGTTGAAACCCTGGCTTTGGAAGTCTTTTAATATATTGAAGTTTATTTCTGTCGAATTTCTGAGTTCTGTCGATTCTGCAATTTTATATTTTCTGTTTCTTGTCGATCTAGAGTAGTGCTTTTTCGATCTCGAGGAAGCTGTGGTCGAGATCGAGTAGGACTTGGTCTAGGTCGAGTTGGTTTTCTTCTGTTTTCGTCGATTTTCACTTTCTGTTGTTCACTGTCTTGTCGATCTCGAGGAGCTGTTGTCGAGATCGAGTACGCCTTTGCTTTGCTTTTCGTTTTTGCTTTGTCTTTGCTTTATTTCTTTGCTTTTGTTTTAGTTGCCCTTGCCGGGTTTATTTGTTTCTTTCCTTTCTGTGTTTCTGTCCTTTCTGCTGCTTGTCTGTGAGATCTGTTGCTACCTGAGAACTGCTGACGTGCTTCCTCGTGGATTCGATCCTGACTTTTCTCTTACTACAACGGGAGGAAGTCTTGTATTCATTTGCTGAGACAGGGAAGTCAGTCTGAACTTGATTTTATATTTATTTCATACTTGACCATCCTCCTGCAACAACACCTGACCTTGGAAGTCTTTAGTTTATTGATTTATTTCATCGAAATTCGTGTTCTGGCTTGCGAAAAGGTGAGATCTTTGTAACTGAGTTTAGTTGATTTCGAGCAGTTTAGTCGACATCGAGGACTTTTGTCGATGTCGAGTTGAGGTAAGTCAAAATCGAGTTGTTTCCGTTGGTTTTCGTTTTCTGTTTTGTTTTTGCTTTTTGTTTTACTCGACAGGTTAGTCGATTTCGAGTACTTTACTCGATATCGAGGAATCTTCTGGTCAATTTCGCTGAGATCTTTCTGCTACCCGAGATCCGCTGACACGCTTCCTCGAGGATCGATCCTGACTTCCTGCTGCTACATCAGGAGAAGGTCTTGTAATTATTTGCAAGGGACGGAATCTGGTTTGCTTTACTTTATTTATATTTGAATTGCAAGTCTCGATTTCCTCTTACAACACTATGTTGGTAGTAGCTGACTTGGAGGCAGAATTCGTGGCTGATATCATTACTACTGGGTGGACATCATCGTACAAAACATGAAGTAGTTGGCCATAGCACAACAGATCAGAAATTAAAATGCATTGTCCTAATGTAGTTCAGCAGATCAGAAAAGTCCAGGTGGAGCAGATAAGGTAGGAAACAGAAAATGCATTGTACTTATGTGTGTGTGCATGTGTGTGTGTGTGTGTGTGTGTGTGTGTGTGTGTGTGTGTAAACTGCATGAAAGTTACTTGTTGGTGTGGGGACTCTTGCGATGACTTTTGCCTTGATAAAAACTGCATCATGGTTGCCATAAGCTTTTCCTGCCATTCGTCATGACGCTTATTAGTCTCATGCATGACTTGTTCCTCAATGGCGTTCAGTTCATGCTTCAAGCTAGAAGTCATTTGTATATATATATAAACTGCATGAAAGTTACTTGTTGGTGCGGGGACTCTTGCGATGAGTTTTGCCTTGATAAAACTACATGATGGTGGCGATAAGCTTTTCCTGCCATTCGTCGTTACGCTTACTAGTCTCATGCATGACTTGTTCCTCAAAGGCGTTCAGTTCATGCTTCAAGCTAGAAGTCATTTGCTCCTGAACCTTATCTCCGAACGATGTCATTTTCTCTCTAATGTTTGTAGTCACATTGTCCTGAACTTGCTCGCCTAACTCTGTCATTTCTTTCCTCACATCTTCCATGAAAGTTGACATTTGCGAGAGCATCCCCTCTCTTATGCTCTCATAATCTTGACCACCAGAAAGTTGTACAACAACTGAAGACATACCTGGGGTTGATTGCAAGATAGCTAGGGACTCCGATCCCATGCCTACAATCCTCCTTTTTTTACACCTTCCGATGCTTTGTTCCACAAGGCATTCTCGTCAACCGCATGGGAACCACTATCGGACAGCTCGCCATCCTAGAGTGCTTCGTCTAGCAGTTGATCAAAATTGTCCTAAGGAAGACAGTATATAATGACTTCAATGAAGTAGATATCCAACCAAAATTCGTACTTTAACTGAATTGAATCAAGAGTTGACTAAATGAAATGAATATTGGAATAAGTGAAAGAAGCCAAAAACCGGGGCACCAATGTTTGCACCTAGTCAGAAGTAACATGAAGAGAAAAAGTAACTGCGAGATTGCATCATATATATATACAGAAACAAAGGATTCAGGCACCACATTTTTGCAAGACAGAAACACATGGTTCAACAAGTCGTTCCACTTAAGTAGTTACATGGTGATGCTTTCAAACCACAACAATATCAGAAGATCAAAGAAACAAGTGGGGGGAGGAGGATTCGAACTTACCACAGTTTCTTGGCATTGAGAGCCAGCCCAAGAACCATCCTTCTTTCTATGACACTTTTCAAATGTCTGCTTTGGTGTTGGATCTTGTCCAAGTTCCTTCTTCTGTACGTACGAACAACGTAAGTAGTTACAATAGTGTCAGTCTTTTCACACTAAATAGCTACTGTTGTTAACAACATAATAACAAGTTCATAACACTTACCAGTCGATCTCTAACTATGGTCGTTGAAACTAATCCGCCACTATAAATTGGCGTGGCCTTATCTGTTGCAACCGCTCGATTCTGTTTGTTTACTCCAGATTGGCGTAGAAACTTATCTTCGTGTGCCCATAAATGTAACATCTTCAACCATACATCTTTTTTCACCCAACAAGGCCTCTTCCTCGTTTTTCCCCCACGAACCTTCCCGAAGACGTTCCTGAAGTGGTCACCTCCTTTTGTGTTGAACACTTTACGAACATGTTTTTTAGAGAATTTGTCATCCCATTTACAGCGACTCTGCGTGTATTGAGGATATATCAATGTTAGTGTATATAGTTAGACAACAATAATATAGACAGTAATGGATTGAATGTTATATAGTCATACCCTGAACATTTCCCACCATAAATCCAGTGTTGCTCCAGAAACACTACTCCACCGAATGTAAGGGCCATCAAAATGGGAGTGTATGATCTGTGTAAGTACTCCATATGCAGTACTTGATCCATCGAACCTTGCACAACAATTACAAATTCAGACATGCATGATCAGGACAAACGTCCGAACAGGTGAACACATATACATGTAACGAAGAAGAATAAGTATTATAAATTCATGGTTACCAAGATTTATGAGGTTTAGAAGCTTACAAATGCACAAGCTTAGCTTCCTTTACCGAATAATCAAAAAGCTTATGTGAAGTTTATGCTCATTTGAATTGACAACAAGAGGTGTTGATACTTTACAGGATATGGAGATCTAAAATAGAAAGAGAAAATGCATACATATACCTTCTATTGATCAGCTCAATATGCACTCTTCTATCTACCTGAGATGATTCTGTAGGTGTGATGGTATTCTCTTGATGGATACTGTGAGACAGTACATGTTGTTCACAACCTATTGATGGGCATCCATATAGTTGGTGGTCATTGTGGGTTGGTTTGAGGGATAACTCATCATCAGCGGAAGGCTGTGAGCATGCTGCAGCCTCTGGAGTTGTGGGGAGAGAGGATGCACCTGTGGATGCTGGTCGTGGTGATTTAGAGGGTGCTGTGGGGAGAGAGGGTGCAGCTGTGGATGATGGGCAAGGTGCTTTAGAGGGTGCTTTGGGGAGAGAGGGTGCATTGGTGGCCGGTGGAGTGGGTGCCTTAGGTGCTGTAGAAGGTACTCTGTGGACAATGGGTACATTCCTATATGGTGGAGTGGGTGCTTTAGGTGCTGTAGAGGGTGCTTTTTTGGGGACAGTACTAGGTCCATCGGTAGATGGGGGAGTGGGTGTAGTAGGTGGTTTAGAGGGTGCTTTGAGTAGAGTGGTTGTAGTGGTAGATGGTTGAGTGGGTGTTTTAGGTGCTGTAGAGGGTGCATGCATGGATGATGGACATTGTGAGTTAGCATGTGGTTTAGAGGGTGGTTAAGCGGGTGGTATAGAGGCTTCATTACAGTCTTGAGAGTGTGAATAGGTGGAGATGTCTCAGTTTCGTCGACCAGATCTCGTGTGGCTACCCGACCAGATCTCCTGGTTGATACTTGGTTTAAAAACCCTCCACGAATTTTAGGAGCTAGTGTGACAAGCTGCATATATATCAAATGAGAGATATTAAACCCTAGGTATACAGTTTCAGCGAAGAACTTCAAGTGTGAAATTGAACAGTTCAATTGAGAGAGAGTAAACCCTAGGTCGACAGTATAAATAGAAGGTCGAAGGGGGAAATTTGCAAAACCCTAGGCCGACAGATTGGCAGGAGCACAGTGTGAACTTAATAAGTTCAGTGTGAATGAGAGAGAAGACGATTACCGGTGATGAGATTCACGAAAGTGGGGGAGATTCGGGGCGAGCTTGAGCGAGGAGGAGATTCGGGGCACTCTGATCGTCTGGATGTGAAGGAGGAGGAGGCGATTCGGGGCGAAAGAGCTTGAGCGAGGAGGATATTCTTTTTGTGGGAGAGCACTGATCGTCTGGATGTGAAGGAGAGAGAGATTGTGAGAGAGATTTTGTGAGAGCACTCTGAAGACAAAAAGCCAAAAATTTTGTGTTTCCCTCCCAATATTCACTTCCCTTATATTTTTTGGTACAGCCTGGAGCCCACCAAACATTGAAGCCCAATAAATTAAACGAAATATTGAATCCCACCAAATATTGAAGCTATATATATATATATAGGGATTGGTTCCAGAGTGCGCACCCTTACAGTGTACCTTGTGCACGAATATGAACCATTGATGTAGAGGGGATGGAGGGCCATGATTAAAAGTAATTTTCTTGTTTTTTCTTTTTAATTTGTGGGCCCCTTTTACAAAAAAAAAACCCACCCTCTCCCACTCTCTCCCACCCTATTACATTGTTACGTGAAACTTACCCTACACTTTTTTTTAAGCTGCTGCCCACAATATTTGTATATTTTTTTAAACAACCTGATTTCGTTTCTCTTAAAAATTCGTCAATTCAACCGAATAATATTTGACATTCTACCGAATAATGTTATTTTATCATTTTCCATCCAACTTAGATAAAAATTCACCAATTTCACTGAACAATTAGTCACATATTACTGAATAATGTTTTTTTTTTCTTTCCAAATAATCTTTCATATTTCACCGAATAATGCTTCCAAATTGACCGAATAATAATTCATATTTCATAAACCCCAAATTCATAAAAAAATACTACCAATTTCTATGAATAATTATTCATTTTCACCGAATAATGAATAATATCTCACCGAATAATCCTTCAAATTGTAGTATAAAATAATAATTGAAATTTCACCGAATAATTAACAACTCATTAACACTAACAATCAAAATTCGACTCATTCATCGGAATAATTAAAAAATAATGAAAATGAATCGATGCACTCGAATTCCATTTCATTCGAACGTATGTCCAATTTAACACCCTGCCCATCTCCGGCCACCATCACCACCTGCAGACCACCAGCAGCCACCCAAGAGTCCAAAGCCCCAGCGGCCCTCGCAGCCTCTTCGTACCACCACAAAACCACCGCCTCCCATCACCTTGCAACCATGCCCAGATCCGGCATCACCATCACCTTGCAACCATGCCCAAATCCGACACCACCATCACCGCCGACATCAGCCATGCCCAGATCCGGCACCTCCGTCCTCTTCGCAGCACCCACGCAGCCCCCTTCGCCCTCACCTTGCAACCCCCACAACCGACTTCCTCTCGCTTTTCCGACCACCACTGCCCACCTCCGGCGTACCCAACTGCCCCCGCCGATAACGAACCCACCAGATCTGTCCCCTGCACAACAGAACCGCCATCAACAGTAGCCACCAATCTCCCTTTTCACCAGCCTCCACCGCCTTCCGCCACCACCAACACCCATCTCCAGGATCGATTCGTCCGGGAAGCACCAGAATTGGGGCTCCACGAAGATGAAGAAGGCGCCGATTTATGGAGGAGAACGAAGGGAACCCGTCGATTTCGATTCGCCTCCACTTGGCCTCCGCTAAGCCTCCGATTCGCCTCCACCTTCGCTTGATGTGCGAGATCTGAGATTTCGTCTCGCGTGCTCGCCCCCACCTCCGCTGCGATTCGTCTCCGGCTACCAGATCTGAGGGGAAGAAGGAAGAAAACCCATCTCCGGCCAAATCTAGTTGGGATTGGACCAGGAATAGCAACCGTCCCAACACCGTCCCTTTCTCTCTTCACCGTCGCCTAGGGTTGCGCCTCCGCCTCGCTTTGGCTCCACGGGTCCACATCGATGAAGAAGAAGACCGTATGGACTCGATTCCGGCTTGCCTGGGCTCGCCTCCGCCTTGCCTCCCCGGTGATGTCCGCTTTGCCGAAATCCCCGCCGCTCTCGCCCTTACCTCCGCTTCGCCTTCCTCGTTTCACATGTAGATGATGATTAAGGATTAGGTTTTTATTTCCAAGCATTCACGCGCCTACGCTCCTGGAACGAGGGATAGATAGCCTTTTCTATTTTTTTTTTATTTTTTTTAAAGGGACACGTGTATACATCTTACCCATCTATTTAATTGAGATCAAAGGTTGAAATCTGTGCACAAAGCACACCCTAAGGGGTGTGCACAAGTTACCCATTATATATATATATATATATAATTGACTCGGGTGAGGACCATTTCTTATAGTGAAAACCGAAAAGACTAATCTTATTGGCTGCTTTTTAACAGTGGACCCCTCCACTTTTCCACTAAAATCCAACCAAAAACCAAAAATTACATAGAATAGCCGCTAGTTTTAGAATTTTAATTTGTGTATTATTTTAAGTTATTTTAATATTCCGCATTTATATTATTATTAGGAGTGATCTTGCAATTTGGTATCAGAACACAGTTAATTAAAAATAATCTGTGTTTATCCATAAGACAATCTGGAGGTGTCTACTAATTGCCCTAAGACTTATCCTCATGTTTTACATTTAGATATAAACGATAAGCATTTTGGAGCAATTTTAAATTCCATTTCAGACCAACTTATAGATCTAAAACTCGAAGTTAAAAAATTAGAACAATTATACATTGAGATTAGCAATAAAATATTTAAGACTGTAAAAGAAACAGGCGAAGTACATCACTCAATAAATCTAAAAGCTATTAACGAAATTAGCCATCAGATAAGCTTAACATCAGGTGGTGAAATTAAGAAATGAGATCCTTTTAAATATAGTTATCCATTTAAAAAATCCAAAAAGAAGTTTTCTACTAAATTAGATAATATAAAGAACAAAGCAACTGTAGAAGAAGAAGACCACGACGAAAATCTTAAAAATGAATCACCATCCACTTCGACAAACAAGGAGATTCAGCACTAAGTTGGATAATCCATAATGGAAGTTGAAATTACATAAACAAAAGGTCATTGAAACCAATTTTATGAACCAAGAAGTCATGAGCGACGACGAGTCTGAAAAGAATTCAGATGAAGAAGCTGTATATCAACAAATGGGATTAATTAACCTAAAAGATATGGAAAACATTCCTATATCTAGAGTCCAAAAACGATTAAATAAAATTTTAAGACAAAGAAGGCCGAGGGAGAATGAACATGTAGAACAAAATGAAGCTAGAAGATATTACAGGCGATATGAACATGGTTCTACCAGCAATTATAGACCTAGGTTAAAGCCTAAAGAATTTATGGAAAAGAAGGAAAGATTTGGAGTAAGCATTATGCCAAACCATAGACCAAATCAAAGAGAAATTAATCTAGAACCCATAAGTGAAACAGGCTATAAATTAAACCTAGATGGTGTAAGGAATAGGCATGAAATTATAGAGTTCTGGAAGAAAAGTATGATAAGTGTATTAAACATA
This sequence comes from Persicaria maculosa, assembly GCA_963922045.1. Classification (NCBI taxonomy): domain Eukaryota; kingdom Viridiplantae; phylum Streptophyta; class Magnoliopsida; order Caryophyllales; family Polygonaceae; genus Persicaria; species Persicaria maculosa. The sequence goes on from OY998258.1 coordinate 44,670,103, forward strand.
AATGTAGGTTGGAACTCTTCCCAATTCCTTAATTACATAGAGCATAGTTTCTATGGATGTATTGCCGATTGGTATGGAGCCATTGGTGATGAACCAAAACAAGAGCTTAGAAATTTAGCAAGCCCAGTAACAATGTTCACATTAATATGTGAATTAATAGAAGACGAATTCATTGGAGAAAAAGAAGATGAAGATAAGGAAGCTTTAAAGTGGCAAAAAACCTTAAACAATCTTGAAATCTGTAACATGAAATATGTTGACAATTACATCACAGAATTCGAGAAGTATTACTATAAGATAGGGGAAAACAACACTAATCTGCAAATGTTCTTTGATAAACTTCCTGCCCCAATTAATGAACAAATAAGTGAAGAGTATCGAGATTTAATTAAAAATGGAGATAAAGATACTCTTGGTAACAGAATTTCCTATGTTAGGAAATGGGTCGAGAAAAAATGTCGAGACGTAAGAAGCACCCAAAGGATGAAAAAACAATTCTTAACTTGTTGGGATACGCCAACAGAATGGGGATGTAATAATAGAGATTACCAAGGAAAACGAAACTACAAGAGAAAAAGTTTCAATAAACAGAGAGGGGAAAAATATTATAAGAAGTATTATAAAAAACCATTCTCTAAAAACAGAAGGTTTTTCCAGAAAGCCTCGTTCTGTCCTGAGAAAAAGAAAAACTGCAAGTGTTGGGCATGCGGAGAATCAGGTCATTATGCTAATGAATGCAAAAACAAGAAGAACAATAGATTAGCAGAAGCCCTAGGTAGTTTGGATTACATCGAGCTATCTGAAGATGAAGCGGTAGATCTAGCCCTAAGAAATAATAAAGGGATAGTAGAAATAATAGAGGAAAAGCTGGAAGAAGAATCTCCTAGTGAGTTCTCTGATGAATATGAAATGACCATATTAGCTCAACTTTAGCAAGCTGAAACCTCTATTGATGAGGAACAAATTGAAGAAATGACGAGATCAGGGGTTGATTTCCCGATCATCGCTAAAGAACAGTTTGTTAAAAAATCATTATTCTCTAAATATGCTGAATATGTTTGCGAAGAAATGTCTGGAGATGTAACCGTCAAGAATAATGAAAATCAAGCAACTTAAGTAAATCTAATCAATTGGGCAAACATTCAGAAACATAACAAAGATAAAAAATTTAAATATATTTTCATATGTGGCATCCAAGTAATTATAACTCCATTACAAGACTATGGAAAAGATGTGCAATGCATTAATTTTGTTTGTGACATTAGGCATAAGAAGTTTAGTGATCAATGCATCAGCGGTATAGTCTGTTATTTGAGTCAAGGAGAAGTTTCTTGGATCTGCAGGCCTAACTATTATGTTAGTCTAGAGGATCATTATGTATCTAAATTCTTAGCTATAAAATTGTTAACAGAAGGTATTAGTATGCATAAGGGAACTTGTCCTTTACAATTAAAGTGGAAGGTAGTTTATAAACTTGAGAATACTACAAATCCTCCACAAAAGTGCCATATAGTAGAAGCTGAGAAACACGAGGTTGTAGGTCCAAGCAAAGAAGTTGTACCTGTTAAATTAAGACCTGATCAGATAAGACTTAAGACCATTTGGATAAACGCATTTGAAAATTCTACGGGTACTAGCAGTAATAAAGTTTTAACCATAGATGAAGAAGGTAGAATCCATACGAATGCTAAACCACCAGGCAGTCTCTCTAGATGCCCAAGCTTATCTAGAAACACTAGTTTTAGGTTCAATCCTAATCTTAGTATTACTCCAAGGAATCAGGGAGCTACCACTAGTAGAAAAGACAAATCATTTGTGGTAGATGAAGACATAGCAAGCATGATAGCAGCATTAAACAAGAGGTTAGAAAATAAAATTATAAGAGAACCAGGCAGACATAGTGTAGATCTAGGTTCTTATCCTTTTAAGGAAACAGTAACAGCAATTCCTCCAATAGTTCACAAGGTTAGAGAAAATCAAGAAGGATCATCTAGTTCCGAACAAAAAGGAAAAATAATAGGATATCAAACTAAAACCTTTAGTGAACCTATTTATGAAAATGATCCAAGAGCTAAGGATTTCAAGGAACCTCTCAACGAACCATTCCCAGACCTACCCTCATATTATCTCTATGGAGATAATATGAGGGTACAAGAAAGCCTTGAACATGTCAGCAAAGAATCGCTAAAGAAAAACTATAGGATTACCAACCCCAATAGCATTTATATCCCGATAAGTATTTGCTTAGAAGGATTCAATAAATATGAGTTATGTGCCTTTGTATATACTGGATGTTCAGTATGCTTTGGAAAGAAGGCATTATTTCCTGATTTTATTTGGCAAAAGTCTCGTAGACCAATTCAAGTTAGAATAGCTGATGATAGTATCATGGTTCATTCAGAATTAGCTTCTGATGTACCTATCATGATAGGAGGAGTCCAATGTGTAATTTCTACACTCTGGGCTACTATTCAGCCCTCACATGATATGTTAATTGGAAATAATTTCCAAAGACTCCATGTTACAGTAACTCAGCACTTAGATATGATGGTCTTCAACATTCATGGAGAAGATGCTTGGGTTAAAAAGATTAAACAAGCTTATACATACCAAGCAATAGAATTTACGCGCACTAAGCGTGGTGAGGAATATATTCTTCTTACACAAAGAGAATTTGCACTCTCTATATGTGAAGTAACATTAAAAGATAAAATTCTTAAACAACAATAAATTTTGTGTAAGGAGTTATATTTTGAAAATCCTTTAAAGTTTTGGGAAAAAGATAAATCATTTTCTACCATAGAACTAATAGATCCAAAAGCGGTCATTAGAGTAAAACAAATGGTTTACACTTATAAGGATCAACAAGAATTTAAAGAACAAATTGATGAACTCTTAAAAAAGGGTTTAATTCGAGAAAGTAAAAGTCCTCATTCTAGTCCTGCCTTTATGGTCAGGAATCATGCAGAAGAAAAAAGAGGAAAGGCTAGAATGGTTATCAATTACAAAAAGCTTAATGATAATACTGTTTTTGATGGATATTATATCCCTAATAAGACAGTTTTATTTAATAGAATACAGGGAGCCACTTGGTTCTCTAAAATGGATTGTAAAAGTGGTTATTGGCAGGTAAGAATGGATGAAAAAAGTATTCCACTTACTGCATTTAGTGCTCCACAAGGACACTATGAATGGGTAGTAATGCCCTTTGGTTTGAAAAATGCACCACAAATATTTCAGAGAAGAATGGACAATGTCTTCAAAGAATTTAAACATTACTGTCTTGTTTACATTGATGATATCTTAATCTTCTCTAAAACTATTGAACAACATAAGCATGACTTGAAAGCTATAACCCAAAAATGTATTGACCATGGAATCATTTTAGGACAGAAAAAATGCATTTATGCTGAGCCTAAAATTGAGTTCCTAGGATTAAAGATTAAAGCAAGTCAAATTATTTTGCAAGAACATATTCTAGAATAGGTAGAAAAATTTCATGATGAAATCAAAGATAGAAAACAACTAGAAAGATTTCTAGGTTGTCTTACTTATGCTTCTGATTTTATTAAAGATCTAGCCAAGTTGAGAAAAATTTCATGATGAAATCAAAGATAAAAAACAACTACAAGTTAAATTAAAGAAAGATCAAGTTTGGAGTTGGACTCAATTAGATACTAAAATAGTCAAATAACTTAAAAGAAGATGTGAAAAACTTCCAATATTGACTTTACCTAATGAAGATGATGAGTTAGTTCTTGAAACAGATGCTAGTGATTAGCATTGGGGAGTTGTTTTAAAAATAAAGAAAGATAACAAGCTTTGCAGGTATAGCAGTGGCAGCTTCAACAAATCTGAGTATAATTACACTGTCATGGAAAAGGAGATTCTTGCAATTTATCGTGGAATCCAGAAGTTTATAATCTTCTTAGCTCCTAAACCTTTTACAGTCAGAACAGATTGTAAAGGAATATTGGGTTTCATAAATAACAATCTTGATAATATGAAAGCGCATGGGAGACTCCTGTGTTGGCAATTAGCCCTTAATCAATTCACTTTTACCATTGAACATGTGCAGGGATCAAAAAATTCTTTAGCTGACAGCTTAACGAGAGAGTTAGCTGAGAGAAATCAAACGCGGTGGGAAAATCCGCAATGGGTGTTCCACCCAAGGGATATTAACCTATTAGGAGATATACGAGGATACCAAGGATGGGTTTTCCCTCCAAGTTTTCATATTTCTGTTGATTTTGGAAGATTTACTGAGAATAAATTCCGTCGTGGACTCCTACAAGCGAGACACAGAGCGGTTATACGCATGTTAACTCTAGAAATAATTATAAAAGTTCTCCAGCTACCTACTGAGCTACAGGAAGACATCTGTAGAAGATGGAAAATGAGAGATTTCGACAACTTCTACTGGATGGTAACTTTGAGAGATCACGATACTCCAGCAACGATAAGAGAATGGTGTAACCATTTTTGTGTAACCACTGGCGCCGGATTGGGAGGATTATCATTACCCATCATGCCAAATGAAGATGCAGATTACTTAAAATCGTGGAAGTATGGAATGTGCAACGGAATCCACAATTACAGACGACCATGGCCAAAGAAAGAAGAAGAGAGCTTTTTGTACAAGTATTTCACTAAGTTCCAGAAAGAGGTCTTCCTCAGAGCAGCAAAATTCGAAAAAATAGAAAACATAGATTGTTGTCGTGTTATCAGTGCCTGTATAGATGTTAGCCAGGGAAAAACCCGGCTACCACATTACCTAATCTTCCTACTAATGAGGGAAGACTATTGGTACGTGAAAGATCCCATAATGGAAGGAAGAATCGACGTAGTAAGGCATACTTGGGAGGCAAGAGCAAAGGGATTCTTTTACATCTACTACTACATCACCAAGTTCAGACAGACAGATTGTGGGATATTCAAAGTTGGAAATACAACCTTCATCGTAACCCCACAACTCAATCCATTAATGCAGCAAGCCATAAACAGGACCGAATCTATCAATCTTTACTTAGCAGACATAGAGGCCGGTCACTTTTTAGATAAAAGGGGACACGAAAGGATGATCGATTTACTGATTGCGTGTGATCGAGAATACACTGAAGGATTAATGCTTGATCTCGATCTAGACAACGATCAAGATCTAGAGTTTGATAATACTCTAGATCTAGTTCAAGATTAAAATGATGATGACCTGGAAGCCAACATGGGAGACAAAGGGGTCCAGAACCTGGACAACTGAAAGCCATCATCATCCACCAAGCACAATTATTGTATCTTTGCTTTTAGTATTTGCTTTTACTATTCAGCATGTGAGTTATGTCAGCACTGTTTGCTTTTATTATTTTCTGAGTACGTAGGGGCCCATATGTCGGCCATTTGTAAAAGAGACGTTGGAAGGCATCCAATGCTCTCTAGTCAGCTCTATAAATAGAGCCATTCTCCAACTTCTCAACACACATTTCCAGAGAGAGAAAAACCATAGGAGAAGAGAGAAAAGAGTTTGTAAATCAGAAAGAGAAGTAGAGACGTTTTGAATTTGAGTAGATTGGTGTTTCCATCACTCTAAAGTTCAAAACCTTTCAATGGATCTTTTGATATGAGTGTTAAGTGTGTTTAAGTTCTATGTTAAGAGTGCTTGTGTGTTGAAATATTTCCCAGATTCAATAAAGTTTGTTTTTAAGAAAGGGAAAGCTACTTAATTGAACACTATGTTTTGAATACTTTGTTTTCTTGATTCAAATCCCTTCACCCTCTCAAAATCAAAACCAAAAGCTATAGACTACGGTCTGAGGTAGGAAACGAAACAGATATGTGCTCAATATGGACTAAGGGAGGCCTGGTTGAAGGTTAGCCACCTCTAGAAAGCCGGAAGCTAAGGAACGCCGGTGGTCCAGAGTAACTACGTTCAGGTATGGGTCAAACCTCTTTAGCTTAAAGTTTTAATTACAGAGCGTGGTGGACTTAAAACCACAGAAAACTTATTATTCATAATATAGCTAGTAGATTATGGTAGTTAGTACCACTAAAAGTCATTTATAAATCTTAGTTATTTCACTTTGATAAAATTATAAAAAGTTTGAACAATTTTGTAATTTCTATAAAGCTTGGGTAAAGTTGCAATTTACTATCAGAATTGCCCCACATGTGAGCCCCATAGTGTCAACCAATCAAAACGCTCCTCACGGTTTCTACCACAATATTGGTTTTCACCGGAGCGCGACCCTCTCTCTCTCTCTCTCTCTCTCTCTCTCTCTCTCTCTCTCTCTCTCTCTCTATATATATATATATATATATATATATATTGTATCTAGATCTGTACATATAAATTGATCGATCGATCGAAAATCTATAATATGAATTTGTGAAAGAAAATGATATCATAAACACACGTATACGTACAATACGTACCTTAATTGTTTGCCACACTTTCAATTCGATCGATCGAGAGCTAGCTTAGATCCATATATGAGCAATGCATTTTTATCGAAGGGGCGGGGTAAGAAATTGGCCTAGGGCTCCTCTGGTATGAGATTTGGGGGAAAATGAAGAGGAAGACAAGTACAGTCCACCTATATCTTGTCTATAAAGGTGTAAAACTTCAATTCGGTCATTAATGACCCAACTGTTTTAGCCACGACCTTTGGAACGGACAAGTACGTGGCTATGCGTATACTCCCTTTTCGATGGGCAACGAAGACCTTTATCGTTGCTAAAATCGTAGATATTAGCCTTGGATAGACCATCGAATAATTGTTGAGGCGCCCTTGCTTCGAAGGTAGCCACAAACAATATGGTTGTCGCTTATATTGGCCATGGAATGATGATTCTTTTCTAGCTTCGTCGACAAATATCCGCACGTAGAGGGCACATGCTCCAAGTTGTTGCTAATGTGCCACGATTCCAGCGACATTAATATATTTCATCGCTATTAGCAACGAACTCAGTCACGAATTCATGTCATTGGAAATTGGCCACGACCTCAGCCACGAACGCCATTCTTCGATGCATGTTTAGCTTTGACTCCATAATTTCGTCGCTATTGTCGTGGCTAATAGCTACAACTTTGGCAACAATATAATTTGGTTGCTAAAAACCGTTGCTATTTAACAGTTTTTTAGTAGTGTATGAAGATGTGAAGAGTTTTTATTTTTTGAAAAAGAAAGCGATTTAATTTAGAGAAAATTTGTGCAGACGAACTTAATTAGAGGAGTGTCCTACCTTTTGAAGTATTTTATACCCTTCCCTCTTAACCTACCCAACACCCTTTCGTTTTTCTTTTTTAATTAAACTGTCCCTAACTCTATCGTCCCCTCTATTCATCATTAGATCTCAAAGCTCAAACCCTCCATGGCTTTCTTGTATTCTTGCTTCCATCTCTCCCTCACCACCACCATCACCTCCACCACCGCCCCTGCCATTGAAATCGTCGCCTCCTCCATCAGCAGAAAACGACAACGGCGGCAAAGAAAGAGAAAGGCGCTTGACCTTGGGGACGACGCCGATGCTCCGCTGTTTTCTCTCTCATCTCTTCCCGACGGAGTAAGGAGGAATCAAAGAAGAGGAGGAGGAAGATCCGCATTCACTACTACATATCAAGCCCTAATGTAACATTTTTTTATGTAACATTTGTGTAAAATGTTACTATTTGTATCTATTGTAACATGTTTTAACATTTATTAACAAACTGTTACAATAGCACAAAATATGTTACATTGGATGTAACATTATTTAAAATGATGTAACACTTTTGTATATGCAACACATATTGCATTCTATTGTACCATTATTTAAAATGACGGTTTTTATTTATTTTTAGGAATGAAAAATAATTTAATTACAATTCAAATCACAAAAAATCAAACACCACATATTGTAAAAAAAAAATGTAAAAGATAAATTCAATTACGAAGGAACAACTACATAACACATCAAAAGTTACATTTTAGGCCAATTTGCAAAACTAGACAAAAAATAAAAAAACTTTACAAAACTAGACAAACACATGTAAAATTGGAAAAACTAGCACTTTGTCTACTTTTGTAATTTTTTTTTTTGGTAACCGGCTTGGGAAGTTGCAGTTGAGGAGAGAGTACACTATAGCTGCATTGTAGCTGTCAGTGGGATTTGGCGGCAAAAATGCTCCTCCATGGGGAAAAATGAGGGAAGCATTTAAGAGGGAAAAAGAGAATAATTGGATTTAAGGGTATCAATCAAAACATATATAAGATGGATTGATAGATGCCAATCACCATTAACTGCTCTGCAAAAAAAGAGGCAAAATAGGAGAGGAGTGGAAAGGTGAGGGAAAAATCCTGTCGTTCATTTCAGGAAACTACACACTGCCCATCTTACCAATAGAAGGAATTGGTCCTATCAATAGGCTAAACCTGTCCTCCCATACCTGAAGAGATTTTGGAGAGAATTTGGAGGGGATTCACTATAGCTGATTTGGTGGGCTGTCAGTGTAGTTTTGGCACCAAAACAGGGTTCCCCAAGAACATCTATAAACTTGAGAGGAGGATCTGAAACACCATAACATACTCTAAAAAAAGTGAGGCAGAGTAGGAGAGAAGCGGAAATGATGGGGGAAAATGCACATGAGTCTTCTTCTTAGCCTTGGCTGGTGTGAGCTGGACCTCGTTCTCGTTGTTAGGAGAAGTCGACATGAATCTTCTCCTTAGCCTTTGCTGTAGATGGAAGAAGTGTTCAGGATTGAGAATAGGGTCGATAGGTGTGCGATCAATTATTCGCATGCATCCTAAAAAACAAAAACAAAAAGAAAAGAGTAAAAAGGAATTAAAAAGGTCGCGATTGATTGCTTCCCCGGCAACGGCACCAAAATTTGTTAGGAGGGAAACTAGTTATCAAAATAAATCAAAATAAACCAAATAACTAGTTCCATTATTCGCATGCATCCTGATGTAGTTGAGGGTATTCATGATTGTATCCACGAGGAAGCGTGTCAGCGCTCGCCTAATTAGTTCCATAATCCTCTCGTTTCAACCAACAGAAGTCCTCGACGTCGAGTGAAGCACTTGGTGTGGGACGAACATCATTGGCACTTTCTCCCTTTTCCAAATAGTGATAAAAAATCCAAACTTAAACACACAACGAATAGATTAGGCAACCAAACACTTGATAAACCAAATAACTACTAGTATAGCGATGAAGTCCCGTGTCGAACCCACAGGGAGAAGCGATTTCCTATTCAATGACTCTAGACAAGACTCTTTAAAGCAAAGCAATGATCTTTTGAACAAATAACAGATATTAAAGTAATCAGATTGCAAATCACAATGCAAATTGATATCAAAGTAGAAAGATCATTTCACATGTAATTCTTTGACAATGGTTGGGATTGATGGTCATCAGATTGATTTATCAAATTTTCATATTCTTAGGTCAACTTGACTAAAATTGAGAGATCCGCAGAGATAGACTCATCTTATTCAATATCACTAAAGAATAGCATTAAGAACTCAAGTAATCAAGACAGATAGGTACATACCGAACTCAATCTCAATCAAATATCTTCAACATAGATCAACTGAAATCATCCACTACAAAGACAAAGAGACATCAGTATCTGCAATACCTTTGTTTGCAATCGAGAAAACGACAACGAATTCATAGCTAAAGATGCAATTCCTAACACATTGATCAGGCACAAAAAGGAACACAAATATAAATTAAGCACAAGATGATAACTAAGAAAATGAAAAATCAAATAAACTCAAATCCTCACAATCCAAACAACCATGTCTTCGAATCACATGCGAAACTATAAGTTTAACAACTCATAGGCCAATTCTCTCTCTCTCTCTCTCTCTCTCTCTCTCTCTCTCTCTCTCTCTCTAATTGAATTAATAGTTTCTCTCTAATGTCGTCCTCTCTCTCTAAAGAACTGAAAAGCAACTAAATAAAGTCTCTTAAGATTGGCAAAAACCCTAAAGGAATTAATAGGAAATAAGATAAAATAATAGTCTCCGGATCCAAAACCGCGTGGATCCGAAGACTATTATTTTGTAGTCCATCCAACTAAATAAAATAATAGTCTCCTAAATAAAGTCTCCTAAGATCAGCAAAAATCCTGGGCAACGGCGGGCGTCGTGCAAGGGGCGGCGGGCGTCGTTCCTTCATTGCTCGACGTTCCTCATTTTCCTTCAACGAATTCCAATGGCGTGCCTCCTTGCTCCTCCTTAGCTCTTCCTCAGCCTCCATATGCTCCAAAACATGCTTCTTAAGTTCTTGCAATAGTCCATCCAAGGTCGAAATGTAATTCTGCAGAATAAACATTAAAAACGCATAGATTCCGAACTCGAATACTTCACAAGTAATAAACGGAACTAGACTCAAAACATAAAAAGACCAATACCTAATAGCAATAAGAAACACCTATAATGCCTATATGAAATATGCACTATCAGTACTCGATGTCGACTATACCTCAGTAGAGTCAACCTGCAAAACAGAACAACATAAAACGAAAACCAAGCAATATTGTGTAGGGCAGAACTCGAGGTCGACCAGAGTCCTTGACGTCGACGAGTCAGTAGTGGAGATCGAGTAGTGCAGAACAAAAATTGCAACTTTTTGCAAGAAAGAAAGACAGAAACAACACGAAATTGGTGGGAATTCAATAATATAAAAACCTCCTAGAATCGGGGTATCAACGCCACAACGATAACCATATAAGAACAATGCTAAAGGTATAAAAGATCATGCCTTTCATCAAATAACTGTCGTTATTAACAAATAGGAATATAGAGGCTTTCGCATAAACCATAATTGTTACTAACCCTTTTCACATAATTAATCCAAGTTGTATTAAAATCACTTTCGCTTCAATAACACAAATAAGGATTACCTTCGACTGTCGTAGAAGAATCATGCTCATAGGGATAGAAGATGAAATTGCATTAAAAGTTGTACCTTTGTCGCATTACCTTACATGACTACCGTCGGGCTCACCCCTACCCTAGAAGTTGGCTGACTACTCGCTCTTAATTATCAAAACACACAATAATAATAAAAGGAAACTAAATTTCATTAAATAAAAAAAAAGCTTACAACCAATCGAAACCAAAACCGCTCTCCCAAATCTCTACCTCAATCGTCTCCAAGCTTTCTAAACTCTCTCTATTCGCTATCTATTGTGGAACAATTGCTTGTGGCTTGGATGATCTCTAAAATCAGCCCCTAAGGCCTTATTTATAGTATTCAATCCTCGCTATCAAAGAAAAGAATAATCTATCTATATCTAAAACTATCTATCTAAAGACTTTATGATAAAACTTGGAAATAAAACAAATAAATCCAAATGGAAAATATCTAAATTAGATAAATCTTGATATATGATGCGGGTCAAGATGGCCTTCTGTGGGTCAAACAACGATCTTGATCCAGGCGACGACTCGAGGACGAGTCGATTTCAAATGGAGGAGAATGATGTCATCCTCAAGCGGAGGAAGAAGGCTCCACCTTGGGACTCGTTGAAGAAATGGCGTTAATTATTTTATTATTTATATTTCTTGTTTTTTAATATATTCTATTTTTAGTAACTCCTATGTTAGTTGGAGTCTAATTATAAAATTGCTTATTTTTAGTCTTTCTTAGTTAAGTTAAATAAGATGGTTAGGAGAGTCTATCTTTGGGCTTTCTTAATTATCTTATTTTATTATTTTCTATATTAGGATTTACTTTATCTTTAGGATTAAAATTCTATCTTTAAGAAACCAAAACTCTATCTTGCATGGTAGAATTGGTTCTTAGGTTTTCTATTTAAACGTTGTAGTTCTATTGAAGTAAATCAAATTTAATTAGAATTGATAAACCCCTTTATGGATTAAAGGGTTCTCGATTATCAATCCCAAAAACAACTATCCGGTTCTTATGTTCTTACGACACTTCACAATCATCAGTTATCACCGTCATCCTTGTTCTTCAACAGCGCCGAACCCATACTCAACTCTTAACACCGAAGCTGTGCACGAAGAGCATCCGACCTTGGTGACACCGGTAGCCTTAGACGCTCGCAGTGGGTGCGCGGCATCCCCGGCACCGTCGGATCTCGCTGTCTCTCTCTCGCTCTCGCTGTCTCGATCTCGCGCACGCTCGCTCTCGCTGTCATGCGCTCGATCGCCTCCGTTCCCCATCAGCAAGTCCGGCACCGTTCCGCGTCCGCACACCCTGAGGAGCTCTCTCCTGTGTGCTCGGACTCGTCCAGCAAGCGCGCGCCAGATCCTCACAACCTTTCTCTTCTTCGCTTTCTTTGTTTATCTTTCGCTGTTACTTCATTAGCTTAGGTTTAGTTAATTTAATTCTGTCCACCGATATTTCATTAGTTTAGAAATTGCTTAAGTTAGCACTGTTGCTTTTAATTAGTAATTCATTAGTTTAGATTTAATTAGTTATTTGTCGTAGCTTTAGTTTGTGTAAAGTTCTTAAGTTAAGAATTATTGCTTTAGTTAGTGTCCTAAAATAATTTACTTAATTTGTTAATCTGGAGATATCGGAAGAGCATTGCAAGATCGGGCAAATATATGGCGTGGTTCTTGATCTTGAGCCCACAGGCGAAGGATCGGGTATCCCAAACGTATCAAATGGTATCGGATTTCAGGTGTATGCAAGCACTTTACTCTCTTGATTCTTTAATTGAATGATTTCTTTTCGTGCCTATTTTTCACCATCCCGCTGCATAAAAGTTAAATCTTTATTATTCACCCATAAAAATTGACACTTTATTTTAGTTCTTTCTTGTTTGGATCTTTGATTTGGAAGATATTGAGTTCCTTATTGCTACATATCATGCCTATGAATGTAATTCTTGGATTTAAGCATTATATGAACTTGCACCACTAAAGAACCCTAATTTCTCCAGTTTCTAGCCTATTTCCCTTATTTTTCTTATTTTTGCTTACTTTTAGATCATCGTAGCGTAATTTTATTTTTATTTTTGTTCTTTTCTTGGCAATTCTGTCGCATTACAGCCATATTGCCGTAGCTAGTTAGTAGTAAAAAAAAAAACTAGAAAAGCCGAGAGCAACATTAAAAAAAAAAAAAAAGAATAGCATACCTTACATTGTTGAGTTAGTAACTCTTCCTTTGTTATTTATTTTCTTTGCTACATGTTAGATGATCTGATTGGTTTTAAGCATTACAAAACAACCCTACTTTGTGTGATTTTGTGCTGTGCCGACACAGGAGCCTTGGTCACACCCCTCTTTTTCTGAACCGTGTTGCAACCGTCAGATAATAGTTGACGGAGTGTGTGCACTTGATTGCCCTTGTGATTGCTAATGTCGATTGCTACATATTCATACTTTTTGAGCATCACATTGTATATCTTATTCTAGACACATTAGCCGCTTGTTTATACTTGCTATCCTTGATATCCGACTTGTGGCTGATTTAATTTGCAATTTTGATTCTTACTTGCTATCTTCAATATTGCAAAATTCTGTGTCCAGGGGAATTGCTTGAATATAGTGCCTTGTTTTTCTCGCCTCTTTGATTTCTCAAACTGAATCACTCTTAGGAATCAATAGGGCTTGCATTACTTGGTTTCTGGTCTTTGCTTCGTTTACTTATTTCTGTTCTGATATTGTAGGAACATGTCAAATGACAATTACCCCAACCCTTCCCCTACCCCACATGCTGGCCTTTCTGCATCTGATATGCAGTCCATCATTACCTCTGCCGCCCAATCTGTTACCCTAGCTATGCGGCAAGAGTTGGCGGAGGCAGACAATCGTCGAGCCATTGTACGGGCGCAAGAACGTGCTGATTTCACTAGCCTGCTCAACAAAACCAAACGACGTGTATTTCCATTTTAGGAAGCGTTGACGGCTGATCAAATGGAGCACACCTTTCACACCAAGTGTGTGGTTCAGACATCCACACTCTCGGTCATCGTCGATGAATGGAGCTCTTGTAACTTGATCAACGAAAAGGTGGTCGAGTACCTTCATCTAGCAACTGCACCTCCACTGCAACACGATGGTTATAACGGTATCACGGACGGTAACTCTGACCCTCTTGTTACTAGACAATGCTTGGTTTCGTTTCAAATGCGTGATTATTGTGATCAAGTGTTGTGTGATGTCGTTAAAATGGATTGTTGTCATATTCTTTTATAATGGTCGCTTAAATACCTTTGCTTTTAAGTTTGCTGGGAGGAGATTCACCCTCCTACCCTTATCTCCTCAAGCTGTTTTGAAGGAACAGATACGACAACGCCAATACAAAGCCGAGAAGGAGGCCGCTGCAAGACGGGAAGTGCACTGCAGCACAGACACCAATCAGGCTGCACCCGCGGCCATCCCATCCGCCCCCCCTGATTCAGTCGCGCCCGCCACCCAGGATGAGATCAAAATCGTTGCCCTATATTCAGCACAGCACACCGATTTTGTTTCACCGATTCCCGTTGACTCCGACATCAGTATTTAGTCAACTCAGTCTTGTTGCGAAGCTGACTCAAGGAGCTTTCCAACGGTGTGTCACACGCTAAAGGACTCTTCCGTTAAGGCACCCAAAACTGCTCTGCAAGTGGACTGCAGTGCTGCACATGATGTGTTGGGTGCTTCTGACGACAACGATGAGGACTTTGGGGACACTTCTCTTGAGTTAGCTATTGTACCTCTTGAGAATGTTCCTAATGTTGAGAATTATGGAGTTCATAGGGTTATTGAGCCTTTAGATTTTGTTCCTTTTGATTGCTCGATGATCCCTCTGACATGTGTTGTTATTGAGTTTCATTTGCCTCAAATTCTGCTGGCACCATCTCAAGTTGATTGTCAAGGAAGTTACTTTTTGGTGGTTGCTCCTTCCCTACTGCTCTTCAATGACTCGATTCGAGGACGAATCGAAGATAAGAGGGGGAGAATGATGCGGGTCAAGATGGCCTTCTGTGGGTCAAACAACGATCTTGATTGAGGCGACGACTCGAGGACGAGTCGATTTCAAATGGAGGAGAATGATGTCATCCTCAAGCGGAAGAAGAAGGCTCCACCTTGGGACTCGTTGAAGAAACGGCGTTAATTATTTTATTATTTATATTTCTTGTTTTTTAATATATTCTATTTTTAGTAACTCCTATGTTAGTTGGAGTCTAATTATAGAATTGCTTATTTTTAGTATTTCTTAGTTAAGTTAAATAAGATGGTTAGGAGAGTCTATCATCAGGCTTTCTTAATTATCTTATTTTATTATTTTCTATATTAGGATTTTAGATTAAGTTTTATCTTCTAGGTTTACTTTATCTTTAGGATTAAAATTCTATCTTTAAGAAACCAAAACTCTATCTTGCATGGTAGAATTGGTTCTTAGGTTTTCTATTTAAACGTTGTAGTTCTATTGAAGTAAATCAGATTGAATTAGAATTGATAAACCCCTTTATGGATTAAAGGGTTCTCGATTATCAATCCCAAAAACAACTATCCGGTTCTTATGTTCTTACGACACTTCTCAATCATCAGTCATCACCGTCATCCTTGTTCTTCAACAACGCTGAACCCATACTCAACTCTTAACACCGAAGCTGTGCACGAAGAGCATCCGGCCTTGGTGACACCGGTAGCCCTAAACGCTCGCAGTGGGTGCGCGACATCCCTGGCACCCTCGGATCTCGCTGTCTCGATCTCGCGCACGCTCGCTCTCGCTGTCATGCGCTCGATCGCCTCCGTTCCCCATCAGCAAGTCCGGCACCGTTCCGCGTCCGCACACCCTGAGGAGCTCTCTCCTGTGTGCTCGGACTCGTCCAGCAAGCGCGCGCCAGATCCTCACAACCTTTCTCTTCTTCGCTTTCTTTGTTTATCTTTCGCTGTTACTTCATTAGCTTAGGTTTAGTTAATTTCATTCTGTCCACCGATATTTCATTAGTTTAGAAATTCCTTAAGTTAGCACAGTTGCTTTTAATTAGTAATTCATTAGTTATTTGCCGTAGCTTTAGTTTGTGTAAAGTTCTTAAGTTAAGAATTATTGCTTTAGTTAGTGTCCTAAAATAATTTACTTAATTTGTTAATCAGGAGATATCGGAAGAGCATTGCAAGATCAGGCAAATATACGGCGTGGTTCTTGATCTTGAGCCCACAGGCGAAGGATCGGGTATCCCAAATGTATCAATATATCTCCTCTTCAAGTTGATCGAATTCCACGTGCCTTAGCTTGCAACTAACCACACACTCTGATCTTCACTCGATTTCGACTTGGATTGACGCTGGGAAGTACTCGACATCGACTAAAGTGGTTGATGTCGAGGAGAACTCTTCTCCTCGGACTGTGCTCGAGCTCGGGTAGAATTCGGACTCTCGATGGGGCTCGACATCGAGTAAAGTCCTCGACGGCGAGTAGAGTTGTGCTCCTCGAGTGATCTGCTTCTCATCTAGTGCTCTATCCCGTGTGATGAAGCCGAAGTCGACCAAGGTACTCGACATCAACTAAAGTGGTCTACGTTAAGTAGCGTTCTCGAGTGCTTTCTCTCTTCTTTTCTGCTCGACATGCTCTGGTTCAGCTGCTACTCGACCTCTGGCTTGGTCTAGTCGACCTCGAGCTCCCTCATGATTTTCTCCCTTCTCCGAATTGTTGTAAAATGCCTTGATTTTTGCGAAATTAAACAGAAACTAGTGTATGTAGACTCCATAATTTGGCAAATAAGCATAAACTGCATAGATTGTGTATAATTCTAACCCAATGATATGAAATGAATGCAGAAATCGATATAAAAGTTAATATAAAACGTGCAATTTAGGCTCACAACAAACATCATATACTTAAGCTTGCTTGTCATCAATCAATACTTTTAATGGTCATATAGTGGAAGAATTCAAACTCTCAACATCTTAGATCCATTGCCATATGTCCCTGCAATCAATTACCATCCTAAAAAAGGTACTAATGTCAAAAATTCATGCATTTGAATAAAAGCAACATCTACACAGAAAAGGAGGGTTATGCAAAAACTATTTCATACGTGACAAAACATCAATAATCAAGAGGATTTTATTTAAGCTCACGGTGATGAAAAGGTAAAAGGTAAAGTAGTGGGCTATTTTTGGGCAATGTGGTGCTGAATCTGGGGAGAATTTTTCAAACTTTCTTCCTTGCTTTGATGCGCTTTCTCCCTTCATATTATATTTCCACATCACTCATCCTCTCATAATTCACTCTTTGTTTTTTTCACTTATAATGTTTTTACCTCTCTAACCTCAGCAATGCCTTTTCGCGAGTCGCAAACATGGGTGTCATGAATGGTCCCGGATACTTAGCGCTATTTTGCCTTTTGATCCAGAGATTGAGAGGACCCTTCGTAGGCTACGACATGAGAATCACGACCGCTTTCGCGAATTACCATTTAGTCTAGAGTTCATTGAGACTGCGGAGATGGCTAACGAAGATGACCGAACGCTGAAGGAGCTCACAACACTTGACTTGGCCCAATAACCATTGGCGGTCGTGTTCCCTGAACTCGAGGACGGTGTGAACTTTGAGATAAAGTCTGGGGTTATTCATCTCTTACCCAAATTCCATGGGTTGAGTGGTGAGGACCCCCACAAGCACTTGTCTGAGTTCCATACTGTCGTGGTGGGAATGAAGCCAGGCAATGTCACGGATGATCAAATCAAATTGAGTGCATTCCCATTCTCGCTAAAGGATACCGCTAATGAATGGTTCTACTATTTGTCCCCAGGTAGTGCAACCACATGGACTGCATTGAAGCGTCTCTTTCTGGAGAAGTACTTTCCTGCGACGAGGTTGAATAGCCTGAAAAAGGCTATCAGCAACATTGATCAGCAGGCGACAAAAACCCTTTATGATTACTTCGAGCGCTTTAAGAAGCTTTGCTCTAGTTGCCCCTACCATGGTTTCTCAAGAAGGATTTGGTGCTCTTTTTATTCAATGGGTTGCTTGACGAAGAGCGCAAGGCGGTGAACTCCGCCTGTGGAGGCAACATCTTAAACAAAACACCCAATGCTGCTTGGGAGGTGTTTTCAGAGCTTGTTGAGGGCTCTAGACAATTCAGCAAGGGACTACACGCTCGAGGGGTGCTTGTAGTTGACTCCTCATCTTTCGCCTTACATAGCGATGTGGCGGAGTTGAAGGAGATGATGAAAAGGTTTGTGCTATAGGGAACTTCACACCAACTTAAGGCGTGTGGAATTTGTGCGGATCCATATCATCCTACAGACACATGCCCAATTCTGCAACCAGTGTTGAGTCTAATGCCATGGGAGTTTTTGTGCCACAAAGACCCAGGTGTGGTAATTATGCTAATTCTAATAATTTCAATGCTAATAATTATAATGCAGGCTACCAACAGGGCTATGGTTATGTGAACCAACAACCCCCGCTCAACTAACAAGGAGGGCCCCATTTTAGACCCCAACAACAATATGACAGGCAAAGGGACCCCCCACAAGGCAACACAACATCGGATGATCCATTAAAGGCGCTAGTTGAGCAAAATAAGCAACTCATGCAGGCGGTTATGTTGCAGGCTGAGTATTGCAAGACTTTGGAGAAATAAGTGAGCCAATTGGCTCAAACGATGAGCGAACTCTAGACACGTGATTCGGGCAAACTACCATCTCAAACGGTAGTTAACCCAATAGAGAATGTGAGCGCAATGACATTGAGGAACGGTAAGGAGCTTATTGGCACAACACAAGATAATGAAGAAGGCCACATGGGTACGCAAGAAGAAGAAAATGAAGGTCTACAGGCAAATGAGCCGCGCTCGCGGCCCCTTAGCCGCGCCCGCGGCCATGACGGGGAGGCAGAACCTGACAACTCCGTTGAGCCGCGCCCGCGGCCCAATTGCTGGCACACAAGACGATTACATTAGTCCAGATTTTCCACCACTCAGCTCGAGCAAGCCCATTCCTCCCTTCCCCGAGGCATTAAGGGAGAAAAGGAAACCTGAGAATGTCAAAGAACACTTCGACACTTTCAGTAAGTGTGAGGTAAACATCCCTTTGCTCAAATTGATTAAGTCTATTCCTCGTTATGCTAAGTTTCTAAAAGGAATTTGTACGATAAAGAGGAAACAGAAACAAAAGGCAAAGAAGAAGGTGAAGGTAAGTGAAAATGTGTCTGCTATTTTGCAACAAAGAATTCCTGAGAAGTGTCGTGATCCAGGCATATTTAGTATTCCATGTGAGATAGGTGCATTAAAATTTGATAGAGCTATGCTTGATTTAGGTGCATCTATTAATGTTTTGCCTTATTACTTGTACAACTCTTTAGGATTAGGACCATTGCAGGACACTAGGACACTTATTCAATTGGCTTACCGTTCCACTGTGAGCCCAAGAAAGGTAGTTAAAGATGTTTTGGTTAAAGTCGGTGAGCTTATATTTCCTGCAGATTTCTTTGTTCTAGATATGAAACGTGACAATGTTGCGGTCCCTATTTTGTTAGGTAGACCATTTCGTAAAACTTCTAGGACTAAGATTGATGTTTATGATGGCTCTCTAACAATGGAGTTTGATGGGGAGAAAGTGACATACAATATTGATGATGTTATTAAGCAAACTTCTGATGTTCATTCGTTATGTTTGTCAGATGTTATTGAGTCATTGTTTCATGATGTTTCTAAAGATTATAGCATGCACACTAACACACAAGGAAATGCAGTGAAACGAGACGGTTGTGTTGGGAAGTCCACCCAGTCACCAGATCCTAAGCTTTTAACGCTAACCTCGCATAGTGAGAAATGTCTATTTGGTATACATGATTCATTTCTGAAATGGAATATAGGCCACCTTGGAGGGGATAACAAGGATAAAGTTGAAGAGTTGGTTCTCAAGGAACCAGACCCTAAGATTTGAGCTTTGAATAAGTCGAGCCAACGACATAAAACAAAGGCGCTACTCAGGAGGCAACCCGATTTAGGTAGGTTTATTCATAATTTGCTTTTATTTTATTTTATTTCAATTTTTTTTATTAGTAGGTAGTTTGGGTGTTTTCGGCAAGACACTAACATTTCAGAATAAGTAAGTGAAGAACAAAAGGACAATGAGCCGCGCCCGCGGCCCAAGAACCACGCCCGCGACCTTCAGAATATCAAAAAAAAGTTGGAATACATATGGAGCCGCGCCCGCGGCCTACCTACCGTGCCCGCGGCCCTTCCCCTGCAATAACTTTCGAATGTGATTCAGGGTTATTGAGCCCATCCTCGTTCTACTTGTTTGAGTTGTGGTAGATTGTTAGAGGTGTCGTAGTTTCCGCTTGTCACGCCACTGTCATAAGTTTCATTGTAAGTTTTCCTTTTCTTTTCCTTTTTCATACTAATTCTTTTATTTGTCTTTATCTTCATTGAGGACAATGAAAGACTTAAGTGTGGGGGGGGGGGGGGGGGATTATTAGCTAGGATTTAGGTTTTAAAGTGCATTAGATAACATGTTTATTTCCGTTGCATGTTTATTTCATATTATTTCATTGCATGTTTATTTCATAGTCTTAAAACAAAACAAAAAAAATAAAAAAACATAAAAAAAACCATGCATTAGTTAAGTTTAGGTCTTATTTTCCCGCATGGAAGATCGCTTGTCCTCTATATTTTATCTGTGATTTATGATGCCCCATGACTCACTTGGATTGTTGAAGCTTTGATTTAGTAATTTCATATTTTAGTGAGCATGGTTTATTGATGATTGAGTATGTATGGCTCTTGGATTTGGGCGACATTGAGATTTTGTGCAAATTACCCAGTGAGACTATTTTGGCCTATTTTAGGACAATCTATTAAGTGTCCTCTTGCTTGTTGAGTGTACTCTCTTTGATTGCTTCTTCTTTGACTTGCATTTAGATATCTTTTTCAAGGCTGCATTTTATGATTTCTGCGCATGGCTTAAACATGATTGAGGCACCTTTATTAGGCCTATTTGACTCATTCCCACCTTACATATTATCCGTTGCTTGAAGCCCATTTGAGCTTGATTGCCTATTCTTTTGTAGCTCCACGATATTTATCCACAACCAATTATAGCCTGACCCATCCGGAAATTTAGGAATAGTTGGTGAATATCTATATTACCATTCCGGAATGGCTCACCGGAAAAGATTTGTGGGTAGTACCCATAGGACTCCAGTTCGAACCCCGGAATAACCGCTCTTTATTTACCTATTCAAGGTGAATATCTATATTGTGGATGATGGTTTCAGTGATGGATGGTGTGATTTGAGGTATCTTTCTGTATATTCAGTTGTTTCTTATTAGTGCTTATTACTTGGGACCTAAGGAGGATAAAATTCACTTAGGGGTAAAAGTCAAGGAAAATCAATTAATATAGCATGAAAAAAAAAGAAAGAAAAAAATAAAAAAAATTAAATAATGGAAAGAGTTGAGTATGCTTGTAGAGTTGTATGCTTGAGATTGGGATTGTATGACATGGTAAAGATATGGTATGAGTTGATGAGTAGTGTTGTGTAATTTGATGATTTCCTTAGTTCCCGGATTATGAGCACCACATGGCCTAAAAATGTCCATACCTTATGTTTTCTACCTTGGCCCCCATTACAACCTGATTGAAAGACCTCATGATTTTTGTTGTGTGTGGAGTCACCAGCGGTGGAGAATTAGAACACTGGTGCAAGTCGCTTGTAGCTAAGCTTTCAAAGATTGAGTTTTGAGCGTGAAATTGTTAACCCTAAACACGAGTGAGAGTGAAACACATCCTTTGTGAGGTGCAGAATTGACATGTTTGCTTGAGTTTATTGGTTACAAAATATGTGCAATGATGTTGTCGATTTATCATGTTTGCTTCCCTGTAATTTCTAAAGGAACAATTGGGGTGGATGCATGAAGGGTTTGTCTGTGGGGTGATAAGATGTTGTTTTCATTGCTTGAGGACAAGCAAAGGCTTAAGTGTGGGGGAATTTGATAGCATGCATTCATATAGGCATTATAGGATTTATTTAGCATAGTTTAGTTTTAAATAATGTCCTCAATCATGCATATTAATTTGTGAACTAGTTGTTATGATCATGGAGGCGGATTCTACACATATTTGTCACGAATTTCAGGTGCGAGGTATTTAGATGGGAATGCATGAAGCAAAGATAGGATTACAGGAGTTAATCAAAGAAGCATGAGATATGGGAGCTGGAACAGAAGCCGCGCCCGCGGCCATGTAGCAGCACTCGCGGCCAAGGCCGAGAGCAAGAGTTGACTGGGTCATTAAGCCGCGCCCACAGCCAAGAAACCGTGCCCGCGGCCTCTGTCAGCGCCGAAACCCTATTCTGCCGAATTACTTATTTTAATTAGGTTATTTTCTAACCCTTTTAGACGTCAATTAAAGGGGTTTTTAGGAGACTTATTATTCACCGTTTAACACTTGAAGAAACCCTAGAGGAGAGCTTTTGTTCTATGGCGAACTAAACTCCTCTTTCGTTTGATTGATTGGTTTGAAGCTTTCGATTTGATATTCCGTGAGATATTCTCTACTCTATTTACTTTTGAGTAATCTTTATCTTCCATTGTCATTGCTTATGATTGAGTTTGTGTTCTATTGGATTGGCCACCTAATATTACTTGAATTCAATCTATCGCTAGATCTAAAGGGACGCTAGTTGAAGAACTTAGATCATAGTAGCAACTTGTAATCATCTAGAGCTAGTTGACTTTGTTGATTGCATGAAGATAAAGATACAATTGGTTTATTGCTAGTTGCTTTATTTCAAGTGTTTCTATTGAATTTCCTTGGTGTGCATTGCTATTGTTGAATTGAATCTGGATAGTTTCTAGGTTATTCATCAATAAGGGTGTTTAGAGTCTAGTTGACATATTCACTAATTGTAGGGAAGGAATTGAAAGTTAATGTCAAGGTACAATTGATTTTCACAATAGCTTCCTCAAGAATAATAGGTTTAGGAAATTTCAAGGATCGGAATCCAAATTGAGAGTGGATACTAATTAATCAAGCGTGTTTCTCACATATTGTTATCAATCACCATCATTACATCCTTTGCTTACTTTTGTGTTACTCTACATACTTCCAAAACCCCCTTTTCATATCATTCTCACTTTAGCATACAAATTGAGCATACGAATTGCACACACGTCTCTTTTGGTTCGACATGTACTTGCTAAGCTGTACTAGTTAGGTTAGTTCAGAATTATTTGATAGGATTTAACGACTGTGAAAATATCTCTATCAATTTGGCGCCGTTTCCAGAGACTTGATTGATAATTTGTGCGTTTCATTTGTGTGCTATTTCTGGTGTGGATCATCTATATCCACACTCGTGCTACTAATTTCGCTATTTTGCCTTTTGATCCAGGGATTGAGAGGACCCTTCGTAGGCTAGGACGTGAGAATCACGATCGATTTCGTGAATTACCATTTAGTCTAGAGTTCATTGAGACTGCGGAGATGGCTAACAAAGATGACCGAACGTTGAAGGAGCTCACAACACTTGACTTGGCCCAACAACCATTGGCGGTCGTGTTCCCTGAACTCGAGGAAGGTGTGAACTTTGAGCTAAAGTCTGGGGTGATTCATCTCTTACCCAAATTCCATGGGTTGAGTGGTGAGGACCCCCAAAAGAACTTGTTTGAGTTCCATACTGTCGTGGTGGGAATAAAGCCAGGCAATGTCACGGAGGATCAAATCAAATTGAGGGCATTCCTATTCCTTCTAAAGGATACCGCTAATGAATGGTTCTACTATTTGCCCCTAGGTAGTGCAACCACATGGACTGCATTGAAGCGTCTCTTTCTGGAGAAGTATTTTCATGCGACGAGGTTGAATAGCCTGAAAAAGGCTATCAGCAGCATTGATCAACAGGCGACAGAAACCCTTTATGATTACTTTGAGCTCTTTAAGAAGCTTTGCTCTAGCTGCCGCTACCATGGTTTCTCAAAGAAGGATTTGATGCTCTTTTTATTCAATGGGTTGCTTGACGAAGAGCGCAAGACGGTGAACTCCGCCTATGGAGGCAACATCTTAAACTAAACACCCAATGCTGCTTGGGAGGTGTTTTCAGAGCTTGCTGAGGGCTCTAGACAATTCAGCAAGGGACTACACGCTCGAGGGGTGCTTGCAGTTGACTCCTCATCTTCCGCCTTACATAGCGATGTGGCGGAGTTGAAGGAGATGATGAAAAGGTTTGTGCTACAGGGAACTCCACAGCAACTTAAGGCATGTGGAATTTGCACGGATCCATATCATCCTACGGACACATGCCCAATTCTGCAAGAGCCAAGTGTTGAGTTGAATGCCATGGGAGGTTTTGTGCCACAAAGACCTAGTTTTGGTAATTATGCTAATTCTAATCATTTCAATGCTAATAATTATAATGCAGGCTACCAACAGGGCTATGGTTATGTGAACCAACAACCCCCGCTCAACCAACAAGGAGAGCCCCATTTTAGACCCCAACAGCAATATGAAAGGCAAAGTGACCCCCCCCCCCCACAAGGCAACACAACACCAGATGATCCATTAAAGGTTCTAGTTGAGCAAAATAAGCAACTCATGCACGCGGTTATGTTGCAGGCTGAGCATTGTAAGACCTTGGAGAAACAAGTGAGCTAATTGGCTCAAACGATGAGCGAACTCCAGGCACATGATTCGGGGAAACTACCATCTCAAACGGTGGTTAACCCAATAGAGAATGTGAGCGCAATGACATTAAGGAGCGGTAAGGAGCTTATTGGCACAACACAAGATAATGAAGAAGCCCACATGGGTACGCAGGAAGAAGAAAATTAAGGTCTGCAGGCAAATGAGCCGCGCCCGCGGCCATGACGGGGAGGCAAAAGTTGACAACTCCGTTAAGCCGCGCCCGCGGCCCCCCAACTGCGCCCGCGGCCCGATTGCTGGCACACAAGACGATTACATTCGTCCAAATTTTCCACCACTCAGCTCGAGCAAGCCCATTCCTCCCTTCCCCGAGGCATTAAGGGAGACAAGGAAACCTGAGAATGACAAAGAACTCTTCGACACTTTCAGTAAGTGTGAGGTAAACATCCCTTTGCTCAAATTGATTAAGTCTATTCCTCGTTATGCTAAGTTTCTATAAGGAATTTGTACGATAAAGAGGAAAATGAAAGAAAAGGCAAAGAAGAAGGTGAAGGTAAGTGCAAATGTGTGTGCTATTTTGCAATGAAGAATTCCTGAGAAGTGTGGTGATCCAGGCATATTTAGTATTCCATGTGAGATAGGTGCATTAAAATTTGATAGAGCTATGCTTGATTTAGGTGCATCTATTAATGTTTTTCCTTATTACTTGTACAACTCTTTGTGATTAGGACCATTGCAGGACACTAGGACACTTATTCAATTGGCTGACCGTTCCACTGTGAGCCCAAGAGGGGTAGTTAAAGATGTTTTGGTCAAAGTCGGTGAGCTTATATTTCCTTCAGATTTCTTTGTTCTAGATATGAAACGTGATAATGTTGCGGTCCCTATTCTGTTTGGTAGACCATTTGTTATAACTTCTAGGACTAAGATTGATGTTTATGATGGCTCTCTAATAATGGAGTTTGATGGGGAGAAAGTGACATACAATATTGATGATGTTATTAAGCAAACTTCGGATGTTCATTCATTATGTTTGTCAGATGTTATTGAGTCATTGTCTCATGATCTTCCTAAAGATTATAACTTGCACACTAACACACAAGGAAATGCAGGGAAGCGAGACGGTTGTGTTGAGAAGTCCACCCAGTCACCAAATCCTAAGCTTTTAACGCTAACCTCGAATAGTGAGAAATGTCTATTTGGTATACATGATTCATTTCTGAAAGGGAATATAGGCCACCTTGAAGGGGATAACAAGGATGAAGTTGAAGATTTGGTTCTCAAGGAATCAGACCCTAAGATTTGAGCTTTGAATAAGTCGAGCCAACGACATAAAACAAAGGCGCTGCTCGGGAGGCAACCCGAGTTAGGTAGGTTTATTCATAATTTGCTTTTATTTTCTTTTATTGCAATTTTTATTTATTAGTAGGTAGTTTGGGTGTTTTCGGCAAGACACTAACATTTCAGAATAAGTAAGTGAAGAACGCAAGGACAATGAGCCGCGCCCGCGGCCTTCAGAATATCAAAAAAAAGTTGGAATACATATGGAGCCGCACCCGCGGCCTACCTACTGCGCCCGCGGCCCTTCTCCTACAACAATTTTCGAATGTGACTCAGGGTTATTGAGCCCATCCTCGTTCTACTTGTTTGAGTTGTGGTAGATTGTTAGAGGTGTCGTAGTTTCCGCTTGTCACGCCACCGTCATAAATTTCATTGTAAGTTTTTCTTTTCTTTTCCTTTTCCATACTAATTCTTGTATTTGTCTTTATCTTCATTGAGGACAATGAAAGACTTAAGTGTGTGTATGTGTGTGTGTGTGGGGGGGGGGGGGGGGGGGTTATTAGCTTGGATTTAGATTTTAAACTGCATTAGGTAACATGTTTATTTCCTTTGCATGTTTATTTCATATTATTTCATTGCATATTTATTTCATAGTCTTAAAATAAAAAAAAATAAAAAAAAAAAGAAAAAAAAAAGAAAAAAAAAAGAAATAAAAATAATGCATTAGTTAAGTTTAGGTCTTATTTTCCCACATGGAAGATCGCTTGTCCTCTATATTTTATCTGTGATCTATTATGCCCCATGACTCACTTGGATTGTTGAAGCTTTGATTTAGTACTTTCATATTTTAGTGAGCATGGTTTATTGATGATTGAGTATGTATGGCTCTTGGATTTGGGCGACATTGAGATTCTGTGCAAATTACCCAGTGAGACTATTTTGGCCTATTTTAGGACAATCTATTATGTGTCCTCTTGCTTGTTGAGTGTACTCTCTTTGATTGCTTCCTTTTTGACTTACATTTAGATATCTTTTTCAAGGCTGCATTTTATGATTTCTGCGCATGGCTTAAACATGATTGAGGTACCTTTATTAGGCCTATTTGACTCATTCCCACCTAACATATTATCCGTTGCTTAAAGTCCATTTGAGCTTGATTGCCTATTCTTTTGTAGCACCACAAAATTTATCCATAGCCAATTATAGCCTGACCCCATCTGTGAATTTAGGAATAGTTGGTGAATATCTATATTGTGGATGATGGTTTCAGTGATGGATGGTGTGATTTGAGGTATCTTTCTGTATGTTCAGTTGTTTGTTATTAGTGCTTATTACTTGGGACCTAAGGAGGATAAAATTCACTTAGGGGTAAAAGTCAAGGAAAATCAATTAATATAGCATGAAAAAAAAAGCAAAAAAATAAAAAAATAAAAAAAAGGAAAATGTTGAGTATGCTTGTAGAGTTGTATGCTTGAGATTGGGATTGTATGACATGGTAAAGATATGGTATAAGTTGATGAGTAGTGGTGTGTAATTTGGTGATTTCCTTAGTTCCCGGATTATGAGCACCACATGGCCTAAAAATGTCCATATCTTATGTTTTCTACCTTGGCCCTATTACCACCTGATTGAAATACCTCATGATTTTTGTTGTGTGTGGAGTCACCAGCGGTGGAGAATTAGAACACTGGTGCAAGTCGCTTGTAGCTAAGCTTTCAAAGATTGAGTTTTGAGCGTGAAATTGTTAACCCTAAACACGAGTGAGAGTGAAACACATCCTTTGTGAGGTGCAGAATTGAAATGTTTGCTTGAGTTTATTGGTTACAAAATATGTGCAATGATGTTGTCGATTTATCATGTTTGCTTCCCTGTAATTTCTAAAGGAACAGTTGGGGTGGATGCATGAAGGGTTTGTCTGTGGGGTGATAAGATGTTGTTTTCATTGCTTGAGGACAATGAAAGGTTTAAGTGTGAGGGAATTTGA
Organism: Persicaria maculosa; assembly: GCA_963922045.1. Classification (NCBI taxonomy): domain Eukaryota; kingdom Viridiplantae; phylum Streptophyta; class Magnoliopsida; order Caryophyllales; family Polygonaceae; genus Persicaria; species Persicaria maculosa. Next base: position 44,697,910 of record OY998258.1, read on the forward strand.
TAGCATGCATTCATATAGGCATTATAGGACTTATTTAGCATAGTTTAGTTTTAAATAATGTCCTCAATCATATTAATTTGTGAACTAGTTGTTATGATCATGGAGGAGGATTCTACACATATTTGTCATGAATTTCAGGTGCGAGGTATTTAGATGGGAATGCATGAAGCAAAGATAGGATTACAGGAGTTAATCAAAGAAGCAAGAGACGTGGGAGCTGGAACAGAAGCCGCACCCGCGGCCATGTAGCCGCGCCCGCGGCCAATGCCGAGAGCAAGAGTTGACTGGGCCATTAAGCCGTGCCCGCGGCCAAGAAACCGTACCCGCGGCCTCTGTCAGCGCCGAAACCCTATTCTGCCGAATTACTTATTTTAATTAGGTTATTTTCTAACCGTTTTAGATGTCTATTAAAGGGGTTTTTAGAAGACTTATTATTCACCGTTTAGCAATTGAAGAAACCCTAGAGGAGAGCTTTTGTGCTATGGCGAACTAAACTCCTCTTTAGTTTGATTGATTAGTTTGAAGCTTTCGATTTGATATTCCGTGAGATATTCTCTACTCTATTTACTTTTGAGTAATCTTTATCTTCCATTGTCATTGCTTATGATTGAGTTTGTGTTCTATTGGATTGGCCACCTAATATTACTTGAATTCAATCTATCGCTAGATCTAAAGGGACGCTAGTTGAAGAACTTAGATCATAGTAGCAACTTGTAATTATCTAGTGCTAGTTGACTTGGTTGATTGCATGAATATAAAGATACAATTGGTTTATTGCTAGTTGCTTAATTTCAATTGTTTCTATTGAATTTCCTTGGTGTGCATTGCTATTGTGCATTGCTATTGTTGAATTGATTCTGGATAGTTTATAGATTATTCATCAATAAGGGTGTTTAGTGTCTAGTTGACATATTCACTAATTGTAGGGAAGGAATTTAAAGTTATTGTCAAGGTACAATTGATTTTCACAATAGGTTGCTCAAGAATAATAGGTTTAGGAAATTTCAAGGATCGGAATCCAAATTGAGAGTGGATAGTAATTAATCAAGCGTGTTTCTCACATATTGTTATCAATCACCATCCTTTGCTTACTTTTGTGTTACTCTGCATACTTCCAAAACCCCCTTTTCATATCATTCTCACTTTAGCATACAAATTCAGCATACAAATTGCACAAGTCTCTTTGGGTTCGACCTATACTTGCTAAGCTATACTGGTTAGGTTAGTTCAGAATTATTTGATAGGATTTAACGACTTTGAAAATATCTCTATCAAATTTGGCGCTACATGCTTGTAGAGGTCACTTTGGACCTAATAAAACTGCTAGGAAAGTACTTGAATTAGGATTTTATTAGCCAACTATTTTTCGTGATGCGAATGCATTTTGTAAGTCATGTGATAGATGTCAGAGAACAAGGAATATTGCACCTAGGAATGAGATGCCACATGCTATAATGATTTTTTGTGAAATCTTTGATGTGTGGGGTATTGATTTTATGGGTCCATTTCCTAATTCTTTCGGTACCTATTATATTTTGTTGGTGGTGAACTATGTCTCCAAGTGGGTGGAGGCAAAAGCCACCAGGACTGATGATTCTAAGACTGCTTCAGGCTTTCTTAAGGAGTTATTTGCTAGATTTGGCATTCCGCACGCTTTGATTAGCGATAGAGGTACTCATTTTTCCAATAAGACGGTGGTTTCACTTTTTAAGAAGTATCGTATTACTCATCATATTTTCACCGCTTATCACCCCAAAACCAACGGGTAAGCTGAGGTCTCTAATAGAGAGGTGAACAGAATTCTTGAAAAGACCGTGAACCCGAATCGAAAGGATTGGCGTCAACGCTTGGATGATGCTTTTTGGGCATATCGCACGGCTTATAAGGCCCCTATTGATATGTCACCATATCGATTGGTCTTTGGTAAGGCATGCCATCTTTCGGTGGAGCTCCAACACAAGGCCTATTGGGCGGTGAAGGTGTGCAATATGAGGATTGATGAAGTTGGTGACATATCAATAGGTGCCTTATAAGCCTATCTTTATCATCCAAGTTGGTGACATATCAATAGGTGCCATATCAATAGATACCCGCGTCACGCGGGTATCTTTTGTTAATTGTTGCTCAAAGAAAGAAAAAAATACAACCAATCTTTAGTGTGTGAGCTAAAAATAGACATTATCAAGTCTACAAAGCTGCAAAGAACACAAACCCCTCATATAAAAACCTAGCTGTTATAAAATTGGCAACTGCATATTCAACACAAACTGGACTATTAAAAACACCTCTAGAGGTATGTAAGTTGGGCCCTTCGGTTTGCCCACATTGATGCACGGCAGATCAGCAGAGTAATGCAGTTCTATCTTTCGTACATTAACAAAATAATCCTGGACTGTGATTTCGGATTCTTCAGGCTCACTGTTTTGATCCCCTCTCTACTTCAAGGTTACAGCAAAAGCAAGATTAACACAAACACATCCAGCTACCAGAAAAAAAATGAGTGTCAACTTAAACAAGATAAATTTAAAAGATTGGAGAAGCATACGTCTGCTGACTGCAAAGTAGTTCACTCAAAATAGTTATCTTGAACTATTGGTTTAATGTTGTTGTCTTGATTCTGAGGTTTTTAAGCATTTGCTTTGCCTGAATTTTTTTAAAGGAATGTTAGAACACATTTAGTAGAACTTGGCACCCACCACCTCAGACACGGTGTTATCTTATCTTTGCCCAATATCATAGTTGTTGAAGCATCTAAGACCAGATAAAGTTGGGAGTTTAGGCTAAATATAGTAACAGCATCGACCTGTAGCCAACTCAAACAAATGCTAAAGTTTGAGAGAGTAAGGACATGTAACTCACCAATGCTAAAAAAAAGACCAGCTTGCGTCCCTCTAAAACTTGAGTGAAAACTCCTGCATCCTAGCACTCCACCACCAATATCAAAAAAGTTCTTTGGGTCGTTAAAGAAAAATGATCGGCGAACAAGAAGATATCCCCTGTCAAAACCAATAGAATCGAGCTAAAGAATCCCAAAGCATTGAAAGACATGCTCTTACAATCAAATTTATTAAACTCACTGTTTATCAGCATTCCCTCAGGATGATGTCGAGAACCCTCAATGCTTCTTGGGTGTTTTTATTCTCTTGGCCCTTGATAACATTAGCAAGTGCCTGCATGGGAAATATTAGCAATAAGAGATAATTTCTAGAATCCGAACACTATAATAGTTTATCCAGAAGGATATTGCTTGCCTTGATGTCCTTGCTTGCTATCAAAAATATTAGCAAGACTCAAATGTGAAATGTTGGCCTGGAGTTGTTTATGGAGAAGGATTCTGGCCTTGATGTCCCCTGGTTGCATTCAAAAGGTGCAACCGTCAAACGGAACAAGGCACTAAAGTTACCAAGAAGAGTATGTGTAAGGATATAACTTAAGATATCTATAAACCTGAATCTGATTTTTCTTTTCCACAACTAAAACCTAAAATAGCATTGTTCGTTGAACAGAAGTGGTGAAAAAAATATAAAAGCATCAGTTTCACAAAGTTACTATTCGTTAAAAGAGAAGATTTCTAAGTTAAGCCTAGCAACAAGTAATTAGAGTTGGGTTGATGGTAAGAAAGGGCACATACTAACAGACTTGCATATGGAACATTGAGAACTAAGGAACCCCAAAGCCAAAATCAACATGTTACATGGTGAATAGACCTAAACCATAGCTCATAGCATACCCTCTATAGAGGCTAATCCTCTAAGTGGAATCAGGAATCAAGTGGTCTCAACTCTCACCTACTCCCCAACTCATTCTCAGTACATCTATAAGCCCTCTAGCTAATGAACTGTTTTAACATGGACTAATTCATATTCTCTCTAATTTTAAAAATCAACCACCTTTAGAAAATTTCTTGTGTAGGTTAAGGCATGTTCTTCTTTGACACCAAAAGCAGAAAGACAACTTTAGCTTTCTATTTATTTGCTTTTGTTGGACAAAATATTAAGGAACCCCCTCTCTCCTTCTTCCCGACTTTTAGGTAACCCACTTGAATTCTTTCCTGAGATCTTACCCCTGCATAAACTTAAACATTCATCTCTTGCAAATACTACAATTTTCACTGATCTTAAATTATGGATTCCTTTTGTACTCTCTGGTTATGAATTATGATTAATAATCACGTGTAGTCCTATCTTCTACTGTCTTAAAGAGCTCTTACCCAACTTAAACTACACATTTCCTTCGGAACTCACATGACATGTATAAGAAGAAGTCATATTTCGGGCAGAGAATTAGAAAAGTTAAAATGACGAATGGTATGGTTGATACTTCAGATGTGAGATTATCTCTTATAGCATTATTTCCACACCATACAAAAACAGCAACGGTTGACTCCTTGGTGGTGATTGTCACACTGTCTAATTTCCAATACACTACTAATCTCCTTTTTTCAGAGTTTCTACTTTTAAATTTTAATTTTAAGAGTAAAATTCTACTTCTTGATCATGATAATACTTTCAGAGAGCAAATCGCCAATCAGAATTGGAGACAATAAATATAATAAGAAATGACAGGGCTAAGTACTTAAAATTAAAGTTGTGTTATATCCCTCTACTCAAGTTTCATTTTCCAAGTAAATATTTTACAATTTGAGTATAACAATCTCATAATTATATATAAAAAAAGAAGCAATTTTGTATTGCAATAATAAGTAACAAGGCTTTAAACAAACAAAGGAAGCAAAAGAGAAGGAAGAAGAGCAAACAAATAGCTATGAGTTGCTTTTGGCAATCACTCCAATCGGATACAACAACTTCAGAGTATAAGTTTTGACAACTATGACATGTTCAAACAACCTTTTTAACAACTATGACATGGATGAAGATGTACCTTAACAACCGGAATCGGATACAACAAAGACACATATCTGGATGTTCCTACATTTTTTTTTCTTTTTGATATCTCATAATCATTTCATCAAACACCTTAAGTGCATCATTAAATCACAGGTCTAACCCAAAAAAGGTTTAGATTCAAAACAAAGGAAAAAAATACAGGAATTGGTAGTACCTAAAATCACATATTGGAAAGAATCAAAACTTACCCGGATGAGAAGATGCTCTGATTCAATTGAACTCTAGATCTGCTTGTTAAGAAATCCCGGCAATTTATTTGTCATTCAAAGGGAGGCCAGTTGGTGTATTCGACAATCACTCCAATCAATTATAGAGAATGAAGTCAAAATTAGGGGTTTCGGAAGAAATTACAGGTTTTGGTTGAGAAGAAGAAGTGGAAACGATAGATTTCAAGTGATGAACCTTAGATCTTGACGGAAGTTGTAGACTTGTCAGAGAGGTGAAAGAGAAATGAAGGGAGAAGAGGCGGTTAATTGGCGAAAGGAGGAAGACGAGAATGAGACGATGTACTGATGGCAGTAGAGTAATTTTTTGCTAAACCTGAAGAAATGGAAATTATTACAAAGACATGGATAAAATCATAAATTTACTATTCAAGATGGCCTTACTCTCTTTTTATATATAGATATAGATTTTAGGATTATTTTCAGATATTTTTTTAGGACTATATATAGAGAATTAGGGTTAGATTAGAGACGTTAAACTTTTCATGTCAGAAACGCTAGTTGCAGACATTTGAGTTTTAGACTTTTTCAGAGATTTCTTCGTGAAGTTTTGTTTTGCTGGATTCAAGAATACGTTTTGTTAATCTAGTCTTATATTCTTTCATCCTGAATTCTTTGATTGTGTCTGAATTCATGTTTGGCTAATTTATTTGTTCTGGGATTGGGGTGATCCCAACGATGCTGAGATAGACATGTGTGTGATGATTGCCTGAATGAATTCTATTGTTTGTTTGATTTGATCCATGAGTGCTTAATTCAATTAATGCTATGATTGATTGGAATCCTTTTGATATTCAACATGCACTGGCTACGAATTGAGATTGGATATATAGATAAAGTTGTTAATTTTATTGGAAACCATGGATTGAACTTGAGAATTGTTTATGATCAATCTATTTAATTCTCTTGAGGATAATAAACTATAGTAGACAACCTAGGTTTGAGTTGGTTATGCAGATCGCGCTTGCGATTGATTGATCGATTTGCTCGCTAGGGTCTAAGTGCTTATTGAGTCCAATTTGATTGATTAATCTACAACAAGCGCAAGCTGAGTGGTAATTGATTGAAATGGACATAGTTATTGCAAATGCGTAGGCTGAGCGATAATGGTTTTAGATAGTTTACCTTCAAATATCTCTTTTCAATTTGTTTAGGCAAGAAAATTATATATTCTATCGAAGATGCATTGTTGTGGTAAACCCTGACCCTGGAATGTTTATCATCATATATTCACAAACACTTGGATTTTGTTGTTTTTCCTCTTCTTATTTCCTCATTCCGTCAAAAATCACTTCTCTTATTTGGCTTAGTAAACTACTTGAAGTTCTGCAATTGATATCCACACGGTCCCCGAGATTCGACACTCGATTACTACAATTGACACCGTATGCTTGTAGGGTGTTGGTTTTGGACCGATCACCTACACATTCAAGAAGCTCCCATGGCTGATCAAAGGGAGAACATCTTACACACCAAGTGTGTGGTTCGCGAGGCTACCTTGAGCGCCATCATTGATGGTGGGAGTTGCTGCAACCTCATCAATGAAAAGGTAGTGGATTTCTTGCATTTGACTACTACTCCTAGAGCCACTCGCTATGGGCTGAATGGTATTACTGATGATGGATCTGATATTATGGTTACTAAACAGTGCTTAGTTTCTATTTCTATTGGTTGATATCATGATAAGGCTTTATGTGATGTTGTTAGAATGGACCGTAGTCATATTTTGCTTGGTCGTCCTTGGTTATATGATCATTTTGTTATACATGATGGTTGTGCCAATACATATTCCTTCACTTTTTATGGGAGGAGAGTTACTCTCCTACCCTTGTCACCTTAAGCTGTTTTGAAGGAATAGGTTCGCAAGCGACAACAACAGGACGCTCAAAAGGAGGCCCAAAGGATGGAGAAGAACAGTGTGCCCTCAACCGGCACCACCGCGCCCGCGACCATGGGCACCGTGCCCGCGACCTCTGTCACCGCACCAGCGGCCGCACCTGCGTCCACACCTTCCCCTTCCGCTTCGACACATCATTCGTCTACTTCGCTTAAAGGCTCTATCGAACGACGATCTCTTGCCTCTCAGCCACAGAAAGAGACTATCACCTGGAATGCTCATCGACCTCATATCCTTTTGATCATGAAAGAGGTATTACTTAATGTTCTGGATTTGAGTCATATTCCTGCACCTATTGCTGCTCTTTTGCAGGATTATTAGATATCCTTCTAGCTGATCTACCTCAAGGATTGCCACCCATTCGAGGGATTAAAGATGAGATTGCTTTCGTTCCTGGCGCAGCTTTGCCTAATCGCGCCGACTATAGAGCTAGCCTTGAGTAAACAAAGAAGTTGCAATGCCAAGTCACAGATCTGATGGATAAGGGCTTTGTTCGAGAGAGCTAAAGCCCTTGTGCCGTCCCTGTGATATTGGTCCCAAAGAAGGATGGCTCATGGCGTATGTGTATTGATTGCAGGGCAATCAACTAAATAACGGTTAAGTATCGTCCCCCTATTCCTCATTTATATGATATGCTTGATGAATTGTATGGTGCTTGCATCTTTTCTAAAATTGATCTTAGAAGTGGATATCATCAAATTAGGATGAAACAGGGAGATGAATGGAAAACAGATTTTAAGACGAAGTATGGATTATATGAATGGTTAGTAATGCCTTTTGGTTTAACTAATGCTCCTTCTACTTTTATGAGGCTTATGAACCATGTGCTTAGAAGATACTTAGGAAAATTTGTCATTGTCTATTTTGACGGTATCTTAATCTATAGTAAGAACCTGCATGATCATCTGAGTCATTTAAAATTCGTATTTGATTGTTTTAGGAAAGAGAAATTGTATGCCAACTTGAAAAAGTGCTCTTTTGCTTTCGAATCTACTATTTTTCTTGGATTTGTTGTTTTTGCTTCTAGTTTAAAGGTAAATGAGGAAAAGGTTCGAGCTATACAGGAGTAGTCCCAGACGCATACTCCTACCTATGTTCAGTCATTTCTGGATCTTGCTGGCTTTTATCGAAGCGTCATCAAGGATTTTAGCACCATACTCGCACCCCTCCACGATAATGGTTATTTGTTTCAGATGGGCAAGCTTTGTATCTCACCTTCCTCTATTAGGAGACTTTTCACTCAAGAAGTACATGAATCTAGGGGACATGGAGAATTTGAAAAGACTTTAGCTAGATTAAAGGAGCATTACTTTTGGCCTAAAATGTCTAATTATGTGCTAAGATTTGTCAAAAGTTGTGTTACATGTGCTAAAGCTAAGTCTAAATTGAATGCAAACGGCATGTATCAGGCCCTACCAATTTCGAATGCCCCTAGGGAAGATGTGTCTATGAATTTCATTGTTGGCTTGTCTAGACCTTCTAAGGGTCATGATTCCATTTTTGTGGTAGTGGATAGGTTTTCCAAAATGGCTCATTTTATACTATGTCACAAAATTGATGATGCTATTCATGTTGCTATGTTTTTCTTTAAAGATGTTGTGCACTTAAATGGATTGTCATTTTCTATTGTGTTTGATCGTGATTCTAAATTTTTGAGTTGCTTTTGGTAAACATTATGGTCTAAGTTGGGTACAAAGCTATTATTTTCTACATCTTGTCACCCTCAAACTGATGGCCAAACTGAGGTTAAAAATAGAACTCTTGGAGCTCTCCTAAAAGTCGTGCTGCGAACTAACCTCCGGAGGTCGGAAGAATGCCTACCATTTGTTGAGTTTGCTTATAACAAGTCTAGGCACTCAACAAATAAGAAGACTCCTTTTGAGGTGGTCTATGGCTGAAATCCAGTCACTCTAGTGGATATGATGTCGCGACCACTTAAGGAAAAGGAAAGCATGGATGCAGCTAAGCAAGTGGACTTCATCAAGCGCTTACATGAGTGAACTAAGGCGCAGCTAGAAAGGAAAATCGCTCAATACAAGGCAGCGATGGACAAGCATCACAAGGATGTGCAGTTCAACGTAGGTGATGTTGTGTGGCTGCATCCCAGGAAGGAAAGGTTTCCCCAACAACGGAAATCTAAGTTGGACCCTAGGGGAGATGGACCATTTCGAGTGGTTCAGAAGATGGGTCCTAATTCTTACAAGCTGGATCGCCCTACCGACAAGTACAGTGTTCACTCTACTTTCAACGTCGCCGACCTCTCTTTGTTCGTGCCTAACGATGACTCTGACGACCATTTGAGGACAAATCAGACTCAAGTGGAGGAGAATGATGCAGTGCAAATGTCGATGACTCCTAGTGACATTGAGGACAACCTGAAGGTGTCATTCGATGGTCCTTTCATTCGTGCAAGGGCCAAGAAGATTCAAGATGCAACTAAAGCACTGCTTGTCCCTTACCAAGGAACAATGGAGCAAGGGTTCAGGACATCCTGGATCACTTTGCTCAAGACTACACCACCAGCACAGGAGTTGAGTTTCTGTCCACAAACAGAGCTCATGAAGACTCGTCAACATCCACCATGACAAGCCTTCACTCGGCAAGCACTCAGTACACACTTGATACAATCATGTCGAGTGGCCCTTGCCCATGACGAGTCCTTCTTGTGTTGGGCTGAATTATTTTAGTTAATTAATTCTATTTCTTTATGCACCTGAGAATTAATAATGTGGAAATTAATTATATATATATATCCTAGATGTAATTCTTGTCCACTAAGTTTTTATCTACTTAGGTTTACTTATCTTTAGGTGTTTTAATTTATCTTTAATCAATCCAAACTCTATCTTGCATGATAGAAGTGGTTAGGTAATTTCTATTTAAGCATTGTATTCCCTTTTTAATTAATCATATTGAATATAGAATTGAGGAAACCTTTTGGCTAAAATGTTCCTCGATTATCAATCCCAGAGCTCTCAAGGTCTCACATGTTCTTGGTTAAAATTGGTTCTTACACAATCACAAACACAACCCTTGCATTCAGCAAAACCAAATACAAACCCTAAACCGGATTCTGTCGCAAAAGAAAGAAGAAGTAGTCGCTGGAAGGAGACTGAGCACCGGCTCCGCAGTCCTCGGCACTTGGCGCCTGGGAGCTCTTGCGCCCGCGCGCACTCGCCCTCGCACTTGGCTCCTCGATCACGTACTCGGTTCTGAGCCTTGAGGAGCTTCGCTCCTGCGCTCCCGAGATCGCTCGCGTGTCCTCGCTTCTCTCCCAGCGAGCGCATCCAGCCCTCCGCACATCCAGTGTCTCGCACCTCGGATCCCTCTCACTTCCCTTGTTTCTTGTCACTTTTGTTATTTAAATTAATTAAGTCTTGGTCGTCGCTATAGTCAGTTAATTAATTAGTTGATTGATTTGGTTCAATCAGGAGATATCGAAGAACATTGCAAGATCGGACAAATATACAGTGTGGTTCTTGATCTTGAGCCCACAAGCGAAGGATCGGGGATTCCAAACGTATCATGTTTCAATTTCAGTTGTGTCTTTGTTTTTGTTTAAAAAAAACAAAAGAAAAATTAGAAAATGTCAAAAATCCAAAAATATCATTGCATACATATGTCATTAATCAAGCACCCACCTTGGTTAGGGAAACTCTACATATTCTTATGGCATGAACTTGTAAATTCTACGATTAGTTTGAAATGCTTAGCCTAATTGTTCTTAAATGTTTTCATATGGAGCATGATTGATAATGTAATTGAGCATGTATGATTGAGATAAAGTATGATTGAAATCCTACAAAACATGACCCTTGTGAGATTGTTTTAGCCTTATTGGATTCATCTATAGTCTTTGTGCACAAATGTGTGATTTACTCTCCTATGCTTCTACCTCTTGATATTGACTTCATTAGCTATTGTCGAAGCCGACTCACATGTTTGTTGCTTGTGGATTTTGTGCTTTATGTTATATTTGGCTTTAGTTGCTTGTGAGTTTTTTTAGTAAAACAAGGTGGCAATGGTTGATGCACTTAGTAACCGAATCTATGCATGACACCCATGGGTATGATTCGCGTAAAATGATGTTGAAAACTATCCACTAAGGAATAAAGCTTGATCATTGAGTAACCGGGTTCATTCATGACACCCATGTTTTCAATTCGTATAAAAAGATGTTCAAGTTGACTTTATTCGAGTAAGCTGAGGTGTTGATAGACTGGTGTCATTCATGACACCGATTTTTGACACTTGTGTAAGGAACACACCAAAGCCAAAAGAAGCCATGGCAAGAAAAAAAAAACGAAAATGAAAAAATAAACAAGAGTGAATAAAATCTAGAGCCAAATTGTTTATTTTTATGATTTTCCGCAAGTGATGGCGTTTCAGTGGAGATTTGATTATATTGTTGTCAATGTCTATGAGCTTAGTGCATTTTGGATTGAGTTGAGAGTTTAACTGAAAGCCTAAACACATGAGAGTATGAGTGAAGCACATATTCCTTATGAGGTTGGATGATTTCTAATCCTATGCTTTTATCACTAAATACATGCTAGGATGTTTTTTTTCGTTTGATCATGTGCTCCATTTCATATTGATGTTGCTTTTGTTTAAGTCTATTGCATGGATGATGAACTCGTAGGTATAGGTTGCTTCTTATTGATTCGCTCGAGACTAGCGAAGATTAAGTGTGGGGGAGTTTCATAATGCATATTTAGATATGCATTATAGAGTAGTTTTAGTTATGTTTTATGGTTGTTTGGTTAGGTTTTAGAGTTAATTTGATGTCATCCTCAAGCGGAAGAAGAAGGCTCCACCTTGGGAGTCGTTGAAGAAACGGCGTTAATTATTTTATTATTTATATTTCTTATTTTTTTATATATATTCTATTTTTAGTAACTCCTATGTTAGTTGGAGTCTAATTATAGAATTGCTTATTTTTAGTATTTCTTAGTTAGATTAAATAAGATGGTTAGGATTTTAGATTAAGTTTTATCTTTTAGGATTATTTATCTTTAGGATTAAAATTTTATCTTTATCAACCTAAATTCTATCTTGCACGGTAGAATTGGTTCTTAGGTTTTCTATTTAAACATTGTAGTTCTATTGAAATTAATCAGATTGAAATAGAATTGAAGAAACCCTTAACGGAATTAGGGTTCTTCGATTATCAATCCCAAAAACACTTTCCCTCTTTATTCCTTGAGATCTGTCGGCCAACACAAAACACCCAACCCTTACTGTTCATCGACATCAAGCACAGGCCAAACCATCGTCGAGAAGCTGTCGCAAGAAGGAGGCCAGCCGTTGGTTTCATCGGCGAGGAAATCCGCTCCAGCAAGCGCGGCGCCCCTGCATCGCAGCGCCGTGCCCTCGCTCCGCAGTCCCCGACGTCCTCGCTCCGCACAGCCCAGGATCCCCAGCGCTACTCGCGCACCCCGGCTCCGTCGATCGCGCGATTCCCGCCGACGACCTCGTTCGTGTGCGCAGCGTCTCGCGTCGTCGCTGTCTCGATCTCGCGCAAGCTTGCCCTCGCAGCTCCCGGTCCAGTTCCGCGTCCGCACACCCTGAGGAGAGTACTCCTGTGTGCGCCGCCCTTCCTCCAGCGATCGTGACGGGCTTACCGGACTTCCGCGCTCGCGCCCTCAAGACCTCGCTTCTTGATTTCGTTATTCTATCGCTATTGTTTAATTAGTTTAACTTAGTTTAGTTAGTTGCTGCGTTCTAATTAGTTAGTCGATAGCTGTTAGTTGTTTAATTTTCTTAAATTATAAAAGTTATTGCTTTAGTTAGTATTACTTAATTCGTTTACGTATAAGTTTAGTTAGGTTAGTTAGTTGCAATTTATTAAATTAAGATTGTGGTTTAATTAGTTTAATTCAATTGTCAATCAGGAGATATCGGAAGAGCATTGCAAGATCTTAGCAAATATACGGCGTGGTTCTTGATCTGAAGCCCACAGGCGAAGGATCGGGGAATCCAAACGTATCATAATTTCTTATTCTGCTCTTTTGGTTGGAGAGTTCAAAAACTACGCTATTTCGATTGTTTTATGTAGGTTTGTAGTTCCAGCTTGTGGCTAGCTTGGAGAAGTTCTTATTGGAGTGAAGAAAAGAAGAGGAAAGAAAGCAAGAAAAGCTAAGGCCAAGAGGAGAAAAGCACAAGAACACATGTTCTGTCCAGTTTCGCTGCCGCGAGTCATATATCGCCGCCGCGAGGTCCCAGATTCCGCCGTGAAGACTTGGCAACGAGAAGAACACATGAAGATTACATGTCGCGGCCGCGAGTGTCTGAGTCGCTGCCGCGAGATTCGCTAGTTCACCGTGGAGATGTTGTCGGCGAGAGGTTTGTTGAAACCTGTGTGTCGCGGCCGCGAGTTGCTAGTCGCGGCGGCGAGATTGTCCAGAGAACATCAGTTCAAGATCCAAATTCTATCTTTTCGGTGGGAGATTCAATCTAATCTTTTGAAAACTTGTTCCTTAGTGTTTAAGGAAGATATTCTGAGACTTTTTTAGTATTATTTTCAGTTTTAATAATTTTAGGATATTTTATATTATTTTAGGATTATTTCCGCATTATCTTTATGGAAAGTATCTAGGTTTTCGGGGTCTGTTCTGGCCTATCAAGGGAGAGCCACGTAATTAGATGGAGAGAGACTTTTGGAGAACGTTCTTTCTCGGACCTCGAGACATATTTCGCAGAAGTTCAATCAACCATTCAAGTTTGCTTATTTTCCATCAATTCGAAGGAGATTTAGGTACGCTATAAGCGGCTAAGTTTGTTATTTTTTTCACCTGTGTTTCGGAGACTTAGTTGGTGGTTGGTGAGGCTCAAACTTAGTTGTTTCCTACTGTTCTTTTGATTTCTCTCGAGCATATTGATGATATTGTTGTGATTGGCCATCATAATAGTGTCTTGCTAGGTTTTTGTTCTTTCGTCATTGAATGAATCTCGTAGTAGCATACTTAGGATTGTGAGAACCTTCGTTTGATCATGACTGAGTAAAGATTTCAACATATCTCTTAAACATCGGTAACCGTGTTTACTTGATGTTATTCATATGCCTAGATTCTTAGGGATTTGTTTTATCTTTATGTTAAATCTTTGTCCGTGCTTAGGTTGCATAAAGGTTTAAAGGGTTAATTGTGATTGTTGCACTTTAATCTATTTAAACTAAGATGGGAAGAATGAAAGTTAAAGGGATCAAACTCGAGTTTATGTCTAGGACCAATTAAGCCAACCAATGTCGATGAATGCGCAGGTGGATGGGGAGGAGGAGGAGTCCTAGAAAGGAGGCGCCATGGATGATCGCTCGGAGGTTGAGATCTCAGATCTACCGACACATTGATATGAGATTTGGTGAAAGAAAGGAGGAGGGGCAGGCCTCGTTTGGTTGAACTTGGGAAGTCCAATTCCCAAGAATTCAATTCACGTGAATTAAATTCCCATCAGTTATATTTCCGGTTAATGGAAAAAAGATGTTTAGTTATGTTTTAAACGATAGAAAATTCAAATAGTGGAAGTGGTAATTTTTTACACAAAAGGGTGGAAGTTCAACTTTACTAGTCCTCCCTAAGTAAGTAAAATTCCTCCATTTTATAGGAATCACAATTCTTTCCTTGGAATTCAAGTTCCTGAGATTTTGAAGGAAAAAAAATTACAACCAAAGACATAGACTTATCCTAATTCCTAGGTATTTTCACTTCTTGGGTTTTCAATTGTTAACCAAATGAACTTTGAGATTTGGGAATGTTAATTTAAGAGATTGACTTTTTGCATATAAAACAAATATGCCAATTTGTACGGGAAAAATGGTCTCTGACACAAATTATTTCAATTGAATAAATAAACTTCAACATGGTAGACTGGAATAATTAAGATAGTCCCAAAATTGAAGTAAAAATCAACTAAGAAAATTCAAGTATGTCATAAATATGTACAGTAAGTCAGTAATATATATTTGATAAAATCCATGCCACTTGGTTGAAAGGACACTTAACTAACATTTTTTTCATGGAATTTAATTTGTGACCCACTTAACAAAATTAGTATAAATTAGACCTGTCAAATGGGTCACTCGGGTAGGGTTCGGGTCGGGTCACTTCGGATCTCGGGTAAAACGGGTCCCGGGTAAAACGGGTTCCGTGTATTTCAGGTTGACTAGAACCCGGGTTGACCAGTTTTCGGATCATTTCAGATCGATTTCGGGTTTGTCAATTATTTCTTTTTTAAATTAAAAAAATCATGATTTGATAATTTTGTGATAAATTTTAATTATATATAGAAAAATTTAATTATATTTAATTATAAATCAACCGGGCCGATCGGGTCACCGGGTCAATCGGGTAAATCGGGTAAAAATTACCGGGTCACCGGGTCGAAACCCAGATTACCCGAAAAATTTCCGGGTTTTCGGGTTCGGGTCGAATAAAATTTCCGGGTCAAAATTTTCGAGTCTTGACACAAAAAATTTCGGACGGTCAGGTCGGGTTTTCGGGTCGGGTTATGTTTTGACCGGTGATTTCAAATTGTGTATCAAATTGTGATTTCAAGTGATTTAGGAAAGCCTACCGAGGACCAATGAGTATACATACGAGTAAGGGTGGAATTGGTACATTACCAATTCATTTATCCGTTTACCATATACCAACCGATTTGAATTGGTAATCGTAAAATCCCTACCATTACCAATCACCGATGGGGTTGAACTAACTTAATTGGTTACCAATTAAGTTGGTTGGTACGTGTTGGTAATGGTAATTAACCAACTTTTGAGTGTTGAGAAAAAAACATGCAAATATAATAAAACTTAGTTAAAACATATAAATGATTCCAATGATTAAATTTTTGTCCGAACCGACTATATTTGAGGACGAAAGCAACATAAAACTTTAAAGTTATTACAAAGTGTTTAAACACTGGAGAAAAATCAATATAGTAGTAGGAATGTATTATTACGACTACCGCTATAGGTTTTCGTCTTAATCGAGGTCGAGTTACTATTCCTCTCTTGATTAAAAACACTTTCTGAAGAAAAAAAAGTTAAAAAATTAAAAACAAAAGTAAAAAACTTAAAAGAATTACAAAATAAATTAAAAAAAACAAAAAAAAACTAGATATAATCGGCTTGGTAGAAATTGGTTGGTATTACTGTACCAACCAATTTGAAATTGGTTGGTAATGGTAATACCAACTTTTCCATTCTAATTCACGTTACCGTACCAAGTTTTGGAACTTGGTTCGGTATACCGAACCAATGATATTGGTAACCAATATAATTGGTTACCAATTATGTTAGTTCGGTTTGTACATGTTGGTTTGATTTTCATGGTAATTTTTACCCAACCCTACATACGAGTATAAATGCATTTTCTCGTCCGTAGTGATGTTGATAGACAAATAACTGGTTTGCTATATACAGTGCATGATTTCGTCAATCGTGAAGGGTTGCTATATACACTGTTTGATTTCGCCAATCGTGAAGGGCTGTCATCGACTTCCAACACTAATTAAGTTTTTTCATCTAAAAAAGTTTTTCGACACCGATTTTCCGTGTTGGTAGACTATGTGTCAAATTTCTCAAAATGAAAAGTTAGTATGAACAAGCTTTTTCAGGGAAAAAAAAAAAGTTCCCCCTACTCAGAACATAGACAACTATATGCAATTCGAAAAAAAATTATTGCACATATAAAAACCCATAAATATTAATCCCTCCGTTAAGAAAACTACGTCGTTTTAGCAGTAAAATCTTGATAAGAAAAACATGTAGTTTTAAGTATTTTTGTGTTCACTTTCTAAAATTACACTTGTAATGATTAGATATTTGTCGTGGCTGCGAGTGTCCGAGTCGCCGCCGCGAGATTTGCCAGTTCACCGTGGAGATGTTGTCCGCGAGAGGTTTCCTAAAACATGTGTGTCTCGGCGGCGAGATCTTCTAGAGAACATCAGTTCGAGATCAAAATTCTATGTTTTCGGTGGGATATTCGATCCAATCTTTTGAAAACTTGTTCCTTAGTGTTTAAGGAAGATATTCTGAGACTTATTTAGTATTATTTTTAGTTTTAATAATTTTAGTATATTTTATATTATTTTAGGTTATTTCCGCATTATCTTTAAGGAAATTATCTAGGTTTTCGGGGTCTCTTCTAGCCTATCAAGGGAGAGCCATGAAATTAGATGGAGAGAGACTTTTGGAGAATGTTCTTTCTCAGACCCCGAGACATATTTCGCTGAAGTTCAATCAACCATTCAAGTTTGCTTATTTTCCATTAATTCGAAGGAGATTTAGGTACGCTATGAGCGGCTAAGTTCGTTATTTGTTTAACCTGTGTTTCAAAGACTTGGTTGGTGGTTTTTGAGGCTTAAACTTAGTTGTTTCCTACTGTTCTTTTGATTTCTCTCGAGCATATTGATGATATTGTTGTGATTGGCCATCATAATAATGTCTTGCTAGGTTTTTGTTCTTTCGTCATTGAATGAATTCCGTAGTAGTATGCTTAGGATTGTGAGAACCTTCGTTTGATCATGACTGAGTAGAGATTTCAACATATGTCTTAAACATCGGCTATCATTTTTACTTGATGTTATTCATATGCCTAGATTCTTAAGGATTTGTTTTATCTTTATGTTTAATCTTTGTCCGTGCTTAGGTTGCATAAAGGTGTAAGGGGTTAATTTTGATCGTTGCACTTTAATCTATTTAAACTAAGATGGGAAGAATGAATGTTAAAGGGATCAAACAACTCGAGTTTATGTCTAGGACCTATTACGCCAACCAATGTCGATGAATGCGCAGATGGAACTATTTTCTCCATTGATTATTACTAAAACCATCATTCTTATGCTTTGTTACTTGAATTGCAATCTTGATCTTTTAGTTCTATTTCCCATATTTCTTTGTTTATTTCCCACTTTTTAAGTGAAGTAGCATTTATATTGATTCTTAGATTTCCCTATGGGTTCGACTCCGCAGTTATCATTATACTTAGTTATTTGTGTGGGAATTCTTTTGGGCGAGGTTTACGCATGTTGGTTTACCTCCCGCCAACAGCCGGCATCAACTGGATCACAGTTGATACCGAGTGACTTCTGGTTGACGTATAGAGCAATTTTCGAGAGACTGATTAGGTGAGCGCTGACACGCTTCCTCGAGGATCAATCCTGATTACCTTCCACTACAGCAAGGGAGTCTTCTATTTTATCTTTGTTAGGACTAGGAGTGGATTGGTTTAAGATTTATATGTATATCTACTTTACTCCCCTAACACTTCTCAGGGCGCGCATCGGCTACAGGCTCGGCCAGCTGAACTGGAACCTCGGGTGTCACAGATCGAGCTCCTCCTCGCAACTCACTCAGAATGTCGTGCAGTGTGGCCTCTAGCTGAGCAGTAGTTGTCCCTAGGGGAAACGAAGCTATGCCAACTGACATTGGTGAAGCTCTCTCCTTAGGAACTCGCTCCTCGGTGTGATCAGCAACAAGTCCTTAAGGGGGACGTCCCCTGCCGCGATGTTCCCTTCCCCCACACCTGATTGGACCGCGTCTCGTATCAACCAAAATGGCT
This sequence comes from Persicaria maculosa, assembly GCA_963922045.1. Classification (NCBI taxonomy): domain Eukaryota; kingdom Viridiplantae; phylum Streptophyta; class Magnoliopsida; order Caryophyllales; family Polygonaceae; genus Persicaria; species Persicaria maculosa. The sequence continues at coordinate 44,716,499 of OY998258.1, forward strand.
GCATGCACCGTTTTGGACTTATGTTATCATTTGCAGGCTAAATGGTTTTTCGCGACTTAGTCTTAGGGCAAGTACAAGGGCTCTACCCCAGGGTCTCCAACGGACCGCGTCTCGTATCAACCAAAATGGCTGCATGCACGGTAGAGCCGGGTCAAAACATAGTCCAGGTAATATGAAATCCAAAACTCACCAAAGTTGGTGAAGTCAAAGTCTCTCTCTCTCTCTCTCTCTCTCTCTCTCTCTCTCTGCAGTGCTAAAGTCTGGCGCTCAAGGAGTCAAACAGCATCATCAATCATACATATAACATATACCTAAAAAATAAAGGGGCATAGGATCAGATTGAGGCCCGCACTTGGCTGGTCCGATGGTTCCCACATATAAGCACACACGTACGTTATTCCTAATAATATGCTTCTAATGCAAGACATGAATATTAACACACAAGCATGCTTGCGGTTATATATGTGCAGAAATATTAAATAAGGCCCTAGCACAGAAAGTCAAGTGGCATATCCCTCTCCTACCACTGCCCTCCCATCCCAATAGGGTGGTGACTGTTGTAGGAGGAGAAAATCGAGTATGAAATATAATGAAATAGATCAAACCAGATCCGTGCCCCAGCAAATAATTACAAGACTCCCTCCAATGTAGTAAGAGAAAGTCAGGATCGAATCCACGAGGAAGCGTGTCAGCGGATCCTAGGCAGCTGTAAATCTCACAGAAAAGCAAACAGAAGACAGAAACAAAGAAATAAAGAAAGAAAGACAGAAATAATAAACGAAAGCAAAAACAGACATTGCTCGATCTCGACAAAAGGTACTCGAGATAGAGTAAAAACAGCGACGACAGAAAACTCAGATTCGACAACACAAAAACTCGATCTAGACAACCTAACTCGATCTCGACAAGGCCTACTCGAGATCGACTAAACCTTCCTCTAGATCGACAACAGAAACTCTAGATCGGCCAAAAAGACAGAAACTTTAAAGGCAGATTTCGAACACAGAACTCAGATTTATGACGAAATAAACTCAATATATACAGAACTTCCAAAGCCAGGGTATCAACACCACAACGATAACCATGCAAAGTAACACATAAAGGCATAAAAGATCATGCTTTCCATCAAAATAACTTTCGTTACTAACAAATAGGCATATAGAGGCTTTCGCATAAACCCTAAATGTTACTAACCCTTTTCACATAATTAATCCAAGTTGCATTAAGATCACTTTCTCTTCAATAACACAAACAAGTATTACCTTCAACTCTCACAAAAGAATCATGCTCATAGGGATAGAAGACGAATTGCATCAAAAGATCGTACCTTTACCGCATCACCTTACATGGCCACCGTCGAGCTCACCCCAGCCCCAGAAGTGGGTGGACTACTCGCTCTTCATTATCAAGAAAGACATACAAAATAAACTAACTTGCATTGAATTAAATAAAGAAAGCTTACAACCAAACAAGACAAATCCACTTTCGCCTTTCCACCTTGCTCGCCACAAACTCTCTCTCTCTCTACTACTACTTACTTGTTCTCTCTGATATTTAATTGGAATAAGATGCCTAATGCTCAGCCCCTAAGGCTTTATTTATAGCCTTCTATTCCTTGCTATTCAAGGATAGAATATATCTGTCTATATCTAAAAAGCTTAAAACATAAATAAATTAAATAAAGGAATTAAATCTAAAAGGGGAAATAAATCTAAAATAGGTAGAATATCTTCCATGTGTTGATAGGTCTTCTCCATAGATAGAACTTGATAGTTGTTGATAGATCTCGGCCAAAATTGGATAGAATCGGATCCGAGGACTCCCAATCCGAGTAGGACAGCAAAACCGCGTAACGCGGCTTCGGACGCGGTTTCCTCGATCTCGACTAATCTTCCTCGAGATCGAGTAGGATTGACGTCGACCATGGCTGGCTGGACGTCTCTGGTAACAGGACCTCGACATGCTCGGGTGTTGGATCTCAGGTGTCCTCGATCTCGACAAACTTCCTCGAGATCGAGTAGGGCTGGAGTCGAGGATGGCTAGCTCGTTGATGTCGGGCAACTTCTCCTCGACAAGCTCGGACAGGCGCTGTGGTGGTCCTTGAGATCGAGGAAATTCCTCGAGATTGAGTACGGTGGTGCTCGGCTTCTCCGTCTTCGGCTTCTCGACTTGGCACAGCTCGTCGACTCCGGACATGGCGTCAAGGTTTTGTCGATCTCGACAAAGGGTACTCGAGATCGAGTTGGCTTCTGGATTCGGGTTGTCTCTAACTAAGTTTCTCGATCAGTGCTAAGTCGACAAGGCCTGTGCTGGGACACCTTCGTCGAGATCGAGTAAAAGTACTCTAGATCGAGTAAAACTGGGCTCCTAGCTTGATTCAACTGGTTCCGCTGCTTCTTGACCTTGGACTTCTGTAGTTGATTTCCGAGCTTTTCCGACCTTTCTCAGAACTACTGTACTTTGCCTTGAATTCTGCGAAATTAAACAGAAACTGGTGTAGATTCCATAATTTGGCAAATAAACATAAACTACATAGATTCTGTATTATCCTAGCCCAAATGCATGAAATGTATGCAGGAAACGATATAAAAGTTACTGTAAAACATGGCAGATTCAGCTCACAACAAACACCCCATACTTAAGCTTGCTTGTCTTGAAGCAATACCTTTATTTGTCATTCAGGGGAAGGAATTTAAAACTCTCAACATCTTAGATTCATTCTCATATGTCCTTGCAATTAATTACCATCCTTGAAAAGGTACTAATGTCACCAATCCATGCATGTGCAATTAAAAAGCAACTTCTACTCACAAAAGGAGAGGTATGCAAAACATTCATAAGTGAGAAAGCATTAATAATCAAGAGGACTTTAATTTAAGCTCAATAAGGAGTAGATTGGTAAAAGGCTAAAGGTGGGCAATTTTTGGCAATGTAGTGCTTTTGATCCGGGGAAATGGAGTATTTCCAAACTGTATTTCCACATTCTATCTCATAAGATTCATCACCTTTCATAATTCTTTTTCTCAATAATAATGCTTTTACCTCTCTAACCTCAGCACTGCCTTCTCGCGAGTCGCAAACATGGGTGTCATGAATGGCCCCGGATACTTATTGCTTTGGACTCCTTACCTTGTGCCCCATCTCGCCAAACTATTATCTCAGCGAGCAGGGTCAATCTACCTTTATCTCCTGAGGTGATTGGATTTTTTCTCACTAATTAAATTTTCCATATTTTTCAAACATTTTCCTGCCAAACTCCAATAATGATAATAATCACAACACAAACACCATATAACATCTCCATAATGTAACATCATTCTCAACATAATCCCCGGATAGGAAATAAGGTAAAGAATGGCAAATATTTAGATCATGTGGAGCAAATATGAAATAAGGCATATTATGGCTTTTGTGATGCATAAGCATAGGTAAGGCTAGGAATATAACAATGAGCATTATATATGGAAATATAAAGTCCTCCATCCTCTTATCATGCAATATGTCAAAAGGAACTTCAAATTTTACCTCCTTTCATGGTTTTTAATAAAATATGCACTTCATTGTGACTTCCCTTTACTAGGCAATTTCATGCTATATCTCTAATGAATCCACTTTTGCATCGTCGAGTTCAATATAAAGCTTCCATGACATAACTCAAAATTTTCAATGGGGGTCATTTTTTTCAAATTTTGGAAAACATGCATATAAGCCCATAAATCAATAATGCATTCCAAAATAGCCATGTAGCAATTCAAAGAAATAAATTCTAAATATGCACAAATAATGTCAAATATGGAAAATATGCACAAAGTAAGCCCTTCCCCCACCCCATACTAAAACATTACAGTGTCCTCACTGTATAAAAACAAGGGTAAAGAATGAAACTCACTAGACAGGTGTGCAGGCTAGGGCCTCTTAATTTCGAATAAAAGAATCGTCTGGGCCGAGTCTGAATATAGCTTGCTTCTATCCATGGACCTGAGAAGTGTAGAAGACATATACCCGCAATAGAAAAACTAAAAAGTTCAAAGCCAAAAACAAACAAAAAAACAATGTCCAAAAAGTCCCAAAAAGTAAATGTCTATGTACAAGCTCTAGACTTTATAGTCGCTAGGCCGACTTCTCCATTTAGCTCAAGGTGGCATTTGCAGGGCCCATGTAGCTTGGGCTTCAAATAGGACTCCATTCTTGTCCATCAGCTGCAATCCTCCAGAATGGATTTTGTTCACCATGAAAGGTCCCATCCTCTTCTTGTTTAATTTGTTAGGAAACCAATGATCCTTTGACTTAGAGTCATAGAGCTTGTCTCCAACTTCATACTCTTTGGGCTCATCATTGGAAATCCTACATAAGTGCACATACCAAGGCAAACCTCTCCCATGTATAGATAGATCTTTAATGGAAATAGGAGAAGAAAGATCCATAACTTGGCTTACCTTCACAGAAACGGAATCGGGGACCACGGTGTTTGGTCGATCTTGAGTACTATTACTCGATCTCGAGTAACTTTCAGGTTCTGGTGGCTTGCTGCTCGAGGATGCAGGAGCTGGGGACGGTGAGGGTTGCTCGATCTCGACTAGATTAGTCGATCTCGAGGAGATTTGCCCTTCTGGTGGAGTCAACGTCGAGGAAGGCGAAGTCGAGTCAGCAAGGTGGTTGTCGATCTCGAGTACTGTACTCGATCTCGAGGAGTCTGGTGCTTCAATCTGGCTGCTCGATGATGCTGGTGCTGGTGGAGGCTCCTGGTTTTGGTCGAGATCGACTAAAGTCCTAGATGTCGAGGAATCTTGGTCGACTATGACCCCATACTTGCATCCTGTCAAGGCATCCGAAAAATAGTTAGTTCATAATGACGTACCTTGGTCTGTGTCGAGTGGATTCTCTGTTTCCTCCTTTAGGATGGCCATGATCTCCTCCACCTGGGCCTCCATATCCCTCTTTTCCAGCTCCTCAGGGGTCATATTTCTTACCTTGGGTTCCCCGCAAGTGATGTAGCCAGCTGAGATAGATTTTACCTCTTCCATTGGACCTGTATGCCTTTCAGTTTTATTAAAAGAATACTCAATTACGTCATCGCTGATGTTGAAAGTGAGCACTCCTTTCCTCATGCTTATGTTGGCATCCACCGTCGCCAAGAAGGGCCTTCCTAGAATAATTGGACAAGCAGGGTCTTCTTGCATATCAACAACTAAGAAATCAGCAGGGACAAAGAATTTACCTACTTGTACTGGCACATTGTCCACCATGCCTGTTGGAATGACCACCGTGTTGTTGGCCATATAAAGTCTAGCATCCACAGGCTCTAGGCCACCTATCTTAATCTTGGACCAAATTGTTAAAGGCATTATACTCACACTAGCTCCAAGATCACATAAAGCATTAATTTTGTATGGACCAAATCCAATGGATATAGCAAACTTACCTGGATCTGGCCTCTTCTCCAGTATGTCCAAATGGCTGCACTCCTCTGTAATTTCAGCCATTGACCTCTTTTTGCTCAAAATCTCCTTCAGGAACTGGACATAGGATGGCATTTCATTGAGAGCTTCTGTGAAGGGGATGATGACATTGAGCTTCTGAATCATCTTGATGAAGCGCTGAAATTTCTTCTCTACTGGGTCCTTTGGAGATTTTGTAGGGAAAGGCAGCTTCTTTTTCTGATTCGGAGCCAGAACAGATGTCGGAGGTGCTGTAGCTTCCTCGATCTCGGGTTGGGTTTCCTCGATATCGACCAGATTCCTTGGTGTCGAGTTGTTGTGCTGTGTAGACGAAGGCTGGCCTAGCTATTCCTCGAGATCGAGTTGCCCTTGCTCGAGATCGACTAAGTGCTTGTCGACGTCGACTTGCTGCTGGTCGACTTGCTGTTCTCCTTCGTTTTGCTGCTCTACGACCTCTGGCTCCTGCAGTTGATGGCCGCTTCTGAGTTTTACAGCAGCGATGTGTCTAGTCTTTCCCTTGGGATTTGGACCTGAAGATCCTGGGAGTGAACCTGACTGTCTGGGGATTCCTGCTGCTAGCTGACTAATCTGTGTATCAACTGATTTCCGCCATATATCAATTTCCCCAAGCCTAGAGTTGACACCTTGCATCTGAGTGTAGACGGAGTTGAAGGACTGCTTAGTTTCTGAATGATTCCTCCGTATTTCCTCCAGGACGGTCTGTAGATCATCCATTTTCTGGTCCCTTTCCGGATGTCCTGGAGCTCTGTAGGGCGGGGGGTTCCTAGGGGCACCTTGGTTCCATTGTGGTTGCTGAAACCTTTGGTCCCCCATATAGCGATTGGGACCCCCTGCATAAGCTGCCTCTTCGTGGTATTCTGCCAGCATGACTTGCTCTGTGTGTGGGCACTCAGTAGTGGTGTGCCTCTGTAATCCGCATTCAATACAAGGCTGGTTGACAGAAAGATACTTTACTTGTTTGAGGAGCTTCTTATTCTGGTCTCTGTAGTACTTCTCCCTTACATCTGGATCAATCTCCTTAGGGGGCTCATAGAGGGGCATGGATGGTGCCAGCCTGGCGTAGGGGTTCTCCTCATAGTTGACTGGAGTCCCATACTTGTTGTCATAGTTGGTCAGCTTGTCGAGAGCAGCCCATGCATCAACAGGCGGCATTGTCAGATACTCATAGTGAGTATATGTTTTGATTCTGTCCTTTGCAGCCAAGTCTAGAGAATTGAAGAAGATCTCTTGAACCACGCAGGGTTGCTGTCCATGTGTAGGGCAGGATCGCAGTAGATCCTTATAGCATTCCCAAGCCTTTGCTAGCGTCTCTCCAGGCTGCTGTTTGAAAGATGTGATCTTTTAACGCATGAGGAAAGAATTTGTTCAAAAATTCCTGCTTCACTTGAGCCCATGTCGTGAGAGATCGTGGTTTCAGCCCTTCCAACCATTTCAATGCAGGACCAGCGAGAGACCAGCGGAAAGCCTTCATTAGAATGTACTCCAAGGTGGTACCTTCAGAAAGAGTACGACGCATGTCAATAAAGTTGGTAATATGCCTTAGAGGGCATTCATTAAATCTACCATAAAAAGCATGATTTTTAATTTCAATAAGGAATTGGGTGCGAATTTCATAGTTGTTTTCAGTGATTAGAATGGCCGATTCAGGCACGACGAGAGTCGGGTGCATATAATCCTCTGCAGGGGTTGGGTATAGGGCAAGCTCAGCTTCTGCTTGCCTCGCACGCTCAGCTTCCTCTTGTCTGCCTGCTCTCTCAGTGGCGAGAGCAGCATCCCTGGCGGCTAGATCCCTTGTGAGCCTCTCGATCAGTTGTTCATGTGTCTCTGCAGCTGCCATGGCTCTTTGTAGTTTAGCTCTGATGTGTAGGAGGCGCTCTGGTTCGTCTAAGCCGTCAAATGTTATGGTAAAACTTCGTTTGAAACGATGTGGTCAGGTGGTTGACCAGAACGGCGCATACACCTGCAAATTAACTCAAAAGAAAAGTGAGATCTGACTACCTAAGGCGGGAATGATTGCTTCCCCGGCAACGGCGCCAATTTGTTGTAGGAGGAGGAAATCGAGTATGAAATATAATGAAATAGATCAAACCTGATTCGTGCCCGCAAATAATTACAAGACTCCCTCCAATGTAGTAAGAGAAAGTCAGGATCGAATCCACGAGGAAGTGTGTCAGCGGATCCTAGGCAGCTGTAAATTTCACAGAAAAGCAAACAGAAGACAGAAACAAAGAAACAAAGAAAGAAAGACAAATATAATAAACGAAAGCAAAAACACACACTGCTCGATCTCGACAAAAGCTACTCGAGATAGAGTAAAAACAACGACGATAGAAAACTCAGATTCGACAACACAGAAACTCAATCTAGACAACCTAACTCGATCTCGACAAGGCCTACTCGAGATCGACTAAACCTTCCTCTAGATCGACAACAGAAACTCTAGATCGACCAAAAAGACAGAAACTTTAAAGGCAGATTTCGAACACAAAACTCAGATTTCGGAGGAAATAAACTCAATAAATAAAGAACTTCCAAAGCCAGGGTATCAACACCACAACGATAACCATGGAAAGTAACACATAAAGGCATAAAAGATCATGATTTCCATCAAAATAACTTTCGTTACTACTACCTCCGTATCAAAATACTTGTCTTTTTACTTTTTGACACGTTTTTTAAGAAGCGAAAAAATCTATAAAATATTATTTTTTTTCATAATTTTTTTTCATAATTTTATAGATAATTATATTAAGTATAAAATTATTTTTGTAAATTAATAAAATCATTGATATTTTATATAGTTTTTATCGTTCTTAAAAAACGTGCCCAAACTAAAACAACAAATATTTTGATACGGAGGGAGTAACAAATAGGCATATAGAGGCTTCCCCATAAACCCTAATTGTTACTAACCCTTTTCACATAATTAATCCAAGTTGCATTAAGATCACTTTCGCTTCAATAATACAAACAAGGATCACCTTCAACTCTCGCAAAAGAATCATGCTCATAGGGATAGAAGACGAATTGCATCAAAAGATCGTACCTTTACCGCATCACCTTACATGGCCACCGTCGGGCTCACCCCAGCCCCAGAAGTGGGTGGACTACTCGCTCTTCATCATCAAGAAAGACATTAAATAACAAAAGAAACTAACTTGCATTGAATTAAATAAAGAAAGCTTACAACCAAACAAGACAAATCCACTTTCGCCTTTCCACCTTGCTCGCCACAAACTCTCTCTCTCTCTCTACTACTACTTACTTGTTCTCTCTGAAATTGAATTGGAATAAGATGCCTAATGCTCAGCCCTTAAGGCTTTATTTATAGCCTTATATTCCTTGCTATTCAAGGATAGAATATATCTATCTATATCTAAAAAGCTTAAAAGATAAATAAATTAAATAAAGGAATTAAATCTAAAAGGGGAAATAAATCTAAAATAGGTAGAATATCTTCCATGTGTTGATAGGTCTTCTCCATAGATAGAACTTGATAGTTGTTGATAGATCTCGGCCAAAATTGGATAGAATCGGATCCGAGGACTCCCAATCCGAGTAGGACAGCAAAACCGCGTAACGCGGCTTCGGATGCGGTTTCCTCGATCTCGACTAATCTTCCTCGAGATCGAGTAGGATTGACGTCGACCATGGCTGGCTGGACGTCTCGGGTAGCAGGACCTCGACATGCTCGGGTGTTGGATCTCAAGTGTCCTCGATCTCGACAAACTTCCTCGAGATCGAGTAGGGCTGGCGTCGAGGATTGCTAGCTCGGTGATGTCGGGCAACTTCTCCTCGACAAGCTCAGACAGGCGCTGTGGTGGTCCTCGAGATCGAGGAAATTCCTCGAGATCGAGTACGGTGGTGCTCGGCTTCTCCGTCTTCGGCTTCTCGACTTGGCACAGCTCGTCGACTCCGGACATGGCGTCAAGGTTTTGTCGATCTCGACAAAGGGTACTCGAGATCGAGTTGGCTTCAGGAGTCGGGTTGTCTCTGACTCAGTTGCCCGAGTAGTGCTTAGTCGACAAGGCCTGTGCTCGGACACCTTCGTCGAGATCGAGTAAAAGTACTCTAGATCGAGTAAAACTGGGCTCATAGCTTGATTCGACTGGTTCCACTGCTTCCTGACCTTGGACGTCTGTAGTTGATTTTCGAGCTTTTCCGACCTTTCTCAGAACTGTTGTACTTTGCCTCAAATTCTGCGAAATTAAACAGAAACTGGTGTAGATTCCATCATTTGGCAAATAAACATAAACTACATAGATTCTGTATTATCCTAGCCCAAATGCATGAAATGTATGCAGGAAACGATATAAAAGTTACTGTAAAACATTGCAGATTCAGCTCACAACAGTGACTGGCCAGCTCATGAATGCATTTCATTTAATTATTATTGAATCAAGCCGATTAGCTCAACGCAAAAGCATGATCAACATGATCATCATATTTGTGGTCTTGCGAAAAGAAAATAATAATCATGATGGTAATAATAAAGGTGTTATTGTAAAGTTGTTACCAATAACTCGAATGACTCGGGACGAGACCCGATGGGACTGGGCCATCATTTGATCCTAGAAAAGACTATATAAGAATGTTCATTCGTTAATGCAACCTATCATAATACTACATGGTATGCTTATGATATGCTATACCAAGTACATTATTAGAGGTGGCAATCGGGCGGGTCGGGATGGGTTTGGGTTTGGTTTGTCGGGTTTCGGGTCATTCGAGTTTCTGGTAATGTCTAATAATTTGGTCAATCGGTTGGGTCGGGTTCGGGTTTCGGTTGTGATGGGTTTCGGTTATTCGAGTTTCGGTTGTCTTGGGTTTTCATTATTTCAATATTCATTTAAAAAAATTGCTAGATTTTAACTTAAAGTTCGGGTTATTTCGGGTTTTGGTTATAATGGGTTCGGGTATTAATGAGTTTTGGGTTAATCGGGTTCGGTTCATTCGGATTTCGGGTCCAAAATGGAGAGGTTGTGTTGGTGTTCCGAATAATCGGTTTCGATTCGACCGGGTTTGGTTTTCGGGTTCGGGTCAGGTTTTGCCAGCTCTATACTTCATACACGTATAAGAAGGGAAGTGTCTAATCAATATGAGTAAGCTCCGAAGAAACTTACCTGGATAACAAAGCAGTAAAATAGGAATCCAACATACGGCAGCACAATCAAATTGTATCACCTAAATACATATCGGAAATATATTAGTCTACATCTAAGCTACATAGCACATACACGTCATAAAATTAGATAAGTAAATAAATCGTATTATCCATACTTGTCATTCCATCATGATCACCCAACTCATCGAATCATAACAACTCATAAGACCACAATAATCTTCATAACTTACTTAGGCACACTCGCATGCTTATAAGATCATTCTCACATATAACATCTCAATCATGTATCTAATATCCCGCAAGTCATTACTCATACTATAACATACGAATTTAACATCATGCCATTAGTCATTCACACATGCGATTAGTCACACATTCATGTCGTTAGTCAAACAATCATACCATCATGCTAGTTAGCCACCAATCAAGTCTAATTCCCAAGTTAGCCTCGAAAACCATTTTGAAATCCGAGTCAAAACATTAGGACTTCCGACCTTTGAAATACTCATTAAGTTCGTATTCCAAAACCCGAGGTAAGATTGGTAATTCAGTCATTTAAATCCCCAAAAATGTCAAATACGACTTTTGAAATCGTTCGGCGAAATCTCATGTTAATAAGTCAAAGCTCTTGACCAAGGGACGTCTTGCTGCGGCGACAATGGTTTTCACCGTCAGACATGCCCAGCGAGCATCCCGCGAGACACGAAGTTGTCGCATCCGCGAGCTAGACAACTCGTTCTCGTGAAGGTTTCGCGCTCGCGAAAGGAGGGAGTTTCTTCTGCGAGAGGTCTCGCGCCCGCAAAACAAAGTTTCGCTGCCGCGAAGCTAGGGAGCCCCAAAGCCTCCCCTAAGACCCCACTCACTACGGGGAAAAGGGCCACCCTCCACTGCGAATCAGAACCCTTGGGGTTCTGTTCTAACTAGCGATCGCGAGTTCTTACTCGCGGCAACAAGTCTTGGTCTGGATCTTGGTTTTGAGCCCGTTTCTGCTCTCGATTGTCGTTGTTAGCCTTCCCCACTTTTTCCCGACTCTCTCTTAACCTACAGAAACATGTTACTAACCTTTTGACACATAAAAATCGAGGGAAAAGAGGATTGCTCACCCAACTTCTTCTTTTTTTCCTTCTTCTTCGGGATGGCTCGGGAGGCGATTTTTGGGCTCGTCTCAGCTGGATCTCCTTGTTATGGGGGCTGGGAAGTTAATAATGGAGTGAAAGGATAGAACTTTGGAGATTTGGAGATGAAAGAAAGATAAAATGGACTTCTTACCCTTCTAGGACCGGAAATGGAAGAGGGGGACTTGGGGGCTTCGATCTTGATCTTTCGGGTTATTGACCATCTCCAATGGGACCTTCTTGACTTCGGGGAGGCGTGGTGGTGCTGGAGGGCTTGGATCACAAGATGGAAGAGATGAGAAGTGGTGGGTGGTAGTGGTATCCTCGGCAAAGGGGAAAAAGAAGGAGGGGCGAGTTTAGGTGGTGGTGGTTGTGGTGGTCGGAGGTGGCTAGAAGAGGGTGGGGAGGGGTGGCTGAGGTGATGTGGTGGTGGAGGCACAAGGAGGGAGTGGGAGGTGTCTAGTGTTTTCAAGTGCTTTCTCACTTCTTGTTGGATAAGTTTTGTGTATTTAAGCCTTTGTTTGAATGAGAGGGAGAGAGCAAGCCTTGTCTCCTTCAGAGATAGGATGGCAGATGTGGATCGATAAGAGGGTTCTTCTCTCCTTCCAAAACAAGGGGGTGCAAGGGAGAAGGTATGGAAAAGTGGAGTGTGGGTGTCTCACCTAATTATAGTAAGCATCTTTGACTTAAATTCAAATTGGTCTCAAGGCTCCAAAGGGTTAGGGTTTGGTGAGGGTGAATCGGCTAAGGATAGGGAGAGTGAGAGCGAGAATCTTCATCCGACCCTGCTAGTTTGAATCCCGAGGTTAGTGCTGAATATTAGTTTCCGATGTTAGTTTCTCAATATCTTCTTTCTAACTCAATTAGATTTTCGAAATTCCGAGGATAGATGTCACTATGCCAAGTGAGTTTCAAAAATTTTATTTTAGGTCGGAAATCCGTTCCATGCGTTTTCAATCCAATTTGACGAGTTTTTTCTTGAATATCCGTTTTAAATCCATTTTTAAATTTGACGGAGGTAAAACCTATCGTTGATCCGCCAAAGAAAACTCAAACCTATATAGCATGTATAGCAATAAGCAAGAGGTCGATCCACAGGGAAATTTGTAGTTCAAGTATGATTCAAGTGTCAATTAATGTAACCAAAGAGGGGGTTTTTGTGTGTGAAAGTTCCGCCTTTTATCAAAGCGGAGTAAAGAAAGCAAAGTAAAGGAATTTGTTTTAGACAATTTGGAGAAGCAATTCTACCTACAATTTTCCACTTTATTGGATTGAAGCGATCCTTGTAACTTCTTCTCGTCCTATTAAGTTTCCTATGATTGCCCTTGTCCCGACCTAATATAGTTACTAGTCCAACCAGTCCTAGCAACCCTTATCAATCGAGCAGTCCCTAAAGAAGGATTTAACCCAATTGATAGCTTTAAGTTCAGAGATTAGCCAAGGTATTTGCAGTCCCTAAAGAGGGATTTAACAACACATTCAACTTCCTTCTCATTCAATTAGTTCAACCAGCCCTAAAGGAACAAGTTTGCCACTTAGGTTAAGGTTCAAAACTAGGAATCTACAAAATCTTAGCAATTGAATTGATTCTAACTAGTTGCGCGGGCTAGATAGAATAAAATAATAGACAATCAAGCACAAAGAAGTTGAAGCATTCAAATATAGGAAACAAGGAACGAGAATTAGAAACTCACAATCAATCCAAATAAAGCTTCAAATTGCAGGCAGAATAGATGAGTTTAGTTCTTCATGGAAGACATTCCTCAAAATCTCTAGTGTCCGATGAATGAAAAAAATAGAAGTCCTCGAAAATAAACTAAAATTGGCCCTATAAAAGATCCAAAGTCGGCCATGAAGCAAAAGAAAAGCATCTAGGGTTTTTAGTAATCAAAACGTAGTGTACTGGCGCTGACGGCAAATGCGGCGGCCGCAGCATCAGCCTTTCCTCTTGCATCGGCCCTGGCGGCGGGCGCCACAAGGGTTGCTGCGGCCGCAGCCAGGGGCCTTTCACGGAAAAACTGTCCCGAATTTGCTCTTGTTGTCAACAAGAAAGTTGTAGCTTTCTGAAAGAGCTTTCCAACGCACGGTCATAATAGTCAATTGGACAACCGAGGCCTCCAGAAAGTGCAAAACAAGTTCAGCATGTCTAGCGACAACTTCTGCAGACTTGTTCTTCGTTTAGGCTCGCTTCTTCTTCTCAGGACCTCTTGAGATTTTCATGTAAGCTCCTTCGATCAACTAGACATTCTCATCCAATGCGTTATCAACTCATGTCTCCTCCTCAGATCCACCATTACCTGAAATAATCAATAAAACCGTGTAGATTCTGACTCCGACAACATAGAGAACTAATATGCAAATCGTGCTTAATCCATCAATGAAATGCATCTTAACTAAGCTAAATGCAACCTATTATGCCTACCTAGATGCATGCTATCAAACTCCCCCACACTTAACCTTTGCTTGTCCCCGGCAACGGCGCCAAATTTGACGGAGGTAAAACCTATCGTTGATCCGCCAAAGAAAACTCAAACCTATAGCAAGTATAGCAATAAGCAAGAGGTCGATCCACAGGAAAATTTGTAGTTCAAGTATGATTCAAGTGTCAATTAAAGTAACCAAAGAGGGGGTTTTTGTGTGTGAAAGTTCCGTCTTTTATCAAAGCAGAGTAAAGAAAGCAAAGTAAAGGAATTTGTTTTAGACAATTTGGAGAAGCAATTCTACCTACAATTTTCTACTTTATTGGATTGAAGCGATCCTTGTAACTTCTTCTCGTCCTATTAAGTTTCCTATGAATGCCCTTGTCCCGACCTAATATAGTTACTAGTCCAACCAGTCCTAGCAACCCTCATCAATCGAGCAGTCCCTAAAGAAGGATTTAACCCAATTGATAGCTTTAAGTTCAGAGATTAGCCAAGGTATTTGCAGTTACTAAAGAGGGATTTAACAACACATTCAACTTCCTACTCATTCAATTAGTTCAACCAGCCCTAAAGGAACAAGTTTGCCACTTAGGTTAAGGTTCACAACCAGGAATCTACAAAACCTTAGCAATTGAATTCATTCTAACTAGTTGCGCGGGCTAGATAGAATAAAAAAATAGACAATCAAGCACAAAGAAGTTGAAGCATTCAAATATACGAAACAAGGAACGAGAATTAGAAACTCACAATCAATCCAAATAAAGCTTCAAATTGCAGGCAGAATAGATAAGTTTAGTTCCTCATGGAAGACATTCCTCAAAATCTCTAAAGTGTCTGATGAATGAAAAAAATAGAAGTCCTCGAAAATAAACTAAAATTGGCCTTATAAAAGATCCAAAGTCGGCCATGAACCAAAACAAAAGCATCTAGGGTTTTTAGTAATCAAAACGCAACGTACTGGCACTGACGGCAAATGCGGCGGCCGCCGCATGTATGCTGCGGCCATAGCATCAGCCTTTCCTCTTGCATCGGCCCTGGCAGCGGGCACCGCAAGGGTTGCTGCGGCCGCAGCCAGGGGCCTTTCACGGAAAATATGTCCCGAATTTGCTCTTGTTATCAACATGAAAGTTGTAGCTCTCTGAAAGAGCTTTCCAACGCATGGTCATAATAGTCAATCGGACAATCGAGGCCTCCATAAAGTGCAAAACAAGTTCAGCATGTCTGGCGACAACTTCTGCAGACTTGTTCTTCGTTTAGGCTCGCTTCTTCTTCTCAGGACCTCTTGAGATTTTCATGTAAGCTCCTTCGATCAACTAGACATTCTCATCCAATGCGTTATCAACTCATGTTTCCTCCTCGGATCCACCATTACCTGAAATAATCAATAAAAGCGTGTAGATAACGACTCCGACAACATAGAGAACTAATATGCAAATCGTGCTTAATCCATCAATGAAATGCATCTTAACTAAGCTAAATGCAACCTATTATGCCTACCTAAATGCATGCTATCAAATTTTCCTTTTTCTGAAAATCAGGATTTGAAAATCCGAGCCTTTACAGTCCTTACAACAAGCAGTCGCGTTTTCAGGCTTTTTCGACTATTTTATAGTAGTCCTTCCGACTATGAAATATGTCAAGATCTTAGGCCAGTTCCTTCTTCCGACCCAGATCCATGGTGATCTTGTCTATTGTTGCAGGATGATCCAGATTCACGCAGCTCAAGTAATCAGTCCTGTTGTAATCGACGGTGTGGATTTTGATCTACTTCTTCTCCGGCTTGATCGACTTTGAAGCTTCGAGAACATGTGGTAAGTATCTCCTAAGCACTTGATAATTAGCGCAACCCTATGAGCGTGCGGCTGCTGGAGATCGTACGCCTGCAAGGTTTGGGACTGAAACTGACGGTGATCGCTCTGCAGGGCTAACATTACGACATAATCAAACAGGACCCCGACGTTGTCAAGCGAAGAACAACGACATACGAAGAGAGAGACAATGAGAGCGGGATGAATGACGTGGAGGAGGAGGAGGAGGAGTCCTAGAAAGGAGGAGCCATGGATGATCGCTCGGAGGTTGAGATCTCAGATCTACCGACATCTTGATCTGAGATTTGCTGAAAGAAATGAGGAGGGGTAGGCATCGTTTGGATGAACTTGGGAAGTCCAATTCCCAAGAATTCAATTCACGTGAATTAAATTCTGATCAGTTATAATTCCTGTTAATGGAAAAAAGATGTTTAGTTATGTTTTAAACGATAGAAAATTCAAATAGTGGAAGTGGTAATTTTATACACAAAAGGGTGGAAGTTCAACTTTACTAGTCCTCCCTAGGTAAGTATAATTCCCCAATTTTATAGGAATCAGAATTCCTTCCTTGGAATTCATGTTCCTGAGATTTTGAAGGGAAAAAAAATTACAACCAAACGCATAGACTTATCCTAATTCCTAGGTATTTTCACTTCGGGGGTTTTCAATTGTTAACCAAATGAACTCTGAGATTTGGGAATGTTAATTTAAGAGATGGACTTTTTGCAAATAAACAAATGGATGGACAATATCCCAATTTGTACGGGAAAAATGGCCTGTGATGCAAATTATTTCAATTAAATAAATAAACTTCAACATGGTAGACCGGAATAATTAAGATAGTCCCAAAATTGAAGAAAAAATCAACTAATAAAATTCAAGTATGTCATAAATATGTACAGTAAGTCAGTAATATGTATTTGATAAAATCCATGCCACTTGGTTGAAAGGACACTTAACTAACATTTTTTTCATGGAATTTAATTTGTGACCCACTTAACAAAATTAGTATAAATTAGACCTGTCAAATGGGTCACTCGGGACGGGTTCGGGTCGGATAACTTCGGGTCTTGGGTAAAACGAATTCCGGACATTTCGGGTTGATTAGAACCCGAAATGTGATAAAAAAAATTAAAAAAAATCATGATTTGATAATTTTGTGATAATTTTAATTATATATAAAAAAATTTAATTATATTTAATTATAAATCAACCGGGTAAATCGGGTCAAAATTACCGGGTCAATCGGGTCACCGGGTCGAAACCCAGATTACCCGAAAAATTTCCGGGTTTTTGGGTTCGGGTCAAAAAAAAATTCCGGGTCAAAATTTTCGGGTCCTGACCCAAAAAATTTCGGACGGTCGGGTCGGGTTTTCGGATCAGGTTATGTTTTGACCAATGATTTCAAATTGTGTATCAAATTGTGATTTCAAGTGATTTAGGAAAGGCTACCGAGGACCAATGAGTATACATACGAGTAAGGGTGGAATTGGTACATTACCAATTCATTTTTCTGTTTACCATATACTGACCGATTTGAATTGGTAATCGTAAAACCCCTACCATTACCAATCACCGAAAAGGTTGAACCAACTTAATTGGTTACCCATTAAGTTGGTTGGTGGTACGTGTTGATAATATTTAAGGACGAAAGCAACATAAAACTTTAAAGTTATTACAAAGTGTTTAAACACTAGAGAAAAATCAACATAATAGTAGGAAGGTATTATGCCGACTACCGCTATAGGTTTTCGTCTTAATCGAGGTCGAGTAATATTCCTCTCTTGATTAAAAACACTTTCTGAAGAAAAAAAAATGTTAAAAAAATAAAAACAAAAGTTAAAAACTTAAAAGAATTATAAAATAAATTAAAAAAACAAAGAAAAATAGATATAATCGGCTTGGTAGGAATTGGTTGGTATTACTGTACCAACCAATTTCAAATTGGTTGGTAATGCTAATAACAACTTTTCCATTCTAATTCACGTTACCGTACCAAGTTTTGGAACTTGGTTCGGTATACCGAACCAATGATATTGGTAACCAATATAATTGGTTACCAATTATGTTAGTTCGGTTTTTACATGTTGGTTTGATTTTCATGGTAATTTTTACCCAACCCTACATACGAGTATAAATGCATTTTCTCGTCTGTAGTGATGTTGATGGATAAATAACTGGTTTGCTATATACATTGCCTGATTTCGTAAATCGTGAAGGGTTGTTATATACACTATTTCATTTCGCCAATCGTGAAGGGTTGTCATCGATTTCCAGCACTAATAAAGTTTTTTCATCTAAGAAAGTTTTTCGACACCGATTTTCCGTGTTGGTTGACTATGTGTCAAATTTCTCAAAATGAAAAGTTAGTATCAACAAGCTTTTTCAGGCAAAAAAAAAAAGTTTCCCCTACTTCGAACATAGACAACTATATGCAATTCGAAAAAAATTATTGCACATATCAAAACCCATAAATATTAATCCCTCCGTTGAGAAAATTACGTCATTTTAGCAGTAAAATCTTGATAAGAAAAACATGAAGTTTTAAGTATTTTTGTGTTCACTTTTTAAAATTACACTTGTAATTATTAGAGATTCGTCGCGGCCACGAATGTCCGAGTCGCCGCCGCGAGATTCGCCAGTTCACCGTGGAGATGTTGCCCTCGAGAGGTTTGCTGAAACATGTGTGTCGCGGCCGCTAGTTACTGGTCGCGGTGGCGAGATCGTCCAGATAACATCAGTTCGAGATCCAAATTCTATCTTTTCGGTGGGAGATTCGATCCAATCTTTTGAAGATTTGTTCCTTAGTGTTTAAGGAAGATATTCTGAGACTTATTTAGTATTATTTTAGTTTTAATAATTTTAGTATATTTTAGGTTATTTCCGCATTATCTTTAAGGAAAGTATCTAGTTTTAATAATTTTACTACTGTACTTTTGATTTCTCTCGAGCATATTGATGATATTGTTGTGATTGGCCATCATAATAATGTCTTGCTAGGTTTTTGTTCTTTCGTCATTGAATGAATTCCGTAGTAGCATGCTTAGGATTGTGAGAACCATCGTTTGATCATGACTGAGTAGAGATTTCAACATATGTCTTAAACATCGGTTACCGTGTTTACTTGATGTTATTCATATGCCTAGATTCTTAAGGATTTGTTTTATCTTTATGTTTAATCTTTGTCCGTGCTTAGGTTGCATAAAGGTGTAAGGATTTAATTGTGATCGTTGCACTTTAATCTATTTAAAATAAGATGGGAAGAATGAATGTTAAAGGGATCAAACAACTCGAGTTTATGTCTAGGACCAATTAAGCCAACCAATGTCGATGAATGCGCAGGTGGAACTATTTTCTCCATTGATTATTACCAAAACCATCATTCTTATCCTTTGTTACTTGAATTGCAATCTTGATCTCAGTTGGCGTCGAGTGACTTCTGGTCGACGCAGAAAGCAATTTTCGAGAGACTGATTAGGTGAGCGCTGACATGCTTCCTCAAGGATCGATCCTGATTCCCTTCCACTCTAGCTGAGCAGTAGTCGTCCCTAGGGGAAACGAAGCTATGTCAACTGACATTGGTGAAGCTCTCTCCTTAGCAACTCGCTCCTCAGTGTGATCGTCGACAACTCTCTCCTCATTGTGAGCAGTAACAACTCGATGAGAGGGACGTCCTCTGCCACGACGTTCCCTACCCCCACACCCGATTGGACCGCATCTCGTATCAACTAAAACGGTTGCATGAACGGTTAATTTAAGCATTCAGCACAGAAGCGATCAAAGATTGATATGATCCTCTTCGAGGAGGATCGTCGTTGGGCCCAATTGAAACTATAAACACATAGATGATCTATGCCTTCCTTCGAGGGATGGCAGACCGGAGGGGCAAAACCTCACGGCCGCCTAACCCAAGAACTCCAACCTCCATGGAACTCTTGGAGTCTTCTAGGCCAATCTGTAAATAAAAGCTAGTATTTTGCCGACCAATCCCCGAGTTCTACATCCTTAAGTGATGCCTATCGCCTTGGTCTCTACTCGCGAGTTTGATCTTATAGGTTAGCCTAGGATTAGGTCCAATTAAATTCATTTTGCCCTTTTGAAAACGTTTTCAAAACAATATGAAATCATTGGGCGATTTTCAAAACCATCTATAACCTATCACACTCGGAATGCAAAACCTGCCTCTTAATACCACCTTTTTAACGACCCAGTATTAGAAATCCCAAGTTATATTTCGAAGGATAGAATCCTCCATTAGGATCTTGCGTTCCGAGTACAGGTTGAAAGTTTGAAAAAGAACATTAGTAGTTAAAGTGGAATTTCGCACCCAAAGCCGTAAGGTCCGTTGGAGACCCCGGGGTAAAGCCCTTGTACCTGCCCTAAGACTAAGTCGTGAAAAACCATTTAGCATGCAAATGTTAACATAAATCTAAAACGGTACATAGGGTGCTACGGTAGAGCCGGGTCAAAACATAGTCCAGGTAATATGAAATCCAAAACTCACGAAAGTTGGTGAAGTTAAAGTCTCTAGCGCTCTCTCTCTCTCTCTCTCTCTCTCTCTCTCTCTCTCTC